>CM066333.1:36304239-37609239 GCA_033807585.1 Hydrophis major | reverse complement strand
AGCTTGCTAAGAATGAAGTATTATTCTTTTGATTCCACTTTTATTATTTATACAACTCCAGGCAGCAAACATTCATAATAGCCCTTCCTATTTTCCCCACAAAAACCCTGAAAAGTGAGATGGTTGAGAGAGAGTAACCTGCCCAAAATCACCAGCTGGCTTTCATAGTTAAAGTAGAACTAGAACTCAGTGTTGTCTGGTTTCTGACCTGGTATAATGGTGATATTTTCCCTGAAAATAAGATCTGGTTTTACATTTTTGGGAGCTCCAAAGTAAGCACTAGGGCTTATTTTGAAGGAAACACAATTTCAGGGTGATCAGCCTGGCCAGGTACCCACCCGGCACGCAACACACAAGGTAGCAAGCACGCAGGGGCCGATGTTGTCCAGCAGCAGCTGCAGCCCTCTGGCCCCTTGGTTGGAACACTCTGGGGCTGCACAGCCTGCGCAGCCTGAGTAGATTACCTGTTCAAGCAGCAGAAGCACGCAATACGGATGCGCCATGCAGGCCGAGAGACGCAGTGGGCAGACAACCCCAAGAGGCTTGTCTTCACATCTCTGAGATTGCCTGCGGCCTGTGCAGCACGTTGGGATTGCCTGCCTTCCTCCTGTGCCTCTGCCACTGGTGCAGCCATGCGAAGACAAGAATCCCGCAGCTGCGCACCTGCTCCAGCCCACCGACTCTCAGCTTCTCCACATCCCGAGCGGCATATCCCAATTGCCTGAGTCCACCTGTTGCTTGGATAGGTAATCAACTCAACTGTGCTATGCAGGCTGCAGCCAGACACCATCAGACCCCACATCCTTACTGCTTCCAGTGCCGGCCACACCTACCAGCCCCGGGCTGATGACGCTCTTCATTAGGGCTTATTTTGGGGGTAGGGCTTATATTAGGTGCATGTTTAAAAATCAGTCTAAGGCTTATTTTGGGAAAAACACTGCACTTTAATAGTTTCCAAATGTTTTCCCACTCCTATTTTTAAAAAGTAACTAGCACTGAGAAATATCCAACTCTATAAGAGTAATAGGAAATTGGATTATATTAAAGACTAGGCCACTAAAGAAAAAGCTCAAATAATTCCTTAATAACCCTGTGCACAATTTACTGTTCCCATATTTTTTCCCGTTATTATGTTCTTCATCATCATTTTAGACATTGTCTACCCACTGTAGGATGAAGGCCTCTTTCCTAATGTTTCCAACCTATACAAGAATGTTATTTTCAAGAAAACAATCCAAATTTATGAATATTAAATTATGCACTTCGCATGTGCAGTATCTTACACAAGGATGAGGAGCTTTTATTTTTAAGTGACAGCTAGATTCTCAGAGCCTCTACATTGAAGTTAAGTAGCTAAAGTTAAAATCAAACGTTGGGAGAACCAGAATTAGCAATGAAGTACATCTCCCCTTCTGCTACCTCCTTTACTATTTCTGCTCCAGAAAATCCTATTCTTCTCCCATGAGAATGAGCATTTTGATTGGATAAAATTAACACCTAAATGGATTGGAACTATTCATTTCCAAGGATGAACTAGGCTGTACTCTAGATCAAAACTGCCACATATGAGAAATCCTATCCTTATAGCAACCTGTTACCTCACTCAGAAGTGCAAAGTATTTCTGAAGTTTTTCATATTTACTTTTTTCCCCGTGAGTTTCCAATATTTCTCTATCAGTAACACAAAAAGGAAAAAAAAAACATGCCACTGTCCTCACTGATGGTACACTGGTTTATTTCTTGTACTATGACTGTAGATGTATACTTGTCCACCCTCAGCCACAGAAACTCACTGTCTCAGGTCCACCTACTTTTCTGTTGCCTTGACAGTCTGGCATGTCATGGATGCTGCATTGAATCACCCAAGAAGACAGGATATAAATCTAATAATGACTATGAGCGCAAGTCTCTCTGAAGTCTTTCAAAGTAAATATGCAATTTTTGCTATTAAGGAATGGCAATAAGATGTGTGTGTGTGTGTGTATGTTTATTTTATTCTTTATATTTTTACAAAGTATATATTCTATTAATTCTGCTAATTCAAAAAGTTAATCCAAACCAATGTATCAAGTAGGAAGATGTATCTGGACTATTTATCTGTCGCTGATAAGCAAAAGGAGCTCAAACAACATTTCTTTTTCTGAAAATCCCATGCAAACTGGATTTAAAAGTAGTCCAGAAGACATCATACAATTTCTGGCATCTTCCTATTATTTTTTAAAAAAACAAATTTGCTATCTGCTGCAAAAAAAAAATCTCAAAAAGAAATATAAATCTTGACCAGATTTTCAATAAGGACTATAGCACTACTCTCCTGACTACCTGAAGCTCTCTTTTACCGCTATTGAAAACAGCATTCATAATAATGAATTATAATGAAGGGAAATATCTTAATACAAATATGCCCAAGTATGCACCATAAGCAGCAAAGCAGACTGATTGGATTCGCATTACTAACATGGTCCCCAATATGGTCCCCAATATGAATGCCTTGGAAAAGAGTCCTCAGAACCACTTCAATGCTGCCATCAGATTATAATTTTAATTTCATAAAGGGGAAATCTTAAATATGTAATAACATTTTTTTTAGAAATCATATTCCAGTATGGTTTGAGACCCAGTTTGATCTAGTGATTAATGCACAAGGCTAGAAAGCAGGAGACCTTGAGTTCAAGTCCTACTTTAATATAAAAGCCCAGCTGTGTGACTTTGGGTCAGTATGTCAGCCCAGTCCACCTTGTTATGGGGAAAATAAGAGGATATGTTGGGTATGCTGACCTTGACTTCTTTATAAAATAACAAAGTTGGGATACAAATAGATACATTAAATAATTATGGTTACTGAAAAACTATGGCCTCGACATGAAGAGTCCTTTTCTAAGCCTTGAATTCTAACTCAACACAGGTGAAGCAACCATAACTGTAAAATTGGCATCTTTAACAAGAATATCATTGTTTTGTGTAGAAAAAGTTACCGAAATTTTGTTGCTCCTAGCTGGGAAAAAAGCAAGTGCGATCAATAGTGGTTGAATTTCTAGTGGAAAATATTGAAACTAAAGTAATATCCATATTTTAATCAAAACGGATATTACACCAGCAGCTTTAAGATTTGTTGGAGAAAGCTACTCCAGAGGGCACATTCAAGCAACTAATCTCTTTATGATGGTAATGAGATTCAGCAGAGCTGTACCGTCCCACTTCCCCTGATGGGAAACACCCAACCGTTTAATTGGTGGGGCAGCGAGTTTAAAAGAGAATGGTGGCATGTGAAGATCGTTTGCATGGGACCACTACTTAAGTGCTGCAAATGCAAACCCCATTGGGGAGCAAGGTGGGGGAAACAGCTCGAGGACTCAACGCCAACCTGATTACCGAACAAAAGGCTCAAGCACCTATGTTTCTGACTGGCCTAAGCCAACAGCGGCATGCCAAGCCTCCAGTTTCCTGCCAGCGAAACGAAGGCCTCCTTTTCGACTTCGCCTTTCTCCGACTCCCCCTCGCTTCGCTCCTGCGTAGTCTTTTCTCCTCCCCCACCTGCGCGCCTTTTCCTTCCCTTCCCGCCTTTCTTCGCAAGGCTATTCGCTCGCCTGATCGAGGGCAACAGCAGAGCGTGCGCAACACGCGCGTGGGGCTAAAGGCGCATCCCCTGCCTGTCTCGCCCTTTCTTTGCAGGGCTGGAAAACTCCCCGGCGCTGCCTCCGTCAAGGGTGGCCTCCCCCTCTCTCTCACGGCGCCCGCCCAGAGTTTAAGTGGGTTTTATTGTCTCCACACAGGCCTGGAGAGAGAGAGAGAGGGTGGGAGGAGCGCTATTTCCGGAGCGTTAAGTTCTTCTCTAAGCCGAGGTTTCCCAAATTCGTTAGGACTCTCCTTATTTAAGATATGGCCGAGAGGAATAAAGGTTGCAGCCCAGTTAAAGGAGCCCCCGGCGAAGGCTTAGACAAGGCTTAAGAACCAGCGCCGGGAAGACAAAGCGGCGGATGGCGTAGAGAGGACGGCGACCCCCGCCTGGAGCCGGCCTTTCTCACGGCGGTGGGAGGGAAAGAGGCGGACCCCACGCACAAGAAAGGCGCGCGCGCGTAGCGCGAACCAACAAGACCGATCAAGTCAACAAATTGTTCCTTTCCCGTCGTGGGAGGAGCCGCTGCCGCCGCCTCGAACAAGCCGAGGACCTCAGTTCCTTTCTCTCGCACCCGCCCATTCTCTCGTCGCCGCAACACCCATCAAGTTTTCGGGCTGCCGCTCTGCGGCTAACCCCCTCGCCAATCCGCGCCTTCGGGGTCTTCCACCCCCGCCTTAAAAGGAAGGAGGGGGAGGGGAGGCGTGGCGGCTTTGTCAGGCAGACGCCAGCTGGTGGGGTGGCCTTCGGAGGGGAGACTGCACAAGGAGACTGTCTCCCGGCAGTTCCCGATTCTCCTAGCAGCCGTAGGAAGAAGAAAGCCAATGAACTGTGAACCTGCTGCTGCTCTTCTCCTTTACAAATGAGCACGTGCTTTGTGTGGCCTTGCGCAAAAGGAGGTCCGAACCTCTGATCAATTCGGCCGAGCGTTTGCAAGCCTATAGTGACATGATCCGAGGAGTAGGCAAGTCCCGTTAGTTACTCTCGAGTGATTGTGTTTCTGCTTGCATGCTTGAAGATGAGGGTCGGATATAGGTTTTAATAATTGTGGTAAGTAAGACGCAGGAGAAATCTTTCACGCCGCAATCCCTCCTAGTCCAGTTATGCACATTTAAAAGACTCGAGTAAACAAGCCTGAAAGTGCGGCTGCCAACTAAACAAACAACGCCTCCCTTCACCAAACTGGTGGTTGCGGCCCGGTAAGACGCCTCCAGCGAACACAATCTCTGTACATTGCAAGCGCAAGATTTCAAAATCTTTTCTTCCCAACTATGCTATCCTTATTCGACTCTACAACTGGAAAATAGCATTAACAAGAACAGATCCGTTAACACAGCCTAGCCTCAAGTTCGCCCTCCGCCCAGCCTCTACACCAAAGATTTTACTCTTGTACGCGTTTCTTGGGAGTCCATCTCAGTGAACATCGTAGGGCTTAACTCCGAGTACAGCGGACTTGCGCAGGGGTAACGGTATTAACCTTCCTGCCCGATAATGGCCTCTTGCGCTAACTTTGCGCAAGTACTCTGACAGATTTATTCCCAAAAAACATGTACAAAAGCAAACTCCTAGATTTGAAGGGCGGGTGGGGAAAGGAGGCTAACCGATTTAGCCAGAGCAGCTAGCACGAAACGATTCTTCTTGAAAGGTAATTCAATAAAAGCTTAACCAGGGTGCACTTTTGTTTTCCCACAAGCTCGTTAGCCCTTGATGTTACCCGCAGCCCGCCCTCCATAATGAACGCGTTTTAGCGGCGAGTCTTGGGAAGCGCCACTGGCGGCTCGGAGTCATTACGCCACCAACAGACGAACTGCCGCCCTTTTGCTCTTCCCTTCCGAGGCTTTTAAAACAGCGCTCTCCAACCTTGGCAACTTTAAGCCTGGCGGACTTCAACTCCCAGAATTCCCCAGAAGTTTTGCTGGCTGGGGAATTGTGGGGTTGAAGTCCTCCAGGTTTAAAGTTGCCAAGATTGGAGAGCGCTGTTTTAAAAGACCAAAACTTTCGCCTTTTGTTTTCGTTTTGTAATCCAGCCGAGGTGGCTGCTGAGTGGCTGCTTCCCCACCCACACTCTCACGCGCTGCCGGTCGAGGAAGAGCCTGCCCAACTTTTCTTCCGAGAGCTAACACTCCCGCTCGGCAGAGCCAACCCACAAGATCGCCCTCCGCGGGATTTAAAGAGGCAACGAGTCTCTCCCCTCCTCACTTCCTCCGCCCCCCGCCCCCGCCTTCGTTCTTCTAAACGCGTACCCACGCGAGCCTGTGTCCTCTTCCTTGCCTTTCTCCGGCTTCCCTCAACTGCTTTAGACCGTCCGAAGACGCCCCGAACCCTCCCAAGCTCGGACCCTGGAGACGGCTCTTCCCAAATTCGAATCACCAAGCAAGCGCCCCTCTCTATATTGTCCGGTAGTCTTAAGGAACGAGGAGTTGGGAAGGCAGGCGACTCGGGGTGTCGCAGTGTTTCAGAAACCGGTCAGGAGTGGGCAGAAAGGGAGCGCAGTTGGCTGAGCCGGCCGCCTCCGCCATGCGGAGCTTTCAACTCTTCAAACGGTCCGTGTTGCTTCCTGGATTCCCTTATTAGTTATAGGACCAAAGTTTCCTCTCCCCGCCCATTCCCCGGTTTCAGCCAAGCATCCCTCGCTCGCTCCCCTCCCAAACTCCTACATCCGTTCAAGCGAGAAGCGAGCGCTAAGTGAGCGAGCGCCTGCCCACAAGGGCTCCGCAGCCACCCCCAGCCCCCCTCGCCCGCCCCCTTACCATGATCAGTGTGTGATTCCTCTGCTCGGCTGTAGCAGGTTCGGCATCTTGTGGCTGTTTGCTCGAATGTGCTTGCTTGCTGCCACCGCCGGCGCTCGATTTCTTGGCCCTTTGCTCCAGGGTCCTCTGGTAAAGGCTCACCGTGTCCCTTCGCTCCAGCTCCAGCTGCTCGGCCTGGGCTTGCTGGTACCTGTTCTCGCAGCTGACGTGATGTCTCCGGCAGCCTTCGATGCGCTGCCTGAGCCTTTCCACCACGGTGCTGTGTTTGGGAATGCCGCCGCTCCCGTTAGCACCGCCGCCGCTATGAGTAGCATTGTGACCGGGAGGAGGCCCGTGGGGAGCGTTGTTCACGCCGATCCCGGCCCCGCCGAGGCTGCTGCTCAGGTTATTGTTGAGGCAAATGCTGCTGCCGTTGGTGGCGGCAGCGGGGGTTGGAAAATCCCCCATCCCCTTCCCCGCGCACACTATTTTGGAAGAACTTTTTCCTCCTCTCCTTTTACACGCGGGCGCCACACAGCAGGCAGAAAGGCCGAAGGAGGGGGAATCCTCCTTTTGGGATACTCTTTACTGGGCCATGGAAACGCTAACAGACCCGAGCAAAAATGTTGGGGGCTTGTAAACAACGAAACAGCAAAAGCTGTTTCTTGCCGATCCCCTCGGATGGGAGGAAAGGAGGAGTAAAAAAAAAAACGCCAAAAGCAGAAAGCCCAAACCCGGAGGTGGTGCTGTAAGGTTATCGCCAGCCACAATCAACAAACAAGGCAGCCGCCGCCCGCTTACAAACTCCAAGGAGGAGAGCTCAGAGCTGCTTCCTTTTGGAAGAATCCATCCTTTCCGAAAGAAATTCCGGACCGAAAACCTTCTAGGTCTCCCCCGTGTATTAAAACATAAAAGCGGGAGGGGGGAAGACGTCCCCAAAAGCCTTGTGTAGAGAGAGAGCCTTTCCGCACTCGCACTCCACACGTTCACAAAATGCCTAGGACGGGCACCCACTGGTCAAGGAACACACATGTACGACCCACAAGGCATTCACACCTCACACCAGCCGAAGACAGGCAACGCCGCTTGCTTAATTGTGTTTTTTTTCCAGGGAGAGGGGGAAAGAAAAGGGAGGGAAAAAAAGTTTGGGTGTTTATGCCGCACCGTGTTCTCAAAGTACTTTGGCTGCTCAGTTGTATTTTTCAACAGGAACCTAAAAAAGCAAATCCTCCGGCTGGGGGAAATCAACACGTGAACAATCCGGGGCGATCTGCAAAGGTAGCCGGCTGAAGGGCTGGCAGAGCGTCCGCGGCGCTGCTACACACAGAGGGACCCGCTCGGGCTCCGCTCTGCCCGCTGCTTCTCTGCCACCACCACCACAGAGATCAAGTGCGTTACTCTTCCACCTCGTCCGCCTCCTCCTCGTCCATGCCAGCGGAGTGATACCAGGACAAGAGCGCTCAATAAACACAGCCGCAGCAGCTCCAGCTCGTCCAGGCCGTGAGGCAGTCCCGGGGACAAGGTGCAAAATCCGGCCCGGACCTTTAGCCAGCAGGAACGGACACGACGATCCCCACCTAATTCCCCCTCCGGCGCCTACTCACGCTGTTTGTTACCTTGGGCGGAAAATCAGCTCTGCCAGGACGCAACAAAAAAGGATCCGGAGGGAAGCTGGCGAGGCAGTCAACTTTTGACCTGGTCGCGTGTGATATGTGTGTGCAATATGCGTGCTTGTTTGTGTCCGGTTTCCTTATTGAGCTTCAGTGCAAGCCGAGGCTATGTATCATGTTAGCCTAAAATTCTTGCGTATTACATTGTCAGAATCTGTGCATAGCTCCGCCAAAAGGGAGCAGCCTCTTCGCCTGCCTTGTCTGATAACCTTTTCCACATGGAAAAGTAAAGACTGAGAGGAGGAAAAAAAAAAAAAAAAGAGGCTGGCTTTAAACAAACCCTGATAAGCCTCCCTTTTCCCCCCACCCCATTTGAAAATATTCATTGTGAAGTGATTTGTACTTGTAGTCTTACTCCCTCACTTGAGAGTAAATACAAACATGTTTTCAGACAAACTTATTTTCAAGTTGGTTTAAAGATAATCCCTGTAGCTTAACTCCAATATTATGTGCATTGTATGGATTTTCTGTTGACATTCTCTTATGTTGTCAATTCAATGGGCTAAACTTTATTTTTTTAAAAAGATTAGCTTGCCAAAGGCTGCCCCCACTTTTTTTTCTGTAGAAGAACTCTGAAGAGGTTCAACAGAAAAAAATTAAAATAACAATTTCTGTGTTGTTTACTGCCTTATAATATATGTAACAAGAAAAGGCAGATTAATGATCAAAGGAATTTACAAAGAAATCAGGGTAAAAATAAAATTAAACATATACTACTTGCCCTTCCCCATATATATAATTAAAAACAAGAATAAACATTTACTATGAATTAAGGTATAGTACTGTATTACAATTTAAAAAGTCAATTTACCCTTTGTAGCCATATTTATTGTTTACTCAAATTACTACAAAATAAGAATTCAAATGAGAACCTGTGAGTAACAACCAGAAGTATTTCTGAACTTTCTATTTTTAAAAAGAAAGACAAATGTTTATTGGATGAAAATTGCATTTTTCCAATATAGGATTGCTAACAAGTGAGAATTGTGTAATCTTTATCTTATTTTGTATATAGGCATAGTTAATACTAACATTGCCTTTAAATAAAAAGTTTCAGCCTAAATAGATTTCAACAGGCTATAATTCTATATTGTACTTGAAAGTATTTCTTCTCCATTTTTATGGGATTTACATTTCAGTTATATGTTTATTTAAGTCATTGTTTCTCAAACTTTTTGCAGTTGAGAATATTTAGAAAATGCTGGGACCACTCAAATACATGCTGTACACTTGTTTTCATGCTAAAGAACATGGGAATTCATATTCTTTTATGAATGAGGTAAGGATTATGGTATCATTTGTGGATTATCTCCACCCTGAAAGACTTTAAAATTAAGTTTAATATAAAAAATTAATTCAAAATTAAATATTTATTTGCCACTTGAATGTATCTGTCTCATAACTTGCTAATCAAGAATGTCTTTGACAGAAATCTAATGGCAACTAGTAGCAAGTTGGAATTTTCAGCCCAACAAAATCATGCTTTTATACTGTATATTCTTTAATGTATTTCCTATTTGTACATTGGGGAATGTCTTGCTTGTGGAAGATCACAGTTCGACTTAGTACAACACATGCAGACTCATAGTAACTGCTTTTGAGAGGTGCTTTGGTTAGTTTTCTGAACGTTAATATTTATTACATTTATATATGCTGTTACAATGCCACAGGAGTCTTGCCAGCTCTGCAGGAATATTAAGACATCCATGGTCCAGTTAAATCATACAAACAAGCAAATCATAACATCCAAAAAACAAAGTCTCAAATGCATTGTGGAAGAGCTCCATCTTATTTCCATAAGACAGCCAAAGTCTGGGCTAAATTCGCTTCTAGTGGAAGGCCTTCCAGAGGCTAGCACTGGTACAGAAAAGCAGTGCTTCTGTTTTTCAATTCCCCACATCTTCCTAAGTGGACAACCACTTCTTCTGTTTGTCCCAGCAAGAAAGTAACTTGATTCCAGGCCGTAAAGGGCTTTGCAGGTTAACACCAGCACTGTAAATTGTAGCTGAGAGCCAGTAGGAAGCCAATATAAACCCTGTAGAAAAGGGTGTCAAACTGGATTTCTTTGAGGACTGGATCAGCAGTGTAGTTCTCTCTTAAGCCGGGGGTGGGGAGGGGATGCTTCCTGCACTACCCTGCCAGCCAAAAGAGGCTACCGGGAGGGGGGGCGTTTTTGGTCTGGATGACCTGGTCAATGGGGCATGGGCAGGTCACGTGCACCCCCACACCCCATTTTGGCTGGCAGGGTGCTGCAGGCGGCCATCCAGGTTGAAATTGGGTCATGAAGGTGCCGCCCATGTCCTGTTTTTGCTAGAGGCACCATGGGTTGGTCCTTTGCTATTTCCAGGTTAACTCCACGGGCCAGATTTAAACACCCGGCGGGCAGGATCTGGCCCATGGGCCTTGAATTTGACACCTCTGCTGTAGAACAAGAGTAATGTGCTACCATAGGTGAGTGCCAGATAATAATTAGGCTGCTATGCTTTGGAACAATAGAAACTTCTGGGTTCCATGTAGAGTAGGTTGCAGTAATTTAGATGAGTAGTAATAGGAGCATCATAACTATTGTAATTAACCACATTATTAGTTGTCAGTCTCAAACTTTTGCCCCTCTATTATAGGAGAGTTAGTTGCCCAACAGCCATACATTTCCTTCCTCTTTCTCCCCTGATGTTTCCTTGCTTCAGATTATATTGGCAAATTAAAATCTAGTTGGAGTGACTCACTTCATTTAGCAGTACATAAAATGTTTGAGATGAGAAGGCATTTTTCAATATGTTTTATTTAACATTATTTTAAACTTGTGAGATATTGACATGGGATGTGGAAACCCAAGTGGAATCTTGAAATTATATAATAATATCAATCTATTCATTTAATGCTAATGTGCCCTAACTTGGTGGATGTTTTTCTCTGGGCTGGAGACATTTGGAAGGCTGCAACAGTGTCAAAAGCGAAAAAAGTCAAGTTGGCTAGAGCATCCAGCATCCATAAATCAAAACAATACAATTTGACAGGGATACAATCAAATCTGGGATTGACATTGTAGGTAACCAATTTTAATATACAACTAGCAATTTTATTATATCATTTTTGTGCTGAGACAAGGAAGGATTGATGGCACATTTACTCAATGGTAGAGAAATTGCTGATATTTCTGTCTGTATGTAAAAGTTAAAACCTTCATGAAACTTAGTGATATCATGGACACATCCATGTAATTTTCATGGCAGCAATGCAGAAGTCGTTTGACTTCCAGAATGTGTTTTCAGCTTCTCATTCAAGTGTACAGTCCTAGCATGTTTCAGTGGTCTCCCAAATACTTGGAATTACTATATGAGATGGGCAGCTCAACAAATATGATAAATAAAACAAATGTACATTAAGTATTAATGAGGTCTCATACCCTCCCTTTTTTTCTTTTAAGATCAATTAAGGGCATTTTGTGTATAGTTAATTCTATGTTGGCATTATAAAGATTGATTTTTGGCAAATATGAATTATTATTAGTTTATAATAGTCTTCCCCTATATGCCATATTCCAGATTACTTAAAATCGCAAATGCAGAATTCCCAGCAGACTTGAGAAAATTCTGTATATATGATTCTAAAATTAAGGATTCAGCAATATATCACACTACTAACTAGAGCATACAAAACATTTGCTAGACCAATACTTGAATACAGCTCATCAGTCTGGAACCCGCATTACATATCTGCTATTGATACAGTTGAGAAATATTTCACAAGACGAGTTCTCCACTCCTCTACTCATTGCAGAATACCTTATGCCACCAGACTTGAAATTCTAGACCTAGAAAACCTAGAACTACACTGTCTTCAGTCCGATCTAAGTGTAGTACATAAAATTATATATTGCAATGTCCTACCTGTCAATGAATACTTCAGCTTCAACCATAACAATACAAGAGCACACAGTAGATACAAACTTAAGGTAAACTGCACCAAACTTGATTGCAGAAAATACGACTTCAGCAACAAAGTGGTCAACGTCTGGAATGTTCTACCTGACTCTGTGGTTTCTTCCCCAAACCCCAAAAACTTTAACCTTAGACTGTCTACTATTGACCTCACTACTTTCCTAAGAGGTCTGTAGGGGACGTGCATAAGTGCACCAATGTGTCCCTGTCCTATTGTTTCTTTTTATTTTTCTTATATGTATCCATTTCATGTATTCATAACTATGTTTATACTTATACCTGTTATCTTATAATCGCTTGACAAAATAAATAAAAATAAAATAAATTAGCTACATTTATTTTTCTTTTTTACAATCAATTTTCCTAAATGACTATTAGAAGGCATAAAAGAATATTTAAAATACATTGTAGCTTTAGATTTCTTCTACAAGACTTGTAGTGAATATGTGAATATGCTAGCAGGGAGAATTGATGCAGTGGTAGGCTGCAACTGGTTTAACAACTGGTTCTGTGAGTACATGCTTCATTCAAACTACAGCAATTTGAAGCTGAAATGCTTACCTTCTAGGGCAGCCTCAGTAAGTAGAGATGGTGAGGTGCAGAAATCAGCTATGCTGTGCAAATAAATTGAGCCAGAAAGAAAAAAATAAAGGACAGGATAGGACAGGGCTAGCTGATGGTCAGAACTATCGGTTCATTAGAACTGGTCCAAACCAGCAGCATCTCTCCACTGAATTGATGGTGTATAACAACAAAATGAAAGTAATTGACCAGTAGAAATTGTAAAATCAGGTACTCTCGAATATGGTCTCTATGCAATGATTGATAAGTTTGGAATCATATTCCATTCAATAATTTAGTCCGTTTTGGTTTCCTGCTCATACAGTCTTTTAAAAGTCAGCCATAGAAGTAATCCAAGTTCCTAGCATTTTGTTTGGTTTCCCTGAGAAAACCCACTATATGTAGTTACTCCTCTATATTCCCCTCTGTAATTCAAAAATATTCAGAAATTACATCAAAGCCTAGTATGAAGATTTTTATTGCACCTTTAATTGAATGACTTTAATAGTTTTGAACAAAATTACAGCTACGGTAAGTAGGCCAGGGAGCTGGTGCAAATGAGTTTCATTTAGCCTTTCAGTAATATTATGTGCACTTAATGTTTGATTTCACTCACAATGTCTGATCAAAATATGATTCATTAGCTCTGTATTTTCATATTCTGTTTAAAGGGAAATAGAGAAACAGGTATCACTAAACTGATTAAAATCAAACAGCTGTTTTTCTGACATGGGTAGAGGATTTCCGCATTAAAAAAATTATTCAAGAGAGCCTAATGAGCATTAAAACACATGTACAGAATTGCCTTATACTATAGATTAGGAGACAGTTTATTTGATCGCACTTGCTGCATTAAATTCTCTATTGCCCAGTTGCCAAAGTTCACAGAAAGAGAAATCACAATCACAATGCACACAAATGTGAAAGCTGAACATAAATTAAAATCTAAGACTTGGGGAAAAGCTTTCAGTGGCCAAAGGTCACAAGGACACAGCAATCAGGTAAAATGGGCAGGGCTGTGTCATGGATTCAGCTAGTTGTTTCTAGGAGCTAGTTAAATACATAGAAGACTAGTTAAATACATAGAAGACTTCATTTTTCTAATTCTCTAGTTACTCTGACAAATTTTACAGTTTTCATGAAAATCCACTTCCAAACGGGAAGGGATTGAGTACTGATTTTCAGCAACTCTATTCAAAATGATTCTGAAATATTTAAGTCTGAAATTTCATGTTGACTGTCTCAATTAAAAAGTGGAATACACAGAATAAAACTAAACAGCAACAAACAGTTGGTATTGCACTAGCACCACAGGTTGATTCACTACAATATCAAGGACAAAAAAAAAACTTTACCAAAGCATCACAGAGTAGGCATCAATGATCCTACTCAGAGCCCCAAATATAAATGAGCTGCAGGCAAGCACAGGTGAGCCACCCTGCTTTAGGTGGTGGATATGTGGAAAGCTAAACTTTGGACCTTTTACATCAAAAAGCATTACCTCTATTACTCAACATCTTTCCAAACTCCTCAAATTGAAATCTTGGGGGGGGGGGGGGGAACAAACAGAAAAGTCTGTTGTGTTTCTGGGCTGAATACCAACATCATCTAGCAGTATCATCTGTCTTCAAATTTATGTCACTGGGCTGCTTTGCAATTAAGGGAAACTCCAAATCAGCAGCAATTATAATTTATTTGGATAAACAGATGACATTCCCAGTAGCAAGAGGAAGGAGGTTAATAGGGAATGGAGCTAATTCATTGAACAACCAGTTTCATCCATCAGGCACTAATAACAAAACTGGGCCATGACTATCCAGCTAGGTCTGTCAGTGGAGACTGGAACCAATCAACAGAACTACCCATGACAACATGAGCTTCAGAACTCAGGAATGGAAGAGTTTTGTACAAAGAGCATCAAACTTTTCTCAGATCGAAGAGCACATCGCAAACCCATTAAGACAATGATAATCAGGTATTTAAAGCAAAGCAAAAATATATTCAATTATATATAACACAGTTAATGAGTGTACAGTTAATGAGTATTGTTCTACCATAGTCAAAGTTATATTTTAGTGACAAACCTTGGAGGGAATTTCATCCATGGTATTGGGACTATTTGTGGCTGACCTAATCAGCTGCTACTGAGGAGGAAAGCTCTCATCCCCCATGGAGGAGCAACACAAAACTTCAGATCTTTCATTCATGGAACATGGTCTTGGTTAGAACCTGCCAGGTGATGTTTTCACTGTCTTTCCTTTAAAAAATGACTTGTGTGAAAGCCTGATCAAAATTAATACAACTGCAGATGAAATGATTTTGGTCCTTTCCCCATCTTGTGTGTCTTTGTAGATAAAAAGTAAAATTAACAGAGAAATGAAGATCCCTGAACAGACCAATTTGTCTTGAGGCCAGCATGAGGTAGAGAGAATTAATTCTCTGTAAACACCTTATCTCCGATTGCTTGTCACAGCTAACTACAAGGAATCTCTTTACTCCCAAACAATCTAATGTGTAGGAAGTGGCAGGGACAGAACTGTAGTTGAAAGTATTTAGAGGGCAACATGTTCCCTTCCAATCCTCACAACTTAATCCACAAAATAAATTATAAAGGTCAACCAATATTAGATCTACCACATCAAATTTTGTTTAGCATTTAAAAAAAAACAATGCTTAGGCAATATTTTTGTTTTAATGTAATAGATCCTTCATGTTGATGTGGATTTTCTTCAACAATTGTATGGAAATGGCTTGCTGTTGCTTCCTACAATATATACAACATTGTTTTAATGTTACAGTCTAGATTTTTGCCCTGCTAATTTCTGTTGATTACCTGTCCATGTCCAGATCAGGTATGACCATACTTAGCTTTTCAAAATTAGCCCAAATCAACTAGCTCCTACCAACTAAAGTCCTAATATTGTGAAAATTATGCACTTGGCAAAATAACCCACAAAAGTGGCTGATGCTTAGCCTTTAGAAAATAAACTTAAGTTCTGCATGATGTTCTTATGATTTTAGGATACAATGAGGCTTCTTTCTTGGACTGCTGCAATGAAAGAAAGAAAGATTGATGCCATTTCCATTTAACATGAACTCTGAAAATTTATCCCAGTTCTGGAATATCAGAAAAATACAGTGATTTCTCAACAAGTGTAATAAGATCATATAGGCAGAGAATCAACATACTACTTTGGGAATTCTAGAATCTGAGGGGTTTAAGTGTAAGAAAATATTTATTTTATTCAAATTTATTAGCCACCCAAATACAATGGACTCTAGATTACAAACCCCCCCCCAAAATCCATGGAAATGATAAAACATCAAACCACACAGGCAGCACAGATTAAAATGACCTTATAAACAAGACAAATCAAACAAAATGGGGCCCTCAGAATATTTTAATACTGTAATTTGATACAACCACAAAAAACCAAAAGGATAGCTGTGTTGGTTCTTGAGAACAAAAAATCCAAAAAATGCATAATTGTGTTTTTTAGCACTGATCGGAAGTGCATACCGGTAGTATTTTCCAGAATTGTTTCATGAGACAAGCTTATTTTGTGCCAATTTGTTTGGCTCTCATGAAGTTGCTGAACTGAAAGATTATTAAATGGCCTGCAGCTGGGCACTGAAAGAGCTGATAAGAGCTAAACAAGTTACTAGGCAAAATGACCATTGCCCAGTGGGGAATCTTGCCCAACATCCAGGCCATCCTGCTATTCAAGAAGATTGAGACCCGCAAAGTGAAAAAATCAGGCAAGTGACTATGGATGTCTGCCAGATGCCTTGGATTGCAGGTGACTGCAGAATGTTCTGGGCTGACCTGTTAAGATGCTGTGACTAGGTTCTTTGTCTGGGTGGAAGCTGACTTTAAGGAAAGTTTTGGCTGGATAGTAGTTACTGCAACCAGACATCTCTAACTGGAGTTGGAAGCATGAGGGTTTAGGAGGGAGCAACAGCAAAGTGGCAGGCTACTGTGGAGTCATTTCACCCACAGATGTAACTTTTGCCTGTCCTCCAGATAGCCCTGAGAGGAGAAAAAATAAGAAGGAAAGAAAAGAACAAAGTGACTCCACCTGTATTGAATGCCCTGCCAAATGGTTTGGATTCTTCTCTCTAGGTGAGAACCAGGGCAGGAATTGGTGGGGGATGAATGAGGATAATCTCACCAGGGGAGGGATTGTGTGTGTGTTTGGAGTTTTGAATGTGTGTGTGTGTGTTGGTATGTGGGAAGGTAAAGTTCAAGTCCTGGAGGATGTCAGGGACAATTCACCAGACCCACATGTGTAGAGTTCAAACTAGCTGCTTTATTGTTCTATGTCTATTCCACAGGAATCTCCCAAGACTGGCAGTCTTCTCTTGGGAAAAACCAGGTAAGGCTCAAAGGCATTCAGTGATTGGGGCTGGGAGGATCAGACCTTGCCCTCTTGTATTTATGTAACAAACCTAGACTAATTCCCTGTTTGAGCCCATTTCCTGATTGGGACCATTGATCTTCAGTATCAGGCTCGATTGGGAAATCAGGCTGTTATTGGGGGCTAGAGGCAGATCATAGCATTATGGAGAACTTTGGCATGTGGAGATATGGTAGGGGATAGGGAGCATACCACCCTTGGGGACTGCAGAACCAGTGTCTTATAATAAATCTGTGTTCTGACCTGATGCTCTCTCAGTAGCCCTTATCTCTGGCTGCTGCTACTAAATGCCAATAAGGCCTCTCTTATCAGTAATTGGATCACTGATGAGAGGACGGACCTGGCATGTATTACAAACATCTAGCTGGGTTTTGAAGGGGCAGGTGACAGATTTGCCCTTTCCCAAATTTGCTCAGCTTGGTTTTTACTTAGTTGCATCAACCAGGATTGGAATCAGTGAGGCAATTGTCACTAGGGAATCTTCTACAGCTTTCAGTGGTGCTGCTCCACAGGACACTGGACATGAGACCTTATTCCTTAAGTTGGGTTCTAAGTGATCCCCCAGCAGTCACTGGGTCCAACAAGGAGGATGAGCCAGAACCAGGGCCATCAGATGGTATACCATGGGTTTCCAGGAGCACTCAGAAAAACTGTAGCTGATGAGGATGCAGTCCCAGGACCATTGAGCATCAGGGGGAGGGATCAACTGGATGAGCTGCTGTCTGTACAGGCAGAAAAGGGGAATGCACGGCTGTTGGAGATCACCTTTGATGAGCAGGTTGCCTCCAATGAGGAACAGCTGCAGTCCCCACCTGCTCTGTGGATGCAAAGAGTGGAACAAAGGGAAGCACTGAGGGGATCAGCAAGGTTACTCATAAGGAAGCAGCTTTACCCCTCCTAATGAGAAACACCAGGCTTAGATTTATTTAACCAGGCATTGGAGATCAGTTGGTTGTCAGAAGCAACAGTTCGCTTTCCCAGAGCTTTTGGCTCTGTGATTTACTTTTTTCCGTGGTCTTGTGCTACGCATTGTAAATTTCCTTGTCCTAACTGCTGCTTTTTGGGACTCATGTCTGGACTTGCATTTCCTTAGTGAAATTTGCTTACGAGTTGTGTGGTTTTGGAACTCTTAAAGTCACCCTATGAGCAACATGCTGCTAGTGCATCTTCCTTTTGCCATTCATCCAAGCCTTGCTCCTAAGTGTCAAACTGGTTGTTTCACTGTTGCTTGTTGAATTCCTAATTCCTGTGTGAACAGACACAGATGCTTCTACGATGGTAGGGAACTGGACTCGGGTTTGAGGAGTGCTTTACTGGGTTATAGTTGTGCAATAAAACACACTGTACTCTCACCAGATGCCATTTGCATGACGAAGGTCAGAACAGCAACCTACCCGCCTTAGCTTCTTGACTCCATAGAGCTGTGGTGGTGCTGTGGTTAGAATGCAGCATTGCGGGCCAACTCTGCTCACATTGCCAGGAATTAGTTTCCTTTGATCTTGACTGGTTCAAGGTTGACTCAGCCTTCCATCTTTCTGAGGTTGGGAAAATGAGAACCCAGATTGTTGAGGGCAATATGCTGACTTTGTAAACCACTTAGAGAATGCTGTAAAGCAGTGTTAAGCGGTATATAAGTCTACGTGCTATTGCTATTTCTGCATTAGCAGGGGAGTTTCCCAACATATGATTCTAGGGGACTGTAGTTAGCCTTGAAACTGGGATCTGACACAATTTGGGAGTTCATGACTTGCATTGCTCCAGTAGCCCCAGTGCACCCTCTGGGGGTTCCTCCTGGATGCATGACTCCTACTTGAATAGCAAATGGCAGTCATGGCTAGGAGGACCTTAGCACAGCTTCATCTTGCAGCCTGATTGTTAGATACATCACAACCTATCACCTGCATATTGGATTACTGTTATGAATTCCATATGGGGCTGCCCCTGAAGCATCCAGAATCTTCCAAATGCAACAGCATGGCCAATTATGTGTGCTTGTAGAACAGCACATCTCACATGTCTGCTTGATGGGGTGTATTGATTGCCAGTTTGCTTCCAAGTCCAATTGAAGGTACTAATTCTAACTTTTAAAATTCTTCATGGTATGGGAGGGACTAGGTTATCTGAGGGACCACCTCTCTCCAGTTACATTAGCCAGGAATATAAATTTGAGGGATTCCAGGAGATGGCCTTTGTCTGCCATGATGACTGCTTTATGGAGCATTCCTTCCCTTGAAACTAGATTAGCTCTATCTCTTTTGATATTCTGGAAGTCCTCCAGGTTAAATCTCTCCTTGTTCAATTTCCATCCATTATTCCTTGTCTGGCCTTCGGATGCCTTAGAAAATAGCTTGACCCCTTCCTCTCTGTGACAGCCCCTCAAATATTGGAAGACCACTATCATGTCTCCCCTGGTCCTTCTCTTCACTAGACTAGCCAAGCCCAGTTCCTGTAACCGTTCTTCATATGCCTTAGTCTCCAGTCCCCTAATCATCCTGGTTGCTCTTCTCTGTACTTTTTCTAGAATCTCAACATCTTTTTTATAATGGGCCTCAGGCTGGATTCGGCCTGCGGGGTGCTTAGATCTGGCCTGTGGGGCTGCCCTCGAAACAGCAAAGAACTGGTCTGCAGTACCTCTACCATAAAAAATGGAGCTCCCAAGACCTCCCAAGCTCTATTTTCTCTGCCAGGTTGCGGGAGGCAATCACAGCTGAAAGCAGAGCACGGGAGCCCGTTTTTGTGGGCAGAGTTCTTGGCCGCCACAGGCACCCCGGACATGAATGATGTCAAGCTGGCCACACACATCCTGATCACACACACCCTGCCCCCCCCAAGGTCAGACATAATCCTGATGTGGCCCTCAATGAAATTGAGTTTGACACCCCTGCTTTAGAAGGTTTCGGAGATCTTCTGAAATCTCACAAGGAGGCTGCATCCCCAGTTCTCCAAATAGAATGGATAATACTATATATGGGTATATTTTTTATTGTTGGCATGCAATGTGATTATGTTCAAGTTGGTGTGACCAAAACTGGATGCAGTACTCTAGGTGTAGTCTTACTAAGGCTTTATAGAGTGGTATTTATTGCATCCCAGACAAATGACTGTCCAATCTTGAAGACCCCCAGTGATGGAGCAACCACAACTCCAGGAGGTAAGCTGTTCTTACTGTCAGAACATTTCTCTTTAGTTCCAGATTGGATCTCTCTTTAACAAGTGACTACTCATTGCTTCTTGTCCTTCATGCAAGTGCTTTGGAGAATAATTTGACCACCTCCTCCCTGTGATTGCTCCTCAAGTCCTGGAAGACAATTATCATGTCACCCCAATGCTTCTCTTTGTCAGGCTAGACATGCCTAGTTCCTTCAACAATTCCTCATATGATTTAACCTTGAGATGCCTTATCATCTTTGTTGCTCTTCTCTGCACTCTTTTCTAGGGTCTCAGCATCTTCTTTGTATCATGGTGACCAGAATTGGATGCAGTGTACCAAATGTGGCCTCACTAGTGCAGTATAGAACTGTACTCTATGCTTCTTGTGATCTTGATCCCTCTATGCTTCTTGTGATCTTGATGTGATCTTGATCCCTCTCTTGATGCAGCCCAGAACTGCATTGGATTTTATTTTTTTTTGCAGCTGCAGCACACTGCATATGTAAGTGATGGTCCACATGGGCATCAAGATCCTTCTCGCAGTTACTACTGTTGACCTGGTACTGACTATTCCATAGCTGTGCATTTGGGTTTTCCTGCTTATGTTTCCCTGCTTTTCTCTTCATTGAACCGCTTCTTACTAGCTAGGGCCCAATGCTCAAGTCTGTAAAGATGCTTCTGAATCATCAATCTATATTTTAAAGTGTTGGTTATTCCACCCTCCCTCCCCCCAGCTTTGTGTCATCTGCAACTCTGATGAATTCCCCTGATCTAAATCATTTATGAAAATGTTGAAGAATACTGGATCTAAAACAGAATCTTGAAGTATCCCACTGTAGGATTTCCTCCATTTAGAAGTAGTTCCATTGAGAACTACAAACTAAGTGCTGTTGGTCAGCCAACTGCGAATCCATTAGGTCAGGGGTCGCCAAACTTTTGGACCTCACGGACTACCAAACTCATAATTTTAGATCCCAGGGACCACTAACCGGTTCTGTGGGCATGGCCTAATTTGTGGGTGTGGCTTGGTGGTCATCTGACTGGCTGGGCATGGCTTGTATGTAAATATATTATAAATATTTATATAAATATTGAATTTTTTATTAAAAAGAGCAAGTTTTACCCAAAATCAGGCAAAGCAGGCAGATTGAGTTGCTCACAGAATCAGATTCATTCAGAGATCTATTTATCTGCCATTGGCTAGCTCAGTCTGTCACATTAAATTTGCTTGCAAGCAAACATGAAATTTGCTACCAAGCAAACTCATAAAATTAACTCACAACACACCATGCATGTAAATATTGAATTTTTTATTTAAAAAAGAGCAAATTTTACCCAAAATCAAGCAAAGCAGGCAGGCAGATTGAGTTGCTCACAGAATCACAGATTCATTCAGAGATCTATCTATCTGCCATTGGCTAGCTCAGTCTGTCACATAAAATTTGCTTGCAAGCAAACTCACAAAATTAATTCATAACACACCATGCATGTAAATGTTGATTTTTTTTTATAAAAAAGAGCAAATTTTACCCCAAATCAGGCAAAGCAGGAAGATTGAGTTACTCACAGATTCATTCAGAGATCTATCTATCTTCCATCGGCTAGCTCAGTCTCTCAACTTTGCTTGATGCTGAGTCTGCACTGAATTTGCTTGCAAGCAAACCTTCAGTCCTAAGGGAGGTTTGGCTGTGCTGAGCCGAAGATCTAAAGACAAGCTAGAAAGCAAGAAGTCCAACCATTTCCTGCTTCCTAGCTAATCTAAATCTCCTGGTACAGCAGAACATATGATGGTAGGAAAAAGGAAAAACATCAATTTAGCAGGCAAGTTTGCCAGGAAAGGAGTGAGTGGGTGGGGAGGGTTCCCACGGGCCATGTGGGCAGAGCAGCCTTGTGTTTCTGTGCAGCCTGGATTAATTGCTTTGTGGGGGGGTGCTCTGGGGGTGAGATTTCTCTGCGGCCCACCAAAATTTCTCACGGCCCACCAGTGGGACGCGGCCCATCGGTTGGCAACTGTTGCATTAGGTGATGGTACTGTCTATCCCACATTGTTCTACAAGAAGCAGGGTATGAGCTTCTTTGTCAGATGCCTCATTGAAGTCCAAGAGAACTACACTGCTCAAAAAAATAAAGGGAACACTTAAACAACACAATGTAACTCCAAGTCAATCACACTTCTGTGGAATCAAACTGTCCACTTAGGAAGCAACACTGATTGACAATCAATTTCACATGCTGTTGTGCAAATGGAATAGACCAGAGGTGGAAAGCATAGGCAATTAGCAAGAAATCCCCAATAAAGGAGTGGTTCTGCGGGTGGTGACCACAGACCACTTCTCAGTTCCTATGCTTTCCAGCTGATGGTTTGGTCATTTCTGAGTACTGGCAGTGCTTTCACTCTAGTGGTAGCATGAGAGAGAGTCTACAACCAACACAAGTGGCTCAGGTAGTGCAGCTCATCCAGGATGGCATATCAATGCGAGCTGTGGCAAGAAGGTTTGCTGTGTCTGTCAGTGTAGTGTCCAGAGCATGGAGGCGCTACCAGGAGACAGGCCAGTACATCAGGAGATGTGGAGGAGGCCGTAGGAGGGCAACAATCCAGCATCAGGACCGTTACCTCTGCCTTTGTGCAAGGAGGGACAGGAGGAGCACAGCCAGAGCCCTGCAAAATGACCTCCAGCGGGCCACAAATGTGCATGTGGCTGCTCAAACAGTCAGAAACAGACTCCATGAGGGTGGTATGAGGGCCCAACGTCCACAGGTGGGGGTTGTGCTTACAGCCCAACACTGTGCAGGACGTTTAGCATTTGCCAGAGAACACCAAGATTGGCAAATTTGTCACTAGCGCCCTGTGCTCTTCACAGATGAAAGCAGGTTCACACTGAGCACATGTGACAGACATGACAGGGTCTGGAGATGCCGTGGAGAACGTTCTGCTGCCTGCAACATCCTCCAGCATGACCATTTTGGCAGTGGGTCAGTAATGGTGTGGGGTGACATTTCTTTAGGGGGCACAGCCCTCCATGTGCTCACCAGAATTAGCCTGACTGCCATTAGGTACCGAGATGAGATCCTCAGACCCCTTGTGAGACCATGTGCTGGTGCGGTTGGCCCTGGGTTCCTCCTAATGCACGACAATGCTAGACCTCATGTGGCTGCAGTATGTCAGCAGTTCCTGCAAAACGAAGGCATTGATGCTATTAGATTGGCCTGCCTGTTCCCCAGACCTGAATCCAACTGAGCATATCTGGGACATCATGTCTCACTCCATCCACCAACGCCACATTGCACCACAGACTGTCCAGGAGCTGGGAGATGCTTTAGGTGTGGGAGGAGAACCCTCAGGAGACCATCCACCACCTCATCAGGAGCATGCCCAGGTGTTGTAAGGAGGTCATACAGGCAGGTGGAGGCCACACACACTACTGAGCCTCATTTTGCCTTGTTTTAAGGACATTACATCAAAGTTGGATCAGCCTGCAGTGTTTTTTTCCACTTTAATTTTGAATGTAACTCCAAATCCAGACCTCCATGGGTTGCTAAATTTGATTTCCATTGATAATTTTTGTGTGATTTTGTTGTCAGCACATTCAACTATGTAATGAACAAAGTATTTAATGAGAATATTTCATTCATTCAGATCCAGGATGTCTTATTTTTGTGTTCCCTTTATTTTTTTTGAGCAGTGTTTATCCACAGCATTTCCCTGATCCACTAGTTTAGTCACTTTATCAAAAAAGACAATAATGTCTGTCTGGCATGATTTGTTTTAACAAATTTGTTAAAAAACATTTGGTTTAATTCTAGTGATCACTTTGTTCATCAGAGAACACTATGTCTATATAGGAGAAATATATATGATGTAAAAATAGCCACACACATTCTCAGTGTGATTGTCATGACAGAAGTCTGCCTGATTAAGAAGATATTTAATGCTGAAATATGCAGGAAAGCCAGTGGAAAAAAGTTATTCAGAATAAGACCTCCAAAAAACATCAATATGCTGACAGCACATGCAGCTTAAATGTCTTTCAATGACAGTTTCTGAAGGGTGGAGTAAAAAACCCTAATCAGCATTTAATCGCTTTTATGCAAGTTAATTTTTTAGCTTTTCACTGTCAAAAAAGGTAAAATGATCCAAATCTAAAATAAATCAATGTACAGCTAGTGCTGAATAGCATTAGCTGCCATTCATTAACCAATACAAAATCCTTTTCAGAATATTACACTGCATTCAAAACTTGGAAGCACAACAATGAGCCCTTAATTAAGGAGAATTTTCTTTCAGGAGGTTCATAGTGGCCACTGCTGAATTATAAGGTGCTACATACAGCATTTGATTTGGTTTCATATGTCAAGCAGGATACACCCATCAATTCACACATTCTGTTTCATACAGAGAAAACAATTTCTCTGGCATAGATTGTTATGAAAGAGGCTGTTGAGTGGAAAGAGGCTATAAACTGCCTTTTCCTAGGGAGCAACAGAAGTGGAGTAAAGATTGTTGAGGAAGGCAATTACTTCAGGGGGATTGCAAGGGAGGTGGTAGAGTGGTTAATCTTGTGCAATCCCCTGTACAAGGAAGAGATTACCAGGATCGATTCTATTGATGTGTCCACAGTAGTGCTCTCAGCAGTCTCTCCAAACGTTTTTTAAATTTAGTCAAAATTCTTCTTCTGTGGAAGATTTGGTCAGCATTCTTCTTCTGTGGAAGAAGGTGTTCTCTTCCCCACCAAATACCTGGCAAGGCAATATGGGGAGGAGAATTCAAGAAACAGCAGCATTAGCAAGGGCATCCAGAGGCTGCTAAGGATCTCAAGCAGACTGGGAAAATTAATGTACTTGTCTTAGTAGAAAGCTGGTGTAACCCGGAAGCAAAGAATCAATACTGATGAACTTTTACCTCAAACATAACTCTTATCAGAGAGTTAACAGCTGCTTCATTTAATAAATGTTCACAGTTATGACAGTGATAAAAAAGTAACTTTACAACCAATACCTTTGCAGGTCTGTAAACAAAGGAAACTGAAGTAAGATAATAAGGATACTTACAGTTTCACTTAGTGACTGGTTCATTTAATAACCTGAATTATTCCCAATTGCAGTCTCAATCGAACTATTACCATTGAACATTGTGGGATTTCTTCTGAAAAATATAAAAAGATTCCAGGGCAAATAGTTCTGAGAAAGGCAACATTCTCTCAGTCTCAATCTTGATCTATAAAATAGCATAACAGCCACCCTAGCCAAATTACAGTATGCGTAGTATTTGCAAACTGAAAAATCGGGAAGGTAATATGTCACTTGTTAGTAAGATGGGCAGCATATAAATTTAATAAATAAATATGTACATGCTAAGTCATATTGTCCTAATCCAGCTATGTTTAGCTATGAGTTAATCTTGTGAGAGATGACAAACTTCTCAAGCTATATCAATTCAGAGAAGGCTTATATGAGAAAGTGCTGTTTTCTTTATAAAATATACATATGAACACCATAGACCAGAAGGTTTACTTAAATAACAACTTACTCCTCTATAATCCTCATCCAAAGTACCTTACAGTAACATTGGACTGGACTTTCTCCTATAAGATGCATTTGGAGAACATGGTGGCAAAAATCAATATTATGAACAACTAAATGGGCAACTTCAGTTGCCACTTTCAGGTCATCAATATCAGGGCTGGCCTACTCCACAGCAGAATACTGTACCCTGTATGGCTTAACAGCTGCCATATTAATAAGTTAAACCCAGACTCCACCGCACCATGAAGATTATAAGCAGATGTATTAAAAGCATTCCAACTTGCTGGCTTTCTCTTCTGAGCCATATAGCACTGCCAGCTTTAGGATGGCAAGATGCACTCAGTCCTTAATATAACAAAAGGAGTTTTTGCAGTCTTCTCTCCTAGAGAAACTAAGAAACTGATGCAATCAGAGATTTGTTCTAAGGGTAGCACTGGGGGAGGTAGAAAGGGAAGAACTGGGGGAGGATAAATGTTACTAAGTCTGCCCCTCATGCTTTTATGGTAGTGTTACCGAATAGAATTATAAAATTATGGAATTTTATAAGAATACAAAATTATGGAAATTATTCACAACTCTTATCTGAGTTATATCTTCCTTCTTTCTTGATTGATTCTCTTCCCGTCCCAGTTTATGAGCCATCCTGGTATTTAACACAATATATAGTTAGGCTTTATAACTTTCTTTTTGTAACATAGTATAAAAATAATTCTGAGTGGTCTGGCCCAAGTGCCTAAATCTTCCTGAAATTTCCTCTGTGAAATTGGTACAGCTAATACAAGATATTTAGTAGGAAAAACAACTGGAGAGAGGGATTGAAGGGAACTGTAGTCAAACATGTGGAAGCACCTAGTGCTGTGATGGCAAACCTATGGCACACGCATGCTGGAAGTGGCATGCAGAACCATCTCTCTGGGCACACCAACCATCACCCATTGCTCTTCCAGGTTCTGGTGCATGCATGTGTGCCGGCCAGCTGGTCTTCACATGTGCCTATGTGCCAGAAACCAGAAGACCAGGTAGCTGGCGTACATGCACGTGCCAGAAACCGGAGGCTCAGCTCTTCCAATTTCCGGTGCTCCCCCATGCGTGCATGCTCCTGTTTTGGCATTTTGGTGCTGAAAAGGTTCGCCAACATTGACCTAGTGCATGCAATGAATTGAGGTCTTTGTCAGTAAGTAATATCCATATAACTTTTGTCAAGTTCATATTACTCTATTTCGTATTATTCTATTTCTAGACCTTTCTATCATGGCTACCAGACAATTTAGGTGCATATCCAGTGTGTGTCACTATGTGAATCGGCTATATTATTAACTGAGTGTTCTGGGATTTAGTGCTGCCAATTGCTGTGGACCAGCCAGTTTCAGTCCACATTGTACAAAACAGAATAGTCCTAAGTAGTTGCTTTGCTGAAAAGCTGCTATCATTAACAGGTTTATGACTCTAGAATTGGGTGACATATCTGCTGGACACAACACCTGAAATTCACTGTCTGGCAGTACCAGATGGAGACAAGGAAAAAGAAAAAGTATTCACATCGAGAAAAAAATGAGAAGGTTGTCTCCTGAGAAAATACTTTGTGGAAGTTTTGGCCAATATAACTGAACTGATACAGATTATTTCTGTGAGCACTGACATCTATTTTATGCATTCCTTTCAATCAGGAACTATAGGGCTAAAAACCTGACACATGGCATTTATCACTATCACCAGAAGTAATATTTATATGGGCTCTCAAAGTATTTTGAGCTCCCCACAGCTTTGCAGACTGATTTTATTATCCAGAGAAGCTGAGTACCGACCTTTCAGTCAAACTAATTAATATATTAGATTTACTTTGTGTGTACAGATCTCCTCAAACTGTTTTCTGAGAGAGAAGTACAAAATCATATCACTAATTGAAACAACCCTTAAATAGAAAAGAGAGAAAGATATAGTCTAGCATTTTTTTTTATTCCAGGGACCAGTAAGACACTAAAATAACTTTCCTCCTCAGAATAAAGCAATTTAGTTTATAATTGTCCAATACATTATCTGACAATCGCCTACTGAATAAATCAAAGTTTCAGCAGCATGTCATGAATAAAGTTTGTTGAAAAAGGTGAAGTGTTCCATTAATTGACCTGATGATTTATTTAGCAATTCCATATATATTTATCTGCAGGTATACATAAATAATTTTACACTTTCTTCCTGTAATTTTCTTTAGTTCTCCAATTTAGCATACAATCCTGGACGTCCAGATAATCTACCATCTATGTAATAAAACAGACATGATTTTTTTTCCCAACAGCCATGATCAGCAAAGTACTGCCTAATGCTCCCAATTCTAGTGCTATGGAGTTGCAATTAAAAGATAAGAGATGAGAACCCCAACAATAATAATATTTATCTAATTTAGATAGTCATCATAAGGAATCTGGGTGGCATAGTGGCTCAGCAGTTAAGATGCTGGGCTTGTCAGCTTGAAGGCTGACAGATCAGGTTCAAGACCTGAGCATTGTGTGATGGGATTAGCTCCTGTTCTTCCCTTACTTCCTGCCTATCTAGCAGTTCGAAAACATGCAAATTGTGAATAGATAAATAGGAACTACTTTGGTGGTAAAAGTAACAGCGCCCTGTGATGTCATTTTGGCCACATGACCATTGAAATGTTTTCAAACAGAGTTTGCTCAACGGCCCTTGAGCATTGCCCTTTATAGTCAACAATGGCTAACAGAATAAAATCTGCAAGGACTTCTTTACATTTACCCTTCCCATCATAAGCAATAGAAAAAGAAATGGTGTTATATGTTTGAATGCTCAAATATCCTACCAGCAAGGATTATGTGTGGGAAATTATGCTGAAGTTGAACAAAAATGTAAACTCTTAATTCGTAGCCTTAGATTTTAAAAGCAAGGTAGTTCATCAATCATTGCCATTTTCTCCCAAGATATCTGACCTAGTGATCCTTTATCCCCATAGAACTTTTGCCAACAACTATACTATGGAAAGGATAGGAAGGCAAGGAAGACCCATTCAAGAAATCTGCCCTATCTCCTACCTTTCACACACAGAACTACAGTATTTATTATCAACAATTAGCATACTACATCTGGGCTGCAAGTCAGGAAAATCACTAGATGGAAACAAAGCAGTATAGAGAGTGGAAAGCCTAGTTTAGTTGTTTTCTTTTGTTTTGTTTGTCATTGCACCTCATACAATGAAATTAAATATCATTCTCAGTATACATTATGACTATGAAAATAAACACACATCCTTCACCTTCTATACATTGAATTGAAAACCCCTGATATTGCATTAATATTGCACTATACAGTTGAATTCAATAGTGACCATCCAAATTGCAAACACCATTAACTAACATATACCCTATACATTATGCACTGCACAAGGCTAGCTTTAAGCAAAGGCTAGCCTACTAATGCTACCTCTCCTTCCAAATTACTTTAAAAATGCAAATCTTCACAAGTGCAAGTGGTGACACCATCAATCGTTGCTTTCTGAGGCATTATATACACTTGAGCTGACCATGCCACTGTGGGAGAGAACTTTAAAAATTCTTGTCAACTTTAATTACTATTTTTCCTGTTTAAAATTGTATTACTGTACTACTACAAAACATAACTAATGCATTATATTATTTGGATAAAATAGTATTTATATAGTATTGACTAAATTATTGCTCTAATATTTAGATAAAACTTTTATAGATAATAATTGCAATGCTTTTTAGTTAAATATCTGACTAGATTCCACTAGTTTATCATTAAGCATTTTAACAATATATTACAAGGAAATAAAGTTTAGTTAATATCTGGCAAAACTATCCAATAATGAAAAATCCAACAAAAGGGGCAGCAGTAAACAACTAGAGGCCAATTACCTGCTTACCAATAACTTTCAAATTGCTAACTGGTATAGTAGTTGATTCCATCCAACAGCATCTATTTGAAAACAAGCTTTTTCCATTTGAGCAGGAAGGAAACCAACCCCAAATAGCAGAAGGATAAAAGATTAGCTAATTAGCAAGATGATTTTGGAAAACTATAAGAGAAAGAAGACCAACTTGAATATAGCTTGGACTGATTACAAAAAGCATCCCTTGCCACATGACTGAATAGTTAAGTGCCTAGAAATAACAACAGTTTGTAGAAACATCAGCTTTGTGCAAAATGATTTTTAAAATGTCGATATTTTTAAATTTTATATCAAAACTAAATATGGCATTCATAAATAATAGTAAAATACATCAAGGTCTTTGTTATATAATAAAGGGTTCTTTCTTAAGTTTAATACTTAGCTTACATTGTGCTGTTACTTGTTTGTACAATATAGTACTGTATATAGATAGTATGTATATATAGAGTACGGAATATGGCAAATATTATTATTTATACAATATGGCTTCTAACAGGGTCTAAATGCTTATAAACACTGCAAAAGGGTAGAAGCACAAAAAAATAAAAAATAAAAATGAATATTAAACAAAAGGAAAAAATAGTAACCAAACAGCTCTTTTTATGTTTATTTTTTCTTGATTTTATATTGACTTTTTTCCTGGAATAATACTTATATGGTACTATTTTACTTTACAACTATTTACATGGATTACAAGCCACTTTAGAAAGATTATTATCCTGAAAGATGAGGTACGATATAAATAGGTGAAAATTACTGAATGATTAGGCAAAAATAATAAATACAATACAAATTGGGTAAAGTATATGCATATTGATATGAATTGCATGTTATCAAGCATGTTGATAATCCAAAAATTCCTAACAGAAAAAGAACTATTTTTCATTCTTTGCTATGATGTAGTACTAGCCATTTTCCCCATTTGAAAATTGCAAGGGGGGGAAAAACAAAATTTTGTATTACTGTACAACAACAGAACTCCAACATATTTTGGGCTTTTCCAGGTTGGAGAGGATTCATCGAAATTTACACTCTGAGATTTTTTTAAAATCTCTGAAAGTCAAGATATTCGTTTAAGCTTTTTCTTCTCACTATACACTTGCCAATGTAATTGTTTTTTTTTTTTTTCATTAATATCACTAGCTCACTAAACTAGCAAGAATATTGGGGGGGGGGGGTCACAAATTTTGTCTGCTTTAATCCTTTTAATAAATAATATGTTGGCCTGTCTTATAATTCCAAACAATATTTTGGATGAGTCCCTCTCCCCATTATGTGGCAACGGTCCTACAGCACCCACCTGTCTTCAATGGCCTGAAGTTATTAATTTCCATTTAATTGAGACAAGAAACAATTGAAGTCTCAATTCCCAATAAAGATCTGCACTGTGGCTAGAAAGCCACCTGAAGCTGGATTTAAGAAATGCATCCATGCTCTCCATCTCTCAAACAATGGCATGTAAAGAGGAATTCTGGGAGTTGAAGTCCACAGGTCTTAAAGTAGCCAATGTTAGACACCACTGTTATAAAGCATACAGAAATATAATCCCCCTTTACCATTTCCATGTGTCACTATTCCTGCCACAGATTCTGCTAGGGGCCTTGCTGAGTCTCAACCCTCCATAAATAGTTTTGCCACAGAAGCACTTGTGTACAAAAGCATAATCTTATTAAATATTCACCTGCAAGTGGTTAGTCTTGTGTTGGCATAGGTTTATAAATATATTTAAGCCTTAGATGTGTAAGACAAAGGCAGGCAATTGCTGAGAAAGATAGTATGTCATTTCTGAACAACAACAAAAACTGAAGTGCCAGAATTAATTATTGTCCCTGAGGTTTCTTCTGCACCTTTCTTTTATTAAATGAGCAGACTATGAGGATATGTATGACCCTTCAGAAAGTAGAAAGTAGAGTAATAAAGCAGGAGTAATAAATGACAATAGATAATACATAGTAACTATTGAAATATAATACAGTATTACATATTTAATATTTCACTGTATCAATATTTTTCTGTTTCTTTAATACATATATTGTTTAGAACTTTTATTTTATTAAAGTAAATACCAGGTACGATACATATCTGAAATCCTGCAAGTTTATTTAGAATCCTGCAAGTTTGGTCCTGTTATCAAAAATACATGATATTGCCAAAGGTAGATGGTAGAAGAAAGATAAGTAACTGAGTTCATTTATGATTCCAAAATATGATATGGGGGTTAGGCTTGGAACTCAGAAGCATAATTTATTTTATTTTATTTTATTATTCATATGCCATCCATACTGCTATCAAGTAACTTAGGGCAACTTTTAGTCAGATAAAAAAACAATATAAAATTTTAAAATGTAAAATGTCTTTAAATAAAATTTAAAATGTCTTACCTGATACGCCTCTTCTCGTGAAACTGCATAGAGCATCCAGAGAGTGGGAGGTGCTTCAGTCTTCACTTCTCACAGGCTGAGCTGAAATTGAGGAACGCCCTCCTCCTCCACGTGACTCCTCCATGCGTTCCTCCCAGTTTTATCGAAGACGAGAGGACAAAAACCCCCCTCTACTCTTAAGTATTAAACAACATGAACTACAACATTAGAAATCATTGGCCGAAACAGGTTTTCCCCCTTTACAGATGGACCAACAGGGTGGGGCTGGATGCTCTACGCAGTTCCACGAGAAGAGGCGTATCAGGTAAGAACCAACGCCCATTCTCCGTAGAACTGCTGCGAGCATCCAGAGAGTGGGACATACCAAAGCCAGTGTGTCCTACGGGTGGGAGTCCGTCTGGATTGGAACTTCCCCAGGATCTCTAACCACTTGCTGCAAAACTCGCCTGCCAAAAGATGCTTCAGCTGAGGCGTAAACATCAATCTTATAATGTCTTATAAAGGGAGATGGGGAAGTCCAGGTGGCCGCCTGGCAAATATCAAGAATAGACGCCTGAGTAGCCCAGGCTGCCGAGATAGCTGCACTTCTGGTGGAGTGAGCGGTAACCCCACTGGGAACTGGAATATCTTGAACTAAATAGGCTTTGGATATGGTAGCCCTAATCCATCTGCCTACCATGGACGGAGAAACCTTACAGCCTAGTGTCTTTGGCTGAAAGGACAAAAAGAGAGAGTCTGTCTTCCTGATGGACTGCGTGCGAGAAATGTAAATACACAAAGCCCTTCGAACATCAAGGGTGTGCCACTGCCTCTCTTGCTCGCGCAGAGGCTTCGGACAAAAATTAGGCAGGTCCAACTCCTGCGCCCTGTGGAACGGTGAATTAATCTTCGGCATAAATGCTGGGTCTGGTCTCAGAACCACCCGATCTGAATGAAAAATGCACAGATCTTTTCTTACGGATAGAGCTACAATTTCACATATTCTTCTAGCCGAAGTAATAGCCACCAGAAAAACTGCTTTAAATGTAAGAAATTGAAGTGACGCCTCCTTGAGAGGCTCAAAAGGAGATCTAGTCAAGGCCAGGAGAACTTTATTAAGGTCCCATGTCGGGTACCTATGCACTACTGACGGGCGCAAATTAGAAGCCCCTTTAAGAAAAGCCTTGATTCGAGGATGGTGGGAAAGGGGACCGAAAGGACCGCCAGCAACCACCGTTGAGAGCGCCGCTACCTGCCTCCTTAAGGTGTTAGGTGATAAACCTCCATCTAGGCCATCTTGTAAAAAGGCCAGGATCTGTGCAACTGAAGGAGAGCGTGGGTCGATGAATGATTTGTGGCACCAGATACAGAAACTTTTCCAGGTTGCATCATAAATGCGAGTGGTAGAAGGTCTTCTAGCCGCCAAAATGGTGTTAATGACCTGTGCTGATAAGCCTTCTTCAATCATCCTTTCCCGCTCAACCTCCAAACAGCCAACTGTAGCCACTGTGGCTCTGGATGGAGCAGCGGGCCTTGCGACAGCGAAATCTGATCCAACGGAATCCTCCATGGCGGAGATACTGACAGATTGTGGAGGTCCGCAAACCATGGCCTCCTGGGCCAATAAGGTGCCACCATGAGGATCTCTGCTTTCTCGGCTATCAATTTTCGAATCACCCTGGGGATTAATGGAAGCGGAGGGAAGGCGTACAGTAGCCCGGGAGGCCACAGGCAACGCAAGGCATCGTGATTCTCTGCTCCGCTGGAGGGATAACGGGAGAAGAACCTCGGTGTTTGCGCTTTGAGCGGAGACGCAAAAAGGTCTACTAGGGGCTGACCGAACCTGGCTGCTGCTTCTCTGAACAGATGTGGGTGCAGGCGCCACTCTGCCTGATCCAGTGTTGCCCTGCTGAGCCAATCTGCTTGGACGTTGGAGGCCCCAGAAATGTGCTCCGCTCTGATGGATAAGAGATGCGCTTCTGCCCATCGACACAGTCGCTCGGCCTCTCTCATGAGAAGGAGGGAATGGGTGCCCCCTTGCCGATTGATGTGGGCCTTGGTTGTAGTATTGTCCGTTAGGACTAGGACATGGCGCCCCCTTACCCGATGAAGAAATGTTCGCAGAGCCAGGTACACTGCACGAAGCTCCAACCAGTTGATGGTCCAACTTCGCTCCGAACGGGTCCAAACTCCCTGTGCTGAGAGAGATTGTAGATGGGCCCCCCATCCGGAAAGACTTGCGTCTGTCGTGAGAACAACCCTTTGAGGTTCCTGGAATAGCTGACCTCTGTTGACAGATGGTCGCGTCCAACACAGGAGGGAGGCGAGAACTTTCGGCGGGACCTTCACTATAAACCTTGACGTGCTCCTTCCTGAACGCTGATATGGCAGGAGGAACCATTGCAAAGATCTGGAATGCAAGCGAGCCCATGGAATAATGGAAATACAGGAAACTAGCTTCCCTAGCAGTTTGGATAAATTGAGCAACGATGCTTTCCCGGTCCGCCGGATATCTCTGATAGTGGTGCGGATACTAATAAGTCTCTCCTGAGAGAGAAAGACCCTTCCTTCAACAGAGTCAATCACAGCCCCTAGATGAGATATACTAGTGGAGGGAGTAAGCTGACTCTTTTCCCAGTTCACTAAGAACCCGTGGGACTGAAGTACCGAGGGTAGCGCTAGTATCGCTCTCGGCTTGATGTCGGGAAGGGGATACAACCAGGATATCGTCAAGGTAACAGTGGATCCGGATGGGAATTTGTCTAAGGTGAGCTGCAATAGCCGTCAACACCTTAGTGAAAGATCTCGGGGCTGAGGCTAGACCAAAGGGGAGGGCTACAAACTGGAAATGCTGATTATTATAACAAAATCTGAGATATTTAGAATACGAGGAATGAATGGGAATATGGAGATAAGCCTCGGAAAGGTCAATTGACGTAAGCCAGTCTCCTTCTCTGATGCCCTGTAAAATCGACTGCAGAGTCTGCAGTTTGAATTTATGGCGTACAATAAAACGATTTAACCTCTTAAGATCTAAAATGGGTCTCCATCCCCCGGAATGTTTAGGCACCAAGAATAAAAGTGAATAGAAACCCCTTCCCTCTTGGTAGAGGGGTACGGGTTGAATAGCCCTAATATCAGAGAGATGTTTGATGGCAGAAGTCATAAGAGCCCGTTTAGTAGGATTCCTAGAAATGGGTGAAACCCTGAAATGTTTGGGGGGAGGAGAGAGAAACTGCAGGGTCAAGCCAAAGCGCACTGAATCTGTAACCCAAGTATCAGAGGTGGATTCCTCCCACTTGTCTGCAAAATGCCTGAGGCGGCCGCCTATGGTAAGAAAACCTGCAACGCTACCTGGGCCGGCGGGCCGCTCTACTCCCGGAACCCCTGAAGGGCCTTCTGTAGCTGCCCCCTCTCTTGCCTCTGTCTCCCGAGTCGTCCCGGTCCTGGTAGGACGGCCGGAATGAGGGAGAGCCCTGAAATCTAGGAGAGAATGATGACTGGAAGGAGGGACGAAAGGAGCCCCTCCGAAAGGACTGGGAACTCTTGGCTTCCTGCCTACGAAAAAGTGAAGGCAGAAACTTTTTCTTATTTCGGGTCTCCAGGAGTAATGGCTCCAGAGCGGGCCCGAATAATTTCCCTTTTACTATGGGGGCTGAAGCCAACTTAGACTTATTTTTAATATCAGCCTGCCAGTGTCGAAGCCAAAGCAATCATCTGGCAGAAACATGGGAAGAAATAGCTTGGGTTGAGAACTTAACCGAATGAAAGGTAGCGTCGGTTGCAAATTCCGCCGCTGCCGTGATCTTTGCAATATCTTGATGGGCTCTGGTATCAGCTGGGGAAATGTGTTGCTTCAGCTGTCTGAGCCACCTGATGGAGGATCGGGTGAAAAAGGAAGCGGCCGTGGCCGACCGGATAGCCCAGGCATCAGCGGTGTGAGCCCGCCGGAGAGCCATCTCCGCTCACTTATCCTCCGGCTTCAGTGCCTCTAGTGCATCGGTAGGATTGGAAGAAGAAGCAAGCCTTATAATTGGATCATCTACTTCCGGGGTATCTAACATAGCTGAGAAATCCGAATCCAGGGTAAACAACCTCTTGTCCTGACTAGAAGGGGCCGGAGAAGGACCCACCGAGGCCAACTGCTTTGCTACCAGATCTGAGAAGATTGGGGGGGCCGGAATAATGTCTGCTGCCACTGTCGGCTGTCTAAACATAAGGTCATCAGGACCTTCTGGACTCGATGGAGGGGGTTCAGAAGGAGGCTGAGAGGCCAGACCTGAAATGTTCTTTGCCTTAAATAGCAAGGACTTAAATAAATGGGGTTTAAAAAGACCCACAACGGCCGGTTGTTCAGGAGAAAGACCCTCATCTTCCGACATTTCTCCCTCCATTAGGTCCCCCTCCAGAAAGGGTTCCTAATACTGTAAGGAACCTCTGTCAGAACCTTCGTACTCTCCGAAAGGTTCAAGGCCCACTCCCTCTTCTTCTTGGGTATCCTCCCCCTCTGGGAATGGAACATGCATGTGAGGAGGTACCTGACCATGCTGTGACGCTGGTGCAGAAGGAGATCTCCCGGATAAAGACTCAGCCTCGGGAGTCCTCCCTCGGGAATCCGGTCTAGCGAGCTGCTGCATTCCTTCAGCTATACCTTGACGGATGGCAGACTGCATCCATTCTCTGATGTTCTCAGGTACAATAATTGGAGCAGGATCCTCAGAGCGTAGACCTGCAGCGGTTGGCGTAAATGTCGCCTCTGGTACACGGGAGGGCTGGCGGCCTCGGGTGGAAGTACTGCCCCTAGAGGAAGATGGTTGACTCGGCAGGGGGGGGTAGAAGGAAAGGCAGATGTTATAGAGTGAGACTCTTTAGCCCGCTTGCTAAATTCCCTTTCTAGGGCCTTATGACGTCGTAAGGCATCTCTTTGAGAAGCACTGGAAGAATCCTTGTCCCTTCTGCGAAGGTAGTGCGTCTTAGACTTGGCCTTCAGAGAAGAGCCAGTAGGATTAGCCTCTGCCATGGTATTGAAAGAAAAATGGCGGTTGGCACGCCTAGGAATTCGGCCTACAAACGTAAACCGGTTTTCCTAAAATTGGGTCACGTCCCCCTTTTTGAAATAAATTTTATTCTAGAACTAGCTATTATCTATTCAAAAAAATCTCCTTTCTCTCTCTCTCTTTTTTTTTTTTAAACCTTATGCAATAAAAAAACAGAAAAACAATTCTAGCAGCTAAATTAAAAATCTGAATATATACACTAGCAATTAAATACAAAAAAAGGGGTCAGGTTCAAGTAAGGAAAACCAAATAGCCCCAAAAGGTACAGCAAATAATAATAATAATAATAACTTAATTCCAAATAGACCAAATGAACGCTGAGGCCAAGCAATTGAGAAAGGCAAGATAAGAAAAAAGAGATAGGCCTCTATAGGCAGCCCCCCAACAACATGGAGAGTACGTGCCTGCGCTTCTGAACTAGCTGCGGGCCAAGGAAGAAAGCCAACAATATTAACTCTAAGAGAGACAGCAGGGCACAGGACCACAGTGCTCTCTCAGTAAAAACAAAGGCTCCACGCGGCCTGACGGTCCCGCTAAGGGCCTACAAAAAAACCTCGCAGCTCACTCTTAAACTAAAAAGAAAAAGGCCTTACTTGTTAAGAAAACAAAATGGCGCCGGCCACGAGGCGTGCCCAAAATGGCCGCCCGGCTCAGAACGCACAGCTCAGAAGCGCACCAGCCCACCGCAACTTCAAAAGAGAGAAGGAAAGAGCTGGGAGAGGAAGCGCTGCCTCCTCTGAGGCATTCTAGGGGGGAAGACGCAATTTGCACTTTTAAAATACAGCGCAGGGCCAAGCGGCTGAGCCCAGCACGCTTGGAACAGCAGAGGATAGATTAGAAGGGGTGGGGGGGGACAAAGGGCTCCAACCCCTTACTTCCCTCCTGGGAGCGAAATCGCTCCACCAACTAAATTTAGGATCGCACTAGCCTTGCAGGGAGAGGAAAAAAATGAATCAAACCTGATCCAACTCTCAACGATCACCTGAAACGGCCAAGGAACTAGAAAAAGCTGCCTGTTTCTCGAAGGCTGAGCTAAAACTGGGAGGAACGCATGGAGGAGTCACGTGGAGGAGGAGGGCGTTCCTCAATTTCAGCTCAGCCTGTGAGAAGTGAAGACTGAAGCACCTCCCACTCTCTGGATGCTCGCAGTAGTTCTACGCAGAATATGTAAGTTTTAGCATTAATAATTTTAATATCTTTGGAGAAAACAAGCATATAACTAAATTTTGGGGAGGCCTTCCAACTAATTTATATAAGACTGACATTGGTCTAGATCAGTGGTCTCCAAACTTGGCAACTTTAAAACTTGTAGACTTCAATTCCAGAATTCTGGGAGTTGAAGTCCACAGGTCTTAAAGTTGCCAAATTTGAGGGGCCCTGGTGTAGACTATACAAATGTAGTGTTACCCTGTAGTTTTTTTAAACAATGATTTATTCCATAAATCATAGTTGCCTGGGTTAATACACAAAATACTAAGCTATAAACCATGGCTTATAAACAATAATGGAGAGCACAATAAATGAGAATCAAATAAATGATATAATGATTTTGTGTGCTGTGTAAATTCAGTCATAGATTTAATATGCATCTAGGCAAAATAGCAAATATGGATTCCGTTCTTTATAAATTATTAGGCTCATATCTCAGTATGATATCAACATAGATATGATATCAAGTTTTGTAAATTAACCCAAGCCAGACTGAAAAACTTAAGTCAATTAATTTGTTAATTTTGCTAAGGGGAATCTCTGGAAGCAATTTCCAGAAGTTATCCATCAATGTTATGTGTGCTTTGAAAATGATTTGGAGGACGACCTTGTATTCTTTGTAGAAGAACCAATTAAACCAAATTTAATTAAATTTAATTAAACCAAATTTAATTAAAGAGATAGAAAGATATGGAAAAATGGCAGGTTTAACAATTAATAAAGATAAAACCAAAATGATAACAAAAAATTTAACAGAGAAACAAAAAAAAAAAAACTAGTTGAAAATGATTTGGAGGTATGCTTGGAAACGTGTATGTGTGTGTGCGCGCGCACGCGTGCACAACAGAATTTTGGAGTGGCTTTCACGTGCTTGCAAAAATATTTCGCCACTTTAACAAAATGCAATTATTTTAATGAGCTGACCCATTAAAAATATTTTTCCAGGTTCCCAGAGAAGTCTGAAAATGACACAGCTGCTTCAAAAAGATAATGCTATAACTTTTGAGTATTTGAACATGCTTCTTTTGAATAATATTTAAGGCATGTGGAGTCCTAATATCAATTTAACCTGATGTGCAAAACCAAAGGCAAACAAATGGATTATGCCACAATAAATATATTAATTTTAAAAGTACCCAAGACTCTATTTTGGGAAATGGCATCATCTCTGAAAAATTTATAATAAGCATAAACAAACATGAATTAACTAAACTTGTTGATAAGTGAAAAAATAATTAAAATGTTTTCATGAGATTCCAGTCTTGAAGCAGACATCAGCTGAAAAAAGTTTGTCGTTTTGCTGAATTTTTACATATTTTTTAAAAAGTATAATTTATATTCTTTAAATATATGAGCATAGAAAAACAGCAAAGTTTATAAGACAATAAAGTGGAGGAAGATTTCAAATCATTATTTTCTTCTCCCCCCCCCCCCAAAGCCAGTATTAAAGTACAAAGGCAATGCACTGCCAACAAGAATCTTGCCATTAACATAAAAGCTAGTCTATCAGAAAAGGCAGACAAAAGAAAAAAAAGGATGCTTTTGAATTGTAATACTAAAGAACATGTCCAAGAATATCTTGTACACAAGATGAACAAATCATCTCTTACTAGTTGAAATCACAAGTCACGAAGACTCAGAAGTAACCGATAATGACAAAGCAGCATTCACTGTTTCAATAGCTATCTTTGATAGACATGGAGTCATTAAATGATATTATTCACATCTTCTATCATGAATCTTTCACATCTTCAATCTAGTACCTATAATAATGGATAGATAATATTAGAGCAAAATTCATTCCATCACTCCAGCTGAGAATTCCCCTTCTCTATTCTATTTATACTGTAACTTATCTAACACCTTGGACAATTTGCATTCTCTATTCTGGGAAGTGAGCAGAATTGTCTCATTAACCACAGCCAGCAGTCTGTGATCTGACTTATTGAGATGATTTGCATATTCCTGAAGTATTCCAGGAAATAAGCAGAAAATGAGCCTGGAACAGCAAGAAGATGGACTTTATCTCGTCAGTTCAATCTTTCAGTCCCAAACTTAATAAACTTATTAACTTTTCTCCTCCTTCTTCTTCGTCTTTAGCATACAAGTCACTTTTGTTTCTTTCAGTTTTGTGCGTTTGAGGTTTTTGTTTGTTTGATTGATTAGTTTGCTCTTCTAGGAAAAACAAGTGAATGTACAAAGAAAGGATCTGTTTGGAGCTTGTACAATCTTCAAAAGGCACATAGACATGGATAAAGAAGCAAGTACTGTGTTAATCTCCAGGTATGTGCCAATTATTCTGCTGCTACATGAGAAGAACTCCAGTAACATCTGGACTGAGTGCAAATTAATTGTGTTGTTGAACAAAGGGAAGTCTGGAGACATATCTTGCCCACTGAAACTCATCAGGGAAGATTAAGAATTTCTGGACATAGAAAGATGTTTCTAAAACAGGACACTAGTAAAAAGAAACAGAAGCTCTATATGAAAAGAACTGGCAGAATATAACTCAGAGGTAACCAAGAGATAGTTCCTGTCACTGGAGTTGGACAATCAATTTCAGGTCTTCTTGGAAGATATCTTAATATAAGATTCCCCCCCCCCCGAATATTCCAAAAACTTGGAAATGAGGAATAGGACCCTATAATATTTCATTTGTCTGAAATAGTATCGGGTTCCCTGACTGAGTAGGGAGTTGGACTAGAAGATTTCCAAGTTCCCTTCCAAATCTCATCTCTTCTCTTCTGTAATCTAGTCTAGTCTAGTCTTCCATTCCATTCAATATTCATTGAAGAACTTTCTGCTCGACAAAGGGAAGTGTGCTGTCTCCCAGGTGTAAAGATCCAGGATTTGATGGAAAGGTTTATACAAACTGTTCAAACCTACTGACCGTTACACCTTTTGTTTCATGTTGCAACAAATGATAATGCTAGGGAATGCCTTAAAAGTCTGTTTGTTGAACTTCCGGTTTGCGTGGCTTCGGGGCAGCAGGAATTCGCGACAGCTCGCGATTCCTGCTGTGCTAGCCATCGAGGTACCCCCGATCCAGATGGGTCAGGGGGATATGGCTGCCCTGTAGGGACAGCTGAAGAGAGAGGGGAGTCGGATAGGGAGGTGGGGGTGTCGCAGCCCCCCCCTTCTCCGGGAAAACCCCTTTTTCCCAAGGCGGTGGAGCGGCGGTCAGCAATGGCCGCCATGAAGAAGCCAGCAACCGGGTAAGAACTGTGCTGGAGGAAGTGTGAAGAGTGAAAGTTCTGTCTGAGCCGGGTCAAGTAACACCTTTTAAATTGCCTGGAATTGAGCTGCTTGAATTGCTGGAGGATACATTGTATCCCTAAGAAGAGCGAAAAGCGGCGGAGAAGCTGTTAAAGGGAACTTTTTTTTTTTTTACTCTCCCACCCCACGGAAAAAGCAGAAATATTTGGATATATTAGACACTGAAAGTGGATTGCTTTGAAAGCTGAAGCTAAGAGACAAAGGGATTTTTGGACATTGAAAAATTTAAGAAATTGGAAAATCTCTGCTGGAGGTATGGATTTTTGATTATTTAAAATTGTCATTGCAAGTGGGAAGGGAGAAAAAAAAATTGGAGCAGAAGCTGAAAAAGGAGGAGATTGTCTAGAACGTCTTTGTGGATCCCAAAAGAAGATATATGGTAATTGGACCTCTTTGATTAAAAATTAATCCAGAAAGAGAAAGAGAAGAAGGAAGAAAAGTATTAACTTTTGGAATTTTTTTTTTTTAATTGCTTTTGATTATCTTTGATTAAAAATACTTGTGGTTGTTTTGGAAAAAGTTTCCCTTTTTATAATGGCATTGTTTGTGGATGAACTAGAGATTGAATATCAAAAATATAAAAAAGAAGATACTTTGGGCGCTTTGTTTCAATTCTTAGAAATGGCGTTATGTTCTGTTGAAAAGTTGATTACGCAGCAGAAGGACTGGGACAAGGAAGAAGAGGAAGAAGAAGCCATTTTTGATGAACAATGGGTCCATTCCGGAGAGGAGGAGAAAAAGGATAAGAAAAAGGGGATTTTAAGAATTATAAAAACAACCAAAAGAGAGAAAAATGAGCGAAAAGATGGAGGCAAGGTTAGAAAGCAAAGGAAAAGGAGTAAGAAAAGCGAAGGGAAAAAGCAAAGGGGTAGAAAGGGCAAGGAGAAGAATAAGCAAGAGAGAAAGGGGGGGAGGAGAAGCCTTAATGGGGGGAAGCAAGACCTAAAGAAAAAAAGTTTATTTAGAGACAATGGGTGAATTTAATTTAGATTAAAAGAGGGATTCTGGAGGGTATATAAGAGTGTGTTTTTATATGTATATTTAGAATATAAAATTTATTATGTAATTTTAGAATCTTTTAAACAGAATCCCAAGAAAGATTGCTATATGTAGTATTTCTAAGTTAGGGTAATGAGTTATAGATGTTACTCCAATTGGTGTACAGGAGAAGTATAGTAAAAGAAAAAAAAGATGAATGGATAATTGGAAATAAAACAGACAAAGAATGTTGTTGAAAATGGTAATAAGATATGGAAGGATATATATGCTTTTTTTTTCTGGATTTTGTATATTGATAAAAGGCAATAAAATTTTAATTAATAAATAATTTGGATGGAAAAGAGAAGTAGGGACAAGATATGAAGTTAATATTATATGAAATATTGATATTATAATCTGGAAATGTTATGCCTTATTGGTCTTTTATTATTATTTTTTCTTAGAAAAGAATTTATAAGCTGTTATGCCTTGATTCTTTGTGCATTGTTCTTATAAAACTGATAAAAATGGTTTTTATATATGTATATAAAAAAGAAAATGATAATAAGATATGGAAGGAGATATGGGTTGAATATGATGTTTGAATTTGTGTCTGTGTAAAGAATTTTAACCCGGGAACAGACAACCTTCAGAAAAGATCTTTTAGTTTTGTTTATGTTTTGTGTTTGTATGTTTGTGTATTGTGTTTATGGTAAAACTAACAAAATTTGTTTTTTATAAAAAAAAAAAAAGGAAAAAAGAATCAATAAAACCTTGGAGGAATGTTAGATGAGAATAATTTAAACAAGTCAGAAAGAAAAGAATATGATGACTATAAAATGGATAAATATGGAAGAGAAATGAAATTGAATAGGAGTAAAGAGAAATAATGAGAAATTTGCTGAAAGATATTTGTGTGTCCATATGGAGATGGGATAAATTGGAATTATGCTGTATAAAAATAATGTTTTGTTTGACTTGTAAGGATTTACAATGTTAAGAGGTTTTATGTGTTTATGTATTTAATGGTTAATGATGTGTTGTTTTATCTTTAAAATTAATAAAAATTTGTTCCAAAAAAAAAAAAAGTCTGTTTGTTCATTTAATAAATTTATATAGCTGCATCTCCCATATGTGATTCTGAGCAGCGTAAGAATTAAAAACATAAAAACAACACAATAAAAATCATTAAAATATTAAAATAATTAAACATTTTTTAAAAAAATATTTAAAAATCACAATATGTATCACAACATGCTCAAGTTTCCTAACAACATAGCTATTTCAGGCTCCATACCTGTTACTAGCTCCCAGAGCAGATGGCAAGGCTGTTTTCCAGAATATCAGCAAGATTAGGGCAATCTGACTTCAGGGGAAATGATTTTCCAAAGGGCAGGTACCATGGCAGAAGGGGCAGAAACCCTCTTGGGTTCCATCAGGTGATGTTTCTTTATGGGTAAGATCCATAACATGCCCTTCCTGCCAAACCTGATGGGCTGATAGATATGATTGGAAGGAGACTGTATCCAGAGACTATAAGGAGTTGACAAAAAAGGAATGAGTTCAGAGTTCAGGTGATACTTTTGTCCATACTTTCAACTGAAGGTCATTGCTGGAGAAAAATGAAGAATTCTGAAGTTGAATGGCTGGTTTAAGATATGATAACTGGACCATGGCCTATACTACCTAACATGAAGGCTTTCTGCTGAGATAGGTTGTACCCCATATCTCATAATGATTGGGAAGAACATGTTTGAAAGACCTCTGACTCAAATCATCTGGAGGTTGCATTGTACCAATGAATTCACATGGAATAGAACAAATATTTGACTCTTCATGATTAGGCTTCTACAACGTACTATGTAAAATAAGTTTTGCTTGTTTAGGGTTTAGCAAATGAGATTAATACAACCAAGTATGACTTATTCAATAAACCAGGACCAAGTAAACAATGAACAACATCTTCAAAGGAATGAAATTCACACAGAAAGAAGAAAATAATTCCCCTTCCTAGATATTCTCATCAGCAGAGGTAGTGATGGTAAATTAGAAACTCAAGTCTACCATAAAATTACCCATACCAATCTAATGCCCCACTACCAAAGCAATTAGAAATTATTTAGGGCTAATGCAATCAATATAAAAAATAATCCAAGATGGAACTGTTGCTCATCAAGCAAATGGAAAAGCTGGTTACAATAAGTACAGTGGTTACCATGGCCAGGGTGATACTCTCCCTGAACAAGGTGGCACTGATTTGTGGATCCTTTTGCTTAAACAAATAGAAGTAGTTAATACCTCATTCATGGCCCTACCTGCGCTAGAGAATGCCCTAGTGGAAGTAACTCATATCTTGACACAAAGTTGGGCTACTTCACACAATGCTGTCTTTAGAGATGATCTGAAACTAAAGATGATATAAAATGCAGTTGCTAGACTGTTGGCAGGACAAGCCTGCCTGTATACTATAAAATAATCATATGTTGGTACTGTTGCACTGGTTACCACTAGACTTCTGAGCCCAATTCAAAGTGTTGGCCATTAATTTGAAAGCAACATAAGGATAGACTGGGAAACACCTTGTCAGAATTGAATCTGCCTAACTGGTTTGATCAAGGGAGGGCCTGTCAGTAATCCCTGGTTCTTGCAAAATACGTAAGGTGTGGATAAGAAGATAGCTCTTACCTGAACTAAATCTCAATTTATAGAATTTATCCCCCCAGAGGAATAGAATTTATAGAATTTATCCCCCCAAAGGAATGAGTACGCTCAAGACATATACCCTCACATTTTGGAAACAAATCTATGCAGTGCTATTCTGTTTGCCTTTGACACAAGCTGCTTGTAAACCCCAGCAGAGAATTTGATTGGAATATAATTACATTAATGTTATTGTATTTTATGTAACTCATGTATGTTAGCTTAGACTCCATCAGGATTGGGGTGGGTTAGAATTGCATTTGTTAAGTGCAATGTCACAATAATGTAATCATGGGTATGCAGAGTTAATGAATAAAGCCATGCTTTAGATAGCTCGAAACCATATATTAGCAAGGTATGAAATGGGAATAAATTATTTGTGGTTTCTTGGGTTATTATTTTTTTCTATTCCCTGTCTGAACCTCTAGTTCACTAACATTTAACAATCAAAGGAAAATAAACATTGACCAAACTAGTTATGGTTACTCTGCTTAAAACAGTCTGGTTTGTTTCTGGCTTGCCAGGCAATGGTTTACCATATAGCTCCTATAATTCAGAATTTTATTTAGCTGCAAAAACAAGGCTCATTTTTTTCTGCAATCAATTTTTACTATGAATGAATCTACAAAATGGTGTGTGTGTGTGTGTGTGCGTGCATGCTTGTACAAGCAAAAAATGTGCAGGCCAGTTCATAAGCTTCAGTCACATTTGATTTTAGCTTTTTATTCTTATTTATTTCACACATTCAACAGGATGATAACACAGGCCCTGACCCAGCTGTTTTTATGATCTAGTAGCTGCTTTAATCTTTTGTGTGAAAGATTAGAAGATACTCCCAGCTGTTTCACCTAGAACCTTCAAAGCAACTCTTTGTGAATTGTTGGTGCAATATAAGAGTTCTGTTACTGTTTGCTGGGTAAACCTTTAGAGATGGCTACAATGCATTTATTGAATGCTACACATATTCTAGCAGTGAGGCTTTAGGAATCACTGAAAAGAAATGTGTTGAAGGACAACAAGAATGGCAGACAAAAGCCTGCTTTCCTTGCAAACTTGTATACTCAGCCAGCATGTGTGATGTTTTCTGTTGGTCATTCACCTAGCTAAGATTTGAGCTGTATCAATCTTTTCCCACAGAGTCTAACCATCCAAAACAGACAAAATGTTATAATATGGGTGAGCATGAGCTTTTAAGGAGAAATAATGAGTGGGGTTTTTTAAAACTAAATATGTTATTCTTATATCCTCTGGTAATTTCTGTTTGAACACTTTGCATTTTCCAGATTACTGAATAAATTACTTAATATGTCTAACATTACAATAGAATTTATATGAATGAGCAACAATGTAATAAAACAGAAAAAGAAAAGCCAAAATCTTTATAAAAGGTAGGGTTGTTGGTTGGTTTCTCTACTCTGGGGCCCATATTATTTTGTTAAATTTAGAATTCTCTCTTCAAAAAACCGTGATGAAAACAAGTAAAGAAAAATACAATGTAAAATAAAATAAAATAAAATCAGTGAAATCAAACATTTATACTAATGCAATAGTGTAATAGTATAATAATGTAATAGTGGCACTCCCAATTACATTCCATATTTTTATTTTTTTTATCAATTATTAATCCTTATTTCAGTTATTAACAGCATCGACAAGTTTAATAATCCAAAAACAACTCAAAATAGCACTTGAATTATCAGAAATAAGCAACACTCACAAACCCTTCCTTTCGAAGTACTGATTTGAGAGACTTGGAGGCTTGGTCCACCCAAATCCAATCAAAAACATAGCCTCATTTGAGTTTCATTAAAAACACCAAATTGGAAAAAAAAAACTATATGCAGTTATATTTTGAGACGTCAGATTAGCAAAATTCCAAATGAATGAGCAGGGAAATTATGGGGAAAGAGTGGTTTGAAAGATAGGTAAACCTAAGGAACATTCTAGGCTCAGAAAAACAAGTTTGTAGGATCCCTGCTGTGAATTAAAATAGCAAATAAATAAATAAACCAGCTTTTTTTTTTTACCATGAAGTAAAAATATTACAGCCAAAAGCTCCCATTCCAATATCGTCCTAAATATAAAATAATTATTTCTCTTAATAATTGCTGAACTATTTTTTTCCAGAAAGAAAGCAGCAGCAGCAGCAACAACAAAAGACTGTCAAATGGAGACAGATTCTTTTGTGTGTTTTTTTGTTTTGTTTTCCTTGTTAACTTTCCTTGCCTGGTGCTATGAATTCCTGGCAGCTCAACGTGGCCCTTTCTATGTATATTGAGGGTCTCTCACAAAGACGTAATGATTCGACAAGGGAGCGGGTTCTGGTGGTAGAGGGATAATTAGATTTTTTACTCTCCCTGTTGCTCTGCCTCCCACATCTCTTGGCTGTACCCTTAAGAGCAGCTGAGCTGCAGCCAAGTTCTGCACACTCCCCACAGCCAGCAACTTCCTCTGAAACTGCAGCCCATAATTATCACCAGCTGTTCAGAGTTGTCTGAGAGCAGTCCAAGCAACATCTTCGTGCCCAGAGAGCAGTTCCATCTCTCCCCCCTTTACTCTGAGCTTGGCTGCAGTAGAAAAACCTCTCCAAAACTTTCAGGAAACAAAAGCCAGGAGTCCCTGGGTTTGCTGTACTGCACCAAGAGAGGTGTTAGCCAGGAGCTACCTTTGCTTTAGACCAGTATCATGTACATGAATGGCATGTGCATATATGCCTTTTCTATGGCACTGGCTGCCAAGTTAGATTGACACTGCTTTACACCATAAATCTGGCACGCTGTTTTCATAGTATCTGCAAGTTTCCTTTGTAGAAGCATTACATTCCAGATGATCGGACACTGATGGTGGCGCCCAACATAACGTCCTTCCCACTTGTCAGCTTGCCTGTGCTATCTCCGCCCCATCAATTATATGAAGGAAGAATGCTGAGCTAGATGGATGGTAGGCCTGCGTCAGCATTTTGGGTGTTCTTATGACAGCTGATTTAAAAAAAACATGCATTCAGGTAGAAACTATGTCCTGACAAGACACTGCACCACAAACTAGCCAACCACCCTTTAGCCAATGCATTGTCTGAAGACAGTCAGTGTGATTATTTTATATTTTATCTATCTATCTATCTATCTATCTATCTATCTATCTATCTATCCATCCAATTTCTATACCCCCCCCCCCCAACTCAGCCAAGTGTCTCTGGAAATTAAAACATTAAAACACAGCCACAAAATAAATACATATAAGCAGCAGCCGTGATGATTAATCAACTAAGAGTAAAGCCAAGTAACAGGACCTTAACACATTCCCAGCCATAGGCCGAGGAACACAGCCAGGTTTTTAAAGCTTTGTGAAAAGCCAAGAAGGTTGAGGCCATTCGAATCTCCGAGGGGAGAATATTCTATAAGGCAGGGGCTACAGTATGATTTCTCATTAATTCTAAACATTGGACTAATTGAACAAATCATGTGAACTATGTCATGGAAACACAGCAACAATGTTGATAAGGACAGATACACAGGTAAAGTTATAAGGAGTCCAATTAAACCAGAAGGAACTTTACCACTTGTGGCATTATATGGAAGCTAGGTAATGAATCCAGAATGTCCATTTTTTTTTTTCTAAAATCAGGAACTTTACATGGAAAAGCAGCAGGAATATCCTATATTTCATTATTTCTATCTTTCCACCAAACCATTCTCTTCCGGGGTGAAAGGTTTCTAGCTGCAAAACTGTAACAGCTTCATTTTATATCCAGTAGGGACTATGTAAAATTTCCTGATGCCAGGAAGGAGGAATGTGTAACCTTTCAAATTTGTTGAGCTACAACTCCCAGCACCCCTTACCTTTAGAGATTCTGGTAATTATACCTGAATAACATAGGAACAAATTTAGTTTTTAATGGTCCTTCCTTCTTCACTCTCTCCCAGTGGGAGTCTTTGTGGAGCTGGCATTATACAGTATAAGTTGTAATAAATAAATCAAAGAAATCAGATTATAGCAAAGTATGATGTGTGAACCCAGCTCAGTTTACTTCCACATGAAGTTAAGATCATGTGAGCAATTTGTGGTTCTCCTAGACGTCATGAGAAAGTCCGACACAACCGTCTTATTGTTTCAAGCATATAAAAAGAGAAAAGTAGCTCATATATTAACACAGTAGCCTCGGAAAGGGTCCTCGTATTTGGAAACCAAAATGTTTCATGGCAGTTTTATATTTTCTTTTGTCACAGTTATTTTTTATGTGACTTTTTGATTCTGATTCTATCTTTTTAGGACCCAGTTAGATGAATGTGTGGACCTTTTTTGTTCAGTTCACATATATACCTGTAGAAAAGGATTGTCTTAGAAGTTGTTGTCATGCAGGGCACTCTCAAATGAAAGAAGAGAAGGTTTGCACTGTTGCTCATGGATTACCATTAGTTTATAAAAAGATTGGCTTTTGCTTAGCTGGTGATTGTTCTAGGTGTAACAGGCATTTAAGCCAACTCACAAGCCAGAAATTACTAATAGGAGATTTGAATTCATTAACCTAGGCAGGTATTGGTATCTTTCCTGCTGTGATTTGGAGGGAGGAAGTAATAATGCCTCATGTATCAAATCAGTAACAGCTATGTGGAAGAAGTTCCAGGACTACAAGGAAAAGATGCAGCGGTTCATGAATGTTTAGTTATCGATTCTGTACTAAACTAGGGATTTTAAGAGTCCTATCTTGTTTTATCTTATTTTATTTTGGTCTGGAACAAATTAATACTAAACCATGATTTAAAAAAATGCAGTCCCTGGATTTGGTTTGTGTGACAATCAAACCAAATAAGTTACAGCTTAGTATGCTATGATGGGTGAATAAACCTCAGAGAATTTCAGTAATTTCAAAGAATTACTGAAATAAAGGAAGTGTTATACTAAAGTAGGAAAATAATTTTACTCATTAGCCCTGTAAAACATGCTGAATGGTATTAATCAAAGGTGTATATACAAACATACAGATGGAAGCAGGTGGTCAAAAATAAGATCATAGTGTGAGAAGTAGTATTATACAAATCAACTCAATAATTGTATTTAGGCCTTTTAATTGCCAAGAGGACCTGTATTGGCTCAAGCAACCCCTAATTCTTCATTACCCATCACCGAGTCGAAAGAAAACTATAACAGCATGAAATATGATGTCCATGTTGCTAATCCCTATCCTGCTTCTACTGCCCAATCATTTGATCTCTCTCCAAAGCAATGGGTGACAAAGCCTAACAAATTTTACTTATGTTGAGGTTGCCTTTGAAGTAAGAAAATATATACACATACACATCAGACCAGCTAGTTATGACTTAAGCAAATGTTACGGATGATTGGGGTGAAATTAAGGCAACATTATGGGGACATGGAAAAAAAAATATGTTGCCTAGAGTTACAGCTCCCAAGAAAAAATGTGTGAAAAGGTTCTATGATTGCTAAATGGTGGTAAATAATGGCAATCTGCACATGCTTAAAAATATTATTTTTAGACTGCATTATTTGGGGAATTGTGATCTTAAAATCAAATCCACGTTTAGCTCTTCTCAAATTTCTGCCTTTCTTCATTCTCTTAAGTAGAAAGGCTTCTGACTGGTGTAGGTTTTGGGATTCTGAACCTATGTCACCGCTCTCTTTTTGGAGGCCAAAGCTGTCATCAGCAGGAAACATACTGTGCTGGAAAAGCCTCAACCTGCTGCTGGTTCTTTGTGTGGAATGCTGGCTCAGCACCATTCCCCTTCCTTCTGCCCAAGCTGCTCTTTTCCCTAGTCTGTCAGGCATCCAGCTGCTCACAAGCAAAGGGGGAGTCAAGGGAATTGGACTGAATACTTCTGCCTTGTCCCTACAGAGTTGCTGCTACCTACAGCAGCTCTGCCATCTACTGGCCAAATACAATTCATACAAGCCCACAAGAGAGTGAGGTTGGTACTAAGTGAATTTTAAATGGATCATGGTCTCCAGAGGACAAAAGAATTAGCCTCCTTTTTCCCCTAGGCATCTTATTGGCTTAGAAATGTCAGCCTTAAAATTCTGAATAAAGATTAATTAAATGGGTGAAGTATGTCCAAATATTTTCTGTCTTAGATGCACTGGTATTTCCCAATAAACTGAAAATCGTTTCTAGCCAGTGACCAAATTTGTTATGCAGATTTATTTCATAACTATGATATTTGTTGTCAACATAAGGAATGTGATTGTATTGTTTTCAGAACAATACATACAACTCAGCAAAGCTACAATTACAACAGTGAGCTAAGAGCACTGTTTTCTTCAATAATTTCCTTTGAGAGATGAGCACACCCACGTGGCAAATCCTACTCCTTTTGTACTACCATATGTATGTTGCCTGTATGTATGTTGTGAGTAAAGATGGTACTAAATCACACAAGAAACTAAGAGCATACTATTTCACTTAATTTGGGTTGTGGAGACAATTAGCTCACTTACTGAATCTGCTTCTAGTGGGATTCTTATGCTAGCAAAGTTACCACAGGAAGTGGAGGGACGGCAGGAATGTGATTTAATCACTAATGGCTTAATATCCCCTATACTGATTTTTAGGTTAATAACACATAAATTGTATTTGCTGCTGTTCAGTGGGGTGGGGACAAGGCAGTGACAACCAATAATATGTCATGACGGGGAAAGTAAATAGAAGGGATTAATAATCTCCTAGTATAACACTGTATATCGAAAGGAGATAGGGATTGTGTAGATTCTGCATTTTAAGCATGAGATCTTTGATTTATGAATAATATCTCTAGCTTGGTTCCAACAGATTTCTCAGTCCTTCTATAAAAATTTAGTTGAGATGGATTGAATATGGAAATGTTTGAATACGGAATTTATCCAATTTCCACAGAAATCTTTTGATCAAGTGCAGTTCCTTTCTTTCTATACTAAGCACTATGTTTCTATGTTCCATTGTACTAATTTCAACTCAGGGTAGGAGGATATTAGAGATAGGAATCTGCTATAACAACTAGGCACCATATATTATATTATACATTATTATATAAAGTTATCCTATATATAACCATGAATAAATTTTATAGCAAAGATTTATCAGTTTCAATTTATTTGTTTCTAGGAAATCTAAATTAAGAATAATGTCTAGAATCCCACAAGCCTTCCCAAAACAAAACTCCTCCAAAGAACCAATTTAGTCTAATTAAAGCACCAGACAAGAAACCAGGAAACTATGAGTTCTAGTCCCACCTTAGGCATGAAAGCTAAGTGGGTGATTTTGAGCCAATCACTGTCTCTCAGCCCAACTCACCTCACAGGGTTGTTGTGGAGAAAATAAGAGGAGAAAGTAATATAGGTGTGTTCATATGTTCACTACCTTGAGTTATTTATGAAAATAATAAAATCAGCATAAAAAAATATAAAAACTCTCAAGTTCAATGCTTCATAAAATTTAGGCCATACAAGTGAGAATTCACTTGGATATAAACTTTGAAAATGTAAGTTAACATAAAGCATGATCCTAAAGGAGTGTAATGGCCACAGGGTGAAAAGCAGATGATCTTAAACTTCTTCTCCAAGAAACTCATATCATATCATGTATGATATAGATTATATAAGGCTTTGAATTGATTAAATATGCTATTGATTTGGCTACTAATATAAAAGTAACTCTGCAGTCAAATGCTCTGCATTTTTTCCTGTAACAGAAGACTGGAAAGGATTGGATGGGCCTGAGTTGAGATATGATCCTCACCCCTAGTACACATGCAGATTCCATATCTTAATATGGATTAAAACTTGATGTGTCAAAAGGAGCTTGCCTGCCGATTTATTACAATTCTGTTGCAAAATAACAAGCCATCCAATACTGAGGGTTTGACATGGAATCACTGAAGCATACAATTTTGCAAAAACTATTAAGAACAAAGCCAAAAAAAAAACATTTCAGCTATATTGAATGCAGGGAAAACCATTTAAGAACAGATTCCACAGAAGAAAAGTATAGCAAACTTCAGCTGAATATGTCTACCAAAAAAACAAACTAAATTTGTCTACCAGTGGTCCAATTTAACTGAAAGATTCTGTACTTTAACTCTTCCACTGAAACCACTGAGACAAAGTAATTTTAATTTGATGACATTGTATTTCATATACAAGAGCCTGCAGAACACAGTGTAGCAGAAGTGACCGTGTATACAAGTGCCTGCAGCATACAATACATACATCTTAATTTATTGAATGAGATTCTAGAAACATATTAAAGTTTAGAGGATTAGAGAAATAATGAAAAAGCTGCTACTAAAGGCACACTTGAGGATGATAATATGCTTATGATAGTAAACACATACTTTCTTAAATAATTCTACATAGTACATGAATAGAATACGATTATCCCCTTATGTCAATATATTCAGTAAGTCAATTTTAACATAAAAACTTAACTGAATAGGCTAATTCTTCAAGGATTATCTTTATACTTGTGGAAACCAATGAAATAGTATTCACATTTATCAAAAACATGATCTATGTTGCTACTTCTGTTTTCCCTGAAAAAATTGAATTAAAGATTTTGTAATATCCTTTATTTCAGAGACCTTATTCACTCATTTTGAGGCTTCTCTGATTTTTCCTTCATTGCTTTAATTAGGACAGTTTTATGGTTTTTGAGATATCACTTTCTGCTTTGCTCCCAGTTAAGAATTATATTATTAAACCATGTTGCTATCTACTTTTCAAAATTACAAAAACAAATGATTTGAATTATAAACGATATTTTTTCAGTTCAGTTCCAATCAGAAGTACAACAGTTTAGACTTATAATAATCATGTTCAAACATATTCAGATTATAATTACTTTTCCTCTAGTAATGATAGATCATATGATTGGATGATTGCCTATTTGACTTTGATAAGTCTCAGAGGTCAAAGTAGAGATAATTACAGACATCTGTTTTTCTGGAAAATAATATTTAAAGTGACATCTGCAGATAGGCTAAAGAAAATATTTTTCATGTTAAAAAAGGACAAAAACGTAGCAAAGAATTGAAATGACCATATAGGTTAAAATGGAAACCAGAGGAGAACTACTTTAATGTAATAGTTTGAATGCTAGATCTGAACTGAAAATCTCTTGCTTCAAATACTGAGTCATTCATGAAACTCACAATGTAACTCGAGGTTAATCCAGTCATCCTAACCTATTTTGTAGACTATTGTTAGTAGATAAAAACATACTGTATTAGAGAATGCATTGGATACAGATGTGATTGACAGTGTACACTGGTACACTCAGAACTAGTCAAATAGGACTTATTCTACGGTAAGTATATATATAACAACTAAAACATTCTAAAAGAAAAAAATGTACACTTCAAATATAATATATGCACATGAACTCTCTCTGATTGGTTGGGGGGTTGGCTGTGTTCTGATTGGCTGGAGGTGTGTTCTGTTCAGGTGGGGGCTTGGTTGTGCTCAGGTTAGTCTTAATTGCTGTGGGATTTGAGCTGGTGAGCTGTGATCTTGCTGTTTGGCTTCGAGTTCATGGTGGTGCTGCATCTTCATGGTGGGGGTCAGTTCGTGCACGCATTGAAGAACATAAGAACTCAATCAAAAAGGAAGAACCGACGTCTTCCCTGGTCCAACACCTCAAAGCCACAGGACATGAGATTGACTTTAAAAATACCAGAACTATCGCCAAAACCGAACACTTCAGCAGCAGAATAATCAGCCATAGAGATAGAAAAACGCCCACACAGCATGAATAAACGAGATGATACCTCCCATCTACCAGCCATTTGGAAATCCGCCCTCATGAACAGACGTACCTAACATGAAGAATGACACCAGACCCACACCCGAGAGCCACACAAGATGCCACCACCACACTTCCACGTAGAAAGCAGACTCACACCCACACAGAAGATGAGACACGACCACGGACCAGAAGCCGCACTGCAGCTGCATCACTACCCACTTCAAACCCCTCTGAGCCATACATGAAGCAAACTGACCCCCACCATGAAGATGCAGCACGACCACGAACTCGAAGCCAAACAGCAAGATCACAGCTCACCAGCTCAAACCCTCCAGCAACTAAGACTAACCTGAGCACAACCAAGCCCCCACCTGAAAAGAACACGCCTCCAGCCAATCAGAACACAGCCAACCCCCCAAGCAATCAGAACACAGCCAAACCTCCAACCAATGAGAACACACCCTCACCCAATGAGAACACAGCCAAGCCCCACCCAATCAAGTCACACTCCCACCAGCAGTTAAAAGGAAGAAGCAGCTGCAAGCTCACATCACTCTGAGAAGCCCAGAGCTGAAGACCAAGCCTGAAGATGATGAATGAGACTTCATCGAAACGTTGCCTAGATACTTCCAATCTTACGCGGGAGAAAACCCGAATAACCAAAGATCCACATACAAATACCCACGAGAACCTCAGAAGATAGATAGATAGATAGATAGATAGATAGATAGATAGATAGATAGATAGATAGATAGATAGATATACACACACACACATACATACACATACATACACACTGCACTGAGTAATTATAGATGTATTTTGTACAAATTACACATTATTCTACGTAACTTGTAAAAAAATTAATTCAGGCTTAGACTTTAGTTGTTCCTCTCAATCCTCCAGCTACATTCTACTATGAACTTCAATGTTTTTTATTCTCCAAAATAAAAATGTTTAATTTCCTCTTTACAATGGAACTCTGGAATTTGTTTTTTGACTTTCACTGTCATAAGTCATTAAAATGCCTTGATGTGGCCCTGTTTTTTGCACAACCAAATTAAAGAAAGAAAACAGTATTGCTATTTGAAGTGATATTACACATGCCTTTGTAAGATTAGTTTCAGGTACATTTAAGATGTTTGTTTGTTTATTTGGCCCTGCCTGACACCAGAATAAATCTGTGCCTTCCAATTTAACAAACAAAACTACAAAATATAAAGGAACAAGAAGGAAGAACAAAGGAAAGAACAAAGGAAAGAACAAGATGGCAAATCTCACCCAACAACACAAAAACATTATATAACCAACATTGAGTAAAATATTCCAGCCACGTAGGCAAGGCTCCTCAGAGGTTTGCAAGGACCCCCAGAATTCTTTCCCACCCAGATTTCAGCAAGAACATCATTCCAGAAGGCAGACACAGTGATAGAGAAGGAGTGCTATCTGGTTCCTGATAGAAGGCATGAATTGAATGAACTTGGAATGTGTTCATTTTGTCAGTTTGTATCAGCCAGGAAGACATCACAGGAGATAGGTAGACCCTTAGATAACCAGGCCTTATTAAATAACAGAAACATTTAGGATATACTTTGTCCTTTTTTTCCTCCCAACTTCCTCATAATAATGGACAGTAAGAAAGTTAAACTCTGCCGCTTGACTTTCTCCTTCATGAAGAGAATAGTTATTAATTGCAAGAATGGACAAAATGTTTTTAAGTAAGGGAGAACAATAAATTTAAGTGACAGAGAACAATAAAAATTTGTCAAGCATCAACATAGAACGATTCTAATAAAAGTGTTAGAATAAGAATTGAATAGATTGTGTAAGTGGGTGTGTTAAACCAATGCTAATATTGATAGCTGGAACAACATGATAGAATGCGCAAACAGCTTGTGCTTTTTCTCTACCTTCAAAAGGGTTAATTCATTTACTAGGCTGCTATTTATTTCATTCCTCTTTCCATCAAACATCACACATGATGTGTGCATACAGTGGAAGACAATCTATACACAGACAAGTCTGGTCTGTGCATACTTCTTCAAAAAAGATAAACATTCCACAAACTGGTCTGTTGCAATTAGGAGAAAGATTCCACATGAAATAGCTGTTTCATATATGAAATCTTATATTGGAGTAAGGACACCTCTTCTATTTTATAAATAAGAACATCCGTTCAGAAACTGAATCTACCAAAACATACTTGGGCCTTTCTTATGTTTTTTCATTCTTTGAAGATTTTTTTTTTATTTCCTTTTTAACAGCATGTAATTAGGAAAAATTTTCCAAATCATAATAACTCATTCTTTCCCACAGTTTCAATGCATGAAATATTTATGAAGTCTATGAACTCTAATCTGCTTTTTTGACGGTGTATGTTTCACTGTACTTTCCTTTAATTGGGCAGCCTGGTTGTCAAAAAAAGATGTCCTATATCTAAAATAGGCTTAAGACAATTAAAATGAACACACACAATGCCTCATGAAAGATAAGTGATGGGAATTCCCGGGCATGTCAACGTGCATAATATAATTCTTCCCACTGTTTTTTTGTTTTGTTTTTTTTTGCATTAGTCATGAGTGAATTTCAGCTGTCCATCAAATACTTAACACACCGCACACTCAATCAAAAATGTAATTCTTGAGAATTTGTGACTGCAATCTATAGGCAAAGAAAGTGGCATTTAAAACAATCTTTCAAATCTGTTACCAGCAAAAGTTAATTTGGCCTGGGACAACCTAGGCCAGGCTTTGCCTAGCTACCATTGATAATGGCAACAGTGGCTGCAATTCTATTGTTGCCATTACTAACAGTGAGAGTCAATAATTACAAAGTGGTCGTCCTTTTACTTTTCATTCATTATCAGTTTTCTTTGATGGTATGGTTTTCTTGTAAAGCTTTTAAGAAACAGGACAATCCAAAAACCTTTTAAGGATTAGATTAAAGTGCCACTATGAAGTTTTTAATACCTTAATCAGTGCTGAATTTATAATATTGTATGCAATTTTGTAATTAGGAACAGAAAACTGAACACCTGGATGAAGAAGCAAGGGAAATTTAAATGAAGGAAATCGGTGCTGATATACAATGGCTGTGCTGGTGCCATAAATATAATCCTAATTATTGTATTTTATGTTCCTCTTGTTTTATTATCGATAATAATTTTGAAAACCAAAATTAAAAACTCTTGCTCAGTCATGATTTTTCCTCTGCTCTGTAGTTTAACAATAGCAATTGTATCTGTTAACTTTTTCAGCCATTTTGAAAAAGCGTAAAGCAGCTATGAACATGAATGCATATGGATGTCACCAGCAATCATTATATTTCCAAATAGTTAATGTACTGGGGAGAAAAATTCTAATTTGGCTGTTCAAACAACTTAAACACACAAGAGTCAAGAAAAAGGCAAGAGCAAAAAGTGGTTAAGCTTGCATTCCATATTTTAGCATAGGCCAATTAATGTCATTGTTGTTCCATTCTGTAGGCATACAGACACTTTCTGACCAGCATAAAGGTCACTGTAGTGCAGGAAAGCTCTCCTCCCCCAACCATATTCATTGACGGGCAGAATATCTCAGTCGGCATCCTTTCATTTTAGGACTTTTCCTTCAACTGCTTGTCTCCCAGCTGGAAATGAGGGTGGATTAAGAAATCCCTTCTTGGATTTCAACTCCTTCATTTCCACTTTGGTTCTAGTAATGGCTGGTATTCTGTCCTGACCTCAGTGACCTCAGAGCCCAACGTGTGGATTCTCCTCCTGCTTTTCCATTCCCAGCCATGTCAGGAATGTGAATTCCAATTATTTTCCTTCTGTGGGCATGTTTTATCTATGTGACTGCATGTTTTATCTGGGACTATTTAATGCAAAAAAGATTTTTTTTATATTCTTTTTTAAAAGTGGACCCTCTCATGTAAATATGAAATGGTCTGGATTTTTAAATAATTTAGAAAGCACAGGGTGGATTGTAATCAAAAGTGGGAATGATTTTGGGAGACAGTGGAAGTGCCACAGACTAGATCAGAGTCAGGTAAGAAAGGCTGAGTCTGCAGAAGGAATGGAAATATGGCAAATGTCTCATAAGGGACCCTCCCTAGTAAAGGCAAGATGGGAGACATGCAAGATTCTGTTAAAGTAAACTCCCAATAGTTAGAGCTGGAATTTCTGGGTGTGCTGCTTCTCTGGACTACTTCGCCAGGCCGACAATATAAGTATCAGATAAATAGAATGGAGAACTAAGACAAATAGGTTTCATATCGTTTGTTTGTATTAATGGCAGAACTTGAAGCGTTTACATTAGTTACATATTGCCAGGGGGATTATCCAATCTAAATGTAAGTACTGTACTCCTTGGTTCTAATTTCTAAAACCCTGAACAGTTTGAGAACTTGAAGAATTATTCTTAGGCAAACCAGTCTGCCTACATAATGAGATCCACTTTTAACCCTTGGTTATAGCTGTAAGCACAAAAGACAGGCCTTCCCCCACCCTGGTGGCATTCTCTTTTAAGTGGGATTCCATTGGCTCAACCCCAGTAGGAACTCATAATGTTTGCTGCACTTTTAAAATATAATTTTATCATGCACTTGAGCTGTAGATGCTTTTGCAATCTACAGCAAAGAGCTGAATGCTATTTTATTGTTATCACCATCTGTTACTGTTTAATGTAAATTTAGTATAGTTAATTATATTTTATATAGTTATGTTTTAATTTGAATGTATTTCTGAGATGTTTTATAAGAATATTCTCTCTAAGGTGGAATAAAGATTTATTAAATAGTACTAATACTATTAGCACAACTAATGACAAATCTAATGCCCTCTCATCAGAGTCCTGCAGTTCTTGGGGCTGCTTGTCACCCTAAAAGGTAGGATGCAGAGTGCTCAAAGGGACAGAGATAGGAGAGACAAGTGGGTGGGAGCAGCTGAAGAGGAAGTCCCTTACCTTATTGAGACTCAGGGCTAGGAGGGACCAAACCTGGAATGGCTTGGACTAGGGTGGGTACCCAGCTAATGGAATTAGGTTAATGACAGGAATGGGAAATGTGGAGATTGCCGTTGTTAAATGATCCAGTAATTCTGGTCCCAATTGTGATGTCAAGGACTACCTGTAATTATCAATAATGGGCAGAGTCTTTTAGATTCAGAAGCTATTCACAACCAATTTTCTTTCCTTTTTTAGAAGTCATTATGTTTCCCAAACTGGGAAGGCTTTAACCAAAGAACTGAACTAAGACTATCCCAAACATCCATTCCAAATAGTCAACGCTAGAAAACAAATTTCCATACTAGATTAGCTGTTGTCTGGGACAATAAGGGTCATAACTGATACTATAGCTCCTGTGCATCAGGTGACAAGTGAGCTACAAGTTTTGGTTCCCACTGCTAGGAAAGCAGATATCCACAAATGTAACAATACACAACTGTGAATACATAAATTAAAGGTAAACTCATTTATAAAAAAATGTTATCAAATTCTCTCCCATCCTATTTAATAAACTAGACTTGTATTCATGCATTTGTTTGTGCAGAGGATTAAAGAGCAGTTAGTTGTAGGTAGAACTTTTACTTCCCGAAATACATAGAGTAATGCTTGAATCTTCATGTATGTGAAGAAACTTTAATTATGCATGGCTGAATACTGTTCAGTTAACACCTTTAATTGAAAGCAAAAACCCTGCTTTTATATAATTTAGATAGTTATTTTTAGTACTATCAAAGTTAATTAACAATAAACATAAGTATAAATGAAAGTATGATATTTCATTGAAGAATATTTTGATATTCTTTCATTAAATTAGATTTTAGAAAAATAAGAATCAAAAGGAAAGGAAAAGAAATAGAAACCTGAAGTTATATATAACACTTTTACTATGGTTCTACATTTGAAATGCAGGATATCTATGGAATTAAATGATATGGATTCTAGAAATTCCATTTCTATACACAGAAATATTATCAAAAATAATACTTTCTATCTGTGGAGGCTGCTGATTTCATATTTCTTTATTTGTGAAGTTAAAACAGCAGTATTCCTCTTATTTCTGTTTGCTAATTCTTCAGAGGGTAAAGTTATTATATCTTGTTTGGTAAATAAAGCCTAATTATTAGGATATACCTGCTAAGAACTTCAAACTTCAAGCATTCTTTTTACAAACAACAGATATTACACATATGAAAAGTGAAGAATTCATATGAATCCATTTCAGTGAAGAAAATAAGGAAACTAACATTTTCCTTATATTTTGGAGAACGACAAGCAGTAATGCATATATACCGTATTTCTCTCTCCATAAGACGCACCCCCCCCCGCAAAAAAGTGGATGAAATGTCTGTGTGTCAGTGCTGATCCTTTGGTGAATAGCAGCTGGGCTGCCATGGCGGGATCATTTTTACAGCACTGAACCCCACTTCTTTTGTCTTAGTTATTACCCCCCTCTTCTGTCTCTTTTCCACAGTGCAGGAGTCAATAAGCAGAGCATGAGAAGAAACCTATCTGTGGTCCTCTAAGGCTCCTTCTGGGGGTTTTTCCCCCTTGTTTTCCTCCTCTAAACCTAGGTGTGTCTTATGGACAGATGCATCTTATAGTGCGAAAAATACGATAATTGCTTAGTTTCCTAAAGAATTGAATTAAACCAACTGGAAGGAATTGACCTTGTATGTCCAAATATCTATTTTGGCTGCTAGTCTGGCTTTCAAAACAGAACATAGAGCTCAAGAGAAGATATGTAATCTTTGTTTATTCTAGCAACATTTTATTAGTTAATAAAAAAATCATTTGCAATTCCAAAATCAATGCTTATATTCTAAAAATTCACTTTCAGGAATTACAAAAAAATTTAACTGTGTATAATTTTTTTTTAATCTGAAACAAACTGCTTGCAACAGTTCTGTCTATATCATTTATGTGACAGAAACCATATGCTCTTCAATGGAGCAAGATGACATCTCCTCACATGATTCTATACTGCCATGGTGAGGCCCAAATAACAAAAATGTACACCCCTTTTTTGTACAAATGGGGATGGAGCAGGATTTTGGCATGAAGCTGAGGGAGAAGAGCTAAGACAATATGTTGCTGCCTGGCAACCAAGCACTAATTGTTCTGCGGAAGAAGGTGTTCTCTTCCCCACCAACACCTGGCAAGGCAATATGGAGAGGACAGTTCAAGAGATAATAGCGTTAGCATGGGCATTCACAAGTTGCAAAGGACCTCATGAGATATTTTCCCAATCTCATGAGGTCTTAGTGGAAAGAAGCAAAGAATCAGTACTGATGAACTCATCAGAGTTACAGGGTGACTTGTTTGGAGCAGCTGCCTGATTTAATAACTGTTCGCAGTTATGACAGAGATGAAAAAGTAACTTTACAACCAATAATTTTGCAACTCTGTACACAAAGGAAAGCTGAAGTAGGATAATACTTGCAGTTTCACTTAGTGACTGGTATATTTAATGACTTAAATTGTTATTCCCAATTGTGGTACCAATTGAACTATTGCTAGTAAACATTATGGGGTTTCTTCTGAAAAATATAAAAAGATTACAGGACAAATCATTCTGGAAAGGCAACCTTTTCTCAGTCTCAATTTTGCTCTATAAAACAGAATAGCCAACCTTGTCAAATTATAGTATTAGTCCTCGACTTAGGACAATTGATTCCAAAATTTTGGTTGCTAAGTGAGACATTTGTTTACTGAGTTTTGCCTCATTTTTACAACCTTTCTTGCCACAGTTAAGTGAATCACTGCAGTTGTTAAATTATAAACTTGGTTAAGTAAATCTGGTTTCTCCATTGACTTTGCTTATCAAAAGGTTGCAAAAGGGGATCACAAGACTCAGGGACACTGCAACCATCATAAATATGAATCCGTTGCTAAGTGTTTGAATTTTGATCACGTGAACATGGGGATGCTGCAATGGTCATAAGTGGAAAAAACAGTCATAAGTCACTTTTTCAGTGCAGTTGTGACTTTGAAGAGTTATTAAATGAACAATAGTAAGTTGAGGACTACCTGTATGTACAATATTTGCAAATTGAAAAGACTGGTAGGTAATGTCGCTTGTTAGTAAAATGGGCAGCATATGCATTTAATAAAGAAATAAGATATATAATGCTAAGTCATATTGTCCTAATTGAGCTATGTTAAGTTGTGAGTTAATTTTGGAAGAGGTCACAAACCCATCAAGCTATATCAGTTCAGACAGAGGCTCACATGAGAAAGTGCTGTTCCCTTTATAAAATATAAATATCAACAAATAGACCAGAAGGTCTACTGAAACAACAATTTACTCTACTATATCCCCATCCAAGGTACCTTGGAGTAGCATTGGAGCAGACTTTCTCCTATAAGTACATCTAGAGAGAATACGGTGGCAAAAATAAATCCTAGGAACAACATACTCCAGAAATTATGTGGAACTAAATGGGCAACTTCAGCTGCCACCTTCAGGTCATCAGCACCAGGGTTGGTCTATGCCACAGCAGAATACTGTGCCCTTTATGGTTTAACAGCTGCCATATTAAGTTAGACCCAGACTCAACCACACCATGAGGATTATAAGCAGATGTATTAAAAGCATTCTGACTTGCTGGCTTCCTCTTCAGAGCCATATAGCAGTGTCACCTTTATGAAGGCAAGATGCACTAGTGAGAGAATACAGAAAAATTATGAACTCACCCCTACCTGTGCACACCGATTTTCCTCACTTATCAGCAGGAAGACTGACATCCAGGAAGCCCCCACTGGCACTTGCGCAGCATCTGCACGACCGCCTTAACATCGATTCCCAATGGAAAACCAAATGGGTCGCTGAATGCCCAGACATAGGCAGACATATAAATAACCCCACAAAAAATGTGCCAGGCTTTGAACTAAAACATTAGCAATAGACAATCCTGAATCCTCATGACTTTCTATATAAATGAGCCTGACTATGGGTCCCACATCAAATTGAAGATCACATCAGGACCAGCTATAAATTGAGGGCATATGCTGGTCCAGTATCTGCTTCTCCCCCCCCCCCCCATATAAATGATGCTGAGCTTCAATGATTAGATGGCTAAACATTGGTATTTGAACATAGATCTTTTTAACATTTACATTTTATTGTGTTTTATTAATCTAGGTGAAACATTAATGTATATTGCTGATCCACGTATGCTGTGCCATACACTAAATAATCACTTTCTTCTGCAAACTCCATTACATTTCAGGTGTTCTTGCAAACTTACACAAATCTTCCTTCCACCTCCCAACTGACATCTCTGAACTAGCCATTATTTACATTTGGGAATACTATTTCTAAAGCACGCTCATAAATTCAAAATGCAGCCGTTTCCGACAAGAGCCATGCTGGGGGCTCAGGCCAGTTCGGAGTAACTCAATTGTTCGGGAACTCTTACTACAGATGTGCGGCCTAATTAGGAAGGAGAATTAAAAGAAAAGTAACGGTCCCGGAGGTTTGCCTTCTTTCACCTATCTTCCTACTGCAAAAACTGTACGCTTTAAATCCGCCCTTTTGGTCTTGTCCCCCCCTCCCCCCAAAAAAACACGGAGCAACTGAAACCTGTTTTCTGGCGCGGCTTTTAAAGAGAAACAATTAGGACCACACCCCTGAAAAAAACGGGGGTCCGAATTTGAACAACCACTTGGCGTTTCCCTTTCTAATTCCCTTCGCGGACCTGTCTTCCTCCGCAACAGCAAGCCGACAAGTGGAATGACTAGGAAGCGTCTGATGATGTCTCCCGCCGCTTATTGGTTCTACCGAGAAAAACCAGGGCTTTTTCTTCGGCCGTGATTGGTGAGGGCGAAAATCTCCTCTCTCTTAATGCCCGCCTTTTCTCCGATTTCGCTCCTCCTCGTTGTTTTCATGGGGCAAGGCGCGTGCGCTGCTGGCTGGCCGAGGAAAAGATCGCGCAGGCGCAGTGGCGGCTTTTGAACTCAGCTGGGGTCAGAGTGCCAGGGTATCCTGTAGCAGGTGGGTAAGTAGGTGAGCGCCTCTTCGGCAGGTGACGAAATCGGAGGAAAGCAGGGTCGAGCGCGCGCTTCTGCCCTGGGGAGTCTTGCGGGTGCTGGGACGCGGCGTGGTGATGGGAAGGGAATTGGCCGGAGTGTGTGGATGATGGGTTGATGGGTTGTAGGCGAAGATTTCTTCGTACCAGGATGCAAAACCGTATTTCCTTCTCTAAGGAGAGGGCGTATTTTCCTCCAAATAGAGCTTTGCGGTAGAAATGCGAAGAACCCTCTCGTAGGATCTGGTTTCAGAGCCCTTTATGTGTTGAAGAAAGCATCTCCCTCCACCTCCCTCCCTTCCTCTCTGTAACAGGAGATCCAATCCAGTCTTTAGAACACAATTTCATTCATGACAAATTTGACAAATTTGAAGGATGCAAATGTATTATTACACTGACATAACAGTTTGTGTACAGTATAATGTGAATATACTCTGTTCACATTATACTGTACATAATATATATACTGTACAGAGTATTAACTGAAATTCCCCTAAAATATATTTAAAATGAGTTGAACCCCTAGATAATTACTCATTTTAATTTTAGGATGTGCTCCTTTTGGCTGCAATAATATTTGCTTGAAGAATTGTTTAAAGTTTTAAGAATGTGTATATTCCAAAGATGTTATAAAAAGTTGGGAAGTGGATAGTTTTAATATGTGCAAAATTCTATCACTTTTCTAGAATAAAAAGTATACCTATTATTTGTCCCTTAGAGCCAGCATTTATAGCTAGCGAATCATTTATTTGTTTTGACATTCTTAATGGCTGCTGAGTCTTGCATTTTGAAGTTTTGGTCACAAGTGTTAGTTCATCTGAAATATTAAGCCAGAAAATGGTGATTCTGTGTATGTGCATACTATTGATATTATTTTCTGCCCTTCAAACAGAACATTCTCACAAGAAGTTGAGGACCGAAAGGATCTATTTAACAATGATGAATGCGGATATGGATGGTAGAATGCATTTTACTATTATTTTACTTTTATGTGTGTTATAATATTTAACTGTTCTAAAGATTATGTATTTTTTATTAGCTGTTGAGACTGAAAATCAAATAGAATTAGAAGAAAAAACACGACTTATCAATCAGGTTTTGGAACTGCAGCATACACTTGAAGGTTAGTTTCTTAATTTAGATGTATAACTTCATACCAAATTATTTTAAAGATAGAATGTTATTAATCGAGAAAGTAAACTGTGTAAATATATTTGAATATTTCTTCTAATTTAGATTAGGATAATTTCTTCTAATTTAGATTAGGATAGATTAATAACCTAATATTAAAACTAATATTCTTATATCATGACTACAGTATAAAAGCTGTGCTTTTTAAGAAAACTAGAGCAATGTGGTATATTTAAATGTGTCTGTCAGTGTCTTTTGACTCCTGGTAAGTAACTTAGATTACTACAAAGGCAGACAGATTAAGGAGTTGGGATACTGTCGTCCTTGATGGTTTTGGGATTCCAGTACTGAACAAGGATGTTGGACTAGAAGGCCTCCAACCTTATAAATCTATGAAATAATTGCAATAATTTCTGCTCCATTTGTGGGTTCAGTTCAAGATTTCTTTCCAAAGTTTATTAATTAGTTGTGAACCAGAATATTGTAAAGATTACGGTACCTTTTTCTAGACAGACCTGCCCTGTTGAGAAATCTTTTAGAAGTGACAGAGGTCATAGGATACTTTTTATTTTGTCATTCTGACTTTGGTGTGCTCCACCTGATAATAGATTAGTTTTGGGATTTTTTGTAACTACGCACATACATTTATTGTGTGGATTTCATTATACAATTGCCTTTGTATTTTTAATGACTTTCAAAAACTTCAATTTTTTTAAAAAATGTTTTGCTTAAACGATGGCTATTAAAGACCTCTACATGTCTTTACAGATCTATCTGCAAGAGTAGATGCTGTTAAAGAAGAAAATTTGAAATTGAAATCAGAAAATCAGGTTCTTGGACAATATATAGAAAACCTCATGTCTGCCTCTAGTGTTTTTCAGACTACTGACACAAAAAGCAAAAGAAAGTAAAGCACTGGTAACCAAACAATACTATCGTATTGCTTCTGTTTTTGTTTAATTTTAAATTACGTAAGGCTACATAATACTCTAGTTTGTATCATCATTGAAGTTATGAAATTTTAATGTTAGTTCTAGACATATTAATTTTTTTAACAAATTGGACAGTACAAGTCAGTAATGTCAGTTTTCAGCAACATAGCATAGAGAAGATATATTTATTACTACCACAGTCTGACTACAAGTGCTTTTGAAAATCAGTTCTGCTTTTATGGTTAATGTCATACATGGCCAAGTACTGTAATTATCATGGTTTTATAGTATTACTATTTGCTAGCAACATAATACAGTGTTGTGCAGAGTGGTATAAAAATACTTATTTGGAATGAATTCTTTGCATGACTTCTGTTAGTTTTCAAAAAAGTTGTACATTCTCCATCTCTTCTGCATCCTCCAGGAAAATCTATTCTAATTCTTCCAGTTGAAGATAGAGTTTAGCTTGTTGAGTGGTGGAAGGTAATTCTTTTAAATGATGGTGTATAATGTATTGCTTGCAAAATTGTAAAGTGGAAAAAGAACACTCTATAGCTTGATATACCACTCTGGAATTAATAAATTATAATTTTTAAAATGTCTTAAAGTTCCTTTCACTTATTGGGCCAGTATAGTGTTGCAATTGATTTAAGTGTGTCCTGTTTACAAAACACTTAGTTGCATGGTAATATCAATTGTGATGATACAAGCTTGGGAAAAATAATCTTGTAAACAGTTAATAGATATATGTATGATTTTCACTAGTTACAAATATACTTTTACTGCATAATTCCTACTAACTTATAATCACATTTTAGCCCCACAGCTGTTTTGCCTTTCAATACTAGAATGAAATTAGGGTTTTTCGAGCATGATACGCATCTCTACAAAAATACTAGCTACTACAAAGGTACATCAAATGTCTGTCTCTCTGATACACTTCAAGCAGTTAAAAGTAATAAGGCTCATATATTATACTACTTTTCCAGGATAAACAAGCAATTTACTTAGATGCAGGTATATGCACAATGACATTTCTGTGAATATATACAATAAGGCTGATAAGAAATTATCTAATTTTCACTAAAGGTGAGCTATAGGGAATCATTTTATTTTTGCAGACTGAACATGTTTTCGTTAGTCTGATGACACTTTGTTATCATTAAGAATGAAAATTGCAGTCTCAATGGACTTGGAAGAAGCAAGATTTTTAGAACAAGATGTGGAATGGAATGGCTTTGGATTTGATTGGGTTCTAACGGGTCTTTTTTGCCATTTTTTTAATAGTAGTTTAAGAATGATGTAATTTCTATCCTAAGCAACAGTCTGCTGTTTTGTAGATAGATGGGTATTTCTGTTTTTGGGAGGACATAAATGGTTCAGAACAGTATTATAATCAGTGCTCATTTAGGAGGAGGCCTGAAATAGGTAGGCAGTATCTTTCAATGAACTATATCTGTGTTTAATGCTTTTTTTCTCTCAATGAAGCCCACTAGCAATAGCACTGGGTCTTATATCACAGTGCTTTACAGCCCTCTCTAAGTGATTTTACAGAGTCAGCAATCTGGGTTCTCATTTTACTGATCTTGGAAGGATGAAAGGCTAAGTCAACCTTGATCTGGAATGAATCAAACTGCTGGCAGCTGGCAGTCAGCAGAAATAGCCTGCAGCACTGCATTCTAACCACTGCGCCACCATGGCTCTTACAGAAAGATTCTAGAATTTTTTTCATGCTATTCTATGAGGAACACATGTTTGAAACTAATTTCACTTTCCTCATTTCCATTAACCTTGTAGTAAGTCAAATAACCTGCTTAAGTAATGATATTCCCCTTTCCTCCATGGGTGGGATGCAAGTACAATATTTCAGATTCAAAAGCAAACATTTAGATTGTGTAGGGACAGAACTGATCAGTGATTAAGTGCCATCTTACCTTGGTAAAATGCATTCAAATGTTCTCCTTTTACATCACTTTTAATATATTTGAGAAAAATAGGATTGAGAAGGGGAACTGCTTGTGAATAGTTGAGAGTTAATGTAGAACATGCCAGGAATCATCTAGTCTTAGGGTCATGATCAAGAAACCTGAACTTAGAGACCTTGAATAGATTAGCAGACACAGATTGCTTAGAATTGATCACGAGAAGTCTAGAATTTGGATTCACTGGTTTTTGCAACTTCAGTGGCAGCTAAGTTAATAATGACAACAAAAGTAAAGGACTATTTGACAAATACCCATTTGCTCATAGGAATTGTTTGTATCCAGTTTCAGACTAATTCTGACAGCTAGCAATGTGAGAAAGTGCTGTCTAAAGAGGATTGTTAATGTGATACTGAGTTTAAATGTCATAGATGTGATTGTTAGGGTGAACAAATCCACCACTGGGGCTTATGTTCCAAAAATGTGCTATCTCAGAATTTATATTAAATAAATATTTTTTGAGTTTATTTTGGTTCATTCTGCTGCATCTTTGAAAATGTTACTTGGAAAATAAACCTTAATAAATATTGCAACTAATTTCTATGAAAGGTGGTAGAGTTAACTGTGTTTTGAGCATCTTGTCAAAAATACGATATAGCAGTTATGAAAAATCTTTCATATAAATGCAAATTTGCGCAGAATTCAGCTGCAACATTTTCATTTCAAACATTTAAAGAGTAAATTAAATGTGCCTCACACAGTTACAAACTAATTTTTGTGGCGATTGAGATCCCCAAAGAATATCCCTTACTCAGATAAAGGCCATACACTGATATACAAGCATTCTGTTAGTGAAGCTTTATTAGAGATAAGACTTCCATTATTCTGCATATATGCATAATAGTGATTCTGTCATCTAAGCAGTGTTATGCAAATTGCAAATACAGATTAAGAATAAGCCAAAACTATGAAAGAAATATGAAGAATGGAAAAGGAATAGAGCTAGATCTAGGTCTATTCATACCTCTCTGTGCCTTTCTATCTATGGTTCTGCCACATCCCTGCATCATGCACTTCATTTACTTTCTTTTGTTCTTTTAAACTTCTTTCTTTTTAAGAATCTCATTCCAAGCACAACTTTCTTAGCCTCTTTTTCTCTCAACCATGCAGGCGTATTCATTCATCTAATTCACATTTAACCCCCTCTCTTTTTACCTACCTGCACACTTTATAGGGGAACCTATTCCCACTGCATACAATTTATTTTTGATTCTCTTCACACAACTCCTGGATCCCTGTAACGAAGTTAAATCAGAAGCAGAGAAAATGGCTAATTTCCCATTTATTCAACATTTATGTCTTGCAATAGGCCAAATACTATCTTTCTCCTAGCATTTGAATTTGAATGCATTAAAATTTCTCCAACCATTTTCCTTTCTTTTATAAATATTTTATCTCAGTATATACATTAACCTATTTGCTCAAGCTTTATGCTGCAATAAGTAACTCCGTTTTCCTATTAACCGCAACTGCTTTAGAACTTCAATATAGGTAGTCTTGGCTTGTAGTCAATATAGGTAGTCTCATCTATTGACCATATGCAGTCACGACAGCCTTGGAACTGATGCTTTATGGCCTGTAAAGCATCATAAAATGGCTGTCATAAAATGTGTTGATTCCTCAGTCACATGGGTGCATTTTGGTCACTTGGCAACCTGTTCACATTTATGACCTGTTGCCAAGCCCCCTGTGATCATGTGATTGTCATTTCTAATTTTCTCTCCTGGCTTCCCCAGTCAAAGGGGAAATCAGCAGGGAAGATTATAAAGAGAGGGAACGTTGGATTTGAGGTCAGTTCCCCCAGCATGTTTTATTTTTATTTTATTTATTTTATTTTTGATTTGTCAATTGCTTACAAGATAATAGGTATAAGTATATACATAGTTATGAATACATGAAATGGGTACATATAAGAAAAATAAAAGAAACAATAGGACAGGGACGGTAGGTACATTGGTGCGCTTATGCATGCCCCCTACAGACCTCTTAGGAAAGGGGTGAAGTCAATAGTAGACAGTCTAAGGTTAAAGTGTTTGGGGAAGAAACCACAGAGTCAGGTAGAGTATTCCAGACATTGACCACTCTGTTGCTGAAGTCGTATTCCTGAAATCAAGTTTGGTGCGGTTAACCTTGAGTTTGTATCTATTGTGTGCTCTTGTGTTGTTATGGTTGAAGCTGAAGTATTCATTGACAGGTAAGTCATTGCAATGTATGATTTTATATACCATATTTAGATCAGACTGAAGACAGCATAATTCAAGGTTTTCTAGGTCTAGAATTTCAAGTCTGGTGGCATAAGGTATTGTACAACGAGTAGAAGAGTGGAGAACTCTTCTTGTGAAATATTTCTGGATTTTTTCAACTGTGCTAATATCAGATATGTAATGTGGGTTCCAGACTGATGAGCTGTATTTGAGTATTGGTCTAGCAAATGTTTTGTATGCTCTGATTAGTAGTGTGATATTTCCAGAGAAAAAGCTACATAGGATTAGGTCAACAACTCTTAATACCTTTTTGGCTATGTAGTTACAGCGGGCTCTAGCACTTAGATCATTAGAGATGAGTATTCCAAGGTCCTTTACAGAGCTTGAATCATCAACAAGGTCTTGACTATTCAGCTTGTATTTTATTTTCTGATTTATTTATTTTTTGCCAATATGTAAGACAGAGCATTTATTCGTTTAGATTTGAAGTTGCCATTGGTTTGACCATTCTGATACATTGTCAAGATCTTTTTGAAGGGTAGCAGTATTGTCTGTGGTATTGAACAGCTTTACATCAGCAGCGAAGAGAACACAGTTGCTCTTAATATGATCACAGAGGTCATTTATGTAGAGTATTATTTATGTAGAGTATTATGTCGAGAGATTTCCCCTACCCCTCACGTAGGAAGAGAAAATTTCACGGGCTCGAGGAACAGAAATTTGGCAAAAATGCTAGAAGAGAAAATTTCTCGGGCTCAAGGAACAGAAATTTGGCAAAAATGCTAGCAAATACTGGCATTCCAAATCTTTTTGGAATGAATGTCAGCATTCATCAATAGTATTTAAGTGAACACTATCTCCACTTCTTGAAAGGGAAAAACACTGGCAAACACCAGCATTCTGAGCCTCCCAGAACAGTGTTTGCTAGCATTTTCACCAGATTTAACAAGTGCTTTGCTCAACAACCATATTGGACTCAATTGTGGTTGTAAGTGGAGGACTGACAGTGTGTGTCACACTGTATTTGCTTCAAATATTTGGATTTTGAAGCAACACACAGCATACAATAATATACGTGTGTTCACATCCAAACCCAACAGTCTTTAGCAGGCTGTATATATAGATTGCTACTGAAATAAGATTTAAAATCTAAAAAATTTAAGGACAGTATGATTAAATATGCAAAATTTAATGGTACTTGCAAAATATGCAGAATTCAAATGCAGTGATAAGAGATGGAACAATAGAAATTTCAATGGAAGAACATAACATTTATTCCAAACATTATGCTCAGAAAAAAAAGTATGTTTTATTGTGGGTATACTATCTCCAGTTTGGTTGCTAAAATGGTTAATTTATTTTTAAATAATTGTTGGAAAGGTAATAAGAAGATAGGATTATTTTTTGTCATATTTAGTGGCAATGTTATAAAATTCAACTATCCTGAAAAATGATTCATGCTAGTTTGAAGGAAATTTAGCAAGATGAATTCCCATTTCATTCTACAATAGTTTTACAGATAGTTCTCAAGTTATGATGACAATTGGGGATGGTATTTCCGTGGCAAAGTGATGCTTTCTTAAAAGTATGACGTGACCACACCTAGCAATGACAATAAGGACCACGTGAGTCACTGGTCAAGGACCTCAGGTGAACATGACTTCCGACTATCTTTAGCTTCCTTTTTGACCTTGTTGTCAGTGAACGTTGGAAATTGTGATCTCATGACCATGGCTCACACCTTCTTTTAAATGTCCAGATATAAAATAATCCTGTTCTACAATAAGGAGCTGTGAGACAAAATAGCTTTTTAAAATAAAAATGTGTTAGTAGGCACCCAATGATAAGAGATCCTTCTACTCATTTACTCATGGTAACCCAGAAATGAAACTCCTGCAGAAAATGTGCAATCAATTTCTGGAACTCTAATGCTATTCTAGCCATTTTCCATTTTGCAGTACAGTACATACTCAATGTTGACAATTCTGAATATATAGCAGAAAATTAAATTTTAATATTATTAGAAATAGTTTCCTTTCTAAAATATGATTCCAATAATATACACATTAATAAGCTTCAAGTTAAATAATAGATTATATTAAAGATTTTTATTTAGGAATCAATATAATTTAGGAAGTAAATTGTACATGGATTTTGCCAATCTGGCTTGAAACATAAAACTATAAAAGCATGAAAAAATTCATGTACACCAGTTACATAAATACAGTTAATGATTTTCCATTTAAATGTAAAACATGTTATAGTTTAAAATTAATAACAATGAAGTGCCTTGTAGAACAAAAAGCAGTAGCAACTATAACAAGCATTAAACACACATTACAACAAAATGTAAGTAAATATTACAGTTTTCAAAAATGTAATTAACAGCCAAACACAGTTATTGCATTCAGCTCAAAATATCAAAGTGACTTTATCATCTTTGAAATTTTTAACTTCTAAATCTTAAAAATAATATATCCTCTCTAGAGCTAGGAACAAAAATTGATGTAAGAGTTTCCAAACAATATTAAATAACTTCAAAGAATATTTATAGTAAATCAGGCCGATCACCATTTTTAAAAAATCTTCTGTGAAGTAAAGAACCCAATAACTCAACAAGTAGGAATGTTTCTTCAAAAAGAAAATGAAAAACCTGACAAGATGAAGAGGGTCTGGAAAATAGGATTTAAAATCAAAACTGAGTTCAGTCTTTGTTTAAGAGTTAATAATCTCCATGCCTGTGCCAGTGTTAAAACAATATGACTGGATTCTGTAACTAGAAACAAATAATACTAGATGGAAGTGTGTTAGTCTTTTCGAATTCTTCGTTTACGTACTGATTTTGCAGGTCCATCGACAGACCCAGTGCTTTCATCTGCTTCTCTCATCTGGGGGAGAGGAGGAAAATATGCATGAGAGTTGTCAATATAAGTTATTGTTCACTATTATCCATCTAGGTTGCAACTAAATATTGTTTACTTTTGAAAATATTTATTTTTAATATTAATGTTTTTATTTCTTAAGAGCATTAAGAAAATCAATAATTACTTTGCATTTACAAATATGGTTTGCTAAAAATTCTTTTTTAGCATTGTAACTTGTACTACTTATAGAAAGAAGGGGAAAACTGGAGTGTAGAATACTTACTGAATCTAACATAATTAAGTCAATAACTCTTTCCATGTTGACTTAAAGTATCTGCTTTCTAGTGTATTTAGTTCCTAATATACAATTTAAATTCACTGTAACTCTAGTATCTCAGGAAACAATTATGTCAGCTAGAAAGTTATGGAATGGAATGTCAAATAAAGGATTTGATCCTTTTTCCCATGCTAAATTGACTTTATGAGAAACCCAACTTTAAAAATTTGGGAAAAGATGGTGATATGGAAAAAATGGATGGAAACAGGTAAATGAACCAATTGATAGATGATAATGATTTTTTAACATACACTGTATTACAAGAAATATATATCAGATGTAACCCAATGGCAATATTTACATATTTACAGTTACTTACAGTTATAATATTTGTTAATAACATTGCTAGCATTTCCATTTGAGATATTAGAACAAGTGGTTAAATCCTTCAGCATCTCCCCCTCTCTCTCACACACACACATCAATAAATCAAATTGCTATGTATATGCTAAGCAATGAGTGGAATAAATGAGTGGACTATATATTGCATAAATAATGGGAGAATGTCTTAACTTCTACAGCAACAATGCCAACAGTGTCTCTAATTATATTTAGAACTTACTGGACTCCATTATGTTTGAACTAAAAAAAGATTGTCTAAGACAGCGTAAGATAATAAAATAATGCTTCTTTACTCTGTTTTTATACAATGTCCTATACTAAGCAAGTTTGGGAGAATGAATGGACTATAAATATGACTATATGTCAACAGCTAAAATTTTCAGAGAATTTTGACAACATAAATGGATTCTCTGTGTCCAAAAACTGATGTTGCAATATATGAAAAATAAATGTATGGCTCCATTCACTCAACGCATTGAAGAACTGACTGTGCTTACTACTTATGAGCAGATTGCCTCCAGACCTAAATTTCATATGGACTATGCTATGTATATGCTAAGCAATGAGTGGAATAAAAAATTAGATTTATGCAATTATATATTGCATAAATAATGGGAGAATGAAACATGAAAGTCGGGGGTGTTTTTCTAGATCTAGTATATTTCTGCTTTCATCTTATTCTATTTATACCTTAAAGAGAATTTGCAGAACTAAAACTTTTTACATTTCTGTAATTCTAGTAAGCCTCACCTCATCCTCTTCTGAATGAGATTTATCATCCTCCTCTTGACTTCTTTCAGCAGTATCATTTTCTTCTTCATCATCTTCACCACCTTGATATTCCAAGAGACAGTGAATAATTATTAAATGTAGTACAGTAAGGACAAAAAAGATAGCAAGGACACATAGATTGTCTCATGAATGATTCCAGAATGAGTTCTCAGGCCAGTTTGATACAGTGATTAAACCACTAGGCTAGAAACCAAGAAACGTGAGTTCTAGTTCCGCCTTAGACACAAAACCATCCAATGCCTTAGGTCAGTTACTCTTTACAAGCCCTAAAAAAGAGGCAATGGCAAACTACTTCCAAAATCTTGCCAAGAAAACTGCAAGGACTTGTACAGGCAGTTTCCACAGTCAACTCTGAGTCAAGGGCATGCGTACAAAAAAGATGAGTCTTTTAATGTATATCGTAATAAAGTCTGTCAACTAGCAAATCACATTATTCGATCTGACACTCATATTAAACAAATTTTGTAACTAGTCTTAATCAACCTTTTTTCATTTTGTATTTGGGTTATAATAAAACCTGGAAGTAATCTGAAATGGGTATTTATAAGATGAATAGGGCAAACTGAGTGCATTTCCACCCCTCCTTTTATAATGCTGATGAAATTATGATGGCTGTGGATAGAAGCAGTCCTTCCCTCTCCCTCTTGTCATGCTTCCTCCTGCCAAGGAACACTTAAGAGATTTGTTTTACTTTTTTCTCCTTGTTTTATACTTCCACCTAGAAAAAACATAGTTTGATCCATATTCAGAGTAGCTCCACATTATTTCATATACAGGGCAGAACAACTATTCCAGATGGAATGCATGGAGTAGTTTATATACAGAACATTTGAATACCTTCAAACCACCACATTTGAAATGAAGTAGTGCCTCCAGGCTATATAGGGATTATGAATTTTATTGAGGAACTCTGGATGTGTATAAATAACAACAGCACTTAGACTTATATACCACTTTGCAGTGCTTTACAGCCCCCTCTAAGCAATTTACAGAGCCAGCATATTGCCACCAACTATCTCTCATTTTACCAACCTCAGAAGGATGGAAGGCTGAACTTTCCAAATAAAAGGATGATATAGAGTGTATATAATAAGTACAGAATATTTAACAATGGTTTGCCAGCTTGGAATACATTTCAAGTGGTCAGCAATTAATGTAAACTATGATTTTGCTGGTTTATCACAGTTTCAAATAAATATTGTTAAAATCTCTTACCTCCCTCATCAATATTTTCATTTGTTTTTTTAATTTCATCCTTTTCTGATATCTCTTGTTCTAGTTCTCCTTTTGTAATTGGCTTAGCTAAATCAGTTTTTTTGTAGTCTATATCATCATCCATTTTCTAAAATAGAAGGATTAAAATTACATCTGGTTTTCAGACTTAATATTTTCAAAACATTACAAAACAACTGAATGTCTTATGCTTGCCAATTTCCTTTCCTTCTTTCTCCCACTATAATGTATTTCTAAACATATTTTGAGCCAAGAACAGATGAAACAAATTATTGATTTTTATAATACAAAATTAAGATAGCATACCTTGGATGGCCAGCAGAACAGTATGCCCATTCCTATTGGTAGTGCCAGTGTTAAGATATAAATAATCCAAAGCCATGGGCGTTCTTCTGCAGCAGTCACCAACTGGCTAAACATACCAGGCTGAAAAAGCAAAGGGTGTGCACTTATTTTAGAGCTCAAGCTTCATGGAATCTACTTTAATATATTATGTTATTCAAAAATGTTGATCAAGCCATGCGCTATATCAATTGTAAGTGTTAATATGAAAGAAACCTCTGAACATAAAGAAGCCACTATTTTAATTATGCTATATCGCAAATCAATGACAAAAATTGGTAGATCACATATCTCAGGGGTAGGGAAACTTGACTCTTTTATCACTTATCGACTTCAACTCCCAGAATTCCTGAGTGAGCCATAAAAGGTTCCCCATCCCTGGCCTACTGGTTTTTCAGTTGTGGAGGAAATCAATTTTTGACTTGAACATTTATACAAATGTATGAAATTTCTCCAAAAGTCATCCATTGGCATGAAGTCAGTTATATATTTAAAACTCTCTCTCTCTCTCTCTCTCTCTCTCTCTCACACACACACACACACACACGCACGGCAGCTATATCTAAAGAGCTTTTGCACAGTAATAGCTTGTGCATCAATTGCAGCCATTCCTTGATCGGGATGTCAAGCTCACAATTATTTATGTTATAGTTCCCTCCAAGTCCTATATACGGTATTTGTGAATGCCATCTGAGGGGACTTAGGAAATGGGAATTTTCAATCACTGCTCAAATGCTTTGGAGCTCTATCCCTACAAAGATCTACCTCTTCACTCATGGGTCTTTAAGCATAGCATCAAAGAAATAGAGTACATAAATAAGAGATAGGAGGGCAAGGGAAACAAAGCTTTTCACCACATTGAAATCTAAGCTTTTAGCATTAGAAATCTATTCAAGAAATGTTTGTCCTGAAATTATTTAACTACGATATCAGGGTTTCTTTTTCCTTCAAAAATATACAACACTCAATCTCTGAAGTTAATTGATCAACTAGGTATGTACTGATTAAATGGCATGGTGTAACTGGATTGTTCAAATGAGTCTTATTATATTCAAGTGATAGTTATTGTGAGTATATGTATAAATCAAACTAGACAAAAGATATGGCCATGGGGACAAGAAGTTGTCCAAGTCTCAGTAAATTTGTTTACTATGTTAAAGAAATCTAATGGCATTTTAAGTGCCTTAATTGTATAAAAGTAAACAAAGCATAAAAGCAAGGTTGTAAGGCTAATATAATGAAACTCAAACTCAATATTTCTAAATATTTCTCATCCATGGGCAATCAGAATGATTAATTAGGAAATCATTATTAGTAAATGCATATAAAACATTGAGTATAATCAACATAATAAATAACATAAACATATAAAGAATGGCTGCTGGAATTGGGTATGTCTAATTTGATGAAAAGAAGGACTAGAGGTGATATGATAGCAGTGTTTCAATATCCCTGGGGCTGCCACAAAGAAGAGTAAGTCAAGCTATTCTCCAAAGCATCTGAGGGCAGGACCAGAAGCAGTGAAAACTAATCAAGGAGAGAAGCAACCTAGAACTAAGGAGAAATTTCCTGACAGAACAATTAATCAGTGGAGCAACTTGACTCCAGAAGTTGTAAATGCTCCAACACTGAATTTTTTAAAGAAGGGATTCTATAACCATTTGTCTGAAATGCTACAGGGTTTCCTGCCTAAGCAGGGGATTTGACAAGAACTCTTGCACGGTCCCTTCCAACTCTTGCTATTCTATTCTGTTCTCTTCTGTTCTATTCTATCATAATAAACATCATGTTACAAATTAAATATCATTGGAATTTTGAAATTTTATGCATTTCAGGGCACTTTTTTGACAGAATTGTATTACTTGAGACAAAAATATAATAAATTCTTACTTCGTTGGCACTTGCAATCAATTTTTTAAAGCCCCAGCCATCTGCTGCCCATCGATCAGCAATTTCCTTGTCTGAACAGATTATAAAGTTATCAAAGTAAATATTTGATGTCATAGACCAGAGTTCTAAACCCATAGCATCAACAGTAGTCATCTGAAAAGGATGAGCGTCTTCAAAATAATCAGGATTAGGAATTTTCTGAGGACTCCATATACCCTGTAAGAGAAAAATAATAAAATGCATATGAAAGAAGATAAACATTTAATAACCTAATATGACAGAAGGTTGGCAACTGTTCAGAATATGAGGCTTCCCATTATTTTAGAGCAAATACTACAGATACAGATAAAACAAAATATTTTTACATAATCCAGCCTCTGGTTCCTATTCATGGATTCAGTCTCTAGTATTTTATGGATCGGAAAAGAGGGTTTAGTACATCAATTTAAATAATATTAACCTGTCCCCATATTAGTAATGAAGCAATTAAAGCAGTCCATCATAATCCCCAACAAATTATACAGTAATCAACACAATATATAACAATTACTGCTTTTACCTGATAGTTAGAATTTTCTATCATTGGTGGCTTCCATTTTCCTTTATAGTTTGGATTGTTTATCATGGGGCGTACCCATACCCCACAACCAGGTGCAGCTTCACATTTTAGATTAGGAATCTGTGGAGCTTCCCACACCCCATCCATTTCTTCATCCCTGTAAAAGAGATAAATATATCCATTAAAAAAAAATTTAAGGGTGGAACTATAAATAAGAAAACATGCCTTCTTCCCATTTGTTCAAATAGCTAAAGACAAAACTCAAAAGATAAAAAAGGTAAAGATGAAGGTTTCCCCTGTCCAGTCATGTTCAACTCTAATTTGGGTGGTGCTCATCTCCATTTCTTAGCCTAGGGAGCCAGCATTATCCAAAGATATTTCTGTGGTCATGTGGCCAGCATGACCATATGTCAAAGGGCATGCAAACTGTTACCTTCCCACCAAAGTGATGCCTTTTTATCTACTTGTATTTTCATGCTTTTGAACTGCTAGATGGGCAATTCAAAATATAATAATGATACATAAAATATGTCAGTTTCCTTTGGGTTGACATCTTACAATCAGACTCTTGCATCCTGCTAGTGGTTTTAATGCTTTCACTTACTCATTACAGCAATATATTGAAAGAGAGAATGCAGATGTTTTTCACATATCTCTTTAAAAATTTTACTTCAGAAAAATGTACAGTGCAATTATTAAATGTTTCAATTACATGTGATCAATGAATCAACAAATCAAATGCTACAGATACAGGTTTAAGATCCAATCCTTGATAGATCAGTTAAAATAATTTCTAATTACCATATACTCACATTATCAGTTTTAAGAAAGCTTGAAATCCCCATTTTTAATCCAAAATTTTTTAAGTTGATTTTAGAATCCTGCTTGATATTTTAAGTGGAATTATGGTTGACATTGAATTTTGGAGAAATATGCTAGCTTTCTATAGTACTGCTTTACTCCCATAAAATTAGGTAAAGAAAATTTCAAGTAAATAAACAAACTCTTAACATTATCTAATGCACAATGCTGAGAACTAATGCTGTTTATTTGATACATTAATTTTCACAGCTTAAAAGATTCAATTTTCAGTTTCTGAACTTAACTTAGTAATTGTTTTTTATATATTTAAATACAATATAAAGCAACAAAAGCCAGTCAATAAAGCAAAAGATAAACACAATTTAAAAAGCTTACAGAGTCATAAATAAAAGAGTGTCTTCAATATAATTCATTACAGGAATCAGAGTCTAGTAATAATTTCCAGAATGACAGACACACTTACCAATCTTCTGGTTTTTCTGCATTTGGATCTGGAATGTATTCAGGTTCATTATCAAGCCATCCTTCAGGTTTAACCGCATCAGGATCTTCTATTTTTGGAGGCTCATCTTCATTCCTTAAAATTACAAACCAATTTTATCACAAAATACATAGAGCAGCACCTCCAGAAAAAAGGTATGTATATGAAAAATATTTTTGATATTTGCATAATATTTATATGTTTTAAGATCTTTTATTATAGAAGTGAATCAAAATAATACTGCTACACAAATATTACAACTGCAAATCTGCATGTGGATGAACACTTCAAAGATTAACAGTCTTACTGAAGAATGTTAATCTAGGCTTGCTTTCTTTTGCTAAAAAGTACTAAGTGGTTGGTTGACCAACAATTATGATAACTAGAGAATAGTATTTGTGAGCATAACTGCTGATGACTCTGGCGTTTATAATATTGCGGTAGGTAGGTAGGAAGGAGGGCTAAAAATCCACTTATATGTAAATGAGAGACAGTAGAAAAGGATCAAAAAGGGGGAGGGAGGAGTTATATATTCTCTCTACCAGTCATCTGGCTTTGCAGCATCAGGATCAGGTATTTTAGCTCTCTCATCCCAGTCTTCAGGCTTCTTATCATTAGGATCTTCTATCTCTTTTGGTGGATTTACAGGTGGAATCATGTCTTCTAGGAGATTTCCCTTGCTGACAACTGCTTGGTCAATTAATACTTCAAAAGTATTATCAGGTTTCAGCACTAAAATGTAATAAGTTAATATATTAAATGAAGGAGAAATTATAAACATATTTTTCATAATTCGTAAATATTTACTAGAAATTGTTCCAGTTTATGGTTTTCAATGTTTGTACCATATAATCAACCTGAAAATTATGCAAGTTCTGAATATTGATTTTTTTTTAATTGAGCATATTGCCTGAATATTTATTTAGACAGATTAATTGTAATAAGAATATATTTCCAAATGAATTTGCTTAAAACAAATTTAACCTGAAATAGCTGCTTTAACTATATGTGATTATACAAAAGTATTATTGAAATATATTTCATATTTGTATTAAATAATAATTTTTCATTTCAAAACTGCCATCTTTGTTGTTTTCAAACATATTGCTTCCAATTTTATTATACTTTAAAAGCACAACACTAAACCCCATGCAGTACATTTTATCCCTACTTTTTCAGAAGTGATAACATATTATGTCGATGCACCTTATTCTATATGAAAAATTATTAGGATTCCATTTTATTTAAAAAAAACAAACAAATTCATATACTTAATAGACATCCTCAAAACTTCTCACTTCCTATTAAACTGTCATCTTGTATAATAAAATAAAGACCTATATATGGTCAATTATCTGAAAATAAAATTATTTATGGTTAATATCCAAATGCACTTGGGATAAGCTTCAGTTTAAAAAGTAATAATTATTCTATGCAGAAACATCAATTAATTTGAGGGGAAAATAATACGGGATTAATGCTGGTGAATAAACAACCAACTTTCCTAAAGATTTTTGCCAATTTGAAGCATAATTGAGAATTAAAGGAATTGTAATCCAAGAAATCTGCAGGGCATCAGATTGAATAAATCAATGGTTTAGATTTTAATCCATATAAAAGCCCTAATCTACAAAACAAATTTAAGTAGAAATTGTAGGCTTCTGGCACTCTGAACTGGAACATCCTTTTATTTGCAAAATTCCAATACCTGTGAGTTCTGTCGAGGGAACATGAGCCCCAGGGCTTTCATTAGTAACTGTAAGAAAACATATCTTCAAGTATAAGAATTCCTCTAATTTTCATTATAAAACTGAGGTAAGGAAGTATCTAAAAGTTCCCAATTTTCAGTTGCTTTCCTTTATACATACCTGCTTCTATATAGCATTAAGTGTAAAAAATAGGTTTTCCCTAAAGTTTTTGTCCTATTCTTCAAACATTTATAGGATAGCAATATTAAACTGTTGCCACAGAAACTGGATTTCCCAGAATAACAAAAAGAAAATTAATATTTTTTTTAAATGCAGAACATATTCATGTGTTTTAAATATAGGCTTGTAAGTATAGTAAGTTATAAATATACATTATAATACAAGTATTTCAATTCTATCTTATTTTTCTAAATTTAAAAATGCAAAAAATACCAAGGGTATATAGATGGGTCTTCCTGTCAGTATAAATTTTTTTCAGATCTACATCAGGTCGCTTGGCGTGCTTTTCCTCATAATCTCCCGTCTTAGGATGTTTATGTCTGAAGATAAAGTGTAGTTTATAGTCTTCTCCACATTTATCTGGCCCAAACATAATTGTGTATGATGTTTTATCATAGAAATATTCCTGTAGGATAAAAATGAACACAATATTTTGTTTGTAAGAAAAATATTCTACAACAAAAAACACTGGCACTAATTAGAGCTTGATAGCTCCTTATTTTAAATGATATTTGAAAGAATGTTTTTAGAAATTAGTAGCATTTATTTAGTTGTGATTTATAACAACAAAATAGAAAAAAACTATAATTGATAATCCATGTTCAGGATGAGACCTAAAAAGATAATTATTTGACCTTCTGTGCTTGCAGTTACACAGGAATTTTCTCCTGATAACCTTCCTCTTCTATAAACAGGATTCTTGGAAGAAAAAAAAATGTGGCTGAAAAACAGCCAAATGTATATAGCAGCAAGCAGAAAATAATAATTTGATCTGGTTCTAGAGCTTTAAAACTAACCTTCCAATGAAGGCTTCCAAGGCTCATTGTGTGAGCATAACAACTCTCTCAAAAATGAATAAAACAAGACCAAAGTTCTAGTGGGAGAAGACTCTGGTAAAAATAAAACTGAGTCTGAAAATGGATTGGGGCAGAGAACATAGGCTACCAAAAATTAGATTCCCCCAGTGCCTCCATTCAAAAGGGGAAGTTGACCAACATCTTGGAATGTTGGTGAATGCTTCATTCTAAGTCCCCTTCTTCCCAGTTCCATGACCCAGAGGAGAACAAATAGAACTCATTTTGTGCTTCCTAATGCAGCAGTTCCCAACCTTCCCGACTTTATAAATTGACGAGGGAGGAGAGGGGTTGGTTTCACGCAAATGGCAGGCAAGCACATATGCTTGCCCACTGCGTGCAAGTGGAGCTACGCATGTGCTCGCCCATCATTTTCACAGTCCAATTCTGAACGGGCCGCAACCAGGGGTTGGGGACCCCTGTTCTAATGCACATATACATTCAGGGATGCAATACAAGTACTGTACCTAAACATAGAGAAGCCATGGGTTACGTTATTACCCAGAAAAAAAAAACATGCCTCTCCTTTATGGCCACTTCTGATAAAATACTGGAAAGAATTTCAGAAGCCACGCTTAACATGCTTTCCTTTTCTTGTTATAATTATATAACATATCAATAATATATGGCAATTAATTTAAATATTTATATATTAATGGATTAAAATTAGAGTTCCCGTATTTTCAAATCCTAACTCAAATTCTGGAATAAATTAACTAAAAATAAGTTTTAGTAAACAACAGATTATTTGAACCTATCTTTGAAAATCACTAATCTTCAGCCAATGAAAATATTTCACCTTAATTATCCTTGTAGAACTATTACAGTAATGAAATTGGGATAGGCAAGAACAACTACCTACACTTAACTTCTTGGGACACAGGCGGGATATGTTAGATTACTATTTTTCATTTTATTGTGATTTTTTAATATACCAGATGAAAAGGCTCTGAATCTTTTTACATACAATTTCAAACCTGCTGATTGGTATCATTTTATCTTTTCAGATTGAATTTAGTTTAGTTTTCTGTATTTGTATTCCAGTTTTATTTTTCTTTACAAATTACTAAGATTTTGACTGAAGAATGAGAAAAAAAAATAGCCATAAGCAACAAACTTTCCAATTAATGAAATATATATATGTATATGTATATGTATATGTATATGTATATGTATATGTATATGTATATGTATATGTGTATATATATATATATATATGGGTGTGTGCGTATAGATATATATATGTGTGTGTGTGTGTGTGTGTGTGTGTATCAGGCTAGTGTATGCTGGTTTACTAAAAAACAACAACTGAAGAATGTAAATTATCTATCATAGGAAGTGGTGCGTATTTGTATGTGAACCTCAGTAATAAAAATGGATTATAAGTACTGAAAGTTTGGAATGTCTCCTTCCAAATACTGCAACATGACTGATCAAATAATCTTTTGCAGTTATTACATACCAGATCCAAATCGTCACTTTTGGATAGAAGTTTAACATATGCACCACCACAATCAATGCCATCCTGAAAGTTCACTTCATATCTGCATAACAGAAACACATTAATACTCTTTTGCAGATAAATATTAATTAAGTTTCTTTAGCTACCAGTTCCCAGTTACTTTAGGCACTGTGTCATGCCGTTTTTAGCATCAGTTGGTGCCTGTTTTTCTCCCTGTGATTGACCTAAAACATTTTTAATTTCTTTTGAACATTTAAAGTTACATATTAATCTTGTATTCTTTTTATACCAAAAATAATTATAGTACATTTTGAAAACCAGATGCTAGAAGTAGAAGGGCATTATTATTATTATTATTATTTTTATTATTAATATTATTATGTTTCATTGCACATTAGATGTTTAAACTGGATTTGGCAATTTTATCCACCTATAGAATCCTTCTCACGGATCTGAGATAGGCAGATGTTGTTTGGAAGGCAGGTATTGTTGCAGGATATATTATGATGGTTGGTTGCATAATCAAGTCAGATAATTAGACTGGATTTGGCATATTTATCCACCTATCGAGTGTTGTGGTTATTATTATCATTATTTCACATGTAAACATATACTTACTGAACAATTAGTGATGTGCTATCAAAAATAAATGGCTTTGTTAACATCGTTGATATCGCATGATGTTTTGCTACTGATTTTAGTACCAATCCTCTGTCACCAGGCACCATGTTTTCTTTTAATGGTTCTATTTCCCATCTTCCTAAGTGAGATAATACACAAGAGAAAAGCAAAATAGTAAAATTTTACAAACACAACTATGAGAAGAAATCTGTCATCTATCATAAAAATAAAAACTGCAATGAATACAAATACAAAAATGTGCCATCAACCCACCAACTAGACAAAGAGCCCCTTTCTTCTCTGAAAATGGAAGAGATAACTCATCAAAGCCTTCCAGAATCCAAAACAGTATAAGTTGATTAGAGATCTGCCCATGATTAGGGCCAAAATTCCATGTCTCTTATATTCAAATTAAGTTACATTTCTTCCAAGATAAAAGCCAGATCTTGTGTATGATCTCCCACATGTGCCAGATCGTAAGTAAATTGAGCCAAGTCTATTGTCATGGCAGCCATAAACCTAGGGCTATTTCAGACATCCAACCAAGGGGAGGAAAGATTAAGACTCCCAATACTGCCACCTTAGCAATCAGACTGAGCGGCCTTGGCAGAAATGCCACAATGCACTAGGGGCAACAGTATACAGTCAATCCAACTAGTCCTTCTAGTCCCAATTTACAAATAAGGATGTGCATTCAGTAATGCCTCTTGATGCCAACATAATCTCACCTATGACAAAAAGAATATCTCAGAACTTCCTGATCTTCATTTGAAATCTGGATGGGCACATTTATGACAAAGATCCTTTGTCCTCTTCCTCCATCCAGGTTTGAAAGTATTGGCCAGATCAGCCCTCTCATCCATAATCAAATCAAGGATGAGTAAGGTTTTACTAGACAGACCCAGTATTAAATAGCAATTCTTGGATTCTAAATTACCTAGAACCTCGTTCCCCAGTATGAAGAATGAGAACTGGAAAGGAGGAAATCATACAAAGATGTCAAACCAACTTACCTTAAATGCAGCCCATTAACTCTGTTCTGAAATATTTAACTTAGCTCATCACAACCAAGCACCATTTTGTACTTCTGGAGAAGCAATGTTAGACTTAAGGTGACTGCAGAGCTAAGCCAATAGCTGCAGTAGAAAAAGGAGTTAGTGAAAAGATTGGTTCCTCAGAATTCTTCTTCAGAGCAAGAATGGGCTGAGATTATCCACAAGTTCAGAGGCTGTCCATGAGGAAACTGTAAGACAGCAATCTTCAATGGGTTTTACTGCTCTAGGAGTTGGGGGGGAAATCTCATTTAAGTCACAGATCGGCATCTTTAAAAAAAAACACTGAGTTCACCTACTTCCTCTCTTAACCACCTTAGGAAATTGCTTATTAATGGCTTTTTCAAAGTTAAGAAACTTTTAAAAAGGCAGGTTTCATTACAACCAGCTGAATTTCCTTCTATCCTTGATGAAAAAAGTTTCATGCTCATTTAAGGACTTTAAAAAGAAAAAAATGAAATTAACATCAAAAGAATGGATTAAAATGTTGATTTTGGAAAGTTATAAATAGATTAATGGGACAGATAGATTAAAGACTACAACAATCCTGTGGGTTGTTCAACTTTTTACAAAAATATATGAAAATTTTGAAATTAACTATAAAAAATCCGCCCATGGGAAAGTGTTGATTCAAAAAAAAAAAAAAACATGATAAGAGGGAACATTGAAGATGGACTAGAGGAAATCAGACAGGGCTAAAGATTACAATTAAAAGAAAGGCAACCTATTAATACAATGCAGCAATATTATTTGACTGTGGAAGAGTTCAAGGATATTTGGAGAAAATGCACTAAGAAATTACTCGTTTGCTACTACAAAAATAGATTTAAAAGAGGCTACAGAAGAGGTGCAGATTTTATTGGACAAAACGCAGACCGGGGCTGATTTCAATAGGGATTTGAAAAGAGATTTTAAAATGCCAGACTACAAGAATGATACAGAAAAAGATGTCACACCCAATTTGCATAAGAAATTGGTCAATATCTTACAATCATTAAAGGGAACATACAGTACATAGGAATAATAAAAATAAATTAGAAGAGTAACTTGGATAATTTATGTTGGAATTACAAAAGAGGCATGCTAAACCACAATGAAGGAATTTCTGAGTGGAGACAAAATGCATTATCAGAAGGAACTGTTTTTGCTTTTAATCTTAAGCTATCTTCTTGTGAGCCCAAAAGTATACTATTATGACAAAATGATTGAGAAAACCTAGGAGAAATACTACAAGTACAACCTGCCATAGTGCAATTTGTATGGAATTTTAATTAACAATATAAGAAAGAATATACATGAGAAGTACAAGAAGTTGAAACAAAATATCCAATTAAACTTGCACAAAGCAATAATTCATCAATAATACTAAGTTTATGTCTTACCATCATACTTTGCAATGTTTTCATCTGTGTCCTCCTTTTTGGTCTGAGATAAAATCCAACTGTTTAAAATAACAACACAACCAGATCATACAAATTCTTGGCGGTTCAGACTGTCACTTGCCACTCATTTAAAATTTGGTCTGACTATATATGGGTCAATTTGAAATGACCTAATTCTGAGGTGCTAGGAAAGTTTATATCAATTCAGATTATAACGTTGAGGGCAGGGAGAGTAAATGTTTCTCCTTAACACAAAAGGTAACCCGTAAAAAGTAAAAACTATTAATGATAATTAAACTGAAATTGTACTCTGATCACACAATAATTAGTTTTCAGAGATGATTAAAATTATTTCAATGCATAAAACAATAAAAACTGCAATATGCATAATGATAAAATAATAAAAAATAGAAATTATCCACAAGCAACCATTCCAACTAGCTACAGTAGAGGGAGATATAGGTCACAGATTTCGCTTTCCTAGATTGGCAAAAGACCAAGTGCTTTTTAATTCCTTCTATTCCTGAATTACTTCTATTCAAACTGCAATTATAAAAAAAATAGAAATCTTAAGAGCTAGTCAGTGACTTATTTCTTTTCATTTTTCCAAATTTCAGTTTGTTCAGCATTGGGTATCTTATACTGTAAAACATGACGTGACTGATTTTTAAATGTCCCCAAATCTAATTTTCAGATAGAATTATAAATAATCAACATAAAACCATAGGATCATTCACAGAGATGAAGATCCTTGCATAGCACTAGAATAAAACTATCATATTCTTCTAAATCAGGTGTGTCAAACTCATGTAGTCACAGCGGCATCACGTGACATATCAGGACTTTCTTCCCCTTTGCTAAACCTGGCATGGTCGTTGACAGCCCTATTCTAAATTACATTCTTCTAGTTTTACAGCTGATTTTTAAAATGGAAACTTCTGGGCTCACTCAAAAAGTTAAATTTTAGATTTTTTTGCTTGTTTTTCCTTAAATCAATACTATATTATTTATCAGTGTATATAAACTGTCTTATGGATTCTGAGAATAGTATAGCTCCCATAAATAGGAGCTTTTCTTCTTTTTTGGATTCTAATGTTTTTCCTTGAGAGGAAGGAAATACAAAAATATTTCTACAGCTTTCTGACCTTTTTAAAACACAAGGACTTTCCTAATGTATTCTTCTAAATAGCGGTTTTTTATGACGGTTATTATAAATGGTAAAACTACATGTTTAAATTTGAACAAGAATAGCTTTGAAGAAAGTTATGTTTATATAGCTCCAAGTTTCATGTCATAACTCTATAAAAAGGTGTAGATATAGAGAATGATTGGTGTTATTATTATTCCATTATTATTTGATTCTTAAATAATTGTGGAAGAAAATTTTTTTATTATAACTGAAAGTAGGTAGTTAATATGCAATCCATTTTAAAATGCATTTTATATATCAGATATCTACAAAGTAAAAAAAATAAACCTAACACAATTATTTCAGTGTATATTACCAGTCCGCATAGTTTTATCATAGTTAATGTTATAAATAAAAATAATGAGTTAATAAACAAACAAAAATCAAATGTGATACAATAATCCTTAGGAGCTTATGCTCCTGATACCTGTTTTATTATTGTTAATGATAAATTATTAAATAAATAAATAAATTCCAATTTTTCATAACCCAATTATAATTTTGTCAGAATTGTTTATCAGTAACTACTTGAGTTCTTGTAAATTTATGCTTGCATCACTAGTGGTAGTATCTAGCTACAATATCTTCAGTTAGCTTCTTTTTTGATTGCCTGTGATTTTTTCTAGAATCAGAGTCCGATCCAGTGAGATTATTTTAAATTGCCCCAAAGAGTTAAGCTTCAGCTTCATTAATAGTGATTCCAATGAGCAGTGAACTAACATTGGCTGATTTGCTTTTTTTTGGGGGGGGGGGGGAAGGGGGGGGTCCAATGTAATTGCTATTTTCTCCAGCTCCACAATTCAGAGCCCTGGATTTCTCCTTGTTCTGCCTTTCTGGTGGTCCAGGTTTTCCAGCCATATATTCAGCTGGAAAAACCAAAATCCTGATAATACATACCTTTGTCAGTGTCTTTGCACTTTTAATATTTTATCTTGTCATAGCCCCTTTTCTTCATGGCTGCAATAGCTATTCCTAAAAAGACAAAATCTGGCACTACTTTAATTTTTCCACCTATTTGTATTGGGCTGAGAATGAAATATATATATATTAATATCAAAAAGCAGACTGGCTTTTTCATTCTCTTCTTCCACCTTTAACAAGGCATTCCTTAAGCTTTCTTCACTTTTACTTATTGAAATTGTAACATAATCTTACTGTATCTGCAAGTTGTAGAGATTTCTCCTAGCAATTTTAATTCCAATTTCTTCTAACCCAGCATTAAATACTATACAAAGTTGATACCATGGGCATTTTCAGGAGCTTGCTATGTTCATTATTATGTCCACCTAGCAGACATTGGTGTTTAATTTATTTTTCTAAATCTGAATCATATATTTGTTCTGTAATCTGTTTTAAATATTGCTTCTGATCAGTTTATAAATTCTTCAATAGGCAGATGGGTCAATCCAGTACAATATACTGCAGTCTGAAGTAAAACACTTTGCATAACCAATAAAGCAAAAATGTTTTTTTAAAAAATAACTTGTAATTTCCATTATCACCAGATATTAACGATCTGATTTCAGGTGCCTTTGCATCTCCTGAATTTAGGTTTGATTGAATTTGGTATCTGATAAACTGACATTTTCTGGATCCTTGACCACCGCTGTTGTCATACATATTTCTGAAATACATGTAGTGCTTGAACTGCATTATCTTATAGGTTTCTAAACAGTTTGGTGGTAACTTCATCAATTCCTACAGCTTTGTGATTAGCAATATTTTCTAGTACCTATTTAACTTTACTTTCTAGAATGTCTGCACTAATTCAACGATCAAGTCTTCATATGTATCATTAATTTGGGATTTTTTTATGAGCCTATTGGTTTTTCATATATTCTCAACATTTCTTTACATACTTTTCTCCTTTCCCTTCCTTATGCTTATCTTTGAATGGACGTTTTTCTTAATTTTTGAAATTTTAAAAAATAAACCTTTTTATCCTTCCCATTTTATTATTATCTTGATTTTTTTTTGCAATTATTTATTATTTATTTATATTATCTCCTGTTTCTTCTTATACTTCTTTGGACAAGTATCCTCTCTATTTTGCTTTTCATCCTTCTGTGTTTATTCTACTAGAACACTAATGATGTAATGAATGATGTAATTAATTTCAGCTTAGAGATTATCAAATCAAATATATTCTCTCCTTGTGTTGCATAATTAATTTTAGGGAATATTGCCAAGATCTTTTTTAACAATTTTGTTTCCCTTAAGTGTAATCCCAATTTGAAATAATTAAATACTGTAAAATAAAGAAACATAAGAAACACTTAGAGAGAACTATCACAAAGAAAAGGAAGCAGTACCTACCATGATTGCTAGTTAAGTACTTTAGGGCATTAGAAATGAAACTGACTAGTTATTGTGTTAACTTATATAAGGAAACAGTGATAAAAGTATAAATTATTATCATCATCATCATCATCTTTGGGATAATGCAATGATGAAAAGAGCTGTTCAGTTTTATGATAAAAAAATTAGAATACAATGAATGACTACCACTCCTCTCTTCCTCAAATGAACAGAGCTCTCCTTCCGCTCTGCCTTAGCAACTCGCATTAAAAATGAAGATGATGGATATGAGAAACTTGTGAAACTAAGAAATAATGGAAAAAGGCAAACACTGAAAGGGAAATGACTGCCAGGGAGGCTGGCTAGCAACAGAAAGGGAATGTGTCTGTGCCCCTCAAATCACTTCAAACATATCTTTGATAACACTCATTACCAGACTTTGCTTCCAAAGTAATAGATGGCTTTTTTTACAAGTCTGGAGGCTGTCCTTGGGGAATGTTAAAAAATGACATTTTTAAATTTTAATTTAATTTTAATTTTTTAATATTTTTATATTAACATAGCTTATGACAACTTGTCAGAGATGAGGACAATGTAACGATGCCAAGGGAAAAAAACTGGTGAAAGGGAAAAGACTTAATTGTGCTGTAGGGAATAGGCTTAAGAAGCATCCTAGTTTCATTTATCTTCATATTTTTATTTACTAAAAAACTCGCTCCAAAACACATGAGCAAGATGTAACTAGTTATAAGGAGCAAGCTGTAAACTATCCATCTAAACTACAAATATTGATGACTTGAGGGCTTTTGTTGAGAAGCACTTACCCAGACAATATTGCATCATCAAAGGTTTCAGTAAAGTACACTTCTCCTATAGGCTCTGGTGTTTTGTATACAATCTACCAAAAAATTATAAAAATTATAACAAGAATGAGAATTAGCACCTACAAATGAATACATTAAAAGTGCTAAAAGAAAATTAAATATCTGTGCATTATCAATCAAGAACTTCATTCCAAGTTGAAAACAAAGCATTTTCTCTCTGGCTTTTTTTCCACCGGGGAGAAATTCATGTAAGATGTTCAACAGTGATAGGTTGTTTTTAGAGAATAGTTTGGTTTTTTATATATGCAGAGTTGGTTGCATTTACCACTATGGACTCAAACAATTACAATCTAAGTTCTACATTTCTAATTTATTTATAATTGACCTTTATATTCCAGAGCAAATCAAAAGTTTAATGACTAAAGTATCCTAAATTTATGGAGCAAATTAGTTCTTTGATATTTCAGAAGCTAATTTATTATGTATGAGCTTTCACAGGAACTTTAATCATTAAAACTACACAAGGCAAAAGCAGCAGATGTGAAATAGCAATATATCAAGTTTGAATTATTTTGAGATAAAAATATTCAATAAGTACCAAATACATTTACTGTATACCCTTTTTACCAGTGCAGTGATATTTTACATTCTTCTGAAAAATACAAATACTAATTGATACTGTTTCTCGTTTCATAATAAGTATTGTTAAGTGTACGTTAAATTTACCAAAATCTAGGAATATGTATCGATGGATGCTTTCCAAGTGTGGAATGTGGAAAATATAAGTAGCCTCCTACTGTTTCTTAACCAATCATGCTTAATTTAAAAAAAACCCACAAGATAGATCTGGCTTTAGATTCAATTTATGAAACTAAAACAGATGTGTAGCTTATTGTAGATAAAGCAATAAAATATACATCATATGATTTAGATTCATAAATTGATTCACTGATTTATACACAGCATAATTTTTCATCTCAGGACTCTGTTAAGCTAAAGCATCATTAGTAATAGGTCCACTGGGTTAAAAACAGGGCAACATTATAGGCCTGTCACAAGAGAATGCATATAAAAACAAAAGAATCAAGAAAACCTCCTATTATAAGGCGAAGTTTATGACATTCTATAGCACCAAAGTAAATTTAAAAAGAAGTAATGTGTTATGTTTGAATAAACTTCCAGGAATTTATAATATTCTTGTTATTATTTCTAAAAGTCATAATAAACTGAACACTAAAATTTACAGTCAAGTAGCTATAATTTTAATTTTTAATTTATACATGAAAATGTTACCTCCATAGAAGATCTGCCTGTCTCAGTATTAGTGTCTTCTGAACTTTGGTCAAAATTTTCTACTTCAACTTCTGGATCTTCAGATTCTGCACTTACTGAACTTAATAGCAAGAGACTCAGACATAACAAATCCCACTGACGTGGCATTCTGACCACCTGTAAAATGGAATTATGACAAATGTATTATTTAAAAGTCAGGTGTTTAATGATTAAGATAAACCAAACAAAGCTACAAAGTTTTGGCTTTTATCTTTCCGGACAATTAAATGTACTGGATTAATCTAGATGCTGAAGCTGCAATGTGAACCTAGAGATAAGGAAAGAAGTATTTCATAACCCAAACTCCAATTGCTTTATTTTCTTATTAGAAAAATCGTAGTTTCTTATATAGCAATAAGATATAACATACATACCGCTTCACAGTGCTTTACAGTCCTCTCTAGCAGTTTACAGAGTCAGCATATTGCCCCTAACAATCTGGGTCCTCATTTTACTGACCTTGGAAGGATGGAAGGCTGAGTCAACCTTGAGCTGGTCAGGATCAAACTGCCAAACTGCAGACAGCTGGCAATCAGCAGAATATGCAGTACTGCATTCTGCACCATGGTTCTTAAAAATATACCCATTCTTACTGTAATACAACCTCTCCCCCCCCCCCCCAGCATTCTTATTCTCCAAATAATTTTAATTGTATCCAACTTTAACTGTCATCCATATATATCACATGCTAGAGTCCCTGCCATTGATCACGGAATATTTGTATGTGAATCTAATTCACTATTACCCTGGCAATGAGATATTTAGATGTCTACATATGTATGTATATATGTATGTAGGCATACACATATATACGTGTACACACACACACATATATATATTTTATTATGTGGAGGATGAAAATAGACTGGAAAAATAAGGAAACTCTTCCAAGCTCTATGAACTATGATAAATTCAGAAATGCTATAATGGAAAGGGTACTATATACTGAAATTTTGTACAATAAAGATATCAAGATCAAATATACCTCGGAAGATTCTTCCTACTTAAAATACCCTCTACTACTAAAATATGAAATTAGGTCAACAATGTGGTCATTATCAAATCTAGAGGAATTGATGTAATATGGCAAGCAATTACAGAAGAATCTGAGAAGATTCTAATAAAACTATGCCAACAAATCTAAAGAATTGCCAACAAACTAGAAGTAGTCAAAGAAATATCGGAGAAAGAGAAAGAGATGTTAAAAAATATGTAAATCATTAAACAATATCCTTAATTTCACATGAAAGAAAACAATATTTAAGATAATTCAATGCAGATTATAACTGTATATGGGAGATGCCAGATGTTCCATATGACTTTAGATGAGTCCAGAGAACATGATACTTCACTGCTCATGCAACTGGATAATTTAGAAAACCAAAAAGAAAACAGTACATGCTTCCTTGGTTATACAGGTAGTAGAGCACAATTGGGATCTGAATTTCTGTTGTTAAGCAAGGCAGCTCTTAAGGGAGTCATGTCAGATTTTAAGAGCAGTCTGGTCAATCCGTCCACATTTTAATTGCAGAAAAAAAAAATATCCCAAGTGAATACAAGCTAGCTCTACAAAACTAAAAAGGATGAAAAATATAATTTAAAAGATAGCATTAGAACTAATTTTATTGTTCAATATATTCAAAAATAAATTCTCTGGTACCGGTACCATTATTTCCAGGTAAATGTGATAGAAAACTGGAAACGATATTAATAATAGGAGGGGTGGAGAGGAAATAAAATGTACATAAAAATAAAAACAGACCTAGCCACATACCAAAAACTAAAGCCCCCCCCCTTTTTTTTGTAACATTTACCAAGTTAAATCAAGTTTAAGGCAATTCCAGATGGTCGGCCTTCCACTGCCCTTGATTTCTACAATTAAAATGAGGACGGATTGCCCAGACTGCTCTGATTTCCAAATAGGTAAATATACCAAGAATTAATGGGAGGGAACATGCTTGTGAATCTACAGCATCTACAGCATTTGTTAGAGACCTACAATTGATGAGCACTTGCTCTTCCTTGTCAACAACTGGTCACTGAAAACTTAACAGTGGATCTTTGTGGGCCAGCAACAGGTACATGTCTCAATCAGTGATTGCAGACATACTATATAATGGAGGAAAACACTGTTTATTTGATAGCAATACTTAGTATTTGAACATAAGATTTTTTTCACAAATGAAGGCATATATGTGTGTCCCAGGATAATGATGTGAGACTGAATTTCAATCGAATTGAATTTCAATCGAAGATAGTCATGGAAATGATTGAAGCCTGGCAAACAGGCCCCTTGTCAGTTAACAGGAGTGCTGAATTACCACCAGCTTATCAAAACTTAGGAGCTGAGGACTTGTCAGCACAAGAAAACAACAGCCAATTGCCAGCCATCAACACACCAATCAGCCAGTAGGAAGGCACCACGTAAACACGATTCACAAAACAACTCAAAGCACATATTTCAGTAGAGAGAAATTCCCTGAAGATGGGCTCCACATGAGTCCGAAAATTCGGAGAGTAAATCTCTGGTCCCGATGACCAACCCAAATTTAAACTTGGATGAGACTTTTTGGGGGGCAGAACTACTGAGATAATCAGGGTTTTTTAATAATGTAAAATACCAAGTCACAGCACTGGTAGACACTTGAATCAATCTGTATACCTAGGATCTGAATGCTGATCAGAAAACTGATATCTGGAAAATCAAAATTTTTTGCCAGTATATACTGTAAATGTTCAGATTTTTTCCCACCATTTTTTAAAACAATCAGATGTGCACTCTAGAATGGGAAATGGGAAAACAAATCATAAAGAAGCAGGACATATAGTACCTTAAAGAATTAAATGCAAATTAATTAATTAATTAGGCACATTCAAGCAAAGTACAAGAAACTAGCAAGAAATGTAACTTAGTAGAAAAAGACAAAGTCTAGCCTACCCTCAGCATTAGTTCAGTGGTAAATAAATGATTAACTAGAACAAACAATTTTTAATAACACTCAATTTTGATGATTTGATGAAAGTCGGTGACTCAGACTAAAAAAAAATAGAGATAAACCTTCTCTACTTATTGCTGGTTCATATTTTGAGAATCAAAATAATCCAAGAAGGGGTAAACATTATTTTCTCATCCACTAAAAATTGTCCAAAAGTAGATCATTATAGCCTAGTACAAACTTTTAGACCAAGGGTCTTCAAACTTGGCAAGTTTAAGACTTGTGGACTTCAACTCCCAGAATTCCTGAGCTAACATGACTGGAGGAAGAATTCTGGGAGTTGAAGTACACAAGTCTTAAAGTCTGCCAAGTTTGAAGAGCCCCGTTTCAGAATATCCTGATGTTCCTAGTGCTTTCAATTTTTCATGGAGCCAAATCATTTTAAAATTACTATAATCATAACTAGTGATCTAATTAATTCATTAATCAAACAAATGCTTTCTTAAGATTATCAACTCCATTCTTTTACTGAATTTTGCTCTGCTAACTGCAAATTTCTAAACCAACATTGACCCAAAAAGAAATACTTGGATTAGAAGATCACACATCTCCAAAGTTCTGTATCTTTTATACTGTAGTTCTATTCATAATCTTTATACTACTTTGCAATTCTGAAAACAGCACATACAGGTAGTCCTCACTTAATGACCCATCACTTTACAACTAGTTGAAATTATGAAAGCCTCCAAAAGAGTTTACTATCTATAAATCACTACCATCACAAAATGTCAAGTGCCCCCCCCCATGAGCATGTCATCACTATCTGCATGTTTGAAAGCATTACAAATGGTTGCCAAGCATCCTGTGATCATGTGATTGCCATTTACAATGTTCCCTGCTGGTCTCCCCAGAAAGTCAATGAGGAAACTGGTAGGATGTTGCAAACTACTGCTGGGGGCTGGATGAAAGAGGTTCCTGCTGTTTGTGCCTGCCTGAACCTTAGCAATTCAAATTCAAGCATGCATGGAGCCCAAAATCCCTCTCTCCACCTTGCAAGGAGCTACACAGAGGCAGGAGAAAAGGACATCCACCTCTATGCCTGCTTGGATCTCAGCAGCTGAAATTCAAGCATGCCCAAAGCCCAAAAGCTCTCTCTGCTTCCAGGAAAAGGACTCCCAGCTCTGTCTTTGCCTGAACTTCAGCAGCCAAATGCAAGCAAACATGGAGCCCCAAATCCTTCTAAAGGGCCTCTGTTCGCTTAATTATCTGTGGAATCATTTAATGATAGCAACAGGAAGTATACTGAGTGAAATAGTCATATGGGCATCTTGCTTGACTGCTTTGCTCAGAGACCAAGACTCTGATTCCAAGGGCAGTCATTAAGCTAGGGCTATCTGTACACCTTGTTTTGTTTTGTTCAAATCAAAAAGTACATTAATTGGCAAATACACATTTTCTATGCATGTCTAACAACTTCCTTATTTGACAAGAGTAAAGTAATAAAGCAACTGTTAATCTGCTAGCAGATGATGTGCTTATCTTTTAGGGATACTTGCTTTATATACTCACTTGCCTTATTCTATTATTGAGGTTTTAATTGAACACAACTGCAACTGTTTCTTTGCAAAGAAACAGACAATATCAAGAAAGTCACATATCTGGAATACTTTGAAATTCATGTATTAAACAAAATTGTTTAAAATAATATGAGCATAGAGTAACAAATTCCCCAACTACCTGTACACATTGTTCTGGGTTCAGTAAATAATAAAGACAAAGGGAGACTGGACAGAAATGTTATCTAAAAAAAACCCCAGTAATCATGATCCCATTGACATGGATGGAATACAACTTCTATTTTATTTTTACTAATTCAGTAATACATACACCTCCACGCATCAAAAGAATTTTGTAAACATTGTAAAACACTAATTTCTATGGCAAGAAACTGAAAGTGGGGGGGCAGGAATACAGAATAGTTGGATGTTAGGTTTTTCTGAACCAGACTTACTGCACAATTAAGGAGCAATAGATCCTTACTCTTAACAGGTTTCGGATGTATTTATTTTGCTCTATTCCTACCCAGGAGCTTGCTTCTCTCCTTTGTTTAGAATCGCAGCAATTCCATGTTTGCTCGATGATGATAAACAAACAAGCAGAAATGAGCCGATTAAGTATAATTAGCCACAACTTCTCCCGCCTAAGCTAGGTAATTATGGAGACCTCTGATCGTCTCGGTTCCAAAGCCGCTGCAGGGGCAGCAACAAAGCGCTGCTACTCGGGCTCCTTCTCCTCGGCTACGAGAGCTAATTGGTGTTGATCTCCCCAGGGGGAACGGCTCTCCGCGGAGGCCGCTCGGTCTCTAGGGAAAAGCGCCTGGCGCCGCATCCTTTCGGAGCCACGGGGCGGACTAGGAGAGAGACAGGCTTCGGGCTAACTCCCGCACTACGTTCAACCTCTCTCCGTCCCGCCGGGGAAGCGGAGGCCGAGGAGAACGGATCCAGGTCGCGCCGAGTAACGGGAGAGTAACGGCTGCGCCCGAACGCGGGAAGAGTAGGAGAGACGGCGGGGGCGACCCCTTCCGCGCGCAGAGAGGAGCTAAGGCAGCGCCCTCTCGCCGCCTTGCAGTTGCTGGCTCAGGCAACCTCATCCGCCGCCAAAACCCCGAACCGTCCGCGGGACGCCTCTCCTGGAGTTCCTAAGAAACTGCCGCCGTTTACCTCCCGCGAATCCAGTCAGCGTTTCCCCAGCTGGAACACGGACGCCGGCCACAGAGCATCACCTTAGCTTCTCAGTGCGCATGCGCCACGCGTCCGAACCGGCGGGCGTCAAGGAGCAGGTGCTTCGCTTGGCAGCCTCGGCCAATCACAGCGGGACGCTTAGTGATTTTTAAAGCCAATCACGGCGAAGGGATTCCATTCCCATCAGCAAACTAACCCAACCCCGAATCGGTCCGCCGTTCTTGGAGAACTTAATATGGGCGGCCTGGCCAATCAGGTTGCAATTTTTATTGCTGCTGATGGAAAACCCTGAAATATTTTCGCAGCAGATTGCACCACGGTTGCCGGTTTAGGTCAACTACAGACCGTTAAAAACTCGATTGTTCGATTTAGAATGTTTTTAAATGCGGGCTTTTTAAAAAATTTCTCTTATCAAAGGCATACACGTCTTCCTGCAAAAGTGAATGCAATGCAGCGATTAATATGTGAGACTGGGACTTTCAAATCCGCACATTATCATGGAGTCTGTTAGATTTCGCTCAGTCCAGCTGATCTCGTTGGTGAGACATCTGTTATTAATTTATGCAACTGCTTTCCAGAGGATTGGTGGATTATAAATTCAATTTACTAGTGTTAATGAATAATCAAGCCAAAAATAAAATGTTTGATCGTACTTTAAAAATAGCTACTTTAAATGAATTTAGTTTTGATTATATTGTTGTATTTATTGCATTTTTAATTATATACAATTATCTATTATAAGAAAATGACTTATTGAACAATCAACTGCTGGTTAGATATTCTTCTGTCATTTTTTTCCACCTTTTTCAAAGTAAAATACTTATTTTATACAGGTTTCCCTTCCCCACCCACTTCCCAATCTTTAGAACCAGAAAGTTTACCCCTTCTCAATTTTTAAAATCTTTTCAAATAACCCAATATTTGTTTTATTTATTTCTGTCACTATCACTTAACAGAAACTGAATGAATGCTCTTCCTTAATCTGGTGGCCTTCAAATACACTGCTCAAAAAAATAAAGGGAACACAAAAATAAGACATCCTAGATCTGAATGAATGAAATATTCTCATTAAATACTTTGTCCGTTACATAGTTGAATGTGCTGACAACAAAATCACACAAAAATTATCAATGGAAATCAAATTTAGCAATCCATGGAGGTCTGTATTTGAAGTTACACTCGAAATTAAAGTGGAAAAAAACACTACAGGCTGATTCAACTTTGATGTAATGTCCTTAAAACAAGGCAAAATGAGGCTCAGTAGTGTGTGTGGCCTCCACGTGCCTGAATGACCTCCCTACAACGCCTGGGCATGCTCCTGATGAGGTGGAAGATGGTCTCCTGAGGGATCTCCTCCCACACCTGGACTAAAGCATCTCCCAACTCCTGGAAAGTCTGTGGTGCAATGTGGCGTTGGTGGATGGAGACAGACATGATGTCCCAGATATGCTCAGTTGGATTCAGGTCTGGGGAATGGGCGGGCCAGTTCATAGCATCAAGGCCTTTGTCTTGCAGGAACTGCTGACACACTCCAGCCACATGAGGTCTAGCATTGTCTTGCATTAGGAGACACCCAGGGCCAACCGCACCAGCATATGGTCTCACAAGGGGTCTGAGGATCTCATCTCGGTACTTAATGGCAGTCAGGCTACCTCTGGCGAGCACATGGAGGGCTGTACGGCCCCCTAAAGAAATGCCACCCCACACCATTATTGACCCTCGGCCAAACCGGTCATGCTGGAGGATGTTGCAGGCAGCAGAACGTTCTCCACAGCGTCTCCAGACCCTGTCACGTCTGTCACATGTGCTCTGTGTGAACCTGCTTTCATCTGTGAAGAGCACAGGGCATCAGTGGCGAATTTGCCAATATTGGTGTTCTCTGGCAAATACCAAACGTCCTGCACGGTGTTGGGCTGTAAGCACAACCCCCACCTGTGGACGTCGGGCCCTCATACCACCCTCATGGAGTCTATTTCTGACCATTTGAGCAGCCACATGCACATTTGCTCCTCCTGTCCCTCCTTGCACAAAGGCGGAGGTAGCGATCCTGATGCTGGGTTGTTGCCCTCCTACGGCCTCCTCCGCGTCTCCTGATGTACTGGCCTGTCTCCTGGTAGCACCTCCATGCTCTGGACACTACGCTGACAGACACAGCAAACCTCGCATTGATGTGCCATCCTGGATGAGCTGCACTACCTGAGCCACTTGTGTGGGTTGTAGACTTCGTCTCATGCTACCACTAGAGTGAAAGCACCGCCAGCATTCAAAAATGACCAAACCATCAGCCAGAAAGCATAGGAACTGAGAAGTGGTCTGTGGTCACCACCTGCAGAACCACTCCTTTATTGGGGATTTCTTGCTAACTGCCTATGCTTCCCACCAGTTGTCTATTCCATTTGCACAACAGCATGTGAAATTGATTGTCAATCAGTGTTGCTACATAAGTGGACAGTTTTTGTAATGTGATGATCAAAACTGGATACGGTGTTCCAGGTGTGGTCTTACTAAGGATTTATAAAGCAGTACGAATACTTCACGTGATTTTGATTCTGTGTCTCTGTTTATACAACCAACGATTGTATTAGCTTTTTTGGCTGCTACTGCATACTGCTGATTCATGTTTAAGTGACTGTCCACTAGGACTTGTAGGTCCCTCTTACTGTTAATGTTCTTAAGCTAGGTTTCACTTAATCTGTACTTGTACCTTTGGTTTTTCCTGCCTAGGTGTAAAACCTTGCTTTTCTTCACATTAAATTTCATGTTATTTAATAGAGTCCATTGTTCAAGTCTGTCAAGATTTTTTTAGATTCTGAGCTTGTCTTCTAGGGTGTTAACTATTCCTGCCAGCTTAGTATCATCTGCAAATTTGGTAATTCCTTCTTCTATTCCCTCATCTAAGTAATTTATGAAGATATTGAAGAGTACTGGGCCGAAGACAGAACCTTGTGGCACCCCACTTCTTACTTCCCTCCATGTAGACGTAGATCCATTAAGGACTACTCATTGAGTATGGTTTGTCAGCCAGTTACAAATCCATCTAGTGGTGATGCTACTTATCGCACATTTTTCTACTTTACCAAGAAGTGGATTGTGGTCTACTTTGTTGAATGCCTTGCTGAAGTCTAAGTATACTATATCCACAGCATTTTGCTGCTCCACTAATTTAGTCACTTTGTCAAAGAATGAAATAAGATTGGTTTAGTGAAACCATGATCTGTTTTTAACAAACCCATGCTGGCTACTAATTATAACTTTGCTTCTAGATGATCACAGATCTGGATTTTAAAATTATTTTTCCAGTATCTTCCCAGGTATTTATGTTAGGCTGATTGGTCTGTAGTTTTCTGAGTCTATTTTTTTTTTCTTCCCTTTTTGTGAGGATGGGAACCACAATTTTTCTGATCCTCTGGCAATTCCTTGGTATTCAATGATTTTTTAAACATATGGTACAATGGTTCTGAGATAACATCTGCCAGCTCCTTCAGAACTCTGGAATGTAACCCATCAGGTCCTGGTGATTTACATATATTCATCAAGATCAGACAGGTTTTCTCTTACCATTTTCTTGCTTATTTTAATTTTTATTTCTAGTCTGTCTTTTACAATTACGTTTTTGATAAGTTTTGATAAGTTTCTTTTTGTGTGAAAACCAGTGCAAAGAATGAGTTAGCAACTCTACTTTCTCTCTACTGCCTGTTACTTCCTTGCCATCTTCTCTGTTTAGTGGACTTTTTTCTTGTTATTTTCTTGCAATTTTTGTTGCAAGTCTTCATTATTCTAAGCCTTTGATTTCCTAACTTCATCTTTGCAGATTCGGGCTATTGGCTGATATTCTGCCTTGGTTATGTGTTCCTCTTTCTATTTTTTTCTACTTATTTTTTTTGTCTTTTATCCTTTGGGTCATGCGGAGGCCAAAAATATGACGCACAGAGGCTGAAAATGGGGCACACGGAAACCACCAAAGCTGTGCTAAAGCTGATCAGGCTGTTTGCTGCAAAAAGGCAAATTGCTGGGAGGCAGCGGCTGAAGGGTGGGGGCTGGTGGGTGGGTGTAGTTTCGGCAACATTCACTCTATAAGATGCACAGACATTTGCACTCACTTTTGGGAGGGTGCATCTCATAGTGTGAAAAATACAGTAACTTAATAAAATTTGTGATCTGAAAAAAAATATAAAAGTATGTCATTTTTGGCAAGATCATGTTTTACTATTTTTATTTATTTTGATGTATTGCTAATCTACTATGCTTTTGTTCACCTGTAGTTTTTACAGTTGGTATATGTGTATTTAGTCATAAATTATGTTGTCTAGAAGCAGAGGTGGTATTCATCAGGTTCTGACCAGTTCTGGAGAAACCATAGGGGAAATATTGAGTAGTTTGAAGAACCGGCAAATACCACCTCTGACTGGCCCTGACCCCATCTATTTTCTTCCTCCTGAGTTCCAGCTGGGTCTTCTTTTGTTGCCCTGCACAGGAGAATGGAGCTGGAAAGCAGGTTAGTGAGATGGGGAGGTAATGGGGATTTTGCAGTATCCTTCCCCTGCCAAGTCTACCAAGCCATATCCACCAAGCCACACTCACAGATCCGGTAGTGAAAATTTTTGAATCCCACCACTGTACAGAAGCATAGCCTATTTTGTCAGACAATTTAAATATTTTAATAAAGAGCTTATTGGCAATAAATTATAATTATTACATTAATTTCATTTTTTGCAAAAGTAATATAAGTGAATATTCCCTGTGCATAACATAATTAACCTCTCTCCTAGTCCCACCACACAGTACAGTATTAGGAAGAAAATAGCATTCTGTTGTTGATAATTTTCTTGCTACCACTAGATGGACTTGTTTCCATACTGCTTTTAGACTTTCAAAATCTCAAAGAAGTCTATAATTCTTTATTTCCCGTCTGTATAAATATCTGCATTAGAAAAAAAGAGAGGCTATTTCTCAATATGGCAAGTACAAAGTACATTTACAATTCACATTCTCTCAATATCTTTACACATTTTCCTCCAAATATGTCAGCATTATATTTTAGAAATTTTTGAAATATAATAATACCCATTTAAAAATGTAAAATTTCATGCAGTAATTGTATCAAAAATTCTGACTGAGAATGCATCAATAACAGGGAAAGAATCAAAAATTATTAATGGGTAAATTTTTGAAAATGCTACTTCACATTATTATGTTTATTTATATTGAAAATTAAATAAATGGAGAACAGCTTATAACCTCTCTCTAAAAAAGAAATTCAAAAGAATTGTGAATGTGAGAAACATAAAAAGCCTGAAAAGGCTCTATTTCTTCCAAATTAAATACAGAAACATATTCTTAAATATATTAAAGCAAAAAGTATTAAAATTACTGCAACGGTACTTAGGATGATGGCAGGTTAATTATCTCAATAGTCTAACAATCTGTACCTACCTCGCTCAGTAGTATCCATTTGGAAGAACTAGAATGGATAAACAAACGTAAAGCTTTTATGTTTCCTAAAAATGGGGCAATGGCACCTTCTGCTATTCCTTCTTCAAAGTTATCTATTAATAAATAAGAAAATATTACTTCTGGCATGTGTCAAAATTATGTTTAGCATAATATCCTGCCAGAAAGAACCAAAAATTATGTGCTTTAAATCAGAGTACAAATATTTGTGAAGATAACTGACATTCATTTTCAGTAAAAAGAATTACAAGCCAAGATTAAAGGCAGCCAGTGTTTAGTGGTTAAGGTACCAAGCTAGAAAGCAGGAGATCATGAGTTCAAGTCCCACATTATCCATGAAAGCTGGCTGGATGATCTTGAGCCAGTCAATATCTTTCAGCCTAACTTGCTTCACAGGATTGTTGTGGTAAAAATAGGAGATGTGTTGGATATGCTTATCAGCTTGAGTTATTTGTAATAATAATAAAGGGATACAAATAAATAAATTAAAAAGAAAATAAGGATTCACAGAAACTGTTACAAAAATTCAATGCCTTGAAACACCATGAATGTATATGCCTTGAAAAAATATGTAAAACTGCAGATGAAATTAAACTGACATATTGCCACCAAATGAAAATTTGGTGCACATCTCTTAACAACTTAGTGAATGTGCATAATGGACACCAATATAAAATGCTGTATTTCCTTTCTCTACCCGCAGCTTGCAATAAGGCCACGCCAGTGCTGCTTTATACACCTGTAAATGTATTTAATATTTTTTTAAACAGATAATATAATTCCAGAAGTTCTACTCCAAAGTAAATCCAAATGAACCCAATCATAAATATAAAATGCAACTTTACTTTCTGAGTACTTATTGCTTCTATTAGAATGGAAGAAATAAACATACTACATCTGTCTTTAACTGTGAATAATTTATATTTTGTATTTAATTTGTAATGTTAATTTATATCACTACACAGGCAATATACGTATTTGAATGACGTTAAATTGGAAATATACACTCTACATGAGGTTCCCCTTGAAGACCATCTGGAAGCTTTAACTGGTGCAGAGAGTAGCTGCGTGGACAATTATGTGGGTCTCTATTATGTTGCATATTATATCTTTGTTCTGTAAGCTGCATTGGCTGCTGGTCTGCTTCCAAGTGCAATTCAGGGCCCTAGTTTTGACCTTTAAATTCCTACATGGCATGACACCAGGTTATCTGAGGGTCCACTTCTTCCTGATTACATCTCCCTATCCCATCAGGTCGTGAAATGCTACCAGTTCGGCTCCAATGAAAGGAGAAAGAAGAAAAAAGCGCAGGATCGGCCCTCCCACCCACCCCTGTGCTTTTCTGTTCTTTATCCTCTCAGGTGATTGGCGCAGCAGAGCCTCAGCTAGTGTTTGGAAAGCTGTGCCTGCATTAGGTGCGCGATCACTGAACCGGTAGGGAAACTGGTAGAATCCATCTAGTCAACAGCTGCAGCTGATGGGACCCAGAAACATGCCTTTTTAGCTGGTGCTCCTAACCTTCTGAAACATCATCCTGCCCCAGGTGAAGTTGGTTCCATCGCTACTACTTTTCCAACATATTTGAGGATCCCATTGGAAGCCTGAGGGGTGGCTCTATTGTGTTTAAGTGATTGTTCTTCGTCTGAAATCTTGATTTTTAATTGATATTTAATTATTTTAATGATTGTTATATCGTTTTAAATGATTTTGGTTGTGCCAAAGAATCACATTCAGTAAGAATATATATAGCCATTTGCTAAATAAATGAATGGATATATATTTGTTAAATAAATAAATGAATAAGTACATAAATAATAGAAGAAAGCTGGAAGCAAATCAGCTTGTATTCCATAAATAGTTCATGCTGCAATAACAACTGCTAGACAAATAAAATAAAAATAAAAGGAAACCATATTGTATCATCCCCAAAATGTTAAAAATATAAACAGTACCAAAGTTGGATTAAAAAAAAAATAGAAAGACATACATTCCTCTTCAACATATAGTTCTTTATGTCCCTTTCTGTTCAAAAGTGAGAGCTGAAGCTAGCTAAATTTTAAAAATATCATTTAAAAAAATGAGGCAACAAGGCAACATCCATATGAGTAGATATTGTACGCATCAACAGAAAAGGCTAATTTCATCAAAACTGCCAACAAAAATATTCAGGCTAAATGTGTTAGCATTTATTATATTGCCTGGGACAGAACCTGAATCTTCTGCACGTAAAGCATTTCTTTTATAATGATCAGTCCCTCCAGATGGAGCCAGAAACCCAAACTGAAAGGAAGGAAGGCTAACAATGTTCTAGAAATCCTTTAATTTGAATGTATGAACTATTTTAAATAGATAAATTCTACAACAATCTTGCTTTGATTTGCATGTGTTCATGCGATCTTTAGTTTTCATTTCATTTTTCTTAAATAAATCCCAAGAAGAGAAAAATGACACTTTATCCAGTGGAAAATAACTTTTGGATGCAATCTGCCAGAAGCCCCCTGCTCTTGTTCACTAAAACAACATTGAAAAATATCAAATTAGAAGCATTTTAGATATATTGTTTACCTATCTGAAAAAATCCATCCAAAGTTTTTATGATGGTAATGTTGTTTGCATTGTTTCTTACAGTCTGCAAATTAATATCCTGAAACAAATAAAAGGAGTAAAATTCCAATCACTCTCTGGAAAGGAAAGCAACATCTTGATCACATTTCTGTTATGCAACATCCATCTAGAGCTGGAAATTCCCCTGGCTCGTCAGTGAGGGCCAATGTTTATTGGTGTTTTTAAAAACACCACCACCAAATCTCTCTAGAAAATTTATTTTGCTCTGGCTAGATGCTGTAATTTCCAACAGGTTATTCCAAATGAGAAATGTTGTCAAAATGCTGTTTAAGCAGAAAGAAAAGTAGGGACAGGGAGTATTAATGAAGGGGAAAGTATGATTGCTTGTATTATATTCGCTATGATATCCAACTATTACAATGGGGAGGGGAAATTCTGAAGAAATTTTAAAAGGGGAATGGTTATTACAAGAATAGAATTAGAATGGAATGGAATGGATGGAACAGAATAGAATGTAACAGAATATAGAATAGCTAGAAGGGATCTTGGAGGTCTTCTGGTCCAACTCTCTCCTCAGGCAGGAACCCTGTACTATTTCAGACAAATGGTTGTCCAATTTCTTCTTAAAAGGTTATCATTTGTCAGAATGTTGAAGAAACTGTATCCTAGAGCCGTGATGGTGAACCTATGGCACACGTGCCACAGGTGGCATGCAGAGCCATTTGTGCTGGCACGCGAGCTGCAGGCAAACTTACCTCACTGGGCATGCACGTGCCTCACAGAAAATACTGGAAATGACAAAACGGGGCTAGTTTTCAGCCTGAAAAGCCTGCAGAAGCCTTCCTCAAGCCTTTGGGAAGCCGAAAAAGGCCTCGAACCTGCCAAAAATCAGCTGTGAGGCGCAGTGCAGGTAAAGGGGCAGCGGGAATGGGTGGGTGGGATTATGCGCGCATGCATAGGGGGCGTTGGGGGGACGCATTGCATTCTGGATGCTGGCACAGGAGTGCTGTGCAAGCGCGCGCACAATTTTTGGAACAGGAGCCCAAAAAGGTTAGCCACCACTGTTCTAGAGGATAGCAACCTAATAGATTAGGGATAGTGGATAGAAATATAAAGCAGAAATATAGAAAAGCTTCACATTGATATGGGAAGAGATACTTACATTACTAGGTAAAATGTCTACAGTAGTGTTATACAATATGTCTCTACGATGCCCAGAATTTCCACTTCTAAATAAATATCTGCAGAGCAAATTGCATAAAAACATGAGGAAAACTTACCGTTAATATGAAATTGTGGGATTTTATTGTGAGACATGTTCACCTTATTGCTTAGAGAAAAAGCTTCTACAACAATTTACAAACAAAAAAATAGAAGTCTTGGAGGTATTTATTCCACATGCATAGTTAGGAATAAAGCATTAACAAAGATTAGAACTATTATTAGGCATTATCCAGCAATGTCAGGTAAAATTATCAACATTTGCAATTTTATAAAACATTTCAGATCACATGAGAAGAACAATGGAATCGTAATTTTATCTCACTTGCCTCCCCATTCAAATGACCTATTGGAACTTTTTTTTACTTTGAGAAAAAATAATACAAGTTAATTGACCAATTTTGATGAGGAAAAATCATTACATTAGAGACAATTTTGCATCAGGTGATAAATTACCTTATTATTTTCAATGGTTCCACAAAACTGAACAAAATATAATCTCCAGCTTTAGGAGCAAAAGCCCAAAATATTTCTATTCCATTGTAAGCCTTTTCTAGAGTAAACTGCTGATATACTTTTAAGCTTGTTTTCATTTTTGCAGGAGGGTTAAAATGTTTCCTAAATAATGATGTTTCGACAAAATCTTTATCCTGTAAAATATAAATGTACATTCACATGTAAAAACACTATTTTACAAAGTTTTGTCAAAAACAATAATGCACAAATTATAATTTTGGAATATAATGAGAATTGGGAATCACCTGCTTAAGTCAATATGGGGAAGATTCAGAACTGATACAAAAATAAGTGTTCATTACTAAACAGAATAATGAAAAAACAATCAAACCTGCATTGTGATGTCACAACCCAAATCACCACGTTTAAACTTATATCCTTACATCAGGCTAAGTAAATCATGGTATTCTTGTTGCAACATCCCAATTTGTCACCACTCCCCATCACCACACAATTATAGTTGCCTGTGATAGTACCATATTTACTGAGCAATGATAGTCTCCCAAATAATTAGTTGTCAATTTATCAAATTACAGCTTGTCCTACTGATAAGGAGAAGCTGCTGTTGGAAACAAAGAAATAGGCAGAGTACAATAGACTGCAAAGACTTCTGCTGAAGAATGTGGATGTTTAATTTTGCTCCTGGGTCATTTTCTTTCCAGGTGCTACACCTTTTTTTTTTTTTTACCCCATGTTTTCCTTTCCTTTTTGTATTTCTGCTTGTCAGAGGAAAAATTGTTTATGCAGATAAAACCAGTTCAAACAAATAAGAAAACAAATAAATTATAACTGCATTCAGGGTCCTGGGAATTCACACCACAAGGAACGAAAGGAAACTAAATGGAAGATTATTTTTGCATTTGTGTCACATTTCTGAGTTCCCAAGAGATATCAAGTTGACAGTGTGAGAACAAATTATTGGAGTCCTCATGCCTTTAGTCTGATCCAGTATAACTTTTCTATATAAATTAGTTAAAGGGAAATGAAACATGAGGATAAAAGCAAACTAGATACAAGGGAATCTAGCGTCCAGTGTAGTTATATTTATGGCCATTTGTTTAGTAAGCTCCAAATTAATAAGGTTGCTTTATTTGAAAATACAAAATCCTAATAGTTCCTTCCTACGAACCATAGGGATTTTAAAAGGCCAACTTAAATACTTAAAGACTGGAACCACAGTTAATTTTATTTTTCTGTGAAAGCTTAACTAAAAGAAGTATTTTATTATTTTCAGAAAGAAAACAGATTTAAATCTGAAGCAAATAAACAAAAAAGACATCTTACTCTCAACTGCTGTGTTTTCCCAGTTAAAGAAGAATAAAATCCCACATGTTGAAAAAGTGATGGTTTATAACGGATGCGTAAATTAGACTTCCGGCTTTGACAGTCTTTCTGGAAAGGAAAGCATTTTATTTCATAAAAACCAGACAATTATATATAACATAATTTTTATCTGAACATTTATTATTCTCTTACATGTAATCTTGTAAGAAGAAACTAGCAAATGTATTAATATGATATTAATAAGCAGAGCTGATGTAATATCAGACTATAATTACAAGTATTCCTAATGTTCAAGTGGATTTGAAGATTTTCAGCCTTTGTGAGGAAAAAAAAATCTGGCAGGGATTAAAGCCTTACCAGAAATATTAAAACCACATGGAAGAAACTTAGAAGCAGGGTTTGTCTAAGGATAAATGTAGACTGTGTAAGTAGAATAAATGCCATCAACTTCTAGAACTATTTTTTTACAAATACAAATTTATTTTTTTGTAGAAAGATAGAATGTTTTTATCTTTGATTACTACATGGTTTACACTGACAATGACATCATAGGGAGCAAATCATGAAAATAACTTCACCATACACCCTATGTGCTTTTAAAGCAAAGAGTGACTGAAGCTGCTTTAATCACCCAGCAGAGAATAATATGCCAAACATGTCCTCTGATAGTGAGGCCATCAATGATTTTCAGATTTTCTGAAGAACTGGTTGCTAGTGAAGCAATATTCAAATTCTAGCTGAGCCAGGGTGGCAAAAAATTATAGAATTTTGCACCAAATCAGCAGTGATTTGCCATCAGCATCATGCAATTGTAGCGTTAATGGAAGAGAACAGTAAAATCATAATGTCATGGCATTCCAATGAGTAATGGAAAGATATAGGCCTGTCTATCCGAACGCCTGGCCAGGGATAACAAGACCTTGTGTTTCTCCTTGTTCTCAACAAGGAAGGGGTTCAAAGCCTCCCAAAAAGGTGAGGTTCCCTTATAGGGAATGGAGGCAAGCCTCCACTTGGTTCTAGCGTCCGCCTGCCATTGGTGAAGCCATAGCAAGCAGCGAGAGGAAACATTGGAGGCGAAAGCCCTGGAGGAAAAATGGGCTGCGTGTAAGGATGAATCAGCTGCAAATTCAGTGGCTGCCACCAGCTTGTTAATATCCTGGTGCATTCAAATTTCCTCAGGAGGGACTCTTGCCTGCAACTGGCAAAGCCAGAGTAAAGAGATTCTGGCAAAGAAGGAAGTGGCCATAGCAGCCTTAACTGCCCAGGATTGGCCTGATGGTTCTATGGAAATTTAATTCTGCTTTCCTACCTTCAGCTTTCAAGGTCTCCACTATGTCCCCTGACACAGTAGTGGAAGAGACCAAGGAGGCCAATAGCCCATCTATTGTAGGCAACTCAAATGCCTCTGAGAGGCTGGGAGCCATATGAAAGAATTTTTGTCATTTCCCCATGGGTGGGAAAAGTACCTGGCTGTACCCATTGTCTTTGAACTACATTGAGGAACAGCCTAGGACAATGAATGTCCTGCTGCGTTATGGTGGGTCCTGGAAACACCATGTTGTTGAGACCCTGATTATCTAATGGTTCTGCTGGAGTGCAAGGCTCTGAACTTATCTGGGACATAGTTCTTGTTGTGTCTTCGGAAATGATGCCAGGAGTCGATGACTTTGTATCAAGCTCTTTTATTGATGTGGGAACAAAACTGAGGCTATTGAGAAACTTCGCGGCTTTTATTTCTTTAGCCGCAGCGGCCGCGGCCAATGGCACCACTTTGAATCTCCCGCGATTCAAATAGACCAATCGCGGGAGATTCCTAGCGAGCCAATCGGCGCAGCTCGTCTAGTCAATCAGAGTGCCCCGCGCTTTGGCCAATCAAAGCGTGGGGATCTCAAGAATGCTAATGAGGGGACAGAACACCCCTCCCCTCTTGGTTTAGTCCTTACGTTGCGTAGTCCCGAAGGTAGGCGAGGCTCCGTCTTAGCCTACTGGACCTGCGCAGCTCAGTCATAGGTTGGATCCCGGCCGGTTCGGTCGGGGTCTCTGCTTCTCCAGATGCCGTCGTGGGAACCGGCTGGTCGGTCGGGCCGGGCCGCTCTCTGTAGCTCCCTCCTGGGCTTCCCGGGTTGGTTGAGCTGCAGGTTTCGCCGCTCCCACTCGGTCTCCCCGGGTCGGTCAAGCTGGCCTGGCTGTCTCTTCCTGGCGAGGTTTCGTGCTGCCTGCTTTCCGGTAAGTATGGTTGGTTTATTCTTCTTTGGTTTTGGTCCCCTGGGTATTCCCTCCCCTCTTGGTTTGTGTTGTGGGGGTTGGTTTTGCCTGCTTGTGTGTCGGTGGTCTCTTGGGTGGTCGTCCTCGATCTTAATTGGTCGATGTGGCGTTTCCACGCTCGTCTGTCTGTTGTTTGTAGCCGGTACGAGTGTGGGCCTGTTATTTGTGTGATGACGGCCGGTACCCATAACGGGTCTCCCGTTAGATTTTTTGCATATACGGGGTCGCCTGGTGCGAAGGTTCGGTGTTTGCTGGTTGAGTCTGGGGGCTTCTCTGGGTTATACGTGGGGTGTAATCTATCGAGTGGGGACCTTATTTTCCTCCCCATTAACAGTTCGGCTGGGCTTTTATTCGTTGTGGTATTTGGGGTTATGTGTTGAGTGAAGAGTAATTTATTTATTTTGTCCTGGATCTCCCCGTGGTCTATTTTCCGGATGGTTTTCTTAGTGAATTGCACCATCCGTTCCGCCCTACCGTTCGCCACCGGATGCGCCGGTGCTGTCAGCGTGTGTCGGATGCCCCTTTCCGCTAGGAATTTTTCAAATTCTAGCGAGGTGAATTGGGGCCCGTTGTCGGAAACGACGACGTCTGGGAGGCCGTGTGTTGCAAAAAGTTTGCTGAGTTCCTTGGTCACGGCCTCCATGGTTGTCGTTCTCATGTTGCTCACCTCCAGCCAGTTGGAGTAAGCGTCTACTGTTATCAGGAAGGTGTGTCCTTTTGTGGGCCCGGCGAAATCTATGTGGATCCTAGACCAAGGTCCCCTTGGGGTTTCCCACTCTAGGACGGGTGCTGTGGGTGGGCTTAGCCTAGTTTCCTGGCATCGTTGGCACCTTGCTACCCAGGTCTCAATCTGTTTGTCCATCCCTGGCCACCAAGCGTAACTTCTGGCCAGGGCTTTAGTCCTAACGATGCCTGGGTGCCCCTCGTGTAACAGTTCCAGAACCTTCCCTTGTAGCTTTTCTGGAATGACCACCCTATCCCCCCATAGTATGCACCCTTTTAGCAACGAGAGTTCCGTTTGCCGGTTCCGGAATGTCTTGACGGACTCGCAGTTGTCCCTTTCCGGCCACCCTTTCTCTACCCAATGCAACACCCGCGCCAGATGTCTGTCTTTATTAGTTTCGCGGGCAATGTCTAACGCGGTTATGGGTAGGTTGGATAGAGTCTCTATACTGAGGGTGGTCGTTGTGGGTGCTGGGTCGGTGTCAGGTTCCGGTAATGGCGAGCGGCTTAAGGCGTCGGCATGTGAGATCGTCTTACCCGGTCTGTGTATGAGTCCGTAATTGTAGGCCGCCAGGAACTCGGACCACCTTGTCATTCGGGGAGACAGAATGTTCGGGGTGGCCCGGTTCCCTGCAAGGATTCCCAGCAGCGGTTTGTGGTCGGTTATGATGGTAAATGTCTGGCCGTAGAGATACTCGTGGAATCTTTTTACTGCGGCAACGATAGCCAGAGCCTCTTTGTCCAGCTGGCTGTAGTTCCGCTCCAGTTTGGTGAGGGTCCTTGAAAAGAACGCGATGGGTGCTTCTTTTCCGTCGGGGAGAGTATGGCTGAGGACAGCGCCGACGCCGAAGGGTGATGCGTCGCATGTGACGGCCAGAGGTAGGGTCTCGTTGTACTGTATAAGGACGGCATCCGAAGTGAGGAAGTCCTTTGTTCTCTGGAAGGCGGCTTGCTCGCGTTTCCCCCAAGTCCAGGTCGCCGCCTTGTCCAGGAGCCTATGCAAAGGCTCCGCCGCCGTCGCCTTTTGGGGCAGGAAAACATTATAAAAGTTAAGTAGCCCCAGGAATGCCTGCAGCTCCGTCTTCGACTTGGGTGTGGGGGCTTCTTTGATGGCTTTGATTTTTTGGTTTGTGGGGTGAATGCCATGACGGTCCAGGAGATATCCTAGGAATTCAACCCGTGCCGTGTATAATTGGCATTTCTCCCTCTTTACCTTGAGCCTGGTCTCTTTGAATTTGGTTAGGACCTCCCTTAGGCGACCCTCTAGTTCGGCTTGGTTGGTTGCCGACACTAAGACGTCGTCGAAGTAAGGTACCACCCCCTTGATGCCTTGTAATAGCCTTTCCATTAGGCTTTGGAATATTCCAGGCGCCATGCTGACTCCGAATTGGAGCCGGTTGCATTTAAATGCTCCCCGGTGGGTGACTTTGGTTTGCGCTTCTGCCGTTTCCTCGTCGACTGGCAACTGTTGGTATGCCTGGGCGAGGTCGAGTTTGGCGAAAACCTTGCCCCCTCCCAGTGAATGCAGTAGGTGTTGCACTATTGGGACGGGGTAGGCGCTTTGTTGCAAAGCTCCATTTAGGGTGGCCTTATAGTCCCCACAGATCCTCACCGACCCATCGGGCTTGATCGGGGTGACTATGGGGGTCTCCCACCGGGCGTGGTCTATTGGTTGTAGGAGCCCTTGCTTGACGAGCTTGTCAATTTGCTCGTCTATCTTGGGTTTAAGTGCGAATGGCACCCGCCTTGGTTTCAGGCGTTTTGGGGGGACGTTTGGGTCTAAGCTGAATGATATAAGGGGCCCTCGGTACTTGCCTAGGTTTCCGTTGAAGACCTCTTGGAATTCCCGGGCTAGTTGTTGCTCCCAGCTGTCGTCGGTGATGTGGTCGATTCCCGTGACTGCGATGCCGAGCGGGGCGAACCATTGCAGTCCCAGTAGGCTTGGGCGGACGCAATCGATGATGGTCAGGGGAAGCCTTTCGGTGCGCCCTTTGTATGTTACATTGAACTGTCCGGTTCCGACTACAGGGATGCGGTTTCCCTGGTAGTCTTTTACGATTAGTCTCTGGCTGTCTAGGCCTTTTCTTTGGATGGTAGGCACCAAGCGCTTTATTTCTTGCCATGCTATCATGGAGAGGTAGGACCCGGAGTCCACCTCCATTTTACATGGCTCGCCTTCGATGCCTACCTCCACGTAGACCTTCCGGGCGTCATTGGTTGTGGCGTGGCCGATGGTGACGTCTGATGGGTCTCCTCTCTTCGCCAGGTCTCGCCGCCTCGTAGGGATCGTCCGTTCCGGTCCCATCTGTTGTCAGAGGGGCGATCTCTGGTCCGGGGTGGTGTGCCCTCTCGCCTCCGTTCGCTCTGGTCCCATCGTGGCGGGCTGCGGTTCTTTTTGAGGCGGCAGACGCGGGCGATGTGTCCCTTCTTGTCACAATGCCGGCAGATTGACTTGAAAAACTGGCATTCGGACCTGGGGTGGTCGCCTCCGCAACCGGCACAGTTGGTCCTCGACTTACGACCCCGCCGGTTCCGTGGGTCGCGGCCTGCCTGGAGGTGATGAATTTCTTCCTCCTCGTCGGAAGTGCCCGATGCCGAGTGGAAGTCGCCCTGGTGGGTGGTCGTCTCGGGTTGGGCCTCGGCCGACCTTGCAGGGTGGTTGTTCCCGCTGCGGTCCCCAGCGTTCGGTCGGCGCATGCGGTCGGCGGATGTTCGGGTCGCTTCGGCGGCTGCGGCTTTGGTGAGGGTATCCGCAAGGTTGATGTTGCCCTTGGCCATCAGCCGACTCTGGAGGACGGGGTCCCACAGGCCGAGCACGATTCGGTCTCGCAGGGCGTCGTTCAGGTTGTCGAACTCGCACAGCCCCCCTAGGCGCCGTAGTTCGACGATGAAGTTGCTGAAACTCTCACCCGACCATTGGTCCCGACGGTAGAATTCATGCCGTCGGATGAGGATGGGCACCTCTGGAGCGTAGTGTCACCGAAGTATTGGCTCGAGGACGTCCCAGTCCATCGCGGTCACATCGGCGGGTTTGGCAAGTGCTTTGGCCATCTTAAATACCTCGGTCCCGCAGTGGGTCAGGAAGACGGCTCGCTTCATATGGCCGGTGGCGTCCTTCAGGTCGCTGCACTCGAGGAACATGCGGAATCTGTCGGAGTACGATTCCCAGTCCTTGCTGGTGGGGTTGAAGGGTGCGGGGGATGCGATTTTCGCCATCGTGGGGTTTCATCTGGCTTCCGTCGGACACGTGCTTCGGTTCAGGATCAGAATCCCATCCTCGTCGCCAGTGTTGTGTCTTCGGAAATGATACCAGGAGTCGGTGACTTTGTATCAAGCTCTTTTATTGATGTGGGAACCGAACTGAGGCTATTGAGAAACTTTGCGGCTTTTATTTCTTTAGCCGCGGCGGCCGCTGCCAATGCCACCACTTTGAATCTCCCGCGATTCGAATAGACCAATCGCGGGAGATTCCTAGCGAGCCAATCGGTGCGGCTCGCCTAGCCAATCAGAGTGCCCTGCGCTTTGGCCAATCAAAGCGCGGGGATCTCAAGAATGCTAATGAGGGGACAGAACAGTTCTGGCTTTGTAAAGTAGGGACTTAAAGAATGCTGGACTGAATACTGAATGGGGGAGAGGTCAGGAGAAAGGTCTTCGTCCTCTGAGAATCTCTGCTCCCTCTGATCCTCATCCTCTAACACTGATGCCCTGCTCCTGGAGCAATGGGCAGGTGATGCCAATCCCTGGGGCCTAAGTGCCTCTGTAGAGAACTGGTAATGATTGTCCTGCAGTGGAGGCTCAGAGGCTAAGGAAGGCAGATGGCCTCTCATCTGCAGGCTGGTGGCCAGGCCATGCGAAATGGCTTGGGAGATGAGGATCTTAATTTCCTCAGACAGGTCAGGTCCCTGGCTATCTACTGGGTGTAGCCCCAATGCAGTAGGAGTAAAAGTGGCCTCTAGAACCTGGGGTCTGTCCTCCCTGAGCTGATGCTCAGCAAAGTCAGGTACCATGCAAGAAAAGGGAAAATTTTCCCGTTCAAACTTCTCTGCTGCTAGAGGGAACATTAATTGTTCTCTATCACCGTCTGGTGACCATGCTATTGGAATTGCAGGGTTTGTTTGAATTAGCGGCTGCAGCTGCTGAGGGCGGAAAATGGCAGGCTCTGTTTGAGGTGAGGCAGAATGTCTCTGCTGCTCAGCCTTTCTTTCTGCCCTAGAGATTTGCTTGTCCAAGGCTTTCAATCTCCCGTTGGCATCTTTCTCTTCCACTCTGGATGACTTCCTCTAATAGATGGCTTTTGCTCTAATTTTGTCTGCTGCATCCTTGCTAGCACAACTAGCTTTTCTGGAGCTGTAAACGTAATTACCGAACTGGTAGTAACGCTGGTTGAATCGCACCCCTGCACTGAATCCACACTCCTCTGACCAACAGAGATACTCTGGTGGCAGTTTGCAGTTCAGGTCACAAGTACGGATCAATCTAGGGCTGCTCCTGGTGGCGGCAAGACCAGATAACTGGGGGAGCCTGCAGACTCACACACACACAGTCATGGCAGAGGATGGCATTAAAATGCGCTCCGGTGAGTTTTAGGGTGGCTGGTTAAGTTGAATTCCTCAATCAGCTATAAAGTGCTGTGGCTACAGGAGGCGTTGCCGAAGTTATCCAGGTGAGCAGTTTCACACATTCTGAGCGCTGTTAATAGTGGCGGCTGTGAAGCACTTGGGAGATCTCCTGGAGGGCGGAGAGAACCCGAACTCTAATTGTGCCCCACGTCTGTTGATCCGCAATAAGACTGATGGTAATGGCAGTGGAGAGTTTGGAATAAAAGCCATGGATCCGGCTAAACAATTGATCAATTTTGGTGATAGCGTGCTAACAACGCCTTGCTAGGAAGCCTATTGCCTGGGTCTCTTTCAAACCTGTCTTGGATCCTTGAGATGTCTTTCTGTCCAAGTTTCCTGAGCCAATCTTCACCATGTCTCTATAGGGCCAAGACTGAATCAGAAGTGGGGTACCGACCATTGACGGAGAGGCATGACAAAGATTGAAGACTCAGTCTCTGGGCAGAAAGGCATGCGTCAACTCATATGTGGATTCTCCAATCAGTATGCTGGAGAAGAAGAAGGAAAATTGATAAGGAGTGGGGAATTGAGATGAAGAGAAGGTAATGAGAAAAGTGCTAGAGAAATGTCATAAGGCTTAAGCTTTGAATGAAGTGGATACAAGATCTACAGGTGTTTTAGCATTTAGAAAGTATTAGCCAAACAGAGGGAGGATAAAGATGTGAGAAATGTATTAAAGGTTTATGCCTGATTTTAACTAATCTTTCTGGAAAAACAACACACATTTTCTTGGTTAATGCTACTCAAGCAACACATTAAGTTATAATATTAAAAGTAAAAAATTGAAAAACCCATGACAGATGAAAACTCTTCTATTTTTTATAAATATAAATTCTAATCCAGATGTTAATACAAAATACATTTATCAATCCCAATTTTGAAAAGCAACAGGAAAGTATTTGAATCTAAATGGAATACTGTATTGAATGCACATATTTAGGCAAAACAGATTTAAACGCTTTTAAAATTAAAATATTTATATCCATTCTTTTTCTAAAGAATACAAGTTAACAACAATTAAAAGCAATTGTCATCAACCTATGACCACAATTGAGCCCTAAATTTATGTTGCTAAGTAAAACATTTGTTAAATGAGTTTGCCCCATTTTACGGCCTTTCTTGCCACAGTTCTTAAATGAATCACTGTAACTGCCAAATAAGCAAATCGTTAATGAATCTGGCTTCCTGATTGACTTTGTCAGAAGGTCGCAAAAGGGGATCATGTGCCCCTAGGACACTGCAACAGTCATAAATATGAGTCAATTGCTAAGCATCTGAATTTTGGTCACATAACCGTGGGATGCTACAACAGTCATAAGTGTGAAACCAGTCATAAGTCACTTTTTTCAGTGTCATTATAACTTTCAACAGTCACCAAATGAACTGTTGTAAGTCGAGGACTACCTATACAAATGGAATGATTAATAACATGAAGTTATATAACAGCAAATAACTGATACTGTAAATTATAATTGAATCTATTTATTAAACAACTTGAAGGAGAAATGATAATAGCCCAGGATAGATTTATATATTCAGTATAATGAAGTAGGCATTTTTCATTATACAAAGATTTAATTATTGACACTAACATTGCAGGAAACTGGTTAATTTATAAATCAGTTTTAATACAAAATGGTATAATTAAAAAAAAAATCTTAAAATTTTGTCTCTTGTTTTTGTTTTGGGTGTGTCAATGTGTCTGTATACATACATATAGCTAGTATTTAAAAAAAGAGTACTTACTCCATTTTTCTCTGGATTACAAACTTTAACCGAAATCAAATGGTCCAGTAGCCAGTCAATTGGTTTATCTTTGTAGAACATTAAAAAAAATTCCACTATCAGTGGTAAGTCTTTGCATCGGAATAATTTTCCTGAAAATGCAATTTTTTTAGAAAAGAAAAAAGAGAATCATAATTTTATTTACAACACAGTAATATATTAACTTATTGTCTAAATCTATCCATTACTAACAATTTGGATCAAGATTTAGTAACATTTAGTCTATTAATTATACTTCAATCGTACATAATTCAAGTTATATTGATTTTAATAGTATGGCAAAATCTGTTCTCGAAAACTTCCGGTTTGCGTGGCTTCGGGGCAGCAGGAATTCGCGACAGCTCGCGATTCCTGCTGTGCTAGCCGTCGAGGTACCCCCGATCCAGATGGGTCAGGGGATATGGCTGCCCTGTAGGGACAGCTGAAGAGAGAGGGGAGTCGGATAGGGAGGTGGGGGCATCGCAGACCCCCCCTTCTCCGGGAAAACCCCTTTTTCCCAAGGCGGTGGAGCGGCGGTCAGCAATGGCCGCCACGAAGAAGCCAGCAACCGGGTAAGAACTGTGCTGGAGGAAGTGTGAAGAGTGAAAGTTCTGTCTGAGCCGGGTCAAGTAACACCTTTTAAATTGCCTGGAATTGAGCTGCTTGTTGCTGGAGGATACATTGTATCCCTAAGAAGAGCGAAAAGCGGCGGAGAAGCTGTTAAAGGGAATTTTTTTTTTTTTTTTTTTACTCTCCCACCCCACGGAAAAAGCAGAAATATTTCGATATATTAGACATTGAAAGTGGATTGCTTTGAAAGTTGAAGCTAAGAGACAAAGGGATTTTTGGACATTGAAAAATTTGAGAAACTGGAAAATCTCTGCTGGAGGTATGGATTTTTGATTATTTAAAATTGTCATTGCAAGTGGGAAGGGAGAAAAAAAATTGGAGCAGAAGCTGAAAAAGGAGGAGATTGTCTAGAACGTCTTTGTGGATCCCAAAAGAAGATATATGGTAATTGGACCTCTTTGATTAAAAATTAATTCAGAAAGAGAAAGAGAAGAAGGAAGAAAAGTATTAACTTTTGGAACTTTTTTTTCTTTTTTTAATTGCTTTTGATTGCCTTTGATTAAAAATACTTGTGGTTGTTTTGGAAAAAGTTTCCCTTTTCATAATGGCATCGTCTGTGGATGAACTAGAGATTGAATATCAAAAATATAAAAAAGAAGATACTTTGGGCGCTTTGTTTCAATTCTTAGAAATGGCGTTATGTTCTTTTGAAAAGTTGATTACGCAGCAGAAGGACTGGGACAAGGAAGAAGAGGAAGAAGAAGCCTTCTTTGATGAACAATGGGTCCCTTCTGGAGAGGAGGAGAAAAAGGATAAGAAAAAGGGGATTTTAAGAATTATAAAAACAACCAAAAGAGAGAAAAATGAGCGAAAAGATGGAGGCAAGGTTAGAAAGCAAAGGAAAAGGAGTAAGAAAAGCGAAGGGAAAAAAGCAAAGGGGTAGAAAGGGCAAGGAGAAGAATAAGCAAGAGAGAAAGGGGGGGAGGAGAAGCCTTAATGGGGGGAAGCAAGACCTAAAGAAAAAAAGTTTATTCAGAGACAATGGGTGAATTTAATTTAGATTAAAAGAGGGATTCTGGAGGGTATATAAGAGTGTGTTTTTATATGTATATTTAGAATATAAAATTTATTATGTAATTTTAGAATTTTTTAAACAGAATCCCAAGAAAGATTGCTATATGTAGTATTTCTAAGTTAGGGTAATGAGTTATAGATGTTACTCCAATTGGTGTACAGGAGAAGTATAGTAAAAGAAAAAAAAGATGAATGGATAATTGGAAATAAAACAGACAAAGAATGTTGTTGAAAATGGTAATAAGATATGGAAGGATATATATGCTTTTTTTTTTTTTTGGATTTTGTATATTGATAAAAGGCAATAAAATTTTAATTAATAAATAATTTGGATGGAAAAGAGAAGTAGGGACAAGATATGAAGTTAATATTATATGAAATATTGATATTATAATCTGGAAATGTTATGCCTTATTGGTCTATTATTATTATTTTTTCTTAGAAAAGAATTTATAAGCTGCTATGCCTTGATTCTTTGTGCATTGTTTTTATAAAACTGATAAAAATGGTTTTTATATATATATATAAAAAAGAAAATGATAATAAGATTTGGAAGGAGATATGGGTTGAATATGATGTTTGAATTTGTGTCTGTGTAAAGAGTTTTAACCCGGGAACAGACAACCTTCAGAAAAGATCTTTTAGTTTTGTTTATGTTTTGTGTTTGTATGTTTGTGTATTGTGCTTATGGTAAAACTAACAAAATTTGTTTTTTTTTTTAAAAAAAAAAAAGGAAAAAAGAATCAATAAAACCTTGGAGGAATGTTAGACGAGAATAATTTAAACAAGCCAGAAAGAAAAGAATATGATGACTATAAAATGGATAAATATGAAAGAGAAATGAAATTGAATAGGAGTAAAGAGAAATAATGAGAAATTTGCTGAAAGATATTTGTGTGTCCATATGGAGATGGGATAAATTGGAATTATGCTGTATAAAAATAATGTTTTGTTTGACTTGTAAGGATTTACAATGTTAAGAGGTTTTATGTGTTTATGTATTTAATGGTTAATGATCTGTTGTTTTATCTTTAAAATTAATAAAAATTTGTTTCAAAAAAAAAAAAATCTGTTCTCAATCTATTGTCCATAGAAAATACCAGTACATTTTGTCTAAAGAATAGAAAATAGAGATTGGATAATATTAAAAAATAGAAGAATATTGCAGTTAGAAGGCCATGATCTGCAGCAAGGATGGCACGCTTTCCTATGGTCTGATAGGCCAGGCACACACCATCACTCCAACAACATAGAATGAGGCAAGCATTATTTAAGATTTGGAATAAAATGAAAAATCAAATATATATAGAAATGCCAAATTGGGTATCAGTTCTAGAGGCGATAATAAATTTGTTAAAACGAACTTCCGGTTTGCGTGGCTTCGGGGCAGCAGGAATTCGCGACAGCTCACGATTCCTGCTGTGCTAGCCGTCGAGGTACCCCCGATCCAGACGGGTCAGGGGGATATGGCTGCCCTGTAGGGACAGCTGAAGAGAGAGGGGAGTCGGATAGGGAGGTGGGGGTGTCGCAGACCTCCCCCTTCTCCGGGAAAACCCCTTTTTCCCAAGGCGGTGGAGCGGCGGTCAGCAATGGCCGCCATGAAGAAGCCAGCAACCGGGTAAGAACTGTGCTGGAGGAAGTGTGAAGAGTGAAAGTTCTGTCTGAGCCGGGTCAAGTAACACCTTTTAAACTGCCTGGAATTGAGCTGCTTGAATTGCTGGAGGATACATTGTATCCCTAAGAAGAGCGAAAAGCGGCGGAGAAGCTGTTAAAGGGAACTCTTTTTTTTTTTACTCTCCCACCCCACGGAAAAAGCAGAAATATTTGGATATATTAGACATTGAAAGTGGATTGCTTTGAAAGCTGAAGCTAAGAGACAAAGGGATTTTTGGACATTGAAAAATTTAAGAAATTGGAAAATCTCTGCTGGAGGTATGGATTTTTGATTATTTAAAATTGTCATTGCAAGTGGGAAGGGAGAAAAAAAAAATTGGAGCAGAAGCTGAAAAAGGAGGAGATTGTCTAGAACGTCTTTGTGGATCCCAAAAGAAGATATATGGTAATTGGACCTCTTTGATTAAAAATTAATCCAGAAAGAGAAAGAGAAGAAGGAAGAAAAGTATTAACTTTTGGAATTTTTTTTTTTTAATTGCTTTTGATTATCTTTGATTAAAAATACTTGTGGTTGTTTTGGAAAAAGTTTCCCTTTTTATAATGGCATTGTTTGTGGATGAACTAGAGATTGAATATCAAAAATATAAAAAAGAAGATACTTTGGGCACTTTGTTTCAATTCTTAGAAATGGCGTTATGTTCTGTTGAAAAGTTGATTACGCAGCAGAATTACTGGGACAAGGAAGAAGAGGAAGAAGAAGCCATCTTTGATGAACAATGGGTCCCTTCCGGAGAGGAGGAGAAAAAGGATAAGAAAAAGGGGATTTTAAGAATTATAAAAACAACCAAAAGAGAGAAAAATGAGCGAAAAGGTGGAGGCAAGGTTAGAAAGCAAAGGAAAAGGAGTAAGAAAAGCGAAGGGAAAAAGCAAAGGGGTAGAAAGGGCAAGGAGAAGAATAAGCAAGAGAGAAAGGGGGGGAGGAGAAGCCTTAATGGGGGGAAGCAAGACTTAAAGAAAAAAAGTTTATTTAGAGACAATGGGTGAATTTAATTTAGATTAAAAGAGGGATTCTGGAGGGTATATAAGAGTGTGTTTTTATATGTATATTTAGAATATAAAATTTATTATGTAATTTTAGAATCTTTTAAATAGAATCCCAAGAAATATTGTGATATGTAGTATTTCTAAGTTAGGGTAATGAGTTATAGATGTTACTCCAATTGGTGTACAGGAGAAGTATAGTAAAAGAAAAAAAAAGATGAATGGATAATTGGAAATAAAACAGACAAAGAATGTTGTTGAAAATGGTAATAAGATATGGAAGGATATATATGCTTTTTTTTTTTTTTTGGATTTTGTATATTGATAAAAGGCAATAAAATTTTAATTAATAAATAATTTGGATGGAAAAGAGAAGTAGGGACAAGATATGAAGTGAATATTATATGAAATATTGATATTATAATCTGGAAATGTTATGCCTTATTGGTCTTTTATTATTATTTTTTCTTAGAAAAGAATTTATAAGCTGTTATGCCTTGATTCTTTGTGCATTGTTCTTATAAAACTGATAAAAATGGTTTTTATATATATATATAAAAAAGAAAATGATAATAAGATATGGAAGGAGATATGGGTTGAATATGATGTTTGAATTTGTGTCTGTGTAAAGAGTTTTAACCCGGGAACAGACAACCTTCAGAAAAGATCTTTTAGTTTTGTTTATGTTTTGTGTTTGTATGTTTGTGTATTGTGTTTATGGTAAAACTAACAAAATTTGTTTTTTATAAAAAAAAAAGGAAAAAAGAATCAATAAAACCTTGGAGGAATGTTAGACGAGAATATTTTAAACAAGCCAGAAAGAAAAGAATATGATGACTATAAAATGGATAAATATGGAAGAGAAATGAAATTGAATAGGAGTAAAGAGAAATAATGAGAAATTTGCTGGAAGATATTTGTGTGTCCATATGGAGATGGGATAAATTGGAATTATGCTGTATAAAAATAATGTTTTGTTTGACTTGTAAGGATTTACAATGTTAAGAGGTTTTATGTGTTTATGTATTTGATGGTTGATGATGTGTTGTTTTATCTTTAAAATTGGTGGAAATTTGTTTCAAAAAAAAAAAATTGTTAAAACAAGGGAAAATTGTTACTTATAAAGATATTATAAATGAAGTTGGAGAACTAAAATCTTGACATGATTAAAAGTAACAAGGGATGGATTTAGAATGGTGGGAATACTTACAGATCCAATCAAGGTATGGAAAGAATAAAAAAGAATGGGAATTAATGGGCAAGAAATGGTATTGGACAAAATTCTCTTGGGGCCAGATGCAAATTAATTAGGAAAATCTATAAAATTTTACTGGCATATAAATTGGAAGATGAACAGGTAAAAGAGATGATGGTGACAGGGGCTAGAGATTTTGGATATAGCATAAAACTGAATCAATGGCAAACATCATGGGAAAGGAGCAAAAAGATTACACTTGCCACAGCATACTAAGAGAATTTATTTAAAATGTTTTACTGATGGCATCTCCCACTGGCTAGGCTGACTAAGATGTATAAAAATCAACCCCCAAAATGTTGGAAATGTTTAACAGAACAAGGCACATATTATCATACATGGTAGAGCTGTAAAAAAGCACAAGAATTTTGGCACAGGATTGGGAAATAATTGGAAGAAATGAAGGGGTTTAAAATAGACCATAGACCAGAATGTTTTTTATTGGAAATTATACTCCAAAAAAATTGATAAGGAAGAGTTATATTTGATAATACACGTCATCATTGCGGCAAGAATGTTATTTGTCCAGAAGTGGAAAGAGAAATTCCTTGTGAAGATGAAGTAATAAATAAAATTTTGACATGCGGTGAAATGGATAGTCTAACACTAGAGATGAAAAATAAAGATGAATTGGAATATTATGTAATTGGAATAGATTTTACTATTGGTGGGGACAGAAACAAAGGGTTCAAGATTGAAAAGAATTGTTAAGAGCACATCTGTAATCATGAGACTTAACACTAAAAGTGTTAGAAGATATGCATAAGGATGAATAAATGTATATATGAGTATATATACGGTATGTATAAATGTATATAAGATCTACATTCTGTTATATTTCACTAGAATGATAACCAAACGTTATGCCAAAACGACTCCACTACATTCAATGTTTTTTAATTGTTATGTTTAATAAAAAAATTAAACATAAAAGATAAAATGTTTCACATTATTATCTGCTAAAATAGTAGCTACCACAGCCGCTCTTGCGTCCCAGATCCAACCAAGATGCTTTTAGGTTGTTTATTTTATTTTATTATTGTGAGATGGCATAGGATGATGATAATTCTATTTTTAATTACATCTCCATTGTTTTTAACATTTCTGGCTATCTTTGATTCCTAACTGAAAAAAGTAAAAGCAGTACCCTAATGTTTTCACTTGGTATATGATTGTAATATGAGAGGTTACAGAAAGCTGGAGAGGTTACAGAAAGCAGCAGGGAAAGACAAGCTACCCAAATAAAAATGAGCTATTTAGCACTTAGACAAATGCATGAATATTGAAACCAGCTCATGAACATTTAAATTTTAAATGAACTTTAAATTCTCTCCTAACACATAAAATTTAAAACCATTGGGTTTTTTAGAATGAGAATAGTTAAAAAAGACAAATATAGCATTCAATTTAACTTTATATTCATTTTATCAACTATAATAATTAAGTATATCATTATTACCTTTATTGTCAGAGTACAACATGTGTACAATGAGATTGGCTATTTCTATCTCTATTACCAACAAGGATAAATCCTAAATGATGGAGACTTTTTAAAAATGTATTATACTATGCATATAGTGCTTGGATGAGATCAAGGCAACTCATTACACAACTCCACCAGTTATTTTCTTTCATGATCCTCTGGAAATTCCATAATCCATGTAAAAAGTTTTGGGTGTTTTTCTTTTTTGAAGCACATTGATTTTTACCTGAAAAGACTATATTTTTTAATTCCAAATAAGCCTTATTAAATTCCATGAGACTTATCTATTACTGTAATGCATACATAACATAGACTGAAAAAGCAATTTAAATACAGACACACCTGATTTGGAATAATATTTTATTGGATTGTTGTTTGCTGTCCCTAGTGCTTTTAGTGAAATGGGTGGCCATACAAATTCTATTAATAAATAAAAGAATATTGTGGAAAATGGCCACCATCAAATATTTAATAATACAAATTTGCTGCTGAAAGATAGAAAATGTGTCCACTTTTATTCTTATTGAGGCTGATCTTTGTGAACTCTTGACAATATTTATTTATTTTTATTTATTAAATTTATATACTGTTGCTGTACTTACCAATAAATCCAAGCTGAGAAAACTCAAGAACTATCCATTCCTGTGATAACTTTTGTTCAATAAATTCATGTATTGTATATAAATAGCCATGGCTGGCCACAATGTCATCTTCTAGCTGAAAAATATATTATTTTTACTGGCAAAATCATAGATCCTAAGACTCTTAATAGAATTTTTCTTCCAGAAGAAACTTAAAACTCCAGCAAGAAAAGGATTAGAGTAAGAAAGATTTATGAAAATATGAGAGTTCCATGTGCCATCAACTTATCATTAGAAATCTAAAAATAGAAGGAACATTATTGTATATTGGGAAATAGATCCAGAATGTACATTATCAATAAAGCTGATTTCCAGGAACCACTAAAATGATTATTATGTCAAGACCCAACTAATATTCTGATAAAATACTGAGAATAATAATAAGACATCAATGTATGTATGAATATAAAATTTAAATACATTCTAGTGCATGAAATTAATTGCCAATGACAAGGTAAAAGTATGGAAATGACATTATAGTCAGGAAGGCAATCTGGGAGTGCAATCCTTGAAGGAGTCCCTGACTATACAGTCATGTATATGAAAGCTTACACAAACGCATTTCTATTGGCAATGTACTAGTTCCCTTAAGAATAAAATAGAATATTCTTACTCTGAAACATGTCTATATTTGCTATTTAAGCTATTCTCACTGGGAACTCAGGCTGGCTTGACTCTAAGCTGCTTTAAGAAAACCTTGTCCACAGGGGTGGGATTCAAATGTTTAACAACTGGTTCTGTGGGTATGGGTTAATTTGTGGGTGTGGCTTGGTGGTCATGTGACTGGCTGGGTGTGGCTTGTATGTAAATATTGTAAATATGTAAATGTTAATTTTTTAATTAAAAAAACCAAAAGCAGGCAAAGCAGGCAGGCAGATCGAATCACAGATTCACTTAGAGATCTACCTTTCTGCAATCTATTGCCTGAATCTGTCACATAAAATTTGCTTGCAAGTAAACTCCCAAAATTAACTCACAACACACCATGTATATAAATATTGATTTTTTTATTAAAAAAAGAGCAACTTTGACCCAAAATGAGGCAAAGCAGGCAGGCAGATTGAGTTGCTCACAGAATCACAGATTCACCCAGAGATCTAACTTTCTGCAATCTATTGCTTGAGTCTGCACTGAAAAATAGAAGCTCTGCTTTTAGATTAGCTAGAAAGCAAGAAATCCAACTATCCTGCTAGCTAATCTAAATCTCCTGGCACAGCAGCTGTTCTGCTGTACCAGGAGATTTAAATTAGCTAGAAAGCAGGATCGGAAGGAACAAAAGGAAAATAGCAACTTAGCAGGCAAGTTTGCCAGGTAAGGATTGAGTGGGCATGGAGGGGAGAGGCAGGGCCAGCCAGTGTGATTTGCCGGTTCTCCGAACTGGGCAGAATCATAACAACCGGTTCTATAGAACCGGTCTGACCAGGTATTCCAACCCTGCTTGTCCAGACTGGAATACTTTTGACAACAGTTGGCAAGGTATTAAGTCCAGACTACAGATTATCACATGCCTACACTGGAAAGTTTTCTTACTGCTGTGCCTTCCCTCCTGTCTGCACTAGGAAAACAATTACCAATCACCTGCTATATTGAGAGATCCTTCTGGACGTATATACTTTGATATGAGTATAGGTGTAACAAAATCAGTATATAACATTGACTACATATATACAAAGTTAGAATATGCTAATACATGCAGAAAATTTTTTGAAAACCTCCTTTCTTATGATTATGTTACTTTCTTTAAAAATTTCCCTACCACAAATGCTGTAATAGCATAATAGTTCAGGCATCTATCTTGTAAGGTTACTGGTTCAAAATCCAGCAACAGCATTATATTTAAATTATTATTATGTCTCTGATTTTATTAATTCTCCCTGTGCTTTCTTCAAAAGTAAATTTAGCAACTGGCTGTCTTTTCTGGCAATGGGGCAACTGGCCATCACAGATAAGCTTTGAGTCAGGGATAAGAAATCACAAAGTACATTTTTGTAAAAGTATGGTAAGTCTTGTAAAAATATATAAAGCTAAATGGACCATTCCCTTATTAAATTGTCCTGTATTGATTAAAAAGTAAGCATGTTCAACTGCTTTACTTCTGTATTTTTCCCTAAACACAGTACAGGGCTACCAGTGGTTTCATTTTGTTCTGTGTAGCAGCAACAAGCATGGGGCAAAGCAACAGCTTTTGAAATGTGATGTATGAGGAGAGTGGGTGTGTGGCATTCAGCTTTGTTCGGGTATTTTCCCACGTGGTGCTTTTAAAGTTGTAGCAACGTTTCAGCAGAATCTCATCTGCCATCATCAGGCTTCTGTATGGTGTTTGTGACAAACACCATACAGAAGCCTGATGATGGCAGATGAGATTCTGCTGAAACGTTGCTACAACTTTAAAAGCACCACGTGGGAAAATACCCGAACAAAGCTGAATGCCAGACATGTAAGTACCCGCGAAAACTTAAGTTGAACTGACCGGATGACCCCACCCACCCCTCCCCCCTCCCAGGAGCCTCCATGTGGCCCATTTTGGATGCAGATAAGTGCAGGGTTTATGCAGAGGCTCTAGGAAAGTGAAAAACGGCCCTCACAGAAGTTCCATGCTTGTTTTCGGCTTCTGCAGGACCTCTGGAGCCTGGAGAGGCTGTTTTCGCCCTCCCAGAGGCCCGAGGGAAGCCTCTGGACTCTGGAGAATGCAAAAAATGGCCCTCCCAAAAGTTCCTAAACTCTGGAAACGGGCCTGTTTCTGACTCTGAAGGCCCTCCAGTATCCTTTTATCCCATAATGTCGACCCTAAGGCTGGTGCTTCAACAGTAACATGAAAACAAAAAAATGTTTTCCTTTGTAATACCTTAACATTTTTAATTGAGCATTAACTGCACAAATATAAACTTCTCATGAAATAGTGTGTCAAGTCAGCTCTTGAAATGAAATACGACTCAAATGTTTCTGACTGTTGGCTCAAGATACTAAAAGCTAATGAAGTTTTTAATGTTTTCATTTTATGTCCCTTGAGCATTGATAAAAAACACTTTCAAGGCCCTACTGAATCAGAGCGGCTCAAAAATGCTTTCAGCTTTGAAATGCACAATTATCTCAGAATGAGGGAGGTTTGAAAGGAGACCAAGAATAATTACATTTCACCCTAGATGATGAGGGATTTGGTTGCTTGCACTTATGGCTCCCACACCCTCATTATCTATTCCTTGGCAGAGTTAAAAGTCTTTCGAAAGCCCCTATGGACTCAAGAAAACATGAATGACTGCATGGACTGAAAATATTGACACAAATTTCTCTAAACCACTCTCAATCTTTTATTGATTAATAATGCAATTGCTAGATTGTTTTTTTAGAAAAGGAAAAAATAGCTTGTATGGGGGGGGGGAAGAAGCAAATAGGCAGGTTAATTGTCTTAAATTGCTTTCCAGCACAACTAGAAGGAAAGGAAGAAGCAACCAGATCTGCTCCTCTTCTTCCCTGTCTATTAGTAAAGGATTCTCATTTACACATACGTTCCAGATTTAAAGAAAACATAACATGAGAATAAGTACCCTTTAATCTCTCTTCCATGTAAAGGAAAAACAGTGACAAACTATATACAGTGCATAATATTTATTCAACAAGAACTCAGCTCTTCATTTCCCAGTCCATTCTGGTCATATTTTTATTTCTACTATATTTGTAATATATGTAATAGTAAAATGAATTTACCGGTTTCACCTACTAACTTTATTTAATATGATTTATGCTTTCCTTATTTTTGCTTTATAGAGCACAGTATTCTCTATTACTAAAATGTTTTGATTTTTTGATCACTTTTTTATTTTCTTGGGGTCTATTTTCCAGGTCCTTTCTGAAGTGGCAGATATCATGGTTAGGGTAGGTGTACTAATTAAGACCCACATGAAAGCCACATGTTTAATGTAAGCTTCTCAATCTTTTTAATGCAAGCAGTCCTTATTTAATGACCACTTGTTCAGCAACCATGTGGTGCTGAACTAGTAATATTCACGACTGGTCTTCATACTTAACAATAGCCACAGCATCCCTTCAATCACGTGATTATGATCTGAACTTTTGATGATTCACAGGTAAGATATTGCAGCATCCTATGGTCATCTGTTTGTCATTAGTGACCTTCACTGCTGGCTTCTGACAGGCAAAGTCAACAGGTAAAAGCCAGCAGGAGCTCAGAAACAGAAACAACAATCATGTTGTACAAGATTTGCTTAATGACTGCAACTGGAAGTGCTGGAACTACCATGAATGAACAGCATAGTCACATGATGTTATGCTTTATTACCACATCACAGAAATTCTAGTCCTAGTGATTGTTAAATGAAGAGTTCCCATAATACATTCAATAGTGCCCACAGCAACCATAGTGAACCCAAAATAATGTGTTGTGAAAAAAATCGCAAGCCAGCAGCATAGGTTGTACCACTTGTGTGAATTTAGCAAACAAATTTCTATTTAAAAAATAAAATCCTGCCTGTTGCCCCTATGGAAGAATCAAGCCAAGCAGCAGATCATGTTCTACTTATGAATGGCTTATGTTTCAAAAGGCCTTTTGTAAATCCATTTTATTCTTAAGTTCAACAAGCACAGTATAGTTCTTACCTTATATGAGGAATAGCATCAGGGTAAAACCTGATAGCATTCACAACTCCAACCTAGAAATTGGAAAGGCAAGAAAGAATCAGTTTCCAGTGTGCCATGCTGGAATTGTGGATATCATCAGGTTTTACCACAATGCTGTTGCTTGTGTAAGGTAAGAACTATACTGCGACGATTCACAACTACAACTAAAAGGTCCTGGATGTCAGAGAAAGATAGGAAAGTTCCAATGCACTGCATACATATTTCTCATTCTCTTCCAAGCTTTGGATGTGGACAGGTTTGTTCATATTGGCAGAACTTGCAACCTGACAGTTCATTCATACATCTCTTGTCTACCATTCTCAGTAAACTAGATCAATATATTCAGTTATTTTATTAAACACTCTTGTGGATATTGAACATGAATATGATTTGCTAACATCATAATAGGTACTTCCAAGTTATTTAATAATAAAACTAAATCTGACACCTAAAGATTGTAGAAGACAGACACATACATAATCTTGCACAATTTAAACAATTTATATAAAGTCATGGAAACATACCTGTAAATAATATGTTCCTTTTTGTTGGGCATACATCATTAAGAAACTATAATCCAAATTCTGTTTTGTTCTCCACCTAAACAAAAAAAAAAAAATCATGAAAGATGTTAATTACAAATCTATACTTTTATTTTCCTTCTGTGTAGATAAAGACAAATAAATTTTTGCTGAAACCCATTCAAATTATTTTGCTAGGTAGAATTCAGAATGGAAATTGTTTTGATTATTTCTAATTAGAAGATAGTGATGTAGAAAATAATCCTATTGATTATTTTGGATTTCAGCAACTTTGAATACTATCAAGAATATTTCCTCCATCTGATATTTTAGAAGACTGATAGATTGGGTCAGTTCCTACCTGGCTTGGACATTTCAGAAAACAGATCCTTTATTCACCTAATATCATCTTTCAAGATCCTTCTACCATATTTTTCTAAAATTTAATTTCTCCATTAATCTTCTGTGATAAATGGTTTTTATACAGTTGGAATCTCCACATAAAAAGTACAAGGAGAACCCTCATTTTATGATAACAAATAAACCAGCTTTGTATCTTATTTATGGTCTAGAAAATAGATGGAAGAACTGAAGTGGTGAAGTGCGAATCTCTTTTGTGCCAAACAAATTTTCTCATATTGAAAACAAGGAACTATAGCAGAAATCTTCAAACCTAGAAATAATCAGCTTTATCATTAAAAAAATTATGAGGATGCTCAACATTTAAATCTAGGGACTAACATATATAATGGGCAGAATTTCACTATGTTGTTCTACAAAGATCTTCATATGTATAGCTTCTTGTATCTGCTTGGAAATGCAGGCAACAGTCTGGTATATGCGTTAGTTTTCCTGGACAAGGCTAACTTCCCCTTAAAAAACTGCCTCAATGTGATCCAGACTGCATTTGTCAGTTGTGGTTAATAATGCTTCTTATAGCTTTGACATCTGTATTCCTTCATTGAAAATAGCGACCCACTAGCTTATCAATATGAAGGGGCATGATTTTGAATTCCACCAGATATATGAATGTATTACATCAGGGGTGGCCCATTACTGGGATGCAGCCTATTTGAAACTGGGCTGCATGAACAGCAGACTAGCATGCATACACAGCTCAACTTGTGCAAGTGGTGCACAAGCGCATGCAGCTCAACTCACACAAATTGAGCTGCATGTATATGCGCACTGGCCTGTCTCTCACACAACCCAGTTCTCTTACACACATACACCCAAGGCCGGGCTGCCAAGCTGCAAAGGTTGGGGACTGCTGCATTATATTATGCTGTAGTAGTGCTTGCTATATTTGAGTAACAAGGCTGTTGTGTACTAAAAATGGACTGCTCGAAATCCCTGCGCCTTGATTGGCTAAGGCGCGGGGATTTCTAATTGGCCAGGCGAGCCGCGCCGATTGGCCCGATTGAAGTCTCCCGCGATTGGCTGAAACCATGAGCGGGAGACTTGAATCGCTGCCATTGGCCGCGGCCGCCGCGGCAAAAGAGTATAAAAGCCGGAGGCTTTTTCTCTTTTGCGGTTCGGTTCACGTCTTCAATAAAAAGAGCTGTTATTGATAGTCACTGCCTCAGAGCCTTCCTTTCGGACACGACACTGGCGACGAGGGTGGGATCTCGCCCCTGAACCGAACCCCGTGTCCACAGACGAACTTGCGACAACGAAATGGCGAAAATAGCACCGCCCGCCCCCTTCAACCCCGCCGCCGAGGACTGGGAGTCCTACTCAGACAGATTCCGGATGTATTTAGAGTGTGCCGGCATGAAGGACGCCCCGGGCCCGCTAAAACGCGCCGTGTTCCTGACGCATTGTGGACCAGAGGTTTTCCAGATGGCCAAGGCATTGGCCAAACCGGCAGACGCGACTGCCATGGATTGGGACGTCCTCGAACCCATACTAAAGCGCCATTATGCTCCCGAGGTCCCCATCCTAATTCGGCGGAACGAATTCTACCGGAGATGTCAAAAACCGGACGAGAAACTGAGCGACTTTGTCGCTGAATTAAGGCGCCTAGGCGGGCTCTGTGAGTTTGAGGGATTGAACAGTCTCATAAGAGACCGTTTCGTGCTAGGACTTTGGGATCCGACACTCCAGAGCCGACTTATGGCCAAAGGCGACATCAGCCTCGCCGATGCCATCACCGCAGCCGCGGCCGCAGAAGCAACCCGCACGTCAGCAGACACCATGCGGAGAGCCGAGGCAAAAGGCGCAAACAACAACAACCCCGCAAGGTCGGCCGATGCAAGAATCGAAGCGGCCGCACACTACGGCGGTTACCAGTCAGCCTCCAGCATTTCAGACGATGAGGAGGACACACATCGCATGCAGGCGGGTCGCGGAAACCAGCGAAGCCAAAACAGTCGTAGGTCGAGGACCAACTGCGCAGGGTGCGGCGGCGACCACCCCAGGTCCGAATGCCGTTTCTTTGACGCAGTCTGCAGGCATTGTGACCGAAGGGGCCACATCGCCCGAGTTTGCCGCCAAAAGAAGACACGCAGCCCGCCAAAATGGGAGCAGCAGGATAGAAGGAGAGAGAGCCCGCCAAGAACCAGAGAGCGCCAGCCAGCAGGCAGATGGGACCAGAAGCAAAGATCCCAGAGAAGCGGCGACGGTCGGCGGAAAGAAGAAACCCACCAGACGGTGACAATCGGCCATGCCATCTCCGACGGCGCCAGAAAGATATACGTTGAAGTCTACATCGAAGGTCGGCCTTGCAAGATGGAAGTGGACTCCGGGTCCTACCTTTCCATGATTGCATGGCGCGAAATAAAAAAACTAGTGCCCACCCTACAGAAGGAAAATGTACCCGCCCAGAAAATCATCATAAGGGACTATCAGGGTAATCGCGTACCAGTGGTGGGCACCAAAAACTTTAGCGTAACCTACAAAGGCCGAACCGAACAGCTTCCACTCACGATAGTCGATCGTGACCGCCCGAGCTTGCTTGGCCTGCAATGGTTCGCCCCACTGAACATCGCATTGACAGGTGTCAACCAAGTCTCCATGGAAGCCTGGGAACAGCGGTTAGTCCAGGAGTTCCAGGAGGTCTTCGATGGAGGATTGGGCAAGTATAAGGGGCCCCCTATTTCCTTTGACTTAGACCCATGGGTTTCCCCCAAGCGACTTAAATCTAGGAGGGTACCCTTTGCGTTAAAACCAAAAATTGACGAACAAATCAACAAACTCGTCAAGCAAGGGGTATTAACACCTATAGATCACGCCAGATGGGAGACCCCTATAGTGACCCCAGTAAAGCCAGACGGGTCCGTGAGGATTTGCGGGGACTATAAGGCCACCCTAAATAGCGCGCTACAGCAAAGCGCCTACCCAGTGCCCATAGTGCAACACTTACTGCACTCATTGGGAGGGGGAAAAATTTTTGCCAAGCTTGACCTCGCCCAGGCATACCAGCAACTGCCTGTGGACGAAGAAACGGCAGAAGCCCAAACAATCGTGACACACCGGGGGGCCTTCAAGTGCAACAGACTCCAATTCGGAGTCAGCGTGGCACCAGGCATTTTTCAAAGTCTAATGGAACGTTTACTACAGGGCATCAAGGGGGTGGTGCCCTATTTCGATGACGTGTTAATCGCGGCGCCAAACGAAGCCGAATTAGAGAACCGTTTAAGACAAGTCTTGACAAAATTTAAAGAGACAGGACTTAAGGTCAAACGCGAAAAATGCCAACTGTGTACGCAGCAAATAGAATTTCTGGGTTACCTCCTAGACAGACAGGGCATCCACCCTACAGCTAAAAAGGTTAAAGCCATCAAGGAAGCCCCCACCCCGAGGTCCAAAACAGAACTACAAGCATTCCTAGGTTTACTAAATTTTTATAATGTCTTCCTACCTCAGAAGGCAACGGTGGCGGAGCCTTTGCATAGACTCCTAGACAAGAGGGCAGCATGGACTTGGGGGAAACGAGAACAGGCCGCCTTTCAGGGAACCAAAGACCTCCTCACCTCCGACGCCGTTCTAATACAGTTCAGTGAGACTTTACCCCTAGCTGTCACTTGCGACGCATCGCCCTACGGCGTCGGCGCTGTCCTCAGCCATACCCTCCCAGACCAGAGAGAAGCGCCTATTGCATTTTTTTCCAGAACGCTAACAAAACCGGAACGGAACTATAGCCAGCTGGACAAAGAAGCTTTGGCTATAGTTGCCGCCGTCAAGCGTTTCCATGAGTACTTGTACGGCCGCCCATTCAAGATAGTCACCGACCATAAGCCACTGCTGGGCATCCTCGCTGGGGATCGGGCCACACCAAACATCTTGTCACCACGCATGACTAGGTGGTCTGAATTCCTGGCAGCCTACAACTACGAACTGTTCCACAAGCCAGGAAAGAAAATTTCACACGCGGACGCTTTGAGCCGCTCGCCCTTGCCGGACTCGGAACCTGATCCCGCTCCTACAACTAACACCCTGAGCATAGAAAGCCTGCCCATAACCGCATCCGATATTGCCAGGGAAACCAGTAGGGACAGACAATTGGCGAAAGTTTTGCATTGGTTAGAGAAAGGTTGGCCGGAAAAGGACATTGACGAGACTTTTAAGAAATTCCGGCAGCGCCAGACTGAACTGTCTCTGTTAAGGGGTTGCATCCTGTGGGGAGATCGGGTGGTAATTCCGTACAAATTACAAAGCAGAGTTTTGGAAATGTTACATGAGGGGCATCCTGGCATCGTCAGGACAAAAGCCCTGGCCAGGAGTTACGCTTGGTGGCCAGGGATGGATAAGCAAATTGAAACATGGGTTGCAAGGTGCCACCGGTGCCAAGAAACCAGGTCCAGCCCACCCGCAGCACCCACCCGGGACTGGGAAATACCACGGGGACCCTGGTCCAGAATCCATTTAGATTTTGCTGGCCCCACAAATGGACACACTTTTTTGATCACAGTAGATGCATACTCGAACTGGTTAGAGGTGGCTGACATGAAATCCACCACCACGGAGGCTGTCATTAAAGAACTTTGTAAACTATTCTCGACACATGGCCTCCCAGACGTAGTTGTCTCAGACAACGGGCCCCAATTCACCTCACTCGAATTTGAACGCTTCCTGGCTGAGAAAGGTATCCGCCACGCATTGACAGCACCGGCGCATCCGGCGGCGAACGGTAGGGCGGAACGGATGGTCCAATTTACAAAAAAGACCCTCCGGAAAATGGACCACGGGGAGATCAACGAAAAAATTAATAAACTGCTTTTCATACAACACATCACACCTAACACCACAACAAACAAAAGCCCTGCAGAGCTCCTGATGGGCAGAAAGCTGCGGTCACCACTCGATCGTCTACACCCCACATATAACCCGGAGCGACCTCCGGACTCAAGCTCCAGGTACCGGACTTTTCAACCAGGCGACTGGGTTTACGCTAAAAATATGACAGGGGAACCCCTATGGATCCCAGCCGTCATAACACAAACCACAGGCCCACGGTCGTACCGGCTCCAAACCGTCGATGGGCGAGCCTGGAAGCGACACATCGACCAACTCCGGTCACGGGCAATAACTAACCTCAACCCCCAAGACACGAACCAAGGGGGGAGGGAAGACCCGACAAAAGAAACGCAGAAAAAAAGTAAAGACTCACCAGATCGCTGCCTCCGCGAATCCCATCCGGAGAGGAGCCGTCCAGCCAACTCTACCGACTCGGAAAAGCCAAGCGGGAGCGGCAAAATCCGTGACTCAACCGACCCGGTAGGCCCAGGCGGGAGCCACGGCGAGAGCACCGGCCCGACCATCCAGCCGGTACCCACAGAGCCAGAAGCAGCCAAAAAGATGACCGCTCCGGCCGAGCTACAACAGAAGAATGAGCTGCGCAGGTCAACTAGGACCCGACGTAGCCCCGCCTACCTGCGTGATTACACCACGTGAAAGACCCTACCAAGAGGGGAGGGGTGTTGTGTACTAAAAATGGACTGCTCGAAATCCCTGCGCCTTGATTGGCTAAGGCGCGGGGATTTCTAATTGGCCAGGCGAGCCGCGCCGATTGGCCCGATTGAAGTCTCCCGCGATTGGCTGAAACCATGAGCGGGAGACTTGAATCGCTGCCATTGGCCGCGGCCGCCGCGGCAAAAGAGTATAAAAGCCGGAGGCTTTTTCTCTTTTGCGGTTCGGTTCACGTCTTCAATAAAAAGAGCTGTTATTGATAGTCACTGCCTCAGAGCCTTCCTTTCGGACACGACAAAGGCTAATTTTAAAATGCCTGATTTCTATTATATTTTATTTATTTCCACAAATGTATGTGTTGTGCCAATTATACTCTGGGCAGTTCACACACATGAAACTGACAAACATAAATCATAAAATAAAATAGCCAACTAAAATCATAATATATATATATATGAAAGTCAAATAAAAACACAGCAATCATGGAACTAGCATTCTACCTTCAAAAGACCCAGAAGACTACTGACTTAACTTTTTCCAAAAGGGTTACAGAAAGGGCCCCATCCTAACCAGCAGCTGAGATGGAGAGAAAAACAACAACAAAGGACTAGGGCAACCACAGAGAAAAAATATTTTTATCTCCTTCATTTTCCAAGGAGGGGCGTTGAAAGAATGCCTTCCTAATCTACTGAGATGTACCAAAAATAACTTGAATCATATACATCACTAGCAACACTTATAATCTTACTAGAAGTCATGCAACACCAGCAAAACAGGTGTAACTCCGTTGAAACACCTCCTGGATGAAGTATTATCCCAGTGGCTTCCCCTGTTACCATAAAAGCTGCTTATATGTTGTACCAATTGCACTTTCATAGAGGTTTAAGAGGCTATCCGAAACAGATTCCATTCAAGTAAGGCAAACCTGAGGTGCCTATCCAGAGCATTCTGCTGCAAAAAATTCTTGTGAACCAATTAAAGCGGGACAAGAACTGGGATTATTTATTTTAAAAAAATTTATACATACATAAATTTTCAAAATTGATGTTATTCTAAAGCTGATTGGAGTGAGTTTCTTTTCATTAATGTCCTTCTATTTATATCTGCCTTCTATTCATAGCTGCTGTATTTGTTAATCAGAGACAATAAACACATGTTTCACTGTTACGTTTTATTAAAAGGTTATGGTATAGTATATGCAAAAATGGTTGTGCTATTTTAAGAAATAGCAATAGTACTTAGACTTATATACTGCTTTACAGTGCTTTGCAGCCCTCTCTAAAGTGGTTTACAAAGTTAGCATATTGCCCCCAACAATTTGCGTCCTCATTTTACCCACCTTGGAAGGATGGAAGGCTGAGTCAACCGTGAGCCACTGAGATTTGAGTTGCCAAATTGCAGGCAGCCAAAAGTCAGCAGAAGTAGCCTGCACTCTAAGCACCGTGCCACTGTGGATCAATAAATTGATCCTAATTTTAAAATACTTAGAAAAATGAATCCAAGCATTTTATCATCCCATTTTCATACCTCACTCTTTCTTTTGAATCCCCAAATGTTTCCTTAAGATTGGAAAAGTCAGGGTAAAAGGATCCATGGGGAGAAATAACTTCCAGAACACCAGAAAGAACTTCATTTGGAAAGCTGAAGAAAGAAAAGAACAATATTTTCTTCCAGGGAGTCTATATAAACTATCAATGTCCCACAAGGAAGGGGGGGAGGGAGGGAAGGAGGGAGAGAGAAAGAATGATAATTTGATGTGATAGAATGATGTGATCTGCCACATTTGCAAAAACCATAACATACCAAAATATGTTCAATCAGGATAATTAGAAGCACTTCAACTAACAAAACTTCAACAGAAAATAATGCTAATATTATATTATATTACAATATTTATAGCTAATCTATCAAACCTTATATGACACGATAGTCATTAAGAGATATGCATTTCTCAGTTTTGTCAATGGATGCCGTTGAGCACCTGCTCAAGTAAATGAAAGGAATGTGCATGGATAAATAATGTATGACAGAGAAAATGACTTAAAGCTACATATCTATCTTAATTCACTTTGTGTGTGTGTGTGTACACATATATACACATATATACATATACACACAGAGAGAGACATACACAGTGTATGCATATATGACAGAAAAAGAGAGAGGAGGGAGAGAGGGAGTGACACTTGGGTGACTTTGGATCAGTTACTCTCATTCAGCCAAACCTAACTCACAGGGTTATTGTTTTTGGGAAAATAGGAGGAGGAAGGTGTGTTGAATACGTTTGCCACCTTGAGTTATTTGTAAAACTAATAAAGGCAGGATACAAATAACTAAAATTTTGATTAAGAATTTTGATTATAATAATAAAATCTAATGCATCTTTACTATGTCATTCTCTTGGCCTGTCACTTATAAGTCCACTTTCAATACCTTCTCAATGTTGTTTTTTTTCAACAACTGTTTTTTTTCAACAACTGTCATAACTTCCATGGTATCTTTTGCATATAGTGTATCCATAGAAATAGACCTCATTTCTGACATTGTTGATATGTGGGTACTGTTTTCTGATTTTATTATTCAAAAGTATTTTTTCAGTATTTTTATTGTCATAATGTTTTATCAGCTTTTAAGCCTGTATTATATTTCCCCTACCTAAAATTTTTAGTCCCTTCTAGTGTCCAGTTTTTGAAATCAAGAAATTGTTCATCTACATTATGTTTTACAAAAACCAAAATAGGATCTATTTCTCATGAGAAACTATTTGTACTTTATAATTAATTCCAAAAATTTATTGTAAAAGTTTCAATATTCCAATTTTGTCTGGACCCTTAGTTCATTTATAATTTTATAAGATCAAAATGTTTAACGTTTTGCTATTTATTTCAGATTCTTTAAATTCCTTAACCTTACGATTAAAATATTTTTCATTCAGGATTGAGAACAAACTCATTTTCAAATTTGTCATACAAAGGTCTCCAATAGCTAAGACAGTAATGAGAAAAGTGGTTAGAAAGTGAGACTTGTGAACCTTTGAAAGTCTTTTTCCTTGTAAGCAGCATGGCTAGTCTCACCATGAGGTAAGATAGGTGGACTATAAATGTAATGGATGGATGGATGAAATACCATTTCCCAACACTCAAGTAAATGGCAAAATGCCATACAGTCCTGCAGTCACAATGTGAGGAATAGCTGTCTGGAGACTATTGGTGTGGGGGACCTGCCATCTGCTCCTTATCAAGAGAGCTTCCAAGGAATCAGACTCCTCACTGGTTCGTTTGTCTTTGCGTGGTTCTCAATTTGCCACACCTCCTCCAGAAGCCTAATAGCTGCCTTAATTCAATTTAGATTATGGAACTAAGGGCATGCAGTCTCTGACATGTTACATAAAAGCGATTTGCTTTTTAGAATGAGTGAAACTTCAAATATATAGATACAGATTAAACATTAGGAAGAACATTATGATAGTGGAATCAATTATCTCAAGGAGTGTTTATTCCCCTTCAATCAGAGGATAGATAGTCATCTATCAGGGATGTAGTTAATCCTGCAGTATGAATGGGAGCAGACTTGATGACCTCTTGGATCCCTATGATTCTGTGAATGAATCAGGTCTTCTCTGTTACCTTAAAACTAACTGAACTGTGTAAAATGTATGAGTTTGAGTGTGAGCATGTCTATATACAAAAACACACACTACATATATACTGTGTCTAGCATCTGTAATTTTTAAAGTAAAGGTAGCAGTACAACTTATAGATTTTTTTAAAAAAAGTAAAGGTAACATGCAATTAATTTCATATTACATCAGATTTAGTATTAGTTGATTTTTAAGCAATACCTATTACATATTTTCAGATTTTTGAAGATTTACCTTCCTTCAATACTTTCTGCAATGCTATCAATGTATGTTGAGTTCACCTAGAAAAATTAAAGAAAATTTCAGAAATGTTATTTTCTGAAACCAGATTTATTTATTCTTCACAATTCCTTCTTTTTTCATTAAGAATATATGTAAAAGATCCAATCTGGGTCTGTCACTGGGACTAGAGGTTTAGTCTTCCAAACTTTTGGACTCATCCATGGGGAACCTCTCTCTAGACAATGTGTCTAATTTTCCATTATATTATGATTAAGATTATTGTAAAATGTAAAGTAGATAGCATTATACCTTTAAATTATCTTCTTAGATTGAAATATTTTACCAAAATTGACACATACCAAAGAGAGACAATATACAGTTGTTGAAATTCATTTTTTTCTCATTAATCTACACTCAGTATCCCATAATGACAAAGTGAAATCAAAATATTTAGAAATGTCTGTAAATTTATTAAAAAGAAAAAAATGAAATAACATATTGGCATAAGCATTCAAGCTCTTCACTTAGCACTTTGTTGAAGCATCTTTGCCAGCAATTTCAGCCTCGAGTCTTTTTGAGTATGATGCAACAAGCTTTGCAAACCTGGATTGGGAGATTTTCGGTCATTTTTCTTTGCAAATCTTCTCAAGCTCAGTCAGTGGAACAGGTTTTCATTGAGGATATCCCTCTACTTTGCTCCATTCCGCTTTTCCGCATCTCTGACCAGTCTCCTGGTCCCTGATGCTGAAGAACACTGCCATTACTGTGCTTCAGTGTTGGGTGATGAGCGGTGCTGGTTTTCTCTAGACATAATGTTTAAAATTGAGGCCAAACAGTTCAATCTTGATTTAATCAAACCAGAAATTCTTGTTCCCCACAGTCTGAAAGTCCTCCGGGTGCTTTTTTGCAAACTCCAAGTGGGTTTTCATGTGTTTTGCACTGAGGAGGCTTTTGTCTAGTCACTCTGTCATAAAGCCCAGATAAGTGGAAGGCTGCAGTGAAGGTTGTCCTTCTGGAATTCTGTCCCATCTCTACACAGAATATCTGGAATTCAGTCAGAATGACCATTGGGTTCTTGGTCATCTCTCTTACTAAGGCCCTTCTTCCCCGATTGCTCAGTTTGGCCAGGTGGCCTGCTCTTGGAAGAGCCCTGGATGTACCAAACTTCTTCTATTTAAGAATTATGGAGGCCACTGTGCTGTTAGGAACTTTCAGTGCAATAGAAATTTTATTGTAGCCTTCCCCAGATCTGTGCCTTGTAATAGTCCTGTCTGAGCTCTGCAGGCAATTCCTTTGACCTCATGGCTTTTGCTCTGCTACAGTATACATTGTCAGCTGTGAGGCCTTCTATAGAGAAGTGTGTGCCTTTCCAAATCATGTCCAATTAATTTAATTTACCACAGGTGGATTCCAATCAAGGGATAGAAACATGTCAGCAATGATGAAGAGAAATGAGAGGCACTAGAGCTAAATTTCAAGTATTGTTGTAAAGAGTCTGAATACTTATGCCTATGTGATATTTCAGTTTTTTTCTTTTTAATAAATTTACAGACATTTCTAAACTTCTGTGTTTACTTTGTCATTATGGGGTACTTAGTGTAATTAATGAGAAAAAAAATGAATTTCAACAACTGCAGAATCAGGCTGCAGCATAACGGAATTGACAAAAGTGAAGGAGGTCTGAATACTTTATGAATGCATTGTATTTGGTTCAAAACCAAAGTAAAATAATGAAGTAGATGCATAGAGTATTGTTAAACTGCAAAATGTGCAGAAAACAAACTGGTAAATTTGCTAAAATCTTGCTAAAAAGCCAAATACAATAAACTGCATTTTAAGATGCTTGATGCCTAAATCGAGGCATAGTAGGAAGAAATATATCTTACTTGTTTAACAACCATTAATTCAGTGACCATGCAAAGTTACAATGGTGCTGAAATAATAGTAGTGACAACTGGATCCTCAATGTCAGGGTGTCAGATTTGCATCATCACGGTGGCATCACGTGATGTATCATAATTTTCCCCCCTGTGTTAAACTGGGCATGGGTGTGACCAGCGTGTGACACACCCAGGCCGCAGCCCACACGTTTGGCAGCCCTGCTCAAAGTCGTGGCCATTGTAGTGAACCTGTAGCCACATGATCAAATTTTTTCATGCTTTATAGCCTGTCCCCATGTGCAATCAGAATGTGTACTTCAAATTACTTTCCTCTCCACACAACCCCCCCCCCCAATCTCTGCCCCTTCAGCCGCCCTGCAATCTAGCACTATCACTTACTCCTGCTGCCATTAAGGCCTTGTGAAGGGCCAGCAGCTGCCTCAGCACATTTTGTTAGCAGCAGAAAGAAGAAGATGGCAAAGCTCAACTGGGGACCGGAGCAGGTGGAGGTGGTAGAGTTCAAGGTGGTAGAAAGGACAGAGATGGAGGGAGATCAGTGGGAGGGGGGCTGAAGTGGAGGCAAGGGCAGCAAGGCAGGAGAAGCATCCTCACCTAACTACTGCACAGTCTTTGCCAAACAACTGCAACTGGGACTGCCAGAACTGTCATCATTAAGCAATGCTGTCATGTCATGTTTTCCTTTTTTTTTTTTTTTGAAATTTTTATTTGGGTTTTCACACAAAAACATAACACAAATAAAACATCTATTTTTAAAAAATAGCATGGTCCCGGGTTACACTTCTTCATAGAGACACAAATTAAATTTCATGTTCATTCTTGTGTTCTATTCCATATCTTATTACTGATTTACATTTTCTACATAGTTTTCCCCCCTTTTTAATTTTCTCAACTTTATTTTGATTATCTCATCTCAATTCAAATTATTATATTTATACTTTTCTCTGTCCTATTTCAATTTCACATTATTTTTTCTCATTAAACAAATTTTCTCCTGTAGTTACTAATTGGAGTATGATGCCTTTATATCTTTTAATTTTATCCATTCAACTCTTATTTAAGCTTCAGTGTATAGCTTTAAGATTATAGCATTCAATATAATACATAACTTCCAATCGAATTCTGCTTAGTACATTCTGAAAATACACACTATATTCTTAAAAAAAGTTTATATATATATATGTGTGTGTGTGTGTGTTTTCTTAAGTTTTCGCGGGTACTTACATGTCTGGCATTCAGCTTTGTTCCGGTATTTTCCCACATCATAATAGTGGTGCTTTTAAAGTTGTAGCAATGTTTCAGCAGAATTTCATCTGCCATCATCAGGCTTCTGTATAGTGTTCGTCTGTGAGTTAGACTTTTACAGTGGTTTCAGATTTAAATTTGGGGCAGCCTATTGCTGTGACAGAATGGTTTTTTTCTTCATCCTGATTGGTTGAGAGTCTTGGTGTGTGTTTATTGGTCTTGGAGTTTGCTGTGTTCTGCTTCTAATAACTTCTGTCTGTTTTTTTTTGGCTCTTTTTGTATCTTGATTGGCTGGCAACATTGTGTTACTTTATTGGAGGCCTTTAGTGCAGCTTGGCTTCGGGTAAATGGACGGCTATCATTAGTTAGGAAGCTGGGTTTCATCTGGGTGCCTGGTTGGGGTATGTTTGAGCTGGAGATATCAGGGGGGATCTGTTTGTGCCCAGGTGTTTGCCTGGCTTGTGGTGTGGAGATTGTTGCTACAACTTTAAAAGCACCACTACTATGACGTGGGAAAATACCCGAACAAAGCTGAATGCCATACATGTAAGTACCCGCGAAAACTTAAGAAATATATATATATATATATATATATATATATATATATATATATGCACATATATATAAAACATTCCATTCCAATTCAATTCTATCATTAATATTCATTAAAATCTTAACATCTTTAACATTTCTTTTCAATTAAATATCATACTTCCTTGGGAACACTTACAGACTTTCCATAATTAATTTTTTTCCATATTTCTCTTCACTTATATTTTATAAATCATTAATAATAATTAAAATGTTTCCATCCTTTCCTAATTTAATTCTCTCATTCACTTTATTTCATTTGTTTATTAACAAGCATTCCACTAGATTACAATAAATATTTTATCCATCATTTTAAGCATATTTTCAAAGATTATTTCTATTTGTAATATTACAATACTATCTTATGTCCCTTTGCAGAATCCCTTTTATAATTAAGTTTTCACCCATTATCTCTAAACAGGCTTATACTTTCAATTCTTATACCTTTGCCCTGTTTCTCTCTATCTTGTTTCTGTCCTTTATAACTTCTTTTCCTTTCCTTCTTCCCTCTCTTCTTCTCCCCCCCCTTTTTACCCCCTTGTCTCTCTACTTCTAATTCTCTCTTCTGTAATCCCCTCTTCTGTTGTTTTCTAATATTATACTTATTTTTCAAAAAAAATTTGGGTTGCTTTTTCAAATCTTAAACTTTTCATTATCTTTCCCCCCTTTCCTTTTTTCCCCCACATAAAATTTCTTGATCATTAAAGATGGCTTCTTCTTTGTCCCAATCTTCTTGTTCTGCAAGTGTTTCTTGTTGTTTCTCATAGTTCCAGATCTCCATTTCTAAGAGTTGAAATACGAAGCCAAAAGAACCTCTCCCTTCTTGTGCATCTTCTTTGTACTTTTTAAGTTCCATTTTCAGTTCTTCTAAAAGTGGTACTATTTTAAACACTTTTAAATAACAACCCAATTGATTTTAGTCATTTAAATGCAGTAACCAAAAATCCAGAGATCACCAAGTAATCCAAATAATCCCAAGATGTTACTTCTTGCTTCTTTTTTCAACTTTCTCTTCCTAGGGTTCTACTATTTTGTTGCCAAGTTTCAGTTAAAATGTATCTTTTAGGAATCTTGTTGAGGTTTTAGATCCAGGCAGTCTCCTCCATTTTTCCAGATCCTGCCCTTTTATTCTTTTTCTCTCCTTTCCTGCTTTTAAAAGCTTTTAAGTATCCAGAAATCTTTATTATCCCTTTGACATTTTATTTTCAGCTTAAATGCCTGTTGATGTCAAAGTGGATTTTTTTTCAATTTCTTGCTTAAGTCTCTTAGCTGTCAGTATATAGAAGGGAAGAGAAAAAAACAAATCAAATTCTTTCCCTTTTCTCTCTCCTTTGCTGCTTCAAAATTTTCTTTGGGAACAATGTTATTTTTTTATAGTTTAAATACCAGGACACCTTGCGTTGTTGTTTTTGCAGTTTAACCCAGTCAACCAAGACTTTCCTCCTACACATTCTTTTCCAGTCAGTTCTTCTTTGAGGTGGCCATTTCTGACCACCACTGCAACCGCCTTTGGGAAAGGGAATAATGGCCAGCTGAGGAGGAGAGATGCGGCTGTCCTCAGCCCTGCTAGCAGTCTCTTCACCACCTCTACGGTATGGCTTAGCCCCAAAGCCAGCCGGCAGCGAGCACGGATCAAAACCATGCACAATCGTGGTTTCGGTCTGTCAGAGAAGACACTCAAACCGGAAGTCCCCATGTCATGTTTTCCTTAATGATCACTTCACTTAGCAATGGAAATCCCAGTCCCAATTAGGGAGGTTAAGCAAGGATTACTATACTGGCAAACTCATGGTATATGCAATTCCTTCAATAGAATGCAACTTAAGTTATTAGCCTATAGCACTTTGTTTAAAATAACTTGATATTCGAAAATCAGTCTGACACAGAATTTAATTTACATAAAAGCCTTTTCTGGACTATAATTCTCCCCATGAAAATTATGGTTTCTCTGAACATTTAAGTCAGAGAAAAGTTATTAAATCAGGAAGGTTTCTTATTAAATTAATTGCAATTCATAAAGAATATTACTGCTGTTGATATTTTTATAACAATTTGATTTTATTAATGAACTGGTGTAAATTTAATGTTACTTAATGTGTTTAATGTCTACTTTGATATAATTACTAAAGGCAGATGACTGTAATGGAATTGTATTAGTAAAATTTTCATGTCATTTTAAACATTAAAAGATATATATAAAATAATATATGAATAATGTATATCAACAATGTCTTGTTACTATCGCAGTTGCAATGGCATATCTTCTGAAATACTCATTATCTGCTACATAAATCCAATAAATAACATCACATTATAATCCATCCATTCAACATTTTTAATAGAAATCTTGCATCTACAACTGAGGAATAATTCAAAACTGATAACTCAGCTATGCATTTTTCAAATTCAATAATTATTTGTAATGATTTTGAATATCATAATATCTATAATAAAATATAAAAAAGACCCAGTTTGGTACAGTGGTTAAGGCACCTGGCTAGAAACTGGAAGGCTGTGAATTCCAGTTCCACTTTAGGCTCAAAGCCATCTGGGTGACTTTGGGATCAATCACTCCTTTCAGGGAAAGAAGTAGGGAAGAGGCAATGCCAAACAAGTAAAATCTTTCCAAGAAAACTGCAAGGATCTGTCCAGGCAGTTACGAGGAATCAATGGTGACTAAAAGGTACACACACAACTGCACACAAAACATAAAGGAAGAGAACATAGCATTTACAAAAAGACCTTGAAAACGTTGATGGAGAAAATGAAATTTAAAAATCCTTCCATAAATTCTGGTTAATATTCAATTGCAGAGTACTAATATAATAATGGATATAAATTACAATATTTCCTTTTTTGTTAGCTAAAATGAATCATTTCATTTTATCTTACCTCTGCTATAAGGACAATTATCACACAATTTTTCTTCTGATATTTAGACATTCCATTGAAAAGGGAATTCAATGTACTCATCAAATAACTTTCTTTTTTTCTTCGCACTGATGATATACCAATTACTAGGAATACTAACATACAGAAATTATTTTATTTTATATAATAACAATATCTAAAATAAGCAACCATCAAAAATAACAAAACTTATTATTTGAGAACTTACATAGAAGTCTGTACAATATTTTTTAGAAAAATGCATACAGGTAGTCCTCAACTTACAAAAGTTCATTTAGTGACTGCTCAAAGTTACACATGGCCCTGAAAAAAAAAGACATGACTATTTTTCACATTTACGACTGATGATACATTTCCATGAACAGAGGATCAAAATTCAGATTCAACTCATATTTATGATGGTTACAGCATCCTGGTGTCATGTGATCACCTCATCTTTTGTAACCTTCTTACAAGCAAAGTCAATGAGGAAGCCAGATTCACTTAACAACCGTGTTATTACATAACAACTGTGATTCACTCAGTTGTGACAAGAGAGGTTGTTAAAATGGTGCAAAACTCACTTAACAACTATCTCGCTTAGCAACAGAAATTTTGAGCTCAGCTGTGATCATAAGTGGAGGACTATCTGTCAAAAGAAGTGACTGTAAAATGTGTATATAGCATCTTGATTATTATTTCAATAATTCACAAATAATATCATTTTTCATGGATCGTTCCTTGATTTTTTTTTCAATTTATAAGCTACATATACCCAAGAAATCTATCTTGTATTATTTAGGTGCTTTACAGACATTACTCTACTTACAAACTTTCAAGTAAACTTTCACCAATACAAACAAACCTGGGCACAATTCAATTTAGAAGTCCCCAAAGTTAGAAGAAGGCAGGAAAGGGTTAGTTTACACCACACCACATATGTCTATGATTCACCATAAACTTCCCACCTTCTTCCAACTTCCACTCACAATTTCCAACTTAAGGTAAGAGCTATATAGTGTACAAGTTTTTTATGCTTGTTTTGATTTACCAACAAAATCTACTTATAAATAGCCTCTTAGAGCCTAACCTCTTTGTAAGTAGAGGAATATCTGTATTTTGAACTACCTGTTGTTAGTCCTGGAAGTTTTGTCATTTCTTATAGATGTCAGCAGGAAATATGTGCATCTTAATAGTACTATATTTCCACCATCCCAACAGAATACTGCAGCAGCTGTGTGCAAAGCTGCTGATAACATATACTTTTATGGAAATCAATCACTAGTAAATTAATATAGTCAAATGCAGTGACCTGACCTAGAAGAAGCAGGACTAGTATGCTGCTGAGTCAAATAGATTACCAAGAAATTTGGGCAATTTGTCACTTTTCAGGTTGAACTTTCACTTGAAGTTAGTGAAAAAAACAATAGAATAATATCAATTATCTAAGCAATGCACTGAACAAAGGGTAAAGGTAACAGTCCAAGCTTCTGTATTTTGTTTTCATCTTTAATTTAGGATTTTAAGCAATTCCCTCATAGAGTTTCTTCATATAAGCAACTAAGTGCAACATACTTTCAAATGTGGACATATTGTATCATCTCTTATGTTCACAGATTTGTTTTTAATCAGATATACACACTCAAATGAATAATGTAAAAACAATACTCCTTTCCTTAAAGAAAACTGACCAGAAATGCTGATGTTTGCATGATTACACAATTTCTCTTCTATACTGAATTTTATTCTCACCCCCAGTTCTGCTCTGTCCAGTTATGACTTTCGGGTAAATAGCATATTCATTTTTCCGGAGATGAGGCAGATAGTAGCAAATAGTTGCAGGATGTATTGAGAATTTGCTGTTAAAGTCCAGGACTTTCCACCCCATGCAATCTTTAAAAGAAAAAAAGAAACAGGAGATACTGATAATCCAAAAACAAACAATTAATGGTCTACAATATCAAGATGCCATTCTCAAAGTGCTGATAAAACCCTGTAGTATGTTAATGTGACAGAATATCAAGGGTGCATTCTATAAACAGTAAAGTGTATATGATAATTTAAGAGTTATCTCCAGATTACTATCTTCCAAAAATTTGAGTACTATAAATCCCACAATTTATAGGCAGCCTGGCTAAATTCTACAAATTTATAGTACTAATGTGGTAGACAACATCAAACTGATGTCAAATTATAAGGCTGCTATTTTTATGCAAGCTTTTCTCGGTACATTAATAAATTTAAAACTTATCCACCCATGACTCCTGTTTCATAAATGGCACATCTTTAAAACTGACCTCATAACGTACTTTTTAACCCTTTCTTTGGTGGAACTGACCCTTAGCAATAATACGTGTAAAACTGAAGATGTGCTATGCATATTTCCCATGCTAGCACCATGTATCCATTTGAAACTAATGATGCTAGTTCATTGAGGATCTTATTTAGTACAAAGAAGGAAGAAAAACAAGACTTCATTTTATATGCCAAAACGCACATCAATTTTAGAAAGCAAATATTAATTATAGAAATAAACTGATTAATGAAAGCCTTTCACAAAGCATTTATTTATTTTACATACCACTAGATTCAACCAAAATGTTTCCTAGTAGTTTACAGAATAAAAATATAAAGCCAATGAAACAAACAATTATAAATCTGTAAATATTAGTGGCCATTCTTCTCACAAATGCCTGCCGGGGAATTCTGGGAGTTGAAGTCCACCAGGCTTAAAGTTGCCAAAGCTGGAGACCCCTGCTCCAGATCAACTCTGTTTCTACATAGCCACAAATGATGGTGCCAATCTAATTTCAAAAGGAGGGTGCCTCAATACAGGAGCTATAACAGAACAACACTCCCTCTAAACTCTAACTCCTTTTACCTCTCTTACCGATATTGGCAAGAGGCTTGCTCTAGAAAAGCTGGGAAGGCCACCACCTCTGTGCTGAAAAGGAAATTCTGTAAGTACTTTAGTATCAAGCCATATAGATATTACAGATCAAACCAGTACTTTGCATTGCATCCAGATACTTTTAGTAACCAGTGCAGCATCTGTAAAACGAATATTACATCTCTACAAATAACAGAGTTGCTCTTTCAAGGAAAGTCCCTTCAAAGACTATCACCAGTTTACAGTGATCCTTTCTACAATTCTGCCTTGCCTGGGTTCAGTTTAGCCTCTTTTGTCCCATCTAGACCCAAACCGACTGTAAGCACCAATTTTTATTGTACTTTGAATAATACGTTCAATTAAAAGATTTAAAATGTGTAGTTAAACAGTACAAAATAGGACCAAAAACATCCTAAAGCCTTGATTTAACAGATTAAAAGAGCAAAGGGTATCCATTAAAACAAATTTAAAAACCAAACAAAAATTAGAATGCCAAAGAAATGATGAAAGGGATTGTTTTATGCCCTCCCCCAACAGTTAGATATAATTGGAATAGATGATTCATGCCATTAAATTGCTGGTGTGCCTGAATATGATATCATTTGTACAAAGAAGAATCAGTTCAAACAAACAATATGTCTTAATTATTTGTTGTCAGCAGATTTAATTTTGAAGCTGAAGTACCACAAGGGTCTTGAGGCTGATGTGCATGATTTGCATCAACCCTGAAAAACGAGATCCATGCATGTCTTCTGGTGCTTTCAATGCTAGCTAGAAAGGATCAATCACACCCACTGTATCTATTTTGTTGGGGAAATGATTTAAATGAATCTTACTTGAACCTGTGAATTAGACAATTGTTTGTTTATATGGAGTTACAGTATCTGAGTACACTTCAAAGGAAATATCCCCTTGGACCTTTACTTCTGAGGGGGAAAATGTCAGATAGCTTACCTGCTGAGGGGGATGGGAGGAGCCAGCTATATGCAAAAACTTATAATCTTAATTAGCCTTAAATATTACTCATGCATTGCAGGAAAGGATCAATGCATATTTTCCTTATCCTCATCATCCCAGAAGAAAAAATGAATATGGAGCTTCATGCCCAATTATATCCCCATTTATATCCCCATAAAATGAGATAGGATAATGTTTCATTTCCTGAACATTGATCATATGTGTACTCTACTGCTTGAAAGAGACACACATGTCTGCCGATATATGATAAAGATATATTGTGAGCTGCAAAAGGCTGTAGCTCCAAAATTTGTGTCTGTATTATTCATATATTCTCTTCAAACCAAATAGCTGGCACAACACAGAAATGGTATTGCTTTCTGTAATTGTGTTGTAGCAAAGTGTCTGTTGATTACAGTGAAATTTACTTCAAAATAAGAATACTTATTTTAGACTATTTTAGAATGGTGTAGACCATTCTTTTTCAGAAATGTACTTCATTGGAAAGAATGCCTGAATTGCAGAGTTGAGTTTTCCTGTAAAAATATGTAGCTGACCGCAAACTGTTCAGCTTCTATGGCACAGAAATGTTAGAATCTTTTCTCTTGCAACTATGAAATTCAGGTTTTAAAAACATTTTATTAGAAAAACTTTGCTATTTCCACTACCCAATTCTTCAAAAAAAATTGTCTGAAGGCAAACAATAATAATTTTCATTGCCATCAACTTCAAAAACAAATGAACATCAAGGTGAGAGAAAGGAGCAATAATGCATTGTAAAGCTAAATTTCCAGCTGAAGAGTTTTGGAAGCAGGATGAAGAAAGAAAGGGTGCAGCTGAGAAAACAGAATATTCTACACTGAGATAAAAATACATGGATTTGCTGCACTTTCAGATATCCTGCAGCTGAACTAATAATACATTAATATACTGTAGTTACATTCTAAATCTGAACTTTGTAGTACCTCTTAATCAGTGATGTGGCCAAGATATGATACCTGAAGGATTCTTTTCAAGCAGCATTGTTGAAAGCATTTAACAATTTAATCATCTTGATTGTACATTTCCATGTTTCATGATCATACATTGCAATACTCTTGAAGGTTTTTACCTTTGTGGTAATATTTAGGGCTGCTGTAGATCAAATTGGGCACATGTATTGAAACATGGCTATTGCCATTCTAATTTTATGGTTAATGTCATTATCTGCTCCTCCATTGATAGACCTAACGCAACCAAGATAAGTAAATTGTTGGACTTGTTCTAGATAGCCTGACCACTGACTGTTATAGACATATTATCCTGAGCACTTCTGACTTAATAATTTCTCAAAATTTATACATAAGCCAATCTAGTTGGCCTCATTATCTAAGCTGATGGTCATTTTTTGCAAGCACTTCTTTGTTTCATCAAGCAATGCGATGTCATCCGCAAAATCTAAACTTGTTAGATGGGATGCCAAAGCTAGGGTAATCTACAAAGATCAGATTTAGAATGCCTATTGAGAATTGTGAATGAACATCTAATGTGGCTTGCTGGCCATATCTTACATATACCTAAAGATTGCATACTATGCTGGATACCTCCTGGAGAAAAGAGGAATTGAGGACAGCATCAGAAAACTTGGTGCCCAACACTTAAAGAAGATCCTAAGATTATCAACATCCCTTGGGACAATGCTGAACATGCTATGAATTATCAAATCCACTGGAAAATATTTGCTGCCCAATGTGCTCTGCATAGGACCTAATGATGATGATAGGTACAATTGTGAGAGCAGGAGGGTTCTAATTCGAAACTTGCAGCAAAGACTCCAAAGTTAAGCTAATGTTTTTTTTAATTAATACTTTTCATAACACTACAATGTTTAATTTAAAAAAAATAGTTGAAACCCGAATCAGCAATAATAAGAGCTCGATACACTTCAGAGCGAACTCAATTTTCAGTGCCATTTTCTAGAACTATTTTCTGAAAAGGGCTTTACTGTGCTTGGATGTCATTTAGATTTTAATGGGAAAGCTACCGTAGATTGGATGTAAAAATACTGTATTTGCATCTGAACCAAAGTGTTGCTCCGTCCTTCCTTGTAACACCCGAATTGGTATCTTCAAATTCGTGGCGTGTCCCAAGGATACAACTGCTTTGCTATAACTTCAAGAAGCAAAGAGCTTCTTCGTACAGAGACCAAAGCCAAGAATAAAGGCAGAGCTCCCACCGCCTCGAAGGAACCCAGATCCCGAAAGCTAACCGGGCAGCACTTCGGCTTCTTCTCCCTCAAGAGAGCGCGCGGTTCGGCAGTGGAGCGCAACTTCAGGAGCTGCTTGCTGAGAGAGAATGGCATGGTCGGTGGGGGTGCAAACTTGGAGAGCCCGCTCTGTTCGTGCAGCGGTAACTACTACTGGAGAGCTGAAAGTTGAGTTCCTCTTGGAGTTCCCTTCAGCGAGAACAAAATAAGGCTCAAAGCCCATCTCCACGCCCCTCCCGCCCCCCCCCCCCCGGTTTTCGTTGCTCTCACCTTCAGTCCTATGGAAGCTTATGTACCACACCAAGGAGAAGGCTGCGCCCAGGCAGGCACACTTCAGGGCGCCTCTCAGCCGGAGCCTCATCTCCCAGCCACCTTGGGAATTCCGCAGCCGCCACGCGCAACAATGGCACGTCGCTCCTTCTTTGTTGCCTCTTGGCAGCGGCGGAGCGAGCGAACGTGCGTCTTCCCGGCGGATCCCAGATGCTCCAAGATGCTCGGCACAGCCAGGGCACCTTTTCTCCACGAGATTCCCCCCCCCCGGGGCGGGCTTCTTATTGGATGTTCCGCCTCGCAGGTCGCGCAGGTGCACTGCCGGGGATCACACGAGCTGTGCGCTCGTGTCCCGGGTTTTGCAACCGTGGGACTGCGAAGTCCAAGTTGCTGCGCGAGCGATCAGTTACGCCCTTGCAGCTCTTCCGTTCTTTTGGGAATTGGATCGCAGGCGCCTGGGTCGACTGCTGCCAAGTGTTATCTTGATAAGATTCTGGAGTAATTCCAAAGAAAGCCTGTGGAAGTCGAATCGAAAAGGAGTTCCCATAATGTATCAAGTTGTTACCCCTTTTGCTATCTTCCTTTAGAAAAAAATATATTTAACTAGTAATCTTAGTTAGCAAATTTGCAGAGGATATCAATTCTAAATTAAAAAAATAATCCTATGATTTGTGGACATGTATGTACCTGTAACATTTTGCAATTGATTCAAAGGAAACTAAACTGTCAGCCAACCTGCTGGCATTGTAGCTGCTGTGTTTATTAAATCTGGATAGGCAAATATATGCCCACTCAGCATTGGTAGTAGTGCTAGCTCTGATTCATCAATAAAAAGGATCAAACTGATTATTACTTGGTAAGGAGACAAATGTCCAGGCTAGACAAAGAAAGAGAAAAGAACATCCCAGAATAAGACAGTGGCAAGATCAGAAATGCTGTATTATTGAGAAAAATACATGATAACTTCTATGCAGTCATCAGGATAGCAAATTCCTTACATACAAACACATATAGAGTGTATGCTCTGTATTCAGTTTTCAAAGTTTAATAAAGTTTATTAAAAATAAAAAATAAAATAAAAATTCTAGAATAGAGTAATACATAACAGATAAAATCTGTATTAAAATAAAAAAAAAGAGTATATGCTCTGTAGAAATGAGGCAGGGAAAGGATGCACAGCATGGCTTCTAGAATTCTTTCCAAGTCGTCTTCCGACAATCCCACCTAAGAGGCATCTGTACTTTCTTCTGTATAACAAAGCAATACATTTCAGTATGTGTTATCCATTGTGCTGTATCTGTGTGCATAGGTGGCCACTAAAGAGAACAGGGCAGATTGAATGCATTATGTTAGGGTTCAGGTGACCAAGGAATGGGAGGCGTGGAATGGTGAAGTTGCAGCATCTGAAACCGCTGCCCAACTACCTCTTTCATAGGAATGCAGGGGGCAGAGTGGATTTCTTGCTGGAATGCTTTTCTCTGCAGGCTTGATCCGGCTCATTTTTAAATGTGATATTTATTTTGGCTTCCCTGAACATGAAATGCCCTCTTGTTCAGTTTTTGGATAGGTGTTTGAATTTTAAGTCACCCAGAGTCATTGACTGAGATGGGCAGCTATGGAAATTGAATAAATATAAATAAATACATACTATTAATGGACAGATGAATAGGGTTTCAAGGTCCTAATGTTTTCCCCTCATTTTGTTGGGTGAGAATAAAAAGCAACTCTTACAATTGAATGAATGTTCATGGAAGGTTTAAGTTATTCTATGTTTACTTAATCAAATTAAATAATTTCATAATAACTCTACCATCTGAACCTAATTGGAGATTTTTAGCATTTTAGCATATCATTTTATAACAATTGTAGGCAGTAATATTCTATTCAGTTTATGTACACAAATGATCCATAAATTTTAAAAACTGCATGTAAAATTTATTAATTTCCAGTGGAACTTGCCACGCAACGTATCAGAAGAATGAAAGGCCTATATTTCTTGCTGGAAGCTTATAGTTTCTCAAGACTTATTGTTGCAACATGCATTTTGAACTTCTAATCATTACTATAATGGAACATGATGACTATCCTCCTGTTAAGCCAGATGTATCTGACAGACCACTGCTCAAGAATACTAATACAGAGCATCATGTTTTGTTCTTAAATTCAAGTACATTCGATTTTCACAGAATGTTATGTTGTGATATTTGTATTTACAATTTCTAATTAATTTCTAATATTAATTTCGCATTTTATGTTTAAGTTCAACTATAAATAGGTATAGAGCAATACCAAGATGCATATATGTTCTTCCCATGTAATGTTGGCATTATAGTTTCCAACAGAAACTATGTGAGCATTAGGTAATTTGGATTCAAGCTAAAATATTTTATGTAAATTTTGAATTTTAACATTGGCATTTTATGCTATACATTAATTTCCTTAACTTGTTTTGGAACTATCTTCCTGTATTAAGAATTTATAATGACAGTTTTACTACCTCTCTTAATAGTCATTATGAATCATACATGATTATTTATGGTACCCATGAGTGTACTAGAGTATGTAATGAGTGTACTTTTGTGGCAACATAAATTGTCTTTCCTATAGAACTTGTGCTGCAATTTCTAGAATAAAAAATCTGTAAGTAGAGAATGAAAATCATATTAAAGGAATCATATTATTCAATATCTATCTACTATGGTGTTCATGACATATATTTCATAATTAAACACAAACTTATTAGTATACAATAATCAAACTAATAGTTAAGTTGTAAGGCACTACTTATATTGTGGAATGGTATTTGTGTGTGTGTGTGTAGATAGACAGAAATAGATATAGTTCAACCAAATGTACCTTGGATTATAAATGATTGAACTATCAAGTACATAACATGAGTGTAACCATGCTTGTTACTTTATAATCTGTAACAAGTGTTTTTTTAATTGCATGAAAACAATGTCATGGAAATAAAATAAAAAATACATTAAAAATTCACATAGTACCTTTTTAATCTTTACTAATTCATTAAAACAAACATAATAATCTTAATAATATAATGAATTACTTCTATCAAAACTTATTGTTACAAAGAGTGCCTGAGAATGACAATTGTTTAAAGTTGAACAATGGGTATAAAAATATCAGAATTCTACTACAAAATATTTTCAATCATATTAAAAATAGAAAAGTGATGTTTTAAATAATATCCTATGATCAAGTAGAAATTTGATGAAGCTGAAGGCATCAAACAACTCTGAACATGTGCTTTGAGAACTGGAGACAGGTCAAATGAGAAAAAAAGCATTTCTAACTTTTGATCTAAACAATTTTAAAACCTATATGTGTAACCTATAGAAATTAGGCTTTGCTAATTTAGCAAATAACCTGGACATAAACATTGTCCTAGCTCACAGCAAGCCTTTAATTAAATTTTGCCAGAGCCATTAGACATTTTTCTTTCACAATTTTTCTCACAAAGCTAGAAAGACGAACACAGGGAAAAGAAAGTACTCTTATTGTACTGACATTTGGAGAAAATAAAAACCACTCTTTTCACATAGGATTATTTCTGCATATTGGGAATAGAATAGCAAGGGTAGTGGTAGTTCTACTCAATTCCGTGGTACTGTGGGATTCCTCAACCATTTAAACATTTATAGGAAGCCAGTGAGTGAAGTCAATTATCTGTCAAAGATGGCATTATCAAAATACTGATGATATCCAGTTATTTTTCCTCTTTATCTGAAAGATATGTCAATAATGTAAGACTTTGCCGGGAGGCATTTTTTATCGAATTATCAGTTACCTATGTATTGGGGGGAGTAATCTATGAAAGAAGTTTTTTTAAAAAAATGCTCCTGGCATTTCATCTGGCATTATGTCTTATCAGATTTGGCTGTTTCAATAGCTACGGTTATTCCTCAATAAGGATAACAGATAACAGATAATCAGAGTTGGAAGGGACCTTGTAGGTCATCTAGTCCAACCCCCCCACCCAAGTGGGAGACCTTACACCATTTCTGACAAATGGCAGACCAATCTCTTCTTGAAAGTCTCAAGTGATGGCGCTCCCACAACTTCCGAGGGCAAGCTGTTCCATGGGTTGATTGTTCTCACTGTCAGAAAGTTTCTCCTATTTCCAGGTTAAATCTCTCCTTGTTCAATTTCCATCCATTATTCCTTGTCTGGCCTACAGACGCTTTAGAAAATAGCTTGACCCCTTCCTCTCTGTGGCAGCCCCTCAAATATTGGAAGACCACTATCATGTCTCCCCTGGTCCTTCTTTTCATTAGACTAGCCATGCCCAGTTCCTGCAACCGTTCGTTGTGTTTTAGCCTCCAGTCCCCTAATCATCCTGGTTGCTCTTCTCTGTACTTTTTCTAGAGTCTCAACATCTTTTTTATAATGTGGTGAACAAAACTGCATGCAGTATTCTAGGTGTGGGCTTACTGAGGCTTTATAGAGTGGTATTAGTACTTCCCTTGATCTTGATTGTATCCCTCTGTTCATACAACTTAGGATTGCATTAGCTTTTTTGGCGGCGGCTGCACACTGCTGGCTCATATTTAGCTGGTTGTCCACTAAGATTCCAAGATCCCTCTCACAGTTACTGCTATTGAGCCTGGTTTCACCCAGTCTATATGTGTAATTTTGGGATTTTTTTGCCTAAGTGTAGGACTTTACTTTTCTCTACATTGAATTTAATTTTGTTAGATACGGCTCAAGTGTTCTAACCTGGATCTTGAGCCTATCTTCTTGGATGTTAGCTATTCCTGCCAGCTTAGTATCATCTGCAAATTTGGTAAGTACCCCTTCTACCAGATAGATTGGCTATGGTAATTCATGGACTCCCAGCTGGCTCTGTGCCCCCATGGTCATTTGTTCCATGACTGCAGAAGACTCAGGATACTTTGCTTAAGTATATATCTTATGTCTGAGACAGACAGGGACAGGAAATGGCAAAATCAACCTTACATAAACTGAATGCAGGTATTTTGGGAAGTTCATGTAAGCATTAATAAACCTGGCTAATTTCTGTGATTTTGACCACTAACTAGACTCAGAAACTAATGTAGACAGCTGGAAGATGAATGTACAGCTGGAATGTACATTTAATCACCACTTCTTCTTGATGCTGGAAATTAATGATTTTTCGAACTGTTTTTTTTAAGCCTCCATGATTTCCATCACCAAACAGAAATGACATTCTTAGCAAACAGTTTCCTAATTTGGGCTGGCTTTCAGGGTGGGGGTTGGGGTGAATAAACTCTGCACAAATGCAATGACCTTTGCTGTCACTTGAGAAATCACTAATTCTTGCCCTAAAACTACCAGACATTATAGTGAGGGCTTCAGCACTGCAATCCACATCATTGAGGTGTGTAAAGTTGGGGAAGGTAAGTGTTTTTGATTTTAGGTAGCTGTAGTTTCATCTCAAGGGACAGCTTTGGTTTCCTGAAACAACTTCCATTCATTCTGCCCTGTTGGCTCTTCTCCTGTTTCAAGTTTTACTTGACTATAGGAATCTTCAATTTGATAAAGTAAGTACCATTATATTAATCCTAACTACAGTCTGTTGTTCATTTGTTTCATTTATGCCAATAAACTATGACAGCGATTCTCAAACATTTTGGTCTGGACCTTTTTACAATCTTAAACATGACAGAAGATCCACAAAGCTCTATCCCTGTATATTGTATATCTATCCCTGTATATTGTATTAGAAATTTTAAAATATTTATTTGTGGACCCTTGAAAGGGTTTTGCAGACCACCAACTCTAGTCTACACTTGGGGAACCATGAGATAGGAGAACAGCTGAACCATGACGGATACTTTTGCATACATGCAATACTTCTCTTCCAATTCTGGACTGAATAACAGAATGACAGAGTTGGAAGGGACCTCAGAGGTCTTCTAGTCCAACCACCTGCTCAGGCAGGAAACCTTAAACCATTTCAGACAAATGGTTATCCAATCTCTTCTTAAAAACTTCCAGCGTTGAAGCATTCACAACTTCTGGTGGCAAGTTGCTCCATTGATTCATTGTTCTCACTGTCAGGAAATTTCTTCTTAGTTCTAGGTTGCTTCTCTCCTTGATTAGTTTCCACCCATTGCTTGTTGTCCTGCCCTCAGGTGCTTTGGAGAATAGCTTGACTCCCTCTTCTTTGTGGCAGCCCCTCAAATATTGAAACACTGCTATCATGTCACCCCGAGTTTTTCTTTTCATTAAAGACTGAGCGCTGCTTCCTCCTCCTCACGAAATCCCGCAACTACAACATCTCATCGGCGGGAGTGGAGATGCCGCGCTACAAAAAACAAGGCACTTTATGACAACCGAGAGATCCCCGCTGTCGCTTCTTGGTGCTTCCCGCCGCTGGGCGACACTTTCCCCCTCCCGCCCTTTCAGCTGACGGGGCCGATTTCTTCTAGTTGCTAGGAGCTTAATACGCCCAGAAACCGCGCGGCCCCTCAGCTGTTGTGGCAACGGTTGCCTCGTAATGGCGGCGGCGGGGGCTGCACTTCCCAACCTCTTGTCGTTGCTGGTCCCGATCCCATAACTTGAAAGCCCCGCCCAGCGCGAAAGGGGAGATTCGCACCCGCCTCTTTGGACTTGGCGGGCTTTCCGTGGTCTCCATGGAAGCTGACGCGCCAGTTCAAGTCCTTTCAAGGGAGGTGGGAATGAAAGAAAAGAAAAAAAACAAAAACAAAAGGGAGGGGAATTGGATGCCTTGCTTCCAAATGACAGGAGTGGATAAATGCCGTTACCTCCTACCGGGCCCCGTCTCACTTCCGGGTCTGTGGCAAGGCAACTTCCTTTTAGCATAAGAAGGAACTGCTGGGGAAGGTGAAGCGGGGCTGCGGCCAGTTTTGCTGGGTTTCGCTGGAATGATGTAATCAGCCTGGTAACGGTTAAAGGAGGGCGGATACCCGAGCTCTGGTGGGATGGGGAATAAGGGAATCTGCCCCGGGGAACGGGGCGGTGGAGAAAATCCTCAGGGGGACTCGGTTCTCTTCCGCTCGCTCCCTAATGAAAGGGATCTATTATCAGCATCTGGGATCAGGCACATTAGGAAGGCTGGGGGAGGGGGGGAGAATACATATGCATATTTTTTTTATTACTCAGGTATTGTTGATTAGGCCATTTCTACAGTATTTGGCTTTGTATCCTGAGGTGGTGTAGCTCAAACCAGATTAGAAAAAAAAAATTGGCATCTGGCTCCTTAAAAAAAAAACACCCAATAATCTACCAGAGGGCAGATTGTTGAAATCTTGGCAATGCAAAAACAAAAACAAAACCTTGTCTTTTTAAAGTACTATTCTGCTGTTTTGTTAAAGTTTTCTTTATAGCTTGTATAGAGGATTAGTATCCAGAATAAATGCTTAGGTAGGTGGATGCTTTGTGGCAAAAACTAGGTCACAAATCAAAATTATGAAATCAAACCCAAGCTTTACAGGCAGCAAGGGATAGTATCTGAAATTCTTTATTTTTCATACATATGCTATTGCTTGATAAATAAATAGTAAATAAATAAATAAAAAACTGTAAAATCAGCCAATTAACAAAAGCAACCAGTTCAGTTTTTATTTTAACAATAAGGCAATTAGGCTGCACAAATGCTATCGAATGTAAGCAAGTTTCATAATACTTGTTATACTTTTTCCTCTTTTCTATGTTTTTATAGAAAATGATTATAGACCTATGGAGATATTTCTATACAAATATCTTTCGATTTTGGCTAAAGTGGATTGTAAGACTGGTAACTGGAAAATGTGAACTGCAGCGTATTTGCAACGGCACAAGGAAAAATGCAAAAAGAACGCTACAAATCGGTAATAAATAAGTATATACATTATTATGACAATCTTTTATATTAGCCAATGACAGGCCAAAAGATGACCTGAAAACCAATGTAATTTTTATAACTTTGAAATTCCTTCAGTAGCATTTAAATAGCATTTTGGTAATATTTGTAGTATTTGGTTATACATGATACAGAATTATTAAGTATTAGCTTATCTTTACATTGGGTCTTTTTTCCATATAGGTTGGAACAGTAATAGTTGGATTATTTATATATTTATTTACATTTCTAAACTGCCCATTTCCCTCAGAGGGCCTACACACACTCAGCTAAGGCTATTTCGAGCAAGGTTTATCCCTCTGCTTTTTTTCCTTAGACTCTTTTCTCCTAGCTTTTATCTCTTCTTAGTTTTCTAAATTTAGAACTATTATCCCCATTTCTCATTTTGTTTAATTTGAGCTACTTCTGTTTAAGTCCTACCTTCTTCTGCTTTTCATAGGCCTATATAGTGCTTTCATTGTTTTCCTAAGGCTTCCACTTCCTTCTCATCTTTTATATCAGCTCTATTGATGATAACCTAACCTATTATCATATCACGCTAAAATAGTCTAGACTGGTAACATGGGCATGTACAAAGACTCATGTAATGAGTAAAGGTAACTCACACTACAATAAATTGTTGTTACAATTTATTTTGATATGTTATGCAAACTGATCACTGCTAGTTGCTTTCAGAACAAACCACATTTTATGTTCAAAAGACATAATAAACAATAATAATAATAAACAATGCTTCCTGAGTATTCATAACATGTTTTTTGCTGAGTTATAAAAATATTTACAAGACTAGTACCAGAATAATGTTCACTAATTTATTGTTTGTAAAAATATTTACAAGACTAGTACCAGAATAATGTTCACTAATTTATTGTTTGTAAACATAAGAAATGATATTTGGGATTTTGTGAATAGTTTTAATAAATATAACACTTATCATTGCAGAGTATTCATTGGAATCATCGAAGCATAAGGTATGATATATACTACCTTATATATACTGTGTTACAAAGTGCTTTTTTGCCCTCTTTTTCTTATGAGAAAAGAACTATCAAGATTAGTTTTTAACTTCATTTCAAAATCAGATTCCAACATATGTAATGTCTAAAATACTGCTTTAGCAATGGAATACATCCTCTTCCTTCAAAACATTGCATTTTGTAATATTTATTCAATTGAGAAATAGAGTCAGAGGTTTTGCCATGTTGTTGCAAAAGAAACATGCTTGACAGGATCCCAAACTACGACTCTGGACCAAAGATTTTTCTGCAATATAATAAAGTGTCCCTTTCTAATCTCAAATCACTACTTTCTATACTTGTAAGTAGCAAAACACTCAATAGATTTATTTATTCATTTTTATCAATTGCTTACAAGATAATAGGTATAAGTAAAAATATAGTTATGAATACATAGATACATATAAGAAAAAATAAAAAACAATAGGACAGGGACGGTAGGCACATTGGTGCGCTTATGCACACCCCCTATAGACTTCTTAGGAAAGGGGTGAGGTCAATAGTAGACAGTCTAAGGTTAAAGTTTTTGCGGTTTGGGGAAGAAACCACAGAGTCAGGTAGAGTATTCCAGACATTGAGCACTCTGTTGCTGAAGTCATATTTCCTGCAATCAAGTTTGGTGTGATTAACTTTAAGTTTGTATCTATTGTTTGCTCTTGTGTAGTTATGGTTGAAGCTGAATATTCATTGACTGGTAGGACATTGCAATGTATGATTTTATATACTATACTTAGATTGGACCGAAGGTGGCGTAGTTCTAGGTTTTCTAGGTCTAGAATTTCGAGTCTGGTGGCATAACGTATTCTGCAACGAGTAGAGGAGTGGAGAACTCTTGTGAAATATTTCTGGACTTTCTCAACTGTGTTAATATCAGATACGTAATATGGGTTCCAGACTGATGAGCTGTACTCGAGTATTGGTCTAGCAAATGTTTTATATGCTCTAGTTATTACTGTGATATTACCAGAGAAAAAGCTCCATAAGATTAGGTTGACAACTCTTAACGCCTTTTTGGCTATGTAGTTACAGTGGGCTCTAGTACTTAGGTCATTAGAGATGAGTACGCCAAGATCCTTGGCAGAGTTTGGATCATCAACAAGGTCTTGACTATTCAGCCTGTATTTTATTTTCTGATTTTTTTTTGCCAATATGTAGGACAGAGCATTTATTTGTTGAGATTTGAAGTTGCCATTTGTTTGATCATTCTAATACATAGTCAAGATCTTTTTGAAGGGTAGCAGTATTGTTTGTGGTGTTGAATAGCTTTACATCATCAGTGAAGAGAACACAGTTGCTCTTGATATGATCACAGAAGTCATTTATGTAGAGTATGAAGAGAGTTGGTCCTAGAACACTGCCTTGGGGGACACCACTGTTGACAGGCACAGAATTTGATAGGACGCTCCCAATTTTGACCGTTCGTTGTCTGTTTGACAGGAATGCTTCCATCCAGTTATGCAGGGTCCAGAGACACCATCAAATTTTAGTTTTAGGAGTAGTTTGTCGTGTACCACTGAATCAAAGGCTTTACAGAAGTCTACGTAGATTACATCTATTGCTTTGCCCTGATCAAGTTGTGTAGTCCATATGTTTTTGCAGTGTGAGAGTTGCAAATTACATGATAGTTTTTTCCTCTAACCAAATTGTTTATTAGAGAGTAGGTTGTTTGTTTCTTTTCTTTTCTTTTTTGGTAAAAGTTTTATTGATTTTAACAACAGACAAAAAACATATAAGACATAAAACATGACATTAAAAAAATGAAAAATAAAAAAATTATAACATTCTTCATAAATTTACAGTGTATTGGTTGGTTTACCACTCCCTTTTGTGCATCCATTTCATAGTCATCAGAATAATTATATTACATAATAACTCACATTATCAATCATCAATAAAATATCCCAATATCATTATTGAACAATCATTTGACTATAATTTTACTAATTCATACTTAAGCGAGATAACTATAATTAAATTAAATTATTTTATGACAAATCATGAAATCATACCAAAGCTATCTTAATAAAATATTCTTAAAAATTATCAAAACCAAGAAAAATTATATATTCATTATTTCCTAGATTTCTAAATATTCTATTATCATATTGTATTATCTAACCATTGATAAAAAAGATCCCAAACTTCATAAAATTGTTTATCTTCTTGTTCTCTAATTTCAAATGTCAATCTACTCATTTCAGCACATTCCAATATTTTCTTAATAATTTCTTCTTCTAATGGTATTTTCTCACTCTTCCAATGTTTAGCAAATACAATCCTAGCTGCTGTTAATACATTTACAATCAGATACTTTAAATTTTTATTATATATATCAGGTACGATTCCCAATAAAAAAATCTCTGGTTTCAAATCTGTGTGTTTCTTTATCATTTTTTCCAGCCATATGCGAATTCTAGTCCAATATTTCCTGGCCTCCTCACAAGTCCACTACATATGGTAATATGAGCCAGGTATCTGATGACATTTCCAGCACTTTTCAGATTTATTCTTGAACATTCTTGCTATTCTTGTCGGGGGAAAGTGCCACCTGTAAAACATCTTATACAAATTTTCTTTATATGCTGTTGACATTGTCATTTTATAATTTTGTGACCACAGTTTTTGCCATTTCTCTAAATCAATCCCATATCCAAAATTCTTCCCCCAAGCAATCATTGTTTCTTTAACTTGTTCTTCCTCTAATTTAATTTCCAACAAATAACTATATAGTTTTTTAATCACTTTTTCATCAGTACCTGTCAAAATCCTATCTAAGTCAGTCAATTTATCATAAAATCCTTCTATTTTAGAATCTTTAAGATACCTTGCATGTATTTGCGCATATGAAAACCAATTCATTTTTATACCTTGTTCTTCTAAATTTTGCATCTTTTTAAGTTCACCCTTTTCATCCAATATTTCCCCATATCTAACTGTTTGTTCCTTCTTATAAGTTATAGAATACAAAAAAGCTTCAATAGTTGATAACCAAACTGGAATTTTCAAATAACATTGTTTCTTAGTTTTCTCCCAATTCAACCATAACGATTCTCGTATATAATGCCTTCTAAAATAACGCTGTGATTTAGTTCCCTTATACCATAAAAAAGCATGCCAACCCAATAATAAATCATGACCTTCTAATGTCAACAATCTAGTCTTTCTTAACGTTATCCATTCTTTAACCCACATTAAGTTTGCAGCTTGATAATACAACTCCCAATTAGGAAGGCCAAATCCTCCTCTAATTCTAGCATCCTGTAAAAGTTTTAATTTTATTCTCGCTTTCTTGCCTTGCCTTATATACTTCAACACAATTTTATTTAGTTCTTTGAAGTAATCCTTACTTAACCTAATTGGTATTGTTTGAAACAAATATAAAATTCTGGGTAAAATATTCATCTTGATTGTTGAAATTCTACCTATCAATGACAATTGTAGGTTTTCCCATTTTTTCAGGTCGGATGCTATCTGCTCTTTAAGCTTAATATAATTATTCTCTTTCAATGTAGTTCATCTTGACGTCAAATATATCCCCAAATATTTAACTTTGTTCGTAACTTGAATTTTCAATAAATCTGTCAGCTCTTCTCTTTGTCTTAATAACATGTTCTTTGTCAGAATCTTTGTTTTGTCTTTATATATTTTTAAACCAGCCGTCTCTATCTTTTCCAATAGTTTTAGAGCTGTCTCTAAAGGGTCTTCCAAAATAAAGACCAAATCATCCGCAAAGGCTTGCAATTTGAATTCCTCCTTTTTGACTTTCATTCTTTTTATGTTTATATCCTCTCTAATATTTCTATTTAAGACTTCCAAGGTCAATGCAAATAACAAAGGAGATAATGGGCATCCTTGTCTTGTACCTTTTTTAATATTAATAGAGTCTGTGAATTCTCCATCTATCATTACTTTTGCTGTTTGCTTATAATATATGGCTTCTATTGCTTGGATAAATTTTCTAGCAAAGCCCATCTGTTCCAATAGTAATAACATAAATCTCCAGTTCACATTATCAAATGCCTTTTGGGCATCTAAGAATATCAAAGCCATTTGTTTTTCCGGGTGCGCCTCATAATATTCCAATGTGTCCAGGATTACCCTCATATTGTCTTTAATCTGTCTCTTTGGTAAAAATCCATTCTGATCAGAGTGAATAAAGTTATTAAGGTATTTTTTAAGCCTTTCTGCCAAGATTGAAGCAAAGATTTTATAGTCTGCATTCAATAAAGAAATAGGTCTATAGTTCTTAATTTGTAATGAGTCAACCCCTTCTTTTGGAATAAGTGTAATATAAGCTTCTGACCATGTTTCAGGTATTTTCTTATTTATCATAACTTCATTCATGACTTCTAACAGTGGAATGCTCAACGATTCTTGTAATGTTTTATAAAATTCTGCCGGGAAACCATCTGGTCCTGGTGCTTTTCCATTGTTCTGTCTGTTAAGTGCTTCAGTTAATTCCATCATTGTTATAGCACTTTCTAACATTTTCCGAGTTTCATCAGGTATCTTAGGTAGGTTAGCATTTTGTAAATACTGTTTAATTTTTCCTTCATCAAGATCCTCCTGTTTATATAATTGTCCATAAAAATCTCGAATGATTGCCTTTTTCTCCTTATTACCATAACAAATTTGACCATGATCATCTATTAACTGTGATATTTTCCTTGACTCTTTCTCTTTTCTCAACTTATATGCTAACCATCTACCTGGCCTATTTGCATCTTCGAAATAGTTCTGTTTAGCACTTCTAATTTTTTGTGCCAGTTCTTCTTTCTCTGCTTGATCCATTTTATGTTTAATTATGTCCATTTTAAGCTTGATATCTTTTTTCTGTGGCATCTTCTGTAACTCTTTTTCCAGTTTTTTATGGTCGTCTTCTAGAGCTTTAATCATTTGCCTCTTCCTAATGTTCTTTTTCTTTGTATAGTCAATTATTAATCCTCTTGCATATGCCTTCATTGTATCCCAAACATTCTGTATTGAAGTATCTTCTTTTTTATTTTCATTGAAGAAGAAGGCCAATTCTTTTTCCATCCATTGTATAAAATCTTTTCCCTTTAGAATAGTATTGTTTAATGTCCATCTAGATCTTTTTTGTCCTTTCCATTTAATTGTCATTGGATTATGGTCTGCCCATGTACTTGTTTCAATATTTATTTCTTGAATATTAGATAATAATTCTGTTGATGTCCAAATCATATCTATTCTGGACCACGATAAATGCCTGTTTGAATAAAAAGTATATTGTTGAGTTTTAGCATTTCTTTCTCTCCATATATCTTTTAAATTTAGTTCATCTGACATTTTAAAAAAGGATTTAGGGAGAGTTTTCCCATTTTGTCGTGTTGTTTTTACTGTATAGTCCAGTTTATTGTCTACAATTTCATTAAAGTCCCCCATCATAAGTATGTTAGCATAGTCCAGTTCAATTATTTTCATATGCAATTTTTTATAAAATTCTTCTTGCTTATCATTTGGGGCATAAATTGCAACCAAGAGAGTTTTTATATTATTATCCACTATTTCAACTATTAATACTCTTCCGTCTTCATCAGTATAAATCAATTTAGCTGGAGTGGTTTCTTTGACATACAAAACCACTCCTCTTTTCTTACAATGAGTCAGAGAAGTAAATATTTTCCCTAACTTTGGTCATATCAATAATTGTTCATGTTGTTTTTTAATGTGTACTTCTTGTAAACAAATTATATCAAATTTTAGCTTCTCTAATTTATAAAAAGTTTTCCTTCTTTTGATAGCTGAGTTCAGTCCATTTATATTCATGAAAATCAGTTTTTTCTCCCCCATCGTTATGCTTTATATTTAGGTCTAACAGCTCTCGTGGATCTTATTTCACATTGTTCTTTTATCTCCATTTGTCCACCTATTGCGCCTTCTTCTTTTTCCATCTCCATTTGGTCCTCTTCAAATTCAGTTAAAATCTTTTCTTTTTCTGTCTCCATTTCTCTTCTTTCGAAAAATTCCTTGTAAAACATTTCTGCTTTCGCAATTGAATCAATTCTGTATCTCTGTTCTTGCCATGTAAACATTAACCCTTCTGGGATCAGCCATCTATAGTTCACCTCTTTTTTCAATAGCATTTTAGTCAAAAATCGATACTCTCTTCTAATCTCTCTCACTTTTCTAGGTACTTGTTTTAAGACCAGAATCTCTTTGCCTTTATATTTCAACCCCTTCTCTCTTACCACTTGTAATATTTGGTTTTTAATAGTTTTTTTAGTGAATCTAACATGGACCTCTCTTGGTAATTGGTTCCTCATCGCATATCTTGTGAAGACTCGATATATCTCATCTACTCCATCCATCATCTTTTCCTCTGTTATTTCCAAGACTCCAGCCAGAATTTCAATCATTACTGCCGCCAAGTTTTGTCCTTTTTCTTCCTCAATATTTTGGAATCTAAGATAAAATTCTGACCTGTCCATCTCCCACTTCAACATCCCACCTTTTTCTTGTTCGACCATTGTTAATCTGTTATCAATATTCCCAATTGTATCATCTCTTTGCTTGTCTTTCTCTTCTATTTTTTGGATTCTCTCATCATGTTTCACCATCATTTGTTGAAAATTTTCAATTTTCTCATCCATCTTTCCAATTCTTTGGTCAATATTCTCCATTTTTTGTTCCATACTCATTTTAAGATCTTGTATTCCTTGCATAACCATCGTTAAATCCACTTGCGCTTTGTCTTGCTTCACCATTGTTGAGAATCGTCCTCCAGATGACGGGGAAACAGGAGCAGAAGTTGAGATGCCAGAAGGTAAAATTTTCTTACTCATTTCGATAACTCAGGGTCTTCCGGGTCTTTTAATCCAATTAGTGAGGTAGCCAATTATAATCCAATTTTAAAAAAGGAAAACACCACAAAAAACAAAAAACAAAACCAGTAATAAGTAAAAAGCCCAAAATTAAAAAGAAAAAGATTCTTCAGGTTCTTCAAGACCTTAATCCAATTGTAAAATACACAAATATAATTCAAAAGTAAAAATTAAAAGATGAAGAGAAAAAAAGAAGCAAAATAAAGCCCAATAATATCAATAAATAATAAGCAAAAGAAAAAGGAAAAGAAAAAAAGAAAAGGAGAGTTCTTCAAATTCTTCCCACCTTAATCCAATTGAAAAACCTCAGAAAATGAAAAAAAGCCATAAAAATAGGTCAAAAATAGAAATCAAAAGGCAGACATTCCTATAAAAAAGAGAATAAAAGCAAAAAAAGGATTTTCTGAGGCTTCCCCTTTAAAAATAAATAAATAAAAATGAGATATAATAAAAGATAAAAAATAAATATATCAATATTACAAAATAGTGTGGGGTTGGAGGGGAGGGATGAAACGATTAATAAGGAGTCAAAAAAAAAAAAAGACACACACTGCCTTTTATTTATCCAAGGCTCTTATTTGACTTCTCCACAAGTTTCAAAGCCAAACTTCAAATATTCATTTAATAATAGAAGTTCCAAAGAGCACCTGTATAAACATCCTCCAATACTCTTCCCTCTATCTTATCATTTCCAGTAGCCTTGAGAAAAGTATTTCAAACAAAAGTTTTTCAACTTCAAACAGAATATTTCCAAGCCTCTAGTTGGCAGTGTTACAAAGTTTCTTCAATCCACTCCCCCTTCTTCCCCCCAGAAAAAAGCCTAAAAAGAGAAAAAAAAGTATGTATGTATATTTATGTATATTAAAAAAAGATATTAAAGGGGGTCTCTATTTTTAAAAAATATAAACAGTCAGAAAGGCAAAGAGAAGGCAAGTAAATATAAAAATGTAAAAGAAAAAAGCCAGTCTGGTTAACTAGATCGCAATATAAATTCAGTAAAAGAAAAAAAAAAAGTAAAAATAAAAAGCCAAGCCTCACTTTGACATTACTAAAAAAAAAAATCGCTGCTAAATCAAATTCTGTCAATAATTTTACAGATTTTTTCTTAATATTAGAGTGTTCTTGAGTCCCAAGCAAAAAAAAAAAAAGATCCTCACCAGCCGATACACTTCTTTCTATCTCGTCCTTCCGGAGCTGTCCCAGCTTCAGCAGCCTAATGGCTGCCTCTCCGCCATTGGCAAAGGGGCTTCTTCTGGATCGACCAGGGACTTGCGATGTCCCCGGAATCTACAGAACGCGCCCCTTACTGTCACCGTCACTACGAGACGGTTTAGGTCCGTTGGGACCGACCAGGGGCGAAGATATCAGCTGTGATCTCGGAGCCCCGAGATCGCAGCTGTATCGCGGCGACGAAGCTCCGCCTTCTCCAGGTTGTTTGTTTCTACGTGGAGGATGATGGATTGATTAATAATTGATTCCATGACTTTACAGGTGATGCAGCATAAAGAGATTGGTCTGTAATTTTCAACTAGGCTGGGGTCTCCCTTTTTGAAGATGGGGATGACTGTGGCTTGTGACCATAGTTCTGGCAAGGAGCTGGTTCTGGCAAGGAGCTGGTCCTGAGAGATTTTTCAAAGATTATGCTTAGAGGTTCTGCTATGGCAGTGGATAGCTTTTTTAAGAAGGAGGCACATATTCCGTCCGGTCCAATAGATAGAGATGGTTTTAGATTGCGTAGTGCTTTTTCAACATTGTCTTCTGTAAAAGCGATTAAATGTATTAAATCATTGTAGTTGTCTGTGGTTCGACTAGGAAATACTGGGCATGATCCATTGCTGTTTTCAAATACTGAACCAAAGAATGTGTTAAAGAGGTTGGCTTTAATAGTGTCGTCATTGCAGTCTTTACCATTAGGTCCTTACAGGGGTGGGATGGACCTTGAGTCTTTTAGTTTGTTGTTTATAAAATTGTAGAAAACGCAGGTGGAATTGGTGCGTAGAAGGTTTTTTTCTTGTTTAATGTGATAATTGGTGCATTCAGTTTTTATCTGGTGGCATAAATTTTTGTATCGGCTTTTGAAGTTGGCAACGTGACCAGATTTGATTTTCCGCCAAAGTGTTGGCTAACTTTGACTATTAGTTTAGAAAAAGAACATTGTCAAATTCAGCTGTAGTGATTATGAATCTCTTAATTGTAAAACTTTCAAGGAGTTCTACAGCTAATTTTAAAAAACATGCTTGCCAAGTTCAGTTTCTTCTTCAGTGTGGTTATTTCAAGATTCTCAGTAATATTTTTTCTTGAATATTTTTCTTGTTAGTAGAATTGTGCACTGCATTTTGTTTTGTCAAAAGAAAAACAGTCGAGCAGGGGTTTAAAATAAATAGGCATTTAGCTAACCAGTCAAGTTTTAAAAATAAAAAGCAAAATAACAGAAGATTCAAAAGGTGAAGTTAAAACCCAAGCATGCTTAAGAAATGAACTGCCAAGAGGAAGATATATGCCCAGTGGTTTTCCAACTGCTCCCAAGGAGAACTGGAATCTTCAAGACTCCCCTTATTAGGAGGGTCCACATCTATCCAAAAGCCACCTTAGGTCATTCTTAAGTGCTCCATTCAAATCCAGGAAGCAGCCCTGCCAAAGAATCAGCTTTGGCAGTAAAATCGGCAGATTGTCATCAGGAAAAAGAAAGTTCCTACTGTTGAGCAGCCACCTTGAAAAGGAATCTGCTCTTAGGTAGATTTTAATAAAAGTTGAACACTTGCTTCAAACTAAAAGATGGCAGTACTATTTGAAATCTGCTTTTATTTGGAGTGTTTGTTTTATACACAAACACACATTTATAAATTATGTATTATAATTGAACCAGTACTTAAAATTCATGATCATCATAATCTATGGAAACCCTAACTGATGATATTCAGATATTTTCTGAGACTTTAAATATTACTTATCAATATTATATATTGTTGTTTAATTTTAATTTAATTTTAATTTTCTACTTTTTTTAGTCTTTGCAAAATGCTTTGAATGCTACTGAAGATGAAGTGGAAAAATGTGTTGCGTGCATAATAGAAGAAAAGAAGATTAAAGTACAGAAAGATACAGGGTATGCCTATTACAGCCTCTGCTACCATCTCAAGAAAATCTTGTCTGTTTTGATAGATATTTGGTAAAGCAAAGAAGTAAGCTCATATTTAAATTTACTGTATGATGCATAATACTGTAATGGATAAGACAAATGATTAAGCTGTTGGAAATATATTAATATTGGCATAAATATAGAGAATTAACTGAAAGTGATTTCACTGAAACTAATAGATTAGTTATTCTAAGTGGAATATAATATCCTTATTAATGGTAATTATTATGAAACATTGTGGTATAACTGAAGAAGTGAGTATGTATTATATATTATTTATTATTATACTATGTCAAAACTAGATAGAATATCTTGGTATATCATGGTATATCACTTGTTTGTGACTGTTAAAAAAGACTTCAGATTATTCCAAATTTTGATCATCCAAGATATTTGAAAAGCAGAGAATACAAGATTAAGTAATGGACGTGGTATAGTTTAGTGGTATAATACATTTTTCTATCCAGTGGTTGCTTGATAACTGTGCTTTCACTTTTTACCAAATTAGCAGATGTAGTGTGAAACTATATTTGACATATAACGTGTTGGTTTTGCGTTTTAATATGTTACCTTTTCTCTTACTGCCCCCCCAGTGGATAGGTGCACTACGTGTAGGAGCTGTGCTCCAAATCAAACTAGACATATGTGCATAAAGAAAGAACAAAACAATCGGGGGGGGGAGGAGAAAGTTACATTTTTTAATACCACACTGTAATTATGTGAAACTTTGACTCAGTAATGTGGTAAGTCAGAACTGGAATACCCATTAGCTATGCTAATGCCTGGCATAGCTCTCATATTGGCAAATTGGGCACCGTGTTTTCCTGAAAATAAGCCCTACCCAAAAAATTAGCTCTAGCCTGATTTTAGGGTACTCCTAATATAAGACCTACCCCAAAGATAAGCCCTAGTTGTTGTGGCCAGAATAGGAGGTGGCAAATGTGTGCAGGCCAACAGTATCTTGCAGCAATCGCAGCCCACGCAGCACAGGTGAATTGATCACCAGTCCAAGCAACAGGCAGAGATGGAGGCGGGGTATGCATGCGATCTGGATGTGCTGTGCAGACTATGGGAAAACCAAGAGTTGGGTTGGAGTTGAGCTGCTGCAGGAGGATTGTCTTCACACTTCTTGACTTGCCGGTGGCCCACACGGTGCATTGGGATTGCCTGTCTTCTGCCCTGCTCCTCTGCCTCCATCTGCTGCTGGTGCCACCATACGAAGACAAGCCTCCCATGGCCACCCTGTCTCTTTGGCCCATCAACTCTCGGCTTTCCTGTGTGGCACATCCAGATCGCCTGTCTCCCCCCCCCCCATGCTTCCATCTGCTGCTTGGACAGGAAATCAACTCAGCTGTGGTGTGTGAGCAGTGCAGCATAGCCCTAGAGTGCACGAACTAAGGGACTGGCGGGCTGTAGCTGCTGCCGGATATTTTCAGTTCCCATCCGCTTTCCCCCTGTTGTGTATACATTGGGGGTGGGGCACCTAGCTAGGCTGATCACGCTGATACCATTTTTCCCTGAAGATAAGCCCTAATGCTTATTTTGGAGATCCAAAATCTTATGGGTCTTATTTTCAGGGAAACACAGTATTTATAAAATCAAAGTTATATATTTCACTTCTGACATAGAATATTTGCTTTTCTTAGTTCTATTTGTTTTGCAGTTGAACATTGTTTCACATTGCATTGTGTTACTTTCAATTTATTGTAGATTTACTTCAAAGCTGCAGTCATCTTTGCTCCAAATATCAGGTTACAAAAAACTCTGTTTGGCAGTGGAAGATCTCAAAAAACAAGTATATAATTCAGACAATAAAGAACATGAAGAGCTATTAATGGAGGTAAACATTTTAGTACTTCTGTATTATATAATTAAGCAATTTAAATTTGTAACATACATATCATAGAATAAATTATACATAAGGTTTACTGTAAATCTCAACATTTCTTGTTAGTAATGACAGCATAGAAGGAATTAATAAAAAGGGGGAAGATATATGGGTATAGTATATTCTAGGATTATTAACATACAGTATCATTTCATACAATTGATTTACCAACTTGTATAAAACAAATCAAGAGTAAACTTAATTAGATATTGGAGTACGTAACACAAGCCTGATGATGGCAGATGAGATTCTGCTGGAGCATCGCTACAACTTTGAAAGCACAACTATAATGACGTGAGAAAATACCACCCATATAAAAAAACTGAATACCATACCCGCAAAAACTTAAGAATAAATATATATATTAATTCTAGTGTAAGGACGTTTTTAAATATCAACTAATTCAAGAGAAGGCAACTTCTCACAATGAAGTCAGTGAGTGTAATGGAATGTATGAATGACTTTGGGGAAACTGATGAGAAGCTGCCTAGGGAAGGATTAAACAGGAAAGGGAGAAGCCTGCAGAGAATGTAACTTAAGAAGGATCCACTCTAATGTATTAAACAGATAAAAGTGAAGCTTGTTTCTTCAGATTTGCAAAATTCTGTTAATGTAACTTTACAGTCCTGTAGAATTAGTTCATCTTGCTTGTTTCCTATCTGATTTACTTGGGATGGATAACAACGGAAAGTTGGCAGGAAGTTGCAAGTCCCAGGTGGTATTATAACATTTTATGTTTGTGAACATTTGTGAACAAAAAAATACATGAATGGAAGTTTTTCATAGCAGGAGCAAAATATATGCTTGATAAAACATTATCTTTACTACAGATAGTCCTTGATTTACCACAGTTGGAATTAAGCAATGTGGTCATAAAGGAAGATATCATGTGACCACATCATTTAGTATTCATAATCCCAGCAAACTCCATTGCATTATTAAATAAATTTTGCCAGTTGTTAACCGAGGACCCACCCCAGTTAAAGCAGTTCTGGACTTAGTCCCTTCTAATCCTGAGCCTCAGTAAGATAAGGGACTGTCTCAACTCATCCATTCCCTCTTCCCCATCTTGGTCACAGGACAGCAAGCAGCCCCAGATCTGGGCTGCTTACCACGTCCCAGAAATCTGCAGCTGCCCCAGCCTAGGCCAGTTGCAATTGCCCTCACCACCTATACTTCTGAGACCTCTGCCACCCCGTGTTTCACACAGTAGCTGACACTTGTGACTGTTTTCTTATTCCCACTGCTGACAAGGTGTGCTTCTCCTGGCTGGCTGGCTATATGGGCCTGACTGCATAGTGAAAAAGGGCAGACACACACATGCACACAAACCGTGTAAAGAGGCCAGACTGACACCAAATGGCCCCTTTGCATCACATTCCTAGGAAATAAGGGGCTGGTTTTGTGCTCAAAGGGATTATACCATTACAAATATCCTTTGTCCCAGACCTTGGGCGATGTAAGAAGCGGTTTTGCCCAATGTAAAACCCCCCGCGATTTTCTCAGCTTCCCCTTCAAGTACCTCCATGAGCTCACCTCATCCTCCGCTCTTTCCCATTGGGTGAAACAACTTTCTGTTTTGCAAGAATGGCAGGCTGGGTGTGCCTTGTCCAGTGGGAGGAATATGTTACAATGAATAATTGTACAGTACAAGCAGCACTAACAGGATCCAATTACTGAGGTAAAAAGCTTTTTATATTCCAGCCAGTTCTGATAAATTTACACTTAAAAAAGAAAAATAAGTCAAATTAAAACACAAGAAAACTGATGCTACTTAGCAAGTACAAGAATATTACAAAGTCCTGGTTGGTACCACAAAGCCCCTGGTGTGTGTCCATCAGTTGCCAGTGTTGTCACAAGATGGATAACGTATAAATTAGTTAAGTAAATAAATAAATATGTGAGCCACGTTTTCTGATGAATGAGTAAATGGTACATCAGGAACTCTTGATTTGTAGGTATGGCAGGCTACTACCAGTACCATAAGTAGACCTTGTGATAATGTTTCTATGATGGTTTTGTGTGCGTGTGTGTACTTAAGTGATATGATTTTGCTTTTTAGATATTGCATCAATTTATTTCATACGAGTTTACTTAAAATGATCTTAGAAATATAATTAATAGAAGCATATTTATGCAGCTCTGGAATTTGTTAATGCCCCATGAAAAACTGAAGGCCAGAATCACAAAGCAGTGGTGTGATATTGGTTTCCAAGGTGATGACCCTAAAACAGACTTCAGAGGAATGGGAATGCTAGGATTAACTAATCTTCTGTAAGTATAAATCATATAAATATACTTTTCCATGATTTAAAGTTAATGTTTTATAGATTATGAACAGCTTGCCCTCAGAAGTTGTGGAAGCGTCATCACTTGAGACTTTCAAGAAGAGATTGGACTGTCATTTGTCAGAAATGGTATAGGGACTCTAGCTTGGGCGGGGTGGGTTTGGACTAGATGACCCACAAGATCCCTTCCAACTCTGATTATCTGTTAAATCTGCTAGATTACATTGACTATGTATCTACTGCTGCTAATGGAACCTATGTTATTGACTATTTGTTGTTCAAATTAGATATACTAATTTGTCTTCAAGGTAATGCAAATGTTAACATTTTAACTCAGTTTAATATACGGCAGAGCAATTAATTGCAGTGCAATGACTATGAACAATATTTTTGTGTCTCTTTCAGATATTTTAGTAAACATTATCCTCATGAAGCTCGTCGAATTCTTATTCATTCAAATCATCCAAAACTTGGGTAAGTGGCATCTTAGTTACTTATTTTTTTAAAGATGAAGGAAAACCACTCCTGCATGTAATAATTATTTATTTGTCAAGCATTAATTTCAAGACACAGTTATCATCTGTATTAAAAGATGTGCGTGTTTATGTGTATTTGTAAAAGTAAGTCAGTAATTTGTACAGTAAAAATGGTTTTCTTTTGATATGCTTTAACAAAGGTGTGTTGTACATGGCCATGTGCCCTACTCAGCACCCTGTCCACTGCATTCTGCTCCATCTTGAACTTTCAAACTAGATAAAGGATGGGCCCCACTTAGGCTGCATTGCAGTATTCTAAATGTAAAGTGCTTAAACCACTATAAAGAGACTGTTTCTGGTAATCCTCAAGTTTTGCTAAACTGTGATTGTTAAGTGAATGCCATAGTTGTTAAAGGAAAGCCATGGGGTCATTAAGCAAACCTGTTTTCTCCCATGGTTATTTTTTGCTGAAAACTGGAAGTAAACTGAAACTGTTTAAAAAAAATCCCAGTGAAAATTGTGGTTACATGATCATGGGACTCTGCAAACAGCGAGAAGTCAATGCTGGTTGCCAAGTACTCAAAATGCAATCATGTGACTGTGCGGGGAAATGTCAGAACTTCAAAAACCAGTTGTAATTACTGGGGGAAGGGCTGACCTAACTTCGAATGGTCACTAAGCAACCAGTCATTAAGCAAGGACTATCTCTAATTGATAGATTGAGCAAAGTTAGCAATAGGAAGCCCTAGCATGGAGATCAGTTAGATTGTTGATGACAAGGATGACTCTAGGAACATCCCCAGATAATTTACAAAGGTGATTGAGATGGTTTCATTCTATTAAGAAGACATTTATTTAGTTATTCGTTTGTGTATTTATTTTAGATACTCTTATGCAATCGTTGGAATCAATTTGACAGAGATGGCTTACAGTTTGTTAACAAAAGGACTTTTAAAAAGCCACTTTTACAACTTGGTTCCTGGTGCTCCTCAGCTAAATGATTTCCATCAGTTTTACTGTGAGTATTTGCAAGTATCCTTTTCAGAGATAACTGGCTTTTATATTTTGGGGGGATGCTGTTCTACAATCTACTTAGAAATTAGTAGTTTTTATTGTCATATTAAGTACCATTCAATTTAAATTGTTATAGAAATATTTGGAAAAAGTGTAACACTTTTGTTGCAACATTTATTGCAAAATAAGTCAGATTTCTGCCTTGATACAACAGGATGATTCTCATCTATCCACCTGGTTTAAAACCCCAAACAAGAAATAATAATAAAGACAAGGAACAACATTAAAAAATAATGAAAAAAACTTGGTATCATATACAAGCTAAACGAATACCTTCCAAAGTAATTCAGTCTTCAACATTTTATTAAAAACCAGCAAGATTGACCTTTGTTGGGAAACTCTTTCAAACCACTGATGTAGCTCAGTACCCTGTAGCATAAATGTCTTTTATGCACTGAAGTGAAAATACAGATAGGTAATCCTCAACTTCCGACTGCAACTGGGGACAGAACCTCCACTGCTAAGGAAGGCAGTTGCTAAATAAATCCTTCCCAAGTTTATAACATTTTTTGCCATAGTTATTAAGCGAATTACTGCAGTTGTTAAGTGAATCATGAGGTCATGAAGTAAATCCATTTCCCCCTTGTCTTTGATTGTTGAAAACTGGGAAGGTCACAAATAGTGATCACATGACCTTGGGATGCTGCAACCACCATAAATGCATGCTGGCTGCCAAGCATCTGAATTTTGATCTCATGACCATGCGGATGCTGCGATGGACATAAGTGTGAGGACCAGTTGTAAGTCGCTTTTCAATACCATTATAACTTTAAATAGTCACTAAACAAATGGGTATAAGTTGAGGACTTCCTATATGCGTTTCACAAGAGGAGGAAAATGTTCTTTAAAATTCATGGTAACTAAATTTTGACTGTATCAAAAATAATTTTTCAGTTCTAAGCATTGCATTTGGAGAAGGCAACGGAACTATAAACAATTCATTTATGCAAAACTATAGCATGCCACATCTATCGCATTGTGTACAGTACTATTTACTACATCTGAAAAGTGGTATTATAAAACTGGAAAGAGTGCAGAAGCAACTAATCAAAATATTTAGGAGATCAAATATCTTCCATTAAAAAAGGCAGGAATATTTAGGACTCTTTAGCTTGGAGGAGTAGGAGTAACCAGGAGGAAAACGATCAAGAGTGTATGACATAGTGGAAGTGAATAACTTTATCTCCAATAATTGGATGGGTATAATCCAATTATTTTCTGATTTTGAACAGGCAAAGTACAGCATTTCTTCACCCCACACAGAAGTAATTTGTGGAATTAATGATCACAGGCTGTGTTGGTAATATGGATAGCTTTAAAAAAATTAGATAAATGAATACAAGACAGTTCTATCAAGGACAGTTGATCCCGAGCCTCAATTCTTTCCAGGTTTGTGACAGGCCTCAATTTGATTCAGCAAAACTATTCTTATGTACTTAAGTAACTAGTTTTAATAATGGACAAAATATGTTACTTATTTCTAATATTATATTCTCACAAGTATTTTATTTTTTTTGTTTTGTTTTCACAGGTTATTTGTCTTACGAATTTGACAATTTTTGGTTTGAAGAGAAACCAGAGAGTATTATGTACTTCAACCAGTATAGAGAAAAGTTTCATGACAAAATCAAAAGACAACTCCTGGATTATGATGTGGTCCTTGCCTTAAAAATTGAAAACTAGAAATGTGTGATTCGTTGAGTTCTGTACATAAATATTATGCACTTGATCGAAACTCTGGTATTCAACCAAAAACTCCATTTATTGCTCAAAGGTTTATACATCCATTATTATTTTTATAGAAAATATGCTTGGACAATCAATTCTTATTTAAGACTGACTATTATACTCTAAAGATATTTTTTTTAATATAAAGATCCTCACTGTATCATAGGACCTCACATTTTTTTCTACACTTAGTAGAAGGTGTAAAATAATTGCTGAACTTTATCATGTTGCTCAATAATAACTTCATATTCAAATTTGATTGATGTTTGATTTACAGAAAAAGATGTAATGATAGTTCATTAATGGAAAATTTGTTCTAGCTTTTTTATACTGTATATCTTGTTCTTTTCAAATATGGAAGCTGTGGTGCTCTATTATGATTTGAAAAAGAATATACATCAGTGAGTAGTATGTTACTTGAATGAATGAAAACTGTCTTTATTGTCCTTAGTCGTATTATCTGTTTTATCTCCCTTTAGATGTATATAGATGGAAACTAGCAGGTTAACCTTTCATTTTAAAATAAATTTTATACACTGCCATAAAAAATAAAATGAAATAAATTTTGCCTGTATTGTACTACAGTTGCTATAAAATATCAATCTCTGTCCTCCCTCCCTCAGTTTTTTCGGTTAACAACACTTAGGAGGCATATAAATTAAAAATTAAAGTATTTCATAGAAGATAATTATTAATGCATTCTTTTTTCAATACTCCTGTATCACTTATTGAGGACTACATATTGGATATAATTCTCAGACAATCTCGATAATAGAATTGTACTCATGTTGAAAATCTTTAAATACCTTTTTAATTTTCCCCTAAACTTTGTATTTAGCCTTGTTGACATTTGAGAGATGGACAGAATGATCAAGATTGTTAAAGTGCCTTTTAGTTACAGCATTTGAATATCATCCCTGGAGCTGGGATTTGCTGATTTCTAGATAGCTTCTAGGATGTGCCTATTGTAACATTTAATACTGGAATTGGGCATATTTAATCTTGCTGACTAGGATAAAAAAGTATGTGCAAATTATATCACCAATCCAGAAAAAAATGAATAAAAGTATTTGAAGAATATTTTAAGAAAATACAATTGTGTATGAAAACTTGGGGAAAATTTATTATGGATTGGGCTCTGACAAAAAAATAGAGGATTTATTTTAGTATTTACAGTTATCTTGCAAATACTCATTTTATCTCAAAAATTGCTGAAAGAAAACATTAGATACTATGTAATATGCATGCTGGACATTAAAAAAAATATTCTGCACTGTCCTACTGAGCTCTCATTTTATATACATAGTTCTGCTTTATTATAAATCAGGGATTCCTGTTGTGAAACAGAATTTAAAAACTCATGGTTGTATGAGAATACTTATTGTTCATAGAATATGATGGGAGGGAATGCATTATTGATTGAAATATTTTTTAAATGATAATTTTTCACAATATAAACATTAGGTATGTTGTAAAATGCATCAAAACATTGGAACCCAAAAGTTCTAAGTCAGTTTACCTGAAATTTCAGATTACAGTATATCTTGCTGGTAATTTGCAATAAATTAGCACTAATGCTATCATAATTATTTTATTAGCCTGTTTTTGATTGGAATTATAGTATAGTTGTGGGTTACACATGCTGTCTCTATAACAGTGCTTCTCAATTATTTTCTGTCATGCCCCCCCTAGTAAGAATAAAACATCTCGCGCCCCTGTGTGACTATAAATAGCTTTCGGGAGATATTTGTTTGTCTCTTTATCTCCGTCTCTCTCCGCCTATCTTCTCATCCCTGTTAAATATTTTTTCATGGTGTCACTTGAGGGTAAGCTTCGTGTCTACACTTCATACTCAAACTCTGTGCTGTGTGCAAAGCCCGCATGCTCACACTCTGCCAATGAGAGCGCCACTGCCCCCTAATGTAGTGGAAGTGCAATTGCACTTTATTCTAGGACAGTAAAAAAATCAAAATAAAAAAGCATGTTCTCCGAGGTCAAACGCACCCCCCTTGACGGAGCCTCGTGCCCCTCCAGGGGGGCGCGCCCCACTATTTGAGAAGCACTGCTCTATAAGAACCTTCACAAGCTTATTTACTGGTTATTTAACAGTTTTATGGGTTTATCTTTCTCCAGTGGTTAAAAGCCATCAACTTCCTTAGGCTAGTAATAGTGAAGGGGATTCAATATTATATCTTTAATATTAAGGGAAAGCATCACATTTTTAGGCTAGATTTTATAAAATACCAAATGCTGAAATGGCCACTGTTAGGGATAACATTGGTTACCTAACTTGGTTTGGGTAAAAAATAATATATAAACTATGTTAGTGAGTTTAAGTGTATGTATCACTTTAACTGCAAAACATGTATTTTGGGTGCGGTTGTAAAATCACCCTAAGAGGGAGCAAGAGAGCTCACTGTTAGCTGTCTTTTTACTGTAGTAGCTGACAATGTTGGATTGATGGTGATAACTGCGTGTTTTCCCTGCTGTTGCTGAAACAAAGAAAAGGGGTTTGATTTTCTTCATATCTCTGACTGCAAAAGAGATATATTGCTGGACTGATTATTTGTAAGTTTACTGACCTCTATTTTCAACACTGGACTTTGCAACTGATTAATCCCTGGATGGACTGAACTAGTTTATGACATATGGACTGTTTGACTATGCTATAACTCTTGCTGGAATAAAAAACTATTTAAGGTGCACAGTGTATCTGTCTTACTGAGTGTAAACTGCAACAACATTTATCTCACATCATTTGCCTGCCTGCTAGACTGCCGTTGCACGTTCTGCTAGGGTGTGTATCCCTAACACTGGTTATGGGCCCAGTGCACAGTCAGACTAACCAGGATATAACAGGCTTAGATTAAAGTGAGTGTTTGTGTAGTTACACAATACTGTAAACAGACAGCTGTGTTTTATTAATTATAGTTTTAATATCCAGATAAAGATGGCACAAGTCAATTTACAAAGCTTGTCTCTAATATCCAAACTGGATGGAACAAACTATGTTTCATGGTCTATGAAATGTAGCCTACTTCTACGCAGAGAAGGCTTGTGGAGTATAATTCAAAACCCACCAGAAGTAGATGCATGGGATCCAGAGGGTGAGAATGATGCCCAGAAAATACAAGAATATCAACTGAAGAATGAGCAAGCTCTCTGTATAATAGGACTGACACTCTGTGATGAGCAGCTTGTACATATTCAAGGAGAAGAAACAGCTGCCAAATGTTGGGAGAATTTAAGGAAGATTTATGTTCGAGACAGTGTAGGAGCGCATATAAATCTTACACGGAAACTGCTCAGAACACATCTTCAAAAGAATGGAGATATGCTGAGTCATATAAACATAAGAGAATTTTTCAGCAACTGCATGAAAAAGAACTTCTCAGAACTACACCAAGTTTATATAATTTTATCTGCTTTAGATAATAGCAATGATGACTTCGTAACTTCACTTGAGGTTCTGCCAAAAGATAACCTCACATTAACTGACATTACTGGCAGATTAATTGAAGAAGCCAGGAGAAGGCTTGAAAGGGATCAACTCAGAGGGGAACAACCACAATGTGAAGAAGAGAAAATATCTTCGTCAGCCTATACAATTAGAAAATGTTTTAATTGTGGAGAAAAAGGACATTTGGCAAGATTCTGCAAGAAAGCCAAAAGCCAAAATGCCAGCCAGAAAGATAAAAGGCATCAAAAGAATAAAAAATGCTTAGAGTTAGCCATGTATAGCAACGAAACTTTCTGAGAAACCGGGGACTGAACTAGTTTATGACATATGGACTGTTTTGACTATGCTATAACTCTTGCTGGAATAAAAAACTAAGGTGCACAGTGTATCTGTCTTACTGAGTGTAAACTGCAACAACATTTATCTCACATCATTTGCCTGCCTGCTAGACTGCCGTTGCACGTTCTGCTAGGGTGTGTATCCCGAACAGCCACTGTGGTCTCCCAAATAGTTTATTTTTACATACAGGCATTCAGAATTTGGCTGTCTCATGGTCACTATCAATTCAGGGGAAAAAGAAAAGTTTATCCCTGATCTTTTGCAATGTTTGGGCAACTGCAGAAGCATTGCTATAGTTTAACTATATGAATTAATTCCCATTTTTGTGTGAAGGCTGCAACCTGTTACAGGTATTGCTTGTCTTACAACCACAATTGGGACTGTAACTTTCATTGCTAATGACGCAATTGTTAAATGGGCCTAATTTTATTACTTTTTTACTGCAGTCATTAAGCAAATCATATGGTCATTAAGCAAATCCAGCTTCTCATTGACCATGCTTGTTGGAAGCCACAGCAATTATGCATCTGTGGACACTGCAACTATCATAAATACATGCCGATTTACATGCTGATTGCCAAGTGCCCAAATTATCATCACATGACCGTGGAGTTATAAGTGCAAGGATTGATTGTAAGTCACTTTTTATAGTGCAGTGGTAACTTTGAATGGTCCTTAAATAATTATAAGTTGAGGACTACCTATATGTTGGAACACCATTCTTAAAAAATGGAGACTAGAACAATATTTTTCTCCCTTTGTAAGCATGGGTTATATATAGAATTTTGAAAGCATGTGGTGGCTGTTTTCAGAAAATAGGTGAATATGCTTTATGAATGTTTGAAGGAAAAACCTCAAAATTGAGACTTTCCTTGTGAGTGCTTGGAAACTTTCATATTCACTTCTTAAGATCCTCATATTAATGAATAATGTTTAATAAAATATAAAGAGAACATTAAAATAGTTGAAGCAGAATCCAGTGTTTAATCTATCACTAGGTTCATGATACAAAAAAGTGCTTATATTAAATGGAAAAAATGTAATATTAAGTAAAATTTTTAAAAAGGTACAAACTTATATCTGGTTTCATTTAGTGTGATGTTTTTACAGTTGCTAATAGTTATAAGTGCAAACTTTCAGTAAGTGGATTTGTATCAGTGGTATGCAAGTCCATCTGATTGAGGCTTTCAGAGATGATTTTTGATGTAGCAAGATATCAATTATTACTTGATATAGAGTAAGAAACATTGGTCTCTTTCAGTGTCTCAGCATGGGAAGAAGCTAAACAGCTATAACATTTCGGTTTGAACAAGATGAGTAAATTACAAGCAAAGATATGAGGGGTTGAAGTATATACGGAGAATGATTTATATGGGGTCAATATGGTGATTTTAAGCTTTTATAAAAATTGAAACATGTCATTTTGATTTAAGAGAATGTGATGAAATTGGGGTAGTAATGATTGCAGTACGGGGTATGTTCTTGTTAAATTTCAGACAATTGTTCCTTCATTTTGCACAAAGCATTCTCATTACATCTTTCTTTAAAAAACTATTATCTATATCCATTTGGAATGATTGTCAGTTTGAGGCTGAACTATAGTTTAAGATAGTGGTGGCTAACCTTTTTTGGCTCCTGTGGCAAAAATTGTGTGCACGCTTGCATGCTTGCGCTCGCACTTGCGTGTCAGCACCCAAAAGGCAATATGCGCACCCCCCACGCCCCCTGCGCAGGCACGCACAATCCCCCCACACTATCCCCTTACCTGTGCTGTGCCTCCCAGCTGATTTTCGGGGTGTTTGAGGCCTTTTTTGACCTCCCAGAAGCTTAACGAAAGCTTCTGCAGCCTTTGCAGGCTGAAAAATAGGCCCATTTCGTCATTTCCAGTATTTCCGGAAATATAGGAAGTAACAAAATGGACCTATTTTTCTGACTGCAAAGGCTGCAGAAGCTTTTCTCAAGCCTCTGGGAGGCCAAAAAAGGCCTCAAATGGGCTGCAAATCAGCTGGGAGGCATGCACATGCGCAGTGAGGTAAGTTTGCCCGTGGCTCGCATGCCGGCACAAATGGCTCTGCGTTCCACCAGTGGTACGCATGCCATAGGTTCGCCATCATGGGTTTAAGAGATTAATTTATTGCCTTTGGCTATAAATAAACCAGGCAAGGTCAATTAATGCATTTTTCATTGTTGCATTCAGGGTAGGACTAAGAGGCAATGCATTGAAGCAATGATACAACTAAATCTCTTTCAATGCCCAAGTGTTCTCTATCCCCCGAAAGGATGGGTATCTATTACTGTTTTTCAGGATCTCTTTTGTTTATATTTATCAATGAATTTATAATCACATGATGGGAAAATTCTTATAAATTCCTTTTCAATTATGTTTTGAAGTGGGTATTCCTAAAAGAGAATTTGATATAAAATTAATTTATGCTGTGAAATTTGTGTTACTGCTGAATAGCTTGAATCTCTGAAGATGACCAATAACATAAGAATATAGTAAATTTGCCCTAGAAAATTAGAAGAAAACATGAAATTGATTCCTCAAGTAAGAGAAGAACATTATAAAAATCAATGGCTGGATCACAAGGCTATAAATATTTAATTGCAACTTTGAGGGCTGCTGCTGCTTGATCTCTCATGATTACAAATGCATATCAAGATTCAATGCTATGTCCTGCTCATTTTTCCTCCTATATTGTTCTATTTGCATTTGTCCTAGCTCACTTCTTTGGAATGTTTGGAACCAATGTGGTGGTGTTGATTTAAGGCATAGGATTGGGAATAGGGAAACCCAAATTCTCATCAATTTTAAACCAGCCTCATAGGACTACTTAGTCTCCATCAGCCCAACTTACCACAGGAAGCTCTAAGTGTAGCCCCTTGAGCTCCTGAATGAAAAATGGGATATACATATATGTGCTTTTTCTATGTTCTAAATGTCTTCTTTTACTGCGAAAAACTGGGTGAACAGAGACCAATTTAAGGCAAATTGTTCCCACTCCTGTGTATGGTTATAAAAGCAATAAAAATTATGGCTCTACGTTGGTGTGAGAACGTTAAGATTAAATAATTCAAAACTACTGTTTTGATACAGTATGCTGTAGTTATGAATTTTACTGCATGTGTATATAATGTATATAAATTTAAATAAATACTCCAGACAATTACTTCCCATGAGACTGCAAGTCAGAGATCTCCAATGGGATTATTGATCTCGGAGACAAGGGAATAGCCATTTTGCTCAAACTGCAGCTAGTGCATTGTACAATATAAAAACAGCTATGTTGATGCTTTAAAAACTTAAAATGAGAGGGAGAAGAATGTCTTTACTTGGTACTTAACTCGATCACAGCATGGATGTTTAATAAGCCTCCAGCTGAAAAATATTCAAGGAAGTGGCATGCCAAACAGGCTTTCTTCCCCTTATATTCAGCATTTGATACAGCACCACAAAATGGTTTCCATTGAATGTGTGTGTGTGTATAATGTGAATATATATGTAAATATGTATAAATTTGATACCAAAAACCCTAAGCAAAAGGAGCTATATGTAATATAGAAATTGTTTAATGTTTACATTTAATAAAACATACTGTTATATATATTCTGTTATCAATTCTAAAAAATCTTTGAGTAACTATAAGCACAACATCTGCTTAAGATTTTGGTTTATGTTCTTGATTTGATAGCCTCTAATTCTGTTATTTTGTATCTTCTTTAAAGTGATTCTAAAGACAATAGAAACAAAGGAGAAAAGCAACTTTGTATCATTCCTTTCATTGTCACTGATAAAAACTGGGTTGTTTGGACTCATGTAAAAAAAATACCATTATTTTTTAGAATTGTAAATATGAAGGGTCATTCAAAGTTATTCAAGGCGTTTTCTACATCTAAGAAAATCATAGCTAATTACTAACCATTTAATATTTTATATACATATTAACATTTTTGAAAGAAATAGATAGTAACTGATACATATTTGGTAGAATTAAAGCAATTTCAAATTTTGTAATGCAAATTTACTATTATTTCCAATTGCTACTTTTTTTGGTATGGTTTTTAATATGTCCTTGTCGTGACTGATTTGTGGTGTAACAGTTAATTTCCTTACCTATACAAATACAATATGTCAGTAAAAGGATTGCAGTCAAATAGAACCAAGCTGAATATTTTTAAAAAAACCTGATATATAAGTACAGTATTAATTAAATCATACCAGTTATGATTGCATAATACATTTAACTATGCTTAATTGAATTATAGTTTATTATTTCAGTTTCTAGTTCACGCAGCACACTGAAGTAGTAAACGACCATACCATCTGGGTTCACATAACATGTAAAGCAAAATGTGATTGTTTGGCTTACATGGTTAATGTGGCACACCAACACAGCATTAAATTAATATTTGTTTATCAGATCAAAAATGAATCTGGATCACAATAATATCTTCAAAATAATTATAATATGTATACTTTCTTGTTTGGAATAGACCTATTTATGTTATTTTCCTATGCATTTGAATTCAACGTTAGAACTAATAAAGAAAATTGGTTAACACACAGCATAGCAACCAGATTGCAATCTAATCTGTATAGATTGGAAAATTAGGTTGAATGGAACATGATGCTATTAAATGGGAAGAAATGTAACTTATTGCATTTAGAGGAAAAAAGCAAGGTGTACATATATAAAGAAAAATGACATAGAAGTACTAAATTGGAGAAAGACTTGTATTCAGTGATAAGAAACTAAGCATGAGTTGGCACAGGGGTGTCCAACTCAAGGCCCATGTGCCAGATCTGACTTATGAGGTGCTTAATTCTGGCCTATGAGGCCGCCCTGGAAACAGCAAAGGACTCCAGAGCCCGTTTTCTCTGGCAGAGTATTTGGGCCATCACAGGCACCCCCAACATGAATGACGTTGAACAGGCCACGCCCACCCCTGCAGTCAAGCACAACCAGATGCGCCCTCAATTCTAGTTTGGCATCACTGAACTAGCAGAATGAAATAGCTACTAGTTTTAATGTTATTTGGGCTACTGTAGAAGAAGCACAATACTAAAACAGATGAAGTCCTTATTCTTCTCTATTTTATCCTGATATACAATATACTGTAAAATAACAGCTTCAGTACTGTATGAGAATATACCACATTTTCATGATCTGGTCTGACAAGTTAGAACTGAGTTGCAAAAAGGAATGATAAGGTAAAGGTTCCCCTTGCACATACATGCTAGTCGTTTCTGGGTCTAGGGGGCGGTACTCATTTCTGTTACAAAGCTGAAGAGCGAGCGCTGTCCGAAGATGTTTCCGTGGACATGTGACCTGCATGACTAAATGCTGAAGGTACATGGAACGCAGCTACCTTCCCACCAAAGTGATCTTTATTTTTCTACTTGCATTTTTACATGCTTTTGAACTGCTAGATTGGCAGAAGCTGGGACAAGTAACGAGAGATCACTCTGTTACGTGGCGCTAGGGATTTGAACCGTCGAACTGCCAATCTTTCTGATCAACAAGCCCAGCATCTTAGCCACTGTGTCCCTTACAAAGGAATGATACAAAGACTTAAAAATAAATCCTATGAAGGCCGAAGGAACTTGAGTTATCATTCTGGGGAAAAGATGACTCATGAGAGATATAATATCTGTGTTCAGGTATATTAAAGAGTATCATGAGGAAAACGGTCAGAAACTATTTGCCAATGCCACAGAATCTAGGACCAGAAATAATGGACAAAATTGTGTAATTTATAAATATATAAGGAAATATTTCTTGATAGTAAGATATACATAACAACGGAACAGTCTACCTATGGAGGTGTTTAAAAGCTGGTTAGCTTTATTTTAATGATAATTTCCTTGGTTTTCCTGCATATTGAGGGTTGGAGTAAATGATCCTTGGGTCATTTCCTTTTCCACAATTTTTGATTCAAACACCAAGTTTACTAATCCCAGGCTATAAATAATATGCAATAGTATCTATAAATCCCATAAATCCTATAAATGCCTATCATCCCTTAAAACTCTCAGATCAGTAGTTGAAATCAGTTAACAAATAACCAGTAATTCAATAAACTACTAAAATTTCTGGGTTTTTGCCTGTTGGTCTTTTCTTATTCTATCCTTTCTGCTTAAGCTATATGCACACTAAAAAGCATGTAAACATAGCTGTCTATGTAATAGAAACTGCTTTTTAAAAATTTTCAATACAATATTATTGGAAGATAACTGCACCCTTTTCTAGTGGATTTTACAAAGAGATATGCAAACTTAGTGTATGTGCAGTGTCATTCAGTGATGCATCTTGGGATCCCCCCCATTTTCCTCAAATTATCTGCTGTGGAGGCTGTCATTCTACAGTGCTAAATTTAAATTTATATCTTAAAATTATGTTGAAAATAGATTAGCAGAATTGCAATCTAACATTCAGCTTTCCCTTCTGAAAAAATACTGCAGATAGTTAAGTACTCTGAGTAAGAATCAAATCAATGTTTTAATTTTAAAAAGGATAATTACAATAATATACAATACATAAAAAGAAAAAATGAGGTTTTTTGAAGACAACGAACCAAGTTAAAGTAGATAAAAATTACTCATATTCAATCACCTATGAATATGTAAAAAGACTAGACACAATCCTGTCCTAACATGGATATTAGGCCCATATTGAGTGTATTTGTGTAGGGTTACTTAAAGCATTTCTCCTCCTCTTTGAATAGACAGATTGCAAAGAGCAGAACACATCTCTATTGGCATTCAGTCATTACTTGGGTGTGTGTTTCTTGTACCGCATGTTCTCTACTACTTCGTTGTGCCCAACTAATGGTTCTGAAAATTAAACAAGAATTCAAAGTGCAGGTGCTCCATTTTTCATTCAGCACATTCTGTTAATTATAAATAAAGTGACAATTTCATTCATTAAGATTTTCAAACATTTTCATTACATTTTCTTGCAGATATTTTACAGGTTACATTCTTGCTAATAACTGTTTTAATGAAGGATTATGCAATTCAGTTATGAATTTGTCATCTAGAGTATATGAAGTTTATGATGCTTAGGATTAAAGTATCAATAAGACAGAACTATCTACAGAATTTTTAAAAAGTCTAATTTTTTTAAAAAGGGGTACCAGTAATTGTTTAGGTCAGGATGTTGACAGGTATCAAGAAAAGTTCCTGGCAGTATTCCTGAAGAATGTTTTAAAAAGTATTAAAAAATAACAAGCCTTCTTAAAAAAATTACATGAAGAGAAACCTACCAGGTAAGCTGCACAGTTTACTTTTCAATCCTAAACAAGTTGACAGCATCCCTTTCTATTTCTTTCTTAATCTATTTTTGTACAAGCACAACAACTGCAGTGCAGACATGGAAGTTCCTGTCCATTTTCCCCTTAATTTAGTTTGAAGGGAAGCAACTCTGTATGCACAAAAGCTATACTAACACAGTGTTATTCTGCCAAGTTTAAAAGAAAATATTATAAAGGAACTAGTTCTGCAGGCACACTGCAGCATACTCTGTGCTTACACTATTCTAAGTTATTCAGGTCCCTTTCTTATTCAGATATTTCAGATCTGTCTGAAAAACACACACACATAATGTTCGTTAAATTAGAACTGAACAAACTTTCACTATTTATCCAGGGATAGCAAGACTAACAATACATATACCAATGACTATGATTTCTCTTCGACTGATTCATACAAGCATTTTAATATTTCCCATTAGAGAAAAAAATAATTATAATTCAAAATAAAATAAATGTACTGTACATCCCAACATGTTTACATAAACAATAACTGATAAATTTTGTGAACATCAGGACCTGTGAAGGCTATAATAAATATTTCAAAAACCTAAAAGAATTTTAAAAGCTCTGCTTATCCAGTCCATTTAGCCTGACAAAGCAGAGATTTCATAATCACTTGCTGATATTATGGGTTTTCCCATCATCCGCACATTCTTAGCATTAGTAATCCTTGCCATCATACACACTGGCTTATCAAAGTACCGCACAAGTGCTGGTTCAGTCAACAGGGAAGCCAAAAATTGCTCAAAGGTGATAGCCCAGTCTCTGTCAATACTACTACTTCTTGGCAGAGAATTTGGGTTGCTGCTTCGTACCAAAACAGTGTCTTCACTGATGTCTTCGCAGTGCAGCTTTTCCTCCTCGTGAGAACCTGCACTCAGGACAGAATACGAAGACATGGAGCTATCATCTTTAGTATCATCATCAGAAATCAACATGGAAGAACCAGCTCCGTTATCCCTAGGAGAAGAGTCTTCCAGTTTAACATCCTCCATCTGTGAACTGTCACCACAAATATTCTCCTCTTCATCAAGAAAACTATTTTGAAAATGATCGTGTTGATCAAGATGGTACTGCTGGCTCCCTTTCTTCTGAATCAGCACGTTCTGAATGGTTTTGCTGGTATTCTCAGCCTCTTTAATAGACTGGACACTAAACAGCTTACCAACTTCACCAATCTCTAGAAGCAAACTTGTCACAGCTGCAGTTGCATGATAAAGATCCTGCTCATTGGGGTCCTCACTGAACATGTTATACATGGTCTTACACAGTTCAATAAACTGCTCCTAGATATAAAAGAGAAATATAATGCTTTGTTGGTAAGCAGCTGTTCATCCTATTTAAATCCAACTGTTAGATGAGGCTCGCAGCTGTTTTTCTTCCAGCAGACTGACTAGATCAGGAGTCACCAACCTTTTGGACCTCAGGGACCACCAAACTCATAATTTTAAATCCTGCAGACCAGAAACTGTGGGATACCAAAACTCATTTCTGGCAGAGTGGTGGCCAGGCCAGGCACGTGGGGTGAGTGAAGCAAGTTCCCCCACTCTGCCCTTTCCTCCCTCCCCTCACTACCTCGTGTTGTTCGCTATGCAAGCAAAGCAAGCCTTGTGTTCCCGTGGACCATGTGGGTGGCGCAGCCTTGTGTTCCCGCGCAGCCTGGATTAATTGCTTTGGGGGGGGGACATTTCTCTGCGGACCACCAAAATTTTCTCGTGGCTCACTAGTGGTCCCTGGTCCACTGGTTGGCGACCACTGGACTAGACAACACCTATCTAGTTTCAATAATGACATTATCAAGTGTCCTCAGATTATTTGCTAGGATCCAAGAGAAATATCTCCATAGTGAAAATGTATTTTGTCTCTATGAGATTATTTTTTTACACATACACACACGTGCTTTTGATGAGAGCTAGTTTCTAGATAATACTTAATTAACAATAACCAGTGCAATCTTGCAAAGTTGCTTTAAAAAGGTTTTAACAGTATCTAGCATGCAATCCAATTAAAGCACACTATTCTTGAGCATATGATAGGTATACAACACTTCCAAGTTCTAGTAGAACCTTTTGTCTTTTATAAAGATATAAAAAAGTAGAAGAAAAAGGAATAATAGGTCCAGTTCTCCCAGTGATAGAATCTTTTACCTTTCCAGATAGTTTACTTTGTCACATCCCTCCCATTAAAAGTCCCCTGAAAGCAAATGTTGTGCCAATTTGCTTACCTATCATAATTAAAAATGAAATATGTAGCCCCAAAATGTCCTAAATTATTAGCCCCATCCATTCTTATATGAGATTTCCAGGCAGGGCAAAATGAAAAAGTGAAGCTCCATCCATTAGAGGCTGCTCACCTATAATATAGAGCATAAGAATAATATCTACTGTCCTACTTTCCCTCTTTTAATTTGGATGTTATGCAATTGGAATTAAATCTTTCCAACTTTAATCCCATCCCAAGGTTAAGCTAATATATGCTTTACTGATATGAAATCCCATCATGCACTTTTAGCATCATGCGTATGCTAATTTTGCATTTTTCAAAAGAACACTTACCTGATTTAGTTTAGGTAAGTCCTTTGCATTTTTGGCTTTGGGTTTATTCTCTTGACTCCAAATTTTAAGGCAATTTTTATTTTCTTGAGAATTCTTCTTTCCTATTACAATCAATTATCCAAAACATAGTAATGTTTATCTGATTATGGTCCAAATACAATTCCCCTAATAGCCTTAATGTTGGTAAAGATAATGAAAAGCATACCTTTTTCTGTTTTCAAACTCACATTAACAAATCCCTCCTCAGCTCCATGTTTGTTTCTTCCTTCTACAGCAACAACTAATGAAAGAATAAGTATATAAGCACTCTTCTTTCAAAATACAGTGGTACAATAGCCTAATTTACAGTCAAGATTCTCTTAAGTAAAAGTCAATTCCTGATGACTATATGAACTTGACCTTCTAGGGTTCCTTGTTTGCTATTGTTGTTTACAGCAATGTAATTGATCACTGCATCCTTTTCAATGCTTTTCAATTTCCCAAAGTATTCTAATGCCTGGGGATTTTTGGTGGTCCAAATACTAATCAGGTCTGAGCCTGGTTTGCTTTCTTCAGATCAACCAAGGTTGATCTGTGCCAAGTGCTGCAAACTAGGAAAGCTTGTATCTGGCAGGTTTTCCAAGACTAAATACTAAATCCCTGTTTTATGGAAGAATTCTAATAAAAAAATCTGAGAAATGAAAAATCTTTGGGAAAAAGCATCAAATACAACACTATACCCAGAATTAGATACTAAAAGGAAAGAACCTATCTCTACTGATTTCCGCCCCAAAGCCATCGTTAATCTATAACAAACAGTAAGAATTTTACTGTATCAATCGCAGAAGCTGGAGCTGCACTTAGCATCTCCTACTATTGAATAGTTATAATTAATATTTCCAGTTTTATATTCTTCCTCTATCTCAATTAATAACTAGTTCTGTATAAACTGTATTTTCAGAAATTTGAGGAAACACTCTACATTAATAAGGAAGTGTATTTATTTTTGTACAATTATATTCATATTTATCTATGTTTATATATACTTTTATCAAACATGCTTGATATTTAGACTTCTATCAATGCGACTGCATGGAATATTGATCTTGACATAAACATTATTTTAATCTACCATTATCTTCTCAACAAAAACTCTCAATGAAAGAACCAGCTTTGTCTAAATAGTTAAGGCATCTGGCTAGAAAGCAGGAGAGTGTAAGTTCAAGTTCTGCCTTAGCCATGAAAGCCAGCTGGGTGACCTTGGGCCATTCTTTCTCAGCCCAGCCCACTTCACAGGATTGTTGTGCAGAAAATAGGGGGAGGAAAATGTGCTGGGTATGTTTGCTGCCTTGAGTTATTTGTAAAAAAAAATAAGGCAGGATTCAAATAACTAAATACAATTATATAGATCCAATTTGTGATACAAATCTTTAGATCTATCATGAGCTACACGTTTAGAAACAGATATTATCAATTTTGTTGGTAAGCCATCTGTTTGTATATGGAATTCCCAAATTTGCTTATTGAATCTGTCATTGTAAGAATCATTTAAAAGACATCTTGTTAAAACTGTTGTTCTCCTCTCTCCAGACAAGCTAGCTGTTTTTTCTTTTGAAGTTAAGGGAGACTTTACAAAATTATCAATATGTTTAGTCAGGAACAAGAAAACTAACACATCTTTCTACCCTGTGTACGCTCTGGTGTAATGTCTTCAAAGAAGTAATGAGTTGCTTCAAATGCTGAATCTGGCTCTTCGGGATCAGAAGATGGATCTGTACAAACAGGTATGAGAAATCATCAACAAATTTCCTATTTTAAATATGCATCACCATATCTATCATTTATAGCTGGAATACTACACAGGTGGTCCTCCAGTTATGATGGCAACTGGAACCAGAATTTTCATCACCAAATGATGTGATTGTAAAGCATGATATCATTTGACTACATCGCTTAGCAATGGCAATTCCTGCAGTTCCTCTTACCATCACCTAAAATGGTATAGGATTTCATACGAAAGATATGTTAAGCTATCTAGAATTATTCCATGCTTACATACCTGGCAAAACATGCATTTTATAAAGTAGTTTCAGTTTCTCAGTAAGGTCTCCATGACATGCTGCACCTAGAAGAAATTGAGTCATTGTAGTAAAGTCCTAAATATAGTCATCAACTAAGTGTCATCAATTTAACATTAACATATGCTCTTCTGAAACAGTTAATATTATTGATACTTGCTTCTGGATAGTTGAATCTGCTAGACTTGATAGCCTGTGCAAAATTCCTAGTACAGGTTTTAAAAACCTTTAAAGCCCAGCAAATCACAGCTTTACTCATTCAAATGACGTGGCCTTACATACCACCATTCCCAACCAAAACCTAGACTTAAAAGTACAGCTTTAGGCAATTTTACTTTGTTCACCCTTTTGTACATTAACCAGCAGTTATCTCCCCTCCTGTAAGTTTTGGATGGAGGTATTTTGCCAACATATCTGGGTAGAATAGAGTGATCAGCAAAATCCAAAAGTTTTTTCTCTCCTTGCCTGGCAATATGCAAAGAGATGGATTTTGCTCAGTAACAAAATCTACAATTGCATTCTGAAGAAAGATGTAGTATCTTATTTATCTAGCATAACTAATAACATTATTTTATCTCACAATAACAAAGGCCTATCTGTAAACCTTTGATCTTATGGAAAAATAAGATATATTGGACCAACAGGGCGATATATACTGTACTGTAAGCAAGTTCACTGAGTGCATGCCCCTTTAAAATAGTTAAAGAAGCATTGCTATTTATACCAATTAAAACATAGATTAATTCTGATATTTGAGATCCATTTCAATATTTTCCATTCTTTAACTGAATCCTGTCTTCATAAAGAATAAATGTTGAGACTGTCTGTACACATATATTAAGTGCTGACTTTAAATGAATTGTACGGTCAAAATTATTGACTCACATACTCTGTATTATCTATCTCAGAAAGGGGAATATGTTCAGTGGTGGGATTCTTTTCTTTTTTTTACTACTGGTTCTGTGGGCATGGCTTGGTGGGCATGGCAGGGGAACAATACTGCAAAATCCCCATTCCTTCCCTATCCCACTAACCTGCTTTCCAACTCCATTCTCCTTGGGAGGCAGAGAATAGATGGGAGCGGGGCCAGTCAGAGTGGTATTTGCTGGTTCTCTGAACTACTCAAAATTTCCACTACCAGTTCTCTAGAACTGGTCAGAATCTACTGAATACCACTTCTGGATGTATTTCTACTAAGAGATTACAAATAGGAGGATTTGAAGAATATTAACTACCTATGAACAATTACAAAAAAATAACAAACACATAACCTTTTATAATGCAAATCTATTTCATGAATGATTGCATGCTAGACAATAATTTATATAGTTAATGGTGATAAAAAAGAGCCAAATGCCGTTAGATAAGCAGCTTTGTTCTTACTAAGTCCAGAGACAAATTCTCGGAAGTTAATTAAGGAATCGCCGTTTTCATCCAGCAATCTGAACAAGCGTGCAGCTAGAACATCAGAATGAGTTCCACATGCCCAAGGAAAGAGAAGAGTAAACATCCCTTTGAACTGCTCAAAGTCTATGCGGTACTGTTCCAAATAAGGCAAGCTTGGATCATGGCGGTCAGTAGCATTGCTGGTGCCTCCCCAGTAGCAGCTAGTGAGATGTTCTGCCTGATAGAAAAATAAGGCACGTGAAATTATTTTCATCTCTACAGTTATTTCAGCAATACTTCCATCACAGTTTATGCATCTTAAAAACATTTTAATATAAAAATATTTTTCATATTGCCTGGTACTAGTATTGTTAAAAGCAAATTCTGACCACAACCAAATCGGGTTATGACAAAAAAAAATCCACAGTTTTTTTTCCCCCACGGCCAATTTCCCCTTCCATTCCATTTTTTTTTTGTAAGTGCCAAACTTCCAAAATTAGGTTCAGGTCACAACCATATCGGGTTGTGACCAAAGTTACGGAACGAATTATGGTCGTGACCAGAGGTTCTACTGCACTTGGAAGTAAATATTGACATAGAAACAAGACAAATTCCATCTAGAAATGTTTCTCCTATATATTTCTACCATCGCAGGCCTTTCTGTTATTAAGTTCCAAAATTGTTGTCCTCCTATTCACTGACTGATGTCATTTCATACATATGGGACAAGAGGTAATCTAGAAACCCAAGTTAACCTGCATTAAAATGTTGGTCTGGAATGGAAAGATCCAAGGTCAAATCCCTATCTGAGTATGGAACTCACAAGATCACTTTGCACCTGTTAATATCACTTAGCCTAGTTGATCTCACAATGAATATACCCTGAAGGAAAGCCCATTATATGTTTATTTTATTTTATTTAAGAAAATTTATATGGCCACTCAACTCTCTCTCAATAACTCTGGGTGGCTTACAAAGATGTTGCCTAGAAAACCTAGAGCAGAGGTCTCCATATGTGGCAACTTTAAGACTTGTGAAGTCCACAAGTCTTAAGGTTGCCAAGTTTGGGGACCCCTGGCCTAGAGGAATGATATAATGTGTGTTTCTGATTATAGATTATATTTATACCAGCCTTGTAAATAGACAGAGAAAATTGCCATATGTCCCAGAAATATTTATATTACTGTTTGAGATTTACTACAGTAGTTGATTTAAAACAAAGCTGAAACTTCAAGTCCAGTGAGTGTTCTGGGTACAATTTAATCTGTAACTTCAAATCTGGTTTTACAGCAAGTGTGCAGCTATGATAGTTTTTCAGGGTGAAAACAATTAATCGGTGTCCCTTTGTTTTGTTAATTATGATCACAAAAATATTATCTACATAACGATAAACAGTCACATTTATTATCCTGATAAATATTTTAAAGTGTAATTTAAATACCATATCCTTGTACAATTAGGGGAAGTGAAAATGTTCTGCTTTATAAATTAAACATTTTCTCAGTAGCACATTTTGGTCTCTTTAAATTATTTTAGAAACTATTAAGTTGAACTTCGTAAGAAAAAGCAAATGTGGTATCTGCCATAAATAACATAGATACAAGACAGCTATTTGAAGGTTACCTTGAAAAGGGCATAAAGTTCTTCCAGCTCATCTATTGTAAATGAAGTTTCAGTTACTATAGTTCGTACCTTCAAAGTATAAAAAGGAGAAACTTTAAACACATGTATTTATCTTTCATATTTAAATTCAAAGAGCAAAACTCCCAAGAACTTACCACATTTCGTTTGGTAGTATCTTCTAGGGTTTGAATGACCTTCAACCTTTGTTTGAATCTCATTTGTTCAATCAAATCTGCTCTAATGGTGCCAAATTTCTAATAGAAAAAAAATAACATTCATTCTTCCTGGAAAAATTAAGATACAAAATACACTAAAAGACAATTTCACTTAGACATTACCTAAACAAAGTAGTTAAGATGTGACTTAAGGTATGACTAAATGTAAAATCAGGGTTTATATCTTCCTTTTTTAAATAGCAGATTAAAATATATATTCTGACATGCCCAAAAGGATAGGAGATTTTAGTTGCAATACTAAGGTCATATATCTAAGACAAAATTAATTAGGAAGAATTTCAATATATTTTAAACATTTCAATTAAAAGCATTTAGATTCTAGATATATATCACAGAAATCACAACTTCGTATATTTGTAGGAGGGACAGAGTGGGGAGGATAGATAGATAGGTAGATAGACAAATAGATAGATCTTGGACTACTCCTTTCCTTCAGCTAGAAAAGGAATGGAGCAAGGATACAAGAGGTCAGTATTTCAAGGTCATTCTGTTGCAGATGCAGTAGATCTCTTGGACCCTCTACTATTTCTTCTAGATGAGTGAATAAAAGACCACAAAAAGCCACAAAATATACACTGCATTATTATTATTATTATCGTTATTACTACTACTTACTACTACTACTATTACTACTATTGTTCTGGTTATGACTTCCATAAGGATAAGATATGAAAGAAGGAAAATGTGCAGAAGAGGTTCACAGTTCTTTTTGATGTAAATTTATAACATCTTTAAATCCACTAATGCATAGATTACATACTAAATATAGTCTGAAAATAATTAGAGCCTTATATATGCTTGTCAGTGCTATTATGCCTTTTTAATATCATGAAAACTGGACTTCCATTCAAATTATCCTACATGGATAATTATCATTGGTGTTGCCCTTCTATTTATATATCAGTTGAGACAAGCCAGTTGCCAGAGAGCCAATTTGGTGTATTGGTTAAGGTGCCAGGCTAGAAAGCAAGGAAAGTCCTGTTTTATCATGAAAGCCAGCTGGGTGAATTTGGACAGTCACTCTCAGTCCAATCCACTAATGGAGTCATTGTTGTGGGCAAAATAGGAGAGGGAAAATGTGTTGGACATGTTCACCGCCCTGAGTTATTTGTAAAAATAATAACAGTGGGAGAAATAAATAAGCAAATAAGTAATCCTGCAATCACTAGCAATGCAATCCTATATTCAAGAATGCATGCTATTAATTTCAACAGCTTTCATCCAGATAAGAGAATTTAGCAACTATATAGTACTAAAAGCTCCTTTTTGTTTGTCCATTTGAAACGTATCATAGCACACAAATTTTTGAATTGAAGTACCTCGAATTTGCCAACTTAAAGAATGCATACAAAATCTGGGTACATTATTCCAACATAATTGAAATCTTAAGGATCTTTACACCAGTTGTATTTTCAAAGTTGTGGCTACTGCAGCGTTGCACAGCTAAGTAATTGTGATTTTCAACACTCTCGGCCAGCTGCCTACAAAAAGGCAATGGGAAAGCCAACAGGATCCTGGAAGCCATTTCCACTACCTCTGCTTCCCCAACCCATGGTCATTTTGTTTATATCTTCAGATAAGAAAATAACTCTTAAAGGTTATGGATTGTCTACATATAATTCAAAAGTAATTCCCGTTCTTTCTGTGCTGAACAGCTTTCCCAATTTCATTTCCGTGTGTTAAAAATTAAAGGTTCCCCTCACGCATACGTGCTAGTCATTTCTGTCTGTAGGTGGCGATGCTCATCTCTGTTACAAAGCCAACGCTGTCCAAAGATGACTTCATGGTGATGTGGCCGGCATGACTAAACGCCCAAGGTGCACGGAATGCTGTTATCTTCCCACCAAAGTGGTCCCTATTTTTCTACTTGCATTTTTACATGTTTTCGAACTGCTAGGTTGGCAGAAGCTATGACAAGTAACAGGAGCTCACTCCGTTACGAGGCACTAGGGATTCAAACCGCTGAACTGCTGATCTTTCCGATCGACAGCTCAGCGTTTTAGCCACTGAGCCACCGTGTCCCTTTTCTCAGAATTTCTCGCTAGATTAGATTACTGCCATGACATTCTAACACATCTTGGAGGAAAAAGGATTAGGGAGGAGAGAGCTAGAATCTGACAAGTCATTTGCTTGGTAGGTGTATTTTTTCCTACTCATGTTTAATTACCAGTATGTTTATCAAATTACCTCATAGGAAGTTCTGATGAGCCTAAATATATCTACTTCAGGATAAGGCCCTATGTCATCACTCAATAGTGAATGAAGGTGAGGAATTGGCGGCAAGGTGCTGTCTTTATTGGTCACACTATCTAAATACCTACAGGTGTCAAGAAAAAACAATAATATAACACATTTTAATTCAAGTGTAAAAGTACATGATATTCCACTTTCAATTTATCATACATTTATTCACACAAGCATACTGCAAAAAGTTGAAATTACATTAGAATATTTTTAAATGTTTCTTCTAAGTAGCTCTAATTGTTTCACAAAAATCATTATATTTATTCTTGCACCAGTCCTATAAAATGACCATTATTACTACAGTATTACCTTTATAATACACATTATTGTTGCACCTAAGTGATACTTGAATGCTATGACGGAAAGAGGTAGTGAGGGGGGGGAATGTAAAGCAAGGAGAATGGGCAAAGTAAGGAAGGTACATGTATGCCCATCGTGCTGTTTTCTTTCGTGATAAACATTATACACAGTGGAGAAATAGAACAAGGAGTCTCTTATCTTCTTCCCATATATTATGTCATCAAGCAGTGTTCACCAATTTCATTCAGATCTATTATATTTTCCTTCCTCTTTGTTTGTAAAGCAAATGCATATTTATTTTCTTTGTCACTTCATGTATTTCAAATCACAGTCTTCCATGTGCTATGGTCAAAATGGGCCACAAACAGAGGCTTCCATCACCCATCATGGATTTGTTCAACCAAAGCTTTCTCCAACACTTTGTAAAGAGACAGAGAAAGTGCCTTTGTCATACCTAACAACAGCATTCCTTGCTAATAATAAGGACAGTAGCAGTTAGTTTGAGCTGATTTGGGCCAGGTTGGCAATAACAGGCCAATGTTATTCTAAGTATGTCTAATCTACACTAAGGGATTTCCCTGCAAGCTAAATATTATTACCAGCATTTTATCATTTTGGAAATATTTATATTGCAGTGTATTGACACGTACTTGTGGTTCAAGAAACAAAATATCAACAAATGCTTTATTTTTAGACAGTCACATGAAAAGTCGTAACAGTGCTGAAGCTTAGTCTTTACAACACACATTTAAATAGCTTTCTGGTTTAAACCATTCCAGAGTGATGCACAGATAGTTAGAACTTGAGACAGGGATATGTGCCTATGTGTTATTAAATTGTCTACTAAGTGTAACAAAAGCCACAATTGTTCAAAAATATTTTTAAAAAACCCATAGTTTTCTCATTTGAAGGAGGTATATTTGAGTTCTGCTCTGCATGTATGAAATCCCAGGAAATTTTTATTCTAAAACCTCTAGCAAAAAGGCTGGGCAAGACCTCTCTTTGGGCATTACTTGTAGCCAGGAATGACAATGCCATGCTAAAAGAATTACTTAACTCTGTAGAAAACTGCCCCTTATAATTAAATGAGTTACAAAACAATAAAAGAAAATAAACACTCAAGTAAAGTGGCTAGCAGAGACAAATTAGTAAGAAAGGACACCAGAAGCCAAAAGGCTCCACTTAAGAGCTAAGAGCTAAGCTGTGTTATATGAAAAACTTCTGGCAATGCAAAAATTAATAATTTCAAGATGTGACTTGCTCTGAATGTAATTGAATGGAACAAAAATCTGCTGTTAGAGTACTTACCTTCCCAAGACAGTCATAGCTTCACCATCATCTTTACAGTTCAGCAACTTCTCTACATTTGCATCTAGCACCGCTAGTGCTAACTGGAATATCACCTTTATACCCTCATAGAAGAAACAATCTACCACCACAACAGCACTTTCAAAGGGCATTACACTGAGGAAGAGTGTGAGGAACCATGAAAGAGAGATGGTTGAAATGACTCCCAAATCCTGCATGCAGTCATAGAGTTGTGGGATATAATCCCGAGCTAATTCTTCAAACACACCTTGATCCACCAGAGCACCTGTAAGGCATAATCAAGTTTTTGATAAGCAAAACTGGAGTCAACAGAATATGTATTCAGGCCCATCCAAGAAAACGAAGTAGAAGCGTTTTCTAGTTAATGCATATTGAATTGGATTGAGTTGGTCCACTCAGGTGTTTGGAATTTTGTCTGCCATCTGCCTCAGTCAACATGACCAATGGGAAGAACTGTGAAAACTACAGCCCGAATCATCTTGTGACAAGAGGTTGTCTACCTATAAACTACATTATGTTCTCATTCAGAAAAGAGGTCTTTTAAAAACATGCATTAACTTGTCTGATTTGCATAACTGTAAATAAAAATACTGCTATTAATAATAGCCTATTTCAATAATTGCTTTCCAATTTAAGTAACCAGGCAATCACCGCAACTTTAGCAATATCTGCAGTTTATTAAAAATGGATTTATTTTACACACTAAGAACAAAATACCTTATATTTGGCTGTGATATGAAATAAGAAAGCATAAAAATGTAACATAGTTCACTACTTACTTAACTAGCTCTACTATTATTCCATATCAATGGTTTCAAACATCCAAACCTGCAGCTCAAATTGAACTTTTTGATAGTTTTAAATAATTTCCCAATTATTAGTTCTATTAACATACCAACAACTCTTGTGTTGTAGTAATCTGGCAGCATACGCTCACATAAAGCCACCAACAACCAAAATGCTTCCTCTTCCTTTGCATACAAAAGCAGGACTGATGTAACAATATTCATGGCCTAGAAAATATAAGACACAGTTATCTAATTTGATACATTTTTCATAACAGATTCTGTCAAGCAATAGACATATGATGAGCAACTTGCTATGACTTAAGATTGCAAAAACATTTCTCATCAGACTTAAAACAAAAGTCTCCAACATTCATTCTCACAGGAAAATCATGGAGGAATTAACTATAGTTTTAAAAAGCTACAGGGGGATGATAAAACATGAATAGGAAAAATATCTTATTGATTTGCTGATGTTACCTAGTGTCTGCAAGCAAACAATCAAGCTCAGAGAGCACCATGGACTCCACAGTTTTTATTTTCTTAGTGTCAGTTATAAAGTACTCAATTATTCCAATGTTAATCTTTCTAACAGGACAACTTTCAAATATTGAAGGCCATTCATCAAAACAGGCAGTGGAGAAATGGGATGATTGTATCAGCAGGTCTGACTCAAGGTAATCAAAGATAAATAAAGGTGGTAACTCCCAGAAACTGCCTTGTGGAGACAAAGCATCTTCAGTAGTAACAGAATGTTAGGTATTGGTCAGAAAAGAAAATAAGAAAGGACAGCAGATAATAAAAGATCACAAGATCCTTCTCGGAATACATGGCTGACTGGAATCCTGAACAAGAGCTTCCTCCACTAGACAGGAAGATACAAATGTTATGCAATGTTGGGATCCAAAACAGGGAAAAGCACTTTCAATTCAGCGTGAACAGCTCTTCCTATCTGCCTGCTGCCATTTAAAGAAGTTTAACATTTTGGGGGGCTCAAACAATGCCCATATATGTCCAAGAAAATATATGTTAGAGTTAAGGTATTCTTAACATTTTAAAATGTTCTATGACAGAAATATTTCAGATCTGCTGTTGTGAATAAGGTGACCCATCGGTTGCTCCCCACATTCTTCCAATAGATATAATTTCTATTTTAAAACATCTATTAGCTGGGTCACAAGAGTAACCAGAATTTTCATTATATAACTGATATGTACTGTCTAATCAATCCTATAGCTCAGGGGACTGAAACATGGAGCCCTCTAAGTCATTTTTCTGTAGCCTTAAATCATAGTTCATGAGAACTAAAGGCCTGCCCAAAATGACCAGGGACAACAGATCAAGGCACAGAAAATTATCCAAGAAGTCAAGTAGCCTGGCAGTGGTAGCTTACCAGTTTACCACTGTCCAACCTCTGGGCCTGAACCATGTCCTGGGTGTATAAGACCTCTCACAATGAACAATGGCATTGCCTGGGAACTCTTGTCAACTCTTTCACTCTGTAGTGGGGCTGGACTCTCAGGCAAAGCCAGTAGAAAGTGAGGCTTGCTCAGGGATGATTGACTAGGAAGTTGGAATTCCCTGAGGAAGGTTTGGCATGAGGCGCATGAGCACCTTTCCATGTGATCCTCTTTGCTAGGCAAGTGAAGGGATAGACAACCACAACCAAGCAGAAGCTCTTTAATAGGCAAAGGAAAGAAAGAGAAAAAATTCAGCTAGGCAAAGAGAGAAGAAGAAGAAAAAGAAGGAAGATCACTCTACTTAGCAAGAACAGAAAGGAAAAGAAAAAGAGCCTTTGGGCAGCTATCAGCAGGGATGATTTTCTAGATTATATTATTCTAGTTAATGAAAATGATACAATTTCAATAGCCAAAGTGACATGGCCTCTTTGCAGCTTTCACAGATAGATCTGTTTGTAAAACTAATAAATTTACTACATCTACGTTTAATGGACCACCATGGTAGCAAGATGATGTAATGAAAGATTTAGGCATTAGATGAGAATTGTGGAAACTCAGATTCTAATTCACTCTCAGACAAGAAAATTTACTTTGGGCCAGTCATTTTTAGCAGAAATCACAATACTAATTGGGGGAAAAATAGAAGACAGAAATTGCAACTGAGCAACTTTTCAGTTTGTGGAATTGATAAAAAAAACCCTGCATCTTTTAAAGTTCCTACAGAATTTTATATTACTCTATTAAAAAGCTTTAGTGTTATGGCCCTCGAGCTAAAGTACTAATAAAGCTAATGCAACACTTCTGAAGCTTTGAGTTTGAGACACTGGTTCTAGATAAAGTCCCAAGGCAGGCCAAGTTTAAATTTTCTGTAATCTCTTTCAGCAAAACTCAATTCAGCCCTTTTCATTGAACAATTAAATTATTGTTAAACACTTTACAATCATGTATTTTGTTATCAACTGGGGTCCTTGAAAACTTGCAAAGTAACATACTACAAAAAAGATCCATTATGCAGAGACAACAATGAAGCAATATGCAAAAACTGAATGCACTTTTTTTTTCTTTTATCAGTTTTCACAGCACAGTGTGCTGGGAATAAAAAGTATTTTGGATGCTATATATACTGTGTTCCCTTTGTGAAGCCCATCCTCCTGAATCAAAGTCTACTATCAGTGGTATACTTCTTGGCAAAGCTGCAGATGTATGGATTATGAATTTGTACCTAAATTAGGTAGCATGCATCAATGTTATACAGACAATCTGAATTTTCAAGATCTGTCCTCAGCTGAAAATTCAACTAAACCAGTGTTTCTCAACCTTGGCAACTTTGAGATGGGTAGACTTCAACTCCCAGAATTCCCCAGCCAGCACTGAACTAAACAATAAAAGCATTAGGATGAGTGAAATCATCTATTTTATGATACCTGGCAGTATCCTATGTTTGGATTTCTAAAGGCATAGGCAGTTAGGACTCGCCGCAGAGCTGCAATACCCATCTCATTCTGGAAGGCTGGGTGCTCCGGAAGAGAGCGGTGTAAATCCCGCTCAATCTCTTCTGTTGCAAGATTGTATTTCCCCATAGATTTCTCCACCAAGTCTTCATAATAGCCAGCGTGCGTAACCATTTCATTAATTGCTCCTAGAAATGCAAATGAGTATATTGACAAATAGAGGGAGAGATTACAGATGTAGGCCAAGAATCAAATTAACTGCACAGATCAAGTACTTTTGTTTCCATATGGAAACCACTTCTGAATTTCGTGCTTGATGTGGAAAAGAATGGAACTTTGACTTTGGGTTTTATAAATTAGATTGACAGTTCTTTATAGAAATGACTTGTTCATATTATTATGGAAAAACGAAAAGCTGTGATTTGATGTTAATGCCCTATTCTACTGCAACAGAGAAAGTTTGAAGTCAATGCTTCTTTTTCTTTTCTTTTTGCTTACCTTTCTTCACTTCTTTCCCCTTTCCCTTCCCTCTCACTGCTCTTTTATTTACTATTGTATTTTGCATTTTATAATACTTTATAATAAAAAATGTAAAAAAAAAAATTAACTGCACAGATCATTCTCATGCTCAAGCAATCAGCTGACTTTTAAGAATATGTAATTCATTATTTGACACACACCCACATTTTAAAGCTGTAACAGAAACACAATGTATCTTATGAGAGGATGCTAATCATATAAAGTTTTTAAAAACGTTATATGTCCAAAATTCCAGGTGCATCTAAAGTGTTTTTTGGGGGCCCAACTTTATGAAAAGATAATATTTTAATTAAAATCCTATATTTTGATTAACCATTGCCAGATATTTGGTTTGCAAGTGTTTTCTAATCTGTTTCTTTTCCTAAGATAGTTTGTTGGGTGACAATATTTATTCTAAATAAACCAAAATATCACACAAACACACTAATATGGGAGAGCATATTATGGACACATTCATTTAAAGATGACAGTGGAGCTCTTCTTCAACAGCCAATGTAAATACATACTAAGATGTGCGCTTTTTTCTTGATAATCTACAAAGTTTATCCAGAGCCTTAAATTACAGTACTCATTCCATAATTTGGGAAGGGGAGAATCTTAACATTTTAAAGTAATTATTTAGATTCTGTATCTGTATCTCTATTTATTTATGGCAATTCTAAATAAATCTATCACCAAATTATCTATTTATGGAGATGCTCAGTCACCCAGGTCATCGTTGTCGCAAAGGTGCTTTTTTCAAGAGGCAACTGGACTTTCTTGTTTTTCTTTGAAGATTTTTCTTATCCAATAAGCTTTTGAAGACAGCGAAGTCCACATTTTGTACAGAAATGGTGTGAAAGAGGGGTCAAAGAAGCATCTATATCAAATTTGAATAGCCCTCTCTCAACAGAGGGGGGGGATATGACCTCATGTATCTTCAGTCTACAACACAGCCCTTTCAACAGTTCCAAGAAGGCTCCACACCCATTTGCATCACTCAGGTGACCTTAAAGACACAGATAGACTTAACATCTTACTAAAAGAATGCAAATGTCTGCAAGGAGTATAAATCCTTCCATTCCCCACCATCCAGTCAGAGCGGAAGAAGCTTCTTGGATGTGAAGCGAAGTCATCTTCAAAGAAAAACAAGAAAGTCCAGCTGCCTCTTGAAAAAAAAGCACCTTTGGTATCACCAAATTAGTTCTGATTAAATCAGAGAAATGTTCTCCTGAATAAAAATGCTTAGCAATGCAACTATTGCTTCCCATTTGCTTTCAGCCAACACTTGGATCCCCTACTTTGTATGTGATCCCCAGGGACAAGTAAACCAACTGCTGATAAAGCCTTCTAGAGGTATGTTACCTACTGACACCTACCTGACAAGAGCAACCAGAGTTCCCCTCTCATGTTTTCAGGAATACCTTTTAATGCAAGGTCTCTTGTTTTCTCTGTACGATACATACAGATACCTTGGCCATACTCAGCAAAATGAATTTTCCAAGCTTCTTCTTTCAAAAATTCTTTTGCCTTAAAAGCAATAGATATGACAGCATATAATACACAGGGAAACCATCCTATGTAATAAAATCCATTAATCTTATGTCCAAATATGATGAAATAACTCTTCTCATCCTGACATTTAATTATGTTCCTTAATTTTATTTGGGGATGGTATGTCTGACTAGTCTTATCTGCTACTTAACTTTTTCCACAGATAGATTATGCTTTGTGGCACACACTTTTTAGTATAGAGCCTTGGTGGTGCAGTGGTTAGAGTGCTGTACTGCATGCCATTTCTGCTGGCTATCAACTGCCTGCAATTTGGCAGTTCAAATCCTACCAGGCTCAAGGTTGAATCATCCTTCCATCCTTCCAAAGTGGGTAAAATTGAGGACCCAGATTGTTGGGGGCAAGAGGCTGACTCTGTAAAACTGCTTAGAGGGGGCTGTAAAGCACTATGATATATTGCTATTAAATAGGCAGATATTATACTATGAAGTTTAAATTAATTAAGATCGTAAATATTTTTCAAAACTGACTTCATCCAACATCCTAATCAAGAAACTCGTGCGGATATAATTTACATTCACATATTTTAAAATGAACAAGGGCGGTATTTTTGCTATATGACTAAGAGCAAAAAAAATAATCAGCCTACTAATTTAGGGTTGAATTCCTCTGGAGAACGCCGACGATACATCGTCATTAGGGCCTGTGTTACAGTTGGGACACTGTTTCCATTCAAGTTGAAGTGCTGGTCTCCATCCATCTCAGAGTTCAGGCTTCTCTGAGGGCTTGATGAAAGGACGCTACTTGCCCTTGAATAAACCTGAAGGGAATCACACAACATCACTTTTAACCCCTGCTTGGCACAGGATTCCATATTAAAGCATCTCTGACAAACAGCTAATATTTGTCTGAATGCAGGAACACAATTTAAATCTGCATTCCTGTAACTTACATCCATGATTCCATGTCTTGCATTCTGGCATGAAAAAGAACAGATCTTGAGCTTTCCTCTGTGAAAGCCTGCCAGATATTTTAAGAGTGAGGTCCTTTATTGCTCTTCTCTTCTCAAAGATAAACACTACCACTTCTTCAGCCTCTTCATGTAATTAGAAACTGGGGAGGAGGGCTGGTTATGAGGAGTCCACTTATTTCATAGAGAGCTCAGGAATGGGCAGAACCAAAAAATGAGAACCAAGATTGGGCCTGTGTTAGGATAATAGTCCCCACATTTTAAAAGCTTTAAGGCAGGAAACAGTTTAACTCATGCTTTTTTTATATATATCCATTTTTTTCTTATATGTATCCATGTATTCATAGCTATGTTTTTACTTATACCTATTATCTTGTAAGCAATTGACAAACCAAATAAAGAAATAAATAAATACTTTTGTTGCACTGTCCGTCCCTCCTTCCTCCCACTTTTAGTGCTGAGTAATTCAAGCAGCTGAGGATGAAAGGCACTGCGGCAGAAAAAGTACACTTTTGCCAAATGTGTTTGAAGTCCAAAAGCAGGAAGACTATCCCCACCCAACCTTTGTATCAGCTGCCCACAGCCTTTAATCCAAATTAAGAGATCTGCACAGTAATTGCTTATAAATATGGATCCATATAAAATCACTGAGAATCAGATAAACTGCAGAGGATTTTAGCACTGAAATTCTGGCCTTAAAACAAAGCTTGAAGAAACACACATTCTCCCTTTAAGCAAAATATTTAATGCTCTCATGAAATATTTTTTGAACATTTTCTAATACACCGTATAGCTATACCATAATAACTCTATGTTAAGATGCTCTTTAAAGTTACATATCCAGAAACATTCTCAAAATAACAACTTATAAAAGCAATGAAGTTATGGTAATGTTGCAAATCTTTTGTTCTGCAGTGAAACAATTTGCAGCAAACATTTTTCCCCTTCCTTTCTGAGTGCCATCGTATTTATGAAACATGCTGTAATTGATATAGAGCGGCACCAGGGACTGGTTCTGTGGACAGAACCATGGACCGGAGGGGGCGTGGTTTCATGTACTGCCTGCATCCAGCAAATGGGCTTTGCTTATTTGCGTGGCTCAATTTCTGGCATGGTGCAGACCGGTGCCAGTCTATGGACCGGGGGTTGGGGAACTCTGATACAGAGGACTGGCCCAACAAATTTTCACAACCTTACTGTTTCTTATCTTGCTAGGGAAATAATGCCATACTTTTTTCTAATTGTTTCTTCTTTGGAACCCTGTAGTATTAAAATTACTTATCCACTTATGATCCTGAAAACAACTGGGGAAGGAAAATTGTGGGAGCCACCAAGATCATCAAGAAGACAAAGAAGATAGAAGAAGAATGTTTAAGAAAAAAAAAATTTCACCTTACAGTTTTCCGACAACTTATGTTTTTAAAAATGAAATGCAAAAACAATAGGTCCGGAGGAAAACAAAGACTTGTAAATCAAAAGGTTCAGACACCTTTCAGGTGAAAGGTATCACCCACTGTCTTGCATTGTGGAAGCCATAAAAATAAAATTAACATTACAAACAAAATGATTGGACAAAATTGCAAAATACACTGCTCAAAAAAATAAAGGGAACACAAAAATAAGACATCCTAGATCTGAATGAATGAAATATTCTTATTAAATACTTTGTTCATTACATAGATGAATGTGCTGACAACAAAATCACACAAAAATTATCAACGGAAATCAAATTTAGCAACCCATGGAGGTCTGGATTTGGAGTTACACTCAAAATTAAAGTAGAAAAAAACACTACAGGCTGGTCCAACTTTGATGGAATGTCCTTAAAACAAGTCAAAATGAGGCTCAGAAGTGTGTGTGGCCTCCACCTGCCTGTATGACCTCCCTACAACGCCTGGGCATGCTTCTGATGAGGTGGTGGATGGTCTCCTGAGGGATCTCCTCCCACACCTGGACTAAAGCATCTCCCAACTCCTGGAAAGTCTGTGGTGCAATGTGGCGTTGGTGGATGGAGTGAGACATGATGTCCCAGATATGCTCAGTTGGATTCAGGTCTGGGGAACAGGCGGGCCAGTTCATAGCATCAATGCCTTCGTCTTTCAGGAACTGCTGACGCACTCCAGCCACATGAGGTCTAGCATTGCATTAGGAGGAACCTAGGGCCAACCGCACCAGCATATGGTCTCACAAGGGGTCTGAGGATCTCATCTCGGTACCTAATGGCAGTCAGGCTACCTCTGGCGAGCACATGGAGGGCTGTGCGGCCCCCTAAAGAAATGCCATTTTCTGACCCACTACCAAACCAGTCATGCTGGAGGATGTTGCAAGCAGCAGAACGTTCTCCATGGTGTCTCCAGACCCTGACATGTCTGTCACATGTGCTCAGTGTGAACCTTTCATCTGTGAAGAACACAGGGTGCCAGTGGCAAATTTGCCAATCTTGGTGTTCTCTGGCAAATGCCAAACATCCTGCAGAGTGTTGGGCTGTAAGCACCCACCTGTGGATGTTGGGCCCTCGTAGCACCCTCATGGAGTCTGTTTCTGACCGTTTGAGCAGCCACATGAACATCTGTGGCCCGCTGGAGGTCATTTTGCAGGGCTCTGGCAGTGCTCCTCCTGTCCCTCCTTGTACAAAGGTGGAGGTAGCGGTCCTGATGCTGGGTTGTTGCCCTCCTACGGCCTCCTCCATGTCTCCTGATGTACTGGCCTGTCTCTTGGTAGCGCCTCCATGTTCTGGACACTATGCTGACAAACACAGCAAACCTTCTTGCCACAGCTCGCATTGATGTGCCATCCTGAATGAGCTGCACTACCTGAGCCACTTGTATGGGTTGTAGACTCCGTCTCATGCTCCCACTAGAGTAAAAGCACTGCCAGCATTCAAAAGTGACCAAACCATCAGCCAGAAAGCATAGGAACTGAGAAGTGGCCTGTGGTCACCACCCGTAGAACCACTCCTTTATTGGGGATGTCTTGCTAACTGCCTATGCTTTCCACCTCTTGTCTATTCCATTTGCACAACAGCATGTGAAATTGATTGTCAATCAGTGTTGCTACCTAAGTGGACAGCTTGATTTCACAAAAATGTGACTGACTTGGAGTTACATTGTGTTGTTTAAGTGTTCCCTTTATTTTTTTGAGCAGTTTAGATAAAATTTAATGAAAGCTGGAAATGTTGCAAGTTTTCCATTTCATATCAATTAGATAGCATTGAAATATTTTTAAATTATTTTGGAAGTCAATGGATACCATTTTGTGATATTGCAGGTGCTGTGTGCCACTAATTGCTATGAATGACTAACTACTTACAAAACTATTAGAAGTGAGATCTGGCACAGGTTTCTTTGAATTCAGCGCTGAATTGATTTTAACCAAACAAGTTAGCTCACAGTTCTCTAACAAAATATGTGAACTACAGAATTGCTGATACAGTTCTACAGAGGAATTACTAAACCTGTCATCTGCGCCTCGATAACTGTCTGGTTTAGTTCTGCAACCCAACAAGACAGACACAGACTCCAAAGAGTAATTAGGACTGCAGAGAAAAAAATTACCAACCTGCCTTCAGTTGAGAACTTGTATACTACATGAGTCAAAAAGAGGGCTGTGAAAATATTTACAGACCCCTCACATCTCAGACATAAACTGTTTCAACTCCTACCCTCAAAACGACACTATAAAGCACTGCACACCAGAACAACTAGACACAAGGACAGTTTTTTCCCCAAATGCCATCATTCTGCTAAACAAATAATTCCTTCAACACTGTCCAACTATTTATAAAATCTGCATCACTATTACTATAATCTTCTCATCACTCCTTATCACCCCTCCTCTCCCACTTGTGACTATATGATTGCAACTGCTTGTATCTTTACGATTGATATTTACTGTTTCCTAGTATGATTTGATTGCTTATTGTACCCTATGACTATTATTAAGTGTTGTACCTTATTATTCTTGACTCCTGACGAATCTTTTTATTATTCTTCCTGACGAACCTTATTATTCTTGACTCCTGACGTATCTTTTCACTGAGAGCATATGCACCAAGACAAATTCCTTATGTCCAATCACACTTGGCCAATAAATAATTCTATTCTGTTCTGTTCTATTCTATTTTATACCATTCCATTATCAGTGACAACTGGAGTAACAGGGATCATGATTCAACTTAGACCACCAAATTGAAAGCACCATTAGAATGCCATTTCCATGACAAGCTTGAACATCTTAAGACTGCCGTTCTCCTGTTACATATTGTAAAAACTCTGCTATAAGTACCCTTATGCTCCAATCATTTTCCACTTCAAAATAGACTTTCATAAGCTTCTAATCTGTTACCATGCTTTGTGAACTGTATTAAAGTTACTGCATCACAAGCTAGGCAGATGGTTATGGTTCTATTGAGACAACAGCAGAAACAGAGGGCTATTGATGGCTTCCTGACTGAGAGAGTATTTATAACTTTCAGCTACTGATAAATCAGTTACAGGCAGAGACAGACATCTGCAAACAAATCATTCAGGTAATTAAGAAAATCAAACATTTTAAATGGTTAAAGATTAATTCTGTGTTTCAAATTATTTTTAATGTACACAAAATAGCTTTTAGAAATATGTTACATAAATGTTCAACTAATATACTTATTTGAATTTTACTGCCTTGCATTTTATTTGCAAGCTGATAAATATTCAAAAATCAACGGTTGGCATTTTGTGGACTCAGACAAGATGATAGGTTGTGAATTTGAGTATTTTTCTTCAGATTCAATCTTAAAACAGTCTTTTTAAACTGTTCAAAAACAGAGGCAATAATGGTTCTAAGACTGAGATTAAATATGAAAGATTCTCTGTTCTCTACTATGTTGGATTGGATGTACAGACTGGTTGAAAATCCTTCAAGAAAAATCAAATATTATGATTTGGTATTTATAGTTATGTACCTTATCATTCAACTAGTACGCGTTAAGACAAAACCCAACCTAACTTATAAAAAATGATAAATCATGGTTTGTAGTACACAGAGCTAATTTGATATAGTTATTAAAAATACCAAGGTAGAAAACTCATGGAGAACATGAATTCAATACCTGTCTTTGTCACAAAACATCCAGTTGAATGACTCCACTGCTTGCTCTCTCAGCACTAGGAAGAAGGCAATGACAAAACACTTCCAAAAAATGTTTCCAAGAAAACAATAGGGACTAGTCCTAGAAGTAACCACTAAAAATAGAAAACAGGCAATCACCAGAAACAAGACCAACCCAAAGGCAAAAAAAAAACAAAAAAAAAAAAAACCAAAAATGGAAACCAAAAACCAAAAAAAATGGAAAAGTGCAAATTAAGATTTAGTGTAATCACTTTACCTGGGTTAATAATTATATAATCAATTTAAACTTCAAGTGACTATCTACTCACCTCATCATCTGAACTGTTGTAACTTCCAGAAATCTCTCTTTCAGAATAAATTTTGGAAGTAGTTTTCTGGAGGAAATCAGAAATTCTCTGCACTAGAAAGTCTCTGTCTTTCAAATTGGCAAAGAGGAATGTCATTCGGTTTTTAGTGCTGATAGACAATGGACTAGGTAAAACACTTGAGCTATCTGCCTTTTCAACAATCGTCACCTAATGGTACACATGGAAATAGAAGGACCAAAATAAAGTCTAAATGAATTGATACACTGGAAGATGCACTTCTACATCAACTGAATCTTTAATTTGGTCACAGACCAGCATAGTTGCAGTTTTTAAATATTGAAAAATGCTATACAGTTGCTTTGGGTGATTACAGAAGCTAATTCTAGAAACCTGGGCAGCATTATAAACTTTCAGCATGTTTGTTTTAGTATTGCATAAGGAAAGATTAAATAATCCAAATATGTAATATTTCATTGTCTCCATAGTCATCCTATTCTACTCTTTGCATTATTTAGTAGTTTTTATATATACTTTAGATGTAAATATTAATAATAGTTAATTCATGATAATTATTAATTATTGATAAAATAGTATGTCTAAAATATAGAGATCTTCTGTTACATAATGTCTGTAAATGAATCCATAAACATGAATTCAGTGTTCAAATTCTTCTTGAAAAAGACTCACATTATTGCAAGAAACATGACAACTTGTTGGTCCAAGTTACACGTTGCTGATGGTAAATTATAATTTCTCGATCACAGAGAATATTAAAATTTGTGACAATTGGGTGATGCCATGGGTGATATAATAAGTGGGGTAACAACGCATGGATTATTGACTGAATAATGAGCACCCATGTGTACTAGTAATCTTTTACCTACAACCATAATAGAGTCTGCTCATTATGGTTGCAAGTGGTGACAATTGTTAAGTGAGTTGCTTAATGACCCATACGCTCTGTCTCTCTGATGATGACACTGTTAAAAAAACATGTGAGTCTTTAATCGAGCATGGGCTACCTTGTGGATGCGGTAGGCCCTTATGTCCACCATAAAAGAGGCACACAAGCAGCAAAAAGTTTTACAAAGCCAAAAACAGACCAGCAGGGGAATCCAGCTGGATTAGGGCCTAGTACCATATTATAATGCCAGAGAAGATTCCAAACAAGCCTTCAGGTATCACTGATGAAGCCATGTTTGTGGGTTGGGCCCCTACCTTGATCAGGTATCTTGAATGTTCATAGTAATCCCAATATAATAAAACCAACATGTTTTGTACTGACCTCCCAAAGTGGGATGATAAGACTGCAGAGATTTTCTTCTTTGCTAGTGAAACAAATGTAATTTGTAGAGACAAACATTTGACCCAAAATGTGCATTTTATTAAATGGGGTCCACAGAGTACAATCTGTATGTCCATCTAGTTTTTCATCCTTTGGAAGCCGGAACAAAGCACGGTACCTTTCACTTTTTGCCCTGGCATCAAGATCCCTGAAAAATAGCATTTCAGATTTCAATTACAATATTCCAATTACATGCACACATCTTGTACAGTTCTTGCTTTTGCACTAAAAATAAATAACAAAGTATATTCTTTACAAAACTATTTTTCATATAAAAATTTATGACATTTATATTAACAGGGCTTAAAACAAACATAAATTGCCTTAACATGTTTATTAGTAGTTCAACTAGTGGTAGTTGTAGTACTATACCCTAAGCCTACCCCAATTACTGTCAATAAGTGAGGACTACCTGTACAAATAAGCAAATTTGTAACATTTTTTTACCTACATCCCTACAAATAAGTTAAGTTATAAGCCATAGAACTACAAGCTATTGTCCTGACATGTATGGAGGGTAGAGATTGTAATAAACTGGTCTAGTAGTGGCAGCATTCTGCTTTGACTCTACCTCCTGGCATTTATAAGAAAGACTTTAATTGTCCTAGCAATAGTAAGAACTATTCTACCAGCAACTACTGAAAAAATAAGACACCAGAAAAATATATAATATCTTTAACTGAGCAGAGTACTGAACAGTGATGAGCCTGAGTTGAGGAGCCTTTTCCTGGACATCCAAAAGAAACAATTTTACTCGCTTTCCTGAAAGCCAAGAGGTGTTGATTTAGATTCCTGTGCTTCTTACTGAAGAAATTAAGGATCACATATGGATTGACAAAGGAGGGAGTCTTTAAATCTGGGCTCAGGAAACTATTGCTTGTGGACCAGATATGGCCTGCCACTCAAAATCATCTGGCTTGTGATCCCAAAAATATATTTACTCAACCCAGGAAACAGAACAAAAATACCTTCTACTGTCTCAGAGCTATTTTAGAGATGACTTCAACACAGTGGTGGGATTCAAAAAAATTTATTACCAGTTCTGTGGGTGTGGCTTGGTGGGTGTGGCAGGGGAAGGGTAATGCAAAATCTCCATTCCCACCCACTCCAGGGGGAAGGTTACTACAAAATCCCCATTCCCTCGCCACCGCACTGTCCAGCTCCATTCTCCTGTGTGCAGGGCAACAAAAAAAGACCCAGCCAATCAGCTGGGACTCGGAAGGCAGAGAATAGATGGGGGCGGGGCTAGTCAGAGGTGGTATTTGCTGGTTCTCTGAACTACTCACAATTTCTGCTACCGGTTCTCCAGAACTGGTCAGAACCTACTGAATACCACCTCTGCTTCAACAGCCACCTTGCTCCATACAGAGAATTGTCCCCCAGAAATGGTGGCAGCAGCACCATGTCCTCTGGCCAGAATGTTGCTGACCCTTATTTTAGATGATCATGGAAGACTTAAGAAAAAGCAGTTTGGAAGTGGAGCAGAAGGATGCAAGTAAAATAGTTAATAAAACGGACGGAGAAGCTTTAGTGGCTGCTAAAAGAAGACAGTTGATTTCAAACCAGAGAAAAGGTAACTAGTATTAATATAGTGGATTAGGCAAGGTTTACATTGCTTAAGGCTCATTAGTTTGTGAATGGACTAAAGTTCATGAAGCATTCAAGGGCATAATTTGGGAGGGAGAGAACGGACGAGGTAAAGGACTGACATGGATTTAATCCTCTAATTGCAGATGATGTGGGGTTGAAGATATTGAAAAAAAAGACCAAAGGTTTTTATGAGTGAAAGAATCATCAGCCAGATCAAGATCAGCTGTCATTTCATCTGACTGAATGCAAAAGGGAAAAAAGGCAAATAATAATCCCTTTCTTAATTCTAAAATGTGGAAGAGTAGATGAATAGGTAGCACAGTGAACACAGCTGGTTTTCATTCAGCGACCACTTTTTTAGTGACTGTTCTGTGTTATGACAGTGCTGAACAAGGAGACTTGCGCTTGTTCCTTGTAGTTATGACCATCACAGTCACGTGATTATGTAGTTATGACTGTCTCTACAGTCATGTGATTATGATTCGGGTGCTTGGCCAGTGGCTTGCAATTACAATGGCTTGCAGCATTCTACAGTTACAGGTAGTCCTCGAATTATAAAAGTTCATTTAGTGACTGTTCAAAGTTACAACGGCACTGAAAAAAGTGACATGATCATTTTTCACGCTTACGACCATTGCAACCATCCCCATGGTCATGTGATCAAAATTCAGACTCTGGGCAACTGACTCATATTTATGATGGTTGCAGTATCCCAGGGTCATGGATCAATTTCTGTGACCTTCTGAAAAGCAAAGTCAACGGGGAAGCCAGATTCACTTAACAGCAGTGTCACTAATTTAACAACTGCAGTGATTCACTTAACAACTGTGACAAGAAAGGTCATAAATTGGAGCAAAATTCACTTAACAAGTGTCTCACTTAACAACAGAAATGTTGGGCTCAATTGTGGTCATAAGTCAAGGATTACCGGTATTCACCATTTGCAACCAACCCTGCCAGCTTCCAACAATTCAATGGGAAAGCCAGCAGGAGGTTGCAAATGGCAATCGTATGACCGCCGAACACTACAGTGGTCAGGGATTCCCCTAATGATGACAACTGGAACTGCTGCAATTGTTGCTGTAAGTCAGGCCTGTCAAACTGGTGGCCCATGGGCCGGATGCCTCACATGCAGGCAACACTCACCCCAGCTCTGAAAAGGCAAAATCACGATACGTCACGTGATGCGATTGAGTTTGACACCCGGACTGTAAATCAACAGAGATTATGTGATGTCACACTTTATGATTGCTTCAACAAAGGAATGGACCCTTCCAATTATCAACGTTAAGTAAGAGCTAGGTTATGTTAAACATGTATTATAATCTGTATCCTTATACATGTTAAAATTGGTTAGAGCAGGAAGTTAGTGTTCAGAGGAAAGTGATCTCATATTTTTGAAACAGTATATATGTGGAAGACCTTGCTCCCAATGGAACAGTAGGCAATGTGATGGCTGTAAACCATTCTTGTGAACCTGGAGGCTGAAGAAATGAAAACTGCTTTTGCTGTATTTTATTGGCAGTGTGAATAAAAAGGGGAATATGGAATGCTGTTGTACCGCTGGTTCTTTTAATCAAATCCTTCAATTTCATAGATGTTCCCCAGAAAACACTTCCTCCAACCCCTTCACGGGCTTTAAAATAAGAGAAAACCATGTAAAAACGTCTATCTGGCTGTTGCTTACTTTGCGCTGCACTATAGCAACTGATTCCAAATCCTACCGTTTTAGGGCAGATACTTTTTTAGGAGACTTCTTCTTAAGTCTGGGGAGTGACTTGTCCTGCTCAAAGCCTTCATTGTCCAAAAGTTGCCTCATAGCTATGTTAGCAAGTTGTTCCATTAGTTTAAATGTTTCAGTGATGTTGAGAAACACAGAAAAGAAATGCTGACTGGATCTTGTGCTAACTTTAATCACATCAGGTAACAGCAGAGTTGCATTCTTCTCAAGCTGGGTGATATCTACCCATCGGATGACAAGTTTAGCTGTTAAAAGAAAAATATTGCTTCAGCAGAAACAATAACATTCAATAGTTTCAATTCAAAAATCAGATGACAAAATCTAAAAAGTGTTATAATAAGTATAAACCACTTGCATATATACAACTGCTGTAAATACCGATTTATGGTCCGGTCCTTTGAAAGTTTGCTCAAATGTTAATCTCAGTGCTTTCAACTGATTGAGTCACTAATACTATGTAGTAATCGGTTGAAAGGATTTGTCTACCATCTGCATGAGTATCTGATAAATCTATATATTTACTACACTATCTGACTGGCAAATGTAGTTAGATTGTTTTACAAATAAAAACCTATCCCTACATACATCTGATAAAGGATCAAATCATTTTATAATTGTACACTAAACCAAAAAAGCTTAACAAAAAAAGCAACCATGATACAAACCTTAAATTACTTAAGCACTTATTAGTTCACATAGCATAAATTTTAAATAAGGATCCACTGCTCTAAATAGAGCTAAATCAATTCAGGTGCTAAAAATACAGGTAATTATCGTGGTGACAGAATATCAGTGACCCTTATTAAGATTCAAAACTATAAACCTCTGAAAATGTTAACATGAATAACTAAGGATTCATACATATATGTCCATGAATTATCTGCAGTTATTTGGTGCAAAACCTTTTTTTTTAAATAATGTTGTCAGCTAAATATAAATTAACTCTTTTGCTTCAGCATTTTATATATACTGTATGCTGTTCCTTCTGTATGACTTAATATATATGGTAATATTAATTATTAAAAAATATCAGTGAAATAGCACAGTGTAGTTTGTTCAGTTGATTAAACCACCTTTTCTTATGCTTGTTATTCTAATACTTATTTTCTTACCTCCAATTCCTACACAAGAGAATAAGGACATTAAATCATACATACTGAATGTTTGTAATAAATGCACCTGTTAATAATTCAGTAAGAAATCATTCATTCCTACCTTCTCGACCCATGAGAAAAGAATAGAAACACAGATGGTTAATGCTGAGATACATCCAGCCCTGACGTGGGACTTTCCCTTTCCAATAACTGCAGGAGTAATAATTCACAAGTTTCTCCTCTTCTGGCATCCCAAACAATTTATGGAATTTCACTGTTGCTTCCTTAAATTTGGCCGTGTCATCGTCTTCCCGAATACCATTGATTTTGTTGTACTCTGCGATGATACCCTGAAGTAGATCATATAGGACCACTTGGAATTCTCAAAGCAACCATTGCATTTCACTTCTAGTATTTAAATTACAATCCCTATCAAAATGTACACATACTGATCCATTAATGTAGAAATAAAAGAATTAAAGACAAACCTTAAATAATTATAATTTTCCCTTTTAGTACATATTCCAAATATAAGCAACCTATTCATATGGAAAACCACCACACAATTTCATGTTATGTTTCAGGAAACAAATGTTTAATAAATAAACAAACAAATGCCACAGCTTCAGATCACCTATGAAAATAGAATATCTTGATCTCATAAGATTTAACAACGTTGCAAGACACTTGCTAGGGTCACCATTCAAAAGATTCTGGAGGTAAGCTAACGCTATCCAAAGACATTTAAGTGCCAACCAGTTCAAGAGCCTCACATTATTAATCCTTCACATAATAAACTTTTAGATGAGAAAGTACAAATCCACCTGTTACTCATAACTTGTTAGTCTCTGCTAAACCAGACTGGGTTCATTCTTCTACATAAAAGCAGCCAAATTGCAAGGCAAATCTGCTTTTCAAAAATGACAGTCAAACTCTATAAGGTACGTGTGGATGTGTGTGTGAGAGAAAGTGACAGTATTACTCCATCAACATATTAGAAATTGTGTTGGAACTGGCATGTGTTTAAAATACCAGTCTGAACCTCTTCCTATGAATATCATTTAATACTGGCATTGCTGATTGACTGTGCAAAAATATTACACTGTTGGGGGAATCATCCTTTAAAAATGTACACACACAAGAAAATCAGATGTAAAATACAATTATATATTAGCTTCTCCTAGTCACATATATATTGAACAGACCAAAAAACAATACCTGTATTTTTCCTCTGACAAAAGTGTTTATATCATTTTCATTTTCAAAGATAGAAAGAGTTTGTAGTAAATTCTGTTCAAGCCATTCCCAATGCTCAGTTATTTCTTTTCTTGAGCAACCTAAGACAGGAACAGGAGGTATTTGTAAAATTATTCCATTATGATGAACACGTGCACAAAAAGATTTAGTTTAAGTAGTATTAGTGATTATCAAACAGTTTTAAAGGATGCCTTCTGATGTAGCTCCTGCCTGGAAAGGTCATCTTCCTCTTTTTTTCTTCTCATCTCACTAAGGTTCACTTCTCACAAGAAATAACCGCTTGGCAAACCGCACAATACAAACAGAAAGAGGTGAACGAGAGAGTGTCCCCTATTCTTTTTCTGACATAGTGAGATAGGAAATGGAATTAAACATGGGTATGTAGAAAAGTCTGGTTCTATCCCTTACAAATTATTAAGCAATACTCTTACCAAACTTCATGTAATATCAACAATGTATTATTAGGATTTAAAAATTAGTTTTAGTTTCCTTGGAGGTATTCTCTGTGTAGATTGCAGACACGTACTGGCTGATGGAGGGCAGGGAAACAGTACGATAGATTACAAGGCAGTCTGCAGATAAGAAATCTTAGTTTGTTCAGAACAACATGAGCATATCAGCAGTAAAACTGGCTTTCAACTGCATTTGTGACATACAGGCAATAGGAACCAAAACTGACTGATACTCTCCTCAACTTTTGCAAGGAATGCTATATATGACATGGCTCAGGCAGGTGCCTCCATAATTCACTGAACAAGGAGGAAGAACAACATCAAAAACAGACTTGCAAGATTCTATTATTACTGGCAATCTCAATAAAAGTAATTTTAGCTTTTTTATCATTAGCTTCTATCAACCACATAGTGATGACTGGGGCATATGAAAATTGTGACCTGGAATGCAAGTGGTAAAGAGCATGAATTTACAAATGAGATTAATAAATGAAAAATAGGTACATTGTGTGTAAGTGAAACTAACAGTAAGGGAAATGATGTTATAGGTATGAATGATGTGGATGTTGTTGTAGGGCACTGAAGGATTCATTTTTGTCACTCCTACATTTTAGCATCTACATGACATCTGGAGAAGTCATACACTAGTTCAGGAGGAGGTATCATCAACCTGAAGATGATATCTAGCTGTAGAATGCCCACCGTAGGCAGGACTGGAGATACCATTGAAATTGTAACCCATGTCAGAAGCTGTGGAGGCCTGAATGGGATCAAAGAAGCTGAAGTTGAATCACAAGAAGACAGAGCTGCTCTTTCTCCAGAAACATCTGGCTCTCTGTTTCCATTTACACCCTAAAGAAGCAGGTTAACTCAGGGGGACTCAAAAGTAACAAACCTGCTTTGTTACTTTTGAGTCCCCCTGAGTTAACTAATTCACAGAGTTTTGGTCTTCCTAGATCACTGAGGAATTCATAAATATGATAAAGTTTATTTTATGTTTATAGACTGAAAGAAAGGATACAATAAAGTGTGTATAAAGGAAGATCTTACAAGAATATGAAACTGAAGGTTGGTTGGATAAATGGACAAGAACTATAATGATGAAAGGAAATCATACACAAGAATCAATGGAATAATCATTGCGTGGCTCAGCATTGAACATGATGTAAGCAAAGGTGTGTGATATCTCCACCTATACTTCAGGTATTTATTTATAAATATAAAATGCTTTCTTGTGGTGATGACAGTGATATGCTAATTGGAGAAAGTATTGTTTGTAAGGACAGAAAGATGTATACAGATATAGAGACTGATGGTGGCATAAACTATAGATTCTGGTCACCATATTATAAACAAGATGTTGAGACACTGTAAAGATACAAAACAACAAAGATGATTAGGGGACTGGAGGCTAAAACATATGAAGAACGGTTGCAGGAATTGGGTTTGTCTAGTCTAGTGAAAAGAAGGACTGGGGTGACATAATAGAAGTGTTCCAATATTTGAGGCGCTGCCACAAAGAAGAGACCAACCTGTTCTCCAAAGCAAGAGTAGGCAGGACAAGAAACAATGGATAGAAAGTAATCAAGGAGACAGCCAATCGAGAATTAGGGAGTAATTTTCTAACAGTGAGAATAATTAACCAGAGGAAAAGCTTTTGCCTTCAGAAGTTATGGGTGCTCCATCACTGGAGGTTTTTAAAAACAGATTGGACATCCATTTGTTTGACATGGTATAGGGCAGGGCTGTCAAACTCATGGCTCGTCAGCTGGATGCGTCACATGCTGGCTTTGTCCCCACCCAGTTCAGCGAAGGTGAAAAGTCCCGATATGTCATTTGACACCGCTGTGACAATGTGAGTTTGACACCCATTATAGGGTCTCCTGCTTCAGCAGGGGAATGGATTAGAAGACCTCCAAGGTCCCTTCTAACTCTGTTATTCTATTCTATTTTTCTTATTTCATGGCTTCCATTTTTTGGCTTACTATTGCTTATTCCTTTTCTCTATTCTTCCTAGTGATACTTACCCAGAAAGAGAATAGTGTGGAGAGCCTGTGTGTTCATTGCTTAATTGTGCTCACAATCCATAACAGTATTTTGAAATGAATATGAATGCTGCAATACGTATTCTATAAAGCATTGAAAAGCCTATTAGAATTCTGTCAGAAAGTCACTGGTGTATGTAATGTGGAAATAAACTCTTTCCTAACCACCCACAGAGCTCAGAGGATGATATTGTTTCAGAAGAACTGCAAGCATAAGCTTATATCTGATCTGGGTCTGCTGATGAGGAATGACATCATCCTGTTTCCCTTCCAGGGAGGCCTCGGATTTCTTGGAACATGCATCACTCTAAAAAGCCTGCATAATTGAACCAGGACAGCAGAACCTCTTATCTGATAAGTGCACTGAACTATGCTTGAAATTAATGCATGAAAATATATTGTTAAACACTGGGTGTTGTTCTGAAATCTGAGTTCGTCTTTCTCTAATTTCTACATGCTTGCATGCTCAAAGATTCAAAATAATTCTACCCTCATACCTGTAATATTTTAATGGAAAAGTCTTATAGTTTAGTAAGTTATTAATTTCTTGTCACAACATAAATTATTTGAAGAATATATATAAAAATTGAAATCTGGATAAAGGACAGAACCACTGAATACCTCACCTGCATGCAATAAATTTATCCCAAATTGTATATGAATGGGCCCTTAAGTATGGAATCTTCTGCTTATAACCTATAGCATATCAGAAACAGCTAAGTAAATATGATTAAATTCATAGTAGCAATTAAACATTTAAAAAAGAACTTTTCAAAAGCCTCAGTGAAAGCATTCAAAAATTTGATATCCAGTCCATCAAGATGAATCTGACAGTTTAGAACTTTAGTTTCCAATACAGATAACTAGGATTTACCTCATATTTATGAAGGAAACTTAAGATTTTTAATGATATACAGACAATGCTCCTCAAACCCATTCCCTGTCTCCATTCAATACTTAATATTCTCCTTTATCATGTTCAATGTACACACAACCCACTTATTTCAGTTTTAGCTTGGCACTTTTCACAGAAGTGTTTATCCCTACAACAAGACTTATTTAATTTCCACAGCTGAGAATACAGCTGAATTCTGGTCTTTGTGGTCCTAGTCCAATACCTCATAACTATGTTCCCTATTTGCTATCCAAAGACAAGTCAAATCAATCATACAGGGTTTCTCATTCAGCAAAATAAGCATGAGAAATCCTGCTGATCTGGTGGACCATATTTTACAAAGCATAAATATTATATAATATAAATGAAATTATATCTTTAAGAAATCTCAACCCTATTGAAAATAAAGAATCCAGAATTACTAGGGCTGCAGAGGATACAGAGAAATCCTTCAACTACAACACCACCACAAACAGAATTGTAAGTCAGCACTTCATATTTTCATCTGCTTAAAGAACTAGGTAGAAAACTGGATTTTTAAAAAAACAAAAGTAAACAGAAAGTTAAAAATGATCCACATTTAATGTACAAGTTGCTAATTCTTATGGAAACCAAGGCATAATACATCTACAAGGAACCATATAACATCATGACGAAGTTGGAAAGGAACTTGGAGGCCTTCTAGTTCAACTTCCACTTCAATCAGGAAGCCCTATACCATTTAAGACAAATACTTGTTCAATCTCTCCTTAAAATCTCCACTGTTGGAACACCCACAAGTTCTGGAGGCAAGCCGTTCCACTGATTAACTGTTCTCACTGGCCACAAATTTCTCCTTAGTTCTAAGTTGGTTCTCTCCTTGACTAATTTCCATCCATTGCTTCTTGTCCTGCCTGCAGGTGCTTTGGAGAATGGGTCGATCCCCTCTTCCTTGTAGCAGTCCCTTAATATTGTAACACTGCCACCATGTCACCCTACATACCAAATTCCCACAACCGTTCTTCACGTTTTAGCCTCCAGTCCCCCAATTATCTTTACTGCTCTTCTCTGTACTATTTCTAAAGGTTTTTTTTATATAATGGCAACCAAAACTGGATGCAATGTTCCAGCTGTGGACTTAGCAATGCAATGTACTAACCCTTAATATGATCTTGATTCCATACTTCTATTAATGCAGCCTAGGGCTGTGTTGGCTTTTTTGGCAGCTGCAGCACACTGCTGGCTCATATTTAAGTGATTGTCCACTAGGACTCCAATATTCCTCTCCCAATTACGACTATTGAGCCAGGTACCACCTATACTATAACTGTGGATTGGGGTTTTCTTGCTAAATGTAAAACTTTACTTTCCTCACCATTGAATTTCATTTTGTTAGATAGGGCCCAGTGTCCAGTGCAAAATAACCATTATAAAGGAAAACTGGTACACTATAACTGTATCCAAGAGTCTTTGGTCAAAAAAAATAATACCCATTTCCCCCAAGAATAGCAAGAATGTTCAAGAATAAATCTGAAAAATGTTGGAAATGTCATCGGATACCTGGCTCATATTACCATATGTGGTGGACTTGTGAGGAGGCCAGAAAATACTGGACTAGAATTCGCATATGGTTGGAAAAAATGACAAAGAAACATATAGATTTGAAACCAGAGATTTTTTTATTGGGAATCTTACCTGATACATATAATAAAAACTTAAAGTATTTGATTGTAAATGTATTAACAGTGGCTAGGATTGTATTTGCTAAAAATTGGAAGAGTGAGAAAATACCATCAGAGGAAGAAATTATCAAGAAAATATTGGAATGTGCTAAAATGAGTAGATTGACATTTGAAATTAGAGAACAAGAAGATAAACAATTTTATGAAGTTTGGGATCTTTTTTTAATCAATGGTTAGATAATACAATATAATAATAGAATATTTAGAAACCTAGGAAATAATGAATATACATTTTTTGTGTTTTCTTTTGTTTTGATAACATCTTTATAAAATTTTATTAAGATAGACTTGGTATGATTTTATGATCTGTTATAAAATAAAGTAAGTAAATTATAGTTATCTCGCTTAAGTATGAATTAATAAAATTATAGTCAAATGATTGTTTAATAATGATATTAGGACATATGATTGTTGATTGATAATATGAGTTATTATGTAACATAATTACAATGGTGACTATGAAATGGATGCACAAAAAAGAGTGGCAAACCAACCGATACACTGTCTGTAAATTTATGAAGGAGGATGATGCTTTTATGTTTGATGTCTTATGTTTTATGTGTTTTTGTTTGTTGTCAAAGTCAATAAAACTTTTACTTAAAAAAACAACAATACCTTGAAAACAGTCCACATACTTACCACAAGCAATAGTCCAGTATATCATAGAATCTGGTGCTTGATACAGAATACGATATGGTGCTACCCTTGCACTTGAATCTAACATAACATCAAGAGTTCCCACAAGAAGTCCTGGGGAAAAAAGAATTATGCAAATATTACTTGTTGTATACTAATAGCAATAGCACTTAGACTTATATACCACTTTATAGTGCTTTACAGCTCTCTCTCTCTAAACAGTTTAGAGTCAGCCTATTGCCCTCAACAATCTGGATCCTCATTTTACCCACCTCAGAAGGATGGAAGGCTGAGTCAACCTTGAGCCTGGTGGGATTCAATCTGCCAAATTGCAGGCAGCTGGCTGTCAACAGAAGTAGTTTGCAGCACTGCACTCTAATCACTGCGCCACCAAGATTCTATACTAAAAAGTGTGTGCCGCATTAAAGCATACTCTAGCTATGGAAAGAGTTAAATAGCAGATATAAAGATATATTTAAAATGTGAGCATTGGAGTCCAGTGCTTAGATTATTGGCCCTGTATGTTGTAAAATTATGCCAATACTTTGAGCTGCTTGAAGAATAAAAGACATAAATTAGGCTGGCCTTATTTTATTGGAAAATCTGGATCAATTAACAAATAAGTTTAATGAAGTCCATATGATAATGGGTACGTCAACCATAAATTTTTGAAGTTTTCAAATGGATGGCAAGTGAAAATCTTCACCGATTGATCCTGTAAGGTTTCAGATACACAGAGCAGTTCTATATGAGACCTTCACACTAGTTCAGAATCAGTTCCAGATCTGTCTGATTTCTCAACATTAGTTAATCTGCCATTGGCAGAGTCTCCTGTCTCCTTTCTTTTGGAGTCTCCTCTTTTTTGGAACCCAATTTACACAATTATTTCAATGCACAGGAAAGGAGTAGTGCGGTAGCCTAGAGGTGGAGCTCTCACCTGACAATCAGGAGGTTGTGAGGTCAATCCTAGTTAGAGGCAGATATTTCTCTTTCTGGGCACATTGAGAATATATCTACTGAACAGAACTCTGCATTGGCAACGGGAAGGGCATCCGGCCATTACACACACTGCTAGCTCTGTTCAGTTGCCAGACCCTACCCCACAAGGGATTATGGGGTCATTAAAAGATGGGGATGATTTCAATGCTCAGGAGGAATAGTCGCGTGATGCCTTAGCAATAGTTCTTATCAGCATTTCAAGACTGACAGCCAAGAGAGTCACCAATTATCCTGAACTGCTTTTCAAAGACTGAATACTGGAACGAGTGAGTTAGAATGAACAGTACTGGGCCACAGGAATAATCTATGGAATAGCTCTGTATATTTTCTCCTCTATTATACTTAATACACTTAAATGAGAAGGTAAGACATACTTTTTTTCTTAATATGATTTTATTAATTTTCAAAAACATGAATAAAAAATCAATGAGCAAGACAAAAAGAAAATAGAAAAAAGAGAATCAGACAAAAAACGAGATAAAAGTACAAAAAACAGGAAAAGGTAAAGAAAAAAAAAACAAATGGCTTTGACTTTGTTTGTTAAAGATATAAAAAATACCAGCATCTCTTATTCTAAAATTATATAGATTACTTCTATAATCCCATATAATTCTAATAATCAAATCCCAAAATCAAAATTACATTTCTTTTAGTTTAGTCCAAAAGTGGCTTCATTAACAACTCATCACTGACTCCTATCGTTTGTTCTCTTTTTTTAGACCATTCAGACTATGAGCAATACAGGAAGAGCCTTATCCTACGTCACTAGATGAAGCAGTACTGGAGTAGTCCTTGATTGAAAACCGTTCATTTAAGCAAGGTTCATTTATGTTACGACAACCTTGGAAATAGTAACTTATGACCCCTCCCATAGACATCATTTAGCAACCAAAATCCAATCCCAAACGAAGAATTACATGTATAAAGTGTGTATGTAAATGAATGAATCATTCAGCCTCACATGATTTCTGTTTTAGAATTTGCTACTTCTCCAAATTTCATTTCCCTAAATATTTGTAGTCTTAAAATACCTAACATGTAAGATTCTTATTTCAACAAGATTTGAAGCCATTTTATATTGAGGCATAAAGAAAAGAAATTATCCTATGCACTGTCAGCTGTTGTAGTGATTTGATAAGTATATGGGGCTTATAAATCTACTTCTTCCTAATTTTCCAGCTCTTAATCCATGTTCTTACTGAAATTTTCTTCTGTTTCTTCTGTCATTGTTGCTTCTTTTACAGGTATATCGTGTTGTTTAAATCTAATTTAGCACATCTGCCATCTGTTTGTTTTATGAAGAATAGTAATTACATGACCAAATATTAAACTGACATTATTTAAGCTTATCATTTGGGTTAACAAATGATGTGTTCTGATAGATTCTTCAATTCACATGGATTTTAAAAACATCAAATGTGATTAGAACATCTAATATACATTAATTATTTGAATTGCAAAACCAAGCATGTTATTTTTACAGACAGTCTTTGATTTATAACTGGGATCCTAACAGGAGTGGGATTCCACTGGTATAACAACCGGTTCAGTGATCACGGGAAAAGGGTTTGCCCGAATCAGTCTGAACCAGAAGAATCCCACCCCTGAATCCGAATTTTGGCTAAGTGATGCAGTCATTAAGTCAGTCACCATTTGACTGGACCCAATTTTACAACCATTTTTACTACAGTCATTAAGTGAGTCACCAGGATTTTTAAGTAAGTCACATGGTTATTAAGTGAGCAACACTGTTATTAAGCAAATCCAGTTTCCACAATTGACTTTGTTCGTTGGAAGCCAGCTGTGAAGGTTGCAAATCACAATCAAAGAAAGAACTGCAAGGCACTGTAACCATCATAAACACCTCTATTGTTTACCACCTAAATGTCCAAAGAATTAATTATGTAGCATTTTTTATCATTGTGCGAGAATCTGCAATTAACAGAATTCTTTTTAAAATGTGCTTTTGTGCCTGCCTGTTAAGTTCCTCAGACTGTACTTCTGAATTCTGGCAATGCAATAGTTGAATGCAGACATTATAGTTTCATATGATACAAAATCTCCCAAGTTTACATCCCACCAAAGGACTTAATACTACTACATACCTCCAATCTATTATGGTGTCAAGTTCAGAGTCAGTTATAGTAATAAAAGCTTGTTGGCAAAGACAACATTTCTCATATTTTGCTCCTGCTGTCTTTAAGTAGCATATCTGTAGCTTTTACAGATTTTTTTTCCTGGCAGCAATTTTCTAGAGGCAAGATTTATCAGAGATTTACTGCACTTTTAGGAGCCAGCAAACATACAAGATATATTATAGGCAAAGGGCTGGCTAGATTTCTTTGCTCACTTGGTGCCACCATTGAGAAGTTATGATATCAATTGAGAACTAGTCACATCTATGGCAAAGCAGAACAACCCATTGTTCCCTCAGTGGTTTTCTGAGACCACGTTTTCCTGTCGGCAATTTTGGAGGGACAGCATAACCAACCGATAGTGAAGTGGGACCACCAGATGAGAGCCAAAGCTCCTATTTAAAAATCTTTCAACGAAAAGAAGTAAATATATTTATCTTTTAATAATTTTACATAAGCTTATCTGGAAAAATGAATGCCCCCCCCAATATAATTTTTTAAAAGATCATGATAGATGGTAACATACAACCAAACTAAACTATCCTGAAATACTTAAGCACAGCTGGATTTGGAAAAATATGGATAAAAATCCACCAGGAATTCCAGGGCTACAGAGTAGGCTAGGCTATGAAATTAACAAACTGGATGAAAGCAATGACAACCTTTTTCCATAATTGTTGCTAGAAAACAATGTAAACGGCTCCATGAAGTCATTAACATTCAAACTCTATTCAAGAGCGTCTTTATCTTTTTATCTAATTACAAAGGTATCACACTGTGCGTCAAACCAAATTGCAAATATAAGATTCACCAGCAAGATGATACCCCTTTGCAACAGATACCCTTATGCACACACAAACATTTCTTATATACAACGAGTAGAAATGGGCTTTTCATATCTCTTCTCTATTGAAAGTTGTTTTTCAAATGGGTAGCCTTAGGTCTGTGATTCTTTGTTGCACTTTCCCCCAGCCTGATATTTTATCCACATATTTTAAACTATAATTCCCTAACCATATTCATCATGCTAATTTGAGCTGATGAGAACTCTAGTTTGAAGCTGCTGGACAGACCAGATGCTATTAGGCAGCACAGGTTAATGGGGCTCCACGGGCCATTCTCTTTGATATTTGGCTGTCATGAGCAAGTGTAACTGGAGCCTAAAAGAGAAATCATTGCTGCTGCTTCTACACCATCACCTCCATATTCCAAGTCAACTAATCCTGCTACCCACCAACATTTCTTCACCAACCAGAAAAAGATGCTTGATGGTGTCTGAGGAGGTAAGGGAAGGGCCTTGTGGAAACCCACTGCTACAGCTAGTGTGGAAAAAAAATCTATATTACCCTCCACTCTTTATTACACACTGCAGTGTAGCCTACTATGTATCACAACTGTAGAAGAAGCTTCAGTAGACCCACTGAAAATCAATAAAGTAAGTCTAGCTGTTCCAGAAATAGAAGCAAGACAATCCATTTATTTAGAATCTTGAGCTAGATTACATGTTGGTTAGTGAACCCAAGCATTTAATTCACTTATGCAATATTATGAAAATATCAGCTTTCACTCAAAAAAGTAATTCTCAAACTTTATGGCTGCAATCTGATCTTAGTAGCTAAAAGGAAAATTAGGCTCCATGGGAAGACAAGACAGAACTCGGATTTCTGCCCAATATTCTTAATTCTTAGTGCAGAGAGATTTTCCTCAAGTTTCTGAATCAAGAACAGAGGACAATCCTCTTGTTTTCCTATGTTTGCTGATCATTGATAACACTGCACATTCATCTTGCAGCAATTTTTGAGCACTGATAACTTTTAGTATGGAAGTAAAGAATATCATAAAACCCACAAGTTCTTGATTTGGAGTTGTTTATATGATAGTTATTTGTGCCCAAGGATCAGCATTTATTTTCACAGCAAAAATCACAACAAGAGGCAATTATTTACAATGAAAAACTGATGTAGGGATCCTTGTCCTAGAGGATATTATGAGCAAACCCCATGCCTGCTTTTTCCGCAGTATTCCCATTTATGCATGCTGTTTAAATGTATACATGTAACTAACGTAATATTTAGTTTGGCTCAGGTACTTCTTGGAAATGATTGAAGAAATTATTTTAGATGTTAGGAAACTGTTCTACACATTACAAAATAATAACAAAAAATCCTACATTATGGCAAAATCATTTTGAAGGTCAAATACAATGTCAAGTATCATAAGGTCATAATTCTCTTGAAATACTTCAGGAAGGTGGAGCTTCGTTTCGGCGATACAGCTGCGATCTCGGGGCTCTGAGATCGCAACCAATATTTTCGCCCCTGGTCAGTCCCAACAGACCTAAAACATCCTGTAGAGACAGTGATCATGAAGGGCAAGTCCCAGGATCCCAGGGATATCGCAAAATCTCTGGTTTGATCCAGGAGAAGCCCTTTTGCTGGCAGCGGAGAGACAGCCTCCATAGCTGCTGAAGTCGGGACAGCTCCGGAAAGAAAGTGGCTGGAAGTGAAAGTGTGTCGGCTGGGTGAGAAACTTCTTTTTTGTTGTAAATTCGCTGAGGTTTGAAAGGGCACCCTGAATAGAGAAGAAACCTGTGAGATTTTTTTTTTTTTTGACAAAAAGTGTATGAGCGGCGTTTTTTAAAGTGATGTCAAATTGAGCCTTGGATTTTTTTTTCTTTTCCTTACTTTTTTGGGGGGACTTTAGTGTGACTTTGTAGGTAACCGGATTGAATTTTCTCTTACATATATTTTTATGCTCCTTTTGATTATTTAATTTTCTTTTAGAATAGAGGCTCCCTTTGGCTATTTTTTTTTTTTGTATAAATTATCCTTTTTTCTGGCTGCGGGGTGGGGTGGGGAAGAGTATTAAGAAACTTTGTAACACTGCCAACTAGAGGCTTGAAAATATTTTATTTGAATTGGAGAGAACTGTAAGAAGACTCCTTCTCAAGGACATTTTAATGTGATAAGATAGAGGGAGAGCATAGCAAAATATTATTACAGGTGTTCTCCTGGACTCTTATCAATATTTCAACACTTGAGGCTTGGCTTTGAAGCTGGTGGAGAAGAGAGTCATAATAAGAGTCTTGGACAACTAAATAAAGTGCAGTGTGCTTTCTTATATATATATATATATTTTACTTGTGATACCCCTACTCACCAGCCGCTTTGTAAATCCCAATTCTAGTAATATTCTTATTTTTGCTTTTTTTTTCAAAGGGAAAGCCTCAGAGCTTGTTCTTTATTTTTCTTTTTTTTCTCCTTATTTTTACTGGGATCCTTTTGCTTTTTCTATTCATGTTTTTGGACCACTCTGTTTTTTCTTTTTGATTATTGAGACTTCTCAATATTTTTGTTCTTTTTTTTCTTAATCAATATTATTATTTTGGGGGGGGGGTTTCTTTCTATTTTTCATTTTTTATGGTGGACTATTTCGTAATTGGATTAGGGTCTAGAAGAACCTGAAGATTTTTCTTCTTCTTTTTCTCTTTTTTCTTCTTTGGTTTTGGGCCTTTTACTATTGGATTTTTCCATTTTGGATTATAATTGGCTACTCTACCAGTTGGATTAAAAGTCAAAAAGAATTTGAAGCTTTGGAAACATTAAAATGAGCAGGAAACCAATATCAGCTGGCGTTTCTACCTCTACCTCTGCCTCCCCACCAGCTGGAGGACAACGTTTAATTCAGACAATGTTGAAGCAAGATAAAGAACAAGAAAAAGTAACTTTACAGATGATTATTCAAGGAATCCAAGATCTCAAGACAAAATCAGACACCATTGAACAAAGAATAGAAAACATTGAACAAAGAACAGAGAAGACTGATGAAAAAGTGGAAAATATTAAACAAATGATGGTGAAGTATGAGGAGAGATTCCAAAAAATTGAGGAAGAAGGTAAACAAAGAGAAGATTGGAAATATTGACAGTAGATTAACAGTGGTTGAACAAGATAAAAGTGGGATGTTGAGGTGGGAGTTGGAAAGGTCAGAATTTTATCTCAGATTTCAAAATATAGAAGAAGAAAAAGGACAAAACTTGGCTGCGATAATGATAGAAATTTTGGCGGATGCTTTGGAAATTACAGAGGAAAAGATGATGGATAGAGTAGATGAAGTATATCGAGTTTATACAAGATATGCGATGAGAAATAAATTACCAAAGGAAGTCCATATTAGATTTACTAAAAAATCCATTAAAACACAAATACTACAAGTGGTAAGAGAGAAGACATTGAAATACAAAGGTAAAGAGATTGTGGTTTTAAAACAAATACCCAGAAGAGTGAGAGAGATGAGAAGAGAATATCGATTTCTGACCAAAATGCTACTGGAAAACGAAGTGAATTATAGATGGCTGATTCCAGAAGGATTAATGTTTACGTGGCAAGAGCAGAGACATAGAATTGATTCAATTGAGAAAGCTGAACTTTTCCATGCAGAATTTTTTGGAAGAAGAGAAGAGGAGGCAGAGAAAGAGGTCTCATTAACTGAGTTTCAAGAGGAACAACTGGAGACTGAAAAAGAGAAAGGTGCAGTAGGTGGACAGGTGGATAGTAAAGAACAGCGTGAAGTGAGATCCACGAGAGCTGCTAGACCTAAATATAAAGCATAATCATGGAAGAAAAAAAACTGATTACAATGAATATAAATGGACTCAATTCAGCTGTTAAAAGAAGGAAAACCTAGCGGCGGTCAGCAATGGCCGCCACGAAGAAGCCAGCAACCGGGTAAGAACTGTGCTGGAGGAAGTGTGAAGAGTGAAAGTTCTGTCTGAGCCGGGTCAAGTAACACCTTTTAAATTGCCTGGAATTGAGCTGTTTGTTGCTGGAGGATACATTGTATCCCTAAGAAGAGCGAAAAGCGGCGGAGAAGCTGTTAAAGGGAATTTTTTTTTTTTACTCTCCCACCCCACGGAAAAAGCAGAAATATTTGGATATATTAGACATTGAAAGTGGATTGTTTTGAAAGCTAAGATAAGAGACAAAGGGATTTTTGGACATTGAAAAATGTGAGAAATTGGAAAATCTCTGCTGGAGGTATGGATTTTTGATTATTAAAATTCTCATTGCAAGTGGGAAGGGAGAAAAAAAAAATTGGAGCAGAAGCTGAAAAAGGAGGAGATTGATTAGAAGTCTTTGTGGATCCCAAAAGAAGATATATGGTAATTGGACCTCTTTGATTAAAAATTAATTCAGAAAGAGAAAGAGAAGAAGGAAGAAAAGTATCAACTTTTGGAATTTTTTTTCTTTTTTTAATTGCTTTTGATTGTCTTTGATTAAAAATTCTTGTGGTTGTTTTGGAAAAAGTTTCCCTTTTCATAATGGCATCGTCTGTGGATGAACTAGAGATTGAATATCAAAAATATAAAAAAGAAGATACTTTGGGTGCTTTGTTTCAATTCTTAGAAATGGCGTTATGTTCCTTTGAAAAGTTGATTACGCAGCAGAAGGACTGGGACAAGGAAGAAGAGGAAGAAGAAGCCATCTTTGATGAACAATGGGTCCCTTCTGGAGAGGAGGACAAAAAGGATAAGAAAAAGGGGATTTTAAGAATTATAAAAACAACCAAAAGAGAGAAAAATGAGCGAAAAGATGGAGGCAAGGTTAGAAAGCAAAGGAAAAGGAGCAAGAAAAGCGAAGAGAAAAAACAAAGGGGTAGAAAGGGCAAGGAGAAGAATAAGCAAGAGAGAAAGGGGGGGAGGAGAAGCCTTAATGTGGGGAAGCAAGACCTAAGGAAAAAAAGTTTATTTAGAGATAATGGGTGAATTTAATTTAGATTAAAAGAGGGATTCTGGAGGGTATATAAGAGTGTGTTTTTATATGTATATTTAGAATATAAAATTTATTATGTAATTTTAGAATTTTTTTTAAACAGAATCCCAAGAAAGATTGCTATATGTAGTATTTCTAAGTTAGGGTAATGAGTTATAGATGTTACTCCAATTGGTGTACAGGAGAAGTATAGTAAAAGAAAAAAAAGATGAATGGATAATTGGAAATAGAACAGACAAAGAATGTTATTGAAAATGGTAATAAGATATGGAAGGATATATATGCTTTTTTTTTTGGATTTTGTGTATTGATAAAAGGCAATAAAATTTTAATTAATAAATAATTTGGATGGAAAAGAGAAGTAGGGACAAGATATGAAGTTAATATTATATGAAATATTGATATTATAATCTGGAAATGTTATGCTTTATTGGTCTATTATTATTATTTTTTCTTAGAAAAGAATTTATAAGCTGCTATGCCTTGATTTTTTGTGCATTGTTTTTATAAAACTGATAAAAATGGTTTTTATATATATATATAAAAAAGAAAATGATAATAAGATTTGGAAGGAGATATGGGTTGAATATGATGTTTGAATTTGTGTCTGTGTAAAGAGTTTTAACCCGGGAACAGACAACCTTCAGAAAAGATCTTTTAGTTTTGTTTATGTTTTGTGTTTGTATGTTTGTGTATTGTGCTTATGGTAAAACTAACAAAATTTGTTTTTTATAAAAAAAAAAAAAAAGGAAAGAATCAATAAAACCTTGGAGGAATGCTAGACGAGAATAATTTATACAAGCCAGAAAGAAAAGAATATGATGACTATAAAATGGATAAATATGGAAGAGAAATGAAATTGAATAGGAGTAAAGAGAAAAAATGAGAAACTTGCTGAAAGATGTTTGTGTGTCCATATGGAGATGGGATAAATTGGAATTATGCTGTATAAAAATAATGTTTTGTTTGACTTGTAAGGATTTACAATGTTAAGAGGTTTTATGTGTTTATGTATTTAATGGTTAATGATGTGTTGTTTTATCTTTAAAATTAATAAAAATTTGTTTCAAAAAAAAAAAAGAAGGAAAACCTTTCATAAATTAGAGAAATTAAAATTTGATATAATTTGTCTACAAGAAGTTCATATTAAAAAACAACATGAACAATTGTTAGTACAGCCAAAACTAGGGAAAATATTTACTTCTTTGACTCAATGTAAGAAAAGAGGAGTGGTTCTATACATTAAAGAGGCTATCCCAGCAAAACTGATATACATGGATGAAGACGGAAGAGTATTAATGGTGGAAATAATGGACAATAATATAAAAATACTCTTGATTGCAATTTATGCTCCGAATGATAAACAAGAGGAGTTCTATAAAAAACTACACATGAAAATAATTGGACTGGACTATGTTAATATAATTATGATGGGAGACTTTAATGGAATTGTGGACAATAAACTGGACTATATAGCAACAACAAAAAAGCAAAATAGAAAGACTCTCCCTAAATCTTTTTTTAAAATGACAGACGAATTAACTTTAAAAGATATTTGGAGAGAAAGAAATGTTAAAGCTAAACAATATACTTTTTATTCAAATAGACATTTATCATGGTCCAGATTAGATATGATCTGGATCTTAACAGAATTAATATCTAATATTCAACAAACAAACATCGAAATAAGTACTTGGGCAGATCATGGCCCAATGACAATTAAATGGAAGGGACAAAAAAAAAAGATTGAGATGGACATTAAATAATACTATCTTAAAGGAAAAAGATTTTATACAACAGATGGAGAAGGAACTGGCTTTTTTTTTTAAAGAAAACAAAAAAGAAGATACTTCAATGCAGAATGTTTGGGATACAATGAAGGCATATGCTAGAGGTTTGATAATAGATTATACAAGAAAAAAGAATATTAGGAAAAGGCAAGCTTCTAAGGCCTTGGAAGATGAGTATAAAAGACTTGAAAAAGAATTACAGAAAATGCCACAGAAAAAAGATATTAAACATATTAAATATATTAAAGCTGGATGTAATTAAACATAAAATGGAATTAATAGAGAAAGAAGAACTGGCACAGAAAATTAGAAATTCTAAACAGAATTACTTTGAAGATGCAAATAAACCAGGCAGATGGCTAGCATATAAATTGAGAAAGGAGAAGGAATCAAGAAAAATATTGAAGCTAATAGATGATCAAGGCCAAGTTTGTTATGGTAATAAGGAGAAAAAGGAAATTATTCGAGATTTTTATGGGCAACTATATAAACAAGAGAATATTGTTGAGGAAAAAGTCAAACAGTATCTACAGAATGCTAACTTACTGAAGATACCTAAAGAGACTGAAGAAATGCTAGAAAGCAATATAACAATGATGGAATTAAATGAAGCACTTAAGAAACAAAATAATGGGAAAGCACCAGGTCCAGATGGGCTTCCGGCAGAATTCTATAAAACATTTCAAGAATCATTGAGCCTCCCATTGTTAGAAGTTATGAATGAAGTTATGTCAAAGAAGATGATACCCAAAACATGGTCATAGGCTTATATTACACTTATTCCAAAAGAAGAGTTTGACCCACTGCAAATTAAGAACTGTAGACCTATTTCATTATTGAATGCAGACTATAAAATTTTTGCTTCAATTTTAGCAGAAAGACTTAAAAAATATTTAAATAATTTTATCCATCCATATCAAAATGGATTTCTGCCAAAGAGACAAATCAGAGACAATATGAGAGTAATCTTGGATACTTTGGAATACTATGAGGCTCATCCTGAAAAGCAAATGGCTTTGATATTCCAAGATGCTCAAAAGGCATTTGATAACATGAACTGGAGATTTATGTTATTATTATTGGAACAGATGGGTTTTGCCAGAAAATTTATTCAAGCAATAGAAGCCATATACAATAAACAGACAGCAAAGGTAATGATGGAGGGAGAATTCACAGACTTTATTAATATAAGAAAAGGCACAAAACAAGGATGTCCCCTATTTCCTTTGCTATTTGTGTTGACTTTGGAAGTGTTGAATAGAAATATGAGGGATGATAAAAGCATAAAAGGAATGAAAATTAAAAAGGAAGAATTGAAACTACAAGCTTTTGCTGATGATTTAGCTTTTATTCTGGAAGATCCGCTAGAAACAGCTCCAAAGTTAATGGAAAAGATAGAGACATATTGAGATGGCTGGTTTGAAAATAAATAAAGATAAAACAAAGATTTTGACAAAGAACATGCTACTGAGACAAAGAGAAGAACTGGCAGACCTCTTGAAAATCCAAGTTACAAATAAGGTTAAGTATCTGGGGATATATTTGACAGCAAGATGTTGCACATTAAAAGAAAATAATTATATTAAACTTAAACAACAGATAGCTACAGACTTGAAGAAATGGGAAAACTTGCAATTGTCATTAATAGGGAGAATTTCAACAATTAAGATGAATATTTTACCCAGAATTCTATTTCTGTTTCAGACAATACCAATTAGGCTTGGAAAAGACTATTTTGAAGATTTAAATAAAATCATGTTGAAGTTTATATGGCAAAGTAAAAAAGCTAGAATAAAGCTAAAGCTTTTGCAAGACGCTAGAATTAGAGGAGGTTTTGGCTTGCCTAATTGGGAATTGTATTATCAAGCTGCAAGTTTGATGTGGGTCAAAGAATGGATAACATTAAGAAAGGCTAGATTGTTGACACTAGAAGGGCATGATTTGCTGTTGGGCTGGCATGCTTTTTTATGGTATAAGGGAACTAAAACACAGGGTTATTTTAGAAGACATTATATACAGGAGTCTATGTGGTTAAACTGGGAGAAGATAAAAAGACAATGTTATTTGAAAATTCCAGTTTGGTTATCGACTATTGAAGCATTTTCCTATCCTATAATTTATAAGAAGGAACAATCAGTTAGATATGGGGAACTATTGGATGAAAAGGGTGAACTTAAATCGATTCAAAACTTAGAGAAACAAGGTATAAGGATGAATTGGTTTTCATATGCGCAAATACATTCAAGGTATGATGAAGATTCTAAAACAGAGGGATTCTATGATAATCAGACTGATTTAGATAAGATATTGATGGATACTGATGAGAAGGTGATTAAAAAATTATATGGTTATTTACTGGGAATTAAATTAGAGGAAGAACAAGTTAAAGAAACTATGATTGTTTGGGGGAAGAATTTTGGATTTAGAGAAATGGCAAAAATTGTGGTCTCAAAATTATAAAATGACAATGTCAACAGCATATAAAGAAAACTTGTATAAGATGTTTTACAGGTGGCACTTTCCCCCGACAAGAATAGCAAGAATGTTTAAGAACAAATCTGAAAAATGCTGGAAATGTCATCAGATACCTGGCTCATATTAACATTTGTGGTGGACTTGTGAGGACACTAGAAAATATTGGACTAAAATTCGCATGTGGTTGGAAAAAATGACAAAGAAACACATAGACTTGAAACCAGAGATCTTTTTATTGGGAATCTTACCTGATACATTTAGTAAAGATTTGAAATACCTGATTGTAAATGTATTAACAGCGGCTAGGATTGTATTTGCTAAAAACTGGAAGAATGAGAAAATACCATTACAGGAAGATATTATTTAGAAAATATTGGAATGTGCTGAGATGAGGAGATTGACATTTGAAATTAGAGAGCAAGAGGATAAACAATTTTATGGAATTTGGGATCTTTTTTATCAATGGCTAGATGATAAAATATGATAATAGAATATTTAGAATGTTAGACAGTATACTATATTTATAAAGTGTTTTTAGGATTGATTTGGTATGATTATATGATTTGTTACAGAATAAATTATTTAAAGTATTGTTATCTCATAAAGCATGAATGATTAAAAGTATAGTCAAAAGTTTTTTGTTTTTTTTAATAGCGATTTTAGGATATATAAGTTTGGATTGACAATATGAGTTGTTTTGTAACATAATTGTAATTGAGACTACAAAATGAATGCACAAAACTGATGAACCAACTGACACGCTGGATGTACATATGAGAGTTGATGTTTTAATGTTTTGTTTGTCTTGTTTGTCTGTAGAAAATCAATAAAATTCTTTAAAAAAAATAATTCTCTTGAAATACTTCAATGGGCACCTACTGGCATAAAAACCGCCAACATCTTTTCAGCATCAACAATGCTAGATTCCAACAAACTATTTGGCTGAAAAGAATATATAGTCCAGATCAGGAAGGGTCTTGAGGCCCTCTTTTGTATCCTGGCCAAGACCTTGTTGCCAGATTTAATTACATGGTGGTTCAAAATTGGTATGCATTATTTTTTATTTTAAAAAAATAACAGTGGAAATGGTAGCCATTCCTACCCATTTATTCATTGCTAAATAATTCATTTATTGTTTTTAATCTTTTTAACAAGGATGGCTCCTCATCCTTTTCATGTGACTCTAGGCCAGGGATGTCAAACTCGTGGCATCATGTTGTTGTCATGCGACTTTTTTCCCTTTGCTAAAATGGGGGTGGCTAGAGCACGACGCATCTGGCCCACGGGCTGCAAGTTTGACACTCCTGCTCTAGGCAGTTCACATTTAATTAAAACTGGAAACACACACTCTATTAAAACTAACAGCAACAGAATACACTATAACTGAGGCTATCTACATCAGGGGTCTCCAACCTTGGCAACTTTAAGCCCGAAGGACTTCAACTCCCAGATTCCCCAGCCAGCTGGCTGGGGAATTCTGGGAGTTAAAGTCCTCCGGGCTTAAAGTTGCCAAGGTTAGAGACCCTTGATCTATATAACACGTATCTTCAGTAATCTAACATCCTGGCCAAATTCCTGAGAGATGAGACCTGTCTTTCTGAAAGAAGGATGGAGCCGTCCAAGCATTTACTGCCATCTCGAGTAGGTGTAACAGAGATGAGCAAATTCTTTCAACTTGCCTCTTTGTAGGCTTATTCTCTGTTACCATTTCTATGCAGGTTTTTGGAGGGGAGAAGATGACAGCAACTTAATACAAAGTAAAAGCTAGGCTGCTCAGAGGGTAAACAAAGTGAGCACATTTTATTTTATTTTATTTTACTTTATTGTCATTGCATCTTATACAACGAAATTAAATACCGTCTTGAGCATACATTATGACTATAAAAATAAAACACAAGCACACATCTTTCACATTCTATACAATTGGATTGAAAACTCCTGATATTGCATTAATATTGCACTATACAGTAGAATTCAATAGAGTTACTGCCCTGGGATAGAAGCTGTTTTTCAGCCTATCTGTCTTTGTTTTTATTGTCCTGTACCGTCTGCCAGATGATAATAGTTCAAAGGGTACCCAGGATGAGATGGATCTTTGATGTTTTAAACTTTCTTAAGGCAGCGGGAGCTATAAAGCTCTTCCAAAGAGCGGAGAGGGCAACCAATTATCTTCTGGGCAATGACGTTAATCCTCTGGAGTGCTTTCCTATCTGCCACTGTGCAATTGGCAAACCATATCGAGGTGCAATAAGTTAAGATGCTCTCTATGGTGCAGCAGTAGATCACCAGCAGTTTTTCATTCAGTTGTTATCTTCTGAGAAGTCTCAGGTAGTATAATCTCTGCTGGGCCCTTCTGACCAGTGCTGCAATGTGAGCACCCCAGATCAGGTCCTCTTTTATGGTAACACCCAGAAACTTAAAAACTGGCCACTCGCTCCACACTGTCTCCATTAATAAGCAAGGGCTTATTCCGTATTTCCACTGAAAATATGGAATGCTATCTAATGCCACTAAACAGGTTTGCACCTACTTAATACTTGAAGTCAGTAAGAATTAAGCTTAATTGGAGGGAAACTTTATCTTGTTTGAACAAATGGACAGTTTAAGTTCTTTTCCTAGATATGGGAGAAATAAGAAAATGTAACATTTGTTGCATTCTTTCTGTCCTAGTAACTGCCTCCAATTCAGATAAAAAATGGGTGTCCAAGGCTGAACTTTGCAGCGGAAGCACAGATTTAGCAGGCATTTGGACTTATTTTTAATTTCTCAAACTTATTTACAAAGAGAGGGCTGCACATAATGTTTATTTTGCACACATAATTAGTATACACAAAATCAAGGTTGTGACTGATAAACACGTTTTTCTTGCTCAGAAGCATCATTTTTTTTAAGTGTGTAACATTTTATTTTTAGAAACTAACAAATGACACATAGACATATTCACCAAGTATTCAAAGAAAAAATTATTAAGCTGTACATTCATACACTTAATTATTACATATAATTTCATGCCAAGCTATCAGTTTATGCATCATTAGACAATGCTGTAGATAAAAGGATGTCTGTCGAAGAATATATAAAAAAAGGTAAAAGTGTTTTCACACATATTTTTTACAAATAAATCTAAAATCTGAAAGTCTAAAGTACACAGTACCATGTTTCCCTGAAAATAAATCCGGGTCTTATATTTTGTTCCAAAAGACGCATTACTTGTTTTAGGGTTAGATCTTATTTTGGGGGAAATACAGTATTAAATGCGTCCATCTGGCTGACAATCTTAACTGGGACTTATTTTGGGGATAGGGCTTATATTATGAGCATCCTGAAAAATCATACTAGTGCTTATTTTCCAGTTGGGTTTTATTTTTGGGGAAACATAATCTAATCTCTCCCCATAATATCTACTCTAGTGTTAATAATCAGTAAACTTAAAACTGTCTTAAATCACATGTGCATTCCAAAGTCCTATTGACTACTAATGTATGGAATGATGAACACAAATTATGATGTCATGTCATGAAAAATCTCCAGCTACAAATAAGAGGTTTATTTATCCAATGTTTTTCAATCTTGGCAACTTTAAGACATCTTATCACGGGATCATACATGAAACTTCCTAATGTACTAAGCATTCATAAGTAATAAATAACATGGAATATAGTGTTCCATATGAATATTATTTATTTATGAATAAATAATATGGAAGTTATTACAGGTATTCAACTAGACTATATAGCTATTTGGTCTTCAGTAATTTATTCCATTCTGATGATTTCAGGTGTATATATATGCGAGTTTATATAAAATAATTTGCCTTACAAATTATTGTGTACGTAATTTGATTGATTAGCAATTTGCATATCTATCTACTTTTTGCCTCAAATGTTGCTGAATTTGGAAAAATCAAAATAATTTGGAATGGAACCATCATGCAATAAAAATATGAAAATATCATGCCTGCTAAGGCTGAAAGGGCAGTTGGAATGTATGGAATAATTACGAATTTCTAGGTTTCATTTATGATTAAATGGCTTTTGAAACATAGAATTTGAGATTCTCTGCTAAAGCTTACAGGCATTTCAAAATTTTCTTTGCAGATTGACAGAGCAGAATAGAATTAGCATATTCCCTGGGTAAAAAATTTTTCAGAAGCAGGAGGGATTAGTAAACTGAAGAGAACAGGGTCAACTGACAATATAATATAAACAATTCAAAATGGCAAGGAACAGAGAACTGAATGATGAAGTTCAGTCCCAGCTTCTGCTGAAATAACTGCATATTAGCAGAACTGTAAGGAAGTGATTTCTTCTGTTCCTCTCTCTAAATCCCACATATTATCTCTTAAAATTAACTTCAGAGGCTATCCAGATTGCCCAGAAAATGGGAAGTTACAGGGCGGAAAAATAGCTGCATTACAGAAATGCAGACATAGAATCTTGATTTGTTCTCTTTAGTGTTTATTACCAGTTTCTTTTAAAATGATGCTGACTGCATGATAGATAATGGAAAAAATATTGATATTTCACTTATTTGCAGCATATCCCATCTTCACATCATATAAATCTTTCACCTTTCTTTCATGTGTTGAAAACTTCATATGATTATGTTCCCAGAGTGGTAACAACCAGAGGACTGCAAGGAATATAAATCTTTCCCCACTACCATTCAGTCAAAACTGAAGAATGCAAAACACCTTCAAGGAAAAAAAATCCAAGAAAGTCCAGTTGCCTTTTGAAAAAGCATCTTTATGACAACCATGACTGGATGACTGAGAATCTTCACAGACCAGGAACGTCAAAATTTCATTGAGGGCCACATCAGGGCTGTGTTTGACCTCAGGGGCCCAGGGTGGGCATGGATAGGGTGGGCATAGCCAGCTTGATGTCATTTGTGTTGAGACACTGGTGGTGTCCAAGCACTCTACCAGCAAAAATGGTCTTCCAAGCTCCGTTTTCAGCTGTGACAGCCTCCTGCAGCCCTCTGCCAGTGTCCCCCCAAAGCTCCATTGTCGCTAGCAGAGGCACTGTAGGCCAGTCCTTTGCTGTTTCCAGGGGGGCAACGGGCCAGATCTAAGTTTCCAGGGGGGCAACGGGCTGAATCTGGCCCACAGGCCTTGAGTTTGACACCCCCACCATAGACAGACAGAAGGAAACAGTTTGGTCCTAATTACTGCTTCATACCTACATAATGTATTTGAAAGATTTCTGGCATGATTTCACAGGGTGTCAACTGCTAGAACATACCCAGGTTGTAATAAACCATTTCAATGACCAGATAATGAGAAACAGCTGCTATCATAAATATATAGACGTATATATGATCATTCATTCCAAAGAAATGGCTCCTGTAAATAGAGGCCTTTGTCCAAGTCTAAACTGAACATAGATTTGGGCAGATAAACTATAGGTAGGCCTTGACTTACAATAAGTCATTTAGTAACTGTTCGAAATTATAATGGCACTGAAAAAAGTGACTTGTGACTTTTTCCTATTTATGACCATTGTAAAATATCCATAGTTATGCCATCAAAATTCAAATGCTTGTCAACTGACTCATATTTATGATGCTTGCAATATCCCTGGGCCATGTGATCATTGTTTGTGACCTTCTGAAAAGCAAAGTCACTGGGGAAGCTGGATTCACTTAACAAAATGTTACTAATTTAATAATTGCAGTGATTTGTTCAACAACTGTGGCAAGAAAGGTCATAAAATGAAGCAAAACTCATTTAACAACCATCCAACTTAACAACATAAATTTGGGGTCAATTGTGGTTATATGTCAAGGACTACCTGTACTCAATATTTGAAAGCAGGCAAAAATCCCTAAAATAGAAGCAATGAGATATCTATGTCAAACTCTTATTTTAATTTCCAAATTACCTCAGATGTAATATGTACAATTATTCTTCCTTTATTTCATCCACTATAATAAAACTAGAACATGCACTTATTATTCTCTATGTACAAGATATAGACAGATCCTTTAAAAATCCAAATGTTGAAAATTCAATCTTATTCTATGAAACATAAACTTACATAATTTAAAACTTTTGTTTGATTTTTTACTTTGAATGTACTATTAAAGATTATGCGAAATATTTGAATTCTGTGTCTCTTGATAGCAGCTCTAATAAGTGAACACCTTCCCCTCTTTTACTGTCAAGATCTTCTTTAATTAGAAACTATCAGAGGCTAAGTCTGGAATTTTTTATATGGAAAGCAAATGGTTTTTGCATTTTAAATGAAAATTATATGAAAAATGCTACAGCTAAGCACTTTATACTTATAGGATCTATTTCACTTGAAATTCTGAAAAATTCCCTTAAAACATTAAATTTCTCAGATTCAGTGATTCTTTCATTCATTCATTCATTCATTCATTCATTCATTCATTCAAATACTTCAGTATTTTCATATAACATGGAAACACATTTATCTAGGAGTAAGCCCTTATTTTAACGATTACCATGCGGTCTACTAGAATATCACTGATGGCTTTTTTTTTTTTTTTCAAAAGGAAGCCAAGTCAGAGTCTCCCAAGCCTTTTTATATTATGCAATAATGGTCAGACTGAATTGTTCACCTGTGGAACAGCGGGGCTATTCCACTGGTTTGGCCTGGTTCTGGCGTACTGGTAGCGCTGAAATATAGTGGAAACCGAACCGGTTGTCTCTGAGGAGCTGCTGTTGGGCCCACCCGCCCAGGCTCCCATACTGACCTTTATTCCTTGCTTTTGAAGCGCAGTTGCTTTGTGCGGGACAGCAGATTGCCATGCGTTAGCTGCTGAAGTTACAGGGAGAGTGCAGGATTGCAGGAGCTGAGTAGGAAAGTCTCTGCGTATGCGCAAAGCACCCCCACCAAGCCATGCCCACCGAACCGGTGGCAACCTACTTTGCAACCCACCACTGCTGTAGAACACTATATTATTTTCAATTCATTAATAAAACACTAAACACAAAATACAATGCCTGCAGATACTGCTGTCAACAGAGGTGCTAGTCTTTAATTTACAGGCATGCCACTGTTTGAATCCCTATTCAGTTTGGCTAGGTATCTAAGATAGGGACAACTGCTATAAACTCGACATTTCTTTTTCTAGTAAGAATCTGAAGTCACCTTGAAGAGCTCCTCGAATTATTTATGATGATCCCACATTTTTAGGATATGATTTGAAGACGTAAGAGCTTTAAAGAAAAAAACAGCAATATTATGTGATGTTATTGCTACCATTCAGGTTTTTATACAAACTAGATCAGATCAAGAAATAAGAAATAGTTTAAAGCCTACTGATGATTTCCATTCTGGGAACGCCCATAAAAGCAATAATACACTAAATGAAAGGGATGATGCATATGGCCATTTTAAGAAAATGTAATTTCAAAATGTAAAGGACAAATTAAGAATGTTCTTACAAAAGGTTTCCAAGTCACCCAAATTAAAATTCCTTAAAAAGAAAAAGCACTCATACACGTAAAAAATGTTCTCTACCTTACCTGAAACAGTAGAATAACAGTATTAACATTCCTTTAGGCTTCCACTACTCTTACATAATTTATCTGAGCTAAAATTAGACAATTGTATTTCCTTTTTCCTGTATTGTACAGCTAGTAATATCATGGATATCTATGTAAGACTGAACATAAATACAAGGAGACTGAAATGTATTTATCTTTCTGACTGCCCAATGCTGGAAGTAAAATTATTCAATAGTAATTCTAAACATGGTAGCCATGATGACCACTGCCATAAACTATTAAACTAAACTATTAAATCAAAGAGTTCTCTAGTTATGGATTAGTGCTTGTAACACCAACCAAGTGTAGATGTGAATCTGAACCACCGCAACTATAGAAATAAAAAGGGAGCTTGTTCCTTATTTATTTGTGTGAACAACAGAAACAGAAAATACCCTAACCCATTTTAAACCCTGTTCAGAACTGGTTTTTGTCTATTCTTCAAGGCAGTTTGAATTTTGTGACCTTAGGCAATTTTATAGCCAATGTATCAAATTTATAGCAAGATAAAGGATTAAGGAATTCTCACAGGGAACATTGGAAGATGAAACTACAAAAGAATTTCAAAGTAAAATAAGTACACCAAACTCTTTGTATAAGTACTTGGAAGTACCTCCCAGGGCTTTAAAGATTTCCTACACAAGGTCAATAATAATCCTAGCAGTTTTATGGAATTGTCATAAAATTCCCTCCCAATGGTTTTCTGTGCAATAACAAAGGAAATAATAATTAGCAATAAAATTGTCAGCCCAAAATAATACTGCAAGTAATTACTATACTTACAACTGTACTGTACTTACAATTACTGTACTTGCAAGTAATTACAAACTTCCATAGCCTAATACCTTCCAAAAATACTGGGATGCTAATTCCCAGAGTCCCTATCAACTGGCTTTTGGCTAGAAATGCTAAGAGTTTCATGACCAACATATCAAGGGCATTATACTGTAGAAGCTCAAGCAAAGTGTATAAATATATCCCAAAGACATAATGGAAGAAAATATAGCAGTCATTTTTAGTTTAAGACAGGGTGGAAACTATGGCCCTTTTATGACCTGTGGACTTAAATTCTGAGAGCTGAAGTCCACAAGTCATAAAGAGGCCATAGTTCCCCACCTCTGATTTAAGAGATGTGTACCTTTTCAAGCTGAAATGCCGAAATCTTATATAGCCTAGAGAAAATATACAGCTCAGTAGCTCAGGGTTGAATTATGAAGTCTTTGGTACTGTCTAGGCTTGGTTGTTAGATTGTAGACATTCCATTATTTATTTACTGATATTATCGTGGTTAGTGTATATTGGAGGTGGTCACCCTTTGAGTGCTGTATGCAATGAAATTTCATTTTCATGTATGCTGATTAGTGTACATTCAAGGTGATGATAAAGGTGTATTGGTATTGGTATTGGCAATGGCAATGGCAATGGCAATGGCAATGGTAATGGCAATGGCATGGCATGGCATGGCATGGTATGGTATGGTATTCCTTGACTGGGTAACATCATTGTGAGTGAGCAAACAACCTTTTTGTTACCTTATTGTTACCTTGTTGGGTAATGTAAGTTTGCAAACAAAAAAAAAAGGAACTCAAGGAGAACCAAGAATTCCTCATACATAGCCACCTTCCCTCCACCATTAATGGCAATAAGAACCCGCCCAAAAGGGCTAGATCAACAGGATACTAGTCCACAAGGGTCTACTCATGAGTAGTCCCCCTGAATTCAGGAGGAATAATAAAAAAACTATAATAGAAAGATAAAATATCTTATATTACATATATTAACAGCAGCAAGAATTTCATATGCTCAGTACTGGAAGGAAAACTCTATACCACCTTAAGGCTTAATAATCAAAAAAATTTAGTGGGTGGAAATGGATAAATTAACTATGGAATTAAAAGGGGAAACACACAGAATAAAACGCAATATGGGGGACATGCTTTATTTGGATAGATAATAGATATAAAAATAGAAAATGTAAATAACTTATATAATAAATAAGAGGGTATGAAAGTATTATGCATTGTAAGTTTTGATAGGACACATAACTGTATATATAATGCCACAGCGCTGTTTAATAACTATTGGTATTATGTATATATATTATGTATATATCTCTTTTCCCAGAGAGAAGCCGGCTGCTCTTACCAGTGATCCCTCCGCTACCTCCATCTCCTCCGTGCCCCTTCCTCTTCTGCAGGATGAAGTAAGGGTTGGCCCGCTCCGTGATCCACAAGGCATTGGCCAGCAACACCTCCTCCGGGTTCACCCACATCCTCCCGGCTAAGACCAAGGCAGCCCGGGGGGGGGGGGGCGCGGCGGCGGCGGCTTCTTTTCGGCGGACGCTTCTCAAGAACGCAGCCTCCGTTTTCCCTCAGCGCTCTGCCCAGCCCGGAGGGGCGCCGCCAACAGCTCGACGGAAGCACGGCTCATCGGGAAGGAGGAAAGCACGAAAGAGCCGCGGCATGCCCGTAGCGCTTCCCCGCGTCCTTGACCCGAGGTAGGAGCAACTCGGGAGTCACGTCGGTGGGGACGCGGGAACGAGCCGAGCGGTGACCTCAGAACGGGCGACGCAGCGGCTGAGCCCGCCCAGCCTCACTCCTGCCTGCCGGGAACGCTGTCGCCCAGCCAGCTCAGGGCCAGAGAGCCCCGGGAAGGATGCGGTGGCAGGACCCTATCCGAGCAAAAAAAAAACCCAGAAAGGGGAAACGGTTCGGAATTACCTCCTGCGCCGAGAAAATCCGGGAAAAAAACCGCCTTAAGACTGCTTATTCCCCGCCGTTTATGTGGAGGAGGCAAGGTCAAGTACACGGACGGAGGCTAGAGAGCTACTCGGCTCGCATCGGCCGCCCTTCTTCCTCCACCTTTCCGTGCGCCAGCGCCTTCCGCAGCTGGCAAACCCCGCAGCGTCCCCGGTACGGGTTACGCAAAAACAGCCCGGGGGTTTCAGACGATCGCGTCTTCCGATCGCCCCCACAGCGAACTGGTCAAAAACCCACCGCCTTTCGAAGTCGGAGGCGCACGACCAAACTATAAACCGGGAAAAAGGTTGTCTCCGTCCGACAAAGGACGCCGTCAAGGCGGCTTAAGGAGACGGCCAGATACCCTCGTTCAAGCACCGGCCAAGCCGGCTGAGGGGAGCATCCTCCTCCGCTGGGTTGCTAACCTCACGACCGCTTAGATCGCCCATCCCTGCCCGGCCGAGGTGGCACGGGCCGGCCAGCACCCAGGAACTCTCCGCTCCGCTGCGGCTCTCCCTCGCCTGCGGAAGGCGGACGCGCTAGGTTCCGAAGAGGCGAGGCGGGGCCTCGGCTGGAACAACCTGCGCAGCGCGCGGTGGTTGGCTTGGCGCTTCCTGCAATCCCAAGAGTTGGTCACGCGGGCTCCACAGCCCTGGCTCGGCCCGCAAGCTCCACCCAGGCGGCTGGAGTCGGCCGGAGGGCCTCCTGCGGAGCCCCGCCGGGAGCTTGTGGTTTCTTGAAGGGCATTGTGGAAGAAGAAACCCTCTTTCCCCCGCCCTTCTGCCCACAGAAGGTGCCAGCGGAGACGGTAGTGAGTCAGAAGGAATCGCCCAGTTCAGTTTCTAAGTCGGACTGCGCGTTGCCAGTCGATTATTCTACGAGCCCGGCTAATTTATGGAAGGCATTTCTGTCCTTCAAAGCAGGTGTTGCTGGCAAGGGACAAAATATATATCGACATAAGAAAAACTGCAACAACAACGTAAACTATAAGCATGCACAACCTTCGTCACCAGAAATGCAATTGATCAGCATTATTAGATTTGACGAGAAAATTTAGATCACCCCCTTGAGTAGAAGCAGAGGTATGAAACCCAAGTTCTTTACTGCTATCTAGTGGCGGTCTGAATCATTTGTGGTCCTTGTAGTCCAAGATAACAGCTTTACGAATCACCTAGCAATTTTTGATCCTGTGCCTTTGCTAATATTCCTATGTAATATGTTTGAGAAGATGATTTTTCACTCTTATAGTTTTTAAATGTGCAATGATACTTTTTAAGATAGGGAGCTCCCATTTATAGCAATTTTGGAAGATGTTTATTTGGCTATTTTTTTTTATTATGGGAAGCTTTATATCTAGGTAAATCATTGTAAAAGAGATACCCTTGAGATTAAGCTATTTAACTTTGGCTCTAGCTTTATGGTTCTCTTGTAAGTGTTTTAAGGCTGACTGACTTTTATTGGATGACATGCTAGCCTTCCTTCAAAAACATTAGGTAAAAGTCCATAATTTGTTTTGCAGCCCGTGAACTGAGTTGTTACAAAAGTGGCTCTTTACATATCTCTGTGAAGAGATTTGCATTAAAATTGTATCCATTGCAAAATTTCTCTGGGAACTATTATTTCAAGCCAAAAAAGTTCATTGGAAATTTATGAGAATTCATGGCTCTGTGAGAATTATATTCTTGTCAAGCAAAATATTATCAGAGATTAAATTATATAGTAATTCATTTGTAGTTTCCTGTAGAAAGTAAACATTGCATCATTCTAATAGATCAAATAAAATTGTGTACTTTTGCTGCTCAAAATAGTCCAATGAAATGGTGTACATAATCATACATCTAATAGAGTATTGTCAGGCAGGTAAATAACAAAAACAAATAACTGGAAACATCAAAATTACATAAGATTGTTGGAGGCTTATGTTTGTTAGATTTTGAGGACAGAAAAGAAAACACAGAAGACCTAATAATGAACAAACTTTCCCCCACAAGTCCCACCATTCACTGCAAATCTACCAGCCAAGCTCTTAAACACACCCCTGCAATGATTCCTGGCTGCTATCAGTCCAGAGGAGCAGCTCAGTTCTGAGAGCAGCCACAGTTCAGAGAATTTGGTTCCAAGGAATCCTTGTCACAGAAAGATTTCACTGGTACTGCAGCACCACCCAGAGTATAACTTACTGTGTCAGCCTTCAAGATTTCTTTCCTTTGCTTTGCATCTTTCGGCTGCCATAGTAATGGAGGACAGGGCTGAAATAATTGGGCTTTGTGGATGTGGGAAATGTACTGGAGGTTTAGAGATAAATCGTATAAATTGGGGAAAAACTTTCTTGTTTATGCTTCTTTGCTGTGCTATGCGCAGGCGCAACTCTTTATCAAACTAGGCCAAGGTCAATGGACAGATGTCTGCATCACCATTTGAAGATGCCCCACATGACATTATTTACAATTTTAATTGGATGGACAGTTTGAACTATAGTGGGTGGGAATGTTGCCATCACTTTGCGTATCTGTTTTTCGCACTCAATTCCTCAGATTCAGAATTCTTTTGATGCTACCACTTGATTTCCAGTAAAAGATGTTTTTCTCTATATTAATGGAGTCTAAGCATTTCTTTCTTGGATTTTGAAGGGAGCACCACCTGACACACTGTGACCTCACACATAGCCAGTGCCAGACCAGCATGGCAAACAAGGCAAGCAGAACAAAGTATCCAGATGTCGATAATAGCACTCGAGGCTGGAAAAAGCAACACTTGTTTACGACAAATGCCCCTCCCAACAGCATCTCTTTAAATCTCATTCCCCAGGTGAGCCTTGTGAAGAGGGGTGGGGCGCCCCCCTCCCAAGTCATGAAGGTTGCCCTGCACTGATCCCGGCTCCTCTTCATTCCCCGTGCTCAGAGATCGGGGGAAGGTAATTGCTCCACTGCCCCACTGCCTGTCCTGTCCTCCCCCCGCTCCTGGTCCTCCACTTCCTCTCTGGTGACCCTTCCCAGGCCTGAGGGACCAGAGACTGCCTTGTCCTGCTTCTCCGGTTGTTTCTCCATTGGCCCTAGCTCCATTTCCTCCTCCTCCTCCTCAGACTCAGGCTCTGATGGGGCCACGACACACAGCTAGCCAGGTAATTAATAGATCATGATATTTGCTGCTAGTAACAACAGAGGAATAGTAAACTTGAATGACTTAAATGGAATTGTAAAAATTATAGGACATTATGCTCCTCCCAGGACTGTGCTCAGGACTGGCTGCTTTGCTTCTAATGTTAGCCATAGAAAGGAAGTTATCATAAGCATGAATGAAGCTTTATTGTATTCCCTTCCCATCCAGTATCCTACTCAATACTGTGCTGGGATGATATTCCACAGGAAGAGAACCACTATGGAGAAGGCCTTTTTTGGTCCCACTAGATGGACCCCCATAACAGAGGGGACCTGTAATATCCCTTGTGTCCCTTTAGTGAGTCAGAAAAATGTAACTGGGGAAAGACACTTCTTCAAATAACCTGGTCCCAAGCCATGTAAGGGCTTTAAGAATGACAATTGGCAACTTGAATTGGATCCAGAAGCAAATCATCAAGCAGTGTGCAAGCTTGCATAAAACTGCAGGCCGCCACATTTTGAACCAATTGATGTGTGATGACCCGGGCGTGGCACAAAGGCAACACAGTCAAATAATCAAGACGAGTCCCTTTTTAAACACTGCAGTTAATGAAAGGAATCAGGGCCTTTTCTTCTCCCAGAAGCCAGGCAACTCACGTTGCTCCCTTCTCTGTTGCCCTGCGTGCCCGAGGATGAAGAGGGGGTAGGCCTGTGTCCTCCGAACCCCCTCTCCCTTTCTCTACCTCTCCCCTGTTCTGCTGAGCTGGAATTTGCCCTTCCCCAGTTTCTTCCACAGCCAACGGACCCCCCACTCCCACTCCCTGTCAGCTGCTCGGCCTCCCCCTCTGAATCAGATTCCAACAGGGGCATGGCATGATGCTTCTGATATTTTTTAAAGGCAGCTCCATGTAGAGCACATTATAATAGTCAAGACAGGAAGTGACTAGGGCATGGCTTGCTGTGAGCAGAGTTAGTTGATCTAGGAAAGAGCATAATTGATACACAACCTACTGTTACTCAAAGGTCCACAACTGCCATCTGTTCCTCAATATTTATCAACAAATGCCTATGAAACAAACTCCTTATTCTATGAGAATAATTAAAATGGAATTGCTATGTACTTTTAAAAGATCAACCCAAATATTTAGCATTCAGCTTAGCATAAAACTCAAGTAGCTTACATACAGACACAATTACAATATAAACTTCAGAATGAAAAACAATCATTGATGTCAAAAAGATGGCATTAAAGCTTTTAAAATTCTAACTGTGCTTAGATCTGATTCCTTAAGCCAGGGGTGTCAAACTTAAGACTAGTGAGCCAGATTTGGCTCTTGAAGTGCTTAAATCTGGCCCAAGGGCCAGCCTGGAAATAGCAAAGGACCAGCCCTCGGTGCTTCTGGCAGCCAAAACATGGTGTGGGGGTGTGTGAACAGCCCCCAGTGCCCTGTTTTCGGCCTGGTCAGACTCCTGCAGCACTCTGCCAGCCAAAACAGGCCACAGTGGGGGGGCGGGGCATGCCCTACTTTGGCCAGCAGGGTGCTGCAGGAGGCATCTGTCCTGTCTGCCCCTCCCCGGCCGGCCCGAGGAGAAGTACAATGTTGATCCGGCCCTCAAAGAAATCCAGTTTGACACCCCTGCCTTAAGCAGACTTTTAGATGTTGCAGGACTATATTATTATTATTTAAATAACTACACCATTCAATAATATTAAAAGATTATAAAGTCATCATAACAGAAATGAATAATAATTACCTTTTAAGTTTGTTTTATAAGATGTTAGATACTTTTAAACACATACTTTTACATTATGTATTTTTGCCTTTGGCATATGGAAAGACAGCCAGCATAATTCCTTGCATGTGAGAATAAACTTTGACTTCAGTATTGGGTAATGATTAGTCTAAGACTTTATACATATATGTCTGCCTAAGGGTCACTGAGATAAGCAAGGAAATTAAAAACAAACACCAGGAACAATTAAGCAGCTCAGACAATTGTAAACAATTCTGTGTACTATATCTAATTATTGTAATCCACAATGTGAATGCTTACTATGTACAAAATTCTCAATAAAAGGGAGCACTAGAATTTGCTCTAGACTCCCATCCCGAGTACACCAGCCTCTGTGTCTCATTCTTTCCATGGGCGACCACCACAAGTGGTGACACCGACGTGATCCACTGCAGGTGGTACGTGTCCGGACCTCCATGTTTCCTTGCCTGGAATAGGTAAAGTACGTACTTAACTATTGCTGGACAATAGGATTATTCAGGGAACATGGGGGGAAAACTCTCTCAGCCACAGGAACGGCATGTTAGTGAGCTGCTGAAGTTAGTCAGGACAAACTTCTTTATCTTTAAACCCTCTGGGGGGGAGCAAATAGTTCTTTCAAAAGATAATGTGAGAGAGCTGCTGCAAGAGATCTGGTGGCAATGTCCCTGGTATCCAGAGAAAGGCTCTTTAAAGTTAGACACATGGAGGAGAATTGGAACTATCCTTCATGAAGAGCCACGGGCAACAGCTGAAATTTTGATATATTGGAAGGTTGTTATGACTGCTTTCGAGACCCAGCAACAACCTCTTTTAAAAACTTTAGTAGAACCTCCTCCTTATAAAGGAATTGTATTGCACCCGCCTTCCCCAAAACTGGAGTGTGCTTTATCATTTCCACAGCCTATGCCTGTGGATGAGAAAATTCAACCAAAAATGGGAAAAGTTCAAGCCATGATGCATCAGGCTTTCAATGAGGGGAAATTAGAGTCTGATGAGATTACCCAGATGAATTTGTTTCCAGTCAATAGGCAAGTGGATGCTCAAGGCAATCTGCAGACTGAATGGGTTCCGATTCCTTCAGCAGTTCTTAGGGAAATTAAAAAAGCAGTTAAAGATTATGGTATTCAAAGTCCTTTTACAAAGGGGCTTCTGACAAGTTTGGCTACCTCATGCATGATTCCTAGTGACTGGAAAGATTTAATGAGAATGATATTGAGCTCTACTCAGTATGTGGTCTTTGACTCAGAATACCAAAGAGAAGCTGTCACTAGGGGAAGGAATTCGGGGGGGCTGTATACGCCAGACCAAATCTATGGGGCAAGCTTGTTTATATCCACTGCTGATCAAGCTGATAATCTGCCTGATCACGTATTTCCAGTGGTTATGACAGCTGTCCTTGGGGCGTTGTCCCGCATTCAGGATGTGGGAACCCCAGCACGGTCTTTTTCTCAAATTAAGCAAACAGCATCTGAGTTTTATAATGATTTTGTGGAAAGGCTGCAATTGGCTATTACCAGGCAAATCTCTAATGAGGAAGCTGCAAAAGAACTTTTGCTGAAATTGGCAGTTGAAAATGCAAACGCTGACTGCAAGCGTATCTTACAGCCTTTGGTAGCTAGAGGTCAGGTTACTCTGGCCGATCTGTTAAAGGCATGTGCAGTGGTGGGTTCTCAGGCTTACAACATGGAGACTTTGGCTATGGCATTGCAAAAAGGGATGAAACGTACAGGGAATTGTTTTAATTGTGGAAAACCTGGCCATTTTAAAGCCCAGTGCTGTGCCCCTGGGGGGGGGGGTGGCATTTAACAAAAACAAAATTAAGGACGTCCGTCCAAAATCGGTCTGTCCAAAATGCAAAAAAAGGTTTCATTGGGCAAATCAATGTCGCTCTGATCAGAACCAAAATCCGGGAAACTAAATTTGGGGCGTGCAGCTAGCCCCGCTCCCAAGGCTGTCACAAAAGCATTGTCTGCAATTACTGGGAGTGCAGGTTTGGGTTTAAAAATGTTGAACTCAATTAATGTGACCTTTCCTAATCAAGTGTATATTGAGGACACTCATTTGCATGGGCCACTGCCAGAAAAAACAGTGGGATTAGTACTTCCCATGTCTTCTGCATCAGAAAAAGGTTTTTTTTGTTATTCCAGGAGTTATTGACCAAGATTATAAAGGGGTTATTAAGATACAATTGTACACTGATACTCCTGCATCATTAATGGCCGGTGACTCTATTGCCCAGTTATTATTGCTTCCATACATCCCTATAAATCCTTTAATTGGGATCCCACGAACTGGTGGTTTTGGGTCCACTGAAATGGCCAGTTCTCCAGTTGCTGCAGAATTGCTAGCGCTGACAAAAAATTTGACTGCAGACCAACCAAAAATGACAATTGAAATTCAGGGAAAATAATTTTCTGGCCTTATAGATTCCAGAGCAGATGTCTCTGTGATACGCCAAAAGGAATGGCCAAATGAATGGGCGCTTGAGGACTCTCCAGCTGTTCGTGGAGTGGGTGGTATGCAGTTTGCAAGAAGTAGTGTACGTTGGTTGAAGGCATTGCATAGAGAAACTGGTGAGACTGCAAGGATTCAACCTCTTGTGTTGCCCCTGCATATAAACTTGTGGAGTAGAGATTTGCTGTCACAATTTCGCACAAAAATTGTTATTGGATAATGGAAAAATTACATGATTGATGCATTCCTGATACTCCATTTGCTTTGGCAATTTTACAAACTCCAGCCTTGCCTAATGCAGCTTTTTACATGAAGCGCAGGTTTATATCATTGAATGGTTGCATTTGCAAAATACTCCCCGAAAAACAGTTTCTACTATGGCTATGCTTAGTGAATTAATCATCAAAGGCCGAAATCGCAGTATGCATTTATATGGCATAGATCTAGTTCAGTTATTTTTACCTATCTCCCTCACTCTGTGGGAAACTTGGTATAGTCAATCCATTGAATTGCAAATTGCTCTTGAAAATTGGCCAGGGAAGATTTCTTGCCACATCCCCGTTGCTTCAAAACGTATCTGTAAATTTTAATTCAGTTATTGCTAAGCAGCCAGTTGGGGGAGTGACCGTTTATGCGGACGGTGGTAAGACCTACGGCGCTTGTGCATGGAGACAGGAAGGGGTATGGAAAACAAAAATTACCCCTCCTCAGCTATCAGCACAAAGGGCTGAATTAGCTGCTGCTATTTTGGCCTTACAGGAATTTGCACAAGAACCGCTAAATCTTATTGTGGATTCTCTTTACATTTATCAATTGATACTTAACATTGAATTTGCTTATCTTTCTCCATCTGTTGATGTAATCTTATGAGTTTGTTTCTAGCTCTGCAAAACTGTCTTCATTCTCGCACACATTCTCTACACATCGCACACATTCGCAGCCATCAGCCACTTCCCGGGGAGCTGCAGGAAGGGAATGACGTGGCTGACGCAGCGGCCTCGGCCATGTCCTGTCTCTTGCTTTCTCCTGTTACTCCATGGGACTCACATAGCTATTTTCATCAAAATGCCAAAGCTCTTTGCAAACAATTTGGTCTCACTGCTGCAGAAGCTGCACTATTATTCAACAATGTCCTAGTTGCAGTGCTCAATCCACTGCTCTTCCTCAAGGAGTAAATCCTCGGGGGACATCTGCTTGTCAACTATGGCAGATGGATGTCACACAACACCCTCCCTTCAAACCATGGCACCATCTGCATGTCACCGTTGATACCTATTCAGGATTTATTATGGCAACACCTCAACGAGGAGAAGCTACAAAACATGTAGTCAACCATTGCCTCCATACCTTCACACATGTGGGGCCATCAATGGAGATCAAAACCGATAATGGCCCTGCTTATATTAGCACCGCCTTTGCGGAATTTTGTCATCGATGGTCAATTATACATAAATTTGGCATTCCCTACAATTCCACTGGTCAGGCCATTGTGGAACGAGATCATCAGATGCTAAAATAAGCACTCCTTCACACAAAAACAAAAACGGGGGAAGTGGATGGATATGGCTTGCCTTACATACAAAACATTCTTAATATTACCTTATACACTTTAAATTTTTTAAACATGACAGGATCTCCTGCTGCTACGGCAGCCAGTAGGCATTTTGCTTCCTCCCCTTCTGCAGGTACGTCAAGACCGAAAGTTCGGTATAAGAGACTACCAGATCCAACGTGGAAAGGACCTGTCCCGCTGATAACTTGGGGCCGAGGATACGCTGCTGTTGAAGATGAGGGGACAGTTGTTTGGGTTCCTGCTCGCTGTGTGCGTCCTTATCATCAGCCAAAGGGGCAAGGGGATGGATTTGGGGGAATGGAAAAGAAACACGTTGATCCAGGACATGGGGAAGCTAGCAAACCTTCATAATAAAACTGATTGCCAACTCACAAAACATCAGGGCTTCCAATGGTTGCAGTTCCTCTGGCCGAAGGTGACTGGTATAAGGGACAATGCTATGGTTGTTCAGGGATGTGGTCTAACAGTTGGACTACAAGTAACATAAATACATTGCATCTTGGAAGCCAAATCCAAGAGGTGGCGGGTATCTGCTGGACTCACAATGAGACAATAGAGAATATGACTTACTTGGGAACATATCCATTTTGTAACAAAACAATTATTATTGGCAATGGAAGTCGGGTTTATCCAGATGACATGAAAACTAAAAATCTCACTTACTTTGTACATAATATTTCTAAATTTGATATTATATCTTTGATCAATGAAAATGGGTGTCCAATTATCCCTGCCACATGTTGTCCCATCATGATAGAAAACCAGCTGCCCAAATGTGCAAATGGGAAATACGCACCACCGCCCACTTATTTGGCTATGTTAATGGAATCTTTTGCATGATTAATCTATGCTGAACCAAATACGGTTACCATCTCCTGGGAGCAAATCTATGGTTGCTGTGTGGACGGATGGCCTATGATTGCATGCCAGCACGATGGAAAGGAGTCTGCACCTTTGGAAAAGTAATCCCATCTCATGTCATTTTAAAATCTTTGGGGACTGCTCATATCCGCAATGCGTGTTCCGCAACGGAAGTAAACTCTGTTTTGAATCATGACTACTGGACACAGATATCAAGGGGAGTTATTCCTCCTTTAGGAGTCATGATGAACTATAGAGATTTACCTTGACTTTGTCCTGCAAACCAGATATGCGGTGGACACTATTTTGGCTGCACAAGGGGGAGTTTGCGCTGTGATTCGTACACATTGTTGCATGTATATCTCTGATTATTCTCCAAACATTACAGCTACTAGACAGCATATGGAACAAACCTTGAAGGAGAATCCATTACAATCGGAGGGTGAGGGACTGGACGTGTGGTCTGCACTTTGGTCCTGGTTGCCAGATGGTTCATGGATTCGTCACCTAATTGTTGGAGTGATATTGCTTTTTATACTTTCTCTTTGTGTATGCTGTTGTATCCAATGTCTCCCTGGACTTTTAGGAATGTGTCGGGTGAAGCCTATGGAAGGAGAACTGTTGTTGCAGATGGTGAAAAGCTACCGAGGCATCCGCGATCATCAAAAAACTAAAACAGGGGAGATGTGGGAATAAACTTTGACTTCAGTATTGGGTAATGATTAATCTAAGACCTTATACATACATGTCTGGCTAAGGGTCACTGAGATAAGCAAGGAAATTAAAAACAAACACCAGGAACAATTAAGCAACTCAGACAATTGTAAACAATTCTGTGTACTATATCTAATTATTGTAATCCACAATGTGAATGCTTACTATGTACGAAATTCTCAATAAAAGGGAGCACTAGAATTTGCTCTAGACTCCCATCCCGAGTACACCAGCCTCTGTGTCTCATTCTTTCCATGGGAGACCACCACACTTGCATAAAGAGATTCATTCATGCACATCCGAAATTCTGTAAATATAAAATACAGATTGCAAGTACTAGGCTTATAAGAGAAACTGAAAAGAAATAAGTTAATTTTATGATAATTTTTAAAAAATGTATATTTTCATACATTTCAACAAAAATGAATGCTGCATTCAAACATGATCAACATCAATCTTTCCCATCATGTTGTGCTCTTCCTAAAGCATATGGCATTGTTTACATTTGCTTATGCCCAGAATTTTGTTAATTCATGATGTGAATCTTAACAAGTAAAATAGATTAGCTTGAGCTAAATTTTTCTTATTCTGTCAGGGTTCTGGAATGGTTCAGTCTTCCAATGATTCTAAATACAAATGGAATCTGTGGTCGTGAACGCTACCGTTCGTGACCAATTCGGGTGATGACCAAAATTTCTTACCTCTGGTCACGAACAGGTGCTTGAGTGGTGACCAAACACAGCCACGGCAATCTGCTGTTCCACGCCAATTTCCCCTTCCATGCCACACCATTTTTTTTATGCGCATGTGCTTCTAGTGAGGACCAAATTCTCGGAACGGATTTTGGTCATCAACTGAGGTTCCACTGTATTAGGATGTTCCACATACATGAAAAGAAGTTAACCTGCTACGAAGTCCAATGCCATACCACAACCTAAAGAGAAAGAAATTCCCACCAAAGAACCACAAGACTCTTGTACATGCCTTATATGCAATGAAACTCTAAAGGATAATGAAAATTCCACCAAATGTTCTCTATGTGACAACTACGCTCACCATGGCTGCTTAGGATTACCCAAGCAAATGACTCAATTCCTAGAATCATCCAACCATGCATTTCAATATTTCTGCCCATCATGCAGACCCAAACTGGACAAATATATTGCCCTGTTTGAAAGAGTTGAGCCATAGAAACACAAATAACATCCCTTGACACCATAGTAGCTTCCCTGTACACTTTAAAAGAAAGATTAATTAACCTTGAAAAAAAAACACAACACAAAAACCCGAACATCCAATAATCCAAACAAACCACACTTCTACCCAACAACTGTAACTCAATCCACAAAAAAACACAAATCCAACAAATAATGATATCACAATCCTTGTCAGAGAAGCTGTTGAGCGAACAGAAGCATCCAAACACCATCTTATTTAGTCTAGAGGATATGAATGACAATGATGACATCACAACTGTCCACAACATCATCAGTGATTATCAAGCATCAGCCACCTTCCCTGATGAAATACTTGACATTTCCCGCATCAGCTCAAAGTTCAAAAACAGTGACAGTTCGGTGGCCCCACGCTTCTGCAGGGTCATTTGCAAAAATGAATCAAGCAAACTAAATTCATTTATACTATAAATTCACTTACCAAAAGCAATTCATTTATACTATAAATTCACTTACCAGCCATAAGAACCTCTGTTCTAGCCCTGACCTAATCTTACAGCAACATGTACGATCCCATGAGCTGTGCTTGGAGCTCAAAAGACCACAAGAACAAGGAAATACTAACCTATACATTGACTACCGCACAGAATGTATCAAAAGCAAGACCTTCAACTTTACATCCTATTAACCATCACCTCAACATCCAACATTGGGCATGCACACTCCTTACTTCCTCCAGACCCACTACTACATATCTAAAATGCAAACTACTCAATGCAAGAAGCCTCGCAAACAAAATGCATGAATTCCTCATCTTATTACACATGACTACATTCGACATTCTATTTGTCTGTGAGACATGGTTAAATGCATCTTTTCCAGACTCCATTACCACAGTCAGTGAATATCATGTTTATCGGTTAGATCGTGAAATCCGTAGAGGAGGTGGAGTTGCTATCCTCTACAAAAACTCCCTAAATCTAAAAAAGATTCAAATTACACAGGAACTTGCTCTCCCAGAGACCATTGTCTGTCCTCAAATGCCACAATCCGCTTCTTGCTATGCTACAGAGCCCCGGATTATGACATAGTTCATGCAAACAAGCTAACTTCACTGTTAACGTGGGCTGCCTCTTGCCCTCACCCTCTTATTTTCCTTGGTGACTTCAATCTACCTCTTATAAATTGGACACTAAATGAATGTACATCCAAACCCATACATGCAACCCTGTACAACGCTATTACTACACTGGGACTGGATCAATTAGTAACTAACAACACTAGACTCAATAATCGCCTCAACCTTATCTTCTGCAACAGCTCAAACTCAATATATGGCCTACAACTACAGGAACCCTTTTCAAACAGTGACCAGAGTATGATTGACTTTTGTCTCAATTTATGCCCTCACAAAGAAGATCATAATAATGGATCCTCAAAATACAACTTCAGAAAAGCCAGCCTTGATCTCATAGATGCTGATCTATCATCTCTTGATTGGCACATTCTGTTCTCTAGCTGTAATACTACAGAGGACCATTATAATGCATTCTTGTTTGAACTTGAAAGAGTCATTAAACTATATGTACCATTAGTAACCCCCAAAAACAAAAAACAAATTACCCATAACAATAAGAAAACTTAAAAAAAAGATCGCTATGGTGTAAAAACAAAACTAGCTACGTAGCAAACTTTTAAAACCAATACAACACTCTATGCCAACAGATAAAGGCAGAATGCACAAATTACCACTGCAAGCAAGAGGAAAACCTCTTATATACAAAATCCACCTGCACCTTCTACAATTTTGTTAACACCAAACTTAAAGAATCAAGAACCATCCCACCCCTAAAAGGACCAAATGGGAAAGACTGCAACTATGAAGCTGTTAAGGCCAATCTCTTCAACGTTCTTCAGTTCAGTCTTTGTAAACAGCAATGGTTCATGCCGCACATTTCCTAGTCATACCACAACTAACTGTAATGACCTACTACGTATTGACTTTACAGAAGATAACATAGAAAAGGCACTATGAAACCTAAAATCATCCCTATCGGCCTCGATGGATTATGTGCATACTTCTTAAAAAAAGCTTTCCTCTGCCGTAGCGAAACTCCTAAGCATGATCTATGAGATATCATTCAGAACCAGTTCCTTACCAAACCTATGATCCTTAGCTATGGTCATCCCTATCTTCAAAAAAGGTGACCCCAGCCTGGTTGAAAACAGATCAATCTCACTGTGTTGTGTCACGTGCAAAGTCATGGAATCAATCATTAACCAATTCATCACTCTCCACTTTGAGTCAAACAACCTACTCTCCAAAAAACAATTTGGTTTCAGGAAAAACTTGTCCTGCAATCTACAACTCCTACACTGCAAAAATATATGGACTACTCTACTTGACCAGGGTAAAGCTATAGATGCAATTTACATAGACTTCTGCAAAGCCTTTGATTCAATGGTACACAACAAACTACTGTTAAAACTAAACTCTTACGGCATTTCTGGATCCCTCCATAAGTGGATTACTGCATTCCTGTCAAACAGGCAACAAATAGTAAAAATAGGGAGCGCTATATCAAACCCTGCTCCAGTTAACAATGGAGGCACAATTCTAGGACCCACAGTCTTTATTCTCTATATAAATGACCTTTGCAATCACCTTATAAGCAACTGTGTCCTCTTTGCGGATGACATAATACTATTCAACACCACTGACAATGCTACTATCCTTCAAAGTGACCTTGATTATGTGTCTGAATGGTCAAATGTTTAACTATGTATCATTGCAACTATGTATCATTCATGTATTTGCAACATTGTATCATTCACGTGTAATCATTATCTTCCGTCTCTTCAGTGACCTTTGCAAGGCACGTACAAGGGACAAGGAGCTAGACGGTTGTTAATAAGCTTATCCACACTGTAAATGATCTGTCCGGTATGCAGCTTTGTAAACATGCACATCCTGATGAAATTACCATGTTTGACTTGAGCTTTGATTAAATCATTTTCTTGTAAAAAAGCACAATAAAAGAGCGTGTGCCAAGACATTCGGGGCGCGCTCATCCAGAGGAAACCTCGCTTCCTGTCGTTTCTCTCCCCTTCGCTCCCTATCATGAGCCGCCCATCAGATGCGGGATAGCAGATACCGCAGTCAAACATCTGGCCACTCCAAATCTTGACCAACAAATGCTCTGTCTTACACATTGGTAAAAAAAAATCAGTACACCATATACAAACTAGGCAAATATGACCTCGTTGATGATCCTCACTCTGTCAAAGACCTTGGAGTTCTCATATCAAATGATCTAAGTGCCACAGCTCACTGTAACAGCATTGCCAAAAAGGCATAAAAAGTTGTAAATCTAATCTTATGAAGCTTCTCCTCTGAAAATATCGAATTGCTAACTAGAGCATACAAAACTTTTGCCAGACCAACACTTGAATACAGCTCATCAGTCTGGAATCTGCACTGCATATCAGACATTAATACAATCAAGCGAGTCCAGAAGTATTTCACAAGAAGAGTACTGCACTCCTATGCTTGCAACAGAATATCCTATATCACCGGGCTTGAGATTTTGGGCTTGGACAACCTTGAACTACGCTGCCTACGGTTAGACTTAAGCGTAGCACACAAAATTATCTGCTACAATGTCTTACCAGTCAATGATTACTTCAGCTTCAACCACAACAATACAAGAGCACACAACAGATACAAACTCAATGTGGATTGCAGATACAAACTCAAACTGGATTGCAGAAAGTACGACTTCAGCAGCAGAGTGGTCAATGCCTGGAATGCAGTACCTGACTGTTGTTGCATCCTCTAACCCCCACTCTTTTAACGTCAAACTAACCACTATTGACCTCACTCAATTCCTAAGAGGTCTGTAAGGGGCGTGCATAAGTGCACCATTATTCCTACCGTCCCTGTCCTATTGTCTCCATTTATTCGTACCTATTTCCTGTATTCTTACTCATGTTTATACTTATATCTATTATCTTGTAAGTGATTGACAAATCAAATAAATAAATAAAATAAAGTGCATGAAGACACCTAGCAACTCAAAAGAGGAATATATACATTTAAGGCGGCCACTGGCTACTAGCTATGATTGTTGTATTTATCTCTAGGATCAAAGATACATTGCTGAAAATAATACCTTTTATGGAATCCTGGGTGCCAAAGGCTGGCTTCTGCTAGAGTTTACCTTTAAGTAAACGCCCAGAGCAAATTCTAGAAGAGACATTTCCACTGGGAAGATGCCAGTGGTCAGAGATTGGGCATATTTAAAAATAAAAATAAATCCTACGCAGGCCTAATAGCCATGGCATAATGCAAAGGAGTAATCTGAAGTAATAGAAGCTTCATTTCATCTATCTCCCACAACCACAGGCCCACACCAAACAGGAAGTTACTGTTAAAATTGGTTGAAGTCTGTAATATGGCTATGACCACAGGTGTTACTGTTACTATTTCACAAAAAAAGAAACAAAATTGGTTTGTTCGTAGTTTGTTAAAAAAAATACCTGCCTATTTTGTAATGTCAGTATGCCGTTTTGTGTCATATGACTTCCAGATGTGCTAAGGACTGAGAAAAACCTCATTAGTAATCAGGACGACACCTTGGACTAAGCTGACATATTTTGCTATATTTAGGAACTGAGTCAGATGCTCTGTGTTACAGCTGCTGAGAATCTCAGAAGACTGATATCAGAGCTTTATGTGAGCCTTGGATAAAACCCATCAAAATACAAAGTGAAGAGTTAAAGCTGATTAGCCCAGTTGTTAAAGAAGCACAGTAGCTTTCTTGGCATGTTGTTTTATTTCTTCTGCAAAAGGACTTGAGGCAAAGAGAATATTAAACAGAACTTAATCTGAATCATGAAGAGAAGAAGCTTCTGTGAAATTTCATTGAGGGCCTCTTGACACCAGTCTTGGTGTTGTATAAATGAACAAATAGGGATTTCATGTTTAATAAAAAGGTTTATAATTTCCCAAGCCTCTTTGTGTTAATATCATGCTGTTCTATAAATTACATAAGGTATAAGACAACAGAAATTTGTATACAGAAATTTGTATAGCAGAAATATCTGCTTTAGCTTCCTCCTAGTTATTTCTGCGTTGAGGCAAAGAAACTGGCAAACCTGCCTTTTTTAGAGTTCTGGGAAGTGATAAACCTTTGTCCAAAAAGAGACCAGCTGAGAGATCACTGAGATAGTGAGACAGGCTAGAATGAAAAACCCTATAAGCTGAGCTTTTCTAAAAAACCAGCAGACCATGTCTTGAAATAGCCTAAGTCACAGGCTACAATCAATGTGCATTTCTCCTTAGGTAAAGGTTCCCCTACACATGCATGCTAGTCATTTTCAGCTCTAGGAACGGTGCTCATCTCCCTTTCTAAGCCAAAGAGCCAGTGTTGTCCGAAGACATCTCCATGGTCATGTGGCTGGCATGACTAGACACTGAAGGCACATGGAGCGCTGTTACGTTCCCACCAAAGTGGTCCCTATTTTTCTACTTGCCTTTTTTAGATGCTTTCAAACTGCTAGGTTGGCAGAAGCTGGGACAAGTAACAGGAGCTCACTCTGTTACATGGCACTAGGGATTCAAACCGCTGAACTGCCGACCTTTCTGATTGACAAGCTCAGTGTCTTAGCCATTGAGCCACCATGTCCTATGCATTTCTCCTTAGTGGCTCATTATTCAGCAAACTGGAACAGTGGCTAACTCTATCACAGGTGGCTAACAACCTTTAAGAAGAAAGATGGCTACAGTTTTGTTCCCAACACACTGACCACAGGTGACATTAATTGCTAACAGCAACCTTGGAAACATAATACAGAGGCAGATGGACCTGGAAAGGACATGCTTCTTTTGGAAAGCTTTTTTGAAGCTTTCCATTGATATCATCTCAGAAGAACTAGGTATTTTTCAAAATCAAGTAAAAACACTACTGTGACATCAATGAATGCAAAAGTGTGACTGGATAGGAATGGAATATATTTTTCTCTCCCCAAAAAGTCCCTTAGAATCGTGTTTTTCGCAAGTTTAAGAAATGTAGATTTCATCTCCCAGAATTCCTTTACCCTTACAATCATCAAAATTAACAAACATTGATTCAGCTAAATATGTATCTATTGAACAGAAATGGAAATGATTGATGAAAATCCTTAAACTTACAAAGCATGGTCAGATTCAACACAGTTTCCTGGTGTAGGAAGTTAGCACCCACACCTCTCCTAGAAAATTGAAATATCCTAGGAAATATTAAAAAGGCAGAATATTTCCCCTAAAAAGAGGAGAAACTCAAGAGCAGAAACTCACCTCAGAAGCAGAAGCTCTTCCCCACCTTTGGGTGGGCCATTAAGACCTGGACCAGAATACTTTACATAACAAAGATCTCCAGGTAAAGGTATAGCAATTGCCCAAGAGCCCTTTCAGTGCATCATCCAGCAAGGCTCAACCAGGCCTGGAACTCAGGAAAGCCTACAAAGTTAGCTAAGACCCCCGCCCCTGGGAGTCTGACAGCCAATGGGATACATTTCTTGCACAGGAATAGGAAACACTAAGATAGGGCCCAGCAGAGGGTATATAAGGGTCTTTCAGCATCTTGGCCAGCCCCTTTTTTCCTCTTTTCCTTCACCTTGGAGCACGTGATCATCCTTCTTTGGAGCTTCAAGCCATGTGGTCCTGTTATCATTAAACCATCTTTCTCCAAATAGCCTCCATGTTTCCAGTGTCTTTTCCCCCACTGAACCCAGAAGGATATTCCTACCAACACTGGTGGTTAAGATGGTGGAGAGAGTGGGAGCATTGGAGCTGCTGTTCTTGTAATTTTATGCTGAATGCTGTTTTTGTGGTTTGAAGGATGTTTTTGGAATGGCACTTATCTGAAGGTAATCACACTTCTCAATTCAATTTGGATTTCTGTGGGAACTTTGCTGAGCCAGCTGATCAGAGAACGGTGCTCGAGGATGATAGCGCTTGCTGTCTTATGGGGTTCCCTGTGTTTGCCGCATTTGTAAACTGGGCAGGCTTTTTTATTTGGTGGCTTACTTTTTTGGACTGGCTTGGGTGCTCTTGTGGGATCTGTTACTCTGTACAGGGTCCTCTGAGGAATGCTCAGGCTGTTTCATGGTGGACTGAGAAGTGGGCCAGAGAATAGACTGCCGCAGGAGACAAGCTGTCTCTGCCTCTTTTGTATTTGCCATATTGACTGCATTTTGGGAGCTCAGAAAAATGCTGTTGTCGAGTCCTTCATTTCACCACTTGCTCTGTCATTGAACTGAGACTTTGGAAGTGTGGCAGTAGTCAGGCTGGAGAGGGGTTGCAGTAAACTGACATACCACTGTGGACCCCCTCCCTGCAGATACCTTTTTGTCTTGTCTCCTGTACCCCTGAAGATGAAAAAAAATGCTGCTGTTCCCATCTATCTAATAGTGAAGTGCTTGAGAGTTCGAGTGTGGGTTTCCCACTGTCGACTTCTTTTTTCTCTTTCCGTTGTGAGAACAAGAGGTGGAATTGACAGGAGGTAAATAGGGTGGGGGGCTTCTACCAGCTGGTGAGAGCATGAGGGTGATGGTGGTTCCTTTAGATGCTAGTGGGTGTGAACGAGTCGATTCCTTCTGTTACGAACTAGCAGGCTCATAAGCCTGCAAACCTGACTGGCTTTTCACAAGCAGGCTCGAAATCCTGCATTTTTGATTGGTCCATGAACAGTGGGACGTGATTGGTCATTCCGGACTGATCCGATTGGCTAGTTAGCGGGCTGCCGCGATTGGACGCTCCAAGCGCAGCAAATTTAAACCATTGGACACTTTGACAGCAGCCAGTTCTATAAAAGGAGCTGCTGTTGCCATATGTGTTGAGCTGTTTTTCCTGAAGTCACTAATAAAGAGTTGGAGTCACTATTCAATGTCTCATCTCCATTATTGCGCCCATTCTCTGAGATAGAACACTGGCGACGAGGATGGGATGCAGAGACGATAAGAGATGACTGAGAACTCATGAAGTATTGACAGAGCACATGGCTGACAACGCGCAGAAAACGGCAGAATGACCAGCAGCGCAATACTACCCGCTCCATTTGATCCAGCAAACGAAGATTGGGACTCGTATATGGACAGGTTCCAAATGTTCCTGGAAACCAACAATCTGAAGGATGCTACGCCTAGCAAGAAACGTGCAGTGTTCCTAACGCAATGTGGACCCGCTGTCTTCAAAATGGCAAAGGCGCTAGTGAAACCGGCTGAAGTCAAAACTATGGATTGGGACACCCTTGCTCCCATTCTCAGGGCTCATTACGCCCCAGCAGTTCCAACTCTCATCAGAAGACACGAGTTTTACCAGAGGGACCAACGGGAAAGCGAAAGCATTGGGGACTTTGTCGCTGACCTAAGAAATTTGGGTGGACTATGTGGCTTCGCAAATCTGGAAGAAGCCATGAGAGATCGGATTGTCCTGGGTCTAAGAGACCTCACCATCCAAAGCAAGATTATGGTGAAAGGAGATATCCCACTCGCAGATGCCATAGCGGATGCTACTGCAGCAGAAGCAACCAGGAAGTCAGCTGCCTGAATGCGCCAAGCGAATGGGTCCAACCGCCAACTTGCCAGCAACATCGCAATACCCTCAGAGAAATACACAACAACAGCCCACCACGAAGACATTAAGTCCTCGTCGGAAAGTGAGGAGGGAGAAGTCAACAGATTCAGATCAGAGCGCGACCAACGAGACCAGAGAGGTCGTAAACCCAATTTTCAATGCGCCGGATGCGGGGGGAACCACCCTTGAGCAGATTGCAGGTTCCTAGATGCCATCTGTCATTCCTGTGATAAAAGGGGCCACATCGCCAAAGTCTGCAGAAGTAAACGAGTTTCCAGCCCCAAGAGGAACGAAAATAGCTTCCGGCAGACAGCGGGCAACTACCCACCAAACCGGGACCGCCCAAACAACCAGTGGAGCCAGTACAACAGAAACCGAATGCTTGCTACCAATACCAGATGAGAAGAGGCACATCAAACCATCACCATCGGCCATGCCTCATCAGTGGATGCGAAAAAAATCCAGGTAAAGGTCACCATTGAAAATAGACTGTGCATCATTGAAGTCGACTCCGGGTCTTCCCTATCAATGGTTTCCTGAAAAATTCTCAAGCAACTGATCCCTGACATCCGCCACCAGGATCTCAGCACCCAGAGACTTATATTAAAGGACTACCAGGGCAATCGAATCCCGGTTGCTGGTTCCAGTCACATCCACCACACCGCAACTCTACCTCTCACCGTCGTTGACAGGGACCGACCCAGTTTACTGGGATTACAGTGGTTCGTGCCATTAGGAATCAAATTGGCAGGCATCAACCAGACTGTAAGCGAAGACTGGGAGGCGGCCCTCATCCGGGACTTTCAAGAAGTCTTCACCAAACAATTAGGCAAGTACAAATAGTCCCCACATTTCATTTAATCTCTGCCCTGATATCGCACCCATCCGTCTAAAGCCACACCGAGTTCCCTTTGCTCTCAAACCAAAAGTTGACGAGCAACTGGACAAATTAATAGCCCAGGGCGTACTAGAACCCATCGACCATGCCCGATGGGAGACCCCAATTGTAACCCCCATAAAACCTGACTGATCCCTGAGAATCTGTGGGGATTACAAGGCCACCCTGAATCACGCGCTTCGACAGAGCGCCGACCCAGTACCCATGGTTCAACACCTTCTCCACTCGCTTGGGGGCGGAAAAGTATTCACGAAGCTTGACCTAGCCCAAGCATATCAGCAGCTGCCAGTAGACGCAAAGACTGCAGAAGCCCAAACAATAGTCATGCACAGGGGTGCGTTCAAATGTAACAGACTTCAGTTCGGTGTAAGCGTAGCCCCTGGCATTTTTCAAAGTTTGATGGAAAGGTTGCTGCAGGGCATAAAAGGAGTTGTACCCTACTTCGATGATGTATTAATAGCTGCCCCTACAAGAAGTCAGCTAGAAAAATGCCTACGAACTGTCCTACAAAAATTCCAGGACGCAGGACTCAAAGTCAAGAAGGACAAGTGCCAATTATGCACTGAGAGGGTTGAATTTCTTGGTTACCTTCTTGACAAACATGGTATTCACCCTACCGAAAAGAAATTAGCAGCTATTAAAAATGCTCCAAGACCTAGAAACAAGACAGACCTCCAAGCCTTACTGGGCCTCATTAACTTTTATAACATCTTCCTACCCCAGAAGGCGACTGTTGCTGAACTCCTGCATAGGATCCTCGACAAGAAGGCTTCCTGGTTTTGGGGACGTCGAGAGGAGCAAGCTTTCCAGCAAGTCAAAGACCTCCTAACATTGGATGCAGTGTTAATCCAATATAACGAGACATTACCCTTGACTGTGACTTGTGACAATTCCCCTTTTGGAGTAGGAGCCATCCTGAGCCACGTTCTACCAAATGGTACAGAGGCACCTATTGCATTCTTTTCAAGAACTTTGTCTAAAACTTAAAGGAACTATAGTCAATTAGATAAAGAAGTCCTTACTATTGTATCCGCAATTAAAAGGTTCCACGAATACGTGTATGGGAGATCCTTTTCCATAATCACAGACCACAAGCCATTGCTTGGCATTTTGGCAGGGGATAAACCAACTCCCCACATACTATCACCAAGAATGACATGATGGTCGGAGTTCTTAGCCGCCTACGACTACCAGTTAACGCATCATCCGGGGAAAACCATTCCCCATGCTAACGCCTTAAGCCGGTCACCATTACCTGAGTTCCTAGATGACCCAGCTCCTACGCTATCCACACTACAAATTGAGATGCTTCTCTCACCTCCACTAACTGCGCAGGATATCACATTAGAAACAAAAAAGGACCCTTGCTTGGTGCGAGTCCTCAGCTGGGTGGAGAGGGGATGGCCAGAAATCGAACCCAATGACAAATTCAAACCTTTCAAAAGCAGACAGACAGAGCTTTTCTCTCAAAAAGGGTGCATATTGTGGGGAGACCGAATAGCCATTCCAGAAAAACTTCAACGTAGAGTCCTGAAAGTGCTGCATGATGGACACCTGGGCATCGTGTGAATGAAAGCGCTGGCGAGGAGCTACGCCTGGTGGCCAGGTATGGACAGACAAATCAAAGCCTGGGTTGCCACCTGCAGCAAATGCCAAGAAACACGTGTGGCTCCACCCAAAGCACCACTGACGGAATGGGAAACGCCCAGGGGTCCATGGTCCCGCATCCACATCGATTTTGCGGGACCTACAAAGAAACATACTTTTCTAATAACAGTGGATGCCTACTCGAACTGGCTCGAGGTAAACGAGATGAAGACCACCACCACAGAAGCGGTCATCAAAAAACTGATCAGACTGTTTGCAACGCACAGATTCCCAGATGTCTTGGTTTCTGACAATGGCCCGCAGTTTACCGCCTTGGCGTTTGAACAATACCTAGCAGACCGGGGGATCCGTCATGCCCTGACATCACCTGCTCACCCGGCGGCCAATGGCAGAGCTGAACAAATGGTTCAGTTCATGAAAACAACCCTACACAAAATGGACCAAGGAAACATCCATGACAGAGTCACCAGGATGCTCCTTCTCCAACAATTACACCGAACAGCACCACGAACAAAAGCCCAGCCGAGCTCCTGATGGGCAGAAAACTTAGATCACATCTGGACCACCTACACCCTGCCTACACCCCAGAAAAGCCCCTGGGGTCCAGCAGCAAACATCGCACATTTAAGGTAGGAGACCTTGTATTTGCAAAGAACTTTACAGGCGACCCATTGTGGGTCCCTGCCAAGATAACACAAATTACGGGCCCCTGTTCCTACCGATTGGAAACCACAGATGGAAGATTGTGGAAACGCCACATCGACCAGCTGTGTTCAAGGCTGACAACCATCCCCTCCACGAACTCTGAAATTGAAACCAGAGGGGGAAGGGAAACCGAGGATTTTGGAAACGAACTAACACCTGGTCCTGGACACGCAAACCCACAGTCCGCACAATCAAGCCCAGCATACTCACTTGCTGAAGAGGAGTCATGGCATATGGTAATCTCTCCAGGCAACAACAGCCGAGCGGGTTCAGCAAGTCCAGAGGACCCAGACGAAAGGGACGAGGGAAACGTTGAAGGCATCCCCGAGTCACCTCCAAGGATACCCAGCATAGAAGCCGGGTCACTGTTAAACAGTCCACCAGAACCAGAATCCGAGCAAAGGCCGGTTGAACAACACAGGTCAGGTAGACAGGTGTGAAGACCTGCCTACCTGTGCGAATACATCACCCCACCCCTGAGACGAAACCTAGAGGGGAGGGGTGTTACGAACTAGCAGGCTTGTAAGCCTGCAAACCTGACTGGCTTTTCACAAGCAGGCTCGAAATCCTGCATATTTGATTGGTCCATGAACAGCAGGTCATGATTGGTCATTCCGGATTGATCCGATTGGCTAGTTAGTGGGCTGCCACGATTGAACGCTCCAAGCGCAGCAAACTTAAACCATTGGATGCTTTCACAGCAGCCAGCTCTATAAAAGGAGCTGCTGTTGCCATGCGTGTTGAGCTGTTTTTCCCGAAGTCACAAATAAAGAGTTGGAGTCACTATTCGATGTCTCATCTCCGTTACTGCGCCCATTCTCCGAAATAGAACACCTTCCTTTAGGTGCGAGCCAGGAGAAAAATTGACAGAGGATGACTGGCCTTTCTGTATCTTTCAGTTGGGGTTGGGTGGCATGGTGCTGTGCTGGTTCACCTCCTTTCTCTGGGTCTGATTCTAGTCATTGGTTGCTAGAGAGGAAAGCTTGTACTATATGAAGTGCTGCAGGGTTCAGTACACATCTATATGAGGCTGCGAAGTGAGCTCATTCATCACCTTGAGACGAGGTAACATCAGTATGCTAATGACACATAATTATATATATCTATCACTTGTAAATTAAATGATGTTGTGAACATTTTATCCCAGTGCCTAGAGGCTATGAGGATCTCAATGAGGAAAAACAGGTTTCAATAAGATTGAGTGGCTTTGGTTTTTCAGACCTTCAGTTCTAGGATGATGCCATCATTGGTCCTGAATGAGTTTGGCTCCATGTCAGGCAAATCTGGGGTACAATCTGGGAGTCATCCTGGGTCTATGACTCCTGCTTGAAGAGCAGGTGGCAGTCATGGCTGAGAGGGCCTTTGCACAGCCTTGTAGCTCACTTGTTCCTGGATCATTGGGCTCTGCTCGTAATCACTCATGCCTTAGTCTCTTCCTACTTGGACTTCTGCAATGCATCCATATGGGGCTCGCCTTGAAGAGTATCCTATCAGAATTGACAAGGAAGGCATGCTGTGAATCCTGTTAAGGAATTACATTTGGTGAGTCCAGGAGGCAGGCCTTCTATGCCATGGTACTTGCTTTGTGGACTCTTCTCACCCCAGATGTGACATTAGCTCCATCCCATTTAACATTCTACAAGTCCTTCAACGTCTGGCTATACCAACAGATCTGCAGGCCACAGAGGACCTGAGAGTTCTTGGATGACTCCCCTGGACACATAGAAATCAACCATCACTCAAAAAAAAGTAAAAGAGGTAAGAAGGAAAAAAAAGACCAGAACACATTCCTTTCAACAGCCATCAACCAGATAAGCAGGGATTACATCAGGCAAACAGTCAAGCAGAAAACAATACGCTAATCAAGATACTACCAAGGAAAACACCATACACCCACCAATTCTGGTAGGGCAAGTTACTGTATATAAACTGAGGGCAAAATGCACACTAATGATATTTATTACTTAGTTGGGTAATGAAACATGTGCAAGAAACCAAATTCAAAGAGCACAAAGGACTCCATAAAACAATGTACAGCATTAAGTACTAGTATCAGCCGCTAGATGGCAATATAAACATTCTTGATAGAAACCACAATATGAAATTATGTCCTGGTGTTGTTTGTTTAGTCTAAATTCTGCCTTTCATTAGAGAAGGCAATGTAAATATTTTCTCACCCAACCTCTCCAGTTTTAAAAACAACCATGTGAGGTCAGAGAAAAAAATCAAAATAAAAAATAAATAAAAACCTTTACATTTTTAGAACTAATTGAAATATCACAAAAGTAATCATCTGGCTATATAGGACAACAGGTAGCAAAGTTTTATTTTTTTGTTAAAATGAACCTAATATTGATAAAATAGTTGAAATCTCTTGGAGCTTATTCAACACTGCAGTCCAACTACAGTATAATATTGCCATTGTATTCAATTCATGATGTGCACCGTCAAGTGGTCTGGGGGGAAAAGGCAGGACTTTAGAGCAGAATTCACAAAGGATTCATCTAATATAAAATCTGAGAAGATGCTTCAAACTTATAATCAAAGAAAGAAGATGTGTATCTTCAGTAATGACTTGGGGTGGTTCATCTCCATTAGCAGTAATGGAGCTAGATGTTTCTTCTGTAAGCTATTCTCTGCTTATGATTAAGCAATTCCAAAATCCAACTTAAATCACTGGCTCAGTTGCAAAGCTAAATTAGTCACAAACCAAGGTTTATAAATTGTAGTATAATGGCTAAAAAAAAGGAAACCAGACCAGGATACCTGTGAATTTAGCCAATGCCCTAATTGGGCCAGCACAATTAAAAGCCAGCACAGTTCCTACTTGACACATTCTGTTACAATTATCCAATTTAATATTTTGCCAAAATCTTCTAATTATTAAAAGTTATTTTTCTTTTGAGAAATAAGGTATTTCTTTGCTTTGGAGCTTTTAGAGTTCTTTGAATGGTATTTCATGTAGGTTAGTGGATACTGCTGTTACTGTTTTTGTTTTTATTATTATTCTGTTTGCCAGTCCCACCATCCTGAACTCATGAATGGAAATGATAGAAGTTCCTTCAACATGCCATCTCTTAGAATTGTATGGGAAATAGAACTGTAGGTTTGTTACAGAATGCTGAAGAGATGTTTGCATCATGTTCCATGAATGTCAAGATCACATAAATGTCTTGGGCATTTATTATGAATTAAATAGTCTTATATCATTCATAGGAGACATTTACTAATATTTTCTTCATCTTTGGCTTGAAAAGCTTTCTTTTCCATTCAGTGAGACTGAAGAAAAACAAAACAAAAACCTTGCTATGTAATTTTTGGGAGAAAATTATTTGAAAAATATTGGTGTCCCTTACTGGAGATTTTAATAATATATAGGTAGGAAGAAAATCCCTACATATTTATCAGAATGCATTCCTCCCTATCCTGCTGCTGATTAAGACCAGTTTAATTGCAATTTATATAAGAAAATCCATTCAAACCAATTTTACATAGGAAGATAAACATCCTGGAATAGCAGTGCTTGCATGATCCAAACAGTTTGTTGGAATAAATTATGAGCTTTAAAATTCTTTTTAAATAGATCTGCTAAGAAGTTACCACTATGTTCTCCTAAATTGACTAGTTTCTTTCTTTCTCCTTTCCTCTCCTGCACAAATGGTTTTCCTCTCATGTATAAACAAATTGTGTTGTGTGCACAATTTTAATCATGCTGAAATTGAGGGAGAAACTCTTATGGGCTGCAGCCTTTACTTTTCTTTTAATAGCTTTTCTTCCCTAATTTGCAATTCCCATCATTTTTAATAACGCAATCAATAACTATTGGGAGAGCAGCCAGGTTGGGAGAAGCCAAGTTAGGTTCTTATATTTGCAGGATGGAATACGGATGATGATCCTTGCTGGAATAAATTTCAGATCAGTTTTAGTTTCCATTTGTTTCAATCCAAGATAAGTCAATACAGCAGTACAATAGCACGTCTATGTAGATTCTCAATAATCCAGACCATGGTTGTCTCAAAGGTACTTTTTCAGAAGACAACTGGACTTTCTTGAAGCTTGAAACTTTCTTGAAGGTTTTCCTTGAAGCTTCTTCAGATTCTTGAATGAACTGAATGTATGAACAAACTGAAGACATTTCTTGGATGAAAAACAAAAGATCTTCAAGGAAAAACAAAGAATGTCCAGTTGCCTTTTGAAAAAACACCTTTGGGACTACTCATCACATGTCTTTCTCACTGGCCACTCTGGTGCAAGTGCTAGACCTTCAAGCCTGAATATTAAGGAAGGACCTTCAGTGGATGGGAAAGGCAGTGGCTGACAGGCCAGTATTTTTATAGAGATGATGGCTAGCGAAGGGCAGAAGACGTCGTCTGGAACTTCAATGGATGGAAAAGTAGAAGGTAAAATAAAGGCCTTTAGCAGCATCTTACATTCCAAAGTTATTGGAATACATGCGTCCAGGGATCAGGATTTTATATGCCATGCTTCATGACACAAAATAGAGCTTTTATTTCAAAATGTGTGTGTGTATGTGTATGGTATTCAGCTTTGTTCAGGTATTTTCCCACGTCATTAAAGTTGTGCTTTTAAAGTTGTAGCAACATTTCGGCAGAATCTCATCTGCCATTATCAGGCTGGTGTATTGGGTTGTCTGTGATACAAAGCTGAATGCCATACATGTAAGTACCCGCAAAAACTTAAGAAAACACACACACACACATACACACACATACATACATACATACATACATACATACATACATACATACATACATATATATATGTGTGTGTATGTATGTATGGCATTCAGCTTAGTTCGGGTATTTTCCCACATCATTATAGTTGTGCTTTTAAAGTTGTAGCAAGGTTTTGGCAAAATCTCATCTGCCATCATCAGGCTTCTGTATATGTTCATCTGTGAGTCAGACTTTTACAGTGGTTTCAGATTTAAATTTGGGGCAGCCTATTGCTGTGCCAGAATGGTTTTTTCTTCATCCTGATTGGTTGGGAGTCTTGGTCTGTGTTTATTGGTCTTGGAGTTTGCTGTGTTCTGCTTGATTGGTGTTTCTAATATTCTGTCTGTTTTTTGGCTCTTTTTGTATCTTGATTGGCTGGCAATATTGTGTTACTTTATTGGAGGCCTTTAGTGCAGCTTGGCTCTGGGTAAATGGATGGCTATTGTTAGTTAGAAAGCTAGGTTTCATCTGGGTGTCTGGTTGGGGTGTGTTTGAGCTGGAGGTATGAGGGGGGATCTGTTTGTGCCCAGGTGTTTGCCTCGCTTGTGGTGTGGATATGTTTTTGTTTGTGAGTGCAGGCTTCCAAATGATTGACAGTCTGGTGGAATCATCTCTTCTATTCATGCTTTCTGGTCTTTTTTCAATCTCTATGGCTTCTCTGATGATTCTGTGGCTGGGGTTTTCTATAGTGGCTAGGGTTTTGGTGCCATTGAAGTTGATGCTATGACCTGTGGCTTCCATGTATTGGACTAGTGAGGAAGTGTGTTCCAGCTTTTTGACTGCATTTTTATGTTCCTCCAGGCAGGTACTTATTCTTCTATTGGTCTGTCCAATGTATGTGGCCGGGCATGATGCACAGGGGACTTCGTATATGCCTTGGTTTTCCAGATCAATTTTATCTTTGGAGTTTCTAAGGATGGCTGCCAAAGGTGGCTTTCCCTTTGTCTGCTGGGAGGATGATTATGCTGCTATCTCTTTTCAGGGTTTGTAGCGCTTTAATTGCATTTTTCTGCAAGTTGCTTTTGGGTGGTTTGCTTGTGCATAGGATGTTGGTAACTTGGTGTCTTATTTTATCAGCTTCATCTGTATTTAATTTAGTTAGGCTGGATTCTACTGCACATATGATGGATTGCACATGCAAACCACCCAAAAGCAACTTGCTGAAAAATGAAATTAAAGTGCTACAAACCCTGAAAAGAGATAGCAGCATAATCATCCTCCCAGCCGACAAAGGGAATGCCACTGTAGTAATGGACAGAAAAGACTATGAAACAAAATTGACAGACCTACTCCAAGACTCCACATACAAACCCATAAACACAGACCCAACCACATATCTGGAAAAATTAACCAAGAAGAAAATTATAACCAGCCACAAAAGCAAAGAGATCCAACACACGATCATACCCAGAGAAAAATCTCCCAGATGCCCCAAACTATACGGCCTCCCAAAAATACACAAAGAAGGCATACCTCTCAGACCCATAGTCAGCTCCAGAGGAGCACCACTACAAAACCTAGCTAAACACTTAGCAAAACAGCTACAATCCCATGCTGAAACAGCAGCTTCACATGTACAAAACTCATACCACTTCTTGGAAATTATCATAGATCTACATGTGGAGCAAGAAGATCTGCTTGTAAGTTTCGACGTGGTTTCACTATTCACTCAAGTCCCGATAAAAGAGACCCTTGAAATCATCAAAAATAAATACCAGCCAGCTAAACACCTCATGGAACTAACAGAACACTGCTTAACCAACACATATTTCATATACAAAGGACAAAGATACAAACAAATTGAAGGAGCCCCTATGGGATCACCGCTGTCACCCGTCATTGCAAACTGTTCATGGAAGAATTCGAATCCAGAGCCCTGGCCAATGCCATCCTCAAACCCAAACTATGGTTAAGATACATTGATGACACATTCGTGCTTTGGCCCCATGGAAAAGAAAACCTAAACAATTTCCTAACACACCTAAACAGGACACACCCCAAAATCAAGTTCACTATGGAAACGGAAACAAACAAACAACTACCATTCCTAGATGTGCTAATCTACAAAAAAACAGATGGCACACTAGGACACACCATATACCAGAAGAAAATACATACCAACTGCTACCTCAATGCCCAATTCCACCACCACCCACCATAGATAAACTCCGTGGCTAAAACACTAATTACTAGAACCAAACGCCTGGCAGACAAGACACACATTAAGACTGAACTATGCACCCTGATTAAAGTACTGACAGCCAATGGCTTCCACAAAAGCAAAATCACCAACTTGATCCACAAAAACACACTGAGACATAATAGAGACCCAGAAGATGAACAGACCTATGGAACAGCTGTCCTGCCCTACATAAGAGGTACTACAGACAAAATTAGTAAGGTACTACACAGACATCACATCAAGACTGCCTTCAAAACAGACAGAAAAATAGCAGCCATCATTAGAAACCCCAAAGATAAAACTGACCTGGAAAACCAAGGCATATACGAAGTCCCCTGTGCATCATGCCCGGCCACATACATTGGACAGAACAATAGAAGAATAAGTACCCGCCTGGAGGAACACAAAAATGCAGTCAAAAAGCTGGAACACACTTCCTCACTAGTCCAATACATGGAAGCCACAGGTCATAGCATCAACTTCAATGGCACCAAAACCCTCGCCACTATAGAAAACCCCAGCCACAGAATCATCAGAGAAGCCATAGAGATTGAAAAAAGACCAGAAAGCATGAATAGAAGAGATGATTCCACCAGACTGTCAATCATTTGGAAGCCTGCACTCACAAACAAAAACATATCCACACCACAAGCGAGGCAAACACCTGGGCACAAACAGATCCCCCCTCATACCTCCAGCTCAAACACACCCCAACCAGACACCCAGATGAAACCTAGCTTCCTAACTAACGATAGCCATCCATTTACCCAGAGCCAAGCTGCACTAAAGGCCTCCAATAAAGTAACACAATGTTGCCAGCCAATCAAGATACAAAAAGAGCCAAAAAACAGACAGAATATTAGAAACACCAATCAAGCAGAACACAGTAAACTCCAAGACCAATAAACACAGACCAAGATTCCCAACCAATCAGGATGAAGAAAAAACCATTCTGGCACAGTAATAGGCTGCCCCAAATTTAAATCTGAAACCACTGTAAAAGTCTGACTCATAGATGAACACTATACAGAAGCCTGATGATGGCAGATGAGATTCTGCCGAAACGTTGCTACAACTTTAAAAGCACAGCTACTATGAAAATACCCGAACTAAGCTGAATGCCATACATGTAAGTACCCGTGAAAACTTAAGAAAACAAATATATATATATATATTTGTTTTCTTAAGTTTTCGTGGGTACTTACATGTATGGCATTCAGCTTTGTTCGGGTATTCACTCTGAGAAGCGCAGAGCTGAAGACCAAGCCTGAAGATGATGAATAAGACTTCATCGAAACGTTGCCTAGATACTTCCAATCTTACGCGGGAGAAAATCCGAATAACCAAAGATCCATATATATATATATATATATGGATATACACATACATACATATACATATACATATACATATACATATACATATACATATACATATACATATACATATACATATACATATACATATACATATACATATACATATATCTGGCATTCAGCTTTGTTCGGGTATTTTCCCACGTCATAGTAATGGTGCTTTTAAAGTTGTAGCAACGTTTCAGGAGAATCTCATCTGCCATCATCAGGCTTCTGTATAGTGTTCATCTGTGAGTCAGACTTTTACAGTGGTTTCAGATTTAAATTTGGGGCAGCCTATTGCTGTGCCAGAATGGTTTTTTCTTCATCCTGATTGGTTGAGAGTCTTGGTCTGTGTTTATTGGTCTTGGAGTTTGCTGTGTTCTGCTTCTAATATCTTCTGTCTGGTTTTTTTTGGCTCTTTTTGTATCTTGATTGGCTGGCAACATTGTGTTACTTTATTGGAGGCCTTTAGTGCAGCTTGGCTTTGGGTAAATGGATGGCTATCATTAGTTAGGAAGCTGGGTTTCATCTGGGTGTCTGGTTGGGGTGTGTTTGATCTGGAGGTATCCGGGGGGATCTGTTTGTGCCCAGGTGTTTGCCTGGCTTGTGGTGTGGAGATTTTTTTGTTTGTGAGTGCAGGCTTCCAAATGATTGACAGCCTGGTGGAATCATCTCTTCTGTTCATGCTTTCTGGTCTTTTTTCAATCTCTATGACTTCTCTGATGATTCTGTGACTGGGATTTTGTATAGTGGCTAGGGCTTTGGTGCCATTGAAGTTGATGTTATGACCTGTGGCTTCCATGTGTTGGACTAGTGAGGAAGTGTGTTCCAGCTTTTTGACTGCATATATACCGCGTTTCTCCAACAATACTCCCCCCCCCATAGGAAGGCATAAAATGAAATTAAGCCCCTCCCTCCAAATTTAGGCCTATTTTAAAACCTGTGAAATGGAGGGGAAGGGTGGTGGGGCCTTGCTGTTAGGAGCGTCCCGCAGGCAGCCATGCCTCACCACCAGCCTCTCCTAATGCAGAAGGAGAACATGGTGCAGCACGGAGAGCTCCCTACTCCCACCAAGTACCTTTGCTGCAGACCTGGGTATGGTGCTGCCTGCAGGCCGGGTCAGCGGGTGGGCAGCGTTGGCGTGATGTTGGCCTTGCCAGGGCACCCACTGCTGTTGCTTCCTCTTGGAATGTCCTCTTCCACGTGGAGCGTCGCCGCGTTTGGAGCTGCCGCCACCATGTTTGGTGTGCCAAACATGGCGGCGATGCTCCAAACACAGTGGCAATGCTCCAAACACAACAGCAGCAGCTCCAAACATGGCGGTGATGCTGCAAATGTGACAGCAGCAGCTCCATATGTGGCAGCAGCTCCAACGTGGTAGTGATGCTCCAAACGGAAGAGGACTCTCCGAGAGGAATCAGCAGTGGCGGGCACCTCGCTGAGGCCAACATCCACGCCAATGCCACCTGCCTGCCCGAGGATGCAAGGGGGGGGATTAAGTCACCCCCCCAAAAGACGTCCTAGCTGTTTTTTGGGGACTCAAAAAAAAAAAGACCTGGCCTTAGTTTATGAGAAACACGGTATATATATATATGGTGGTTGTTATTCGTAGATTTTCATGGGTACAGATATGTAGGTCTAGGTGTGTTCAGGTCTTTTCCCGTGTAAGATTAAGAGTATCTTGGCGATGTTTCAGCGAGGTCCCACTCGCCATCCTCAGGCTGGTGCTTTCGGCTTCGTGCCAGTGCAAGCACTGTGTGATCGGAGCTGCTGTCTCTCTATAAATACGGAGGGGGGGGCTGGTGTGCTGGCCTGGTTGGCTGTGCTGCTGCCTCTTGATTGGTTGATGGAGATGATGTTGGTATAATGGGCTGTGTGATGGCCTTGTGAGTTTTGTTGTGGAGATATCCTTAATCTTGTGCTTTAATCTCCTCGGTCGTTTGTGTTTTGATCTCTTTTCCATTAGCCTCCTGTGTTGTAATGGCTTGGGTAATGGGTTGTGTGGTGACCTTGTGAGTTTTATTGCTGTGGTATCCTTGGTCTTGTGCTGTGATTTCCTGGGTCGTTTGCTGTGTTGCAACTTCTTGAGTTCTTGTGGTGTTATTTCCTGAGTTTTCTGATGTGATATCCTGATGTGATATCCTGAGCGGGTGGCTGTGATGTATCATTCTGGGTTTTGGTCTGGCTTCAAGTTTGGGGTCTGGGTCTGTGTTCTTGGTGTGTGTCAGCTTGTTTGGTTTTGGGGTCCGGGGTGCGACAGCTGGCGAAACAGCCGTGGTCTGGTTTCTGGATGGTGATTGTCCTTCGTTTATAGGATGGATTTGGGCCTGGGTCTGATAGGGGAATTGGTGGTGGTGTCCCATGTTGTTTTGGGTCTGGTGTTGGTTTTCGTGGCTGGGACTCGTTTTATATATATATATCTTAAAAGGAATCCAAGCACATCAATAAAACTACATCTAATTGCTTGTATTGTGCAAAAAGTAAAGAATTTATTAAACCATTTAGCAAAAGGACCACAAATGTATTTTGTGAAACGTTCTTGTAACTTCTCAGTGTCCCATAATGAGAGGTATGATGTAGGTGCTGTAAAATAGGGAGAAATATTTTTTATTTTTATTTTTGCTGCTCTAAGCAACCCATGACTCACAAGACGGTGAGAGGAATGCTACATTTTAAGTACTACATTTTGTAATGAATCCATCTCAATAAATTGGGAGGGGGTAGTTAATTCTTGGCTTAGGAGAAGAATGCCTGTATTGCTTTCAGTCCAGGTGCTTTAAGATTTCCTCCAGAAATTCTCCAAGTATTGATGTCAACCTACCTGGTTCTGTAGGTGTCAGGGTCTTCCCTTTTCCTCTTTTTGATGTTTGCTTCCTGTGGCTCATCTGGAATTTCACCATTTTTCAAATACAAAATGTTTCAGCAAAAAACCAGCAACTTCAGAATTTCATGTCTTCCTAGATATTGAATCTTAGTCCAAATAAATGCTGCTGGCATTAGGGTTGTGCTTCACAAAATAACTGGTACAACAAAGCAGCTACTCTTGAAAGATTGAGGCAACTTCACCCTCCAAATGCTTAGCATGACTATCTCTGCATTTGCACATAAGTTCTTCCCCATCAGTCCCAGGACTGAAGCAAGACGTGCATGGGTAGACAACTTGGAAAAGATCTAAAAGTAGGCTACTAAGCCTTCAAAAGACATAGATGCCTGAATACATTTCCCAACCCCAACATATAGTTTTATCAATGATTCTGTTTCATTTGTTCTTCAGTTGCTAACAAAACACAATACATTGTTTTCAGAGAAGGCTGAAACAAAATAAGAGTTAATTTGATATAATGGCATTCATTACATCAAAAGTCTTTTGTTGAGAACTGGAGACCTGAACAAAGTAGCTTCATTCTCAGAATGCTGCTTATCTTTGAATGGGGTGTTTTGTTTTTCATCTTTATTTCTAGATGCTGATACCATTTCTCTAGCTTTTAAATGTACCCCTCTTCAGATGTTTGAGATGGTTTTTTCGTTTAAGACCTATATCAGTGACATATTGTATGAACAGATCACAGAAGCAGAACCACTTGTGTCAAACACATTATTCCTTTTCTCTGATGACCATATTTTAAATGGATCTTAAGAATAAATAGCAACAAGAAACAAGAAAGAAAATATGAAGAACAACTGAAAGAACAGGGATGTAATAAACAAACAAACAGGGGAGCCTGTCAGCACTTTTCCAGACTTACAGAAATACGTATTTATGAGTTATCTAAAGCAAGGGACTCCAACCTTGGCAACTTTAAGCCCAGAGGACTTCAATTCCCAGAATTCCCCAGCCAGAGTTTTTGAAGCATCAACATAGCTGTTTTTATATTCTACAATGCATTGGCTGCAGTTTGAGCAAAATGGCTATTCCCTTGTCTCTGAGATCAATAATCTCACTGGAGATCTCTGACTTGCAATCTCATGGGAAGTAACTGTCTGGAGCAGGGAACTCCAACCTTGGCAACTTTAAGCCTGGAGGACTTCAACTCCCAGAATTCCCTAAGAGTTGAAGTTCTCCAGGCTTAAAGTTGCCAAGGTTGGAGACTCTTGATCGAAAGCGTATGCTGCAAGTCTGAAAATGTGCTACCAGATTCCTTCTGATGTTGGGATACCAAAGACTAATATGGGTCTGTTCCCACAATGATTAATAATAAACAAGAAAACATTATTTATGGATCCTCTTGAAATCATGACAGTGGGATTATAAAGGAGGCCTCTTGGGCCTTTGTGTGTAAGGTTATATTTGAACATTTCCCAATACTGTTGACAAAAATGTATAAAAATATCTGTGGTTTCCTCTTTATGATTTATATGTTTTCCTCTTATATGAAGAGTCATTTTAGCAGTTTTGCTGCATCGTCAGACAGAGCCTACTCACAAGATTTAGTTCTGCTCTGTTTTTAATGAACTGGGAACAAAAAGTCTTGTGACTTTTTAAAATTCATTTTAATCTCTGTCATTAAGAACTGTCATGTAGGAAATAGTATGGATAACTGGTAATAGCAAGCTTGGATCTGAAATTCAGAAAATTAATTGAAACACCTTACTTAGCCCTACCTGAATTTTTTTTAGCTTTTAGATAGGTTAATCTATTTTATTAAGTGAGCCAGAATGTCAGTAAACATCAATAGGGGTACTCATTTAAAATACACTAATTTATGTAGAAGAAAAACAGCTACATTTGACATGGCCTTGCAAATGAATAAATGAAAATTAAATCTAATTTCTCCCTATTGATCAAAGTGTATAAAAGAAGCATTTTTGCAAAGACATTACTGGGGGGAAAGTCTTTATTTAAATGAAGAAAACATGTCATTGGTTTTAATCTTAAATTTTAAAAAATGGTAAACTCAGACTGTGGAAATTATACAAGAGTATGTATGTGTGTATGTGCATGTTTATACACACATACACACACACACATATATATATATTCTTAAGTTTTCGCGGGTACTTACATGTATGGCATTCAGCTTAGTTCGGGTATTTTCCCACGTCATAGTAGCTGTGCTTTTAAAGTTGTAGCAACGTTTCGGATGAGATTCTGCCAAAACGTTGCTACAACTTTAAAAGCACAGCTACTATGATGTGGGAAAATACCCGAACTAAAGCTGAATGCCATTTATATGTATATATATATATATATATATTCACTTCTATTCTTCAAGATTGCAGGCATTTCACTCTCCTATTGTAAGTGTACAATTTATTTCAATTGCTCTATCACTTATTTACATTACTCCTTTTTAATTTTTTATAGTTCCAGAATGGTTATCAATGGATGCAATCCATTTGAAATATCAGACTGGAAAACTAAACTTGAAGAATATGTAGCAATGACAAAATTAACAGTTTATATTCTTAACAAAAGCTTAACTAAATTTAAGCAAGAATGGCTTACTTATATATCACACATTATACTACAAGGGAAGCATTTACTTAGAGTACAATTCCTAAGGGGGGAAAATAGGTAAAAGTATTTATAAATATATTGATTATAATTATCAGTTGGAGCACAGTAGGAAGAAATAATAAAATTTATAACCAAGTAGTTTTTAAATAACGTTTTATTGAATTTTCCCTTTTCCATATATATTTTTTCTTTGTGATTATTTGTATTTAATTTCTGAATAATATGAAATATCTAAACATGGATGAGATCCAGACTTAAAATACTGGAATCACCAGAATTTGGGCAGGAAAGTATGTTTTTTTCACCTTTTTCTTATTTGTCAATCAATACTGCAACCACCTTGACTTTAATTTTAATTATAAAATACAAAATTCTATGAAGTGGCTACTATGAGAAACAATTCTTAATTCCTCTTTCTCCCTCATAGAAAATATGTTAACAGGAGAAAACGTGAAAATTCAGTTGAAATAATTCCATCAGATTCTATGGATATTTGCAAATTATAATTTGTAGTACCCGGGAGTAGTATGTTAAATGATTTCAAGTTTTGCTGTTCTGAGAAACTAAGTTCAACCAATGCATTTGTTAAGAAAAATGCATGACACTTCTCAGATATTTTTTATTTAAAAAATCCTTGCAATAAAATTGCTTAGAATTCACAATTCTTCAGCTTTTACAGTTGCAATATTTTACTAATACAGAATAACACAGTATCACATATTTACATTATAATCTTCTATATACCAAAAATAGCCATGTTTTCTACCGAATAATGCTTTTCCAATATTTCTCCTGACCCTCGCTGAGTCACTGTCTCAACTGAAAAGTACAGAAAGGACAACATTAAAGGAAAAAAAAACCCAATGTGTCTGCCTCTTGATTTTAGGCAAGTCCCTTTAGTGATAGTGTCTGACTCCCACATTCTCCAAGTGATATAAAGTGCATTGGAAAAGAAGGTGAGAGATATAAAAAAGATACAGAAATAAAGTAGCAGGAGATATACTAGTGACTGAAATATATTTGCAACACTTTGCTAAATTTTGTAGGAAAACAAATTCTTCACAAACCACTGGTGCTTTGCATAGGCATACTCTCCACATTGTATAGCAAAAAAAGATTGGTTTATAAAGAAAGCCTTTGCCTATGCAAATATTATTGTGATGATTTCCATCTTCCTCTGTATTTTGCTAATCAAGTTGAAGACTAACTGTTATGTTACTGTGTGCTGTATTGTTTTCCTCTGTCAAACCAGGAAAAAAAAACCAGAATAGCTAAAACTTAAAAGACTAGTATGTTTTTAGAGACTTACTCAACAAAAAAAACAAATCACATGAAAATAAAAACAAAAGCAAGCAATCTGTTCTAACAATTTCATTACTTTAGGTTTTTCTGTTTAATGCAATCAGTTTATACAACACTTCACAATATTAGCATGACTGAAAGGCCAGCCTGCCTCAAATGTTTGGAATGGCAAAAACAGATTATGGTACTCTTTCTTCTGATTATTTTAGCCATCCCTGACTTCTTCGGATTATTGGCTTGCTACTGATCAAGAGACTGGTTGGCATAAGCACTGACCCTGGTCATTCTGATAGCTCTTCCTCTAGGGCAGGGGTGTCAAATTCACATTGTCATGGCGGCGTCATGTGACATATCGAGACTTTTTTCCCCTTTGCTAAACTAGGCATGGGCGTGGTCAGCGCATGATACATCCAGCCCGTGAGCCAAGAGTTTGACAACCCTGCTCTAGGGCCTGGGCAGATATTGTAAACATATCAGCAGGTTTAATGTAATTCCATTTGGAGATTTGGTTTTGTCCTCTAAAACAAGGTAGAGAGAAAGCTCAAAAGCCAAAACCATGGCTTCTTTTTGATTTGCAGTTTGTTTTCTTCCACAATTTGTAGGAGCCAGTATGCTTGTTTGCCAATAAGCCAAAATTCTGAAGAGGTCTGGTATACAGTGCCATATTCATGTGTATCTGTGATCTCCATTCTCTATTTTTAAAGTGGCTTTAGAGCACAGTTATAAATTTTTAAATAACAAATTAATGCTATCACTGTTAGATGAGTGAAAAAGGAAATGGCCTTATGGCTTTACAGAATGCTTGGCAATCAGCATATACAGAGCTGACTCCAGCTTTAAACAGAAAAACAAAGGTTTTCCTGAGCAAAATTCTGAAGAGCAAACATTACACCTGAATAAAACTCAGCATGTGTTTTGTCAAAGTAGGCTTCTCATTCGAATATAAATTGGGAAATATTCCAAATCCAGCAGATAGAATCAATTTTTTGTTGAAAAACAGAAATTGCAAAAAAATGCAATTAGAAATAATTTAGTTGCCACTATTTAAAATGAATTTTTCTATTTTTTTAATTGGCATTTGCTGGTATAGAATGTAGTCTATATGATACAGCAGGAGAGAACTTTGGAGCTATTACTGTAATCCAAATATTTTTGTCTTTATTGATGAAACTTTATTAAATGTTTTTGTGTTTTCAAAGTACTTTAAATAAAAAATATTTTTGAGAAATGGATGGAATGTAGAGTTTGACAAGTACAAAATTATTTTAAAATGCTAATAAGTACAAGGAACATCTTGCTATAAAAATAACAGCCCTTCCCACCCACAAAATTAATTCCTGCTTTACATTTTATTCTATTTATAAAATGGTAAATACCTTCATCAGGTGGCTTAGCCATGAAAAAGGGAGGAAGAAATGAAACTATGTACATGTAAAAACATTATGATATTTCACATTAGTAAACCACTGCCGCAAAAGAAATGGGTAACATTTGATGCCTTCAAAGCAAACAAACAAGATACAAAAGAAGCATACAGGAAGAAAAATGTTCAATTTCTTTCTTTCTTTCTTTTTTCTTTTTGTAGTCTTCCACACATACATTCTTGTAAGAGACACTCCAAAAAATTATTTGCTGAGGATGATACGCTATCAATATTAGATTTTTGAGGAGCCTTTCAGTACGTTCAAAACAATTTCCTATTCATCTTTTTAAAATAATAGTGAACATCACTCTCTCTCTCCTCAATCCCACTTCTGGATGATTCAGCATTTTTACTGGTGAGATAAATTTCCAACTACTAAAGCAACAAATATATTAAGAGAGAAGTTCTAAAAACTGGGATTTTTACAGCATTGGGCATTCCTCTGCTATATAGCTGTTAGCAAACACAATCTGCTATGCAGAGCCCTACATACCAAAACATATTATATTATTATTTATTATTATTATGGATCAATTCCTTCAGTTAAAAAGAAAGGAAAATGAAGTTTGTTATAGTTCAATCTTTTTTTCCTGTAAGCTATTATTCTATGGCCGGCTTATAACAAACATTTTTTTAAATAAACAAAATGTTCTAAAGCTTTCTCAGAAATCCTGTATATCGTATGAATACTTGGGTAACATTTCAGTAGATATGGAACTGCATCTCTGTCAGTAAAATAAAGAGGGTCTTTATATAACTATCTGGTGTTTCTATATGTCTGTACATATTCTATCCTCTGAACTGTGTTTTCCTTTATTATTGATTCATCTGGTTGCCAATGGAAGCACATTCAGAAGCACGCTTTCTCTTCCAGCTCTCTGTAACCCATACTACTTTCAAGTAGATCCTGGAAAAGGCATCGCTTTGAGCCTGCTTCATAGACTTCTTGGCAAAAATACATTCGAGGTGAAAAACTGGCAACACCGCATCTAGCAATCATGACACAGTTTGTATTGATAATGTGCTAGAAGTACTTAGTGGGACGTGATTTCTCAAAGAACTACTGAAAAATAATATCTTGGTTTTTCACAGACTTTATACTGAGCAAACGTAAAATGGAACTACTCTCCCTACACGGTAAGCAAGAACAGAGAAAAGTTTTATAAATACTACTGGAAGCTCATACAAGCTCAAGAAAAGCTGTTCTTTAATACTGGTGAAGTTACTAGAATTGTGCATCGGCAGAGATTGTTCTGCATTATTAAATTTCATTAAATAGATCATCCAATGTAACTCTGCATACATTCTCACAAAGCCAGCTACAAACAGCAACACAACTAGCAAAAGACTTTGCTCTCTACATTATAGATAAGCTTCCCCTCCTGCATTTCCTGTGCAGTAGCTGAATGTTGGAGAGCTCATGATGGGCAGGTCTTACTTTAATGTTATAGTGCTACCTGAGGACAGCATGGCCATTCAGAATACTTGTAGTTCTGCCTTCCGACATGTTACTACTGTTATCCCATGGTTGGCCATCAACATGCAGTCCACATTTAGATCATTTAAAAAAAAAAAGATTATTTCACTACAGTATAATAATTATTTCTCTTCTCAAAGCTCTGGTGGGAGGAGTGATTATTTGGAAATAGAAAGCAAGCCGAAGAACCTTAGGTTGTATTCTGTTCAACAGTTGGTGGGGTTTAAGCAATCTGTAGGCATGAGGTATTACAGAGCAAAAAGCCATTAGCTTCTAATATCCCTTTCACTCTCTCCCTGCACTACTAACCCTATTCAGTTGGCTGGGGCAGGTTATCTTGCCAGAACTCTAAATTGACTCTATGCAGAAACCTATGGCAGACTGAGGACCGTTACTCAGTGGTCTATCTTTGCAATTTTACCAGAACCTTAACATACCATACATTTCTATATGCATGCCTGAAAGCTGTTGCATTTAGAAAATAATGTTAAACCAATTTTCTGGGTTATTCTGTTGCTTTTAATATCAATTATTAGGTATGATGACTTCAGTAAACTGGAAGATTAGTAATAAATCCAAAAACACGCAGCAGCTTTAGTTCATTGGCAATAAGCACATTCTTGGACAGCCAAAAAATAAAATCCAGCAAGATTTAATTACTGATTTCTTAAGTTCAAAGAAAGAAGTTCCAGATGCTAAGGAATGTCCTTAGTTGAATACTGCTAGTCTAAATTAAAGGGAGAAGACATCTTCCTAAAATAGACCACAATATTAGGATTTCTCAATTACACATATTTTCTTCCATTCAGTCATACCCAATTCTTGGATACAGCCTGGGTAAGTCCCTGCAGTTTTCCTAACAAAGTTTTTCAGAGATGCTTTACCATTACCTCCTTCTCAGAACCAAGAGAAACTGACTAGCCCAAAGTCATTCAGCGGGTTTTGATGCCTTAAACCACTGCACTTAATTGGCTTCCTTAGAGTACTAAATACTTTCCCTATTTTGTTACATTGGAAAAGAAAAACAATTAGACTTAGTGCAAAATCACATATGCTGTTCACTGACCACCTACATATCTACCACCAGTATATGGACCATAATGGCCTAAAATAATATGTCATTAGTGTTGTTTTCCTTCAAATAACACAGAAATGGTTGTAGTGAGACAGAAGAAGCACAGGCAGACTTAGGGACAGATTACAAGCTAATATTACTTTTGATTATCATAACCCAACTTTGCAGATGGGCTGCATGCAGGTGGACAACCTGGTTTAACATGTCAACAACCAAGAATAGCAAAATAAGCACATTTACCGCATCATTATTGCAACACTGTAGGTAACATAAAGCTGGACATGGCCGTGTAGTAAAGAAAGCTGGCCCTACAAGAATCTTTTGCCCCTGACTACCAGTAATTAACATAGTATCTCACATGTCATGGAAATGAATTGAATTGAAGACGGGGCACCTTACATTTTTAGACAAGAATATACTGGAAAAGTGAGTAGCCTCACTGTTCAATATTAAAACAACTACATCCTTATAATTTGACAGGTAAGTTTTCACAGGCACAGTTAACAATATATGGCAGCACAAGTTATACTTGTTAAATATTCTTTTTGTATTAGTAGAGGAAGGTTTCATTTTCCCCAATTTGAATCAAATAGCAAAAAACAGAGTACTAATATTTCTAGTTCCTTTGTTATTTCAGAGTCAAATGGAATTGCATCAGTTCCGGAGAGATACCTCATTAAGCTTTATGGAGATGTGGCAGACTGATCTTTCTCAGTGATCTTTTGTTGAAGGTAATGGTCTTAAATGACCAATCTGCTTTCAGAATTGCCATTTCAGTGCTTATAATAAATCAGATGCAATAGCAAACCTTGATACAGTGTAAATAACTGTCTTTCCCAGGTAAACTCACTTTCTAATTGCATATTCACAGGACCAAAATTAGATTTCATATTTTTATCTCCATCCCAAACAAAGAAAGATGGAAGCAGAAGATATCTTCAATGTTTTCCACTTTTGGATTGAATGCCAGACCTTAGCACTGTCCCAGGTGGTGTTTAGCAAAATATCCAAAAGTGTTCTGGGATAGGAAGAAATGGCATTAATGATGACATTTGACTAAAAGATTTCCAATTTTTGCAGAACATGATAAATCATGCTGAATACAAAGCTTGGTCATGATTTCATTGTTCAGTTTCATCATAGAATAGCAAATTAGGAAACTAACAGCAGAGAGTGGGGAAAACAGAAGAGTAACAAGAGAGTACATGGGCTAATTTCAGAAATTAGAAAATCTCTGTTTTCAAGAATTTAATACTGCCATTATTTCTGCCTTTGGATTCACCAGCTGGAGGCTTATACAGAAGTCAGACATTGAGATTTAGAGACATATGACACTAAAAGCTCAACTATTGGACCAGGCTGTAATAATGCATAGTCTTCTGATAAAGAAGCAAAGCTTTGATCAAATGACAATCTAAGATGGGGAGGACCTTTTGTGGCTACTGTCATTATACAGTTATTAAGAGTAGTTACTGATATGATTCAGGATCCACTAAGTAGATTGAGATCTACTTTTTGCTCACCTATGGATAAATTCATAGGGTACTCTTCTACTACAAGAAGAAAAAACAGTCTGTGTCTATTCAGTTTATAAGTACAAGTGACTCTGTTACCTCTGTTTATCTACTCTGATTGAAATTACTATTTTTATTGTCAGAAGTATTAGCTTAACCTTTTGTGACATAAAGTAAGATGAAAAGTCCTTAAGTACTTTGATTAAAATACAAATTGCTCTTTTGCATAAATAGCACACCCCATTAAGCAATAGATAAAACAAAATCACTTGAATTCCAGCAGCTAATGGCACTTATTTTCAACATAAATTAGGGAAAACGCACAACTCTTAGTGAATTTGCTTTTGAAGGTTTCAGTTTTAAATTGTGATTCAGAAATAAGATTACAAATGACGACCTTTTGATTTACTTCTAAAGTTATCCAGGTTTAGCCTATATATTCCCATTAGGAGCAGAAACAACAATAAAAGGTGTTTGTAGCATATTTTCACACATCATAAGAAAAATGCCTGAGACTTTCTGAATAATTTTAAGGTGAATGTAAATGCAGTAGAATCAATTTGATTAACAGATATTTAGGAAATCAGTTCATTCTTAGTACAATTTTATTCTTTTCTAGGAATGATCTCCCTGAATTGGATTACTGGTTATTTATCCAATCATGTTAAAATGTAGTTAAAAAAAGATGAGGCTGTGTCTGAATATCCTTTCCCACAATTGTTGAAATATTCCTTGGAAACTTGGAAAACTTTCACTTATAAAATCAAGAGTAACTAATAATGTGTTTTGAGGGGGTAAAGTGATTTTCAAGGTATACCTTGTAGGATAAACAATCCGTCCATTGGTATACTACTCTAAACTATTCTACCCCTGCTGCCTTCCTACAACATTTTTATTTCCTTTCCATCTAACCACAAACAAAATCAATACATTCCATTCACTCATAGGTCAGAAAGTTCTTGGGAAAGCTTTGTTTTAAAAGTAAACCTAATTTCAAAATCAATCACCATGAAAGCCATTAAGGCATGAAGAGTATATAGTGGTACTCTGGGCCATATATATTGGTTGACCTTTAATTTCATTCTGATTGTTGTCTTCACACTTCTTCTCTCACTCATACATCAACGTCCTAAAGCTCAGAGTGGGACCCAGTAGGATTAAACAGCAATTTGCCAACCTCAATCAAACCAGTCTCTGTTCTCCTGTCTGGAAGACCCTGGAAGCATAGATCTCCAAGGGCCAATAATATCTTAATAAAAAAGAGTCTTTAAATCAAGTCAAAGTTGGAAGCACCATTTCTTCCTGAAGCCATGCTTTCTTCATGTAGAAAATGCCTGGCATTCATACATTTTTGTGACCCACCATAATGTTCAGATCTCTGAACTGAATACTTGAATAAGCTTGGGTTATTGAGAAGGAAGAAAAATAATGTTCATCAATGTCAGCTATAATCCTCTTATGGTATCCCTTTTCTTTCTTTTCTTTAAAAAACAAAAACAAAGGTGTGTGTGTGAGGGGGAGAGGACTTCATTTCAGTTATATTGTTCTAAGCCACCAAGCAAGGGCATATTCTTCTGGCACATGGATTAGAACAATACATTTTTCAACTTCCATTTTCAATGAAATGATTAAATGTAATTGATAATGAAACTGCATCCAGGCAGACACATCTGTAACTATTGCTTTTCATGACCATCCCAGAATGGAATTAACTGGAGTTCGCATAACGTTCTGGATGCCTTTGCAGGTCATACAGTTACATATGTGCACATGTGTACATGGGAATTCATGTATATACAACTGATACAAATCTTACATATGTGCACATATGTATATGGATAATTGTGGGTACCACAACTGATTTCTTCTTCCTGCTACTGCCTGTTAGTTTAGTAGAAGGATGTTTCGATGGTGTCCTCTTTTTTCAGGATTTCACCTCCTCGCAGTCTTGGTCAGTGGAAAGCTCCACATCAGAGAGTCCAACCTCCATTGCCATAATCAATGAAATATCTGAATCACTACTTACTGCTGGTTCTTGCTCACCTGAAAGAAAAAAGAAAGATTAGAGCCAGTCTTTCATCATTTAAAAATCATCTTCACACTTCTATTTCGTTCTTGTCATCTGATTTTAAATTTGGTCCCCGCATTACAAAAAAAGATGTTGAGTGCAAAGAAGAGCAACTAAGATGATTAAAACCCAGGAGACCAAAACATATGAAGAACGATTGCAGGATTTGTGTTTAGCTAGTCTAGAGAAAAGAAGAACTTGGGGAGGGGGGACATGATAGCAATATTCCAGTATTTGAGATGCTGCCACAAAGAGGAGGGGGCTAATTTATTTTCCAAAGCACAAAAGGGTAGGACAAGAAACAATGGATAGAAACAAATCGAGGAGAGAAGCAACCTGGAATTAAGGAGAAACTCCCTAATAGTGAGGACAATTAACCAGTGGAACAGCTTGCCTTCAGAAATGGTGGGCGCTTTATCACTGAAAGTTTTGAAGAAGAGACTGGACAGTCACTTTTCTGAAATGGTATAGGGTCTCCTGCTCAAGCAGGAGGCTAGACTAGAAGACCTTCAAGGTTCGTTCCAGCTCTATTCTAACTGAAATAAGAAAACCTGCCAAAGCATAAATCCACAATATTTTTACAAGGTCAGCTCTTGCATTTGACTGGCATCATGGAGTCTATGTTTCCAAAAATATATAGATTCAGGACAAAATATTATTAGGATTAATTCCTGCATATTCAATTTCTTACACTGACAGCTACAATTTGGTGGCCAAAGGAGGAAATCTTGAGAGGACACACATACTTCTGAATCTTTAAGTTGGACACTCCTGATTTCTCCAATTAATCAATGTCTCCTAGTATTGGCTGTCAGAGGTAGATTGGGATACAATCTACGTAAATAAATAAGGATGACTGATGTCTAATTGATTAATATCACAAAGTTAGTATAATCTTACTTCAATTTTTAAAATATATGTAGATAATTGTTCTGGTATTTGGTCTTTTTTGAAGTGAATGTGAAAATACACTTTCACAAAATTAATGATAGAAAAGTTAGGAAGTTCTTCAATGCCTTTTCACATAAAAGCTCAGTTCCTCTGTGAAACTTTATCCCAATGTAATGCCCTCCCCCCAATTATTTTGATTTGATGCCTGAGAAGAAATCCACTGACATCCCTGTTCAATGGCTAATGAAACCACTTAGTTCCAAAACTCACAAAACATTTTCTCTTCCAACTTGGGAGAGAAAATAGGCATTTGTTTAATACCTATTAATCTTTAAGGTACAATTGTGCTTTGCAGAATATGCTTTGAAAAGTACGGTTTAGGGCATTTATGATGAATACCACAGCTATAATTATGCCTAATGAGCAACCAAGGCAAATATTTCATTACAAACTTCATATATTTCCTATTTGTTGCACAGCTTAGTTTGCTGGCCATTGTTTGCCCCATTTCTAGACATTTTTAAAGGGCAACCTCATATGGGCTATATTGCAACAATCAGGATGGAATGTTACCAGCAATGTAGTCTACAAGAAGTTGGCTTTGAAGAATCTGGAAATTACAAGTGGTGAAAATAATGATAAGTAAATCACTAGCTATACAATTTATTATTGTAAAATTAATTATTAAGCTTATAATTGGCCACAGCTGGAACCAGTAATTATATAATTAAAGTTTTTGCCACAGCCACCATTTGCAAATCCAATGACAGTACTTGCTCTTTCAGGGGGCTTGCTATCCCATCCAAATAGGCTAAAACACAATCATCTTATATCATGGCTCAGAATTCAGACTCTGACAAAGCTGCTCTAGTTGAACCTGCAGAATGTACACTTCAAAAATTACCTAGCCAGGAATCACTTGAAGCTGATCAAACACAGGTACCATGCATGAGCTGGAGTAATGAGATGATGGGGTATGAACCCCAAGCCCTCAGACTGTGAGTAGAGTGCCAAGCAAGGAAGTAATTGTCTTAATACCATATTTCAGTAGACCAGATTGTCCTGATAGACCGGTTTCACCAGAAAAAGACTTTGTCTTGATTAAAGATAACTTGGTCACAGCCCTGAGCCATCTTTGTCTGTTTGAAAAAAAATGTCGATCTCATGCTTTAATGTGTTGTTCCTGTGAATGCTGCTTATGAACTCTAAAAGAGAATTGAATTTCATTGTTCAAATCCAACTTCAGATCTAGGGATTAAATCAGATTAAATATTACTATAGCAATTTACACTTGAATGGGAATTTTAATGTACATTCTGTTAATTATTATACATATGTTTATAACAAACTATGCTAGACTATATATATATGATGACCAAGATACAAACCTATTTATTGACATTTATAGCCAAAATTATAGACTCAAATGGGTGGGTTACAAGGAAACTTGAATAGCTATGAAGTTACTCCTATTTCATAGCCAGTAGTAGCAACTACACCTCTCCAAAGTAACACAGTTACATTTCTTTCCTTCACTGAATTTACTCCATCCATGTTATTGAGATCTTCAGGATCAAAGTTAGAAACTATCAACAAAGCCCCACCAATCTCATGCAAGTGTCCACTCCACTGCTTTCAACGGAACAAACATCCATCTTCAAATTTTCCTTTCCTTCAATGGACACAGTTGAGTAGCTGATACACAGTACACACTACTCAGGAATTATTGACATCCACAGTGATTGCAATCTGGGCTTTTTAGGTTCATTAAATAAGATGGGCATAAAGGAATTTAAAGCTGACCTTGAGGAAGGTATTAACAAGCCATGAATGGTAGAAAGAAGGATGGAAAGAAGAATTTGTAGAAGAGATTTCATAGTCCTGAGAAAGAGGTAAAGCATGAGGGGAAAAAAAACCCTATAATAATCCCACTTTGATCTGTTCAGTATAAGATGTGACAGAGAGAAATTAGATGAGCTTTCAAAATGTTGTTAACAATTGCAAAATAGCATTCCTGGAAATCCTGCAGCGTCCGTTTCTTGACTTGGCTTATGTTGAAGGACCGATATTCAGACACCATTTCTTTTCTTTCTCTCCTCAAGCAACTGATGTAAGAGGTCCCTTGCATAAGGCATGGACATAGAGAGCTTTCTACAGCTGAAAAGGATGAGTCTTTTTCATCATCCTTTTCATGACTCAGCAAACTGCGACCAGATATAATATGCACATTAAAACCTTTTCCAGCCAACATAGTTCACACAGTTGAAATATTTGATAAGGTGCTGCTTTCTTTCAGCGTCTAAAGTGGGAAAGCCTGACTGGAAGGAAATCTTCAAAGGAATGGGGTCAACTTTCTACAGAAGATTCAAAACTTTATATTGGTCAAGTTACATTTTTCCTGGAGCCTGGACATCTTTAAGGCATCACAGAGCAAATTGATCCTTCTGTACATGCAAAACCTCTCTTTTTATATAGATGCATTAGGGAGAAGCATTATGTTGACTCACATTCTATATTCTACATTGGAAATGGGCATAAAACTAATAATATAAAATATGTTTTAAAATAAAGGAATTGCCTTTGATAATTTATTTTTTAGAATTTCCACTGCAAAATTACTAACAGTCAATATTCAGCAACAAAATTTCATTTTAAATTCCACAAAAGGTTCTCTTGGGAATAATTATATTCAGGACAAAACTAATTTATGCTCTTAGCTCTTCATGCAATTTTCAAGAACTACAACTCAGTCTCATAATGCACACCCACATACAAACCAGTGTGTACCCATGTTGGATCATAGTTACTGAAACAGTGAAAAACAGAATGCCAGATGCATAATGTCAATATGTAAATGCAACAATCCACCAGAAGATAATTATTTGAATTTTTATGCATATAACCTGAGTATACAAGTGGGCCTTGAACAAAATGCCACAATATGGAATTTTTGTATTTCGTGTTCTACCCACTTAGTTCCATTATTCATGTTTCCCTCCCACCCAAAAATCAATATTATGTAATCTGTGCACAGCTCTTCTGTCTTTTATTCTAGTCAGTCTGTTTCATGTTGCCTGGTTTTTATTTTTCCTAATCATTCTACTCTATGCTACATCTATAATTTTTTCTCCTATTTTCCAATATCTCACCATACTATTTTTTCAATTTGATTATCAGTTCCCTTCTCTCAGGCTTATCAACATTTTATTCCATTGTATTATTATTAAAACGTTTCCTCCTTTTTTTGTTTTTATTTAGATATTTTTCCATCTTTTCTCTTCTTGGAGTTTCCCCTGAATATAGAATATTCTCTATTTTATCCGTCCATCTCTATATGCATGAGATTATTCTATTAATTTAGTAGGAATTTAATAGGAATTGTGATTTTTATGTACTTTAGAAGAGGGGTTCCCAACCTCCAGTCTGTGGACCAGCACATGCCAGAAACTAGGCCGTGCAAACAGGTGAAACCCCATCCATGAATACAGGCAGCACATGAAACCATGCGCCCTACACTCTGTGGAAAAACTTCTCTCCATGGAACCGGACCCTGGTACCCAAAAAATTGGGGGCAGAGGTGGTATTCAGCAGGTTCTCACCAGTTCTGGAGAACCGGTAACAGAAATTTTAAGTAGTTTGGAGAACCAGAAAATACCACCTCTGACTGGAGATTTTACAGTATTTTTCCCCTGCCACGCAGAACTAGTAGTAAAGATTTTTGAATCCCAGCACTAGGCTTTGCCTTAGAAAGTACATCAAGCTGATATATTTTGATAAGGACTATAAAAATTCATCAAATACTAAAAGATCCTTAAACACAGAAACATGATATGCATAGAATACTGGAGGCAAACATTTTGGATCAGCACTTTGCATTTCTATTCTATATAAGATTTGGGTAAATGTATAATTAAATCTATCTGATTTAAGTAAAATGTATAATGAAATCTGATCTGATTTATGGTGCCATGCCACTACAGCTGACAGCCAGCAAAAGGAAATTGCAATGCAATGATATGTATATTGGCCATAGCTTATATCACGTATGCACAACTGAACACCTTGGTATGAGCTACATGCCAAACCAGTAAATGCAGCTATTGCTAACATTACACTGTAGCTGAGCCAAATTTAACATTCTGTAACCTTGAGTTACTTATGTAGATCTCTGTGCAACAAAAAGCCATATAAATGGTTTCAGAAATGCAATGAGAATAAATCCAACAATGTTTCTAGTGTGTATTTGAAAGGGCACCAAATTACCATTTAAATAATCCTTATATTCTGAAGTATTATGAGCATTATTAGGAGAGAGCAAATTTATCTGGAGTTTTTTTTAATAGCTAAAAAAAGGAGAGTGGTAAATTATTTGTTATTTACCTGGGATGTTGTTGCCACCAATGACATTTCTCCTTTAGCTAATTTGAAGTCAGAAGCTATCCAGATATTACCAATGGCTATCTATATTGCACTGTGAAACATAGCCAATTAAACCATTAAATGCCCTCTATAACATAAGCATACAGGCCTTTCTTATAGACTGTTCGGTTTAATCAGTTTAATGAACATCTTGCTTTGTATATGTCATGCTTTGTGTAATGCTACTGACAGTTTGTTAGTTACAAAATCAGCATTTTTGCCCTGGGAAAGTCTAGTTCCCAATGTATCTTCCATAGGAAGTACACTTATAATTAAGGAGTTCCATTATATTCAGGAACATATCCCTCTGAGTAAGCATAAATATATGCAACATTACTACTTGTTAATGTTATTTTAATTAAAAAAAAAACAGAGGAAAAAAGGATATGCACCCATTTTTCTCCAATTCAGCAGTCTCCAGATGTTAAGTCTAGAATTCCCAATATATATATATATATATATATATATATATATATATATATATATATATATTTTCTTAAATTTTCGCGGGTACTTACATGTCTGGCATTCAGCTTTGTTCGGGTATTTTCCCACGTCATAATAGTGGTGCTTTTAAAGTTGTAGCAACATTTCAGCAGAATCTCATCTGCCATCATCAACCTGATGATGGCAGATGAGATTCTGCTGAAACGTTGCTACAACTTTAAAAGCACCACTATTATGATGTGGGAAAATACCCGAACAAAGCTGAATGCCAGATAAATAGATAGATAGATAGATAGATAGATAGATAGATAGATAGATAGATAGATAGATATAGATTTATAGATATAGATATATAGATATAGATATATAGATATAGATATATATATCTGGCATTCAGCTTTGTTCGGGTATTTTCCTACGTCATAATAGTGGTGCTTTTAAAGTTGTAGCAACGTTTCAGCAGAATCTCTATACAGAAGCCTGATGATGGCAGATGAGATTCTGCTGAAACATTGCTACAACTTTAAAAGCACCACTACTATGACGTGGGAAAATACCCGAACAAAGCTGAATGCCAGTCATGTAAGTACCCGCGAAAACTTAAGAATATATATATATATATATATATATATATACATATACATATATATATATATATATATATATATATATATATATATATATATATATATATATATATAGAGAGAGAGAGAGAGAGAGAGAGAGAGAGAGAGAGAATGAGAGAGAGAGAGAGAGAGAGAGAGAGAGAGAGAGAGAGTGTTATTCGGGTTTTCTCCCACGTAAGATTGGAAGTATCTAGGCAACGTTTCGATGAAGTCTCATTCATCATCTTCAGGCTTGTGTCTTCAGCTCTGTGCTTCTCAGAGTGATGTGAGTTTGCAGCTGCTTCTTCTTTTTAACTGCTAGTGGGCATGTGACTTGATTGGTTGGGGGTTTAGCTGTGTTCTGATTGGTTGGGGGGTTGGCCGTGTTCTGATTGGCTGGAGGTGTGTTCTGTTCAGGTGGGGGCTTGGTTGTGCTCAGGTTAGTCTTAGTTACTGGGGGATTTGAGCTGGTGAGCTGTGATCTTGCTGTTTGGCTTCGAGTTCGTGGTTGTGCCGCATCTTCATGGTGGGGCTCAGTTCGCTTCATGTATGGCTCGGAGGCATTTGAAGTGGGTAGTGATGCAGCTGCAGTGCGGCTTCTGGTCTGTGGTCGTGTCTCATCTTCTGTGTGGGTGTGAGTCTGCTTTTTACGTAGAAGTGTGGTGGTGGCATCTTGTGTGGCCCTTGTGGGTGTGGGTCTGGTGTCATTCTTCATGTTAGGTACTCATCTGTTCATGAGGGCGGGTTTCCAAATGGCTGGTAAGCGGGAGGTGTCATCTCTTTTATTCATGCTGTATGGGTGTTTTTCTATCTCTATGGCTTTTCTGATTATTCTGTTGTTGAAGTGTTCGGTTTTGGCGATAGTTCTGGTATTTTTAAAGTCAATCTCATGTCTTGTGGTTTTGAGGTGTTGAACCAGGGAAGAGGTCGGTTCTTCTTTTTTGATTGAGTTCTTATGTTTTTCAATGCGTGCACTTATTCTTCTGTTAGTTTGTCCAATGTATGTGGTGGGGCAGGCGGTGCAAGGGATTTCGTTTACTCCTTGGTTTTCTAACTCGATTTTGTCTTTAGGGTTTCTTAGGATGGTGGATATTTTTCTGTTTGTGCAGAATGCTGTTTTAATGTTGTGTTTTTGGAGGATCTTGCTGATTTTGTCTGTAGTGTCTTTTATAAATGGGAGGAGGGCTTTGCCATTCTCTTGTTCTCTGTCTTGGATTTTGGTTGGGGTTTCTTTTTGGATTAGGTGGGTAATCTTTCTTTGGAATCCATTGGCTGTTAGTATGTTGGTGAGAGTGTATAGTTCGGTTTTTAGGTGTTGTTCATCGGCTGAGCATTTTATTCTGGAGATGAGTGTCTTGGCGACGGAATTGATCTTTGCTGGGTGGTGGTGTGAGAGTGCGTGTAGATAGCGGTTTGTATGTGTTTTCTTCTGGTAGATGGTGTGTCCTAGGGAGCCATTGGGTTTTTTGTATACCAAGATATCTAGGAAGGGAAGTTGATTGTTAGCTTCTGTTTCCATGGTGAATTGTATTTTGGGGTGTAGGCTGTTGAGGTTTGTGAGAAAGTTGTTCAGTTTTTCTTTCCCGTGTGGCCAGATTATGAAGTATCTGAGCCAGAGTTTGGGTTTGTGATCATATTTTTCTTAGACTTGTGTTTCAAAGTTTTCCATGTAGAGGTTTGTGATGACAGGTGAGAGGGGTGATCCCATGGGTGCTCCTTCTATTTGTTTGTATTTTTGTCCGTTGTAGGTAAAGTATGTATTGGATAGGCAGTGGTTGGTCAGATCTAGGATGTGCTTGGGGGGGGTTGTATTTGTTTTGGATGACACCTCCCGCCTACCAGCCATTTGGAAACCCGCCCTCACGGACAGATGAGTACCTAACATGAAGAATGACACCAGAAGGAGGACGATGTTTTTATGCTTTATGTCTTATGTTTTATGTGTTTTTGCTCGTTGTTAAAATCAATAAAACTTTTTTCAAAAAAAAAAAAAGAATGACACCAGACCCACACCCACGAGGGCCACACAAGATGCTACCACCACACTTCCATGTAGAAAGCAGACTCACACACACACAGAAGATGAGACATGACCACGGACCAGAAGCCGCACTGCAGCTGCATCACGACCCGCTTCAAACCCCTCCGAGCCATACATGAAGCGAACTGAGCCCCACCATGAAGATGCAGCATGACCACGAACTCGAAGCCAAACAGCAAGATCACAGCTCACCAGCTCAAATCCCCCAGCAACTAAGACTAACCTGAGCACAACCAAGCTCCCACCTGAACAGAACACACCTCCAGCCAATCAGAACACGGACAACCACCCAACCAATCAGAACACAGCCAAACCCCCAACCAATGAGAACACACCCCCACCCAATCAGAACACAGCCAAGCCCCCACCCAATCAAGTCACCCCCCAGCAGTTAAAAGGAAGAAGCAGCTGCAAGCTCACATCACTCTGAGAAGCACAGAGCTGAAGACACAAGCCTGAAGATGATGAATGAGACTTCATTGAAATGTTGCCTAGATACTTCCAATCTTACGCGGGAGAAAACCCGAATAACCAAAGATCCACATACAAATACCTGCGAGAACTTCAGAAATATATAGATAGAGAGAAGGGGGGAGGGAGGGAGAGAGAGAGGGAGGGAGGGAGGGAGAGCAGTTTTTAAAGCTATATTTTTCTGCCAAATAATTGAAAGCTGGATTATAAAAAAATCCAATTGCATTTATTACCTCAGCTTTTCCTATAAAAGTCTAAAAACAGGCTTCCTTATTTTCCACATGGAAATGTTATTAATCATATGAACAGCTGGGAAAGCAAGAATAAGAAATTCCAAAATAGGATTATAACTGGGTTTTTTTTTCCTTTGAAAAGGGAAACAATCTCTGCAACCATTAGAAACCACTGAAACTATATTTTTAAGACTTTTTAGTTTTATGTAAAGTGCCTTAAAAAGCAATATATTTGGACTTCCTTTGAAGGGAACTAGCTACCATCTAATAATCCTGCTATTATAACTTTATAGATTGGAAGGACTGTTTGAAAGAGGCTGAAACCTATATAGCCTCTGATCTTACTGTGATGGAATCAAATTTATGTCATGACAACATCAGCAGAAATTGAAAATGAATGAACTCTTGAGTTGATATTTTAGAAGGGCAATGACTTGTATTGAACTCTAAGCACTGTAAATAGGCAACAAACTCCAGCAAGTTAAAAACTAAAATATTTGCTGTAGCTAAAGCTCAGCATTTCTAATATGCAGTTTTGGAAAGGATAAACCTTAATTGCAAAGAACTAAAGTGGACACGGTGGCTCAGTGGCTAAGACGCTGAGCTTGTCAATCTGAAAGGTTGGCAGTTCGAATCCCTAGCACCGCATAATGGAGTGAGCTCCCATTGCTTGTCCCAGCTTCTGCCAACCTAGCAGTTTGAAAGCATGTAAAAATGCAAGTATAAAAATAGGGACCACTTTGGTGAGAAGGTAACAGTGTTCTGTATGCATTCGGCATTTAGTCATGCCGGCCACATGACCACGGACAGCGTTGGCTCTTCGGCTTTGTAATAGAGATGAGCACCGCCCCCTAGAGCCAGAAACGACTAGCACATATGTGTCAGGGGAACCTTTACCTTGAAAGTGCTGCACAACATAATCCTTCATAAAACAGTAGATCACATAATGGACTCAAAATCAGTCTTCCTGAGAAGCCAGCGACATCAGACTTTGCCTCTCCTTGATGCTCATTTAGCAGCTCCTGCTAAACTTCCTGTTACAAACAGGAAGCCAGGCCATAGCAAATTTAGCCTTCTTCACTATTTCAGCCATTTAAATTCTAGCTATTCATAGGAAGATATATGAAAAAGATAGTCCAGCTAAATTAAATTTTACAGACTGCTATTAAAAGTTCCAGGTAACTATTTTTTAATGTTTCTTTTTAATTTTAAGCCCAAGGATAGACACAATCTCTTATTAATCTTTAAATTATGCTGGGAATGTTTATGACTGGATACTAGGTGCAGGTAGTCCTCATTTAATGACCGCCTCAGACAATGATCATCCGCAGTTATGAAAAAATACTAATTCTTGATTGGGGTATTTACTTCTTGATTTTTGATCTGATGTTAATCTTGGTGTTAATTTATACTCATCTGAATGTTGATTGCTGGTGGAGAAGAGTTTGGGTCTTTTTATTCCCTCTTTGGCTTGTTGATTGTCTTTTTGCACTATGTTATTTATGCCAGTATGTCTATTGTTGTCCAATTTGTTAGAGGGCCAGGTTTCCAGGAATTCTCCAGCATTTTTGAACTTGGCTTGGTGTAGGATGGTCACAGTTTCCCAGCTGAAACTATGGTTAAGTCTGTCTATATGTTGTGAGATTAAGGAGTTGTCATTGTGTCTTCTGACTGCTGGTTGGTGTTCATGGATCCATTCTGCTAGTCTTCTGCCTGTTTGTCCTACATTGGCTGTTGCAATCTTTATACTATATGTTGTGGATGACTCCTGTTTTTTTCCTTTTGAGGCTGCTAGTTTTTTTGGTTTACTTAGGATGTTCTGGAGGGCTTTAGTTGGTTTGTGTGCTATGCTGATGCAATGCGCTTGTAATAGTCTATTGGTGTTTCTGAGACATTTTTGATGTATGGCAGTGTTATCCTTTTTATGCCTTGTGTTGGTTGTGCTATATTAGGTTGAATGGTCATGCACTTTTTGATGAAGTTTCCTTTTTCTGTCGTTCAGGCTTGGCATAGTATCTGTCTAAATAGAGTTCTTACATCGGAGCCATGAAATTATAATATTTAAATATGAAAAATAGGGACAATAGTAAATAATCCTATTAACTGTAATTACCTGAATTTTAATAAATTCAATTTTGCTTTTATGTTGCCTCCAACCACTTATTCTGACTCTTTCTGCATTTTGACTTGCAAGCTTGGTGGTCTAATTAAAAAAAACTCAAAAAAATTTCCTCCAGTTTTACAAGCTTGCCTTAAATAAATAAGCAAACAAAGTTAAACTTGGTGAAGTTCTCTTGCTGCCAAAATATGTCCTTCATCACTGACTTGAATCACAGCCAAGAAGTACAGAGAACAGGAAGAGCTGGTGTTTCTTATTAACATTCCCTTTACATTTCTATTTTCTCCAGCATACATTATATTGCAAAATATTGGATTATTCTTGGTCAGGGATGCAAAAGACCATCAGATATTGATAAAAATATGTCACAGTTCTTAAGCTTTACAAATTATTGCAGGCAGTTCCAAGTTTAACCAATATCACAACTCTAGTCACGATGTTGATATATCTTGCTGCTCTGATGTATGAAAGTGAAATCTATTTCTAAAAATATTTCATAAGTGAGTAACTTTATATTCTCATGTCTTCCTGTAAAACATTATTTTTCATTATAACATCATGATCCCAGCCAATCAGCAATCATATGCTGAACATGTTGGTCCTATGGTTCCATGCCACTAGTGAGATTTTGAATTAATATCAAGGGCGGGGGGGAAGAATTGTACTATAAGCCCCTATGAAAATTCTAGTTCTATTTTTGGAATTTTTTCCAACTGGAATCCAGAGGATTAACTAACTGAAAATATTTCAGAAAAGCCACTTTATGTACTTTTATGAATTGCATCTGTAATGCTTTATTCAAAGCAAAGAGATCAATGGGGACTTACTGCTTGTCGTAATGTTACTTTCCACAGCCTGTGGAGCAGGATCTGCATCCTGAATAACTTGTAATATTCCAACTGTCCGGATAGGAGTATCCACTGCTATGGAGCTTTCATTCACAGTGATATCACTAGCTCCTGTAATCTGATTGGTTGGGGGCCCTCCTATAGAAGCTTCAAAATCAGGAGGGATGTCATCCACGCAATCTGCATTAGGCTAAAAGAAATAAAAAAGAAGACAATCAGAATTGGGAAGAAACTTTGTAAAAATAATGTTCAGGAGCAATATCAATTGAAAAGATTTCCCACTTCCCCCAAAACACTCCTACTGTTTGATATGTGATTCCATCTTTATATATTCCATATGTTATCAGGAAACCTATCGTTAACTATTTATTTTCATTTCATTTTAAACAAAAATAAAAGTTGTTGGAGACTATATTAATTTATATATTGAGCTGAAAATAAATGGTCATATCAGAAATTTGTTAGGATAGATTTTTATTGAAAATTGCCTGGGATTAAAACACAACTCAATTTATCAATATATAACATTTTTTACATGAATTGGAATCCAAATGATTTTATACTTACAATGACCATTCCTTTTATTATTATTTTTTGATGGCCATCTCTTCTCAATAACACACTACCTGTGTGTTAGCATTGATTCAGTTAAAAATATCAAGAAAGAAACACATATAAAAGAGCACTTTTTAATCAAGCAAATGCAATATTTAACTTTTCAATACCAGTCGACAATGAAATAGTCTTCCTCACCTAAAAGGCAGAAGCAACTAGTGTTTTTTGGAACAAAACTAATCAAATCCAAGCTGTTTGGGAATCAAGAAAAGTTATAGCTCAATACAGCTAAAGGGATTCTGTTTTTCTTTCTACAACTCCTTTTTTTCTGAACCTTCACTGCTTTAGGAAACTCAAGATTTAAGGAATTTGTTGTGTTTAAAAACAGTGTATCAGCTCATACACCAATACCAATGCAGATGGTACCAGTTTTAACTAGTTTCTCCATTTAAGTTTGTAAGTACACAAAATGGCCATAGAATACTTGGGTCTTTTATGCTGCATTGGAATATATTACATGCTTTTACTTATAAATAAGTATATTTGACTTGCTTTTCATCATAAAAAAGAATAGTTATATTTGCAGAAACACACTTTTACTTACTGTATTACTTGGCATGCTTACCGGAATCCCTAGTGCTTTTAATATGTTCATTTTACACATAGGACAGGTACGATGATCTAGGAGCCAGGGATCTACACAAGATTTGTGAAAGAGATGCCTATGAAATGGAGTAAAATTATATTTAGTTTAATGGGATTTTTTTCTACAAGTCAGAATTTTCAAACATTAAGTTGAAATAATTTGTTTGGCAATATAAAGAATCTTAACTAACAATATATTTGTGTAGCAAACTATTTTATCAACAGAAAAAGCTAAAAATGAAGTCAGAGCTGAAAAACAGAAGCGTTTTGGAGTTAATTATGAAGCAGTATTAGAGTAAAAAAGAACAAAAAAGGTTGATAGGATAACTTTTTAAAAAAATATATGGACATCACTTTTGGATGTATGTGAAAAACAGCATAAATAAACAAATCCACTGTCCATAATAACAATTCCAAACTTAGATATAGATAATAAAACATTGTATGATAAAGAAACAGTTCGTTGTGCTTTATTTGTGACACCTGTGGTAAATTTGTCATAAAGCTTAAGACACATTTCTACTCATCCCAAATATTATCCCATTACAGAACAATAAATATAAAACCTTTATATCAAGGAATCTAATAAAACTTGGAAAAAGATTCTGTTTCTTAAAATCAATTACTTTATTAAAAGAAATTTGTTGGGATAATGATAATAACTTACCGGCAAGGTAAGATCCTTACAACATCATTTGGTTTGTAACCCTCAATACATACTGCACAGTTGTCAAAATCAGACTCAGTTTCCTAAAAAATAATAATTCTACTCAATATTGTTAAATAACAAAAATGCAAGTTGAGTAAGAGAGATGTGCTCACAGAGACGCGTTCTTGTTGATGTGGGTAATATCGATGTGCAAATGAATGGCAATAGGATATAAGTATCCTGGGTTTCTTTTTTCCTTTTTGTTCATGTATATGGATAGTCTAAACTCCAGAATGCTATGAAAATGGTAGCTTCTTTTGGTTTATCCATCTTCTGACCAGTCTTTATCCACTCCGTTTTGTAGTTGCAAGTAAAAAACTTTTAGTTGTATTTTTTATTATTATTTTGTCCTTAATTGTTTCTGAAGAAAGTGGTCATATTTAAAGAGAAGCATTTTTAAAATTACCTTATCTCCTTTCCTTATTGTTCTGACTTGGAGTTTGCTGATTGCTTTCTTTGCAGCATCTCCAAGACGGCGCTGAAAAGGGGGGGAAAAAACCAATCGTTTTATACTTATGGGATAAACCTTCATACAGCTTACTTCTTGCATTAATAATAGTTGAAGACTATTTAAAACAAAAGAGGTAAAAACAAGAACTTTTATAGGGAACAAATGCTGTGCAGCATAGCACAGATTAAAAGTATTAAATTATGAATAGTATTGGCAAGCAAAACTGAAATTTTGGTTATTGAAGTTTAGTATTTTCTCTTAATATTTGGGTGAATCTAGATAAGACAGTGCTAAAGATAAATTCAAATTACAATACTGTAAATATTAATTCAAATAATATTACAGTATTATAGCAGGAGACTTTAATGCAGGGGTGTCCAACCTTGGCAACTTTAAGGCTGTGGACTTCAACTCCCAGAATTCCTCAGCCAGCAAGCCTTAAAGTTGCCAAGATTGGACACCCCTGCTTTAATGCTGTTGTGAATTAATAAAAGTACTTGAATAAAGATTATTAAGAGCTTGAAGTAAAGTGCAGGGTTCTGGCCCTGCACTTCTGATTGGCCGATAATAGCGACATCGGATTGGTCCGTTCAGGAGAATCTGATTGGCTATTAATGAGCCTCTCCCATTGGTTAACGGAGCTAGCGCTCCCTGTGTTTCATTGGTTAAATACTCAAGAGTTTGCCTATATAAAGGGGGCCGTTGCGGCCATAGTTTTTTGAGATGTTACACATGTAAATAAAGAGTTTGAAGTTCACTGTTCACCGGCTCGTCTCCATCCTTAGCGCCCATGCACAGAACTTAACACTGGCGACGAGGGTGGGATGTGGAGACGTCAGAGCTTACTGAACGACGAAGAACTATAACAGAGCACGTGGCTGAAACGCACCAATGGCGGAACCATGTCCAGCGGAGTAATACCACCCACTCCATTCGACCCAGCACAAGAAGACTGGGACTCATATATGGATCGTTTCCAGATGTTTCTGGAGACCAACAATTTGAAGGATGCCACTACCGGAAAGAAATAAGCGGTATTCCTAACTCATTGCAGGCCGACCGTATTCAAGATGGCCAAGGCACTAGCGAAACCGGCAGAAGTAAAGTCTTCTGAAGTGAAGTCAATGGACTGGGACGTCCTCAAACCCCTGCTGAGGGCTCACTATGCACCGACTGTGCCAACGCTCGTTAGAAGGCATGAATTTTACCAGAGAAGTCAGCGGAAGGGCGAAAGTGTTGCTGATTTCATAGCGGATCTCCGGAATCTGGGAGGCCTATGCGAGTTTGCCAACCTAGAAGAAGCCCTAAGAGATTGAATAGTTCTGGGATTAGATGCTCCAGGCACTCAGAGTAAGCTAATGGCGAAAGGCGACATTAGCCTTAAAGATGCTATCGCTGAAGCTACTGCAGCAGAAGCAACCAGGAAGTCGGCTGCCCAAACATGCCCCGCTTCACCAACTCACTCGCAAAATTTTACCTCAGTCAGAAGGTCAGCTTGAAACAGCCCACCATGAGGACCTCAGATCATCGTCAGAAAGCGATGAAGAAGAGGTCCACTGACTTCGGTCCGAACGAGACCAACACCAGAGATCGCAGTACCAATGCGCTGGTTGTGGAGCAAGCCACCCCCGGTCAGAATGCAAATTCCTCGACGCGCTCTGCCATGTGTGCGGGAAAAGAGGCCATATCGGACGGGTCTGTAGAAGCAAGCTAGGACCCAGCCAGCCCTCGAGGGGGGCTAACTATCGCCAACCGACAGGAAGCCATCCCGTAAAGCGAGAACCCATGAACCACCAATGGAACAACCACTCCTACAGAAACAAAACCCTAAACCACCCAACGAAGCGAGAAGAGGCTCACCAAACGATCACGATTGGTCACGCCTCATCTCTTGATGCCAAGAAGATCCGAGTGAAAGTGGCCATCGAAAACCAGCCCTGCCTGATGGAAGTCGATTCAGGATTGTCCCTCTCGATGGTTTCCTGGAAGACCCTCAAGCAGCTCATCCCTACTGTCCGGCGGCAAGACCTCAGATTCCAAAGACTCATACTCAAAGACTATGAAGGGAATTGAATCCCGGTCGTTGGATCTAGCTGAGTCCGGGTATCGTTTAAGAACCGTACAGCATTCCTACCCCTGACTGTAATCGACAGGGATTGGCCTAGTTTGTTAGGCCTCCAATGGTTCGCTCCACTCGGAATTGAAGTAGCCGGCATTCATTGAACCTGCAGCAGAGACTGGGAAGAGGACCTCGTCCAAGAATTCCAGGACGTCTTCGCAGAAAAATTAGGCGAGTACAAGGGGACCCCGATATCATTTAACCTCAATCCCGAAATAGCTCCCATCCGCCTTAAGCCTCGTCGAGTTCCATTTGCCCTTAAACCAAAGATTGACGAGCAGCTTGATAAATTAATAGCCCAGGGGATGCTAGAACCAACCAATCACTCTCCCTGGGAAACCCCAATCGTAACACCCATCAAGCCGGATGGATCGATAAGAATTTGTGGGGACTACCAAGCCACCCTGAACCACGCCCTTCAACAAAACGCTTACCCGGTACCGGTGGTGCAACACCTCCTCCATTCTCTGGGGGGCGGAAAAGTCTTCACTAAGCTAGACTTAGCCCAGGCATACCAGCAACTGCCTGTTGACAAAAAAAGGGCAGAGGCCCAAACGATCGTTACGCACCGAGGTGCGTTTAAATGTAACCGACTCCAGTTCGGAGTAAGCATAGCCCCGGGAATCTTTCAAAGTTTGATGGAAAGACTATTACAAGGGATAAAAGGCATTGTCCCATATTTTGATGATGTGTTAATCGCTGCCCCGACTTGGAAAATACTAAAGGATCGCCTGAGATTGGTTCTCCAGAGATTTAAAGACTCAGGTTTCAAAGTTAAAAAAAACAAGTGTCAATTATGTACGGATCGTGTAGAATTTTTAGGATATTTAATTGATAGTCAAGGCATTCACCCCACCGATAGCAAACTTAGGGCAATCAAAAACGCCCCAAAACCCCGAAATAAAGCTGACCTCCAGGCTTTTCTGGGCCTTATCAATTTTTATAACGTTTTCCTGCCTCACAAAGCAACCGTAGCCGAACCCCTACATCGTTTATTGGACAAAAAAGCAACCTGGGTATGGGGACACAGAGAGGAGCAGGCGTTTCGACATGTGAAAAATTTATTGACTTCTGATGCTGTTTTGATGCAGTATAACGAGACTTTGCCTTTAATGATCACGTGTGATGCATCACCATTTGGAGTGGGCACCATTTTGAGCCACGTTTTGCCAAATGGTAGTGAGGCCCCTGTTGCCTATTTCTCAAAGACGTTATCAAAAGCAGAACGCAATTACAGTCAAATTGATAAAGAGGCCCTTGCTATTGTGTCTGCTGTTAAGAGATTTCATGAATATGTGTATGGCCGAGCCTTTACTATACTGACTGACCACAAACCTTTGCTGGGAATAATAGCGGGAGATAGGCCAACACCTTATATATTATCTCCCAGAATGACTCGCTGGTCAGAATTCTTGGCTGCATATAATTACAAGTTGCAACACTGCCCGGGGAAGGCCATTCCCCATGCCGACGCATTGAGCCGCGCACCACTTCCAGAGACCATTGATGACCCCGCTCCGACAGTTACAACACTGCAGATCAAGACACTTCGAACACCGCCACTAACAGCCCGAGACATCGCGATGGAAACGAAACGCGACCCCATTTTAGCACGAGTCCTCAGTTGGGTCGAGCGCGGATGGCCATTGGACCAGATACCTGACGACTACGTCCCATTCAAGAATCGACAAACGGAACTATTTTCACAGAAGGGCTGCATTATCTGGGGTGATAGAGTCATTGTCCCAAAGCGGTTACGACGAGCGATACTAAGAACCTTGCATGATGGCCACCCCGGTATCGTGCGCATGAAAGCCCTCGCACGGAGCTACTCGTGGTGGCCGGGTATCGACAAGCAGATCGAGACATGGGTAAAAGCTTGTCACAAATGCCAGGAAGTAAGCAACGCCCCTCCAAAAGCAACCCCGACTGAATGGGAAACACCGAGGGGACCATGGTCCCATATTCATCTGGACTTTGCAGGACCCACCAAAGGACACACATTTTTATTAACGGTGGATGCCTACTTGAACTGGCTTGAAATCCATGAGATGAGGAATACAACAACTGAATCAGTCATCAGGAAACTAGACAGACTATTTACAACACACGGATTATCAGATGTTCTAGCATCCAACAACGGACCCCAATTTACCGCGCTGCCCTTTGAACAGTACCTGGCGGACCGCGGTATTCACCATGCGCTGACTTCGCCGGTGCATCCTGCGGCCAACGGAAGGGCCGAGCGCATGGTACAATTCGTCAAGAAAACCTTTCATAAAATGGACTATGGCGATATAGAAGACAAGATTAACTGGATACTCCTTTTGCAGCATATCACTCCGCACAGCGTCACCAATAAAACTCCCGCTGAGTTATTAATGGGGCGGAAGCTCCGCTCCTACCTCGACCATCTGCATCCATCATATGAATCTGAAAAACCACATGGTTCCAGTGGGAAATGCTGTAACTTCCAGATAGGCGACTTGGTTTTTGCTAGGAACTTTTCGGGCGATCCGTTGTGAGTCGAGGCAACTGTAGTCCAAGTAACTGGCCCTAGATCGCACCGCGTGAGATGTCGCAACGATAGAATATGGAAGCGCCATATTGATCAGCTGCGTTCAAGGCTACAGTCGGGGATCTCCGAGTTCCCTAACTTCCAAACCGAGGGGGGGAGGAGATACCGAGGAAGCTGAATTTGAAACGGCAGAAAGTTTAAGCGGAAGTAATGACTGCTCAGAGGCAACACGTGAAGAAGGATCGGGAATGAGGGTGAGCTCGCCTCGAGGAGATGCCGAGAACATTAGCGGCAACGAAAATTTGAATACAGAATGGGAGGCACCCTCTTCACCAGATAACGTCCTACCCCAACAAGACTGTAGCCAAATACCAGGAGAACATCATAAATCAAATAGACAATCAAAACAACCTGCCTACCTCAAAGACTACATGACCGCACCCCTTAAACGAAACCCGGGGGGAAGGGGTGTTGTGAATTAATAAAAGTACTTGAATAAAGATTATTAAGAGCTTGAAATAAAGTGCAGGGTTCTGGCCCTGCACTTCTGATTGGCCGATAATAGCGACATCGGATTGGTCCGTTCAGGAGAATCTGATTGGCTATTAACGAGCCTCTCCCATTGGTTAACGGAGGTAGCGCTCCCTGTGTTTCATTGGTTAAATACTCAAGAGTTTGCCTATATAAAGGGGGCCGTTGCGGCCATAGTTTTTTGAGCTGTTACACATGTAAATAAAGAGTTTGAAGTTCACTGTTCACCGGCTCATCTCCATCCTTAGCGCTCATGCACAGAACTTAACAAATGCCTCTAGAAGGTATTGTACACCTGGGTGTTATTCATGAGGATTATTTCATAAATAATTACTTGGTTCTCTAGAGACCTCAAAATAAATACCGGTGCAGACTCATAACTAGTCTCCTTGATTTATAAATGTAACCTCCATATTTGAAGAGGCAAAGAACCTGGTTTTATATATTACTCAGGAAAAATTCTAACAATGTTTTAGATGTTTTATATGAAACAAGGTTACTCTGTTTTCAGACATCCAAGCCCACATAAGGATAGCAATCATCAAGTAATCACAGTCCATTTCCAAAGCAGATCTGATGCTAGATTAGTTATGCCTCCAGAACAGAAGCTGTTAGCAAATCTTGAAGTGAGGCAGAATAGAAAGCTCAATTAGGCAAAAGTAAGGCAATATCTATCTTTCTGAATACAGAACATGTCCAGACTTGGAAAAACTCAGTTTTCTCCTTTATCCAAGGTCCAAATAAAATCTTGCTCATTACACTGATTTGTGTCTCACTGAAATTGACCAATCAATTTCCAGAAACCAACAGCAAATAATTTCAAATTGCTTTGATTCTGCCTATTTATATACCAGAAAGTTGAGAGCAGTAATGCACCAGGCCCAGGGATGCCTTAATGTAAAAAAAACATGTTAAAAATAAGGTGTCATTATGTGGGTAAAATGTACGCAAAACATCTTTTGAGCAAAATAGAAAACTGGATAATAGAAATAAATTGCTTAGTGGAGGAGTAAGCTGGACCAGAAAGCTCCACAGTAAACAATTTGTGTTATTTTACATTACATGTATATTGAAATCTCCCAACTATCACAGCTCTTGGGTCAGGTCAGGAGAAATTACTTATAGAGGTTGTTGTTGGTGGGGACGGTCACTGAAGAAGATAATCAGTAAACAGACTTGTCTGCATTGCAAATGAACTCATTTTAAAAGATAAAGGAATTAACTACACAAAATCAATATTATTTCAATCTATTTTTACATTGAGAATATCAAAACCCATTTTATTACCTCCCTGTTCGCTTGGGAAATTTATGCCACATTTCTTCATGTAAAACTGGAATTGGAATAATTTCTTACCCATCTGTTCCCAATTTTTTTTTCTCAAAGCAACATTTTAGGTTTCAATAAAGAGGCAGCAATACATATACACACCAGATAATATTTCATATAGTTCTCTCTCTCTCTCTCTCATGTGTGTGTTTCCATATGCATATATGTATATAAAGATTTTGCTGTTATTCTTTCAAAACCCATGCAGTGGATGATAAAAAAAACCTATCATTTTTTAAAAAGGCAAAGGGACAACTAGCTATAGAAGCAGGTGACCTTGTAATATTTGGATATTTTGGCATACCTGTCTTAAGATATCTCATTCACTGTCCTGTTAGTTGTAGAATACAGGAATGACAATTCTAAACTTCCAGACACTATCATCTTACCAACTCTTGTATAAATTATTTGTGCTGATTGGTGAGTTGTAGCCCACAACAGAAGTATATTTCTGCAGAATAATCCAATCTTCCGATTTTCTCATTTGTTTAGATATGAAGTCACTGCTATTCCAAACTGAGCAGTGGCAGAAAGGAATGCAAGAAACAGTAAGTCTAATCAAAGGTCAGGGAACATGTCAAGCAGAGGAACATAGCAAGCCAACATATGAGATTTCTTGCAACATATGAGTTATTGAATATAGATCAATTAATTAATCAGGCACAATATTAGTTGCTGCTATGTATTGTCAACTAAATGTTCAAAGACTTGTTGACTGGGTTACATTGCTATGGTTTTTTTTCCATATCCATTCAACGCGGACACATACTTTGCCTCAATAGTTTTGTACATGAAGCAAAAAATAAAATTATAAAAGTGTAATCCAGGAATACAAAAGTGCCTTCCTGTTTCTGGAATCACTGCATACCAGTGAAATACTGCACCTGCCTAGAAATGTGCAATACAGATGTTTGATGTACCTGCGAGAGTGCAGTATATTGTAATGTCAAAATTTCAGACTTGTTCTTCAGCTGATGCAAGTATGTTAGAATAGATATTTATTTATTAACAATACTTATAACACCACATTATATAGGTTCTGTGATAAATCTCCAACTAGAATGGAAGGAGATATGAGAAGGGGGTTGAGCTTAGAGTCCTTGAACAGGTCTATGACAATTTTTGGCAGCTAACTCAACATGACCAACTCACTGTGGGACATTAGTGTAACTCTTGTTACACTAATATCAAACAAATGTTGGAATAGAATCATTAAAGAAAGGATGCAAAAGGAAGGACAGAATGAAATGTGAATGGCAATAATTATTTTTTAAATTTATTTTAAATAATTAAATACAATTGTTAAATTATTCTGCAGAGAGTTGTCCTGCAGCAAGTTGGCCATGGCAGGTTGTCCCATGGCGAGTTGGCCATAGTGAGTTTGCTATGGCAAGTTGATGGTAGCAAGTTGATCTTACCAGGTTTCAGGAAAAATGACTTTTTTACTCATATAGGACATTAAATGTCCATCTAAAATTATCTGAAATTTATTAAACTCATATGTTTTGAACTGGAAAATAAATAAAAATATAAAGAAAATAGGTAATAGATTCTAATGTAAAGAAAAACGATTGATTTAACTATTTACTGTACTAAGATTCCTTTGAATTTAATGTCCATCTCCAATGGGAATAATTTCTCTTAATTTTTAGCTTAAAATTTCAGAGACTTTTTGTGATATAATGTTTTTCTCTCCTGTTTCTTAAAGTTATCTTCCAAAATACACTCATATCCTCAGTCTATTTCTCTCAAAAGCCCTCCTACATTCTTACACCCAGACACACAAACATACATTATTAAACCGGTAGCCTATCTAAAAAAAAATTATATTTATTTTTCCAGTCCTTGTGCTGAATTTTCCATCCCATTTTCATCTGTCTTCCAGCTCTCCTCTCTTCGCTTTTTTTTCCTTTGGAATTATTTAGGCTAAAGGAGAATTTTGATGACCCATAGTAGTGGCACTATACATCAAGCTGCAAATTCTGACACTCAAGTAAGAAATAGTGAAATATATTGTAGTGCTTATTAATTCAATGCATTGGCTGCATTACGGGATATGAATTTTATTAATTCCTTCACTGATGTATTCCAAATTAAAAACTATGTTAAACAACATTGTGCTAGCTTATGTGCCTTAGGTAAGAGGAGAAGGACCTAGCCAATCAGCTTCTTGTTCTTTGTTCTATCTTTAACTGTATGAAGTACATTTTTCTTTTTTTATTATGTAATAATATGTAAATACTCCCTTTAAAATGTAATAATAATGAATACTCCCTTTAATACTTATTAAGAAATATTTGTTATGACGGGCACTAAAATTTTTAAATGAGACATAAACTAATTCAATTCTGGCTCTGTTACATTTTAACAACAATCCCTAATCAGTATTTCTCAGATTTCTGGAATCTGAAGGTAAAAACACATATACACCACTGTTTATATTGATTTTTTTTAAAGGAAGGGAATTTATTTGCAAGTGAAGTATCACTCACCTGATTCCTGTCTCTGGCATTTGCATATCTGAACCTCTGAATGTAGTAGAAGACCAGCCATGCTAAAGAGATGATCATGAGCACAATGAAGGAGATGGATACAAACACCACAGAAGTACGACTAACGTACTTCTGCAGGTTACGGGTTCCCACCGTTATGTGCATCATTACAGTAATATTCCGCTCCAGTAGGCTTACTATTTCTTTTCCCTTTGGCTCAGGGATCATGATCGCCACAACATCATCAATACCTATCAGAAAAGAAAGAATTATTAACAGAAATACTCTAAGTGACCCCCAAAACAATTTACTTTCTTCATGAGTGATATCATCAGTGGAATGGAAAATATAAAAGCAATACAGTCCAAAAGTCACTAACTGCTTACCAGCTTTCCTTTTTTATTCCCCAAAGGTGTGAGATAAAAATATAAGACCATTTATTATAATATTGTGATTTTCTGTGAGTTTTAAGAGCAAAAAGTATTTCTTAACCCTCACTAAAAATATCTTCCAAGTTGGATTCTTTGGGAATATGGCTCTCAGTTTGCCATATAAAACCTCATAATGTTGTCAAGACAACAGACATTGTTCAGTTTGTACAAAGATAAAGGTGAAAAAACTAATGCCTATATCTGAGACCAGCAACAAGCATAGTTCATAGATGTACGATCTACCTTAATCAACAAGTTATATCTTGTTCCCAAAATTCAATTTGCAAATAGAATTTATTTTTGCTGATATATCTGCGTAGAAGTACAAAGATTTCTGTTTCAGGTTTTTTTTTCTGCTGTAATATTTCTAGTATAATTTTTAGTAACATTTTAAAATAAGAAGATAAAAGCTAACACAAACTAATAGTAAGGGAAAAGAGAAAATAAAAAGCAAAAAGTGCATGGAATAAAACATATAAAGAAGTGGCTTCTGATATTTTTTGCAGTAGTTACAAGTACTAATATATTTCCAGTTATATTATATTATTCTTCTTTCTATAAACTATCCTGTCTATTTATCAAACAATGTCATGTTAATTATTTTCATTTTTATACTAAAAGTGCACGAGGCTTCTTTGTTCAGCAGTAAACAAAGATAATATTTTTTCTATAATTAAAGTTAACTTTTTCATTTCAGAAAATCAAATTTTGTACATTTTAATAATTACATGCTCATCAATACACAACTGTCAAATTGTGAGTTACTTTGCTCCATACCCTAAATCAGAGAGTTCCCAACCGTTTCAAACCAGCGGGGGGGGGGGGGGAGGTTCCATGCACAGGGCGGACAAGTGTGCACAGCTTGACTTGCACAAGTGGCAGACATTAAGGTTTGTATATAGAACAATTCCATTTTTTCTTCATTCTCTTAAATAAAAATTCCTCTCCCAAATTTTTTTATATTAAATATTTTATGTCTTTTTTTTCCCCTAAAATATATTTCTTGTATACAAATCACATCGTGTTCTAACTTATTTAAATAGTGAAATATTTTTTCTGTTGTTCTATTTATATACTATGTTAAGCATTTATAATCAATACATTTCCCCTATTTTTTTTAGAAAAATCAATACCTGTACCACCCAATGTAGAGTCTTTTTAAATGTCTTTTTAATGTAGTGGCATTTGTTCAGTCTCATCTGTCATTGTTGCTTCCTCTAAGTCTTCTTTTTAAAATTTCAAAAAAGCTTGCTTTTTGCACAGAATTCACCCTAAATGCCTGGTGTTGGGGGGGGGGGATCATTTCTTTCAGCTTATCCTACCTAAATGGATTTTTTTTTTCTTTTTAAGTTTGTCTATCAGAAAAAGGTATTTTTTTCTTTTATGTAATATTGTAATTGGAATTTCTTAAGCACAATTACATCTATATTATCAGTCATCAATTTGGTATTAAAATACTCTGTAGAATTTCATGTTTTGTCTTCTTCCTGATAAATTATACAAGGACATCCCTCAGAACATTTCTTAATTTTGCAAATGATCCTATAAGACTTTATCAATCTTTATTATATCAATATTATTCTCCCAGTCCAGAAATTCAGAAAACTTAACAATCTCTTCTCCAATATCCTCTCCATGTTCTTCTGAAATTGCTCTAAATCTTAAAATTCTTTTCCCCTAAGTTTCATTTCTGTTTATAAATTCTGTTTTACTTTTCAAGACTTCCATTTTTTCATTAGTTTGCTTTAATGTGCAGTAAGCTGCTGAACAGATTTTTCATTTTTTTTAACTTCTTCTTTCAGATCTTTTTTTATACTTGCAAAACATTATTCCATTTCCTTTTTAACTGTTGTAGTTATATTTTTACCAAAAAATTCAAACAATATCTGCAATAAATCTGATGAAATGCTCTTATTCCTGAAGTAGTTCCAATGAATGAACCCTGATCCTTCTTCCAGTTTGGCAGATACGTTTTTTGTGGTTGCCATGGTTAGAAAGTGAGAGCACAGTATGTCAGTTACTATGGTGAGAATAAAGGGCAAGGTTTTTTTCAGTTTTGTTTTTTCTGTCTTGAGTCTATTAGTCTATTTAAATAGTCAAATTTCCCAGGTAGGTTCAGTCTGTTAATCTAATTAAGTTTACTATAGTCAAAGATACTTTTGTCAAAGAAAAAAGGCTACTTTTAAAGATCACTGTTCTTGTTTTCAGTTTGATGTTTTCTAATATCACAATCTTGTCAAGCATTTTGTCTTTAAAATAAAATTCTTTAAAACAGAATTCTTCAGACAAAAACCCACAGTCACTGAGATTATTTAATCATCACTGGTGTTCAGAATATTTACCCTAGGTTGTAAAACACTTAGATCATAAAGTGATTAAACAAATGAGACTTTTGCTCATCAAATATCTATAAAAGGTTGCAGAGCATTTAGGGCACATTGTAAATCCTCGACTCAAACTATTCAGCTCAAAATCAACAACAACAAAATTTTTTGAAAGGAACAGCTCTTTCAGAACACAAAGGGATAATACTGTAATTTTTCCTTCTTCCAGATAATTTTTTTGCCAGCTAGAATTGACCATATGTTGGTAATTGTATCACGGTGCTATTTCTGTCTGCAGAACTACTTGCACACATCTAACCAGCCATAATACCTCACCAGAGAGCATTTCCTCTTTTTCTGTTGTAAATTTCAGACTGATGATTGTGATAACCTAAGTGAACAGATTTTCTTTTTCCATTTGAATCAAACTTTTTCCTCCAAATCTATTGCTTAGCATCATACATCACTGCCCAGATCCATTTCTCATTATTTATAACTTGCTTGGCAGCACTTTAGCTCTTTGCCTTCTTGGGTCTATTATTTCTTTTCTTTTTTAAGTCTTATCAATTTAAAAGAATGGCTTCATTGCTTAGTTATTACCAATGGACCCCTGTAGTTTCCCTCACTCCCTGCTTGACAGTCAAAAAGAGCTAATCCTTCCTTACTTATAGTGGTTCCTGTTAAATTTGGAGCATGGGTGCGAATGATGGAGATGAGCTGGTAGAAACAGTGAACTTCAAACTCTTTATTTATATATTGTGACAGCTCAGCTCGAGGGCTGCTATATCCTTGCTTATATAGGCAACATATTAACTATTCAACCAATAGCAAACCTGGAGTGCCAGCTCCGTTAACCAATGGGAATGGCCTGTTAATGGCCAATCGGATGCTCCTGAACGGGCCAATCCGATCCTGCCATTAACAGCCAATCAGAAGTGCAGGGCCAGAACCCTGCACTAGACTTCAAGCTCAATGATAACTTTATTGGTATTATGCATTCACAACACCCCTTTCCCCCGGCTTCTGCCCACAGGACGCGGTTACATAGTCCTTAAGGTAGGACGGTTGTTTCACTAGTCTTTTCGATTTTCGCAAAGTGCCTGGCGGCTGGCTGCACTCTTGCTGAGGTAGATCGTTGTTTAGCGGTAGGGGTGCCTCTGGTTCCGAGTTCGCGTTCTCGTTGTCATCAATATCACTGGCCATTTCCTGAGGTGCATTCACTCCAGTCCCTGGTTCCTGTTCCTGCATTTCAATTCCATTATCAGTCTCTTCGAAAAGGCTTCCCTCTAATAGTAATTCGCTTTCCTCTGTATCTCCCCCCCCCTCAGTTTGGTCAAAAGGGAGTTCGGAAGTGCAAGGTGGTAGCCGCGATCATAGCTGATCTATGTGGCGCTTCCAATGTCTATCGTCAGGGCACTGAACGAAGTATGATCTTGGGCCAGTTATGCAGATTACGGTCACCTCTACCCACAGCGGATCGCCCGATAAGTTTTTAGTGAATACTAGATCGCCTACCTGGACGGTACGGCATTGGCTGCTGGATCCGAGTAGCTTTTCAGGTTCGTAGGCTGGGTGTAACCGATCGAGATGGGAGCGGAGCTTCCGTCCCATTAGCAGTTCAGCGGGAGTTTTGTTGGTGACACTGTGAGGTGTGATGTGCTGCAGGAAAAGGATCCGGTTGATTTTTTCGTCGATGTTGTCATAGTAGATCTTTTGGAGAGTCTTTTTCACAAATTGAACCATGCGCTCAGCCCTACCGTTGGCGGCAGGGTGCGCAGGCGAAGTGAGTGCATGTCGAATACCATGGTCAGCCAAGTACTGCTCAAAAGGTAGCGCGGTAAATTGGGGCCCGTTGTCGGATACCCGAACGTCTGGTAATCCGTGGGTTGCAAAAAGTCTTTCCAGTCTTTTGATGACCGCGTCAGTGGTTGTGCTGCTCATTCGGTGAATCTCGAGCCAATTCGAGTAGGCGTCGACGGTTAGCAGAAACGTGTGGCCTTTGGTCGGCCCAGCAAAGTCCAGATGGATGCGGGACCAGGGTCCCTGTGGCGTTTCCCATTCAGTTGGGGTTGCCTTTAGTGGAGCGTTGCTTACTTCTTGGCATCTCTTGCAAGTTTTAACCCATGATTCGATTTGTCTATCGATGCCTGGCCACCATGTGTAGCTTCGTGCGAGGCCCTTCATGCGCATGATGCCAGGTTGGCCATCGTGCAAGGTTCTTAGCAGTGTCTGTTGGAGTCGTTCTGGGATAATGACTCTATCACCCCAGATGACACAGCCCTTCTGCGAGAACAACTCTGTTTGATGACTTTTGAATGGTGCAAAGTCGTCTGGTACTTGGTCCAATGGCCATCCGCGTTCCACCCACCTGAAGACTCGCGCCAAGATGGGGTCGCATTTTGTTTCTCTCGCGATGTCATGGGCAGTCAATGGTGGCGTGTGGAGTGTCTCGATCTGAAACGCTGTCATCGTTGGTGCAGGATCATTGATAGTTTCAGGGAGTTGTGTATGGCTCAGCGCGTCGGCGTGGGAATGGCTTTACCTGGACGATATTGCAGCCGATAATTGTAGGCAGCCAAGAATTCTGACCAGCGGGTCATTCTGGGAGAAAGTATGTAGGGAGTTGGCTTGTCCCCAGCGATGATCCCCAGCAATGGTTTGTGGTCAGTTACAATGGTGAAAACCCAGCCGTACACGTACTCATGAAATCTTTTAACTGCTGATACAATTGCCAGGCCTTCCCTATCGATTTGGCTGTAATTTCGCTCAGTTTTCGAGAGCGTCTTTGAGAAGTAAGCAACAGGGGCTTCGTTACCGTTAAGGTAACACATGGCTCAAGATGGCGCCCACTCCAAAAGGTGATGCATCACAGGTTATGTTTATTGGCAAAGTCTCATTGTACTGCATCAGCACGGCGTCCGAAGTCAGTAGTTTTTTTACATTACGGAACGCCTGCTCTTCTTTGTGACCCCATACCCAGATTGCTTTTTTATCTAAAAGACGATGTAACGGTTCAGCGACAGTTGCCTTGTGTGGCAAGAATACATTATAGAAATTGATGAGGCCTAAGAATGCCTGGAGGTCGGTCTTGTTCTGGGGCCTGGGAGCGTTCTTTATTGCTCTTAATTTACTATCAGTAGGGTGAATACCCTGACTGTCAATTAGGTACCCTAAGAATTCAACACAATCGGTACACATTTTGCATTTATTTTTTTTGACTTTCAGGCCTGCTTCCTGAAATTTTCGTAATACCAATCTTAAACGCTCCCGCAAGATTTTTTCATTGGGGGCAGCAATAAGCACATCGTCGAGATAGGTGACAACACCCTTGATCCCCTGCAATAGTCTCTCCATTAGCCTCTGAAAGATCCCTGGGGCTACACTGACTCTGAATTGAAGCCGCGTACACTTAAAGGCACCTCGGTGTGTTACGATAGTCTGTGCCTGTGCCGTTTTTTCGTCAACCGGCAATTGCTGATAAGCCTGAGCTAAGTCTAGTTTAGCGAAGACTTTTCCGCCCCCCAGGGAATGGAGGAGATGCTGTACCACCGGCACCGGATATGGGTTCTGTTGCAGGGCGTGGTTTAGGGTGGCTTGGTAGTCCCCACAAATTCTAATGGAGCCGTCCAGCTTAATGGGTGTCACAATCTGCATTTCCCAAGGGGAGTGATCCGTTGGCTTTAAAACTCCCTGGGCAATCAACTTATCAAGCTGCTCGTCGATTTTTGGTTTTAGAGCGAACGGAACTCGACGAGGCTTAAGGTGGATGGGAGCTATCTTTGGATTAAGGCTAAAGGATATCGGGGTCCCCTTGTACTCGCCTAGCTTTTCCTTGAAGACATCCTTGAATTCGTGGGCGAGGTCTTCCTCCCAGTCACTGCCGCTGATTCGATTAATGCCTGCCACTTTGATGCCGAGTGGTGTGAACCATTGTAGGCCCAACAGGCTAGGCCGGTCCTTATCGATCACCGTCAGGGGTAAGTACGCCGTGCGGTTCTTGAATGTAACCCGGACTCGACTGGATCCTGCAACTAGAATTCGGTTCCCCTGGTAGTCTTTTAGTACGAGCCATTGGAATTGAAGGTCTTGGCGCCGGATAGTAGGGATGAATTGCTTGAGGGTCTTCCATGAGACCATTGAAAGAGACAATCCCGAGTCTACTTCCATCTGGCAGGGCCAATTTTCAATGTTCACGTTGACCCAAATTTTCTGAGCGTCTAATGAAGAGGCATGGCCAATAGTGAGTGTTTGGTGAGCCTCTTCTCGTCTTGCGAGATGATTCACGGGTTGGTTTCCGTAGGAGTGGTTTACTGGTTCTCGCCTTACAGGGCGATTCCCCGTCGATTGGCGGAGATTGGTTCCCTTCGAGGTCTAGCTGGACCCGAGGAGGCTTCTGCAGATCTATCCGATGTGTCCTCGTTTCCCGCACTCGTGGCAGAGTGCGTCACGGAATTTGCAAACGGAGCGGTAATGGTTGGATCCGCAGCCCGCGCACAGTTGCTGGGACTTCGGTCATCATTCCCGATCGGACCGCAGGCGATGGACCTCTTCTTTGTCGCTGTCTGACGACAAAGAGAGGTCCCCATGGTGGGCCATGGAACGTCACCCTTCTGCATTAGATGAAATGTCGCCGGCTGGTTGGTGGGTTGGAGTGCGATTTCGGCGTAGTTGAGCAGCCGACTTTTTGGTCGCCTCCACTGCTGTAGCTTCAGCTATGGCATCTTTAAGGGTGATGTCGCCCTTTGCCATTATTTTGCTCTATACGTTTAGAGCGTCTAGCCCGAGGACTACTCTGTCTCTCAAAGCCTCTTCCAGGTTGGTGAAATCGCAAAGGCCTCCCAAGTTCCGGAGGTCTGCAATGAAATTGGTGATGCTTTCTCCTTTCCACTGGTTCCGTTGATAGAACTCGTGTCATCTTACAAGCGTTGGAATGGTGGGTGCGTAGTGGGCCCTTAGCAGCGGTTTGAGGATGTCCCAGTCCATGGCCTTCACTTCAGCCGGTTTTGCTGATGCCTTGGCCATCTTGAATACCGTTGGCCCACAGTGCGTCAGGAATACCGCCCGTTTCTTCCCGGCCGTGGCATCCTTCAGATTATTCATTTCCAAAAACATTTGGAAATGATCCATGTAAGACTCCCAGTCCTCTTGAGCTGGATCGAATGGAGCGGGTGGTATTATGCCACCAGACATGGTTTCGCCATTGTGCGCTTCAGTCACGTGCTTAGTTGGCTCTGATGTCATCCAATCCCACCCTCGTCGCCAGTGTTAAGTTTGGAGCATGGATGCGAATGATGGAGATGAGCCGGTAGAAACAGTGAACTTCAAACTCTTTATTTACATATTGTGACAGCTCAGCTCGAGGGCTGCTATATCCTTGCTTATATAGGCAACTCATTAACTATTCAACCAATAGCAAACTTGGAGCACTAGCTCCGTTAACCAATGGGAATGGCCTGTTAATGGCCAATCGGATGCTCCTGAAAGGGCCAATCCGATCCTGCCATTAACAGCCAATCAGAAGCGCAGGGCCAGAACCCTGCACTAGACTTCAAGCTCAATGATTATTGGTATTATGCATTCACAACAGTTCCACACTTGAACATCTAATTGCCCATATTACTCAGATTCTTGGCCTGCAAACACCCTGAATTGCATTTGGATTCTGCCAAATGATATCTTTCAATTTACATTTTCAGTCTTACTACCATGGACCAACCCAGGCTGTCTGGTCACAGAAAAAAAGAACCTACAATAAGCTAAGGTGGAAATTATCTCAGTGCTTTATATATCAGCACTGGCATTTTTCATCCCATATAGTTTTTCTTACACCTAAACTAATTTGCTCAAATATCGAAGAACAAAGAAGTGATGCTCCTTAGCTAAAAACCAGGACCAGATCTTTAGCAGGCAGATGTGAAAGCAATTGTAGAGAATCCTGGGCTGATGGATTTACACAGTGAGCCAATCCTGTCTTTGTTATATATTGTGGAGTTATTTTTGCAAATTTATTTGGCACTTCTTACAGTAGTTTCATCCCCCATACATTTTCCTTTTTGTGGTATAGAGACTATTAAATTATTTAGAGTAGAAATCTTGGTTGAGAGATATTTCAATTTTTTCCAGACAAAATTGGCTGTTCTAAAATTAATGAAACCTAGTTATAATTGAGAACCAATTTGGTCTAGTGATTAAGGTGTTGACTAGGAGCAGAAAAAACTGAATTCTAATCCTGTCTTAGGCAGGATTGGCCGATCATTTCCTCTCAGCCTTAGGAAGAAGGCAATGGCAAAATGCTTTAAAAAACCCTTCCCACAACAATATTTATTTTTCTGTGCAGTCACCAAGAGTTAAGAATGAACTGAAATAGTCCCTCTAAAAAAGACTCATGACTAACTTATAACAGATAGCTCAATGAAGCCTAAGTCAAATAACGTAGTCTCGACCCAAACCATTGTAACTGGAATGATAGAGAATTCTACAAAGTAGGGTGTGATGCGTGTGTAAGAATATAAAACAAAAGATGCTAGAATTCAACTTATCAAAATATGAATATCAACATTATCAAATACTCAAAATAAGCACCATATGTCTTGTTAATGGCTAATCTTTCATTTCTCATCAATGATTGGAAAACCGGTTGCAAGTTAAAAGCAAATAATTTGAAACTTCCTCCTCTTTCTCTCCCTGTTACCATATGCCAAACAGACTCTACAGACAGTAAAACTACCCCAAGCAAATTCAATTAGAGTGCTGCAGCAATGAAAAAGTTGAAGGAATAATTCCTATAAAAGGCATCACAAGGAAGTTAACTAAACTCCAACCAACAGAGAATGGTCTTATTATCAAGTAGTTTGTTGCAAAGCTTTTAATCCCAATATTTGGGATCTAAAGAAAATTCTAGATGCTTTTAAATATCCATTACAGAAGACCACTCATTTAATCTGGGTGCTTAACCGGCAAGTCCAGTCCTCAACTAAGAGCTCTTTTTTTAAAAAAAACTTACCTCATACATTAATGAAGAAAATCTAGAAAATCCTTTTCAGATGTGAATTACCAACTGAAACTTGTCAACAGGGGTATGCAAAATTAGCACTATGTCTTTCTTCATTAAGATCCTTTTTAGGACATAAACTTTTTAAAGTAACTTTAAAAAACTACGAAGAGATGAAAAGAGGCTAATATGTATAGACTGAGGGGTTATTTTATAAATGGTGACATCAAACCTAATACAGACATAAACCAGCAATCTAATATTTTTTAAATTAACTGCCTACAACATGTACAACTTGTCTACAAAGATGTTTACAAAGTATTCTGTTCATTAAAGTCATATATCAGAAATACCTGTAAAATATTTTAGGCCAGTTTAGTGTTGCACACACTAAATATGTTTGGGGTGGGGGAAGTAGGATGGATATATTTATGAAGCTAAAATGCACTGAGAAACCTATATAAGATTTTCCTTTAACATGGAATTATATCATTGTCCCATGTTCAAGTGTTTGGTCCTGAGCTAGACTAAGTCAAATGCAAGTATGCCAGTGTGTCTCAAGGCACTGACTTTCATGGGAAAAAAACAGGGGACTCAAAGAAAACGGTAATACAGGTATTCCTCAACTTATGAATTTCCATGCTAAGCAAGTGGGTTGCACCTGATTTTACTTTTTTTTTTGTCATGGTTGTTAGGTAAATCACTGCAGTTGTTAAGTGAATGTATGGCTGTTAAGAAAATTTGATTTTCTGCCCTTGACTTTGCTAGTCAGAAGCCATCCCCAAATGGCAATCACTTGGTCTCAAGACAATGTAACAGTAAATACCAAGCAGTTGCCAAACACCTGAATTTTGATCATGTGACCCTGGGATGCTATGGCAGTGCTATATGTAAGGACAGGTTGTAAGTCATGTATTTCAGCTCATTGTTGTTCTAACTTTATATGAACAAATGGTTGTTGGATCTAGGACTAGCTGTAGTATTTGCATTATTTCAAGCACATTAGACATTAAGGACAAGTCTCCATGAAAGGCAAACTACCAGATTACCAAAAGCAGCATAGTAATAAAAGCGTTAAAAGTACAGGCTACATGGTTAAGCTTATTGTTTTAAAACTGGACTTCTCATGACAAATGGTAAGAGGAATATGGAACACTAGAGTGATCCAACTTGAAAGGAATCAAGACAGTTATTACAGGAAAAAGAATTTACTATGAAAAAGAACATAAAAAAGAGACTTTTATGACGAAAGATAACAGGTTCATATAAAATATTTTCAAATCCTGATTTCTCTTCTTAATGATCCTGTTCTTGGTTTATAAACAGCATAACAGGCCAGAAGTCTAACAATATAATATAGTAATCATAGCTGATTACATTTTTGTTTCAAATTTTTGTCATTTAATGCTGCCATGGAGAAATTATAGTCAGCATTTGGTTTTCAGCTATTAATCAAATAGTACAGATAAAATCTGCTCAAATGCTCATTAGGATTCCCTTTATAATTCAGATGAGAACTCAAGACAAAATACACCTGATTGTGATGCTTCCAGTGTTGCACAAACCAAGACAGAATGCAGAGAAGTCACATTCTTTCTCAAGTTTCTGAAATCAATGTCAAGACCTCAGTTCAAAAATTGCCCATTTTAATTCCATGCAGACACTTTGCAAATTTGCAAATGCAATAAACATAACCAGTAGAAGTGTTTTTTTTAATGATCTTATGCTTCCTCATCTTTGCACAACAGTGCAGAATGAAATATACTTTGATTCTATTATGTTAAGTATTCACAGAATATCTAAGCATTAACAGCTCTATTCAAAATGGTGAAAATGCTCCATTTATTTCTTTGAGCTTTCCAGAAGAACATTACTTCTCACAGGTTAAGAGATTACTTTTATTTTGTTTATACAGTCTTCTGTGTGTTTTTCTTTTTTCCTCTTTTTAGTGGAAGCATAGCTTTAATAGGAACAGTGCTAAGACTTCAGTTTAATTTTGCAAACCCATATTTTTTAAAAAATAATTCCAGAATCTTCACAATAATTGTCACATGCTAAGAGTGCTTCTGCTGAAAGCTCACTCAGCAATTTGTTTTCCTTCCCCCATTTAACAGCTTCTCTTTCCATAAATCTCACAGTGGTAAGACAAATGGAGCTTAAGTCATGTGAAGGATCCTCAGTTTATCAAGAAACAACTCTGGCATGGCTGATATGAAAACTGTGGACAGAGCATCCATTGTGCTTCAGTCTCTTTTTAGTTAAGTTTGCTGGTTTAGTTCACTGTAAAGCAACATCTGCTTGTGACCCTCCCCAAGCCTTCTGCATTCTCTAAATCTGTTCCAGAGAATTGGGATGTCCTCTGAAACAAATCTGGGGCATGCAAACATGTATTGGAGAAGGGAAAAACAAAGACATGTTGTTCTGAATGTAATTCTGCTTATGAAATATTGAATTTCGCCCCAAATCAAAATTGAAGACCTTGTCCCCCCAACCTTGAGATTCATAAAATCTAAGGTGCAAGTTTAATTCAAATAATCCTTTCATATTTTTTATGCTAGAAGAAAGTTCCGCAGTTAAAAGAATTAGCAAACACTTCAAACCATTATGTAAGTAATAGTTACATCTGGTCAAACACAATGAAGCTATGCATTTTTAATCACAAGCAGTGATATAAGTCCAGGTGGCAACTAATATACATCTATAGGTTTTGTGTGATGATTATACATCTATAAAAAGAGGACAATTTTCACTAATGGATATTATGCCAGGATAATCAGTTCCATTTGCTAATATCCTGAACATCTCAAAGAGAGATCTACAGTAATTTCTATTTTCAAATGGAGAAGAGCTATCATATGTGAAAAATGAATGATGTTGCTTGGTCTTCTCATAATGTTATGAGATATTAGATAAAAAGAAAAATAAATATGGATAGAAAAAGAACATTTATAGCTAAGATAAGTGCTTTAAAGAGGATTTTTAAAAAATGCTTTTATCCTGACAAAAACACATTTATAAAAGCAAGATATAGAATTATCTTTGTTCTTTCTGTGCAAAATCTGACAACTACATAGCATTTGACTGTGGAATGCAGATATGTATGCATGCCAAATATTTTCATTTAGTTATTTAAAATTATATTCTTTGCATTTATCCTTACAATATCTTTATGAGTAGAGATGGCAATAGAAGACAAAAGGACAAGGCAAATGGGTAACAGTATATCTCTGCTAGTGCAATACAGTACTATGTGTTTAAGATGGCAACTATTTGTCCATACTGTCACCAGTAATTGACTCAACAGCCTTCTGCAATTTTGCAGCCTGCCTGCCAGTCTAAATGCCAAGTAGTTTCTGAGATTGAACATGCACCTTCTCTCAGGCAGGGATGTGCTCTCAAGCTTTCCTCGAGCCCTTCCCTGCCATGTAGGGAAAAAAGGATTTGTTTTAAAAGACAGGGGTGCAATTAGAAAAAAAGAAGCAAAAAGTTTTGCTTCAGACTCAAGTTTATCTTTTAAAAATATATAAATATTTTAGGTAGGAGTGGCATCAAATTTAATTCATTTTGTTTCTTGGTGCTGAGGTCCAACATTCTTTATATATTTGTACAAGCTTAGTAATTGTATAAAAGTTTTGCATTTATTGTAGTTCATCAGCTAATGTATCAGGACATGCATAAATATATTTGTTTCAAATATTTTGAGTTCATACATTTCCTGCAGGTGAGAATGAGAATTATAATAAATCAGTGTCATCTTGCATTCTTTGTTGTGTTATAATTAAATTTGCCCCATACTGAAGGAGCAAATCAAGGTTCTTCTTTTATTTGCATTAGAGCAACAGGCAATGAAAGTACATCAAGAGCATAAAATACCAAAAGTCAAATTCTAAACATAAGAAGACAAATTGAAATTACATGCTGATAATTTACAAATAGATACTGAATCAAAAATGTTTCATATTGATAGTGAAATATATAGCAGTATGGCTTTGTGTCAGGTTATTATAAATTATAAATAAATATAAAATTCAAATTTTGTCATGGAATTTAAACAGAAGAAAAACAACACATGCATTTAACATTGATTTAACACTACTGCAAAAAAGGTCAAATATATGGAATTTACTTGAAAAAATATGGATTTATTTAAAAATAATTATTCACAGATTTGGAAAAATATAGCAGTAGATATTTCCAGACGGAAAAAGTTGAAACTGTCTTGGTTAGGAATAATCGCAGCTGTTAAAAATGATTTTTTTTCAAAGACAATGTTGTCTTCCATGGATATATATTGAAAATAAAATATTAAGTGACTGGCATAAACAAGTTATGAACTACACATGATCCAATAAAAAACTAAGGACTACATTCAAAATTTTGCATGATTGAAAAGAGTAGGGCAGACTGGTGTGTCCAACTTTTAAATTGTATTACCATCCCAGTTGCTTAATATGGATTAAGGAGTACCGTAAGTTGTTTATCCTTATAAATCAGCATTTCTACAGAAAGGCAAGATTTCTCAATGATCTGCATAAATATATCTGGATTAATACAAAGAGAAAAATGAATTTATTAAGACATCATGGAATACTGAGCAATATATTGAATGTCTGTTATAAATACAGAAATAGAATTAATACAGATTTTTTTTTTTTGCTCAGTTAAATGTTTACTTTAAAAACATTTTAAAACTTTCAAAAAAGATATTATCTATAAGTGGATACCGAAGTGATAATGCTAACTGTAATCTATATAACATAAAATTCTCCTGTTGTAACTTTCAATTAGCCCAAATGGTACAATCTGGGACTTATAGCTGCTACAGCACTTACTGCAGTCATCCATGGGCATGTGATTGTGATTTTGATGTTCTCTGCCAGTTTCCCACAACTATGGTCAAAGGGGAAGTTGGCAAGAAGCTAGAAGTCACTTTCCCAATGGTTTTTGCTCACTTGTGATCATTCTGTTTCTCTACTTAAGAGTAGGAAAGTATCATGGCTTCTGGCTTTACTTTTTCAGGAAATTCTAAATCAGAATTTAGCTTGTAAGCAGCACTAAACAAACTGTGGAAATAACTGTGTGTTCTGTTTGGCTTTTCTTAATGGCTAACAAACAAAAAATAAATCAACAAACCAACAAGAGACAATCAAGAAATAAACCCAGCATGTTGTTCATCTCCAGTAACACATAATTTTTACTTTTGATTTCCTTTATTATACAGTGTGGCCAGCTTGTTGATCTTGTCTGAACAATAAACTAAATTACAACAGTAGGGGTTTTTTTTAAGCCATAACTCTCTGTTAAGAATAAAGAAGCAAATATTGAACCCAACTTCTGTTATTACACTAATACGTTGTTTGATTCATACTACGGTGCAGGGGTGGATTCAAACTTCTTAACAACTGGTTCTGTGGCCATGGCCTAATTTCTGGGTGTGGCTTGATGGTCATGTGACTGGCTAGGCATGGCTTGTATGTAAATATTGTAAATATATATGTAAAGATTGAATTTTTTATTTTTTTAAAAAAAGAGCAACTTTTACCCAAAACCAGGCAAAGCAGGCAGGTAGATTGAGTGGTTTGCAGAATCACTGATTCACTCAGAGATCTACCTTTCTGCAATCTGCTGCCTGAGTCTGCACTGAAAAATAGAAGCTTCAATTCTAAGGAAGGTTCAGCTATGCTCTCAGGCCACATCTCCCTCCCCCAACCCCCTGAATACCACCCCTGACTGGGCCTCAGGGAGGCTTCCTGGGTGGGTGGGGAGGGGAGGGGCCAGCCACTGGTGTGATTTGCCGGTTCTCTGAACTGTGCAGAATCGCAACAATCGGTTCTATAGAACTGGTCCGAACTGGTAGAATCCCACCCCTGCTACGGTCCATATTTACTCTGGGCACTTGAAAATAACAGATGGAATCCTATGGAATTGAAAAATTCTTCATTTCATTTCTCATGCAAGAATATTGTCCTACTATTATGTATATTGCACCTGAGATTAGAACTTTAGTAGAAAATTAGTATGTCATTTGAATTTACGATATCCATGGGAGGAGGACTAGAAATTAGATGCTGAATCCCTAAAGAGTAGAATTTGATGAGCTCAGATGTAAAGTAGATATGATCTCTGATTTAATATCCTGAAGAAGAAAGAAGTTCAGGTAGAATCTGAAATGCTATAGTTATAAAATTCTGAAAAATAAAGGGGATATATGTATAGAAAATGGAAGAATAAACATAAGGATATACATAACAATAACCAGAAATGGAAAAATGTGTCACTTGGTTTTAAACCGAAAATAAAGCTCACAAGAAATGCCCAAACCAAGAAGAACAGCATTTTTAGCTATGCCAAAAACAAATGGCTGTGAGGCTCTTGTGTGGAGACAAAAGGCAGAAAAGTTGTGTGTCTCTTCTGTGTAGAAAGAAGCACATTGATAACAGGTGGCCATACTAACTTTTATTTTTTATGTCCATCTTCCTTCAGATGGGAAACAAATCCCTTGCTAGCCATTGGGATAGGAAGGGAGCTGAAATTTCAAGATAGACCAAAGAGGATAAACAAAAGCTTAGCTAGAAATAAATAGAATTTAAGTCCCCAGCATGAGATAAAATGCATCAGAAAAACCTGAAGAAACAGAAGAGATGACTGCAGAACCTCTAACTGTAGATTTTGAGAACTCCTGGAGAATTGGCAAAGTAGCAGAAGACTGGAGAACAAAAATCTTGTCCCCATTTTTAAAAGAGGAGGAGGACCACCCAAGAAATTACAGACATGTCAGTTAGGCAATGTCTATGAGCAGATTATTAAACTGCATATCTGTGAACATGTGAAAGGAATGCAGCAATTAATAAGAGCCAGCATGGGTTTGTTACAAATACGTTATGATAGATTCAACTATGTTTCTAACAGAGTTATAATTAACTTAATAGTTTGGGGAAATTCTGTAGACACACTGTATCTTGATCTCAGCCAAGCATTCAACAATGACCCACAATATCCTAATTAAAACTGCTAAAATACTTGAAGATACAAGTGTTAGCTGGCTTTATCAGTTGTTGAATGATTCTTCATCAATTTGGAGAGTAGTATTGAGTGGAGTGCCATTAATTCAGTTCTGAGCTCTGTGCTGTTTAAATGTTTATTAATGATCTAAAAGAAAGGAGGAGCTGGCATATAATCTGCATGGCATCAAACTAGGAGGATTGGATACTGTCCTCCCAGACAAAGAAGAGGTTCAAAAAAAATTCTAGAGATTTTAACAATGAGTGGAAATTAACAGGATAAAATCTAGCATGAAGAAATATATGGGGGCGGGGGGGAATGAAAGGCCCAAATACACAATTTGGCTTTGTAGTTGTACATGGGAAAGGAACTGAATATTCTACCAGCTCACAAGTTGAATATATGTCAACAGCATGTTGCAGCTGCTAAAGAGGCAAATCCTATTTTGGGACCTAGCAGAGTCCGGATCACAAAAAGCAATTGACCTGCTCTACACTTCCTTTTTGGCCCCACTTGAAATACTTTTTTCCAATTCTGGCACTACAGTATAATAAAGACATTGGCAGACTAGAGTTCAGGGGACAGTTAAACAAAATGGGTATGTTTACGCTGTAGCGAAGACTCAGATGAGACATGACTCGAAGGGAATGGGACAAGTTGCCATGGCCAACTCACCACAACCAACTTACCCCAGCCAACTTGCAACAGGCGAACTCACTATGGCCAATTTGTTGCAAGAAATTAATTGTGGGACAATTTAACAATTCTATTTAATTATTTGAAATAAATATTATTTTAATTTTTGCCATTTACATTTCATTCTGTCTCTCCTTTTGCATCCTTTAATGGTTCTATTCTACCATTTCTTTGGTATTAGCGTAACTCTTGTCCCGCAGCAAGTTGTCCTGTGGTGAGATGGTCGTGGCAAGCTGTCCTGCAGCAAGTTGGCAAGTTGGCTGTGGTGAGTTGGCTGGGCAAGTTAGTCATGATGAGCTGGCTGTGATGAATTGTCATAGACTCGATCTAGAATTATCATATAGAGGAAGAAGAAGAAGTGTCCTCTGCTGCCCCAAAGAGCAGTCCAGAACCCTTAGATTGACATTCAAATCATGCTTGGTGTTGCATGACCAGAAAATTTGTAACGTATATAATATATGACTGGAAAGTTTTATTTAGAAAGATGTTTGGCTTGATGCAACAGAGCTTTCCTCTATGTTTTTATATGGCTATTTTGCATTTTAATAAAATTTCAAGGCATCCCCGCTGAAATCCAATACAAAAAAGTAGGCAAAAGAATTTTGACCCTCATATTTTGTTTTACAAAAAATGAATTCTAAGTCCATACATATGAAACCCCTTAAAAACAACTCATTTTCCTCTTTTCAGAATGAAATCTTAGTTGCACTACTAAATAATTAGAATTCAGAAAGCCTTACTAATCTACTTTAAATCATCCAAAGATCTATCAATAAATTCTAATCTACCATCTGCTCACTTTTGTTTAGAAATGAGGCATTGTTTTTAGACTTCATAATAGTCTTTTTATTTAGAAGCTGGTTTCATTCAACAGAAATTTTTAAAGCTAAGACCCTATACTTGTATTCAACACCAATAGTTAATGACAACATTGGTTTTTTTTTCTAAATGGCTACAAACAATTCCAATTTTACCAGCATAAAACAACGAACAGCAGAGGTTAGGCAAACTCTTTAAGATTTAACTCCACTCAAAAGAGTCCTCATTAGTGAGGTCAATTAAAGTAACTGATACTGCTTATGTATACATAAGTATTCATTACAGAATTATGTTACTGATAAGGAACCAGCCTGCAGTTTCCTCAATTAATATCCAGTTACTTTAAACGTTCTGTATGCAAAGCTGGATCTAATCGGTGTAAATGTTTCCTGATTCCCTTGTACTTCAAAATGTTTCCCAGAGACTAGATGTCCATCTGTCAGGGAAGCATTAATGCAGATTCCTGCATGAGTGGGAGGTTGATTTCTATGGGCTAAATGGTCCTTTCAGCTTTATGCATTTATGATGCATCTTTTGCTTTTTAAATGGTGAATGTCAAATCAGAAAAGCTGAATTAGAACAATCTTTTCCATTTTCCCCTCCATGTATGTTGGATCCAGAATCATTGTAAGAATGTTTACATTATTTTCAGTGCTTTCTTGTTATTTTTTCATTGTTGTTTCAAATGTTATGAATTTTGGGAATCTATTTAAAATCAGGGGGCTGAGCAAGCCATGATTCTGAAAAAAATTGTTGAATAAACTGTCAGTCATTCAAAGACAAATGAATGAAATGATCTTAGAAACTAGATAAACTATTAGAATAGACCCTTGTCTTGTAGCAGGAGAGTAATAAATTCTGAAGGAACACTATCCTAACTGCGGAAAGAAGATGCAATGGGACAGAAGTTTGCCAAATTTAGCTTTGGCACAGTGACAACTGGGGCAGAATAAACATCCTTCTTCACATTTGCTCCAATGCAAATTCACCAAAAATAATTGACAAGATGAGTACTTTTAAATATTCCAAAATGTCCCAGCTAGCAGATTCTTGTGGCACAGGGGAAGAGGTTCTCCCTTACAGAAGGAAAGGATACATACCCAGTTATTTTGGCACAGGTCTCCTCTGTGTTGAAAGGGAGACGAAGGCATTTCTTAAAGGATATGTACTTGTGCCTTTATGTGGGGGCGGGGGGGGGGGGGGCGGGTGTCAAACTCTTTTTTGTCCCTTTCTAGCTCCAAGAGTTCCATAGGAGGAATTGAAGAAAGAAGAAAATCAAGGTTTCACAATGCAGATTGTAGGTTGGGAGAGGTTACCATTATAACTATAGGTTATATTTAAATTAGAAAAAGATGTTTATCAGGTTCAGAACAAGCTTTGCTACCCAAGAGTTTTACTTCTGGACCCTGAACCTAAAAGTTTGTCATATATGTCCTCCTTTTTGTCCTCATTTCCTCCATCTGGCAGGTTTTGCCTTAAAATCAAACATTGTCTGGCTTTTTAAGTTTCTAACTCGCGTATGTATTCCTAAATAATTTTTTTCCATGGCGCAGCTCTTTCCTAATAAATGTCTACTTCAAGTTAACAAATCCAGCTCTGTCACCTTAACTACTTCATTAGTATCCTCTGGTCAGTTGCCCTCATGCCCTGCTTGAAATTGACAAGACCTTAATCAGTTTCAGGCTAATAGCATTTCTCTCCTAACCCAGTCTAGCACATTTCTGCAACTGAAAATCCAGTTTTTCAGATATTAGAAAAAGTCATTTCATATACATGTAGACCTAAGTACATTTCAGTTTTTCATGGAAATGTGTGTTGCTAAAGCCAAAAAAAAAAAAAAAAAAACCCTTACACAGTTATGTTGTCCTCCTTTGCTTTTTCAGATATTTGGTAACCTTAGTTATATAGCAGTGGTCGCCAACCAGTGGGACAGGAACCACTGGTAGTCCGTGAGAAAATGTTGGCAGAGAAATGTCACCCCAAAGCACCCCCAAAGCAATTAATCCAGGCTGCGCAGGAACCCAAGGCTGTGCCACCCACATGGCCCATGGTAACACAAGGCTTGCGTCACTTGCATTGCAAACAACACGAGGTAGTGAGGGGAGGGGGAAGGGTGGAGTGGGGGATCTTGCCCCACTCGCCCCCCGTACCTCACCTGGCCACCGGGCTGCTTCTTTCTACTTCTTTCTTCTTCTGCTTTTGGCTATATGCAAGGAAAGCTGCAAAAGTCTTTCTTTCTCCCCACCTTGCAAGGCATCCTGCTCCAAGAGGCTGTGCTGGCACAAAGACTCATTTCTGACGGCATTTGGGGAAGAGAAAGAAAGACTTCTGCTACTTCTGCTGCTTTCATTGCACGAAGCCAAAAGTCTCTCTCTCTCTCTCTCTGAGAACGGAGCTGGTGAAGGTATCCTGTGATCCCAAAGAATGATTGATCGGTAGGAAAACAGGGTGGGGAATTTTTCTGCAAATTTTTGGGGGGATTTTCCCAGGGTCTTTGGTCCATGGGATTTAAAATTATGAGTTTGGGGGTCCCTGAGGTCCAAAAGGTTGGTGACCCGTAATATAGGACATGATAGTACTACAGAGTTGCAGATCTGTGTCCTCTTGTTGCAGTATTTTGTTATTAAGACTGATCTCTTCTTCCAAGAATTTTTATTTCATGTTTTTTTAGTTGAATTTCAAAATGCTTTGCAAAAGTATGCATCTTTCCTATAAGTTTTACAAGAAATGTAAGCATTTACTCGATATAACATAGTTGTTTTGCTTGCCATAATACACTGTATTTATTGTTATCAAAAGCTTCCTTTGCCGTGTATTAAGAACAAGAGAAAATCCAGTCTATCTTCTCTGTTTCTTGATTTGTGTGCTGAAAAAGCAAATCTGAATGATTGAAATAGATGCCACAATATATAATGTATGCAAAAAAAATGTGTAATTATGTCAAAAGCTTTAAAATCCTTTAATTTCCTACTTCAGCATGAGTACACATCCGGCTTGTTCTCCTGAACTTTTATTAATTAAGAGAAGAATACCAAACCTCAGTATTAATAAAACAAAAATAAAACAAAAGCAGGAGAAGAATCCATTTCATAAATTGTTCAGTGCTTTAAAGCTGTGTGTTTGTGTCTGCGTGAGGGAGAGAAAATATCAGTGGAAAACAATACTCCACACAATTTCTGTATTATCTGGGCATAGTAATCTTTTAAACATGGACTTAATCCAACATAAATGTATGTCTTTATTTACCACTGCTCTGATCTATATCACATTATCTCTTCCCTATCTCAAGCTTTCCTTTTTATTCCCACAATCATCCAAAGTGAGAAGAAAGGATATTTTCATGGCAAGGAAGTGAGGGGTCTGGCATTCCAAGAAATCTTAATCTAGAACGAAAGCCTCACTATCTCTTAATGCTCCTTCCTCTTTTAATACAGTTTCCATTCTTTTAGAGTTTTCTGTTGAACTAATGAATCTCCATTTCAAACAAATCTATTGCCATTATGAAACTACAGCACACAGTTTGGTTTGGTTTGGTCGCTGTTATTCAGATAGCAATAGTCTGTGAACATTGGTACAAAATCTTTAAAATGTACCAGGGCACTAAAATTAATACTAGACAATGCAAAATATTAATTTTAATAGGGAACAGTTAATCCTCACCTATAGTCAGTCAGACTACAGATATTGGGATGGAAACAGAATATAATTGGAGTTATTGTCCATAAAAAATGTTAAAATCTGACAATGTGGTATGTTAGGATATTACTTGCATTTAAAAGGCAAGGTTCACCAGTTATTATATCTTATTGTATAAGATTCATATAATCATATTCTGACAATTAATAAAACATTATTTACAATTGTTTTATAACAATATTTATAAAATTTAAGTTTTTATACATTTCCAAGACATATGTTCTTTTGCTTTTGATACATCACAATGACAATTGCATTTAATTGCACAGAATAGGAATCAAACACCAGGAATGAGGAGGGGGGACAAGTTTTCTCAAAGCCAGCCAATAGATATCTTTAAAACAAAACAAAACAACTAGATTTGCAATTCAACATCTTTGTCTCCATTCCCTTGTTGGTGTAGGGAAGAAAGCAGGAGAACAGCAGGTGGTAGCAGATCTACAAAAAGTGAGATGCTCCAGCCTTTAATTATCTGCTGAAAGCATCCATAAGCAGATCAGAAGAAACAACTGGAGCCATTATTCTCTGCTCCTTCTTTCACATGCTGATTCTTTTCTCAAAGGAGTTGACTACCATAATCATGTAAATATCATAAATATTTTGGGAACAGGCAATTCTCTTGGTGAAAGTTTTCACTTAGCGCTACACTATAATCTTATTAGTCAGATGGTCTTTTTAAAAAAGAACAGAATAGTGGGATCTTATTCTTTTATAACCTTTTAATGCCATATTTAATTTTGTTCAGACTTCCTTTTTTAAATGCATCATTCTTTAGAGTGATCAAACTGGAGAATAGAAAGAGGCTTATTCAGGCATTTACTAAATATTTTATATACTAAACTATTAATGCACAGAATCAGAGGCAAAAAAATTAAAGTTATCACCAAACATACCTCAGTTACCAAATTGAAGGGCAGCTACCGTAATAGCTTTTTTCTGTTCCTAAAGTGACTATCAGAGTCTGCTGCTCCATATTAATTCCTAACTTACAGAGAATTAAGTTAAAATATTCAAAATAATATTCTTCAATGGAGATATAGAAAATGCTTTCTAGTCAGCAATGTATCTTTCTTCAACTTCTGTGCCTTGTTCTGATTCCAGCTTTTCCCTGTATTCTTTACTTTTATTCTATGGCAATCATTTGTCTGGAATGGTATAGGACTGTGATGGTGAACCTATGGCATGCATGCCACAGGTGGCATGCAGAGCCATTTGTGCCAGCATGCGAACTGTAGGCAAACTTACCTCACTGCACATGCGTGCGCATCACAGCTGATTTTTGGCCAGTTTGATGCCTTTTTCAGTCTCCCAAAGGCTTGAGGAAAGCTTCTGCAGGTTTTGCAGGCTGAAAACTAGCCCCGTTTTGTCATTTCCTGTTTTTCTGAAAATACCGGAAGTGACCAAACAGGGCTAATTTTTGGCCTGCAAAGCCTGCAGGAGCCTTCCTCAAGCCTCTGGGAGGCAGAAAAGGGCCTCAAACTGGCCAAAAATCAGCTGTGAGTCACAGTGCAGGTCAGGGGGCGGCGGGGGAGGGTGGGGATTGTGCACGCAAGCATAAGGGCTGTGGGGGTACGCATTGCCTTCTAGGTGCTGGCACGCAAGCATGAGCGTGCAAGTGCATGCCCAATTTTTGGCACAGGAGCCCAAAAAGGTTAGCTACTACTGGTATAGGATCTCCTGCTTGAGCAGACGCTCATATTGGAAATTAAATTAATTCTTCAAAAATGACTCACATGACCTTCATTAATTAAGAGATGTTTTGTTTGGCTCAAAGAGAATCTTTACCACCCAGTCACAACATAATTGTACATCTTGGCAGCATCCTTGCTAAGTTCAGTTATTACTTTTTGTTAACTGTTGCCAGATCTAGCCTCTACATCAGGTCTGCCAAATTCGTGGTACATGGGCCAGATGTGTCATGTACGGGCCACGCCCATGCCTAGTTTAGTGAAGGGGGGAAGTCATAATACATCACATGACAACGCCTTGATGACACGAGTTTGACACCCCTGCTTTACATTTTCTTAAAGCCTGGGGTCTTACCATAGCTAAATCAACCCACAAGTGGAAATCAGTTTGATGGAGGATGGAAGAATGTTGATTTTGTTGCTAGTTATTGTGAACAACAGTGGTTTGCCAAACATTGTACATCATATGTATACAAAAAGGGACCAGTATAAAAAATTCCAAACTCAAAATGTTTAAGATTTAAAATAGCTTGTTCTGACTGCTTTGGGAGTGAATCTAGTTCTTCATTAAGTCCAGAAGGGCATTTTAAATTCAAAATGTCGCATTTCAAGCTAAAACAATTTAAATGGAAAATGTTTGCACAACATTAGTAAGCAGATAAAAAAGTTTAAAGTTCATGCAGGTAGATTGTCCTGTTTAGTGACCATTTGAAATTACCATGGTGCTGAAAAAGTAACTATGATTGATCTTTACATTGACGACTTGCAAAATCCTGCAATCCCATAATGCCAATTTTCACAGTTAACGGGAGGCTTCCAACAAGCTTAGTCAACAGAGAAACCAGCAATAAAATCACAGGTTGCATGCTATCTCTCTTAATTATTATGCCACTTAGCAACAGAGTGATTGATCCTATTTGTGATCATTAAGTAACGACTACCTGAATTTATTATCTCCTCTGGGTTAAATTAACATTGCTATCTGTTTTAGGATACCCTGTATTGTTGTACAACAGTCAGCAAAGAAAAATGAAATGCAGCATATATAAACATTATAAGCCTTACATCTACAGTTTTTTACATTTTTCCACTCTGTACCACATTTCAAATTAGTTTGTGTTGTTGCAAATAATTTAAAACAGACTCTTGTTCTTCCTTTTCCTTTGTGAGCTGGTACCGTTTAACATGATGCTCTCCAGATTTAAAGGGAATGATGGCTGGATGCTGTTATCCAATTATTGAAGGCAAAAGGATTGAGTTAGTCCGTATGGATGCTGGCTTCATTGCCTTTTCAGAAATGTTAGATAGAACATGGTTATTTAATTGTATTTGCCACTTGAGGCAACTCTGAGCACCTTACAATGTGATAAAATATGCAAATATCAAGACAATTATAAATATAAAAACAGATTAAAACACAAAAAAATCAAACAAACTAAAAACCCTGGGTCTGAGCACCTTACAATGTGATAAAATATGCAAATATCAAGACAATTATAAATATAAAAACAGATTAAAACACAAAAAAATCAAACAAACTAAAAACCCTGGGTTTGGAACAGAGAGTTGGGGGTTCCTTCTCTATTACAGCACCAATTACCTCCAGTCAACAGCTTCTCCTTTACATCTCCAAGCCAATCAACATAGCCAGGTTTTGAGGTATTTCCTGAAGACTAAAAGAAAGGGGGCAGATATTGCCTCCTGTGGCAAAATGTTGCAAAGGATAGGAAAAGGGAGTCTCTGTGTTGCTGAATCTAGGGGGCCATGCTCCTCTCCACTTCAAGGCTATTGAGCCAGCACTGTCCAAAAACATTCCCTATCATGTGGCCAGAATGATGTCCTACAGTTACTTTCCCATCTGTGGTACTTATTTATCTATTTGCATTGGCAGGTGCTGGGCAAGGATGGGAACTCACCCCTTTACATGGCGCTCAAACTGACAACCTAGCAGTTTGAAAGAATACAAAGGTGAGTAGATAAATAAGTACCATTGATGGGAAGGTAACAACGCTCCAGAGCTTTTAGTTTGTTTGAATTGTTTGATCCTAGGCTGCAAGCTTTCCAGGTGACAAGCCCAGCATCTTAACGCTGAGCCACTGTGCTGCGTTTAACATGATGCTCTCCAGATTTAAAGGGAATGATGGCTGGATGCTGTTATCCAATTATTGAAGGCAAAAAGATTGAGTTAGTCCGTATGGATGCTGGCTTCATTGCCTTTTCAGAAATGTTAGATAGAACATGGTTATTTAATTGTATTTGCCACTTGAGGCAACTCTGAGCAACTCTGAGCTGAGGCAGTAAAGTCTTTTCTCTTGGAGCTATCAGGTAAAATTCCTTGGCTGATGAAATCCACAGTAGGCCCTTTCTGCCAGCATGCATGGAGTGGGCCAATCCCATTGGGGAAGGATGGTTCTGTAGATATCCTGGACCCATGCCATAGGTTTTAAGGGTAATGACCAACATTTTGAACTTTACCCATGAGCAGAGCGGTAGTCAGTGCAACTTGTGTTAACAGTGGTGTTACATGTACAACCCTAGGGAACATTCAAAACTGACCATGTTGCTGCATGGACATCCTTTCTGTTGCATGGACTACAAGTTTCAGAAATTCCCAACTGGCATGACTATTATCGAAATTTCTGGGAGCTAAGTTCACATGTTTGTAAGTTGTCAAAGTTGTAAAATGTGTGTGTGTGTGTGTATGTATGTACATGTATGTAACATTTGCCTATACCAAAGAAAGATTCAGTGCAATGTTGACTACAGCAACATAGATGATTGTATCACATTGTTGTTAATTTCTTCCTGTCTTTTCACTCCATTTTGGTCACATAAAATAGCTTCAAACATGCTTTTTCTCCCATGAGCTGTTCAGAGCATCCAGAAGTAGGAGGTGCTTCAGTCTCTTCTGGAAAGACTGGGCTTAAAACTCCGGGAAGCTCCTCCTCTTCCAAGGGACACCTCCCCAGCATTCCCCAGTTTTAGCTCAGCCGTTGTGGTAAAAGGTTGTGCACTCCCTGACTGAAACGGTTTTCTGATTCAGCTAGTCAAAATTCAGGTTTGCTCTTGGGTTAATTCGGCTTGTCAATTTTTCCCCAATTAATTTGGCGATTTCAAGGCTTGTGGCTCTATAAGGTCATTGTCCCCCCTCCCCCCCGATCAGTTTGAGAGCAGTTCTTTGTGGCTGGTGGAGCCTGCCATTCCGAAGGCAGCCTGAGAAGGCTGCTTCAGGCAATTAGCTTATCTAATCCCCCGATCATCTTATTTCTGCGATCTTGGCAGAGCGCTCACAGCCGCGACTCACTTCTCCTTGCCATTTCGACTGACAGGATCATTTATCTGACAATTTAGAGAGTCAGCAGCAGTGGCTTGTTAAACTGCTCAGGCAATTAACATTGGAGATTCTGCCTTCTCGCCATTTTTAATGGCTGGCTTCAAGTTTGCGCCTAAATATCACAGGCGCCATTCCCCGCTGGTTTCCCTTCTTGGGGACCGAGGCAAGTACCTTCCCATTCCACTTCCCTGGCATTATTTCTCTTTTATCTTGCTGGCGTTGGATAAGCAGGCTAGTCCTTAAACAGGAATTTTTTCCTTTTGCAATTGCTTTTGGATCATTACATTGGAGTGAAGCCACAAGTGCCATTTCAGAAAGCGGGACGTTTTTGACAGGAAAGGATCCATCCAGGCCCTGTATAGCTGGTTTCCCTTGTTGGAGACCAGGGATCCAGAATATTTCTTGCTTGAAGCGCTTGGGAGTTTCCCTTGTTGGGGACCCTTAGATACTGTTTCCCATATACACAGTTTTACATGTAGATGTAGGCACAAATATTATATGTATATGTATATGTGTATGTGTATGTGTATATGTATGTGTATGTGTGTATATGGGTGGGGGCTTGGCTGTGTTCTGATTGGGTGGGGGTGTGTTCTCATTGGTTGGGGGTTTGGCTGTGTTCTGATTGGTTGGGGTTTTGGCTGTGTTCTGATTGGCTGGGGGTGTGTTCTGTTCAGGTGGGGGCTTGGTTGTGCTCAGGCTAGTCTTACTTGCTGGGGGTTTGAGTTGATGAGCTGTGAACCTGCTGTTTGGCTTCGCGTTCGTGGTCGTGCTGCATCTTCATGGTGGGCGTCAGTTCGCTTCATGTATGGCTCAGAGGGGTTTGAAGTGGGTAGTGATACAGCTGCAGTGCGGCTTCTGGTCCGTGGTCGTGTCTCATCTTCTGTGTGGGTGTGAGTCTGCTTTCTACATGGACGTGTGGTGGTGGCATCTTGTGTGGCCCTCGTGCTGATCAAATAGTAGCAGTTTCCTGAAAATCTGTAGATTGCTAATATAACTTGTCAGATTTAATTTATGGGAGACCGTGTTCATGACACTAATGAAATTATTAAACTTGTTTGGTTTTTCCTTGAACAACTAATTATAACAAAGAGTTTGCTGTAGCACAATATATTTAATTTCAAATGACATCTTCAATGAGTAAACAAAGGAAAGCATTTTGGTGCATGTTGTTCATTATCTTACCCAGACATATACTTACAAAATATTTCATTCCTTCCATGTTGCTGCAAAATTTCAGTTATGGTACTAATGAAGGAGATACATAAATATTCTGTCAAGTGATTTTAGAGGTCTAAAGCCTGGGTTCCTGGAACTGTTGCATTTTGATAGTTTCAAGAAATGAAAATTGATACAGTCATTGTATTTGTAATATCCATTCTTGAATAAGAAGGCTGCTGGTTTCTACAGTGACATTTGCATCACAACAATACTGTAACACTTTTTAAAAATTTCCTCACATACCTGGAATGCAGTTTTCCTAAATTGTCCTATTCTCCTACAGCCAGCTTTTCTTAATGCTTCTATCCAAGTTGCAGTTGCTACATAGTAACTCTTTCATATTCTACATTTAGTAACATGCATTCTCAAGCTCTTACTCTAAATAAATAAATCTATCCCTCATTCTCATGCAATGCTACCCATCTCCAGGCATCATGAGAAATAATGAAATATTAATTTTGCTAGAAGAGAGCTACACTCTTCCATCTTCTACTTATATTCTGTGACATGGACAACAGTATTTTAGCTTGCAAAACAGTTGTTAGATTAGAATTTTCAGCTTGTGTAAAATATTGTTCACATTCCTGGGGAAAAACTAGGCCAGCATATGCTTATGAACATACTAGACAAACATGCCCAAACTTATGTTACTTTCCTTACTGTTAGAAGGGAAAGCTGCATGTGGATAGGCTTCTATAAGCAGTGCTGGATTTCAAAAAATTTTTTACTACTGGTTCTGTAGCTGTGGCTTGGTGAGCATGGCAGGGGAAGGATTTTGCAAAATCTCCATTCCCTCCCCACCCCACTAACCTGCTCTCTAGCTCTGTTCTCCTGTGCAGGGCAACAAAAGAAGACCCAGCCAATCAGATGGGACTCAGGAGGCAGAGAATAGATGGGGGTGGGGCCAATCAGAGATGGTATTCTGAACTACTGAAAATTTCTGCTACTGGTTCTCCAGAACTGGTCAGAACCTGCTAAATGCCACCTCTGTGGATAAGGATAGTCTACAACTTTTGATTATTGTTGTTGTTAAAAAAGAGTTATGAAAAGTCTTGACAGAACAAGCCAAAGGACAAGCAGCAGAAAACAATTATAAGTCCATCTAGTAACAGAAATGGTTTGTGAAAAATGGTAATTTGGAATGAAAGAATAAATGCTGAAGAGCATGTGTAAATAAATGACAATAGATGCCTTTTGTGTCAATTCAAGAGAAAGGGGAAGGATATATTGTAAAGAAGATTATCAGATCTTGTGGACAAAGATACTAAGAAAAAGGCTAATTTACACATTTGAAAAGATGCATTACTGGTATCTCAATTATTGCGCAGCATATCAAATTAGAGAATTCATGAATTGGCTGCAACTGCATGGTATATTTCAATAAATGGTAATGACAGATGAACCAGAGATGAGTTTTAGCAACAATTATGTAATGTTCTGAATAAATATACTGTAATCCAGAGGAACTAATGATTTTATTACATGACATGAATGGATGGATGGAGGGGTAGAAACAAAATAAGAATATACTGAAAAAGTTACTGTGTCATTCAAAGATGCAACATGCGTGAAAGTAACCACTGGAAAAAAGGCTTATAAAATGTTTTAAATCTGTTGTTCATATGTTAATTTGAAATAAGTAAAAATGTAAAAATGTAGAATTATTTACAGAAAGTGATAACAAGTATCTGATATTGTAAGAACAGATTAGTATTATTCTATGGTGACAAAAAAAAATCAGAATCTGAGAGCACCTCTTCTAACTTTAAATCTAAATTAGAGTTGCAGGAAAAGGGATACAGAAGGAAAATATGAGAGAAACTAGAGTGAAATCAGAATGACTGCAAGACAAAATATGAGTCCTGCATAAAAATGTCTTAGATGACAAATTAACATTCTAGCAGAATGAATGGAAAGACAAGCTTACAAATATGGTATGGCTGTTATTTTTATTGGGGGATGGGAGGTGTAGAACTATAGAATCCTTCGTACTGTCTGACTTTGATTGTTTGTTTGCAGAAGTTTTATTATCCAACTAGGTAACATCAGTGCTAGTAAGTGTGGGCTTGCTTCCTGTTTTTATAGAGTACCCTGCCCTTCCAATATTGAGCAGGGATTATCACCAGACAATCAAGCAGTAAACAATACCCTAATCAAAAATCTGCCAAGGAGAAAACCACAACCTGACCAACACTTGTAACATTCCCATAGACTCACGGGCAATGGGCAATGAGCTATTATGTATGGATTAATCTTAGTCTACAGTAAAGAGTTTAACAAAGCCAAGCGTATGAAACCATGAGGCTTCTAGCAAGTCTGCCTAAAATAATAATTTAATCCCTGAAGCATCAGGAGGTTTTGATTTACTGCCAAGTCATAGTAGGGAAGCATAGGAGCAATGGAGAGGCGTAGCTCAGTAGTACAAGAATACTTAAATCAAAAGGTTGGATTCCTGATATTTTGCACCTGAGTTAGACAGATCATAGTCTGATTTGACAGCCAATTGGTGTATTGGTTATGGCATTAGGCTAGAAACCAGGAGATCTAGTCCCACTTTAGGTTCAAAACCATTTGAGTGATTTTGAGGCTGGGCCAATCATTTTTTCTCAGTTCTAAGAAGCATTTAATGGCAAAACTTTGTTACGAAAACACCAAACGGCTTATCTAGATATCAGAATCAGTCATGACTGTACGGAATTCTTTTTTAATTTGGTATAAAACCATTTATGTTTGGATTTCAAATATTTAATGGGTTACCATTTTTGACTGATTTAACACACAGTACAAAGAACTGTTGCTGAAACATAATAGCTTATTCAAAGTCAAACAGAAATATTTTCTTAGTAAAACAATATATAATTTTTAGACAGTCGCCATCATCTCAGTGGTAGTATTGTCACAATTTACTGCTCTCTCTCTCTCTGACTAGCAAATTAGGTTGTGTCCAACATATTCCAAACTTGTATTCTATGAGCAAAGTGGAAAGGTACTGTTCCAGAAGCCCTTTTACTAGGAAATATACATAAAATTCTATCACTGAAGAACAGCTAAGAATGAACACTGATGAACATAACCTCTTAACAAGTGGAAACAAAATATGATACTGGGGCTATTAATACATGGTTGAAAGGGCATTGGAGCATCTCCTGCAGAATGTCAAAGGATATAAATCAGTTAGCTAGAATGCAAAATTGAAATAGAGAGAAATTTCACATAAAATTGAGCAATTGAGGAAGCCACTTTGTTCACCCTATAATGTAAGTGTCTGGATGCAAATCTGAGGAGGCAAGTTAAGTGACCAGCAAGAGGAAGGGTTGTTCATCATTACATTAGCTCTTCTTTCAAGACAAATGCCTCAAGTCTCCAGTTCTTTAAAATCAGAGTATACCAAAATGTCAGCAAGAATTATGTGGATCACTAATCCTGAGAGAGTATGTGACAAAAAATATTCAGAACAATTTGCAAAATGACTTGATATCTATTAACTGACAACATCAGAAGAGGTGTTTGTGTTTACCAAAGTGCAAGAAATAAGACTTTTGGGCAATATTGTAAACTTATTTGGACTTTTTCTGTTTGCAATTGTCCTCACCTTCTGTTTTAATACTCGCCAAGAAATACTCACCAAGTTTAATACTCGCCAAGTTGCCAGGAATCAAGACTGACTTGAAAGCACACAACACAAAAATCATAACACTTAAATTATCTTGATATGATTTTATATTATTAATGATTAAGAATAAAATAGTGTAGAGTAGACACACACTGTATATGTGTGTGTGAATGTGTGTGTATATGAATGTATGCATGCATGCATGTATATTTATTCTATTGATTTGATAGTGCATTAAAAACAAAATCTCCCCAGAAATCTTAGCAGCCCTAGCCATACTATCTCACATTATCTCAAAAGTTAGGAAAAAATAAGTTTGGAAGGATCTTATACTAGTGGGGTGTTAGTAATTGTGAAATTTACATTTTTACATTTATGTTAAATCAGTCTTTTCTGACCCAATATACTCTCTCTGTGTTGTAACTTATGGTATTCCCACTCTAGGGACAGCCTGCCAACACATCTGTAGAGCATCAAGTTAAAGGAGACTGCATTAGGTTATGAAAGGATGGTATTAAAAAACAATTGGTTCCTCTTTGCAATCAGTAGGATTCACAAACATGGCAAATATACTCTGTTTTAATGAGACTTTTTCCTTATAATATTTTAATATAAACATTGTAACATTTGATTTGTGTGTATATGCAGATCTAAATGATTTGTTAGATTTATGTCCTGTCTTTTGATCAAGAGTTTAAGGCAGAGTAGGCACTCATCGTCTCCTAGTTATATACCCAACAGTTATCCTGTGAGGTAGGCTTAGCTTTGAAGTCACCTAGGGAACTCCTATGGCTGCCAATAGATTAGAATTTGAGGGTCTCTAATGTCAGCCCAACACCTGAAACACTACACAGTACCAGAATTAGCAGAAGAGTTTTAATAGTCTTATAAAAGTACCCAGGATTCAAACATGTTGGCTTTCAATATGTGCTTTTTAGACACTGCTGATCACCAGCCAATAGTTTGCTATTTGCATCTAACCTTGAGCACCAATTTGACTGTTTGGTTTAGTCTGGCTGAAGTTTAAGCAACCGTGATTTTGAAAATTTTCTATAAAATTCCAGGATAGAACTAGCTAAGTTCTGGTTGGCTGCTTCAATGTGCTGTGTTTATATTCCTTCAAGTGACCATTTGGAAATTGAATCTGAAGGGCTGCACAGGCCTAGGCATACTGTGTTAATACAGTTGGCTTGTAGTTGTGAGATACGTGATAAGGTCTACAATGCTCTTTTCTTAGTAACAACTTTTGCTAATAGAGAAGTGATATAGATGCTTTGAAGTGATATAAAAGCACTGAGGTATGTATAATACTCCATTATCATAAATTAATGAACTTTTTAAATATCAATGAATGCATTGTGAACTTCAGAAGCCAAATAATCTACAATATGAAATGAAAAAGAAGGAAAGCACCTTGACAAGACTGAATATTGTTTTTGTTTAGCATGACCATGCAAAAGGAATTGGAATGTGGAAAAGGCATTTGAAATTCTTTTAGGCTAGCTCATAGGCATGGTAGACAGGTATCAAGAAAGAGAAAAGTTAAATCAAATGAACACCTGATTAGACCCATTCCTTGTAATTGATTACTCAGTCCTTTTTCTTGCTTTTGCAAACAAAGGCTCTTTGTGCTTTGTGACCAAATTCATGTATCTGCTTTTAATCAACTACATGTTCACTGTTACTTCTAGAGGGAAAAAATCATATGCTAAGGGCATTGTATACCACAAGATTTGTCTTGGAACTCCACTATGGAAGAACATTTTTTTAAATGTTTACATTTAAAACTACCCTTGGTTTTAATACAATACTTCAACATTAAAATATAGTCCTATCACTACTGTGCATGATTCTTTGGTCTAGTACAGGGATGTCAAACTCACGTTGTCACAGCATCATCACGTGACGTATCACAACTTTTCCTCCTTTGCTAAACTGGATGTGGGCATGGCCAGTACATGACACATCGAGCCTCGGCTGTGAGTTTGAAAGCCCTGGTCTGGTAACTAAGGCTTGAAATCAGGAAACTGTGAGCTCCAGTCCCCCTCTTAGGGATGAAAGCCAGCTAAATGACTTTGGGCCAATGATTCTCAGCCCACAACACACAGTTGGTCAATTCTACAGTGACTTTGACTCACAATAAAACATTGCAACAATTAACTAAATCTCTTGGTTATTTTTACACGCATGAAATATAAATCAATAAACCTATATCATAGAATTAGCTTGACAGCAATGATAGATTAAGAATATTAGAACCAGCAGTCTAACATAATAACATAGCCTTTTCCAACCTAGCACCATCAATGGGTGTTGAACCAACTCCTTTAGCAACCAAGGTCAACACTTTCAGTAATACTAACTGATGAAGTGGGAATTGAAGCCCAGCACATTTGGAAGACATTAGTCTAGTGAAGATTGCTACAATGGGAGACACTGTTCAAATTCCACTTGGATGCTCTTTTTGTTATTATCCCCTACCATGACTATCTCGGTTGGTGAAAATAGTATTGTAGAATCATATTTAAAAGATTAAGTAATTTTGCTGAGGCTAAGATTATGTAATTTTTTTCTACTACCATGACAGCAGAGTACATAGTTGGCGGTAAAATATGGGTTTTAGAACTACTGATGATGGGCAGCAAAATGACTGGAGTTTTGAAGAACAACACAGAGAACATTTCTGTAAATAAAGCTGGACAGGACAGTTAAAAAAAGGCTGCCTTATGTTTGGTGAAATGAGGAAGAAAAAGAAAGAATGACAAGAGAACAGACTTAGGGAGGGGAGACAGCCTAGTGAAAATGTTTAAACTGACAGGTGCTGATTCAGTCTATTTTGTTGGAATAGTCCTGCCTAAACAGCAGGCGGACTGGTGAGTTACATTTATAAGACCTACAAATGCAGACAGATGTAGGTGAGGGCTAGAATTGCTAATGCTTTTGGACGTCTGGAGAATGAAGAGACAGTGAGAAGAATAGAGGGAGTTTACAGTAGGTTTACATTTTTTGTAAAGGATATTCTGGGAGATTTGATCTTTTCTACTAGTCCCAATCTAAGGTCCTATATGCTGGATCATTGGGCACCTTAAATTCGTACAGGAAACATTGAATGCTAAGCCCATCTGTAATCATTCCTTGCTCCTGTACCACTAAAGGTGGAAGAGCAAATAGATGTTGACTCTTTCACCAACACTTATCTAGGCCAAGGATGGAAGGATTCCTCTGTCCAAAATCTGCTAACTGGAATTCATGTGATATACCAATAGCACTTAGCAATTAGCACTTAGATTTATATACTGCCCCAATAGTGCTTTACATAACTCCTGGACTGTTTACAATGTTAGCATATTGCCCCCAACAATCTGGGTCCTCATTTTATTGACCTCAGAAGGATGAAAGGCTGAGTCAACCTGGAGCCAGTCAGGATCAAACTCCAAGCTATGAGCAGAGTTCACCTACAATACTGCATTCTAACCACTATGCCAGTGGTGCTGGGAATAACCTGGTTTGCTGCATACCATCTCCCAACTATCCAGGTACATCCCTTCCCAGACTTGACCTCATTGCTGGGCCAATGATAAAAAAGAACCTTCACTATGCATATTGAGGAGGACTTCAATTACTATCATTGAATACAGATAGGTGTTGGAATTCATGACTGCCATGGCAACCATAGACTTGTCCCAAGATAGCCTCATCTGACTCATATGAAACCATACTCTGAATCTAGTGTTCATTTCATAATGACTAATTTGTGATCTGAAAGTGCAGAATATCAGTATTAGTCCATTGTCCTGATCAGATCACATTTGCTTTGCAGCTACTACCAACCTCCTAGGATATATGCACCCATGAACTTGATTCATTCCAGGCACCTTATGGATCAAGTTGATTATATTATACAATTCACTTTGCATGTAGAAGACCATAGCACAGGTGATAACACGTGTTTTGTTATTCAAGAAAACTAGAATTAAATTCTAGTTACTTTTTCAAACATCTAATTAAACTACTTGAATGCTGATGCCACATAGGAATGACAGCATTGTGCTAAACAAATAATAAACTGAAATGGGTACAAAAAGCTTTCAGCTGCTTTACCCTCAAGAAATATGTGGGTCCATATAATCAAAGGGAGAATATAACAAGATTTGCTTGTACTATATAAACAACTGCATTTAGTACATTTTCCTCCCAAATGCTACGTATGTTCATATTTTCATAAAGTATAACATTGTTTACAAGCGAAATGAGACACAAGAAGGAGATGGATAACATTTCCTGCAATTGTGATGTTTATATATTATGTGGGCTGAAAAATTCTACCACAAAATGAATGGCATTGGAATTAAACCTCTACCCCTGAATATTTTTAACTTTACTATATTTTTCTGGGCTTTTAATACATTTCATTCTTCTTCCATGAAAACATAATCTTTAAAAATACTCTTTTATTAGAGCTTGAAAATCCAACCATTTCCTCTATCTTGGTTTTTAAGGAGAGTTTAAGAAAACAGCTGGCAAACCAGAGTTTCAATTTAGGAAGCCTCACCAAGTAATGCAAAGAAGTTTGGTTTTCCAGATTCTGGAAATACTAGCCACCCTGTCATTCTGTGAGTCTATACTTCTACTAAACGTACAAATTCAGGAATTCTACACACATTAGTGGCAAAGAGAAATATGGATTATATGTATAGTGGTTAAAATGGCTAGGTTTGCATATTGTACACATACCCATTATTTTTTAGCCAATGTTTCTTGAATATGTCACAGTGATGGATTCACCCTTTTCATAAAACCATAACCTATGACTATAAACATAGCTAGATACACAAATGTGAAAAATCAGAATCAAATATCAAATTATGACAAGTTGATAAATTTGCACAATCACTATCATCTTAATCCTAGGTTCAGATTGCCAGCAGTCATGATAATCATTGGATGATTATGTGCTAGTCATTAACCTTTTCTTGTAGTGAATTAATTATGCCACATTCCGTGCAGCAAGATATCAAAAATTCCTGTGATAAATAAAATGAACAAATTGTATCTACTTATAGGTAGGGTTTTTTGTTTGTTTGTTTGTTTCTCAAAGTGTGCTTTACAGGCTGAGAATTCTGCAAAAGAAAGTGCCAATATCTCCTATCTTATTTCCAGATCATGGAGTAATATAAATTATTCTAGGTTAAGTAACAGCAGAAGCTGAATCATAATTATGTTCTGTTCTCCAGATAGTTTTTTCCCACTTGAAGAAATGTAGTAAATAGTATCTGCCCCTCTGGATAAACCAGATCAAAATATCCAACTCCACAGAAAGACCAAAATTATACTTTTACTGAGGTAGGCTATAAAAACAGAATCTTGCAAATCTGATTGTGCTGCACATCCTTCTCCCTCTTATCCTTCATGAATTAGGAAGGTATTTGTTTAAGTCACATCCAAATATTATCTTATTTCCCAACTTAAATAATTTTTCAGCCCCCTTTGCTTAAATGCAGTGCTGGCATATTTTTTCCAGGTCACTTCCGTTAAACTCTGCACCAGCAAAGAGGTATTTATTGATCAGTATAAGTCTAACTATAGTTACAATGATACCAAACTCTTTGGGAAGTGCTGAAATGGCATCAGTGTGTTTACAATATTTAAGCTCATGTCAAGTGAAGCAGTCTAACAAAGTATGAACCTTTTATGTATTTTTATTTTTAAAAATAACATCCCTATGTAATTCCAGACACCTGAATGCATCACTAATGCAAATTGTGTTTACTACTTTGAAAATGAGGTATGCAGAATTAGTACCCCTTAATTATGATGTTTAACAAAATCTTTGCTTTAGCCAGGTCCTACATTCAAAAGAAAAATAAAATTCCCTGCCAATTTTTTAAAATATCAGTTTTGTTCCTGTATATATTAGATGAAATATACATTGGTGTAAGGCAGAGGTCTCCAAACTTGGCAACTTTAAGACTTGTGGACTTCAACTTCCAGAATTCTCCAGCCAGTGTATAGCTGGGAGTTAAAGTCCACAAGTTTTAAAGTTGCCATGTTTGGGGAGGACCCCTGGTATAGCAGTGGTGGGATTCAATCAGTTTGCACCACTTTGGGAGAACTGGTTGTTAACTTTCTGAGCAGTTTGGTGAACTGGTTGTTAGAAGAAATCATTAGGGCAGAGAACTGGTTGTTAAATTTTTTGAATCCCACCACTAGGTAAGGGGTACAGAAAAGTATGTATTTTCCTCTACTTACTAATACAGTTAACCATTGGGATTGTGTATTACAACCTCAGAGGAGAAGAGACGGGAGAAGAGAAAACAGCTTACAGAATAATTTCAGAAATGGCACTGTTATTCTTTCTGTCCAGTAGTACTTTTTCTTTTTACTGAAAAATGTTTTTTTCTTAGTTACCAGCAGGAATGTATTATTTGCCATACAGAATGCAATATAAAAAAATCTTCTGTGCCAGAGAGTTCAAAGCTATATATGGAGAAGAAGAAACAAGATGAGAAAATAGAAAGTCTTCTCCAACCACAAAGAAAAAGAATGTGCAAGCAACCGAAAACTTTAGAGAGATGTGTTCTCCATTCAATAACAGCAAAACAAAAACTTCAATGAGCCTAGAAAATTTACCTGAATGGATGTAATATAAGGAAAAGGTCAAAAATATACTTATTTCAAGGAGTAACCTCTTCTTTTTCACTTCAATGTTTCCATTATTTTCACCTCTTTATTTTTACAATTGCCTCACACATTTCACCACTGCTTTTCATGAATCCATTTTATCTATAGATCTGGCTGAAATATATGCTTTACCTGATTCTGTGTGTGTGTGTGTGTGTGTGTGTGTGTGTGTGTGTGTGAGAGAGAGAGAGAGAGAGAGAGAGAGAGAGAGAGAGCAATTGTCTCTGATAGCAATTAGTCAGAGAAGACCTTGACATTGAGATAGCGTGGTACCAGGAGTGGGCAACTTTTAATCCAGATCAGTTTAATTTAGTGTCTGATCTAGTGCAACATTCCCTTGGCTTGATTTCTCAAGGAAAATCTGGATAGCGCTCAACTGCATCTGAACTAAACATAGCAGATACCAATATTGGAAATATAAATGGGAGCTTTAAACCTAAAGTTTCTTTAAGCAAAGTAAATTGCATGGTTCTCTGTAATTTAAATCTTTCATGTTGTGTATGCAATAAGATTAATAAAGTGTGAGCTTGGAGTAAGTGCAGGGTTCTGGCCCTGCACTTCTGATTGGCTGTTAAGCAGCCGGACCGGATTGGCCTGTTCCGGGGAATCCGATTGGTCCTTAACAGAGAGTTCTTATTGGTTATAAGAGTTAGCGTTCCTAGCTTGTTATTGGTTAAACGTTACAAGGTTTGCCTATATAAGGCGGGTTTTACTGCTGTTAAATTGAGAAAGTCACGATGTAAATAAAGAGCTGAAGTTCACCGTTCAGAGGTTTGTCTCCATTCTTTCTCGCCCATGCTCAAAACTTAACACTGGCGACGAGGATGGGATTTGGAGATATCTGAACCAACGAAACTTCGAAGAACACCGAGCACGTGACAGACGATACCAACAACGGAACCATGTCCGGCGGCATCGTACCACCCGCTCCGTTCGATCCAACCCAAGAGGACTGGGAGTCCTACATGGATCGCTTCCAAATGTTCCTAGAGACGAACAACTTAAAGGACGCCACACCAGGAAAGAAACGGGCGGTGTTCCTAACGCATTGCGGTCCAAGAGTATTTAAGATGGCTAAAGCACTAGCCAAACCCCGAGAAGTGAAGGCCATGGATTGGGACGACCTCGAACCTATCCTGCGAGACCACTACGCTCCGACCGTGCCTACGCTCGTGAGACACCACGAGTTTTATCAAAGAAGCCAGCGAAAAGGAGAAAGCATGGCCGACTTCATAGCAGACCTCTGAAATTTGGGAGGCCTCTGCGGATTCACTGATCTAGAAGAAGCACTAAGAGATCGCATAGTTCTGGGATTAGATGCGCCAGGCGTCCAAAGCAAGCTGATGGCGAAAGGCGACATCAGCCTTGCTGACGCCATCGCCGATGTTACCGCAGCGGAAGCAACCAAGAAGTCGGCTGCACAACTACGCCGAAACCACACTCCGGTCCCACCACCGGCCAGCGAAATCTCACCTAGTTCAGAAGGGCAGCTCGCGACAACGCACCACGAGGACCTCTCTTCATCAGACAGCGATGAAGAAGGGGTCCATCGACTGCAGTCCGACCGGGACCCTCACCCGAAGCCCTTATGCCCTTGCGCTGGCTGTGGAGCCAACATGCAAGGTCAGAATGCAAATTCCGCGACGCACTCTGCCATGAGTGCAGGAAATGAGGCCACATCGGACGGGTCTGCCGCAGCTTGCCAAGACCCAGCCAGGCCTCAAAAGGGGCTAACTATCGCCAATCGACAGGAAACCGTCCTGTAAGGCGAGAGCCAGTAAACCACTCCTACAGAAATCGAGCTTTGCAAAGAGAAGAGGCTCACCATACTATCGCTATCGGTCACGCCTCAGCCTTGGACACTAAGAAAATCCGAGTCATGGTAGCCATCGAGAACCAACCTTGCCACATGGAGGTCGACTCGGGATCGTCCCTCTCGATGGTGTCTTCGAAGACACTCAAGCAACTCATCCCCATAATTCAACGCCAAGATCTCCATTTCCAATGCCTCATCCTCAAGGACTACCAGGGGAATCGAATCCCCGTCGTCGGGTCCTGCCGAGTCCGAGTCTCCTTCAAGAAGCACACAGCATACTTACCTTTAACGGTCATCGATAGAGATAGGCCTAGCCTACTGGGCCTCCAATGGTTCGCGCCACTCGGCATTGAAGTGGCCAGCGTAAACCAAGTCGGTGGCTGTGACTGGGAGGAAGACCTTATCTCTGAGTTCAGGGACTTCTTCGCGGACAGCTTAGGCGAGTACAAGGGAACCCTGATCTCATTCAGCCTAGATCCAAAAGTAGCTCCCATTCGCTTGAAGCCCCGTCGAGTTCCATTTGCCTTAAAATTGAAAATCGATGAACAACTCGACAAACTGATAACTCAGGGGGTGTTGGAGCCCATCGATCACTCCTTGTGGGAAACCCCTATTGTAACACCCATTAAGCCAGATGGGTCAATCCGAATTTGTGGGGACTACCGGGCCACCTTGAAACACGGCCTGTAGCAGAACGCATATCCAGTTCCGGTGGTGCAGCACCTCCTCCATTCCCTGGGAGGCGGGAAAGTTTTCGCTAAATTGGATTTAGCTCAGGCATATCAGCAATTACCAGTAGATGAAAAAATGGCACAGGCCCAAACTATTGTGACGCACCGAGGTGCCTTTAAATGTACCCGGCTGCAATTCGGAGTTAGTGTAGCCCCGGGGATCTTTCAGAGCCTTATGGAAAGGTTATTGCAAGAAATTAAGGGCGTGGTCCCCTATTTTGATGATGTATTAATTGCAGCCCCTACCACAAAAATCTTACAGGACCGGTTAAAATTAGTCCTAAAAAAATTCCAAGAAGCCGGTCTTAAGGTTAAAAAAAACAAATGTAAATTGTGTACTGACAGTGTTGAGTTTTTAGGGTACCTGATTGATAGCCAGGGCATTCACCCTACCGAAAGTAAATTAAAAGCGATCAAAAGCCACGAAACAAGGCCGATCTCCAGGCGTTCCTAGGCCTCATCAATTTTTATAATGTATTTTTACCGCACAAAGCAACTGTCGCTGAACTGTTACACCGATTGTTAGATAAAAAAGCAATTTGGTTATGGGGTTACCGTGAAGAACAGGCATTCAGAAATGTTAAAAAACTGCTCACTTCTGACTCTGTACTCATGCAGTATAACGAGACTTTGCTGTTAGTTATAACCTGTGATGCGTTGCCTTTTGGGGTGGGTGCCATTTTGAGCCACGTACTGCCTAATGGGAATGAAGCCCCTGTTGCATATTTTTCAAAGACTCTTTCAAAAACGGAGCGGAACTATGGACAAATTGATAAAGGAGCCCTCGCAATCGTCTCAGCTGTGAAAAGATTTCACGAATATGTGTATGGCAGGGTTTTTACTATTGTGACTGACCACAAACCGTTGCTAGGGATAATAGCCGGAGATAAGCCGACTCCCTACATATTATCCCCTAGGATGACCCGATGGTCAGAATTCTTAGCTGCTTATAACTATCGGTTGCAATACCACCCGGGGAAAGCCATTCCCCACGCCGACGCATTGAGCCGAGCACCGCTTCCAGAGACTCTCGACGATCCGGCACCAACGGTAACCACGTTGCAAATCGAGGCACTCAACTGACCGCTCGAGACATCGTGAGAGAAACCAAATGCGACCACACCCTAGCACGAGTGCTAGGCTGGGTAGAACGCGGATGGCCATTGGATTAGTTATCAGATGACTTCACACCATTCAAATCTCGACAGACCGAGCTCTTCTCTCAGAAAGGCTGTGTCATCTGCGGCGATAGAGTCGTTATCCCAGAATGGCTCTGAAAAGCGCTGCTGAGAACTTTGCACGATGGCCACCCCGGCATCGTGCGAATGAAAGCCCTTGCACGAAGCTACATGGTGGCCGGGCATTGACAAGCAAATTGAACAGTGGGTTAAAGCTTGTCCCAAATGCCAAGAAGTCAGCAACGCCCCACCAAAAGCCATGCCTACTGAATGGAAGACACCACGTGGACCCTGGTCCCGAATTCACCTGGACTTCACGGGGCCAACCAAGGGCCACACCTTCCTGCTTACCGTCGATGCCTACTCAAATTGGCTCGAAATTCATTGCATGACGACTACGACCTTCGAGGCGGTTATTAAGATTTTAAACAGACTCTTTGCAACCCACGGATTACCAGACGTCCTGGTATCCGATAACGGCCCACAATTTACTGCACTAGCGTTCGAGCAGTACCTCGCTGACCGCGGCATCCGCCATGCGCTCACCTCGCCTGCGCACCCTGTGACCAATGGCCGAGCAGAACGCATGGTCCAATTTGTGAAGAAAACCTTGCAAAAGGTAGACTACGACAACATTGACGACAAGGTCAATCAAATCCTCTTCTTGCAACACATCACTCCACATAGCGTCACCAACAAAACTCCCGCTGAACTGCTAATGGGACGAAAGCTCCGCTCCCACCTCGACTGGTTGCACCCGGCTTATGAACTGGAGAAACCACTAGGATCCAGCGGCTGCTGTCGCACCTTCCAGGTAGGAGACCTGGTTTATGCAAAAAACCTATCGGGCGACCCATTGTGGGTGGAAGCGACAGTAGTACGTATAACCGGCCCCAGATCCTACCTTGTGCAAGGCCTTGACAATAAACTTTGGAAATGGCATATCGACCAATTACAGTTGCGGCTTGCAGCGGCCAGTCCGCAACTCCCCTATGACCAAACTGAGGGGGGGGAGGTACGGAAGAAGATGAAGTCCTAGGAAACCCGTTCGAAGGAAACGACGATTTAATAGAAACTCAGGAAGCGGAGCCGGAGGGAGAAATGGTTGCACCTCAGGGAATTGCAGAGAATGTGGGCAATGACGTAGAAGTGAACTCTGAACCAGAGGCAGCGCCACTGCCAAACAACGATCTACCTCAGCAGGATTGCAACCAGCCGATACAACGAAAATCAAAGAGACTAAAAAGACAACCGTCCTATTTAAGGGACTATGTAACTGCGCCCTGAAATAAGAAGCCAGGGCGAAGGGGTGTTGTGTATGCAATAAGATTAATAAAGTGTGAGCTTGGAGTAAGTGCAGGGTTCTGGCCCTGCACTTCTGATTGGCTGTTAAGTGGCTGGACCGGATTGGCCCATTCCGGGGAATCCAATTGGTCCTTAACAGAGAGTTCTTATTGGTTATAAGAGTTAGCGTTCCTAGCTCGTTATTGGTTAAACGTTACAAGGTTTGCCTATATAAGGCGGGTTTTACTGCTGTTAAATTGAGAAAGACACGATGTAAATAAAGAGCTGAAGTTCACCATTCAGAGGTTTGTCTCCATTCTTTCTCGCCCATGCTCAAAACTTAACATTTCATAATATTGCAGAATGGTTTGAAATATTTCCCTGAACCCCAATTTCTATACTTATAAATGATTAGCAGAAGAAAGTTCATTTCCTTGTCCTATAGGTAAAAATGACAACAATGTTGACAAGCTGACTAAAAGAACCCTAAGCACACTATGAGTATTCAGCCCAAGAAAACCTGTTTCATCCCAAATAGGAATGTTGTTTATATGACACAGCCAATAATTGTCAGGATCCTGGGAAACTGTCAAGTCATTTGTTGTTGCTCATTTGAACAGACTGGATATACTGTCGATACTGTTGGCCAATTATGACCAGACCTCAAAGTTCTAGCCATTGCAGTGCCCCTGCAATCATGGGATCACAATTTAGCACTTACAATGGTTGCAGTTTCCCACAGTTGCTATTTGCCACCTTCCCTGCCAGCTATCTACAAAGAAAGTCAATGGGGAAGCCAGCAGGAAAGCTTGCAAGTTGCTGTGGTAAGTCTCCTTCACTTCCTGCGCTATTCATCTTGCCCTGCCTGCCATCCATCCCTGGCCTTCCTGCAATCCACCTCTCAGCCAACCTGTGCTCACATCATGCTACTTCCCTGGTCTTCCTGCCATCTTGCACATCCTATACTAGACCTCCCAAGCCTTCCCTTGTCTCCCTCAACTCAAATGGCCACTGCACCCTGGACCTTCCCTGCAGCAGACACTCCTCCATAGCACCCATGCTGCACTACCTTACCTAGGATTCCCACTGCTTCTCACTTAATGATTCACACATCTTTGGATTATGAGAGCAACTGGACTTTCAGGATTGTCATCAGCAAAGCAATGCAATTATGTGATGCTTTGCATTATGACTGCATTGCTTAGGAATGGTAATCCCGGTCCTCTTGCTGTCATAAATGATGTTTTTTTTTAAACTGAGAATGCAACCAAATTTATAAGCAGCAGAATTGTAGTCATTCATTATTAGCCACCACACCACTCAACCTAGCATCTCCCTAATATTTAACACTAGCACACTGTTAGTGATCTGGATCTGTATTTTACTTCTGGCTCTTCCAATTCTGTCATTCTTATGATATATGTGGCATATAAAACAGGAAACAGGCCATCTTATTTTACTCCCTTTCTGTAATTTTAATTCATAAAGGAATTCTTTATTGTAAAGATTCTCTGGAAAACTACAGCTGTGCTTTGACAATTTATCAGTGCCATAGATAATCTATTTTATGGCATAATCTATACAATCAAAAGCCTTTTTTTCAATAAAAAATTAATATACAAAATGTTTCTGTTTTGTTTTCTTCATTTCTTTCACCTTACATTAACTATCTGATCACACTTCTCTACTTTTTTGAAACCAGACTGTACCTATGGAATGTTCCAATGGTGGTATTCAAATAAAGTTGCCACTGGTTCAGTGGGCGTGGCTTGGTGGCACATGCACACTTTGCATACATGTGCGTGTCAAACACGCACTCTCCGCAGGTGCAGAGGCAGCCTAACTTGCTTCCTGCAACCCAGCACGATGCTGGTCGCTGCAGCAGCTGCCGTGCGGTGCTATTCTGCGCCACACAAAGCAGCTGCGCTTTGAATTCTGGCCATAAAAGTAAGTATGGGAGCCCGGGCGGGCAGGTGGGCCAAACACAGAGAAGTGAAGAGAACCGGTTCAGTCTCCACTGCTCATCGCCGCTACTGGCTCTCCAGAATCAGGCAGAAGCGGTCGAATACCACCACTGGTTTCTTCCCATGAATGGCTCAAATTTATCTGAATCAAAAGCTTGCTTGCATGAGCCAATACAATCTCTGGTGTCAGCCTTTTTTCATTTAACTCTACTCCCTAATCATTTCCAATGTCTGGACCATACAGTCTTACACCTTACTGCTGCCTCAGATCTGCATTTCTCCTGCAGCTTTAATCAGTTCTTTGGGCATTTCAGTTGCACCAGGTATTTGACAGTTGGTCTGTTATTTACATTATTTCACTTTTAAGTGCAGTCAGTTCCTAAATATGCTCTTTCTCTGCCAATGTTATTCTTTTCATCTCATTTGTAAAGAATTTCCTTCTTTTTTCATTTCCATTTGCTTTTCTTACTGTGGATTTCTTCTAGATTATTCAAATATTCTTATCATAAGTGTAAATTATCCTGTGATTTCTCTGATTTTCCTAAAAAAACATTTTGCACCTTTACTGTGGATTATTTTAGCTTCACCTCTCCCTTGCCAGGAAAAATAGCACTAATGGAAGCTTCTGGCAGCATAATTCCCAGGTTCACTGAAGCTAACAAATCCTTCCGTATCAAGATGATATGGAATCCTGTAGGATGATGAAGATAGATAACTCACAAGTTTTAACAGCTATCAACTTCAGGGCTATATAAGAAGTGATCTGTAAACAGATACACAAATATAGCATAATCCATGCGAAAGGCTGAAGATTTTTTTTTAATTTGGCATTATGCATTTGCCTGCTCTGCTATTCAAAGTTAACTGACCAAAGTATTAAACTCTGTGATTATAAAGTTTTCTTTTCCCATACACAAATATGCCACACAACACAACTAGACATTTTCAGAGACAGCATTATTGTTTTTATCTGGGGAGTCATTGGCAGATATGGAAAAAATGTGGAAGAACATTCCACTGTAATGGTTTCCATATGAGAATAAGTCTGCAATATATTATGTCAGCGCTAGTAGCTATAAGAATTGGTATAATCAACGAAATGCCAAAAACAGACAATACTAGGAATGGCACAAAATGCTGTCTGTGTTTTTTGAAAGCAATTCAAGTTACACTGATATAAGCTCTATTTTTTTAAAAAAGGAAGGAATTAGGATATGGGTGCAGTAAAATAGGCACAATTACAATCAGCTTTGCTTCAAGACTAAAAGAAAGTTTACAATCAAGATGAAAGTGACAAGGAACTTCAGAATGTGGCTTTATCAGTATATTTAACTTTTGTATTAACCATACTTGTTGTATAAACCATAATTGCCTGACTCATACAGGAAAGTTAACCATAAGCTGTGGCTAGCAAATCAGACATCACTAATAATCTATAGCAGGGGTCTCCAACCTTGGGCCCTTGAAGCCTGGCGGACTTCAACTCCCAGAATTCCCCAGCCAGCTGGCTGGGGAATTCTGGGAGTTGAAGTCTGCCAGGCTTCAAGGGCCCAAGGTTGGAGACCCCTGATCTATAGCATACCTCAGCAAGGAAGGGCAACGGAGCCTTTGCCTAGAAGGTCTCTCTCTCTTTCTCTCTCTGCCTCCCTCCCTCCCTCGATCTCAAACTAATTTCTCTAGGAATGCACTTTGATTATCAATGGCAGCTTTCCTCTTATAGGCAACAGCATTTAAGGCAGCAAATTTCACTAGGGCTGCAGCAAAGTGAGATAAGTTTAAATATCTCAAGCCTGATACTTATCTAGTTTTCTCCATCACATCCATGCAGGTTAAGCATCTTGCACATAACAAGCCCACTGATATTCTGTTGTAACATCTTTAATTGTCCAGGATAGACAGTATCATGAAACTAATAGGACTTTTCCTCAAAGGAACAACACTGCTATAATGCATTTGAATTTGAGTAGATTAATGTAGTTTTCTCAGCTTGTGCAATTGTTGTATTGGTGACTGATCCTGCCAATAACATAAAGTCTTCTTTTAGCCATGAATAAATTCACAAATCTGTGAAGATGATCATGTTTTATACAGTTCCAGGGTAATTCTGGGATACTTGTGATAATTCCTGCTCTTAGGATGTTTACAACTTCAAAATCCTTTCCAACTACTGCAGCTCTTTAGACAGGAGGACTTACCAAATATAGGATTTATACTTGCCAAATTCTACTTGTGCTCTTTTAGATTCTAAGTCAGGGGTCTCCAACCTTGGCCACTTTAAAGACTTGTGGACTTCAATTCCCAGAATTCCTCAGCCAGCTTCTGGGAGTTGAAGTCCACAAGTCTTAAAGTTGCCAAGGTTGGAGACCCCTGTTCTAAGTAATGCTGACTTGTCTGTTCTAAAATACACAATACGAATGTAATATCATCTGTACTACAGGACTATAGTGAAGGTCACTGAATTAATTATCCTTTTTTTTAAAGCAGAGAACTACTCCTAAATATATTTGCATATGTCCATAAAATTATGACAGATTAACTTCAGTACTTAAAAATAACATCCAAAAAAGCTGTGAATACTGAATAGCAGTTTGTGGCAGCTCGCTATTAAGAGAAATGGTGAAATATTTATTGCAACACAAGTTATATGAAATTATATGGAAAAAACATATCATTTTAACTTTTAAACCTGTATTTTTTGTTACATATTCCCAGCACACATGGTTTCCTATTTAAGTATCTATCAAAATATTCTATTTACAATCTAAAATCAATGAACTAAACCAGGTTTTAGTGTCTAAAAATTTGTCACATTTCTTCTTAAAGCAATCAAAGTATAAATGGTAGATATGAATATAAAGGAATGATGTAGCATTCTGTTATTTGTTCTATTGGAGTTATTGAAATTATAATATAAAAATATATTGCTGTTATAAAGTTTCAGTTATGCCTAGAAAGCATAAAAGCCACTTGTTTTGTTTAAAAAAAAAATACAGTGCTTCCCAATTTTCTTATCTAAAACATGCAGTTTGAATTTCTAAGGAAAACAGGAGACTGAATCAACAAAATACTTTCATGTTGCCTGTACAGTAATTCTTGTAATGCAGGAAACTTTATTACCTGCCTTTGAAGTCATTTAGATGGAAATAAATCCAATGAGATCTATATATGTATAATGTTCTGTTTTAAAAGAAAAAATGTAATTTTGTCTAATAGATTTCTCTGATTTGAAGAATAACTTCAACACTGTGAAAGGTTACTTTACTGAGTACCTTTTTATTTCATTGTTGAAGAAACTTCATATTTATTCTTATTTTGCAAACAAATATGAAATGGATTTGGCAAGAAAATAGGATACAGAAATATCTTAAAACGGCATATAACTGTGAATAGAAAGTTATTTTGGAAATTATAAAAAAGCAAAATGTCCTTAGCTCACTAGGACAGAGTCCCTGAAGAAGCAGTCACAGGTGTTATCTGGGTATATGAGTAAGCTCCAATTAGTCCAAAGGACAGTATTAAAGTAAATACATAGCATGGACCTTTTAAGACTTACCTAACTTTTAAATTTGAAGCTATTTTGTAACATTTTCTAACAGTATGGCAAACTAGACTATGTCCAGAAGCATTATCACATAACTTCAATGTTATGTTGTGATAAATAACACAAAGGCTTACACTATATATGCAGACATTTTATGGGAAATATATACTCTGTGTGTGTGTGTGTGTGTATATATAATATGAAATTAGATAAATTATTGTGGCCCTGAATCACAGGCATTATATTAAGATTGCAATTCCCAAGTAAAATCTTGCAGCAGTAATTAATCTAATTGCATTCCTGGCATAGCACAGCTGCTCAACTACAGTAACAGAAGCCAAAGAAGCCACTAAAACTGCTTACACTATTGCTACTCAGCATAGAAACCACAAACCCATGAACTCAGGAAGTGGCCCAGAACTTTCAAACTTTCCGTGTTGCATCAAAAAGCACAGTATCAGTCAACACAACTACTCCTTATTGGTCTCTGCAACTAACATTTACAACTCTGTGTTGCTGGGAAATATTTTAACAACCTAAAAAGAAGAATTTAGCGCAATAATCCTAGTGATCAGCTTACTGATTATGGACCAAGACCAAGTGACGAAATTTTTGAAAGGAAGGTTGAAAACAGTGGGATAAAACAGTGAAGGATTCTTCAGCTTTGCCAACATTATTCCAATAGGTACTCTATCTTAACCTTGATGTATTTTCCCTCTATTCCATTATAAAGTGCACTATATTCCATCAAAGCTCCTACTTGCAGCAATCTTCTACTTCCTGTTCAAACTACTCCTGATAAGCTTCTGATGTCTCTTCAACAATTTTTCAAGGCTGTGTTCACATCCTAGGGATGTTTAATAAGCAGTGATTGGTTAAAATATATTATCTGATTTTATACAAGCTAGGGAGCCATAAACCAAGGACATTTACAAGGTTTGTCCAGCACATTCAGCTAAAATGTGTATGGCTACCTTGTGATTCAGTATGCTGTGCTATCCCACCAATATTTATGAATGAACATGATGGTTCATTGCATTGTGCAAAGTCAGTTAACCAAGCTTTGGTTAGCTAAGTGTTAGCATCTTGTGAGACACACTAGCCTACTGTGGGACCACTGACCTCTTCCCTTGCCCCACCTGACCTTGCCCTCCCTTGGTGGTTTTTGTCCATTGAAAAGCCTCCTTGCATCTGCTGTCATTCAACCCATCCCCTTCCCTGGTCAAGGCGTCCCACTTTCACTGCTCCACCGTTCAAGATAACAACGAAGGGGGTCACTAGATCTTGCTTGGTAATAAGACAGGCGCATAGCCAGACCTCAGGATGTTACCCCGGGCTAAGCTGGGCTATTAATAACCTCTTTGGCTATTTGGCAGCCTAACCGAGTCCAGAAGTGAAATCCTCCAACGGAGACGTGCAGAGGAATGGGCGGGGGGGGGGGAGGTTGTGCCTCCCACTCACCTGAGGGGGGCATCGTAAACGTCTCGTTGGTGTTGCTGGAGCCGAAGTTGTAGATGACCACGGCTGAGGCGTTTTGGGAGGCGGCGTGCCGAATCTTCTCCTTGCAACTACAATTCCCTATAGGGACAAGGGCGATCCAGAGCTTGCCGGGGCCCGGCACGGCGAACCTAGCGTTGGGGTCGCAAGCTTGCCTGTCAGCGGTCGCCGAGGTCATCACCACCTGCCCCCAGACCTCGTTTTTGGGCGAATTTTCCCCGTAGCGGCCACACTCCGTTTTTTCGCTACGCAGCTCACTGCCGGCGCCGGCGCCGACGCCGGGATCTGGATAAGTGATGTTCACGAAAGCCGTGTACCATTCTTCTTTTTCGGCCACGGTGAAATCCAGGCAGAGCAAATGCACGAAACAAAAGGAAAGCAGCCATGTTGAAAGAGCCAGGCTGCGGCACGCTTGTATCACAGACATTGCCATCTTCGGCGGCTCCTGCTCGCCCCCCCGTGCGCGCGTCTGCATGGGGGCGAGCGAGCGCGCGCGAGGGGAGGCGCGTGGGGACCCGCCGCTCCGCGCGAAGCCGAGCCAAGGTGGGCGAGCGGTTCTCACCTTTGCAACCCGAAGGCTGGCATTTCGCCCCTGCGGCGCGAATCCAAGCGGAGCGCCCCCCCCCCCCCCGCCGCACCTCAGCCGTGGCCCGCCTCGCCTCGCCTCACGCCTCTGCAGCCGTCGGCAGCTCAGGGGAGAGACGGGAGGCTTCGGCTGGCGCGCCTGGCCAAAAGGGCGCCTTTTCGGTCCCAGCGGGGCTTCTGGAAGAGAGCGGCCGAAGCGGCTTCTGCCTCCTCCTGCCAGCCGAAAGAATAGCCCCGAGGAGACGGGCTTCGCGTGCTGCTCCGGCGGCGTGGAGTCGGCTTCTGCTCTTGACCTCTCCCATTCCTCCCCAGCCCTGCCCGGCTAGGTTTACGGCCGACTCTCGCCAGCGGAAATGTTTTGTTTGGGGAGAGAAAGGGGGGAGTTGGAGAGCTGAAAGGGGTCGTGCGCAGGAGGAGCTTGGATGTGATGTCAAGAGCTCCCGCCGCTCCGCTTCGGAGCCAGCGCGGTCCCGGAGAAGCAGGCTCGACCTCTGCCGGTAGACGGGGAGAAGGCAGGGCCAAGAAGACGCGCTCAGGCGGGAGGCTGCCGGCAAGGTGAACCCTTGGAAGCGCCGAGGCAGCCCTGGCTCGAATCCGAAAGAATTTCCCTCTCCACATTCCTACCCCGATAGACTCACCGATTGGCGCGTCGCTAGAGAGTGGAGTCCTCGGGTGCTGAATGGACGGAGAGGTCTGATCATCCTTTGCCATAAAGCGAATCCACAAAAAAAGGGTGGGGGGAGGTTTGAACTCTCCAAGAAATATAAGAGTGAAGCTTGACCGGGAACTCTTCGGCCTGATAGTTCAACGGGAAGAACTGCTGCTGTCCGGTATGTGAATTAAGGCTTTCCCGCTTTCACATTTATTTTCGGCATAAACAATAGTATCACTTTTCTACTTCAAGAGTGACCTTATTTTTATTTCTTCAATTTCTATGCATAGTTATGGTTAAATCAAATGATCCTACGATGTCCACATTGCAGACAATAAGAATTAAAAGAACTAGCAATCAAAATAACATTTTAAACAACAGTATGATAAAACACAGTTGAATTTAAACATTATAAAAATGGGCCTCGGAATCCCAATACTCATATTTCAAAAGCTCTCCTAAACAACTTTCAATTCTTTCCTAAAGCCTAATAAAGTGGGAGCTGAGTGAATATCTGGAAGAAAGGTAACCCATGAGACAGATCTTGCCCCAGAAAGACTGCACCTGGGATACTTCTCATGTCAAAAAATGAGTTTCAAAGTGTTGAGTTACAAACCAGTGGAAAAAGCAGTCCTGGCGATACTTTCATGCCAAGTCAGAATGGGGTGGAGTGGAGTGGAATGGAATGCAATAGAATAGAATAGAACAGAACAGAACAGAACAGAACAGAACAGAACAGAACAGAACAGAACAGAACAGAACAGAACAGAACAGAACAGAACAGAACAGAATAGTTTATTGGCCAAGTGTGATTGGACAGGCTTTAATAGTTGTGAAAAAAACCTACCATTTGAATGGCTCTTGGAAGTGAATAGAAAGCTATTCCAGAGCTCAGAACACTGGTATCTCATATCGTGTGTAACACCAATTGTAGATTCTGGGTAATCTTCAAAGGGGAACCTTCTATAGAGTTCATTACAGTCATCCAAGCAACTATGATGAGGGCATAAGTTACTGTTGTGACATCATATTCCAAGGTACACCCACTAGAGTTGAAAAAAATATTTCCTGACTTCCATCTATCAATCAAATAGCACTTCTGAATCCTGCAGGAGCCCCCCTCTCCCCTGAAATTGTTCCTGTAGGGACAGTGCCATCCTCATCAAGAGATATCACTGGAAACGACAGAAAATTGCAACATGCAAACAATAACAGCCTCTTAGGACATGGGAACATTCAATTCAACTTGAAAATTCTCAACTGGAACTGGTTATTATGGGAATGAGAACCCACTAGAAAATCCCAAGGTGTGGAATTAATTAAATAATCAGAGAAATTCTAAAACAAAGCAAATAGTACACCAATTCTGATTTTTTTGTAAAGCAAACTACATGGGTGTACCCATGTGGTCATCAGACATCAAATGTAACTTGAAGATTTTATTTCCAGAGCATATGGCCATTTCTAAGTTACAAATCAGCCATTCTCTTTCAGCCCAACACATTCCAAAACTTTTGGGAGAAAAAGTAAGGCAGAGCCTTCACACATACTATATTGAATTCTTATAAAAAATCTAGACATACAAACAATAATAAAACTGCAAGCTCCATTTCATAAAACTTGAATTAAGAACTGTTTTATGCTTTGTTTTATTTTGATCATTAAGAAAATAATTGACTGAGCACGAAAACATTTTAGCAAATGTTTTAAATAAAAGTAGTCATGGATTTAACTGTTATGCACAAGAAAGAGATGACTTTCTATTACATAGTTGATTCACGTGCTGTACATTTGGTTTACTGGAGCTCAGTTTATTAACTAAAATATACAATGGTTCTGTGTTTTACATGGACAAAGCTCTTAGCTTGATACAAAAGAGGAAAGGAAACAAGGAGTTTGGAAGTAGTTCAAGATGCTGCAACATCTTTCACATTTGTTTAAAAAGGGACTCCTGCAAGGGAAAGAATGAATGCACAGGAACTGCATAAAAACAGGCATGTGCACATTCCAGATTGTGAATTGCAAGCCTGGAGCAATCACCCCAAATCCAACAGAGCTTATTTTGTCTGCCTTTCAACTTACAAAGAAATAGCCTTAAATGCAGACATTTTCACATTTATCTATGAAACACCAGTTTTGAATCACCCAGTGATAATGTGTAGATTAGTCCTTGAGAAGCAGCATCCAACCACTCAATCTATTAAATGCATAGTGTGTATGTTACTTCATGGGACTACAAAATCACAGTGTTGGCTATCTATTTAAAAGATTGAGTAGTGCTAATGAGATTAGGCATACATTTAAAACTGTGTTAGAAACAACTTGAGAGAATATATTAAGTATGAGGTCCATATCATAATCCAATATTAAAGAAAAGATATCCTTTAATATAACCTGATTATAATTATACAATTATAGCTACAGAATTATTATTAGTTCTGTGAGGTACAGCACCAAACATTCTCCAAACACTGGAGAAGTCTAATCATCACTACCTATATAACATTTTCATGAGTATCTAAAAGTATCTAATTGAGTCTGACCCTCTCTATAAGCAAGATACTAAGCTAGGTGGTTTTGCTTTACACAATAACCAGGCTCCCGTGGTTTATTAAAATGTTAAACTGTATATTTGGCTAGTTGCAACCTGATAAACTATGTGTCTAGTGATAGACAGGGGAACTCTCTCTGTCTGTGTGTCTGTCTGTCTATCTATCTATCTATCTATCTATCTATCTATCTATCTATCTATCTATCCATCCATCTATCTATCTATCTATCATGGATTATCATACATATGTATCCTGCTGGAGGGATGATTCTGCTTGATATATTAGCAAGGCAACATAGGCAACAACGTAGCCACAGGCCATTCTTGTCTCAATAGTCAATTGCCTTGTTCTAGCTACAGTACAGCAAGGATTGTCTAGCTCGAAAAAGAAGCACCATGTGGCTAATCTGTTACAAAGTATGACCTTCCATTGCCTTAAGTAACCTCCCAAACAGTAAATGCAAACTAATTTGTATTGTATTATTAACTAATAATAATACTATTTTCTAAACCACAGTGACCTTAAAGATAGTCTGTCTTTCTGGTTTATGTCATAAAGTAATTTATGGATAAGTATTACATTTATATCTCTCTCATGCTTTTAGTGGGTAATGTTTCATTGGCAGGAAAAAAACTGATGGACTGTTCATGCCATGTGAGTAATACATATTACATTGCACTTGGTTTTCCAATGCATTCTTGCTGCTTTATTGTACATTGCTCAAAGTGTGACATGATGGAGCAATTACAAATATTTTAATTAAACAAATATGTTAAGATTTATTTATCTGACTTTGTATCAGTTTGGTTTTTCCCAACGTATAATTTCAGCCTGGATTCAATCATGATGGGGTTTTTTTTAATATCAAGGCTGAACTTTGGAATGTAGACATTTATAATAAAAACAGCAACTGAGCAAATATGAAGTGCTTTTCTCCTCATTGCTGAATAAAAATCACAGTGGCTAAGTCCACACAATAGATTGCCACAAGTTGTTTAACAATAGTTAATCACAATAGTCAATTGTTTGGGTTCACACCATACACTAAACCAAGAATACAAACAGCAGAGCCCTGGAGCACATTGCAGAGCTTTAGAGCAGGAGCCTCCAACCTTGGCAACTTTAAAACCTTTGCTGGCTGAAGAATTCTGGGAGTTGAAGTCCACAAGTCTTAAAGTTGCCAGGGTTGGAGACCCCTGCTCTAGAGTGTGTGTTATTCTTTTATCTTTTCTGAATTTGAAGGATTGGGGAGATATTAAGTAGTTAAAACAAGCCATTAAAAAAACAATTTGGGACTGTATAAATTTGGGACGATTTTAGGTCCCAAAACCATGAAAAAGGGCTTTCAGCTCTACATAGTGTGACTTCTTCTTAAAAAGTTGAAAAATAAGCGCTATAATCTTGAAAAAGATTCTCATTATCTAATGAAGAAACAATAATATACGGGTAGTCCTCAACTTACAACCACTCATTTGGTGACCATTTGAAGTTACAGTGGCACTGAAAAAAGTGACTCATGACTGTTTTTCACACTTAGGATTGTTGCAGTTCCCCATGGTCACATGATTTGGCTGCTTGGCAAGTGGCATGTATATATGACAGTTGCATGGTCCCAGGGTCATGTGATTACCATTTCTAACCTTCCCGTTGACATCTAGCAAAGTCAATGGGGGAAGCTAGACCTTATGATTTATTTAAAAACTACAGTGATTTGTTTAACAACAGTGGCAAAACAGATAATAAATGAGGCACAACTGACTTAAAAATGGCCTTGTTTAGCAGCATTAAGTTCAATTGTGGTCAAAAGTCATGGACTACCTGTATACCACATTTGAAAGAAGTACTTACCTCATATAATATCAAAATAGAAGGTAACAATTTACAAAATACAGGTAGTCCTCGACTTATGATGATTGAGCCCAACATTTATGTTGTTAAGTGAGACATTTGTTAAGAGAAATTTGCCCCATTTTATGACCTTTCTTGCCAAATTTGTTAAGTAAATCACTGCAGTTGTTAGGTTAGTAACATGGTTGTAAAGCGTCTCTGGCTTCCCTATTGACTTTACTTGTCAGAAGGTCAAAAAAGCTAATCACATGACTCCAGGACACTGCAACTGTCATAAACTTGAGTCAATTTCCAAGAGTCTGAATTTTGATCGTGTGAGCATGTGGAATCCTGCAATGGTTGTAAGTGTGAAAAATGGTCATAAGTCACTTTTTTTGAGTGCTGTTGTAACTTCAAATGGTCACTAAAGTCCTGTAAAGAAAAAAAAACAGTAAAAAAAAAAACTGTCTCTCCCCCACATTTAAAATGGAGCCCTGGATATCCTACAATGCAACCAAGGCTGCACACCTAAATGATCCATTGTGATTTACAACTACAAAAGCTGGGTTCACATAAGCACGCAACTCCAAAATCAAAACATATAGTTGCAATCCCAGCTAGTGACTATTTTAAGACTGGGACTGTCCTTCCACAGCTGCCAAAATCTTATCAAACACAGCTGTAGAAGAATTGTGAGCCAATATTTGGCCTGAATCCACAATTCCTGCACTTTTTCCAATTGTAGCCTAAGAGCAATCATTCAAGAAAGAAAGGAGCTGCTGAAAATCTAGTTCAACTTTGCTACAGTAGCTGGAGTTGATGGAAATTGTCACCTTATATTCTCTCTTACAAACTTGCATGTTAGGATTTTGATAAAAACTCTCTTTGATGTACAATATATAGAGCTTACTAAAAAGAATACTCCAGTGGCAGAATTAATGTTTCCTTTTGTTTGACAACACACATGCATGCATAAACACAAAACTGTTTTCAAGATAACACTTGGGATTTAAAGCTTGTTAAGTATGATTGGGGATTAACTATGCCTAGGGAGAACCAGTTTGGTGCAGTGATCAAGAGTTCAGAGTTGCTAGGAACTAGGTTCATAGGAACAGAAATCCTGCAGAACTGAGAATTTTGAAGGACGCTTGACAGTCCATGTGGATTGTATGGTAATGTCAAGTTGCAACATCAGCTCAAAACTATGGATACTGTAATGCTGTACATCTGAAGGGAACTTTGGTGTAAACTGCTTTTTATCTATCTACTATTTAAGCTGTAAGCAATTGGGAATGAATTATTGTTCCATCCGCCTTTATGTCAGAAAAACTTCTGTATCATTTAATTTCCACACTCCTGTAACTAGAAATTTTGTTTATCTTTCCTATATTAGGGCATCTATTCAACCATAAGTGATACCCAAACTTACCTTTTAAAAATGTTTTTTTAAAGTAATGCTTATTTTAGGTAAGATTAATAAACCTATTCAGATGGAGGTTAAATTAATCATAATTAGGCTTTTGCATTCAAAATTAGGATCTGCATCTGTAGGAAATTCATGGGAATCCAGGCATCTTCTTTTATACAAAGGCTTTGATCTCAGATTACTTATCCGAATTTACACACACACACACACACACACACACACACACACACACTGCGAAATCACTCTATAAACATCATGTTTGCAAGTCCCATCAGTTCTTTTAGACTTATGTTCATTTTTTTATAATTAAATAGACTACCATGCTGCATAACATATTCACTATTATCTTTATCTTTAGTCTTGTAGGTATCCTTCGAAAACAAAATGTTTAAAAATGACCAGAAAAATGCAGCACAGTTGCAGAGGTCCTTGTGGCAGGAAAGGGTAGAATTCTGAACAAATTAGTGAACATTGATTGCATATAAAAATAAGCCATTTTTATTTTTGAAAATAATACAGTAGGCATTCCACAGCACTTCATCAATTTCCAATGAATACAAATAAAAGTCTAATATTACATTAGGCTTTAAGAAAGTGTCAAAAATACCATACTGTATAGCATATGTTCTGATTTTGTAGCTAGAAAGCCTGTAAAGCTTGCCAAATAATACGAAAAAATGAAGAATGAAAATTGAATCCAGATTTTTATTTGAATTTAAATTTCATTGAAATGCAAAACATTTGCATTAAATGAATCCAACCCACAAATGAAAATAATTCCCACTCAACTCATTTAGGATGATCTTCTGATAGGCACAGGATCCTGATGTTAATTATGTGCACTTTCCCACACTTACTAGCTTACTTTATAGATATATTTTGCACTGTTAAATTATTTCAAGTTAAGGAATTCTCTTCTACACCTAAGTATGGAACACACTATGTTGAGCAGTGAGCTCTTTAAAGGCCTGGCAGACCAATGTTGTGCCAAGTAATAAAACAGCTATATATACTATTTACATTCAGAATAAGATCAAATTAATTTTAACTATTTTTACTTGTATAAATGCTTGCTCTGGGCTGAAATCAAATGGCCCTTCCCATGTTTTACTCTCTCTACAGTAAGAAGTCTTTTGGCTAGAATTCTGTATATTCCTTGAAAAATAAACAAACCTAATATACAAGCGAATTAATATCAAGATTGCCACTGGAGGGTGATATTGTTCCATGAATGCTGTAAATCTTTGGCAGTGGTTTTTGAAGTATCTCAGATATAGGATCATTCACTTGCCTTAACTCTCACCAATATTTATGAAAGCATCTATTAAAAGGATTTAAACTAGTCATATTCTGCACATATAAAGTATATAGCAATAGCACTTAGACTTATATACTGCTTCATAGTGCTTTCATAGCTTTTTCTCAGCAGTTTACAGAATCAGCATATTTTCCCCCAATAATCAATCTATGCCCTCATTTTACTGACCTCGGAAGGATGGAAAACTGAGTCAATCCTGGCTCAGTGAGAATTGAACTCCTGGCAGTCAGCAGAATTAACCTGCAATTAACCTGCATTCTAACCATTGCACTACCATTTTTTTAACGACCCTGTGGTCCCTTAATTCAGGTAGTTAGCATGACTGGATGGAACTGAGCATTTACAGGCCACAACCCCTTCCTCATGCATTCATAGGTTATAAAAAAATGAATATAAGTGCAAAAATTGAAGTTTTCTCACTTCCTCACTGATCATTAACTATCAGCCACTATTTTTTTGTCCATGATCTGTCCCGTCATTTTTCTTTTTTTAGAAAAAAAAAAGTTAAGCAGATGATAAAGTGACATGCAGCAAACACCTTGTTTTCTCACATACTTTCTTAGAAAACAAAAATGGCAAAAAAACTGCAACATATTACTTGTTAGAAAATATTCTCACCTGAAAAAAAATTGTCAGATCTTACAAATGGGTGAAGAACATCCTTACCTGTTTGTCTGCTAGTAAATGAGTGGTCATCCTTACACAGAAGGTACCAAGTTTGAAGATACTACTCAGGGAAAAAAAACAATTACCTATTTTGTATGATGGCACAGTGGATTCTGATAGGAAAGCTGACTAAGGAGTGTTGCTATGGTAGCACTTTCTCCTAATTCTAGATAGATGAAACTGGCTATGATTATGCAGTTAGGAAAAGGTTTGAGTAGCAGACTATTTTAACAGTAATGTTTCTCATTCCAGCTGAGCTGGTATAAAAGAGACAACAGAATACAGAAGGACGAAGTTGAATGATTTTCAGCTTATATTTAAAACTGCAGAACTTGTGGTCAGTGCTGAAGTGGTAGCCAGTTAAACTATTTACTTCCTATTAAAGTATAGCAGAATTAGTTGCCTTGTGGATGGAGATTGTTATGGGCCATGCAAATTCATATAGTGCACATGTACTTTGTCCTCACAATGTTAGCAGCACTAATATATAGTTAGGAACATTTTAGATGGCATATCATTTCTAAATTTGGTGCACTCTAAATGCATTGGCATTATAAATCCCAACAAAGCTTGAGGAAAGTTCATCTAAGTAGGACTACTGCCTAGATGTAGTAGTCCTACTTAGGCAACAAAAATTTGAATGACCAGTAGAGGGTAGCAAAAAGACACAGGATGTTTTAAACATCTTTTTTTTTTTTTTGCAGTTTGGATAATATACATATATTAGATTTATATCTTGCCTTTTATCCATGTTCTTTAAGCTGGCATTATACAACTCCTTATTTTTTCCTATATAATAACAATCCCATGAGATAGATTGGTTTGCAGCTGAATGACCATTTCAAAGTTAGTCATTAAACATTTCTGTTTGAAGGTGAATTGTTCCTAGCCCAATATAGAATACAGAATGACGAAGTTGAAAGGGACCTTGGGGTCTAGTCCAACCCCCTGCCCAAGCAGGAGATCTATATCATTCTGAACAAATAACTGTCCAATATTTTCTCAAAAGCCTCCAGTGGAGAAGGCACCCATGTCTGAAAACAAGCCATTCCACTGATCGTTCTTGCTATCAGAAAATTTCTCCTTAGTTCTAGACACCTCTTTTTGCTACGTTTCCATCCATTACTTCTTGTCGTGCCCTGAGGTACTTTGGAGAATAAATTGTTCCCCTCTTTTCTGTGACAGTCTGTCATATATCAGAAGACTTCTATTATGTGGTTCCTAATCCTTCTCTTTGTTAAGAATAGACATATCCAGTTCCCACAACCATTCATCATTTTTTAGCCTCCTGATCCCTAATCATTTTTTGTTGTTCTTCTCTGCATTCTTCTAGAAACTCAACATCTTTTTTGTATTTTGGTGACCAGAACCTGTCAAGTGTGCTCTCACCAGGGCAGTAGTAGTACTAATACTTCACATGATCTTGATACTATTCCTCTGTTGATGCAGCCTAGGATTGTATTGGGTTTTTTGGAAGCTGCAGCATATTGGTCACTTGTACTTAAACAGTTGTCTTCCCTCTCACAATTACTGCTATTGAACCATGTACCACCTATTCTATATATATATATATGCATTTGATTTTTCTTGCTTTGTGGTGGTCTCCCATGGAAAGAATGAGACACAGGCTGGTGTACTCGGGATGGGGGTCCAGAGTAAAACTCCAGTGTTCCTTTTTATTGAGATTTTTGTACATAGTAAGCATTCACATTGTGGATTACAATAATTAGATATAGTACACAGAATTGTTTACAGTTGTCTGAGCTGCTTAATTGTTTCTGGTGTTTGCTTTTAATTTCCTTGCTTTATCTCAGTGACCTTTAGGCAGACATGTATGTATAAGGTCTTAGACTAATCATTACCCAATACCCAAGTCAAAGTTTATTCCCACATGCTTAAATGTAAAACCTTACTTTGCTTGCCACTGAGTTGCATTTTGTTGGATAGGGCTTAGTGCTTTAATCGCTACATCATTTTATATTTTAGAAGCCTTTAAAGTAGTTGATTGCAGTTTTTATTTGGTCTGAATCATACTTCATTTAGAAATATGAATGCAAATTTATTTAATCACATATTATATAAGGTATGTTTATTTTATTTATTACATATATTTGCCACCCATCCCACTACAGGCAACTCTATATATCACAATGTTAAGTAATTGTCAGTGAGCTGATTTAGAATGATTTTATTGGCCTTAATTTATCCAGCTATGCATTTACATACACCTAATCAAGTTTTGATCAAGTTAGGTGCAAGCCATAAAAAAGAAACAATAATTTAAGCACATAGATTGATATAAAAGCAAATTAAGCAATTAACAGGATTCTGCACATACCAGTATTTATGTATACTTTTTGTATATAACAATTCAGTAATTAATGTTGTACAACTCCTAACTGAAGAATCCATATTATGTCAAACCTTTATTCTGATGTCATAAGATATATAAATTCAATGAGGTTTACTTTAGGCTTGGAAGTTGAATGTAACTGACCAAGGTGGATTATGATTTAGCATGAGATAAATATACAGGTGAAACTCGAAAAATTAGAATATCATGCAAAAGTTCATTTATTTCAATAATGCAACTTAAAAGGTGAACCTAATATATGAGATAGACTCAATACATGCAAAGCAAGATAGTTCAAGCCGTGATATATCATAATTGAGATGATTATGGCTTACAGTTCATGAAAACCCCAAATCCACAACCTCAGAAAATTAGAATATTGTGAAAAAGTTCAATATTCTAGGCTCAAAGTGTCCCACTCTAATCAGCTAATTAAAACCTGCAAAGGGTTCCTGAGCCTTTAAATGGTCTCTCAGTCTGGTTCAGAAGGAATCACAATCATGGGAAAGACTGCTGACCTGACAATTGCGCAGAAAACCATCATTGACACCCTCCATAAGGAGGGAAAGCCTCAAAAGGTAATTGCAAAAGAAGTTGGATGTTCCCAAAGTGCTGTATCAAAGCACATTAATAGAAAGTTATGTGGAAGGGAAAAGTGTGGAAGAAAAAGGTGCACAAGCAGCAGGGATGACCGTAGCCTGGAGAGGATTGTCAGGAAAAGGCCATTCAAAAGTGTTGGGGACTTTCACAAGGAGTGGACTGAGGCTGGAGTCAGTGCATCAAGAGCTTCCACACACACAGATGGATCCTGGACATGGGCTTCAAATGTTCCTCTTGTCAAGCTGCTCCTGAACAACAAACAATGTCAGAAGCATCTTACCCGGGCTAAAGAAAAACAGAACTGGTCTGTTGCTTAGTGGTCCAAAATCCTCTTTTCTGATGAGAGCAACTGTTGCATCTCATTTGGAAACCAAGGGCCCAGAGTCTGGAGGAAGAATGGAGAGGCACACACTGCAAGATGCTTTTAAGTCCAATGTGAAGTTTCCACAGTCTGTGTTGATTTGGGGAGCCATGTCATCTGCTGGTATTGGTCCACTGTGCTTCGTTAAGTCCAGGGTCAACGCTGCCATGTACCAGGAGATTTTGGAGCACTTCATGCTTCCTTCTGCAGACGAGCTTTATGGGGATGCTGACTTCATTTTCCAGCAGGACTTGACACCTGCCCACACTGCCAAAAGCACCAAAACCTGCTTCAATGACCGTGGGATTACTGTACTTGATTGGCCAGCAAACTCACCTGACCTGAACCCCATAGAGAATCTGTGGGGCATTGCCAAGAGAAAGATGAGAGACATGAGACTGAACAATGCAGAAGAGTTGAAGGCCACTATTGAAGCATCCTGGTCTTCCACAACATCTCAGCAGTGCCACAGGCTGATAGCTTCCATGCCACGCCGCATTGAGGCAGTAATTGCTGCAAAAGGGGCCCAAACCAAGTACTGAGTACATATGCATGCTTATACTTTTCAGAGGTCCGATATTGTTCTATGTACAATCCTTGTTTTATTGATTGCATGTAATATTCTAATTTTTTGAGATTGTGGATTTGGGATTTTCATGAGCTGTAAGTCATCATCATCACAATTATGACAAATCACGGCTTGAACTATCTTGCTTTGCATGTAATGAGTCTATCTCATGTATTAGTTTCACCTTTTAAGTTGCATGACTGAAATAAATGAACTTTTGCACAATATTCTAATTTTTTGAGTTTCACCTGTATTTCAGAGGGAGCGTGGTAGCCTAGTGATTAAGATGCCCGGTTTGTCAACAATTTGAGGCTCAAGTACTACATGACAGGGTGAGCTCCTATTTTTGCCCAAGCTTCTACCAGCAGCAGTTTGAAAACATGAAAACGCAAATAAATAATTTATCTCTTTTTAATGAGGATTCCAAGAACTGCAGGAAATGGTATAGCATGGGACAGGCATTCCAGCCTTTGTTTTTTAGAGCTTAGTGTAATTTTCATGTATACTTTGTCCTGAAATGGCAACAAAAACATCCCCCCTTCATTTCCAACAATTATGATTACAGTGGATTTGGGAGTTGCAGTTTGTTCCGTCTTTGTCCCATGAGGTCCTAGTCTCATGATGGTGAACGTATGGCATGTGTGCTGGAAATGGCACATAGAGCCATTTCTGCCGGCATGCAAGCCGTCATCCAGATCAAGTCCACTGTGCATGTGTGCGTGCCTCCTGCCAGCCAGCTGCTTGTTGGGGGGTATATGTGGGAGATGCTCACATGTGTGCAGAGGCACATGGTGTGTGCGGGGAGGTCACACATGCATGCAGAGGCATGTGGCACATAGGAGGGTTTGTACACGCATGCACAGGGGGCGGAGGGTGTACATGCATTGCATTATGGGTGCAGGCATGCATGCTCATGCATGTATGCAATTTTGGCACGTGAGGACGAAAAGGTTAGCCATCACTGTCCTAGTCAAATGGATATTAAACAAATAATCAATTAACACAATGCATGGATCCTGTTATTTCAATAATCTTGTGCATAAGACATTTTGCTTCTGATCATACGAACCACTAGTCATATAAACCTTTGTGCCATAATTAACATGTTAAACTTAAGGTGCCACAAGACTACCTGTGTAACAGAGATCTCCCTAAAACAGAGGTCCCCAAACTTGGCAACTTTTAAGACTTGTGCACATCAATTCCCTGGGACTTGGAAGTCCACAAGTCTTAAAGTTTATTTATTTGTTGTTTTTTTTCAAACATGTACAAGATAACAAATATAAGTATGAACACAAACAAGACAATGGGAGTAAATACAGATAAATGGGGATAGTAAGACAGGGACTGCAGGCACGCTGGTGCGCTTATGCATGCCCCCTTTAAGGATACTAAGTTTGGGGACCCCTGCCCTAAAACAACGAAAGAGTTGTTTTTATCACAACGAAGCCAGACCCACCGAAGACCCATTTCCGGCAGAGTTGGGGCGAGGGAGAGAAAAACAAACCAGGGTCTCTGCGGCGTCTGCTTTCCTTGCGTGCAGCCAGGAGTTCGCAAAAGGCAGGAAGATGAAAGTGCCAAGCTCGACCCGCACCAACACCTCGCCTATGCACCCCACTTTCTCAGCCTTCCATCCAGGCGACCTTTCCTTCCTGCTGAGGCTTTAGGTATACCCCCACGCGCCATTCCGCCGCAAACAGCCCAGCTCCCGACTGAGGGCAAAGCTAAAGCAGGAAGAAGCTGTGGCTCCAACCGCGCCTGCTCGTTGGCCTCGAGCATGCTCAGCCTGCGCCAGCAATGCCTTTTGCAGCAGCTGAGGCCGGAGCTAACGCGCGGTTTTCGGCTTCTCTGCGAGGCTGAGCTGCCCTGAAGGGCCTGGAGAGGTGAGCTTAAGGCGGTGAGCGGCGCGGGTTGGGGACGGGTAACTCCCGAGCCGGGGATCGGGATGGGTCTGCAGTCACCCCAGGCAGGCGGATTAAACGAGTGGGGTTCCTCGGGAACGCGGGCGGTGGAGCAGCCTTCTCCAGATTCGTGGTCGGCAAGGCGTGGGGGACCACAGCTCCCATGATTCCCTGCCAGTTGTGCTGCCTGAGGATTGTGGGAGTTGTAGGCCGAAGCGCCTAGAGGGCACTCGGTTGGAGGAGCACAGATGCCATCTGGGGGCAGGGGTCTCCAACCTTGGCTACTTTAAGGCCTGTGGACTTCAACTCCCAGAATTCCTCCGCCAGCTGGCGGAGGAATTCTGGGAGTTGAAGTCCACAAGTCTGAAAGTGGCCAAGGTTGGAGACCCCTGACCTGGGGTGTTCCTGTGAAGGAGGACATAAGAAGCCACTCTTCCTACTCTCACAACTGGAAGGACGATCGCCGGGAGCCTGCTTCAACGCTGCGTAGTTTGTTACTTCGAGCTGAAATCTGGAGTAGTTGCTTCAACTCCCCCTCCCCGTCTTTTTCTTACTCCTTTTCCTTCCCTTTTTTTCAAGGAGTTTCGATAGTTGTGCCTTTGTGTTTGATTTAAAGCAGTTGTGTCAGGAGGGTTAGGCCTCGAAAGGATTGAATCAGAAGCTCCTTTAAGGAGGGAGTAACTAGGGGTAGGGCTTGGCAACTCTGCAACGCGTGGCATCTTGAGGATACTCTTTATTTTCCGGCGTTAGCTTAGAGGAGTTATTTCTGGAACGTCTTAGGTAGTTAAGAGTGTAGTTATAGATTGCAGTTGTTGTACTGTTGGGTTATTTATTTACTGGCATGAAGTGCATTTTGTAATTGAGGAGCATGCGGGTTGTATTTTCAAGCAGTATAAATCATTTAGGGCAAGGGTTTCCAACCTTGGCAAATTTATTCCTAGAGGACTTCAATGCCCAGAATTCCCCAGCCAGCTTTTCTTTTTGCTTTGCTGGCTAGGGAATTCTGGGAGTTGAAGTCCTCCAGGCTTAAAATTGCCAAGGTTAAAGACCCCTGGTTTAGGGTCATTCATAGTCTGGCCTGGTCAGGTTTACTGGCCATTTCAAAAGTTTAACAAAACACATCTAGAGGTCAGTGTATTGCAGGGGGCTGGTTGATAATTTTGGCTAAGTTTATTTTATCAATTGAACACTTTTTTCTCTCAATAACAAAAATGTTAATCTCTCCCTTTTTTCTATATAATATTATGGGTTAAAAATTCTTTGTAAGCTAACTAATTCTCCCAATTTTATTCATTATTCTCTTAGTTAATTATTAGACATTGTAGTATAATTTTATAATTTGAAAATATTCAATCCATTGTTTGGGCATGGTGTGTTTGATGCTTCCCAGTATTTTGCACAAAGGAATATCATATAACAAGTTAATAAGATTTGTTTAGTTCCCTGAATATATAACAGAGAGGATGAAACTTCTTGCCCATCTGTATAGTTTTGACACACCATGTATAATAACCTAAATTTAATATTGTTAGACATTTTATTGTCAAGTTTCATTAATTAGAAAGAAAATCTGAATTTATAATATGATATATTCCCCAGAATGATAGTTAGCAGTAAATGTTTTGTTATGTAAGATTATTTTTTTAATAAAAACTAAGTTCAGTGTGGAAAGCTAAGGTGAAAATTAAATCATATAAGTTAGATGTAATTTAAATCTTGCCCAGTCATAATAATAAAACATTGTCTGGTTATGGTTTTGGATGTTTTATTTAAAAAAATAGAATTAATGTTTTAATAGTGTTTCTTTGAAAACTGTTGACAATTTATGGAAAAACAGGACACTTAAAGTGTCAAGTGTATACATGCAACAGTGAGTATTAAAATATGATTGCCTCAAACGTTTTTAAACTTTTTCTGATTTATTATTAAGAAAATGGATTTTTTGTTTTCAATTTTCTCAGCTCATGTTTTATTATTTTGATTTGTTATACAAACAGGCAGATATTTAAACAGAATTTGGAACTTTTATCCAATTATCAAGTCCTTATCAAATTCTGGATACCAATTCTTTGGTGAATGTGTTGTATTGTTACAGGATGTATTCTAAGCAAAGCTGCCTTTTGTAATTGACTGGTGATGATTCTGAACAATGGTATTCAAGTGGTGCTCCAGATATTTGGGGTTGCACTCAAGGCGCCTATTACTATTGATATTATTTTTTATTTATTTTGCCGTAGTCATTCTACTATTTGCAAACATTCTATTTGCAAATCTGTGTATTTTGTGATTTTTGCCAGGTCCTCTCTTCTCTGCTGTCTGACTCAGTGACTCTAGGCTTGCTCTTCTGAACCAATTCTTGAATTTGCAATTAAATGTTTTCAGGATTTAGCTAACTTAACTCAGCTTGCACAGTTGTCCAGTAAGAGCCATGAGGTTAGAGTGGTTAGAATGCAATATTGCAGGCTAATTATGCTGACTGCCAGGGGTTTGATCTTCACCAGCTCAAGACTGACTCAGCTTTCCATCCTTCCGAGGTTGGTAAAATGAAGATCCAAATTGTTGGGGGCAATATGCTGACTCTGTAAACAGCTTAGAGACTGTTGCAAAGCACTATGAAGTTGTATACGAATCTAAGTGCTATTGCTATATTACTAAGGCGGTATTGGTAATGTAAAAAAGCAGCACAATACATATGATTATTGAGAGAACTGCAAAAAAAAGGATGGCTTTTTTCTGGATAAAGCTTATTTTCCAGTGCAGGAAATTTCATTAGAATTGTCCTTGTTCTGGACATACTGTGTGTCATATATACTCATTAGAATATATACAAGTATACTTAAGAAATACTGTATATTAAAAACTACATAATTTTTCTTGCTGACAAATCCAGACATTTAAATATGAGTTGGAGAGAAATTCTTCCAATAAGTTCAAAATGGTAATTTCAGTATCTTTGGTGTTCAGACCATATTTCAGTTGGATTCATTCACATGACATTAACCATAATGTGATTTATTTGATCTTGCTTAGCATGTTGTTTAATTTTTGGTTTTTCTGGCAAGACATTGTTCAGCAAATGATATTTTTGTCAGGACTCCAACTTGTACCCCCAACTTTTTAGTTGCCAATTTTATTGTATGATGTAGTCAAATCCTTTCTATTTTTGTTAGACAATTTATTTTCATTCTATGTTCACTTTTTGTCCCAGTGGCTCATAATTTTAAGAACAAGAGTAGAATTTCCTAATTAAGAGACTATAGTAGTTGTTGGCTGCTGAGGAGTGTAATAATCTTATCACCATTTGGGGACCAGTGGCTAAGAATGACCATTGTAAATTTAATAGTTCTACAGCTTTGCATCTGAGTATTTTTATGGATTCTTTAATAAAAATTCAGAATAGAGGCATGTATTTGTGATGGAAAAATATGGGGCAAACTAATCTTGATAAATGTTTTTTTTCCAGAAAGTGAAAAATGCCTAAGAAGAAGACAGGTGCACGCAAGAAAGCTGAAAGTCGGAAGGAACGGGAAAAACAAAATAGAGCTTTAAGGGCTAATATTGATTTGGCCAAACATCCCTGCAATGCTTCAATGGTAATATTTAGTTCTTTAAGCTTTTTCTGTGCCAGATGTCTGATAAAATAATAGAATGCTAAAAGTAATCTTCCTTTGTTCGGCACAGAAGTATGGTTGGGTCAAATATTTGCAAATTTTCTTACACTAAGGAGAATACACGTGTAACCTTATAAAACTCACTAATATTAACACATTAAAAAAGTACATCTAAAACTATTATAGTAGACAAGGAGCATCCCTTTACCTTCTCTTTCAAGGATGCTGGTGTATGGATGACTTCAGAGGGAAAAAGATGAAGGATCCAGGCTTCATTTCCCTGAATTTAAAAAAAATGTGTATAAAGATGGCCAAACTCAAACCGGCCTGAAATCATATTCCAGAACTGATTTTTGGATTATTTGGTCTTATACTAAACAGATATAGTAGGAATTACCTAGAAGATACTTGATAAGGTCAGCCAATGATGGGTCATTTTCAGTTGCTATCCCTTAGAGATATTTTCAGCCCTTTGGAGAAGCTTAGAAATGATTCTGTCTGGGTGTGGATGAAAGGGGGTTAAGAAGCCCTTTTTATCTAAGATTGGAGAGGCAGAAACTGCCTAGATTATTGCAAAAGGTTTACTGGCAATAAAAAGAAAAGGCTTGAGCCCCCAAATTGTGATTTTTTTTTTTTGCTGGAGATGCTTCAGGAAAACCTGGTATCTTTTGCACAGGCAAAGCATGTGTGTTCTTACAGCAAGATTGATCTTTGTAGTGTGCTTTTTGAACTGCTGGGGCCTTAAAAATTATCAGTAAAAATGAGACAACATATTCAATACTAAGATGTTAGTACAGGTCTCAACAGAGTAAGGAATGGTATAGAAAGATCAAAGATAGTTTGGCTCTTATGATTGCCTCTCCAAAGTATGTACATTGCATTACAAATTTGACAACCCTAAAATATGGATATAAAAGCCCTCTTTCTTTCTGTTACAGGAATGTGACAAATGTCAAAGGTAAATACTCATTTTCAGGATTTTACGTACAATTCAAAATTGTTTAGCTATTTGTTTCATCCTGTTTTATTTATTTTAACAGGCGACAGAAAAATAGAGCTTTTTGCTACTTTTGCAACTCTACTCAAAAATTACCCATTTGTGCACAGTGTGGTAAGTGTGCCCAGTTTAACATTTTGATTACTGAGTTGCAGCAGTAGATTTCTGCTTGAAGTTAATTTCTTTTCTTCTGATTTCATGTTTCAAAGGTGATCAGTCTTTCGTTCTTTTGCTTCTTTAGGTATAGTGGTTTTAGGTATAATTATGTAGGTATTATGATATGAGATATTGAATTAAGATGAAGCAAATTCCAGTGTCCAGCAGTGGCTTGGAGGTATACGTGCGTACAGGGCTATTATGGATATTCTGAGAAGTTTTCCTCTGTTCAATAAACACCTTCATCAGCTTGCTAAGCAAAGGAGTGGCAAAAATGCAAAAGCAATGATGTATGGGGAAAGTGCAGAAGCTTCCATAGTAGGAACACAAAGTTCCCAGCTAATCCAGAATTAGAGCACAGTTCTATAAAGCAATATTGTTTTATTAAAAGAAATACAGAAATTATCAAAACAGGAAAGGACTTTTAAAAAAAAATATTTTATTTTTTAAAAACAAAAATACAAATCTCTATTCTCATTAACAGTGTTCATGTCATTATTAACACATAACTCTTCTTTTATACGTAAACATCAACTCTTATTTCTATCCTCCACCCATTTGTACCACCTATCCAAAACCGCATAATAGTCCGAGTCATCTTTGCCTCCATTGTGAATTTATCCAGTTCCGCACAATCCATTATTTTTTGTGTCAAGTCTTCATCAGATGGTATCTTTTCCTTCTTCCATCCCTGTGCGAAGGCTATTCTCATCACAGTTATATGTATAATGATGTATCGGATGACCTTGCTCAATTTCCCCTTAATTATTCCTAATAAAAATATTTCCAGTTCAAGTTCTAATTTGTGCTCTGTAATTTCTAATAACCATCTTTGTACCCTTATCCAATATTTTTTAACCTCTGGACACTGCCACCACATATGGAAGAACATTCCTTCTTTGTATTTACACTTCCAACATTCTGCTTTTGTGTTTGGATACATTTTGGCCAGTCTTGCTGGGGCTAGGTGCCATCTACAAAACATTTTATATTGATTTTGTTTAAATGCTGTTGACAATGTCAATTTACAGTTGTCAATTCACATTTTTTCCCAATCCTCTAAATTTATATTATGCCCTACATTTTTTGCCCAGGCAATCATTGATCCATTTACTATTTCCTCTTCTAATTCCACTTCCAACAAATAGTTATACATTCTTGTTATAAATTTTATCTCCTTGCCTGTCAAAATTTGGTCCAGTTGTTGTAAGTTCTTTTCTATCCCTTGTTCTTCTAAGTCTTTCCTCAATTTTGTCTGAATTTATAAGTATGACCACCAATCTATAATTATGTCTTGTTCTTTTAATTTATCAATTGTTTTTAACTTCCCCTGATATCTAATAGTTCTTCATATCTGACCATTTTCCTTGTATCTTTCATATTTGGCTGTAATATTGCTTCCATTGGTGAGACCCATTTTGGTATCTTCATATAATGTTTTCTTTTAACCTTTTCCCAAGTTTGCAGTAGTGATTCTCTTATCAAATGTCTATGGAAGTATGGAAGGAAAGAGAACTTTTAATGGAGCTTGGTGGAATATGATTTGGAATAGGGGAAAGGATTGTGCCATTTTCTGGCTGTTCCTTTTTTGATCTAAAGATTTTCCTCCTGGCTTTCTTTTATTTTCTTCCTTTTCCTTTTTATTTTGTATTCAGTTATTCAGTTTCTATGGTCTCCCATCTCAAGCAACTCTAGGAAATAAACAATTATAAGTATCAATTAAAATGAAACACAATAATATATAGGTAGATAGATATAGATATATAGCAGCTGCAAACAATTATCCATAAATGTTGATATAACCAGGAAATGCCTTTGACATACTTGAAACTCCAGGCCCAGACACATAATCAAGCCAAAAAATAAATAATATGTATTTCAGAAGGGCTTTTTCCCTTGTGAAATATGGAGTTGTAGATTTATAGTGCACCCTTATTTCTTCCTTTGTATGCCATTATTGAACTGTTATTTCTTGGAAAAAGATCAACCCATCCGGAGAATGTACTGGCAACTACTTTCTTGCTCCCATCTTCTGCAGTGATCACTACAAGTCACTACTTCTAGTAATAGTCACAACATTACTAGTCCACTTTAGGCATGAAAGGGTGATTTGGATCAGTCACGCTATCTCAGCCCAATTCACCACATGGGTTTTTATTTGTGGGGAAAATAGGAGGAGGAAGGAGTATTATGTGTGTTCACCACCTGGAATTTTTTTTTTAAATAATGAAGATGGAATATAAATAAATAATAAAAATAAAAAAATGACTGCTACAAGCATCAGATAACTTCTTTTCTCTTGTTTTGTTCAGAGCATAAAGTATTAAGTGATTGTTAGAATTTGAATTCTGCCTCTTAACATCTTTTTCATGTGCATAAGAGGCAGAATTTATTATTTATTCTATTTTATATGCATTCTTAAGACCAATTTTCAGATAGCAGGAGAAACAAAAATCAGTAAGAGTTCTGGTGTGGAAAATTTACCACCAAATCTATTGTTTGTAGCTAGACACTATATTGTAACCAAATTTGTTTTGACTCATTTGACAGAGATAGTCAACTGATGGATTTAGGCCAGGCAATCAGAACACTGAACTACTCAGCAACAATATCAGTAGACACATCAGTAGAAAATCTATTAAAAAGTGGACCACAAAAACAGAATCACTGGTTGTCACATACAGTTCAAATCACTCAAGGACAATATTAATATCTTTTGGCCTTTACTGGCTGATAAGACTGTACTTTCTCGCGTAAGATTAGAAGCACCTTACTTGCTCTTCCTCTAATGTGATATATGTCATCAGGTGTCAACAGTGCCTGTCTGGAGTCTTTGTATGACAAGCCAATCTTTGAGCAAAAGAATTAACAGTCACAGGTTTGACACCAAGACTCAAAACAAGGACCATTTCAACCTGCTAGGACAATCCATTGCCAAAATCAAAGTGACCATTATGGAAAAACAGACTTAACACGTGATTGAGTGAGATATTGCTGATCTTATGTACATCAAAAGGTTTCAGTTTTCTTAAATATGTCAAATTCAGGTATTTTTTTAAACACACTAGAGTTGTTAATTGATAAGGTACTTGTAATCTGTCTCCAATGTAATCTGTATCTGCCTAACTGGCCATCACCCATTAAATTCTACATCAGTATAGCTACTCCTTGCTTCTGATGAAATAAACTGCAACTCATGAGAGTTGTGCCTTTCAGTAAAACTTGTTCATTGGAAAAAGTGCCACTAAACTCTAGAGTTTCATTGAGCAAGAGGAAGAGGAAAGAAAGTATCTCTCCTAGATTGATTCATCTGTCTTGTGGCTCATACATCCCATGTTTTAAAACAAAAAGGAATCTTTCCCCAAATTATTAATTTGGTATGTACACTAACAACTAAAAGTTAATAGAATTAAATGAAATGTATTAACTGAATGACATTATTAATCCTTCTTAAATAATATTTTTATGTCTTTTTTAATAGGAAAGACAAAATGTATGATGAAATCCTCAGACTGTGTCATAAAACATGCTGGAGTGTATAGCACTGGGCTTGCAATGGTGGTATGTATCTGAAGTCAGTTATAGTACATGGCTAAGGTTTATGGTGGATTAATTAATTATTGCAGAAAGGACTTTGTTTGGCAGCATTGGTGTCTTCTGGGTAGCAAAATTTAGGATTGGAATATTTGAATGGGCATTTGTGCATCTCAATGAAATCAATTCAGCTGAATTTAGAATGAACTGGATTGTGTCCACCTTATGAAAGTATTAATGGACAGGTAGTCCTCAACTTACATCAGTTTGTTCAGTGACAGTTCAAAATTACAGCAGCGCTGAAAAAAACTTAGTTATGGTCACCCTTATGACCATTGCAGCATCCCCATGGTCACATGATCAAAACTCGGGAGCTTGGCAAGCAACCCATATTTATGACGGTTGCCATTGTTTTGGCGTTATGTGATCACCTTTTACAGTCTTCTGATAAGCAAAGTCAAGGGGGAAACAAGATTCACTTAATCATGTTAGTAACAACTGCAGTGATTCACTCAACAGCTGTGGCAAGAAAGGTTGTAAAATGAGGCAAACCGCACTTAACAAATGTCTCACTTAGCAACAGAAATATTGAGCTCAATGGTGGTCATAAGTCGAGGGCTACCCGTATTTGCTTTGAGAGAGTGAACTAGCCTGGAATCTTAACTACTATTACTGTTAATCTTCTCATCCCTCCTTATCACCCATCCCCTCCCACTTGTGACTGTATGACTGTAACTTTGTCACTTGTATCCTTATGATTTATATTGACTGTTTCCTCGTATGATTTGATAGCTTGTTGTACCCTATGACTATCATTAAGTGTTGTACCTTATGATTTTTGACTCTTGACAAATGTATCTTTTCTTTTATGTATACTGAGAGCATTTGCACCAAGACAAATTCCTTATGTATCCAATCACACTTGGCCAATAAATAATTGAATTCTATTCTATTCCATTCCATTCTGTTCTATTCTATTAAAATGGAAATAAAAGCAAAATTGGGTAGGTGGGCTTCTTCATGTTCCCTTCCCTTCCCTTGGGTAAGATCTTGGCATTTAAGCCCGAAAGGTGATTGTTGAAAACTGGCCTGATACAAAGTTGTTTCTTCCCATTTTTTTTTACACATTCTGGTTAGGCAGAAAGTGTAGAAAGGATTGATCCATCCAGGGAAAGTTGCCAGGAGCTCTTGGTGTGCTTTGGCACTTCCATCTGGCCTAACAGCATTCTCCAGCTCTATGTTTTATGACTTTGTGTCAAGAATGGGTAGAGTTGATGCTAAATTAAAGGTGCCACTGAAGATTAAGAATTGAGAAAGGAGTACACTGGTGAGGATTTACCGTCCCTGGAAATTGATGTGTAGTCAAGGTAAATGTCTTTCATTAGAAGTCAGATATAGCTGATAATAAATCTGTTACCTCTTTTTTCACAGGGGGCAATATGTGATTTCTGTGAAGCTTGGGTTTGCCACGGCAGAAAATGTTTGAGCACCCATGCCTGCATCTGTCCTCTGGCTGATGCAGAATGCATTGAATGCGAGAGAGGGGTCTGGGATCATGGTGAGTTTTTTCTTGGTGAGAAGGAAGCAAATTAATGTAAATAATCTTTCTTACAATTTCTCCAACTGTTCTTTATTGTATATGTGTTTGTATATGCATGCTTGTGTGCACACACACAAACCTCTGTGGTAAAGTTGATAACAGTCCATGAAATTCATGCAATGATGTTTTAAATCTTTCATGTTTTCTGTGAGACTTTTCATTGTGACTACTAATTCTGTTATGCAGGCAGTCCTCGACTTATGACCACAATTGAGCCCCAAATTTCTGTTGCTAAGCAAGACAGTTATTAACTGAGTTTTGCCCCACTTTACAACCTTTCTTGTCACAGTTGTTAAGTGAATCACTGCTACTAAGTTAATACAGTTGTTAAGTGAATCTGCTTTCCCCATTGACTTTGCTTGTCAGAAGATCGTAAAAGGTGATCGCATGACCCTGAGAGCTTCATAAGTATGAGTCAGTTGCCAGTCTTCTGAATTTTGATCCTGTGACCATGGGGAGGCTACAACGGCTATAAGTGTGACCATAAGTCAGTTTTTTCAGTGCTATTGTAACTTCAAACTGTCACTAAATGAACTGTTGTAAGTCAAGGACTGCCTGATGTTAATATTTTCATACGGTGGACATAATGCAGTTCCATTCTAAATTTATCTGAATTGGGATTAGGGTTAAGGTTAGCCTACTTGGAGTCATGACTAAAAACCAATGCTAAGGTTTCCTAGAGGTTTTCGAAGGAAAGGGAAATTGACAGCTTTTCATTTGGAGCTGTTTGTGGACCAGAGTAAAATACTGGAGTTGGCCATGACTCCAAGTAGCAACAGCAACAGCACTTGGACTTATATATCGCTTCACAGTGCTTTACAGCCATCTCTAAGCGGCTTACAGAGTCAGCATAATGCCCCCAACAATCTGGCTCCTTACTGACCTCAGAAGGATGGAAAGCTGAGTCAAATTTGAGCCGATGAGGTTTGAACTACCGAATTGCTGGCAACAGGCACTCAGCAGAAGCAGCCAGCAGTACTGCTGTCCACGGCTGGAATCACAGCAGCTTGGGCAACCGTCGTGCCCTAACCTACAGCTCATTGACTGCTAAGTAGACCTAACCCTAACTCTAGATTTATTTAGTGACTTTAAATAGTCACTAAATGAATGGTTGTAAATTGAGGACTATCTGTATTTTTATGTTTATTTAAACAAAATTAAAACTTTATATTTTTAGATATGTAAGAAAGGAGGATGCAATTTTACACAGCTATCTGGTAAAACATGTTGTTGTACATAGTGCGACTATTGAGTTAGCATGCATGGTAAATAAACTATAAAGTCATTTTTTTTTGTATTGTCTTTGTTCAGATTTTTGAGTTTTCATAGTCTCTGGTAGGATATGCTGCAATTGGTTTGGTTCAATCTGCACTCTTTTCACTGAACCCTACAGGTGGCAGGATATTTAGCTGCTCCTTTTGCCACAATTTCCTTTGTGAGGATGATCAGTTTGAGCATCAAGCCAGCTGCCAAGTTCTGGAAGCTGAAACCTTTAAATGTAAGCTTTACTCCTAATGGCTCTGTATCAAATTAAGCATGATTTTAACTGTTTCTGTGATTTAGCTCAAATCCAAAGGGCCGTTCAATAATGAATTTCAAATTGATGACTTAGAAAGTAGTATGAAATGGGAGGTGTCTGGCCCTGTTACTTTCATGACTGAATAACGGAGTTGGAAGGGACCTTGAATATTTTCTAATCCAATCCCCTGCTCAAGTAGGAAACGCCATAGCATTTCAGGTAAATAGTTGTCCAGTCTCCTCTTAAAAATCTGTAGTGTTGGAGCATTCACAACTTCTGGAGGCAAGTTGTTCCATTGATTAATAATTCTAACTGTCAGGAAATTTCTTCTTAGTTCTTGGTTCTCTTCTTGATTGATTTCCATCCATTGTTTCTTGTTCTGCCTTCTGGTGCTTTGGAGAATAGACTGACCAGGTTTCTGATGTATAATGCTTGCTACATTTGAAACAAATTTGTACGCATAATGCCCAAGTTTGAGGGGTGGTGTTTAAAGAAAGGCAGCAAAAAGACTGAAGCTTAAACTACAGTAGTTTCTCTTTGCAGATTCTGATCTTGGAAGAGTAGATCACTTTTTTTAATAAAGGCTGCAGTTTCTGTATCAGAAGCCAGGCACAAAAAACTGTGTCCACTTCATGTAGATCTAATAAAAGACTGCATTAGGCGTAAAATGCTTTATTCAATTTTGGCTTAGCCAATGATGTAAACCTGCTGTGGTTTGCAAACCAGGGCTTATGAATTATGTGTGGTCTAAGTTTAACCTTGTTTAAAAAGTGAGTAGTTTGCTATACTACAATCTTTTACAACTATAGAAAATTGTTTTTTTGTTTGTAGTTTCTGTTGCTTTATTGAGCCCTAAGTAAATCTGTTTCTATGTAAATCTGTCTCATCCAGAACTGCCTGAATTTTTCTAACATCCTCACATCTCTTGTCGTTTTGTCCAGTGCTGCTTTTTTTGTCTTTGCCTGAACAGTCTGTCCTGAAATTGGACATGGGGAAGGGGCAGTTCTTCTCAACAGGTGCCTTTGGGTGATCATTGGAGTCTCTGGTCTTAGATCAGGACTCCTGCAATTTGCTATTGAAATGAAGCTGCTCTCGGTGCCTCATTAAAATCCCCATTTTCTCTCATCTATAAGTGTTCAGTTCCATTGTACTTTGCTGAGGGAGAGCCTAAGGTGGTCCATTGAAGTAAAGAGTCGACCTTGATTTAAAAGACACCAAGAAAAAAGAGGGCAAAGCAACAAAAACTCTTCTCATTCAGCCATGCCTTTTATCTTGCCTGTTAGGTGTTTCCTGCAATCGACTGGGGCAGCATTCATGTCTCCGCTGTAAGGTACAAGCAAAAACATTTCCAAGTAAATGTATCCCATTTCGTATTCACAGGCTTTCAACCTGCTGGCAGCTCTCATAATTCATTTTCCATAATACATTAAAAATGCTTTGTGGTGTTTTTTGTAATGGTCTGTGTCCTGTTTCTATTATACTTTGATTAACTTTCATGCTGTGATTTTAATGTGATGCTAAAACTTTCCCTCCAGTTCCCATAAAACACTAGCACCTGCCCTGGATTATTGTCCAGGCTACCATCTGCTGGTTTCCTTTCATTCAAAGCATTGTAGGTTTTCATATCAACCTGGATATTTCTGTAGCAGTTGCTTATAACTGGTATTGCTAAAATCATACCTCATTATGCTGCATCTCCTCCATCTTTTACACCTACTACCCTTCAGGGAATTCTGGAAAATGAATTATTTCATTGTCTTCAGGCATCCATGCTGTTCTGGATTCTCCAGCTATTTAAAAGTGATAGCATTTCCTGCAGGGTGGTTGACTTTTTTTTGTAGTCTCAGCATTTGTTAATAGTGGCAGAATGAATGCCTATGACATCATTATCTGTAAAACAGATAGATACAATTATTTGACAGGAGAAAGGTATCACTTGTTTTATTCTGTGTTTTTAGTGTTACAGAATGTCATTTTACTGATTTGCAAGATCAGTTGATCTTTTGATAGAGCAGTCCTATACTTCATTACAATTAATCCTCAACTTACAACTGTAATTGAATCTGGAATTATGGTCATAAATCATAGTGATCGTAAGTTGCAACACATGACCAGACCCAATTTTTAAAACATTTTTTGTGGTATTAAGTGAATGCCTCGGTTGTTAAGTGATTTCCCCCAAATTGGTGTTTTTGTTGAAACCAGAAATAAACACTGGGAACTGTCCAAAAATATTGCAAATTGCAGTCACATGACCATGGGACAATATAAACAGCCATAAAGGTGAGCTGGTTGCTAGGCACTCAAAATCATATGATCATAGGAAGAGTAAGGTCATAACTTCAAACAGTCATTAAGCAACTGGTAATAAGTCATGGACTACCCGTATCTCCTGTCTTTCCCTCTGATTGGGGTGACACCCCACAGTCAGAGTTGGTTCACACTCTGAGGATTCTTCTGGCCTCGGCCTTCTGCTTAAAGAGCAGTTCTAGCCATGGCCAGGAGGCCCTTTGCATACATATAACTTGTGCACTAATTGTGCCCTTTCCTAGTTTGGGTGGGATTGTTCATGGTCTTTCCTTGTCTTTGTTACCTCCCAATTAGACTATTGTAATATGCTCTACATGGGGGCTTCCCTTAAAGAGCATTCAGAAGCTTCAGCTAGTTCATAATGCAACACCATGGACGATATTGGGTAGATCATGGTATATCTCTGTAACACCCGTGCTATGTGGCTCCCACTAGGTTCCCAGGAGTTAGTTATCACCTTTGAATTCTACATGGTATGGGGCAGCTTATTTGCAACATTGCCTAGCCACAATTGTTTCTACTTGTCTCACTAGATCTAACAGGGTTGGCAAGTCCTCTCAGTAAAAGAATATTATTACCCGATGGGGTCTTAGAAGCAGGTCTTCTTTGTTATGGTGCTTGCCTTATGGGACAGCCTCCCTACACAGATAATGACGGCCTTGGCCCTGTGATCTTTAGGGTGGGAAAATAAAGACTTGAGGGGTATGAATGGTGCCAGCATTAATGGATAGTTATTCATGAATGTGAGATTTATTGGATGCTCAGGGCTGCTTTTCATTTCAATAAGTTTTTAAGTAATTGTGGGGGTTGTTTTTACTTTCATTGGTCACCAAAACACTCATTTTTACTGATGTATAAATTATACCTACAGGCATGCTTCTGCGATGATCATACAAGAAGCAAGGTTTTCAAACAAGAAAAGGGAAGAGAGCCTCCATGTCCTAAGTGTGGGCATGAAACACAACAAACCAAGGACCTGAGCATGTCAAGTAAGTTTGCCTTCCAAGATTTGTATTTTTCACACCCAGTAGAATGGAAGTAATGATCTACTTAAGTTTGGCTGACATAACAGAGTGTATAGCATTGTACTGTCATTTAAGAATGTTTATTCTGAATTTAAAAGTAGTTTTCATACTTTTTGCCTCAGGGGAAACTTTTGTCACACTCCTACAAACACATAATCTGGTTTAATGACAACTTCAGTGACTATTCAAACTTATAACTGCAGTAGCGGTACTTACAACTAATTCTGATACTCATGACCATCACAGCAATCACATGTTCATGATTTGCAACCTTCACTGCAGGCTTCCAACAAGCAAACATAATGGGGAAGCCACTAAAAATTTGCAAGTTGTGGTATCCGAGGTCCTTGGTTATTGATGACTGCCAGAATTATTGCTAAGCAGCACATTCAACATGGCCTTTTGATTTAGGACATCAATTACTGAGGGAATTTCCAGGCTCAATTAGCATCAAATAGGCAAGGACAACCTGTACATCAGGTCTTTAATTGATTTTTTCTACATTTTTGGTGCATCCATGATGCTCCATAGAAAACGTACGAAAAATTTTCATGCTTTTCCGTCGAGAATCCAATATCTATAGCACTTTCCTTGATACATAGATAAGCAAAATATAACAGAAACTTCTGTACCTTTCTCCATTTCTTTTTCCAGCTCGCTCTCTGAGATTTGGCCGTCAGACAGGAGGCGAAGAAAGTGATGGGGCTTCTGGTTATGATGTCTATTGGAAGAATCTTGCATCTGGCAGAGGTGTTGATACTGGAGATAATGATGAAGAATATGATGATTATGAGGCAGAGGATGATGAAGATGATGATAATGAGGAAGGAGGGAAAGATTCGGAATCAGAGGCAACCGATATGTTCAGCAACTTGAATTTAGGAAGGACCTACGCTAGTGGTTATGCACACTATGAAGAATCTGCTGAATAACGCTATTGTCCTTAGCACACTTAGCAAGAACTAAATCCCCTTGAACTTAGTCGTACTTACCTTTGGGGTAAGATCTATGGTTAGGTCTAGTTCTAGGCCTTGCTTAGAAAGAAATAAACAGTGAGAAGATCTCTGTATGTGCTTAGTGAAATTTATGTGGGGCATTGGTATAACAGAGGGACACTTTGAATAGGAAAGCTTATTAGGCAATAAAGGAATGGAGTAGTTGAATGATCAGGATTTGGTCCAATGGAGCATCCTGTATGGGCATTCACATGATATTAGGGGACCTTAGATTCTTTCTGCCCATTCAGGACAAAAGTGTGAGGAGATTAAGACAATATTTACTTCCATGCAGTCATCAAGTGTGAAGTTCTTGAGTAATTCTGGTGGTTGGTTTTGACATCATGCTCCATAAACTAAGAAAATCAGTGGCAATGGGCATCTACAGTCTTTCTGTATCAAAAGTTATTTCCTGTCATGTGCAAATGATTTCCCCCCCATAAATATTGATTTAGCTTTGGCAATGGGGAAATGCAAGCTATTGTAGTTGAATAGATAAATTGAAATTAAATTTACTTTGATGGTTGTGTCAGCAAGGCTGATCAATACATTTCCTTGCAATTTACTTCTGTAACACGTATCAGTTCTTGCCATTTTGACATGCTATACATTAATTGGAAATTTGCAGCCACCTGCAATGTGATCTTAATAAATTTTTGATTTTCTATTTATCACCATAAAACTGACACTGCATCTGTCAATCATATTCACATTCTGTATTTTTTATACTTTCCTGCAAGAGGGCAGTGAATTCGTGGAAATAAGATGGGAGTTCTCAAATCAGTAAAAGTGAAAAATGAAATAGTGGGACAGAACCTAAATGCCTATATTTTTAGTATGGATAAATTGGCCTTTCCCACCTGGTAATGGAGAGAGAGAGATTACCATTATTGCCAGTTTCAATCAATGTGATGGAAAATGAAATACAATATGCCTAGAAAGTTCAAAATTGTGAAGAACTCTCCTGTGTTACACCCATTGCTGTGTTCATCCAAACTCACATGTACACTGAGTCTATCAAAAGAAACTTCATAGCTGTGCTATGCACACAGTGGAGATATACATCATTGGCTCTGCTATTTGAAGAAATTCCAATTATGTGACTAGCCAAAATTAAAGTAGTAGTTGAAAATGAAAACTAGAATAAAATTAGTGTGGCAATATATTTGCAAGCAGTGGGGAAGAATAATCGGGCAAGTGTTAACCCTATTTTTTTAATGTTTTACATGTGCAACCATGACTAAAGCACTCACTGTAATTGTTCCTGTTTAATAGTATTTTCATAATATAGGGCTATCTATTAATTCTAAATAGGAAAGCTAATAGGGAAAAAAGCACCTATTTATCAAAATGGAGGTGCAGCCAAGAAGACATCAGTGATTGATTGTATTAACTGAAGGAAGCTAAATTGTTGATAAAAATAACACTGCAGACAAAATTAATTAGAAAGTGTAGCTATAGGTAATAATAGGTAATAAGTGTTGTAGACAAATGGAATAATATCAGACATCCTTTCCATACTGTCCCATTTTCTAGAACAAGAGGCTTTCCAAGTTCAGAGCTATAAGGAGCAAATCCAGAAATGAGAAAACAATGGTCTAATTTTTGGATTGGATTTTTAGGAGCAGAGTTCAAAAGACATTTATGATCCATTTTAAATGTCAGGCACTTATTGCCAAACATTAAAGGCCAAAATATTGTACCACTGTTATTGCAGCTGAGTGTTAGTTGAACCTGAGATATGAAGGAGATTGCTACCAGCCAGTGATTTCTCCCTACTTTAAGATCTGTGTTAGGTGAAAAATGACATTTGATATAACTTCCTTAAGTCTGTTTGTTTGAACCCCTGAACCTGTCCAATACCTGCTAATTGGCTTCTTCAATTATGTGACTATTAATAAGGACATTGAAAGATGATTCAGTTTGTCACTAACTTCTTATGAAAACAGCTAATGTTTATAATTAGCCTGTGAGTTCACTCACAGTTATGTTTCATAGTTGAACTGACTTCCAAGCAGAATTCACATGTAAGGCATGCTTCCTGCTAGCCATCAAACCAAGAATTGGATGAGTAGCATTTTGGGTAGGAAAGGGATACTTCATCCTGTGTATGGAGAAAGGCTTAATCCAGTTACAAAAGCATCCAAACAAGTCCCTGGAAGGAGCAAACATTCTGATCTTGGAAATAGGTAGCATATTTCAGATTAGAAAAAACAGTGCTTGTGGGACTCATAAAGAATGAATCAATCCTGCATCAGTTTGCTAAGCCAAACAATAGATGAAAACTAAGCAAATAGTTGTCATAAGGACGAAGACAATTATTTGCATATAAACAGAGGTGGGCTGCACTTACGTTACCAACCAGCGAACTGGTTGTGAGCGTGTACCTCATGTTTTGTTATCTTGATAGTTCATTTCATTTAACCCTCTCTCTATTCTATTGTGGGTCTCATACATTAAATGGACAACAATGCAATTAAAATCAATTTAAAACTTAGGTTTTAAATTTTATGTTTTACTCATGTAGTTATTTCTAGCAAATTTACCTAGTAATAGTACATGTTTTTCTGTGAATAACTACAGTTTAATGTGGCTATATAAAGTAGCATATTCAGTACAATTCCAGTTAAAATATTAGTATTATGTAATAAGTCCTCTAAGATAAAATTCAGTGATAGTTAAATTAAAAATAAAAACAGAATTATATCCATTGTAAGCCCCTCTTAAAAATTGGAAAAGAGTAAGAATTTATTTGGCATCTAAAAGCCAAAGTTCTGAGCCAAGTTTCTGTTTTGAAATTAATGACAAACTAAAAATAAATCATTCTAAATTAGAAATGATCATGTCTTAAATCAGAATACATGAGTTGAAGACAAAATAAAAGTAGGATTGTGCAACAGCCTATAGGGTGTAAAATCAGAAAGTTTTAATTGAAGTCAAACCATTTCTTTCAGGCAGCTTTAAGTTTCTTCTTCCTAACCAATAGCTTCAAAAAATTGGATAGATAAGGCCTGAAATCTCATAGAGAAGGTATTTCACAACTAAGGAGTCAGCCATGAGAAATTCAATCTTGGAATGCATACAAAGTACAGAATGCAAAGGAATATAATGAAGTTTGATAGAATGAAGGCATCAGTAAAGCATGACATCAAGAGACAACTTTCATCATATCCCTGCAGGAGCACAATTCTTATGGATAGGCAATTTTAAAAAAATATCTTCCCTCTGGCACTTCTGAAGGAATAAGTATCACTTTGTTCTAGTTTCTTCTATGTCTACAGTAAACCTATAATACTGTGAGGTCTGAGGCACATTTCAGAAAGTGGCTTATGGGATGATCTACTGGCAATTTACCAGCTCTGCCTAGATCAGCATAATATTTAATCAGGACTGGTCTATTGGTAATTTAGGAGTTCTGCTTAGGTCAGCCTAATATATTATTTAATAAGTAATGTAGGATCCAGCCCCTCTTTAGTTCTTGAAAAAAATATCATATGCTTATTTATTTATAAAGATTTCATCCGCTGAAACTTAAGAGTTATCAAAGGGGCAAGGGCCTTGGTAAGGACTAGAAGAAAAAAATAATCGGAACCCAACTGGCATTACTTTCATCATAGAGAGAAATCATCATTGGGGGGGGGGGGGGACATTAGAGGCACAATATCACCTGAAGGAACACCTTAGATAATCTTAACTAGACTCATAATGGAGGCACAGCTGGGAAATTACCCAGGTTGTGCTCTGTAGATGAGACAAGATTTGGCTTGAAATAATTTAACAGCTGCTGGAAGCCAATGTTCCCCTCTTGTCCTGTAAAAATACAAGTTGGCTTTTGTGCATTTAGTTTAACAGTGTCATGTACCCTTCAGTTATTTCAGCCTAAAGTACCATCCTCAAGTACTTAAAGCATGAAACCTGCGCAATGTAAATCTTGTTGATATGCCAAGAATAGTTTTTAGTCCTGGCAAATACCACAACATTAGTTTTAAGAGTAATTTATCTCCAATTGGTAATCTTTGCACTATTGAGCAAGGAATCATAATGCTTTCTTAAGGCCACAAGGGGTCCTAAAAAGGATCCTAGCATTGTCAAAATTGAGATAACTCAGTCAGTTACATACCACTTCTCTTAATTCTGTGATTTTTATGGGTGGCCCAAGTTTGCGTTTATGGGTCATATTAAACGATGGGTTGACTAGCATGGTTTATTGAATATGTCATCAAATCATAAGTCATGGTATGCAAACTACAATGGATTTGCCATGGTGTACAAGCTACAATATAATTATTGGACTCACTCTATAACTGGCACCACTCTAGAAATATTGCACAATGTCTGTTCAACTGTTGTCTGCTGAAGCAATTTATTTCTAGCTCAACTCTTGGACAGCAAAAAATGTTGCAAATCCAATTTTCCAGCTGAAGCACGAGCTCTGCAGAGCTTGGGCTGTTTTCATATTTGTATAATTTTCTACTTCACAGCTTGTGGCCTGTTTCTCTCAACTAGAAGTTTAGCCATATGACAATATGGTGAAAACTTACCTATGGTGAAACATTTCACCAACTTTTAAATTGTGAGGAGAACAATAGTGCCAAGGCAACTTTCTCCTATTTTTAGCAGCTATGCTAATTTTGACAAATTATCAGACAAATGAGAAAGTGTGTAGGAGGACTAATTGTTTGCAAATGTTCTCCTCAGGCTGAGAACAATAGTCAGTTTTGAAAGATTTTGGAGAGATATGCACAAAATGATGGTGGCAATGTAGAGGTGATGTTGGAGTATGAAAAATAAAACAGACATACTTTATTGATCATTGGAACTTGTCCACTGTACACAGCAATAACTGGTTTAACTAGTATTAAGAATTTCTACCTTGTTTCTTATCTCCTTGATAATCTTGATAAAACTAGAGGGTCAGCTAATTCTTACTAACAGAGATGAAATGATAGAGGGGAGTTGAAGTTGCGAAAACTTTGAAGGACAGTGACCATGACATACTGGAATTTAATATAATGCAGGTACAAGTAATAGAATAAAGTCAAACCAGTCTTAAACTTTAAGAGAGCTGACTTCAACAAACTAAGAGTTTAGGAATGATTCCATGGATGAAAATCCTAAAGGGGAAAACAACTCGCTTGGGAAATTCTGACAAATCAAATTATCAAAGCCTAATCTAACACATATTATAGAGAAAGAAAAACAGGAGAGCCCTGATAAAACCAGCATGGTTGCCTAAAGAACTCTCTAACAAACAGAGAGAGAGAAAGTATAAAAAATGGACAAATAACTAAAGCAGAATACCAGCAAATAGCCTGAATCTGCAAGGATGGAGTTAGGAAAGCTAATGCTTAGAATTGACTAAGATTTGTAACAAATACCAGAAAGAATTTTTAAAATGTTTCTTTCAATATGTAGAAACAAAAAAAAAAAGTCAAGGAAGCAATTAATCCACTTGTGGGAGAAAATGGCAAGGAGGTACTTGGTAGCAGCAAGAAAGCAGAACTGCTTAATTCACTCTTTGCATTTTTCTTCATGCAAAAGGAAAAAATAGCTCAACCTATCAAAAGCAGCACTGCAGGAGACAGAACAGAAATACAAATCAAAATAGGCAAGAAAATGAGAAGACATTTATCAACTCTAGATGAGTTCAAATTGCCAGGACCAGATGGATTACATCCCAGAGTTCTGAAGGGGCTGGCAGATGTGATGTTGGAACCGCTGAACAAAATTTTCCAGAGCTCCTGGAGCATGGGGAATTACCAGAGGCCTGGAAAAGAGTTGGTGTGATTCCAATCTTCAAAAAGGAAACCAGTGAAACCAGTCCATCTAACATCAATACTTGGAAAAGTGCAGAAAAAGATAATCAAGCAGTGGATTTGTAAGCAATTAGAGACAAGCAAAGTGATTATTAGAAGCCAGCATGGGCTTGCTAAAACAAATCATACCAAGCAAATCTTATTGCCTTCTTTGACAAAGTTCTTAAATTAGTGGATCAGGGAAAATGCAGTGGACAAACTTTACTTAGACTTCAGTAAGGTATTTGATAAAGTAAACAACAGCTTATTTCTTGGTTTGATAGAATAATGTGGGATACACAGGACCATCACCAAATAAATTTGCTATTAACTGACCAACCACACTCAGTGTATAGTCCTCAAGGGAACTAAACCTACATGGAGGGAAGCATGTAGTGGGGTAACTCAAGATTCTGTCTTTTATTCTCTTTAACATTTTGATAACTTATCTAGATGAGAGGATAGAAGGAAAAATCATCAAATTGCAGATGACACCAAGTTAAGGGAATAATGAAAATTTTGGAAGATAAGCTCAAGATTTAAAAGGATCTTGAGAAACTTGAACACTGGGCCCAACCTAAAAAATTCAGTGGTGAGAAAAGAAGGATTCTACTTAGGCCAAAAAAACCAAAACCAAATCAAATGCAGCAGAATAGAATAGTTTCTACCTGGCTCAACAGTAGTAACTGTGAAAGGGATCTAGAAGTCCAGGTGGATCACAACTTAAATATGAGCCAGCAGTGTGCTGCAGCTGCTAAAAAAAGCCAACATATTCCTAGGCCGCATCAACAAAGATAGTATCAAATCACAAAAAGTGATATTGTCGCTTTATATTGCACTATGAGATCTTAGAATACTGTGGCAAGTTCTGCTCACCATGATACAAAAAAGATGCAGAGGCCCGTGCAGAGAAGAGAAATGAAGATGATAAGGAATCTTGAGGATAAACCGTATGATAAATGATCGAGGGAATGAGATATGACTAATCTAATGAAGAAGCCTAAGGCAATGATGGCTAACCTTTTTGTCCTCGTGTGCCAAAAGTACATGCGTGCCTGCACCCATAATACACTGAGTGCGCAACCCCTCCGCCCCTTGTACATACATGCATGACACCCCTGCGTGCACTGCACACATCTGTGCATGAGTGCACAACCCCACACGGCAGATACCCATCAATCAGCTGGCTGGCGGAAGACACATGTCCATGCGCAGTGCACCTGATCTGGGGCAACAGTTCACATGCTGGCAGAAATGGCTCTGCGTGCCACTTATGGCATGCCTGCCATAGGCTGGCCATCAAGGGCCTAGGGTGACATGTTAGTAGCCTCCCAGTACTTGAGGGCCTCTCACAAAGAAGAAGGAGTTGCCCGATTGTCCAAAGCACCTGAAAGCAGGACTAGAAGTAACGGTGCATGGGGTGGGATTCAAAATTTTTAACAAGCGGTTGTGTGGGCGTGGCTTAGGTGGTGGACTTGGCTTGTTGGTCATGTGATTGGGTGGGCATGGCTTGTTGGTCATGTTATTGGCTGGGTGTGGCCAACTCAATATCATTCACATCGAAGCATGCATCTCCTCGCCTGGCCTCTCATGACTGTGGGGATGCTGCAACAGTCGTAAGTGTGAAAAACGGTCATTAGTCACCTTTTTCAGTGCCATTGTAACTTTGAATGGTCACTCCACACAAGCACCAGCAAAGGAGGGAAAAATACTCAAGAGAAGTTCCTGAGACAGGAAGTCCAGTCCTGCCAAGAATGTAATAAGGGTTAACAAAGAGGCAGTTTCTGTGAGCAACACCAGAATGTTTCCTTCCTGCCTTCCTTACAGGATTAGGCCAGTAATTTCTTCTAACAACCGGTTCTCCGAACTGCTTAGAATGTTAAAAACCAGTTCTAGTGAATAGGTACGAACTGGTAGAATCCCACCCCTGTAACGGTGGAAGATTATTAAGAGAGATCCAGTGTAGAACTAAACAGAAATTTCCTGGTAGTGAGAACAATTAATCAGTAGAACAGTAGATGTCTCTAGAAATCATGGTGCTCCCATCACTGCAAGTTTTCAAGAAGAGACTGGACAATCATTTGTCTGGAATAGCATAAAGTGTCCTGCTCAAGCAGGGGGCTGGACTCGAAGCCCTCCAAGATCTCTTCCAACCTTGTTATTCTATTTTCCATGGTACGTCCAATATGAAATCTCACCTTGTAAATCAAAGGCTTTAGTTTGGCACAGAGAGGAGAATGTGTTGTAGAATATGGAGATGTTAGATTGCTATTTATTTTGGATTGTGCATTTTTTTCAATAAATACATTTAAATAAAAATAATCAGTTGGCCAACACTTGCTTTATTTGGATAAACATATGTTTATAGGCGAAATAATGCTTTTACTATCTTTTATTTAGCTTTATATTTCTCAATGTAAAGGAAACATAAAAATGTTTGATCATAACTCAATATTTATTCAGGTATAAATACCTATCACTTGGTGGCAGCAATATCAAGTAATGATTTACTTGAATAGATGATGCACCACAAATTCATTCACTTGATGCTTGTCCTCTTTTTCACTCTGGAGCCCAGCTGACTTACCAATCCTGTAAAGCAAGCAGGGCTCAAGGTGGGTGATTGGCCTGTGAGTTCAATGGCAGTTAGACTTTGGATTTCTGTGCCCAGAATTAACTCTAACTGCTACACTACATTGGCAAAACTCTAAAATCAACTTGAATTTGCTTAAAAGTAAACTGAAAGAAAAACTGGATTACTGAGTTCAGAACAAGCATCGAAGGAATGTACAAGTTTCCTGTTGTGGAAAAAATGTTCTCTCCTTCTGGTCTTTCTGTGTGGAATTGTTTTTTCACAGTCCTTTGTCTATTTTAAAATATTTTTATTATTTTATTTACTAAAGTACAAAGAAATAAAATTAGGAATAAAATTGAAATAAAATTGAAAAAAATGCACTGTGTATATGAAACATAGCTATATGTCTAAGTGTTTCACTTTTTGAAGAACACACTAAACCTTGAACACCCAGAGTTACAATAATTAGTATTTCTATTAGGTATATATAAAAAGAAAGTTCAAAACCTGAAAGTAAACATGTTTCCTCAATACAAGATTTTATACCTGGGATCAGTGGTGGGATTCAATTTTTTTTACTATCGGTTCTGTGGGCGCGGCTTGGTGGGAGTGCCGTGGCTTGATGGGCGTGGCTTGGTGGGCATGGCAGAGGAAGGATACTGCAAAATCTCCATTCCCTTTCTATTCCTGGGGGAACATTTACTGCAAAATCCCATTCCCCCCCCCGCCACTAACCTGCTTTCCAGCTCTGTTCTCCTGTACAGGACAACAAAAGAAGACCCAGCCGATCAGCTGGGACTTGGGAGGAAGAGAATAGTTTGGGGCAGGGCCACTCAGGTGGTATTTGCCGGTTCTCCAAACTATTCAAAATTTCTGCTATGGGTTCTCCAGAACTAATCAGAACCTGCTGAATATCACCTCTGCCTGGATTGTAGTTTCCTTTCAGTTGCATGTTATTATCATTCTAGCTACATTCCAAGCCCATGTTCCCTAAGTTCTTCAAATATCAGATTTCTTGTTTTTCATAATCATATCAATGAAAATATTAAACCAAATAGGAGTAACCAAAAAGGTGTGATTGTATAAAGACTTACTGATCTAAGAAAGAATGCAACTCACACGCCAGATGAAGCTGTGCGAAAGCCTTCGTGGCCAGACCTCTTCCTCAAGTAGGAGCTATGAGTCAGGGCTACCCAAATCTTTTCAGATGCAAGTAACCCTGCAAATTATCACTTCCAGTAGGGCTAAAAGTGGCACTGGTGATTCCCCATTCTTTTGAGCTAGAGACCAGCTGGTATGCGGAGTGCCTGATTGCTTATGGTTTTTTTGACCAACTTACTTGATTCTCAACAGCTTGCTTGAGCCCAGGAACTATAATGTGGAAGACACTGGAGGTTTGCCTATGAAGAACTGAGTGCCCACAAGTGCTAATGTTGCAAAAAGCAACGGAACAAACATTGCTCTAATATTATATGAGCATATGAAGAAGCAGGAAAAGAAGTAATGGCCAACTCTTAAAAAGTTTCTCTGTCATCAAATTGGTTTGAAACCGCAAAAAGTTCTCATATGGAGATGCTTTAAATTAAAATATTAATAAAATATTTGCAAATATTTTCTGTATTTCCCCTTTCTTTTATTTTTGTTCCCTTTCTTGTTTTCTTTCTATTTTTTTTTTTAATTTAAGCTCTTTGGCTCAGGGATTTGTCCACATACATTTTACACTACCACCTAGGCCCGTGATGGCAAACCTTTGGCACGCGTGCCCAAAGTGGCAGGCAAAGCCATGTCTCCTGGCATGCGTGGCCTTGTCTGCTTGCCTTCTGGGTTTCTGGTGAACATGCTTACACAACAATCAGCTGTCCTTTGCCCATGTGCCAGTCCTGAAAACTGTTGTACGCATGCACACCAGCCAGCTGATTGTCGGGTACACGTGTGCTCCAGAACTGAGAAATTCGGCTTGTCTGGAGCGCAATCCCTTTGAGCACATGGCAATGCCAAAAACCGGCCTGTGCATACCATGCACCCTGGCCAGCTGATCGTCAGAAGTTCAGCTTTTCCGGAGCATGGCCCTGACAAGTGCGTGCACGCATGACATTTCCACACGACCTTTTTGGCACTCGGGACCAAAAAGGTTTGCCATCACTGACCTAGACAGTGTACCCTCTCTAACATTTTAGCTAAAACAAATCATATAGCAAAACACTTCAGGGAGACAAATGGCTGTGCTGATTGATTTTGTTCAGATCCCAGTAATGTTTTTTCAGTTTTGGCAATGAGAAAAATTTGTATATTGCTGCTATAGCTATGCACTGCTTGTTTGCTTTTTTTCAGAAAAGAGGTATATAATGGTCTTCTAAAAGTCAATTAAAATACAATTACGTACCCATGAGTGTTTAAACAAATGTCTTTCTTTCTATGATTGTCTTTACATTTTTACTTTTTGTCAGCCCATTTGAAACTAAATTATCCATTATTCATTTTGTCTGCTTTGCCAAAATTCTAAGAAATCTTTACTAACTTCAACAAACCAGAGAATTCTGCATTTATGTCATTTCTAAATGTTGTAGTGAAATTCTTTAGCTGAGCTTCCTTTAGTCTCATGCACATAGTGTTTTGAATTGCAGTTCTTCCAAGTGGATATGCTAAACTCCAGATGTGGCTGAAATTTCGGTAAATTTCCAGTAACATGAATAATGGCTTAACTGAATGTTCAGTGTAGGCCATCATAATGGGAAAATAGCCAGCTGGCAAATAACACTTTTCATCAAATACTCTCCCATTTAAAAAATGTAACAGGATGCACATGCTGTTTATAGCATGAAAGTCTGTTGCCCTTCAAGCTGTAGAAAACTCCAGAGTTACTCTTATGTAGCTTATTTTTTTAACTTTCATTTTCTTTATACTTTAAAAATATCTCATGTTATTTCCAAGAAAAATGTTGTTTGAATCAGTTAACAAAAAAACATACACATTAAATATATCAAAGCAAAATAATTAAATTTCATCTTCATTTAATATAAGTATATCCATTTGTAGGAAGTTAGCACCCACCCCTCTCCTAGAAAAATGAAATATCCTAGGAAATACTAAAAAGGCAGAATATTTCTCCTAAAAAGAGAAGCAGAAACTCACCTCAGAAGCAGAAGCTCACCCCCACCTTTGTTAATGGGCAGGCTATTAAGACCTTGGCCAGAGTATTCTACATAACAAAAGCCTCTACCCATCTCCCCACCTGGCCTGGGAAGATTGCATCAGACAGCATTCAGGTGAAGCCATATGGTCCAGCTACGACCCCACCCCCTGGGAGTCTGACAGCCAATGGGATACATTTCTTACACAGGAACAGGAAACACTAAGGTGGGGCCCAAAAACTAAGGGTCTCTCAGCATCTCAGCCCTTTTCCTTCTTTTCCTTCACCCAACATCTTGAAGCATGCGATCGTCCTTTTCCCTTTGGAGCTCCAAGGTCCTGTCCACCATTAAACCATCTTTCCAAATAGCCTCCATGGTTCCAGTGTCTTTTTCCCCACTTGGAACTGAACCCAGAAGGATAATTCTTCCAAAACATTTAAACCAGAATCTTTTATTAAAAGTTGAGAAACTACAAGAGAGAAAACTTTTCAGTCCAATCTTTTTTACAGAATTCTCCAGCAAAGATAAAATGAGTAATAGCTTGTAGCTCCTTAGAGAAAAAGCATAGAAAAAGATAAAATATAGCTGAGTGCAACAAAATCAGGCTACTTTCTTGGCAGCTATACAGAGGTTTCTTGCCATTGCCCCTTTGGGCATTGCCTATTCTCTGCTTCTGAGGCCAGACAGACAGCTGGGCATTATCACCTGCTGACACTATTGGACCAAACATAGGGTATAAGCGTAAGAAATAATTAATAACTAAATAAAACCCATTAATATAAAATTCACTTAAGGAAAAAGCAAACAGAATTAGTTGATTATCAATATTCAGAGGCTCTCAATAGATAAAATATTTCTCATCATAAGAACCACACAGCAAAGGGCCCACTGTGTTGCCATTCATATACCTCAAGGGTGCACTGGATCTTACCAAAAGTTTTACACAGGTAAAAATGAACTTGTTCAAAAAAACAGGCCCCAAGCCAATTAAATTCTTTAAACAAGGGTGAGCATACTTAGATCATCACTAACCATTTTTGTTACTACTGTTTAACTATGATGATATTGTGCATGATGTTTCTTAAATTTTCCAATAAACCTAAAGTTTGGAGAGTAGGCTAAAATCGAATTTGTCAACTGCCGAATCTTTCCTCTTTGGAAAGGTTTGCATGATACTTCTTTCAGCCTAATCATACTGATAAGTCATCTATTCAGAATACCATTTTATTGTTGACAATCCCCATTTAGGATATTTTTTATTCATAGCCAGCAAACTTATTCACTGCCTGAGACAATCCACTGTTCTGTAGCAATAATAATTTGCAGACCAGTATGTTGATGTAAAGCAGGGGTGTCAAACTCACATCATCACAGCAGTGTTACATGACTTATCTGGACATTTCCCCCCTTTTGCTAAACCGGGTATGGACGTGGCCAGCATGTGATGCCTCTGGCCTATGGGCCTGGAGTTTGACAGCCCTGATCTAAAGTGACCATTTTTGTAAAATTCTGGTATTTTATTGTGTCACTAAATATGACTTCTATAATAAAGATCAGCATTGTGCCATAGAATCTGTCAGTTATGCACTTGGTATATGGCTAAAGTTAAATGAATATTAAATTTCATGTAGCTCTTGGTTTAGGATTCAGAACTCATAAATTATTTGGAAATCTGGCATAGATAGGAACCAGTTTGTTGTTATAAGGAGGCTAGATCAGACAGCAGTCAGCATTCTGGCAAAGCAGTGTTCTGTGCCTAGTTATGTTGCTTATTATGGTCATTTAGAGAATGGAAAATCCTCTCCTCCCACAGTTTTATGTGAGAGCACGCACAGTATTTTGAAATTTCTGATATACTCCAGCTGAAAAAAGTTGGGGACACCTATAATAAACCAAGGTTGGATTCACATTGGGCACTAAGCAAAATCCAAATGAACCATATTATGGATTAATACAATTTATGAGTCTAGCCACATAATTAGGGACATAATTACCTGTAATCAAACAACATTACATGCTTCATGAATTCAGGGAGGAAATCATATAAGCAAGGCATACAATATGTCTACAGATAATTGATATATACAAAAATGTATGTGTAATGGAAAATTGGAATTATACTTGATAGAATATTCAGATATGTGGCTGAATAGGAAAAAAACAATGGTTCAGTTAAACTGCAAACTTTAAATGAATTATTATTAATGTAAAGCAAAGCTATGCATTTGAGTAACTGCAAATTCATTCCATTAGACTTTTGGCAAAGGAGAAAACAGGACACATGGTGATTTCATTATTTCAGCTGTAGACTTCCTTTTTATATATATAAAAAACTCCCAACTTGCCAATTGGTTATGAGAAGAGAATCTAAAACATCTTGCTACACTGCATCTATCTGACATCTGCCTATTACTGGTACACATTAAAACTGGAGGCAATTTTTCTTATTTTTTGTTTCCTTCTCCATTCCTTTTCTTCTTATTTTTTCCAATGATACCTTTCTCAAGTGTTAGCTGTCCTTTATAAAATTGCTTTGTTTATACCCTAAAGAGATATGAATAGGGCAATCCAAAGATCACCATTCCCATGGAAATCTGATGTTACAAAGTGAATGAGATCACATCACACAAGGGCTCAGAGATTCCTGTCTATTCCTGTGATGACACAATCTGCCTCATGGAGAGTTTGTGAAGATGAATGAATCAAACACTTGCACACAATAAGCCATATTTATAACAGTGACCTTACATCCATCACTAGGAAAAAGAGTAACTGTAATTTGAGAATTTGAAACAAAATTTATATTTACATTTATAGATGTTAAAAAATAATAAACTGCGTGAGAGACTTTTCAGTATGTAAAATCTCATTTGGTTTAAAGCTAAATTCCTAGAGACAAATGAGGATTTTTGAAAATATGTGTGGTTTTTCTTGCTTGTTTTGAGGAATTTTATTTCCTCAAAATTGATCAGATACTAAAAATTGATTGATTTCATTTCCCTCTCTTCTCTCCTATAACCCTTTCTCAAGCTTTCAGGCAATGATTTGATTAAAATTCTAACCCTAGTTTTTGCTTTTGGGGTGCTCTATTTTATTGGAAGATGTCGTGTCCTCGGAAATGATGCCAAGAGTCGGTGACTTCAAATCATGCTCTTTTATTGATGTAGGAACCGAACTGGCGCTATAGGGAAAGTTCGCGGCTTTTATTCCTTTAGCCGCGGCGGCCGCGGCCAATGGCACCACTTTGAATCTCCCGCAATTTGAATAGACCAATCGCGGGAGATTCTTAGCGAGCCAATCGGCGCGGCTCGCCTAACCAATCAGAGTGCCCCGCGCTTTGGCCAATCAAAGCGCGGGGATCTCAAGAATGCTAATGAGGGGACAGAACACCCCTCCCCTTTTGGTTTAGTCCTTACATCGCGTAGTCCCGTAGGTAGGCGGGGCTCCGTCTTAGCCTACTGGACCTGCGCAGCTCAGTCGTAGGTTGGATCCCGGCCGGTTCGGTCGGGGTCTCTGCTTCTCCGGATGCCATCGTGGGAACCGGCTGGTCGGTCGGGTCGGGCCGCTCTCCGTAGCTCCCTCCTGGGCTTCCCAGGTTGGTTGAGCTGCGGGTTTTGCCGCTCCCGCTCGGTCTCCCTGGGTCGGTCGAGCTGGCCTGGCTGTCTCTTCCTGGCGAGGTGTCGTGCTGGCTGCTTTCCGGTAAGTATGGTTGGTTTATTCTTCTTTGGTTTTGGTCCCCTGGGTATTCCCTCCCCCCTTGGTTTGTGTTGTGGGGGTTGGTTTTGCCTGCTTGTGCATCGGTGGTTTCTTGGGTGGTCGTCCTCGACCTTAATTGGTCGATGTGGCGTTTCCATGCTCGTCCGTCTGTTGTTTGTAGCCAGTACGAGTGTGGGCCTGTTATTTGTGTGATGACGGCCGGTACCCATAATGGGTCTCCCGTCAGGTTTTTTGCGTACACGGGGTCACCTGGTGCGAAAGTTCGGTGTTTGCTGGTTGAGTCTGGGGGCTTCTCCAGGTTATACGTGGGGTGTAATCTGTCGAGTGGGGACCTTAATTTCCTCCACATTAACAGTTCGGCTGGGCTCTTATTCGTTGTGGTATTTGGGGTTATGTGTTGGGTGAAGAGTAATTTATTTATTTTCTCCTGGATCTTCCCGTGGTCTATTTTCCGGATGGTTTTCTTAGTGAATTGCACCATCCGTTCCACCCTACCGTTCACCGCCGGGTGCACCGGTGCTGTCAACGCGTGTTGGATGCCCCTTTCTGCTAGGAATTTTTTGAATTCTAGCGAGGTGAATTGAGGCCCGTTGTCGGAAACGATGACGTCTGGGAGGCCGTGCATTGCAAAGAGTTTGCCGAGTTCCTTGATCACGGCCTCCGTGGTTGTTGTTCTCCTGTTGCTTACCTCCAGCCAGTTGGAGTAAGCGTCTACTGTTATAAGGAAGGTGTGTCCTTTTGTGGGCCCAGCGAAGTCTATGTGGATCCTAGATCAAGGTCCCCTTGGGGTTTCCCACTCTAGGATGGGTGCTGTGGGTGGGCTTGGCCTAGTTTCCTGGCATCGTTGGCACTTTGCTACCCATGTCTCAATCTGTCTGTCCATCCCTGGCCACCAAGCGTAACTTCTGGCCAGGGCTTTAGTCCTAACGATGCCAGGGTGCCCCTCGTGTAATAGTTCCAGAACCTTCCCTTGTAGTTTTTTTGGAATGACCACCCTATCCCCCCATAGTATGCACCCTTTTAATAACAAGAGTTCCATTTGCCGGTTCCGGAATGTTTTGATGGACTCGTCGTCCCTTTCCGGCCATCTTTTCTCTACCCAATGCAACACCCGCGCCAGACGTTTGTCTTTATTAGTCTCCCGGGCAATATCTGATGCGGTTATGGGTAGGTTGGGTAGAGTCTCTATACTGAGGGTGGTCGTCGTGGGTGCTGGGTCGGTGTCAGGTTCTGGTAGCGGCGAGCGGCTTAAGGCGTCTGCATGGGAGATCGCCTTACCCGGTCTGTGTATGAGTCCGTAGTTGTAGGCCGCCAGGAACTCGGACCACCTTGTCATTTGGGGAGACAGAATGTTCAGGGTGGCCCGGTTCCCTGCAAGGATTCCCAGCAGCGGCTTGTGGTCGGTTATGATGGTGAATGTCCGGCCGTAGAGGTACTCGTGGAATCTTTTTACGGCGGCAACGATAGCCAGAGCCTCTTTGTCCAGCTGGCTGTAGTTCCGCTCCGGTTTGGTGAGAGTCCTTGAAAAGAACGCGATGGGTGCTTCTTTTCCGTTGAGGAGGGTATGGCTGAGGACAGGGCCGACGCCAAAGGGTGATGCGTTGCATGTGACGGCCAAGGGTAGGGTCTCGTTGTACTGTATAAGGACGGCGTCCGAAGTGAGGAGGTCCTTTGTTCTCTGGAAGGTGGCTTGCTCGCGTTTCCCCCAAGTCCAGGTCGCCGCCTTGTCCAGGAGCCTATGCAAAGGCTCTGCCACCGTCGCCTTTTGGGGCAGGAAAACATTGTAAAAGTTAAGTAGCCCCAGGAATGCCTGTAGCTCCGTCTTCGACTTGGGTGTGGGGGCTTCTTTGATGGCCTTGATTTTTTGGTTTGTGGGGTGAATGCCGTGACGGTCTAGGAGATATCCTAGGAATTCAACCCGTTCCGTGTATAATTGGCATTTCTCCCTCTTTACCTTGAGCCCGGTCTCTTTGAATTTGGTAAGGACCTCCCTTAGGCGACCCTCTAGTTTGGCTTGGTTGGTTGCCGACACTAAGACGTCGTCGAAGTAAGGTACCACCCCCTTGATGCCTTGTAATAGTCTTTCCATTAGGCTTTGGAATATTCCCGGTGCCACGCTGACTCCGAATTGGAGCCGGTTGCATTTAAATGCTCCCCGGTGGGTGACTATGGTCTGCGCTTCTGCCGTTTCCTCGTCGACTGGCAACTGTTGGTATGCCTGGGCGAGGTCGAGTTTGGCGAAAACCTTGCCCCCTCCCAGTGAATGCAGTAGGTGTTGCATTACTGGGACGGGGTAGGCGCTTTGTTGCAACGCGCCATTTAGGGTGGCCTTATAGTCCCCACAGATCCTCACCATCGGGCTTGATCGGGGTGACTATGGGGGTCTCCCACCGGGCGTGGTCTATTGGTTGTAGGACCCCTTGTTTGGCGAGCTTGTCAATTTGCTCGTCTATCTTGGGTTTAAGTGCGAATGGCACCCGCCTTGGTTTCAGGTGTTTTGGGGGAACGTTTGGGTCTAGGCTGAATGATATAAGGGGCCCTCGGTACTTGCCTAGGTTTCCGTCGAAGACTACCTCTTCCTTTTTCTGGGTAATTTTTTTGGGTTGCTGCAGTGCATTTCTTTCTGTTTGAATAATGTTCCTACACAGATTCTTTTGTTAGAGCTTGTTACTTTGATAATGGAATGCTTGGTTAGTGCTTTTTTATACTTTTTACTTCTAATTTGTTGTCATTTCTCTTGCTGATAAGAATATCCAGGAAGGGCAGTATGTTGTTGCTTTCTTCTTCTCTTGTGATTTTTATTACTTTGAAAAGATGTTATTGATTGATGTGTGTGTCTTCCTTAGTTATTCCTTTATTTATTATGATGATCCATACTTTTGATTTTATGTATGGGAATGCTATAGTTTCTAGTTGCTGTGATCTCTCTTGAGTCCTAAGCTGGTGATTCCACAGCTATTCCTTATTTGTTAGTATATTTGCTCATTAAACTGAAAGTAAATAGTGAGGTAGAGGTTGTTGAGGTCCATGATATTGAGTATCTTGGTGTGCTTAGAGATAAATTTTTATAGTACTGTTGTATAGTGCTATTGTCATGGATTCTTTCACTAGTTCAGAACTATGGATGTAAAGAGTGTTGTGACATTGAATACTGCAAACCACAATTTCATCTTCGATTGTTAGGTTTTTGTTTCTCTGGAGTCATTGTAATCAGGAGCGGATTCACTCCCTTCTGTCAGATGTCCAAGCTTCTTGTAAGTTCTTTCACTATATTGCATGTTGAGATCCTTGGTAATGATATAATTGGACGAATAGCTATATGGACTTATGTATTTTTGGGCTTCCACAGAAGAATGGGAGCATAAGAAGAAGCATGTTTATCTTTTGATCTTTCTTAATTAGGTTGTTATGGGTTATGGGGTCTCTTGATCAGGTTGTCTAATTTCTGTATCGAATTGGTCTTTAACAGGATGTAGGTTTGTTTGTCTTCCAGCAATTCTTTGTCTTTTTGCATGTGTTGTGGTTTGACCATGATAACTATGGTTTGGCCTTTGTCTGCTAGGAGGACAAGTAATGGTTTGGTCCTTCTTTAAGTTTCTGAGAGTTGATGCGGTATCTGCCATCCCGCATCTGATGGGCGGCTCATGAAAGGGAGCGAAGGGAAGAGAAATGACAGGAAGTGAAGTTTCCTCTTGATGAGCGCGCCCCGAATGTCTTGGCACACGCTCTTTTATTGTGCTTTTTTACAAGAAAATGATTTAATTAAAAAGCTCAAGTCAAACATGTTAATCTCATCAGGATGTGCATGTTTACAAAGCTGCATATCGGACAGATTATTTACAAAGTGGATAAGCTTATTAACAAACGTCTACCTCCTTGTCTCTTGTACGTGCCTTGCAAAGGTCACTGAAGAGACAGAAGTTAATGATTACACGTGAATGATACAATGTTGCAAACGCTTGAATGATACATAGTTGCAATGATACATAGTTGCAAACACATGAATGATACATAGTTACAACATCTCCTCTGTTTTTATTATTTATGACGAGTCTAGTTCCTCGTCCGAGAAGACAGGAACCATTTTTCTGAAATGTTCGCCGTCCCCGTCATCTAGGCAAGAGTGCGACCTGTCAGTGTCAGGGTTGTCCAAGGAGCGGTAACTCAGCAATGACATTTTTTCGTCCGGTGTTCAGGAGCTTGCAATAGCACATTAACATCAGCAGAGGATAATTAATTTTTAATTAATTTTTTCGTCCGGTGTTGATGAGCTTGCAATAGCATATTAACATCAGCAGAGGATAATTAATTTTTAAAAATTGCAATATTCTATTGAAACAACAAGGTCCTATAATACATATCAATATAATGATTATTAACGATCCTGCCAATGCAGTTAAAAAGGTTGTAAGCCATGGCGAAATAGAAACCCCCCCCCCCTTTGCTATCAGCATAAAGACAACATTCTTCTTTAAGCATAGCACACAATCCCCCTTGTTTTAAAAAATAACAGATCTAAATCTTTATGATTTTGCAAGAGGGGGTATTCCATGGGTACCTGTAGGGATATAAAATCATCAGAGTTATACACACAAGCCATACTTGAATGCAAAAAGATTTGGATTTAACAATTTCATCCCCGTGGATACATGCCATGAAACCGGTGGAGCAAACAAAATTATTGCCAGGGATAAAATACATTCCTTTCAGGCGTGATGTTAAAGTTCCTCCTGCAGTGGTGTGGATTGCAGAATATCCCCTGGTTGTGTGGGTGCGTCTGCCAAATCGAATTGAAGTGGTGGGTAGAAGTCTTCTATGTGAGAAAAATTGGTTGTAGAACTTAAACGAACGCCTTGAAAGTCAGTTATAGTCCAAGCAATATTATATCTTCTATGAGGCTTCTGCGGATCGTCATGGACAGTTCTTTTGAAGCGTCGTTTGTTGACAGGATGAGAGTTCGGGTATATAAAAACATCACAAGCAGGAGAGAGGCTTATGGACAAGTTAGTTGTAGAACATTTGCGAAATGAGGAGGGAATGCAATTAGTAGAGAAAGGATAATAATTACAATAATGACAATAAAGATTAATTTGGTAATTCATCAAGGATGTTAGTTGGGGTGGGGAAACCCATAATACAATAGAAGGACATCTAGGTCCCCCTATGTTTTAGATTGAATAGAGGAAAAGATTTTAAGGTTCCTTTCCATAGGAAGAGTAAAGAAGGAACAAAAGAGCGAGTGGTAGAGTGTTCTTTAAAATAAAACAGAAGTGACAGAGTGAAAACTATGGGTAGCATTTTCATGACGTACCCACATGGAACAAGTATAATAGCCTTCTGTTAATGAAATGGTTTTAACACGAATAGTCTTTTGACAGGAAGCATAGGTTTTGTTGAAGTAAGGTAGAAATTGCGAAGAAGATATAGGCAAGAATATCAGGAAGAGTTTTAAGATACAGATGTAGCAGAGGAATTCCCATGATAGGGTCTTACTGCCCGACCAGGGATCCAGCAAGTGGTTTTGTCTGGCAGTAAGATCGCAGCGTAGCCTCGTCCCCAAGTGAGAAGCTCAGTGGGACCCTGCCAGGCAGGATCTGGCAATCTGCGATAATATACCAGAGGTCTGTTAGGCGGGGGGGAGGGGGAGGAAAAATGATGCGAAGCAGCAGAAGTGGGAGGAATGCCAGTCAAATTAAGAAAGTTTAAAGTATAAAGACAAATATTAAGAGAATTTTGCAATGCTGGGAGGTTCGGGGTTTTTTCCCGCAACGAATATCGATCAAGAGCACGTTTCAGAGACAAGTTCGCTTGTTCCACAATAGCCTGCCCCTGGCTGTTGTAGGGAATCCCAAACTTGTGGGTTACATCCCATCTGTTACAGAAGTCCTGGAAAGCAGAACTTGTATAGGCAGATCCATTGTCTGTTTTGATTTCTTTTGGACGTCCCAGCGAGGCAAAGGTACGAATTGAATGATTGATGACATGTTTTACAGTTTCTCCCCTTTGAGGAGTAGCCAGAATAAATCCTGAATATGTATCTATGGAAACGTGCAAATATTTCCAAGGGGCAAAAGGTGGCTACTGAGTTACATCCATTTGCCAAATTTCACAAGCTTTTAATCCTCTAGGATTTACTCCTATGGGAATGGAATGTCCTTGCTTACTACATGTGGGGCATTGTTGAATAATGGCAGCAGCTTCTGCCTGAGTTAGGGAAAATTGAAAAGTTATCATAACTTGGCGGGGGAGATTCAAACACACTCCCTGCTTCTATTTTATAATGGACCATTAAAGCCTCCATAATTTTCCTCCAAGTGACCAAAATGCCAATAGGTGCACGAGGAGGACTATGGAGATGTTCACCAATTTTTTGCCAAGTGGAAATTTTTAAGGACCCTTCCTCTGAATAATTGAGACAATGTTGCCACACATAAGCCAATAATGTAGCAATAGGTTTCTTTTTTACAGGCGAGCCCTAGAAATCATGGTTACTCATTTCAGTTCAAGTATATCTTTGCCTCTTGGATTTAGCTTGAACAGATTGGTCTGGAGATGGGCATTTTTCGACCTTGTCATCGATTTGCAATATTGAAGGTGGCTGTCAACATTTGTGTGTATTCCAGAGTCCTGGTTTGTTCCAGTTGCTTTTTGTGGTTTTCTATCTTGTATTTAGTCTAGACTGGTATTTAGTCTAAGGTGAGCATCCATGATCATTAGCTGTATCATGAATGAAATAAGATTGATTACAATATATGACAAGGATATGTACAGTCTCTGGGTTATGTTTCACCTGGAAACTATGTTTACATTTCATGAAAAATTCCCTCCAAATGCCACTATATTTTGGGTACCAAATTGCTACTATAAATGCCTAAGAAACCCACAAAAGTCATAGTCAGAGTTCTATGCTTATTATTGAACATTCCCTTTTTTTTGGGAAGGGGGAGCTGCAGTTTTCTTAGCAAGTCCCAAAGGTGCTTTTTCAAAAGGCAAATTGACTTTCTTTGTTTTTCCTTGAAGATGTTTCACTTCTCATCCAAGAAACATCTTCCGTTCAGAACTGAAGAAGCTTCTTGGATGAGAAGTGAAAATCTCTATGGACATTTTCTTAGAAAGATTTTTTTGGAAGTGGTTGCCTTTATCAGTTTTCTATGGCTGAGAAAGAGAAACTGGCCCAGATAAACCAGTTGGCTTCATCTCTAAGACAGGACTAGAACTCATGGTTTTCTAATCTAGCACTTTAACCACAAGACATCAAACTGGCTCTCTTTCTCTCTATCAAGGATAAAGAAAAAAGGTTAGAAAAAATCCCATTGTTTTGCATTTTCTGTTTCAATTTAAAAAAAAAAAGTCATTACATATGTAGCATTCAGTCTATAGATAAATTTAGATTTTTCCCAGTTTAACATTCTGCAAATGTTTTGGGAGTCTTTGGATTCCCAACTTGTGAGAAGAATGTCTGCTCTAATTTTAATTTGTCTGGTTTGAGGACTGCAGTTGACAAAACAAAAAACAAAAAACCCACAATCATGCTTATATAGCTGCTTCTAAGTCTGCATAGATCTGACACACAAATGGGCTGTCAGTTTTTAAAAAGAATTTATGTAATTCTTTTGTTGCTTTCCTTCAGGAATTTGACTTGCCACAATGTTCTCACTTCAACAATAGATGAAATCAACATATTATTTCCTCTATGAATTTTTAATGAGCTGAAAGCATTCTTTGATTATTTTTTCCTCATAAACAGAAACATTTAGGTGCATAATATGCTCAGTGTACAAAAGCTCGACAGGTGCTTCTTTTCAGATTGGTTACACTGAGGCAGTTTGCAACTACAGAGACGCCTTATGTCAGTGTCAGAAGAACAGAGTGCACAAATATTTGTCAATTCAAAATAGATAATTTTCCTCTAGCAAGTAGCAATTTGTTTGCCTCGCTTCCTGTGAAATTGAGAATAGTAAAGAAGATATACGTGAAGCTTTCGTTGTGATTCCAAAAAGACACCTCAGAGCACATGGGGATGTAAACATTTTAATTTTAAAAAATTATTATTCTCTTGTTAAAATGGTGAAATACAAAGAAAAAAAGTCTATATTACAAAACATTCAGAGTTTACACTAGTGTTATATTAATTAAAATTAATTAAACATCAAAAAGGCTGTTAATTTACAGAAAGATCTATATTATTACAGATTAGTACATAACAGATAGATCAGTATAAATTATTCAACAGCACCTTATTAAATTAAGGCACATAGCAATATACCATATCCTAGTCTCATTTTTGGAACTCAAAGACTTTCAGAGATAAATAACAAATTCATATCTTGGATTTATCCAGAGGTGGTATTCAGCAGGTTCTGATCAGTTCTGGAGAACTGGTAGCGGAAATTTTGAGTAGTTTGGAGAACTGGCAAATCCCACCTCTGATTGGAGATTTTACAGTATCCTTCCCCTGCCACGCCCACCAAGCCAGGCCCACAGAACCAGTAGTAAAATAATTTGAATCCCACCACTGGATTTATCCCTTGAAATTAGGAGATCTCAAAATGATATATTCTGTCTGCCTTCCCTTAAACTCTCAAAGCAGAGAGATACAAATATTGTATATTATCTCATATCCTTTTATGAGTGGAGGAATAGTTATAGTGTATACTTTTTTCAATGGTAGCTTATCTGTAAGTTTAATCAGTGATGTAATCAAAACATGACTCTAAGCAGATTCAATATACAGTACATACGGTAACTCTCCCCTCCCAGATATGACATACATAAAAGTCTTCCCATGGATGACATGAATAACCTTCATTCCCACATGATGCAGGAGTCACAAAATCATAACCCTGACCAGGAATGACGCGATCAGACTAATCGCCTTCATTTAATTAACAGAAATCTATGCTTTTCTAAAGTTAAAACAGCTTGTACATCATAACCTGAAACAAACACCTGCAGACACAAAAATACACACAGACCTGCATACTTTTTGTAAAGCAAACAGAAGCATAGTTTGCATACTTTAACCTGAAATACACAAACATTTAACCCCCGCTTTTCTAAAAAAGGATTTAATCCTAGGCAGATTAAACAGCACACCCTCAAAAAGTGAAGTCACAGATAGCATTTTACTGTCTGCAAAGTAAAACACAAAGTTTGCAAATTTAACCGATAACATAAATGCAAATAAACATTGTGAAGCATGACCTTTATAAAATTTATTCTAACCCCTCCAGCAAAGCCAGTAAAATTTAATAGGGAATTAAACTCACATACAAACAAATCCATACAAACCCTGCAAATCTACAATCCAGCAAACATCAGTGAAACTTGTTATTGGATAAATGACAGCAGTGATTCTGTAGAGGTGTATTTGGGAGACCTGCTAAAAAAGGAGTAGAGATGAGAAGATCTCTACTCTAATCTGAACAGTGTTCAGATATATCACAGCTTGTGATTATGTTAGTTGTTAGCTACAGAGTACTGAAAAGTTCAAGAGTTTAAATTCCTGCACATTTTTGAAAAATAAAAGGCCTGCATTTTGAAGATGGTAAATACTGATGCTGATTTGTTCTTTGCAACTTTTCCAGTGTTAACAAATTCACAATGGGTTCAACAAATTACAGACCCCTGTTTTGTACAAGCCATGGACCAGAGGACCATATAGAAGGTAAAATATCTATAATGTTTTATTGAAATTCATGTATGTTTCAAAAATCTAACATGTATTTGTTGCATTACTATAAATGTTGCTGATTAACAACAGTAAAAGATATGAGGAGGATCCTTCTTCTCCCCAATACGAAAAAAGCATCACTATTGCAGAAAAACTGATCTCCACTATGTCTCTTTTCTTTTTTTTAGAATGGGAAGATGAACATAATTTTGCAACTTTACTAATACCATTAAATTTGCAAAGGATTCAACAGAGTACGAATTTCCAGTATTCTATATACATGAACATAGGAACATTTAGAAAGTAAAATACCTATAGTATTTTTATCCAAATTAAATAGGTTTCAGAAGACCATAGTGTGTTGCTGCATTATTATGAATATTGCTAGGGTTCTGTTGATTCTGTGTATTATCCAAAGTTATCCTACAAAAAACCACAAATGTATGGTGGAAGATTTCCTACAGATAGTGTTACCAATACAGAATGGTTTCTACATTCTTAACCAGCAGAAGAGAACAACCAGAGGGCCCAAACTCAGTACCGAGAATCCAAATGACATGTACCTGGAGAGAATATAAGCACAGAGGGGAGCTGTCCATAATTACAATGTTACAGAGTATGATCAATATTAAGATTCATAAATCTTGATTTTATTTGTTCATTCACATATACTATAGATATTATTTGTACATAGCACAATCCTTTGAACAATGTTTCTAGGAAGATAAGCCTCAATGATTTTCAGCTGTGATTTGATGTCCAGAGCCTAAACCATCCTCTCTTTTCTGTAAGAAAACACACAGTGATTTAAATGATAAGGAGTTCTCAAATCATGTTAAAATCATGCTACATAGCAGTGTTGAATTGTTGTGGAGTGGCAATTTATAGCTATTGTAAAGGACAGAGAGAGGCTGATTTAGGAAGTTAAGCACAATGCTGTTCACCAGTATACTGGAGAGAAAAAAGACACCATCTTGTTTGATTTCAATGTAGACATATTGGATGGTGAATTCTGAGAGCTGAAGGTCTATCCATCCTAAAGTACCAAGGTAGAGAAGCACTGGCAGAGACTAAGCTGGAACAAAGATTTCAAATGATTCAAATAAATAATAAAATCATTTATATAAAAATTTAACAAAAATGGCTGATGTTAGAAAAATACCGGTCATCCATGGTTTAATCCATAATACTGATTTGAAAATGGAGTAAAATGTTGTGTTTAAATCTATAAAAACTGTGTATAAAGATATTGTATTGTTGTTATATCTTGTTAATACTGTAATATGAAATAATGGTATACATTGACCTTTTAAAAATGGCTTCTTCCCGTTTGTTCCACAATTTTCAATACAAACATCTAACAAACTCTTTACTGATTGAGCTTGGAAGACTAATCCTGTAAATTGCCATCATCACTCCTGCTTTTTTTTTTAAAAAAAATTGTAAATGTTTGCTGAAATTTAATCCCTTAAAATTTAGCAAATCCTATTAATATATTTAAAATCACAGAGGCTAGTCATGCAGTAGCATTGTTTTGTATTCTGGGAATTAAATCATCTCTGAAGGGATATATCTGGAAGGTCAAAAAACTAAAAGTGTGCTTTTTAAAAACATTTTTTAATGTCTGGGAGGTGATGACTGCTATTTTGACTTCCCTGTGGATAACTCTGCATTTTTGGTAGCTTTCAGGTCTCAAAAAAAAAAAAAAAATGAAATTCCTAATCTCAGTTGCAATCACCAGACTTAGGAAAGGCACTTCCTCATCCCTCCCAAAATGCACCAAATTATAGTTCCCAGCCCTGTAGTAATATAAATCTTTGCCAACTGCATTTGGTCACATTTTGAAGTTTGCAGTTTCTTCCCAGAACAATCTTGGATCTTTTATTCAATCTGTTTGCATAAGATATACCCAATGAACTGTCATGCCTTCTCTTCTCTTAAGGTAAAGTAATTGTTTATAGCACTTTTTTTACTGAAGAACATGTGCAGCAATTACATTGCAAGTTGTTTGATTTGACACATTGAAAATCAAGTTATATCAATGCCAACACAAGCACGTGGGATAATCTATTCATTGATTTTTTTATGCATCAGAAGCAGAAAGGATTTTGTATTGATAACTTTTTCCTGATGATTGATATATAATAAATGGAAGAGTTATACAGCATTGCTACATAATGGGATAGCTTTTTAAAATAAATGTTTTATCACATAAAAGAAGAAAATTAAATGTTGCTTAAATAAGCAGACAAAAACCAAATCAGATAATAAAAAAAAGGGATGGGTTTAAGATTGAGAAACTGACTGCAAATCTAAGATAATCAAATTCACAAATCAGGTTGTCTGTATTCCTTCCAAGCAGCTGGGATGCAGAAGACATCAAGCAAGAACTTGTTAGGGATGGAAATCAGTGAGTGTCAGGCTGCGGGTAGAAGCAGGTTTTGCAAGACGCAGGACTCTTTAATGATAGATTTTGAGATTCCCCTATCAATCAACTTCAGAGATACATTATGAATTCATGGCTGCTTATTTTGAGGCTGGCAAAAATGATGATAAAAATCAATTACAAACTACAAATGGCTCAGAGAAAATTATAGTATGGTATGGAGTAAAAACTATGATGTGAAAATTTATGTATATATTGGTGAACAAAGACTGAACAAAGCTTTGGTGGACTATGAAATATACTTTGGAGGGAGTCTTTCAATTAAGGCAGGGGTGTCAAACTGGCAGTCCATGAGCTGGATGTGTTATGCACAGGCCACATCTACCGAGTTCCGCAAAGGGAAAAATCATAATAGATCACATGATGGCAACGTGATGCCATGAGTTTGACACCTGTGGTTTAGGGTATTTTGTGGATAACATGACTTTTGACTTGAGCATATTTATGTAGAATGGCAAGAATGAAAGTTGGCTTGAAACTCAACATTTTTTAAAAAAATGAAGTCCATGATATCTGGTCCCATCACTCCCCGGCAAACAAAAGGGGAAGAAATGGAAGCAGTGACAAATGTTACTTTCTTGGGCTCCAAGATCACTACAAATAGCAACTGCAGCCATAAAATTAAAGTATACTTACTCTTTGGAGGAAACTATGGCAAACCTAGATAACATATTAAAAAGCAGAGACATTACCATGCCGACATAATATAGTCAAACTATAGTTTTCCCCATATGGCTGTGAAGATGGATCACAAGGAAAGCTGAGCATTGAAGAATTGCTTTCAAATTGTGGTGTTTGAGAAGACTCTTGAGAGTCCCTTGGTCTGCAAGGAGATCAAATCAATCAATCCTAAAGGAAATTAAACCCTGGCTGTTCTTTGGAAGGATAGATATCAAAGCTGAAGCTCAAATACTTTGAGAATGAGGACTCAATGGAAAAGAGTCTGATGTTGAAAAGATTGAAGGCAAAAGAAGGACAGCAGAGAATGAGATTGTTAAAGTGTTGTCAATGCGCTGGGCATGGGTTTGGGCAGACCTGTAGAGACGGTGAAGGATAGGAGGACCTGGAATGCTGTGGTCCATGGGGTTATGGAGAGTTGGGTATGATTGAGCGACTGAACAACAACATGTAGAATGACTGTAGTACTTCAACATTAAATAAAAAACAAATATGTCACAGCATTCTTAGGGGTTGTGTCCTCAGGGAATCGAACCACATGACCATCACTACAGACGCCAGTCTGTTTGTGTGTGTGTGAGGGAACCTTCAGTCCCAAGTGGCCTAGGGGTAGTTGATGCAGGAGGACTTAAAACACAACATAAACTGGCTGGAACCTCAGGGCACTTGCTCTTAATGGACAATGTGGCTACCAAGGCCCACATCAATCGGCAAGGGGGCACTCTCTCTAGGTCCCTTATGCAAGAGGCAGAAGAGCTGTGCCGCTGGGCAGAGAACCACTTCCTTTCCATCAGGGCGGACCACATTTGGGAATGTCAAATGTGCAGGTGGACTGGCTCAGCAAGGCCACAGTCTCACTCAAGTATTATTTGCTCCTTGAGATCTCATAAATAGTAGATTTCCTCTATTGCTGGACTGTTAATAATGCCTCTTTTATGGATAAATGAACACAATGTGAATTTGAGGTTGATACTGATGATCTTAAAAGGAAACCAGTTCTAGGAAAAGCATTGCACTCTAGAACTTATCAATATTTTAAAAATTAGGGTAAATGTGCTACATTGTATTCATTGGTTTGTTTATTTGTAACATTTCTAACATTTCTAGATTTATTTGTAACATTTCTAGAGTGTAACACAGCACTCTACACTGGTTCATTGTAATGGATCTATAAAAAAGATAAGCAAATATTTACAACATCAGAAATATTCATCATAATGTCACCATCCACTAGGGAGAGGCAAAAGTTAACATTTTCAAATATATTCTCTCTAGGTTGTTTTTCATATCCCTACAGTATCTGATCAAGGAGGAAGTATACTGTTCCACACATCCCAAAATAGTTACACTTACCATTACATAGAAACAGATTGTGGCAACATAGAATTGGTTCTTAGTTTATTTTAAATTCATTGTTTTATCATAAAAAAAAATAAAATACAGAACAGTAAAACAAACAAAACAAAACAAAACAAATTCAACTCTAACAGTAACAAAAAAAAAAGAAAAAAATAGTGTACAAAAAGAAGGAAAAAGTGGTCAATTAAATTTAACAGTTAACATGTACCCTGGCTGGCTGCTAAAAGAAAAGTAAGAACAATAAATTCTCCTCTCCTTTTAAAAACAGACAAACAGAGACACAGACACAGACACACACAAGAAAAGAAGAAGAAAAAGCAGTTAACAGATTGAGCTAAGCATTGTCAAGACCAAGAGGAGCAGAAGTTTCAAAAGTAAGCAACTACAAAAAACAAAAAGAGGGGGGAAAAAACCTTGGTTAAAAACAATTAACTTTTACTAAGCCAAAAAATAGAGTTCATGTAAACGTATTATTCACGTTATTGGAAATCTAGCCTGATAAACTCTCAAGATCAGACAAGTTTCTGCCTGATGTTCCCCAACTGTACAGGAAGAAAAATGATATTGTTTTCGTTCCTGGTTTTCTGTTCCAACTCAATTTATGATAAAAACTAATATTGGCTATTTTAGATATGCAGGCAATCATTTATGTTCTGCCTGAAAAAATGAAATACCTTAATATTATTGATGTCATAAATTATTTGCCTGTTGCAAATTGGGTATTATTGCCTTAATTTTTCCATTTTAATCAAGATGGTTACACTGTATTTAACAAATATGTTTGCCTGTAAATTTAGGTTAGTGTTAAATCAGGATAGAATTTGGCTCTTGTAAGTCATTTGCTTTGTTTGTCATTGTACTTAAATATCTAAATTGTAATTTAGTTGCTCATTAGTGATAGTAATTGTTTATATCTTGCTAAATAGACTGTGATCACTGAAAATGAAATTTGCATGTGTTAGAGTTATTTCATGGATGGTAAATGCATCTAAATAATTTATATTTTAAATAAGCACCTTGCTGTGGTTAGTGGTATTTTGATGGTTATTATGTGTCCCTAATGTAATTAGGGAGCAGATTTTCCTGTCATTAAGTAAATGTAAGTGAATTTAATGGATGATTACAGGTGCTACTACAGATAGTTTTCTCTAGCATAATATTGAGTCCTGCATTCAGTTTAATTACTTTCTATTTTAAAATTCTGTTTTTACTAGTGACATACATATATACATACTACACACACACACACACACACACACACACACACACACATCTAATATTAAAAAGAAAGCACAGTTTAACCTATTAAGTACTACAGAAGAAAAGTTGTTTCCTGCTAGCAATGGTTAGTAAGTAACAGATAAGTAACTTTTATTCCTTTGGGGTTTGATAAAGTTCAGCTTTTTTTTCAGTTGAGTTTTTGGTTCTGAATTTTCTATCTCTTGACTGATTGGTAACATTGTGCCATTATTATTACAAAACTGATTATTAACTTACATAAAACCAAGGAAAAAACAAAGTTACTAAATTCAGGATCTGTGTTTTTTCTCATTTTAACAATATCACAGCATGATCATAGGCTGAAATTGTTGTCATTACAATGTACCTAAGTATAACACACCAGTAAAAAGCATTTGTTAGTTGGCGATTTCCAGGAGAAAAGATAAAACAAAATTTTCTGTGTATTTGAAATTTATGTTAAACAGTTTGTTGATTTTAAACAGTTCGCTCTATCTATCTTGTCTAACAGTATTTGTGACTGTGTGGCTTTTGATATTTGATAACACCTGGACACCTTTTATATTTTATCTTCAAAAGCCCATTTAAGGGTTGAGCAGAGGGAACATATGCATTTGTCATTCAGGAACAGTTGCATAAGTGTTCCATTTATATTTCTGCAAATGTAATATTCTGGTTAGGGGGCACTCATACAGCAAAGCACAGAACTCAGATCAACCAGTCAGCACATAGGACATGCACCTCCACAAAACATGCAGTTGGGATTTGCAGGTGTGCATGTCAGCCCGCATGCAGTCTTCTGCAATCTATGTCTACCCATGAATATCTTTGTAGCATAGCTATGTGGCAATGGCTACGGGCAGTTGCAGAAAACTTTAAATCAGCCTTTAGCCATACTTTCCTTCTTTTATTGACCTATATTTTACTCCTCTTTTATTGCCAACATTTGCTAGGTAGTATTATATGTAATATAGGTTGTAAAACAACAACAAAAGCACAGCTGAAACTTGAAAGCATCTCAACCACAGAACCTATCATTTTATAGCACTTCCAAGAGACACCAGTAATACTCTTTTGAAACTTGGCTATTTCAATGTGCTAGATATGGCATAAAGTAGTGGCTCCCAACCTTTTGGGCACCGGGGACTAGTTCTGTGGAGAGGTTTTTCCACAGACTGGAGGGAGTGTGGTTTTGCATGCTGCCTGCATTCTGCAGATGTGGCTTTGCTTGTTTGTGTGGCCCAGTTCCTGGCATGCCATGGATCACGGTTTGGGGACCCCTGGCTGAAAGGACAGTGAATCACCATTTAATTGGTTGCCTGAACTTTTTCTCTTAGCAGCATGATTGAACTGAGCATCTTTGCTATCAGACAAGTGTCAAGAGAAATGAGCAGGCTGGGTAGCTGTTAGCTTCCTCTGCATGCCTCTTTCTCCAGAGCCATCTTTCTTAATAATGGCAGTTGGAAAATGTATGGACCTCAATTCCCTTGCAATCCTGGGAACTGAAGTCCATCCATCTTCAAGTTGCCACAATTGAGCAAGACTGCTCCAAAGTCTAGACCAGGGGTCCCCAAACTTGGTAACTTGAAGACTTATGGACTTCAACTACCAGAATACCTTAGCTAGCTATGCTGGCTGAGGTATTTTGGGAGTTGAAGTATATAAATCTTAAAATTACCAAGTTTGGAGACCTCTGGTCTAGACCAAAATAATTTTATATTGCCTCAATAAGTGATGTCCAAGAGGAGAGCATGCTTTCTCCAGTTCTTTCTGACAAAAAAAGGGAAGGATGAGAAATTGCTTGGATGGTATTTTATGGAATTTAAAATGACTAAGTCCATGACACAAATTGCACAATAGGAGATCCAGTCCAGGATGCCTTTAGTTCACTGTATCACCAGGGACCAGAATTTAGCAGGCCCAGATTTTTTTTTTTTTTTTAAACGTAGGTAACGCCACTTTATAACTCAATTTGATGCGATTAAAAATTTAAATAGGATTAAAATGTGTGGTTTATAATTTACCCAGTTGTGAGGTGTGGCATCGACTGACCCTGCAGCTCCGCACCTCAATTAGCCGGCATCTAGGGTGAGCTTGGCTGTGGGGCCCGGGTTTCGACTAAGCCCACTCCTCGCTGCACCGGCGGTCGGGAGAGCCGGCCAAGGGGTTCCGGGCCCTTTTTTGGCTTCCGATCGGAGCAGCCTTTTTGCAACGGCCTTGCAGCAATTGCGCTCTTCAACCGAAGAAATATTTCCCAAAGGGGGCAGTGGCATGTAACGAAGGCATGGCGAAAGTTTTTGGCGCGTTGTGTAAAATACCCGAAGCAACATTATTACTATGACTGTTACTGTTGTTATTGTTGTTATTCTGTGGAAACTTGGGGCGATTGATGATGCGGCGGCACGCGGCACCTCCCAATTCTCCGCGCTTCGGATCTCTCCGCACAACGCCTTTCCCCACTCGCTTGCGTGCGAGCCGGCGGCTCAAATGGGCTGGGTCCAGTCGTCTCCTCCCTGCCTTTCCTTCCTTCCTTCCTTTTTTTTAAAAAAAAAAAAACCAGTCTGGGCCGGGAGCGCAGGCTGTGGACTCGCCGCTAGACGCCGAGGTGGCTGCGTGCTTTGCTGCTTGGCAGGTATCTCCTCCCCCCGGCCCCCCCAACATTCTGGCGCGCAGCCCGCTTGGTGCAGCGGGCTAAGAGCGGCGAAAGGAGTAGGGTGGACGGCATGGCTGGTGAGGGTCAGGCCAGGGGTCTCCAGCCTTGGCCATTTGAAGTCCTGCAGGCTTCAAGTGGCCAAGGTTGGAGAGACCCGCGATATATTGGCAGCGACGCCGCAATTGCGCTGCTGGCTTTCTTCTTCTGGGGCCCTTTACTGGGCGGGAAGAGAAAGCAGGAAGACGAGTAGTTTCACTGCCCATAGAAAGAAGCAGGATCCCATGGGAGATATTGTCGCCTCCCTTCAGTGTAGCTGAAGTGTAGTGGATTGGCGTTGCCAAGGCTTTGCTGTTAAAAATCAAGCCGCCCTGCAATCCTCTGCTAATTGATCGTCCGTCGCCCCTTTTTCATTTTCCCTCTTTTCCGCTCAAGGCTTGCCAACGTTTCTAAATTATCATAAATACACTTGCTTCATTCTCATTAGGGCGGCTGTGTGCGGAGATTTCCTCTTCTTGAGTCGTCCCCCTCCCCTCCTTCTCTATTTCTGCTGATTTTGGCATTCCCTGTTTCCACTGGTAAAGTTTCCCTCAGATCGAGTGACTTTGAAAAGTAAGTTATGCTTTAAAAAAAAAAAAACCTCCTTTAGTAAAACTCAGTAAGTTGGAATTGGGTTACTGCTGACCAAATATCCCTGCTCGGTTTTCCTAATTTAAACAGCTGGCTTTTACTGTTTTAAGTCAAATTGCAACTCACAGATATTTAATAACACTGGATGGTTTACTTTGAGCAAATATGTGGTGCTTAATGGCAGCTGTTGTATAGTAAGAACCAAGCAGATGATGAATTCAAAATTCAGGCTTAAGAATATTTTTCCTAGCCATAAAATGTGATTAGGTAAGTTACAGTTGTAAAATATATATTTAAAATTTAGGGTTTAATTCCATAGATATGGAATGTTACAGTGTGTATTCTTTGATCTCTTATAAGGAATGTTTGAAGCAATAATTATGCAATAGATTATTATTATTTAATTCTGTCCCAATAGATATAACTCAGGAAAAGATTAATACATGAACTCTGAGTGTCCTCTTGGAGATTAGCAGCCAGTGGCACCATTGTAGAAAAGGCCCTGCAGATACTTCCCAAGTTCTATGTCCTTAGCTAAGTGTTTCTCAATTTTGACAACTTTAGCTGTATGGATTTCAACTCTCAGAATTTCTCAGCTAGCATTGTTGAAGTCAGTTATCTTACTTCCTCCAGTATTATGGTGGTTACTTTTTGCATAAGTAGAGATTTCTTTGACATTTAAGTTTGAAGAGGGCACTACTAAATTTAGTTAAGCTTCCTCAGTTAATAAGTAGACCAGGAGACAATAAATACTTGGGTCTTTCATTCTAAATGAGGTTGTTGGATCAGCTGGCACAAAAACAGCCAGGGAAGTGATTCAAGCCTGGGAAACAGACTTGTTTTGATTTGTTTTGAAGGGCCCTCTTCAATCAACAGGAGTGCTGATTTACCTCCAACTTTTCAAGTACTTAGGATGTAAGGGCTCAGCAGCACAAAGAAACTTACTAGTCAGCCATCAACTCCTCAATCTACATCTTAAAAGCTAGACATGACAGGCACCCTATAAACACCATACAAAGAAAAGCCCCAAAAGCATACCGATAAGTTCCCTGTGGATAGGTTCCAGCATGACTCTGAAAGCTCAGAGGTGACCAACCCAGACTGGATCCTACAACATTATCCTGGGACATATATATAAATATAGTGGACAGTCAGGTGGTTAATATAATATATAAATCTATACATATTCTATTCTATCCTAAAAGGAAAATGACCCTGAATTTAAAAGTTTCCTGTAGATAGATAGGTAGATAGGTAGATAAGTAGGTAGGTAGATAGGTAGGTAGATAGAGTTGTTGGAAGAAATGTCCATTTGGGTTCAGTTCCAAGTGGGGAGAAAGACACTGATAACATGGAGAAGGATGGTTTAATGGACAGGACCACACGGGTTTGAAGTGCTGGGTAAGACTCTCTCTCTCTCTCACACTCACTCACTCACTCTTGGGCCTTTGAGCTTCTCGTTCTGGTAGCAAGGGCAGATATCCTATTGGCTGCTGTAGGGGGTCATGTGCAAATCCTAGTTTGTCTGAAATAAGTTTGGTTGAACTGTGGGCTGATGTGATGCCCCAGGGATTTCTCAATGCAGGGAGCCCTGCTGTTAGATGGGTAGGAGGCAAGTCCTGAGGGCCATGTCTTAATCCATCACCTTGGAGCTAAAGTGGGGGGCAAGGAGATGCAGGGAGATGCTTTGTCTCTAAAAACATGTTTCTTCTTTTCTCATACAGGGAAATATAATATTCTGCCCTTTTAATATTTCCTGGAATATTTCATTCTTTTAGGAGAGAGGTGAGTGCTAACTTTCTACACAGTATTCTCAATCCTATCCTTGAAATTAGCCACCCAATAGAATGTTTATATATAAAATGTTTATATAATTCAGTTAATTATTTGGAAGGAAAAAATATCCTACTATAAAGAGTGAATGTGCTGAAAAGAGATTGGAATTATTGTTATGTGGAAGTTTAGGGTTGTGCAAACATGTATGAATGCATTAACAAAATTTCATAGCCATGATGTTGGTACTGTACTTGTTTAATATTACACATTTTTCTATTATTGTGAAGACATAACAATGCCTTTTAACCCTTCCCAGTTAATAGGTTAGTTATATTTGTAATAAGTGCATTTTAATCTAATGGAATCCCCAAGGAATTTAAGTATTGAAGTGAAGCATAAATATTTTCCATTTAGCTGACTCTTCAAAAAATTTCACAAACTCAAGGGAAAATTTGATATAGATAAACAAAGTTTCATGCTGCTTTCTTTTCAGATTGTATTTGATGATAGTCCAATAGGAGACTGGAGGAATTTAAAATGTACAGTACATTAAATTTTTAGAGTTCCATGATGATATGGATAGAAATAAAAAGCCAAACTTCTGCATTGGAAAACTGTCTATTGTGCAGATATCTTGTTACATAATTCAGTGTTACTGTTTATTGCTGGGCTGAAAAGGATGAAAGTCTACAATGGGATCTCTTAAATTGTTTAGCTTGTTTTTTTTTTCCTTTCTTTATTCCTTTTACCTGATGAAAATAATACAGTTTTGCTTCAGATAAAGAAAGAAATTCTGTGCTCCCACAAAATATATAATGGATGTACCATTCCATGCCCAAGTGCTGATCAGAGATAGTACTGAGATTATAGAATAAAATCAAATATCAGTTTACAAAAATAGTTTTTAAAATATTTTTTAAATGCAGGATTCCTAAAGAGATTACATTTTAGAATATTTAGATCTTTGGATGTCTGCTTTTTAAAATCAATATGTGTTTTAATATTTAAATATTTTTAATTACCATATTTTGTATTTCTATGCAGTTGATTTGTATTTTATATTTGTTTGCTTTAGAATAAAGTTTTATTGTCACTACTCTGAACCTCTGTTGGGAATAAATGGAATATAATTGGATTTCATGTTTAAATAAAACTATTAAAAAACAAATGTCATTATTTTACAAAATTAAAGAGGCCAACAGTTCTATGCAGCTGAATAGTTTTATGCTTTTCAGAGGTTCTGATAAAATTAGTAAAGGGATCATTTTTATTAACCAAAAGTAATACTGTTTTAGGGTTCATATCATTTGTTTTAAATCAGTTTATCATCAAGCCATGGATTGAAGCCATGGCAAGGGGGTTGTGAGCAAATTTGAGAAGATTCAAGTTTCTAGGTCTCAAAAAAGCTTGAAATGTGGATGGACAAGGAGTACAGCATCTTCAGAGCTACAATTCACAGGTCAAGAAGGAGGAAATATGTCCAGATTGTTCATAAGCGAGGTGCAGGTTCGGTTTATGCTCAGCTGCCTCTAAATTTCCAAGAAGTATGGCACAGAACAGATTACCTTCAACTCTAAAGATGCAAGCCACAGTGCTAGTGAAACATCAGAAGGCCTCTTGGTGAGAAGTTTATCATCATTGGACTGATGTTGTCTGTGAAAGCCTACCTTGATGTATTTACCTTTTGAGCCATGGAAAGAGTTGTGCCAGGTTCACCCATTTGAATAATTCTGGTATTAGTTCATTAGGTGACACATTGCTCACTGTAACATTATTCCTTTGAAGACGGTGATGAAATATAAAACACTTCATGTTATCTCTAATAATGATACCATTTTAGCAACTGTTTACACACACACACACACACACACACACACACACAAATTTGGAAATTCTGGGAGTTCAAATTGCCAAGGTTGAGAAACCCTGTTCTAAAGAGTGGGCTTATTGAATCAAACCAGGTTAGCATGCACACGTGCAAAATTAATATGGAACAACATTTGTAGTCCTTTGAATCTTCTTTTCAATTTTTTGATAATAGTTAATGCAGGTAAATTTAAACAATTTCTCTTGTATTTTAAAAAAATGCTCTTATATAAAGAGAAAGGAAAAATAACCAGATACAAGATTAAAAGAAAAAAGAAAAATTAATCCAAAACCCAAAACCCCCAATGTTAAAACAAATATGTACGTTGAAAAATCTAAAAAATAACAAACCAAGATGACCTCATTTTTAGTTAATTTATATTAAATAACATTTATAGCATGGTCTAGTAGAACATTTTGTTCAAAAATAAATTATTTCTTCTGGATTCGCTTTAAGAATTTCTGATCGGACATTATTATAGCCAGCGTGACTGTGTGTCGAGATAATTGTATAGAATTAAGTTAAAAAAGGAAAGGACCTTAGGGATTGTTATAATACTGCCTTGGTCAAAAGCAGCTCTTTGTTATTAGTATTTCCTAGCTTTTGCACTGCGAGTAACTGTTGAGCTATTCAAGTGGAGGTTTTTGCTATTATAGTCATTATAAATCACCACCTTTAAGCAGTCACTCTGCTGTCATTGGAAATGTAGCTGAATCTTTTGTAACGTCAAATACAGCACAATGGCTTGTAATGGCACATGAGCTTATTACTTGCTGGTAATAAGCTGTCAGGATAGATGATGATTTAAGTATATCTATTTCCTCCTGACAAGTGATAGACTCTCAAATATTTCTGCCGATTTTCACAAATTTCTTGCTGTATGTTAACCACAAAATGTGTTGCAAATTGAATTTCTGCTTTATTTTATGCGCTAAAAGCAGGCCAGTAGTATTTTTTAAAGTGTTTATCAGACAGAGGCAACAATTGTTATGTTTATTAGCAGTGTAAAAACAAAACAATAGAAATAAATTACAGAAGCTGTTTTTTTAGCAATCAAAAAGGGTTTCATGAAATGACACCAGATGTCCCTTATGGCTTCTTTTGTCTCAAATATATTCCTTATGAATCGTAATATAATGCACAAGAGGTAATTTAGACAATAGTTCTCTGGAAAATAAAGGATTTATTTAACATATACAAAAAGCTGTTGTTTTTCACAAAGAAATACCCATTAGGATTAAATTAATCTAACTGCCTCATGTGAGAAAATGAGGATCTGTAACAAATTTTAGGTTTTGTTCCTCCTTTTGTTTTTAGCAGGCATTTTAAAATGCTTTATTATCTTTAAATAATCCAAAAGTTGGCAGGATTAACAGACATTTTATAAAGAGAAAGTCTCTTTGATAGAAATTATTCCCACATAAGTGTGCTTAGACTTGCAACTTGGGTATAAGGTCATTTGAACTTAATGTGTTGTTATTAAGTTATTGTCAGCAGAGAGTGCCGATCCCAAACTGCCATTTTGATCCCACATATCAACAATGGCAATTGGGACTTCCATTTCTAAGTGATGCAGTCATAAAACGTAACTGCATTGCTTAGCAATGGCAATCCCCGCAGTTCGGGTTGTCATTATTTAAAAAAATCCTGTGGTCTTTAGGTGAGGCAACTTCCTGCTGACTATCCACAACCATGTCAGCAGGAGCGCTGACAGGAAGTTGCAAATCTGGGTGCCTTGCAAGCAGGTTGGCAAACAGTGGCTGCTGTCATGTGAGGATAAGGGCAAGAGAGGTATGGCAAGGGTGCGGGCGTGAGTGAGTGTGTGAGGGCCACAAAGAACACGAGGTGTAAGGAAGGGACAGGGAGAGTGGAAGGGAAGCATGGCAAGGCTGCTGGCAGGGGAGTTTGCAAATGGCAAACGTGATAGTAAAGCATTGAAACTGGTCATAAGAGTGAATCAGTTGCCAAGTGCTCGGATTTTGATCATGTGACCATGGGGGTGCTGGATGGCCCAAATTCTGAGGACTAGTCATAATCACCATTCAGTGCCATCATAACTTTGTTTGAATATTTATAACTTTAATGACTGCCTCATTTAGCGACAGTTCACAGTTATGACAGTGATGAAAAAGTCCTCACAAAGGAAACTACCTGTACTATCTGTCCAAAAAAATCAAACACCAACTGTAGGCATTTTTTAAAAAATACTCTTTGGTCATGTAAATACAGATAATTCTAAGACAAACTCTTGCAAATAGAAATCCCTTCTGCTTCCTGCTACCCATTGGCAGCCATGATTTCTAACAAAATACTGAAAATAATTTATCATCATATATTTAACATATTTAGTTATTTTTCTGCATATTTAACATACTCAGATATTTTAATTGTTCGTCATAGAATTAGTTTTCTGGGTCCTTCTGTTGTGGTTCACCGATAGCAGGTGTGGATGGCTGAGGTCTTGGAGAGCGAGGACTCAGATGAGGGGCCATGCAGGGATGGGCCAGGACCATCAGGGAGTGGAGTGCTGCCTTTGGAGATTGTGGAGTCTGGCAGCAGTGATGAAGAGGTCCCTGAAGAGCCTGTGCCCAGTGTGTGTGCGCACAGGGCTGCTCAAAGGAAAGAGCAGCTGCAGCAGCACGGACGATTCGGGAGTAAGGCTGCAAGGTAATGGCCCCTCCCTTAAGAGATAAAAGCTAGCTGAGAAACCGGAGTTCTTTGCAGAAAGCAGAGAAGTTTTTGCACTCAAGCCTGGTGGACATTCGGAATATCTTGGTTGGTGTTTGGAGACTCTTTGTGTTTGAAATATTTCTTAATAATTTTATCTTGTGTTCTTGGCAGCCTTGCACAACTTTGGCAAGGCTCATTCTTATCAGAGACAATTAGTTTGAAACAGCCTTTTAACCGTGAAGGAACGGAATTCGTAAAGAATCATTAAAAGGTTTGCTGTTACCTCTGTTTCGTGTTGGTTTCCTTGGAACAAGGTTTGGGTCATAACAGGTAATAATTTATATGACTTAGAACAAATAGCCCTAAGATTGTATATAATATGGTAATTTGTATTTGTAAAGTTTGGATATACGGGGCATTTACAGTATTTTAAAATCATTTACAAGTGGTCCTCAACTTACAACAGTTCATTTAGTGACTGTTTGAAGTTGCAACAGCACTGAAAAAGTGACTTATGATCATTTTTCACACTTACGACCAATGCAGCATCCCTATGGTCATGTGATCAAAATTCAGATACTTGGTAAGAGACTCATGATGATTGTAATATCCTGGGGTCATGTGATCACCTTTTGTGACCTGGCAAACAAAATCAATGTTACTAACTTAACAACTGCAGTGATTCACTTTACTATGGTAAGAAATGTCATAAAATCAGGCAAAATTCACTTAACAACTGTTTCACTTAGCAACATATTTTAATGGACATTTGCTGACACTGGGATTAAAAAGTTGACGTTATGGATTTGCCTATAGACAAGGGATGGGATATAGGATGAAAATTTACTTGTTTAACTTTATACGGGATGAAGAGCTACTAAATTGTGGTACGTGGTATGATGAAGGTTGGAAATCATTTATTTATATAATTCTCTTTCTCTCTTTATGATATTCTTTGTTTTCTCTTATTTATTTCTTTTTTCTGAACCCTTTATTCCTTCTTTCCATTCTATTTTCTTTCTCTCAGTTTAGTTTTATTATTTTGTAATTAAAATTCTGAAAAAGAATTAGATTAAAAATATATTGCAAAATTTATCTTAGAATCCCATGAAGTCAAGATTACAATGAATTTCCGTGATTTTGTTAAGAATATGGTGTTTAGTGGAAATGCCTGTCATATACAGTAGATGGGAAAAATGATGGAGGCAGTGTGTAATCACTATTCCCATCTATATTAGGAAATGGTCTGGCAATGATAAAAGAATCAATATAAAGTCTTCCGTATTTAGATCACACTTCAATTTCTAAAGGAAAGAACAGGAGTGTTTCCATCTGACTGTCTGGGGGTAGATATTTAGACAAGACCACGGTTGTCATAGAAACCTATAAGATCCTGAAGTTCTGGAAATAGATGCCTCTGAGCCCAAGTATGTGAAGTAAATTGGTCTAGGTAGGAGCTTCAGGAGAAATTAATCTTCAAGCAGAACACCCAATGTCCTTTAATTCCTATTGCTCAGGGGGTTGCAGTGGCTCATATGGTAAAAACTCTGGGCTTGCGTACCGCTGAGGTCGGCAGCTCAGTGGTTCAATTCCCGTGAGTGAATAAACAGAGGGACAAGAAAGAAACCTCACCCGAATGCCTATTGGCATTCAGGCGTCCCATAGGTAAAAATAACACCACTTGAAAAAATTCCTTTCAGAGAGGCAGACAGCTGCCTCGGTGATTCCTGGCTAACACGTGTGCCATATGATAGATAGATAGATAAATAAATAAATCCTGTTGCTCAACTTAATGCAGAAGCATTCATAGTCTGTAGCTCCTGGTACAGAGATCCTAACCATAGGTACACTATTTTTTACTAGACATTGTTTCCTATAGTTATAGCTATTTCCCTCCCTTTTCATGAAGTTGAAACCATTGAAAAACCTGACACCTTGAATCATCACAAATGCTGCATCTCCTCATCTAACCTTATTTCATTAATGCATGCCAGGTCCCATTGTGGCAGAATGTGGCCTTAATTGCAATATCAGAAGAACAAAAAACATCCCATTCCTCTGTTGGAATGTAATCATCATTCATAATTTATCTGCTTGTTCAAGAGAATAGACTGTTCTTATTTCTTCCCATATCTTGGAGCATTGGTATTGCCAACAAATCAAATGTTATTTCTTAAAATAGTGAACCAACATTTGAACTGCGGGCTTTATGGTTGATTAATCAAATAAATAAGACTTGCCATATAAAAGGAATTTAATGTGAAGAAAACAATTCAGTTCCTCTCATCTGATCTATCATTTAACTGGAAACCTAATTAATCTCAATTAAAGATACTAATAAAGACCTATTTGAAACTCACATAAGGTTGTATTTGAAATAAAGTTAATGAAAAAACTCCACGCTTAAGAATGTAAAATATAATTGGAAAATCCCCATTTTTATTTTTAATTGGATGACAGTGATTACTATTATCCCACTTAATTAATTAATTAATCTGTATCCTACCTTTATTAGGCTGCTGCATACAAACATTTAAGAAATCAATCCCTTTTACAAAGTACATAATACCAAACTACACTGTTTTTCAACGTTTTTCGGATGAATGGATTCTAATGTTAATTCATTATCCTTATATAATATGTTTCCATACTATCAGTAGAAGAATTTACTTTTCCAGCAACTTTGTGAAAAATATTAATTCCTTTTCAGACTTTCTTAAATTTTACATATTATTAACACTAAATGTTATCAAAAATCCATGCAACTCACACTGATGATGAACCTGTGAAGAAATAAATGTGGTGTTTTGTTTCAGTCATTTCATAACAAAGTCATCATGATCATGAAATATGTCATGGATAAAAACATTATTATGGACAAATGTGTGTTCATCATTTAATTTTCAGGTACACTTTAGTGTAGCCTTCCAAACCAAGGTGACTTCCAGATATGTGGACTTCAGTTCTCAGAAAATTTAAGAGAATGCTGGCTGAGAGTTTTGGAAATTGAAATCTCTGCATCAGGAGTGTTCTTACTAAATGAGAGGCCAATGCCAGGAGTGAGTGATTAATTAGAATTATAGTAATGAAGTGATAAAAGTGATATTTGTTTTGTTTCATATGTTTAAATTTGTAATATTTTTTTAACACATGCAATATATAGGATGAGGATTGTATTCATCACTGCTTCTCATCCAGTCTCATCCAGTCTCACCCAGTATGGGGCAAGAAATATTTCAGAAAGGAATCATGGTCTCTGATGCTGTGCTGAAATCTGTTCTTCAGCTTCCTGAAAATCTGAAAAATAAATTTCTGGTTTTTTACCTTATTCTGAGGTGAGTCAAAGAAAGTGCTGCCTTTTTTATCTATTGGCTATCCATCACTTTGCACACTCATATCTGTAATGTATAAATTGTGCAATAAAATGCACATTCGCAATATGTGTAAAAGTATACTGTTTTCTTGATGCTGTTTTTCCCAAGAAGTTCAGATGAATGATTACCCAATCCTGCCCCATATCCTTTTTTCCCACCCAACACCCACCCACCCCCATTATAAGCATCTTAGAAGTTGAATGGTACACTATTATTAACCCAACTTCACTCCTTAAAATGAAATGATATTATGGCCAAATTATGAGGAAAGCAAAAATCTGAGAAGAATGCATATTGTATATAGAATAAACTAGGGCTGGAATAATCCCTCTATGAATAAGAGCCAGTTTAGCATAGCGGTTCCTTCACAATTTGTTAATTCCTTCACAATTTAACATACAATTTCACAATGTATTAGAGATCATACGTGTTTCTTTATGGTTAATGATTTAAATAAAATTTACTCTTGTTATGATACCATTGAAGTATTCTGATAGTTTATTATGTTAACTGTTCTGTTTCAAACAAGCTTATATCTACCATATATACCAGCCACCAGAAGCCATATTTTGGAAGCCATGCTAAAGGATTTGGAAAAGATTAAAGTCAGCCCTGAGGTAACTTAAAATAGAAATGAATACAAATGTCCGCATAACCAAAAGTCCAATATGTTAGTACTATTTTAACTTATTTCCTGTCTATCTATGGAGATTATCAGTCATCCAACTCATTGTTCTTCCAAAAATACATTTTTATTCCATTCTCTACCATTCAGTCAGAATTGAAAAAGCTTTTTGGATGAAAAGTGAAACATTTTCAAAGGAAGTTTCCCTTTGAAAAAATACCTTTGGGTTATTTCCTGACAATATTTGAGTGCATCTGTCATGACTAATTTTAGTTTTTTCACCTTTCTATATTATATTCTCTCAAGACATTTTAAACTTTAAAGCATTTATAATTCTGAAAATATGTACCAAAGAATACTTTTCCCAAAATCATGTTTAAACTTTGATTCTATAAGTATTGTAAGATAGATTTGTTGAAACGAAAACTCTTTAGTCTTCTCCTATGTACATTGTTTGGAAAAATTGGATTTTACTTTTAATTTCAACAGCTTCCAAATCATCTGTTTAGATGCTTAATGTTCTTAAGATGCAGAGCAATTTTTAAATGATTTTTAATGCCACGTTTTGAGGAAAAACATGCTTTAAAACTGCTGATTACCTAACAATTTTCTTTTTTCTTAGATCGATGCCTATTTATATACTGCAGATTTAAATTACCCTGTGAGTATGTTTTATTTTTCTGAAATTGGAATAGTTCTTAAAATACTGTATATTGTAGACAGTTTAAAATCTGCAATTCACCAACCTTTTAGTACAGCTAAAGAGAGTTCTAGATATAGTAGTATTTTATCATATTTCACTGTTTATGGAATACAGCAGTATTCTAGGATAGTGGCCCCAACCTTTTGGGCAGGAAGGTCCAACTGGTCCTGTGGAGAGAAAATTTTCCCCAGATCAGAGGGGGTGTGGTTTCATGTGCTGTCTGCATCCTGAGGATGAGGCTTTGGTTGTTTGCGCAGCCCAGTTTCTGGCATGCCCCGGACTGGTGCTGATCCACTGACCTGGGGTTGGGGATCTAAGAGATATTCTTTGAAAGTGTTCTGAAACTTGGTCTATGATGTGAGAATCAGATTACTAACTAGAAGTGTCTTTCAAGAGCCTGTTGCTTACTTGTTGAAACCACTGTATTGATTGGTTTATGGTCCTATTTTTTTTGTGTATACCTGCCAGCCTGTTTAGATTATTTTCATAAGCAATTTTGTCTATCTCAGCTATAAGAGAAATAGGTCTAGTCGGAACTAAATATATATATATATATATAATTTACGAGCTATGGTAGCATATTTATCAGATTGTAATTAATAACAATTAATTAGATAATGGCAAATCATGATATTTTATATTTTATTTGAAGCATATATAACTGTAGAATATAATGTTCAGACTGAATTGGTTTTATTAATAAATGTTTATAGTTAAAGTCCATTCCACGTAATTGTACATTGTAACTTAAGAAAATTTAAAAGATAAGTGAAAAACTGAACTTCAACCTCTCCAGATTTTGTGCACCATTGTAATCACTATATAGCGCCCCCTCCTATCACACACGCACACACACAAACACACAAACCCTCTTCTACTCAGCATAACTTCTCCCCTTCTATAAGTAAGAAGGGAGCGTAATACAAATGAATGCAAATGAGGCCAGAAAAATTTATTTATAGAAATGTATTGATTTTTATTTTTATTTTGTTTTCCCTAGAGTTATTGTAATCAATCAGTGATGAAATGCTTTCAACTTGAGATGGAAGTAGTGTCGTATGAATCTAAATTTGGGGATCGAAAATTTTATGATAGTGTAAATAGTATAGTCAGACTTGTTAAATATTTACTACCCATTGAAACGGTAAGTCCACATATTGCACTGAACTGGCGTACAAGGAGTTTGTAAAACCTCCTCATTTACAAAATTACTCAAATCATTTGTCAGCTATGTCAGTAAAAAATACTTCCTTCCCCCCACAAACTCACATATATGGAATACTAAAAGCACTCTTGAAAGAAAACACACATAGCAAGTTGAGTCGACTTTTAGTGGCAACAGGTGTAGAATCAACAGACACCAATAGCCCAGTAAACCATTTTTTTAAAAAAATCACTGACTATATCACAAAGATGCCAGCCCAGTAGGAAGAAGAAATAATGTCACCCAGATGGGTTATGAAAAACATTCCAATGTCATGTTTTAACATATACCTTTCCCTTTGTCTTGTCTCTGTAATGTAGTAGGTCAAAGGTATATAAGCTCTGGCTGTGCTTTTGATCAGGCTGCTCAGTAAACTGTTAATGGTTTGCAGGAAATTTCACTGTTTTGTTATTTACATAACCAATAAAACTATACTGTAGACATGCTTAGTATAATTTAGATTTTCCAGAAGGCATGTCTGAATGCTACACATCAAAGTTATGATCCTCTTTCTGTCATTTCCAAGGAAGCTGAGAATGTTCCCTTTTATAAGATTGGCCCTTTTCTTGCTAACAATAAAGTCCACAGAGAGCCTTTACTTTAATTCATAAGAGCAGGATGTTATTCCACCAAATGATTATTTTCCTTTGGCATTCTTAATGTTATTACATCTTTCTTAGGCTGGAGATGGAAAAATAAATATTTTTATTGTTCTTTGAAGAAAAGTAGAGTTAGGAAAGTTTTACTGTAACAACCTGGTGAAACAAACCACTGAAAACTGGCATGGTTCAAACACTGAAAAATATAACTTAATTAAGAATTTGCATATCCTAGTTTAATATACATATTCAAAACTTTGGGTGCATTACATAGAATGAGTCCAGTTTGGATGAATACATTCCACTTCAAAGTACATGAAATACTAGAGTATTATCTGTATTTAATAGCTGAAGCCAGAGGACTCTAGTCAGTTAATTCTGAGGTTTCTGCAAAGATGCACTATTTTTCTTCTCATTCTTGATCCCCAGATTCAACCCTTGTTTTTAAACAAACCATTTTTCTCTTCAACATCAGGGGGAGGGAGGTTCAAGATAATCTCCCTGACTTTTGCTATGAGCTAAAGATCATACTTGATAAAAGACGTTGATTAAATCTGTCTGCCCTCTGTCTGGAAGCTGATAGTTGGCGCATTGTGGAAGAATGGCTTCACAACACAACTATACACATCAAATTCTCTGCTTCCTCTCCTCTGTGATACACATGCAACAAAGCAGAGCAGAGCAGAGCAGGAGAACAAATATTTTTCACAAAGAACAGAGTGGGGTCCAGCACATCTTTCCTTTTGTAAAGTTGATCTATTTTATAGGTTGAACTGCACTGAAGTGAATTCTAAGTTAAATATCCTTCCCCCATAATCCTCTCCTAACATTCCTGTACTACTCAACACATTGACTAAAAGGTCTCCAGACTATATTTAGTTCATGGACAATGTCCAACTTTGTTTTAAGAGGATCTCAGGAATGAATTGAATTGATAAAGGAGTAAATTGCAGAAGAATGTCCAAAGGGATTTAAGAATCTGTAAGAAACTAGGCAAGCATAAACATTTAGCTTTAAATTCTTTGTAAGTTGCAAGTGGCTACAGGACAAAAATAGCAACTAAAAAAATAAATAACTTAATAGCTGTAAAATGGATTGTTTATTTGTTTCAGTAGTGTGAAACAGAAAGAAAAACTTAAGTCACTGAACTCTGCTAATGTGGAATTTCAATATTCTGGTACAAGTAGTTTTCAACTTACAATAGTTCATTTAGTGACTATTCAAAGTTACAATGGAACTAAAAAAAGTAACTTACGACCATTTTTCAGTTACGACCTTTGGAGCAGCCCCATGATCATGTGATCAAAATTCAGATGCTTGGCAACTGGTTCATATTTATGACTGTTGCAGTGTCCCAAAGTCATGCATTCAGCTTTTGCAGTCTTCTAACTAGCAAAGTCAATGGGGAAGCCATATTCACTTAACAACCGGGTTACTAACTAATCAACTGCAGGAAGCTCATAAAGTGGGGCAAAACTCACTTAACAACTATGTCATTTAACAACAGAAATTTTGGGCTCAATTGTGGTTGTAAGTCGAGGTCTGCCTATATTCCTTTGAAGCTATCTACTCACAAACATAGTTTTAAAACTCATGCTGCAGATTTTAAAAAATGATTTTTTTCCAGTCTAACTGTATTAAAAATCTTGTTATTAGGAATCTGTGTCATTGTATGTATCTATGCATGCATGCATGTATGTGTATATGTATAAGTATATGTCTTTGCTTCACCATGTTGCTTATTGTACTTTCCCCGATCTTTCATTTTTGAAGAATACAGATGCACAGACCTGCCAACGATGTGAAACATATAAAGAAAAAAAATATTCAGACTTTATAACAGACTTCATGTTTGTTATACAGCGGATCAACCGAGAAGAGACAAAAGTGAAAATTGGGCACTGAGATCCTCCATTGAAGCTGGAAGAAATAATTTATTTCATCCTTGGAAAGACAGTTTTTGAATTGTTAGCCTAATCCCATCTCTCTTTTTCTTTTTTGTCTTCCATTCTGGGAGTTTGAAGTAGAGGTAGTCCTCATTTAGTGACTGCCTTGTTTAGTGAACATTTGTGGTTACAGTTATGAAAAAGTAACTTTGCAACCAATCCTTGCATTTACAAATTTCGGGGATCTGTACAGCAAAGGAAATTTAAGTAAGATCATGGACACAGTTGAATTTTCACTTAGCAATTACTTAATGACAATTGTCGGTCCCAATTGGGATAGCTAAACAAGTACTACCTGTAACTAAATTAGCTGAACCACACATCTATGCGCTAATTTTAAAAGGAGTTTGCTTTCTGCTTCAAGAGACAAGATCGCATTTATATACTGGAATGCTGGAAAAGAGGCAGAGAATCCAAAGAGGAGGAAATTGGGGAACATCAGGATAGAGTTGGCTTTGGACAGTGACTGAAAATGTGAAAAAAATAGGTACACATTCAGAAACAAACGCAATTGAATGGACTTCATGAAATCCAGACATGCTGAATAGCATAGCAGCCAAAGAGCTGGTAATTTACAATGATGTAGCAAGTCAAACCTGGTTGTACAAGGGCAAAAAAGGAAAAACGAGTTTACAGAATGTTGTAACTATGTATCATTCATGTGATTGCAACTATGTATCATTGCAACTATGCATCATTCAAGCATTGCAACATTGTATCATTCACGTGTAAACATTAGACTTCTGTCTCTTCAGTGATCTTTGCCAGGCACGTACAAGGGACGGGGAGATAAACAACTGTCAATACAGAATGATATCCTAACCGACCTGAACTATTGTAAATCACACGCATCCTGTTTAACCTGGTATCTTAACTGACCTGAACTATTGTAAATCTTGTATATCCTGTTTGACTTGGGCTCTGAAAAATTTCACCCCCCTTGTGAAAAAGCATAATAAAAGAGCGTGTGCCAAGACATTCTGGGCGCGCTCATCCCGAGGAAACCTCGTCTCGTGTCGTTTCTCTCTCCCTCGCTCCCTTTCATGAGCCGCCCATCAGATGCGGGATGGCAGATACCGCATTCTGGTGACCCCGACGTGATTTCCTAAGGGGGATACGCAGCGGTGCGCCCATATCTTATTCGCTCGGTGGGAGCTGTGCATCGCCAGGCCCGGCACATTCATTGGATCTGAAAGACGGTCTCGACTTTCGTAAGTATGGGTGGAGGCTTTTCTCAACAGCAGAAGGAATTGAGAGAGCTAGTCGCTTCTTCTTCTAAATACTCTGCTAATTTAAAGGGCTCTCCTATAAAAAAGAAACCTATTGCTACATTATTGGCTTATGTGTGGTAACATTGTCCCAATTATCCAGAGAAAGGGTCCTTAAAAATTTCCAATTGGCAAAAAATTGGTGAATATCTCCATAATCCTCCTCGTGCACCTATTGGCATTTTGGTCACTTGGAGGAAAATTATGGAGGCTTTAAAAGTCCATTATAAAATAGAAGCAGGGAGTGTATTTGAATCTCCCCTGCCAAGTTATGATAACTTTTCAATTTTCCCTAACTCAGGAAGAAGCTGCTGCCATTATTCAACAATGCTCCAAATGTAGTAAGCAAGGACATTCCATTCCCATAGGAGTAAATCCTAGAGGGTTAAAAGCTTGTGAAATTTGGCAAATGGATGTAACTCAGTATCCACCTTTTGCCCCTTGGAAATATTTGCACGTTTCCATAGATACATATTCAGGATTTATTCTGGCTACTCCTCAAAGGGGAGAAACTGTAAAACATGTCATCAGTCATTCAATTCGTACCTTTGCCTCGCTGGGACGTCCAAAAGAAATCAAAACAGACAATGGACCTGCCTATACAAGTTCTGCTTTTCAGGACTTCTGTAACAGATGGGATGTAATCCACAAGTTTGGGATTCCCTACAACAGCCAGGGGCAGGCTATTAGGCTATTGTGGAATGAGCTCACTTATCTCTGAAACGTGCTCTTGATTGATATTCGTTGCGGGAAAAACCCCGAACCTCCCAGCATTGCAAAATTCTCTTAACATTTGTCTTTACACTTTAAACTTTCTCAATCTGACTGGCATTCCTCCCACTTCTGCTGCTTCTCGTCATTTTTCCTCCCCCTCCCCCCCACCTAACAGACCTCTGGTATATTATCGCAGATTGCCAGATCCTGCCTGGCAGGGTCCTGCTGAGCTTCTCACTTGGGGACGAGGCTACGCTGCGATCTTACTGCCAGACAAAACCACTTGCTGGATCCCTGGTCGGGCGGTAAGACCCTATCATGGGAATTCCTCCGATACATCTGCATCTTAAACTCTTCCTGATATTCTTGCCTATATCCTCTTTGCAATTTCTACCTTATTCATATCCTACTTATACCTTTGTTCAACATGGTCATTGGACCACATTAGAATTTTGCTTTATTAATTATGATAATGACTGTCCTATTGTTTGTTGGCATGATAATCTTCCCATAAATCTATCTCCTTATATTCACACATACTTCAACAAAACCTATGCTTCCTGTCAAAAGATTATTCGTGTTAAAGCCACTTCATTAACAGAAGGCTATTATACTTGTTCCATGAGGGTACGTCATGAAAATGCTACCCATAGCTTTCACTCTGTCACTTCTGTTTTGTTTACAGAACACTCTACCACTCGCTCCTTTGTTCCCTCTTTACTCTTCCTATGGAAAGGAACCTTAAAATCTTTTCCTCTATTCAAGCTAGATATAGGGGGACCCAAATGTCCTTCTATTGTATCATGGGTTCCCCCACCCCAACTAACATCCTTGATGAATGACCAAATTAATCTTCATTGTCATTATTGTAATTATTATCCTTTTTCTACTAATTGTATTCCCTCCTCATCTCATAAACGTTCCACAACTAACTTGTCCATAGCCCTCTCTCCTACTTGTAATGCTTTTATATACCCAAACTCTGATCCTGTCAACAAACGACGCTTCAAAAGAACTGCCCATGACGATCCGCAGAAGCCTCATAGAAGATATAATATTACTTGGACTATAACTGACTTTCAAGGCGTTCGTTTAAACTTTACAACCAATTTTTCTCGCATAGAAGACTTCTACCCACCACTTCAATTCGATTTGGCAGAAATGCTTGTAGGCTCCACCGCCTACAACTCGCCTTCTCATCCAACGGAGCCTAATCATAGATTTGTAAATGAACATAGGTTTTATGTATGCCCCGGACAGCCCGTTTCCGACACTCAGTCCCCTGCCCAACGACTTCTCGACTGCGGGGGGTTGTCGGATTACTTTTGCAAAGAATGGTCGTGTGTTTCAACTGGACATATTTATTGGGATCCGGGCACTAAGGTGATCTCATTACTGCCACTCGCACCACATGGGATATTCCATGTGGTGGTAAAAAATTGCCCAAATGCAACCCGGTAACCATAAGGTTCACGGACAAAGGCAAGAAAAGTACCCTATGGGACACTGGCTTGAAATGGGGTGCCCGCCTAAAAATAGTCTGGCCAGGAAAGCATTATGGAAATATTTTTTACATTCAATGTCACATTGAACTCCCTCGCTCTGACCCAGTGGGACCACATGAAAAAGTTATTAAATCCCCTTTCTTGCAACCCATAACACAGGAAATTAACCCATTGATTCCATTGATCAAAGCTTCCTATGCCTTGTTGAACTCCTCAAACTCATCAATTGCCTCCACATGTTGGCTTTGTGTTTCTGCCTCTCCACCTTTTTACGAAGCCATCGCTTCCCAAGAACCCATTGTTAATTCCACATCAGATGAACGTTGCCGTTGGAGGAACTCCACTATTACTGTTTCTTCCATCACTGGGGTTGGTTGTTGCTTGGGAAATATTCCATCCAATTACTCACAATATTGTCATAATGTTTCTAATAGCTATCACTGTCATTTATATCTTCCTAAGCACCGCCTTGGCCGCTACCACACCGTCGGGGGATATTCTGCAGTCTACACCTCTTCAGGAGGAAATTTAACATCACGCCTAAAAGGAATGTATTTTATCCCTGGCAAAAATTCTGTCTGGGCTTGTAACACCGGTCTCACAGCATGTGTCCATGGGGATGAACTTGTTAAATCCACATCATTTTGTATTCAAGTATGGCTTGTACCAAAAATTAATGTGTATAACTCTGATGATTTTATATCCCTACAGGCACCCATGGAATACCCCCTCAGAGCAAAACGGGAAATTATTAGTACTCTCACTTTAGGTCTACTGCTTGCTCTGGGCGCCACGGGCGCAGCCACGGGCATTGCAGGACTAGCTGTCTCTGACAAAAGAATTACAGCTCTGGGTTCAGCCATTGATGATGATTTATTACGAATTGAGAAATCAATTGTAGCTTTGCAAAACTCCTTGAAGTCCCTCTCGGAAGTAGTCTTGCAAAATCGTAGAGGTTTAGATCTGTTATTTTTAAAACAAGGGGGATTGTGTGCTGCGCTTAAAGAAGAATGTTGTTTTTATGCTGATAGCAGGGGGGGCGTGTTGGATTCTATGAATGAATTAGAAAAACGCTTAAAAGATAGAGAAAAAGAAAGGTTAAACATGTATAATTGGTATCAAGGTTCGTTTTCTATTTCACCATAGCTTACAACCTTTTTAACTGCATTGGCAGGACCATTAATAATCATTATATTGATATGTATTATAGGACCTTGTTGTTTTAATAGAATATTGCAATTTTTGAAAAATCAACTATCTTCCATAACTGCTGATGTTAATGTGTTATTGCAAGCTCATGTTATGTCTTTAACACCGGATGAAAAAATATCATTGCTGAGTTACCGCTCCTTGGACAACCCTGACGCTGACGGGTCGCACTCCTGCCTAGATGACGGGGACGGCAAACATTTCAGAAAAATAGTTCCTGTCTTTTTGGATGAGGAAGAAGACTCGTCATAAATAATAAAAACAGAGGAGGTGTTGTAACTATGTATCATTCATGTGATTGCAACTATGTATCATTGCAACTATGTATCATTCAAGCATTGCAACATTGTATCATTCACGTGTAAACATTAGACTTCTGTCTCTTCAGTGATCTTTGCCAGGCACGTACAAGGGACGGGGAGATAAACAACTGTCAATACAGAATGATATCCTAACCGACCTGAACTGTTGTAAATCACACACATCCTGTTAACCTGGTATCCTAACTGACCTGAACTATTGTAAATCACGCGCATCCTGTTTAACCTGGTATCTTAACTGACCTGAACTATTGTAAATCTTGTATATCCTGTTTGACTTGGGCTCTGAAAAATTTCACCCCCCTTGTGAAAAAGCATAATAAAAGAGCGTGTGCCAAGACATTCTGGGCGCGCTCATCCCGAGGAAACCTCGTCTCGTGTCGTTTCTCTCTCCCTCACTCCCTTTCATGAGCCGCCCATCAGATGCGGGATGGCAGATACCGCAACAGAAATTATGAGAAGATAAATAATTATAGTGGTAAGATTTAAAAATAAGTAGATGTCATCATTTGTTTAAATCCTTTTCCAGGTTTTTTTTAGTAACCCCTCAATACAAATCTGTCACATAGTTAAGAGGATCTGGATAGAAACGTAGAGATGGAATTGCTTTATCATCACATATCATTTGATGTTACACCAAAAGATATATTGATATTGCATGTACATATATCTGTATTAAAAGATACAAATGCCAAATCTAAAACAATGATTTTTTCTTAATTATTTTTTTATCAAAGAGCTGTATATATAAAAGCTTAAAACAATCTTATTCTTAATTCTGGATGGAGTTACTGGGGATGCTCTTAGACTTGCAATGTCTGTTTGAAGAGCAAGTGGCAGTCATGATAGGAGGATCTTCATACAGTGGATCAACCAAGAGGAGAAGAAAAAAATGTAAATTTCCTGGATCATGAGACTCTGCATGCAATCACTCGTGCCCTGGTGATCTCCTAGCTGGATGACTGCACTATTCTCTATATGGGGCTACTCTTGAATAGTATTCAGAAACTACAAATATCAACAGTTTGACTAGCGAACTCAAGAAAAGTAGACCCTCTCAGGAACTTTTAAATCCCAAAACTTTATTAGATGCAACATTTTGGCACTGAAGAATCAAAACCAACTGACTTTTCCCGTGCAATGCTTGTAAAGTTAAACAATAGCTCTCCTTCACCCTTCCCTTACCCATCCCTACCAATGTTTGGTCACATTGTCTAATTATGAATTGTCCATTTGTTTTGAAAGCAGTTCACTTCTCTGTCGGACACCTGTATCAGTGTCCTTGGTGGGATCTTGCCTCTCAAGGTCAATATTTGGAGTCTGCATTCTTTCAGCCTTCCCTCTCCCCAGTTTTTTGGCAGGTTAAAAGCAACAAGACCTAAACGTTCCATGTCCGATTCTTGGAGATTACATAGAAAAGTCCTTGTTATTTTCTTGGCAAGGTTTTTCAGTGCCTGTCTTCTTCCTGGGATTAATAGAAAGTAACTGGCCTGAGGTGATTCAGTGGCTTTGTATCCAAGACAAGACTCACTATCTCTGTTTCTATATCTGCATGGATGGGTGTGTTTTGAATCTTGCCCTTTGGATATTTAACTGTGAAGGAAATAATATATTGCGACTGTTATATTCTAGTAGCCAGTCAATTACCTGTTTTCCCCGTACTCTCTCTTCCAGGATATGCTGAAATTCTTTTTTTTAAAATATAAAATGTACTACATATATGTGCAGTAATCTAACCCTAAACTAATTAATGTCTGATGTTTCAACAAATTAACTAATGAATTTGTTATCTGAAAGAATGTTTCATTGCTTTTTGGAAAAGGAAATTTAGTAATTCTATGTAAAGTTGAGCTGTGTGAATAGACAAGAATAAGTATTCAAGACTAATTAGTGTGGTGCTCTAATTGATTTATTTACTGGACCGTCAATCAGTTTAGTGCTTAAATAGAGAAAACCCAGACTGAAGGTTGCAAATTAAAGTTTACATTAACTCAAGCAGAGGCTAGTAAAAGAATTATTTGCCTTCAGGCAGGAACATAGTAAGCCAGTATATGGAAATAGCTAAAGGGAAAAAACACCCAAGCTATTAGCTGAAAGTCAAAAGTGTAGAACTGCAGGAGTTTGCTGAATCCAGTCCAGAGGTCAAAAACTACTGATTAGTCTACAGGGCAGGGAGCCTGGAGGCTGTAGAAATTTAAAACCAGCAGAACAGAATCTGGAGGGAACCTTAAAGCTGCCCTTAAATAGCAAATTGACCTTGATTGATTAGTAATGCTCAAGGAGTTACACAGATGATGATGGTTAGACTCTTCCTAACTACCATCTTGTTTTAGAACTGGACCCTTGGTTAAGGTTTAGATCCTTTAGTTGTATTGAACTTACATCATTAGATCCAACACCTTCAGGATTAACTTCCCAACTGCAGGCTGGCAATCCATCAGTTTCTGTGCTGCAAAGTCACAATCCAAGAAGCCCACAACACATTCAGAGTTAACACAATCCTCATAAATACCACTGACAATATTGTTGGAGAATGATCATATATAACAGTGAAACTTAATTGATTTTTGTTTATTGAAGTTAAAATTCAGTCAACAGACTTTGATTAAAACTAAGGACAGACAAGTTTAAAGATATGACACAAGACCCAAAGGCCACTGCACAGTTCACAAATAAGGAACATTCACAATTTTATATGATAATTAATAAAACATACATGTCATCAGCTGTATAGTTTAATTATTTATGACCTATTTGTGAAAAAAGCAACAAAATACTTAGGTTCGTGTAAAGTTATTGTCTTGTCAACACGAGAGAAGAGTATGCTGCAATGCGTAATGTTTATCTTACTTGGAATTTTGATTTAAAGTAGTGCTTGTTTTTACTGTTATAATAAAAAAATACATTTTTTTCCAATACATGTTCTACAGTTTCAGCTAGGACATAATCTCAATTCCAGAAGGATTTTCTTGAAATGACTTTCTGATGTAACTGCAGAGGCAATTGAATGGATTTTAAAAAAATATTTGGCGGGTGTGAAGGGTTAGAGCAAATGTTATTTATCTGGTTTCTTAAGGACCAGGCTAAGAAACCAAACTGAGAACAAGTCTGAGATCCATGTTATTTTATAAAACTCCTAGGTATTAAATAGTCAGCACACTCTTTAATATATTCTCCCATTACTGTATATAATTAGAAAGCTAACTATATGAAGCTGGGAACGTGTCAGAAAATATGAAACTGGGCATCATATTTGTACAGATGCCCATGCATAAAATCCCACTGCCCATTTAGGTTGTGATTCTAAATTGAATAAATACACCTGCTGCTTATCCCATCAGTTTAGAAATGTTGACTGGTAGGTTCTCTGTTGTTGCTTCCATACATTAGAACATCTTACCCTCAGAAGTAAGGCCCACTCTTCTGGTTTTCTGGAAGAGTGTTAAGACCTGTTTCTTCCAATTCATGTGGGGGAATCTGAGAGTGTGCTGCAACCCTGGGAATAAAGGCACTCCCACTGTTCTCTTAACCTTCTGCATTGTTTTAACTTTGATTTTTACTTTTACTTTTTACTTCTTGACTTTTTCATAACTCTCTTTTAAATGTCTGTTTTTATTCAGGTATTTGTATATTGTGTTGTTTTAAATCACCCAACTCACCTAAGTGAGAAATTTAATAAATAAAATAGAATTCAAGATCACCATTGTCAGCCATTAGATGAACTTATAGGCAAAGCAAGTGGGAAGATCCAGAAACATATGCCCATGCAGAGACTTTGAATGGTTTTTAAGTAGTTTTATTATTATGTATTGCTTAGATTTATTATTTTCAATTGATAGTCTTATTTTGTTTAAATTCCTACGCTGCTGTAGACTTTTTCTCCTGAGGGTCCAAATGTGATAAAGAAATAAACATATTAGTCCCCTTTATAATATTTCCTAGTCTACAGGAAATTATTTAAGACTAGACAGTGTCAGTAAAACGGTGGCATGATTTGGCTCTGAAAGCCAATTTCATAGTGCAATTACATGCTTGTGTGTTCAGAAATAAGTTCTATTGAATTTTAGGGGAACATACAGATAGTCTTTGACTGACAATCACAACTGAGCCCCAGTTTTTTGTTGCTAAGTGAGATGTTTGTTAATTTTGCCCCACTTTACAACTTTTCTTGTCACAGTAGTTAAATAGTTAAGTGAATTAGCACAGTTGTTAAATTGATAACACACTTGTTCAAAGAATTCCCCATTGACTTTACTTGACAGAAGATTGCAAAAGGAAATCACATGGGACACTGCAACTGTCATAAATATGAGTCAGTTGCCAAGCCTCTGAATTTTGATCACATGACCATGGAGATGCTGCAATGGTTGTAAGTATGAAAAATGGTCATAAATCAATTTTTTCAGTGCATTGTAACTTTGAACGGTCACTAAAGACAACATGTACTAAGGTTGATAGGAGATAGATAGATGACAGAGATGGATACCGATAGATAGATAGATAGATAGATAGATAGATAGATAGATAGATATGAAATTGCAAGAACAATTTTAAAGAAATAGAATGATTTTATGAAGAGCCTTAGTTAAATTCCAAACAGCCAGGATATCTGTTTGATATAGTATATGATGAGGTATTTCATATTTTGAAGGTCATACCTGGATCAGTAGAAAAAATATATCGTTATAAATGAGCAGCTGTGAGAAATGTCATTCTGTAATATTCTTCTGTAGTGCAGGAGGAGTCTTGTAAATTATCTTCAATCAATTTTTAACTATACAGGTGATGAATTAAGCAAACCTGACTTCTGTGGTAGCCTTACTCTTGCCCATTAAGCTGGTGGCCTAGTCATAAAGGAAAGGAATGAAGGGCAGCTTTGGATTCATAATAGCTTTAGCTAAACTGCACCAGAGGCCAAATTATGGTATGTTATGAATCTGCAAGAAAATAACCAAGCTCTCAGAGCCCCAAGGACCCTACAATTCAAACCTGACTGACAAATATTATCTTCCATTGGTACATTCCAGAAAGCCAAATCTTTAATATACAGAGTTTCTATTTTCTGGTTGTAATTGCAACATTACTAATGTTACCCAAATATTATAACATTTTTGGCTTTCAGAAGTGGTTATCACTTTTCCCTTCCAAGCTCAGGATAAAAAGTTATGTGAAAAATTAATAGTGAGGGTTGGGGAAAGTAATCATGTCCTTTGAGATAGCCAATGTTCTTCTTAATACAAGCAGACAATTATTATTTTATTCTAATTTACAGCAGGACCATCAATACCTTCAGCCATGATACTTCTGAGCCAGCCTTGGGCACTGGGAGAAGGAGATGCTACTTTGTGGTGGCTTTCCCATCCTGCAATGTGGGGTGCCTTCGGTCTTGAGCTTATCTCCTTTCTTCTTTAACATCTACAGTACACGAAACAACTAGGTGAGATCATTTAACAGATAACAGATAATCAGAGTTGGAAGGGACCTTATAGGTCATCAGTCTAACCCCCTCCCTGCCCAAGCGGGAGAGAGGTGGAGTGGGCTGAGTGGCTCAGAATTGAACGCACAATCAGAAACATTTTTAGTAGTCAGGTAACACCGCTGACTTCATTAAATCTGTGATCAATTGTTCCAAGATCAATTTTATATAAACTATTGCTAAGCAAGGTGTTACATATAATATACACATTTCATTTGGTTCCAAGCTTGAATACATTTGCCTTTATATTAAATGCCATTCTGTTATTTTCTATCCACTTCTTTTAAACTATCAAGAAATTATTGTATGTCTATTTTCTAAAGTGTTAGCTATCCCATCCAGAATTGTGTCAACTGCAAATTTCATAATCTTCTACTGACATAAAGGCAATGATAAACATTCTGAATAGTATGATCCAGGGTTGAATTTGGTGGCATTCCACTCAATACTGCAGTCCATTCTTTGTGGAACTATTGATCAGCACTGTCTCAGTATGTATTTCAAACCAATTTTAGAAGCACTTAATTGTAATGCTATCCAGGCATTCTTCTGGCAGCATTTCATTGCCCAGCCCTTCCATTCATAGAGGACAAGGACACAGTAACTGATACATATAACAATAATCTCCAAAGGACTATAATCAACGTAGTATCTACTGTTGTTTGAGAATAAGCCAAACAACTAGAATTCTGTCTGTCTTTTCCATTTCCTTTGGAATATGTCATCAGAGGTTGCTGTCACAAATGAACAACTTTTTTAGTCTTTAGACAATATAATAATTTCATTGGATATTAATGACTTATGCATAGACATCAATCATGTAATAAGATTACTGGCACCATGACATTTTTCTCATTAGAAAAATATCCAAAGGCATTGCTTTATAATTAAATTGTGTTGAAGTTTAACAATGATGACCTTGAAACAACTAACTGTTTCATTTCATGAGCCTTATTTTAGTATTATTTGTATTTACTTATTTTTATTTACAAATTGAACTATAGAAATTGAAACTGCTTTAAGAAAATCCTCATTATCTGGTTTTGTTGCCTTCCCACCTTAATGAGATTTCATAAGCATTATGTGGCTATAAAGCATTTTATTAACCAGTTTACGGTATCTGAACAACTATACTGTTGAATTTATTTTTCTTTTGATGTAATGTCTTCTGAGAAGTTTCCCTTTGTAATTATAACTGGAATAAACACAGATTTAAAACAAAATATCACTTTTTAAAGTTGTATATTGGAGTAGTTTTAGAGTTGGGAAATAAAAGGATGATGAAGGAGGAGCAACACACATGCCAACACAAAATTCTGCATAGATTTGAGCACACAGTGTACAACTAGACACATCCACAATTCCATCTATATGCTTTCCCCTTAATTTTCCCTTTAAGATATATTTGTATTTCCTACAGTAGAGTAGGTGTATTTCTCAGATAAGCTTGCAACCATTCCAAAATAATCCCCATCAAACTATTCATTTCTAAAACCCCTGAGCCATGCCACTGCCTATGTCTGTCAGAGGAGAAAAAGAACACATCAGAAAAACAAATCCAGTTCAGGGAATTTAAAATCTGTGAAGTGGAACTAAATTTCGTTGTATATTTTCAGGTTATTTTTTATTTATTTGAACAAGTTTAGTGTCTCTTTTAAAGCCTGGTTTTCAATACCTATCAAAGCTGTTGAAATAAATTACATGTCTCTGAGCAGACTTTTTGCACAGTCTGGGAAGAATGAATGTAAACCAGGGGTGGGATTCAATTTTTTTTTTACTACTGGTTCTGTGGGCCTGGCTTGGTGGGCGTGGCAGGGGAAGGATGCTGTAAAATCTCCAGTCAGAGGTGGTATTTGCAGGTTTTCCAAACTACACAATATTTCCACTACCAGTTCTCCAGAACTGGTCAGAACCTGCTGAAAGCCACCTCTGATGTAAACCTCTGTTTTTCACCACAACCAAATAATCAGCTAAATATTGTGGAGGCATCCCTATTTCCAGTATATTTGGGGTCCCCCCCATTTCCCCTTTAAAGCTCAGATTCTCAACAGTGCAAGGAAGAACCCTCTCTCCACTGAATGTACCAGTATTGTCTGTTCTGTTCTGTATTATCTATACTTTGGATCAACCAATTCATTTCACAGCAGCCTGCAGTAAAATCACAATAAGGGGCCAGCATGTTTCTGTGTAAACAGTCTTTTGCATAGAAAGAGCCTGACCTGATCATTTGATTAGAGCAGGAATATTGCAGAATGGCACAATTACAATGAATGATCTGTTGCTTCTGTTTCTTCATAGGAATGGAGGAGGAGAGGGTGCTATTTATCTTTTTTGAATCAATGTAATTTGTTGAGGGGAAATGTGAGGAAACTCTATGATCGAAACCTGAATAAAAATAATATCACAAGATTGGAAAAGTGATTCTTTCATTGCCTTTGCCAGTGATACATGATAACTTCCATAGGAAACTGAGTTTAAAAAAAATCAATCAGCCAAACCCAAACGACGTGATTAAATCTTCTTTTGGAAAAACAAAGGCCAAAAAAAGAGAACACATTTGTTTCTGCAACTAGCATTTTAAATATTGGCTAGGTAAATACATTTGTACACTAAATTTGAAAGGCAGTTCAGCCAATCTAGTCAAGAAAGTGAGAGATTTGTCTTAACTGTCATCACTTTATGGTAGCTTCTCAAACAGTTTAGGTAGTCCTTGACTTATACCACAATTGGGAGATTCACATTTGCAGAACTTCACAATTATATTCTGGGATTTCTTGCTGGACCCCAACCGCTATTCGTGTTTGTAAAAAACCAATTAAACCTAACAGCCGATAAAAATACTAGCGAAAGAATGAGACAGAAGTAAGTAAATAAGTTAACTAGAAAATTATGCACTGGAAATTATGTACTGGAAAAAAATGTGGATAGCTATTGCTTAATAGAAATCCTGTCCTCAGGCAAAAGAGTTGTAATCCTGAAATGGAATATTCAAAGGGAATTAAGTTTGACTCCATGAGACACCCTGTCTCAAAAGCCATTTATATATAAAGACAACATTTAACAATCTTATTCCTCACTGAACAATTATCAATGTCTGAACAATTATATTAGCAATTCTAATCTGACTTCTGAAGTATCTTACCATTAAAAGAATTAATATATCAATAAAGACACAAGGACAGTTTTTCCCTAAATGCCATCACTCTGCTAAACAATTCCTTCAACACTGTCCAACTATTTACAAAGTTTGTATTACTATTACTATTACTACTAATCTTCTCATGACTCTTATCACCCATCTCCTCCCATTTGTGACTGTATGACTAGAACTTTGTCGCTTGTATCCTTACGATTTATATTCACTGTTCCCTAGTATGATTTGATTGTACCCTATGACTAAATTCCTTGGGTGCCCAATCACACTTGGCCAATAAAGAATTCTATTCTATTCTATTCTATTCTATTCTATTCTATTCTATTCTATTCTATTCTAAGAGAAACTGCATGCTAATGTAAGCATTTTGGAGAGCTTCAAGAAAGCTTATGAATTGCACAAAAAAATCATGCATTATTTATATTCCTTTACCAGGGAAAGATACAGGAATGCTTTGTTCTTGCTATATTGGAGAGTTGCACAGACTGATTTCTGTCAGTCTGGACTTGAATTATGTTTGTGGTTCTGCATTTAATTACTTTGTCATTATTGATCTTATTGTCCTATTCCTCTTATCTGGTTGTATTTTAATAAACTGACATTTTGTTATTCTACTTTTTATCAGAATAAATCATAAGCTGATTTATGAGGAGATGAATCTTGAAGGACAGGCTACAAAACTCTAATAAACACATCTGGTATAAGAAGGTTCATCTGTTCATCTCTGAATATTGAGCAAAACAAAAAGGGAGAGGATGGAATTCAAGTTAGTAGAAAATGTGGTTGCACATAGTCTTACAAATCAAAAATATTACCATCATGTGAACTAACTGCTGAAGTAGTTGCCTTGTTTGCAAGTTTATTTCTGAGTGCAATTTAAACTAGTGTTTATTAAAGTTACATTGACCTTGGGGCTTGGGTGTTTTTGAGACTGTTGGTTTTGTGTAAAATCCACCACTAATGGAAGCAAGGAGAGAGTGCCTACTGGAAATCCTCTCATGTTATTTAATGAGAGAAGACTTGAAAGCCAACGTTTTCCATAGAGATACCCCTCCTACAACCTTCCTTAAAGGCAAGAGAGGACCTTGTTCTTATGGTATTTCAGAGGCTTGTTAAAAAATTTCCTGAAGGGCTTTGGAAATCATATTGTTACGAGAACATGATGTCATAAATGGATATCAGTGGATGATATCATGGTGTTTATTATTTATTATTACTTATACGGGTAACTAAGACCACAACTGAGCCCAAAATTTATGTTGTTAAGTGAGACATTTGTTAAGCGAGTTTTATCCCATTTTATGATCTTTCTTGCCATAGTTGTTAAGTGAATTATTGCAGTTGATAAGTTAATAACTTGATTGTTAAGTGGATCTAGCTTTCCCACTGACTTTGTGCTTGTCAAAGGTTGCAAAAGATAATCACATGATATTGTGACACAGCAATGGTCATAAATATGAGCTAGTTTGCCAAGCATCTGAATTTTGGCCACATGATCATGGGATGTTACAAAGGTTGCAACTTGAAAAATGATCATAAATCACTTTTTTCAGTGCTGATGTAAGTTTGAATGTTGACTAAATGAATGGTTGAAAGTCAAGGACTACCTGAACCACTGTATTGAATTCTTGATTTTTGTTCTGTATACAGTTGAATTGTAAACTGCTTTACAGTCTCATAAATTAACACATGAACAAACATGCAAGAAAATTCAGCTTTGGTTATAGGATTTCAGAGCAGCTTCTTAGTATAGAATAAACATAACATTACTATCGGTATATTTTACTATAGATCTAAAATCAGTTGAAACCAACAATACATAGTTTGGAATGCTTAGGCACAATTTACAAAAGATGTTAAATTTTATAATAATTTTTGAAAGAAGTTTGAAAGATATTTAAACTGAATAGATAAGATAGATAAAATTCATCCTTCTTTGCTATTCTTCATATTCACTATTTGGTGAATAACAAAACATGAACTTTGTTATCATCTCAAAGCAGAAGGCCCTAATTATTAGCTTGAGAAGATTCCATTTTCAAAAATCACAGGATCTCTCTACTTTGCATTGCCGCTACTATATCAGCAACTCATCCAGATATTGAAAATAAGGTATTGTATACAATTTTTGAAATATAATAAAAACAAAATGTGGATTTGTTATCTACAATATTTCTATAGTGGCCATTCCCTAGCTGGTCCATTTGTTTGTTTGCACCTCTAATGAGAACTGCAGCCACAGTCACATGCTCTTAAATTTGTTACAGTGCAAAGAAAAATGCCACGAGTACTGAAGTAATTAGGTCCTTGGTGCAAAATTAGCTATCGCATTGCAGGCAGAAAAAAAGAACGAAAATAAGAGTTGAAAAATAGTGCTTCTCATAATCCAATGATCCCGGGTGCAAACCCTTTATTACGAATGACTGAAACATGTATGCTTGGAGGAAGCAAACATTATAATTAGAAGTGTGAATAGCTTTCTAACACAGAATTACCTGAAATTGAGCAGTTCCTGTAAAGGAGTACAGCATCTCCTAAGTGCTAAGGTATAATGCTTATGTAGGTATCTTTGTTGTGTTTGAGAAGCTTTCAACAGCAGTCACAACATCTAATACCTCCTTCAATTTTGCATCACTGAGCAAGGTTTAGAGGCTGTGCTGGCTCTTGAAGGTTTATTTCTAAATGAGGAGACCTAATGTTGGAAGAAATGTCCATCTGGTTTCAATTTCAAGTGGGGAGAAAGACACTGGAAACATGGAGGTTGATTGGAAAGATGGTTTTAATTATGAAGCCGAACCACCAAACATGTGTGATCCTGAGTAGCATGGAGAGTGAGTGTTATTTATACCCTCTTCTTGGGCTTTAACCTTGAGCTTCCTGTTCCTGTGGCAAGGGCATGTATCCTATTGGTTGCAGACTCCCGTGTAAAGTCATGTTTGTCTGAATCAAGTTTGGTTGAACCTTGCTGGGTAATGTAATGAAGGGGCTTGATTGTGCCATGTGGTGAGCTAGATAATCCTATTATGTCCTAGAGGGTCATGTCTTAATCCCATCACCCTGGAGCTGAGGTCATTTGTTTTGTAGATAGGCTGGCCTAGCCTTAATGTGAACCAAATATCTGCTGGGGCAGGGAGCTTCTCTTTGTCCTTAAAAACCCATTTTTCCATTTCTCATCTAAGGAAATACAATATTCTGCCTTCTTAATCTGTCCCAAAATATTTCATTCTTCTAGGAGGGGTAGGTGCTAACTTTTTTCAATACTAAGAAGCTGCTCTGAAATTCCATTCCTTCTGACAAAAGTACGTGGTAAAAAAACCCAATTTCCTCACACTTTATGGTCTGAGACTGCCGAGAACTGGCTTCTGAGAGTGAGCAAGTCATGGCCTATAGCTCTGAGCATTTTGATCTGAGTTAGACTGAGTTAGAAAAAAGACTTAGTGCTGCCTTGTAGAAATAGGTCAACCCTGATCTTCTATTGTGGAAAAAAAACCTAAAGGCCAGCTGAGAAAGATCCCCAAGGACAGGCATGTCTTGTTGTGGCCTTCACTGGTAACTATTTGCAAGGCAAGCAAGATTTGGGATAAAAAAAAACCTAGGGCCGTCTTAATAATATACTTTAGTTTTTGTCAACTATTTCCTATTTGACAAATTAATATCAGAATTATGATAAAATTACATTAAGCAACTAATTCATGTCAGATTTTTTTCCAAATTGATTAAATAAAAATACTCCTTTTTATCTTCAGCTTTGTTTAAACTCTGGTTATAAATATTGGTTATTGTGTTTCCTGATTTGAACACTAGAGAACACTGGTTTACAGATGCTGAAAGAACTGTATTAGAGCCCCAGAACTTCAATATATCAATAGAATTACATCTAAACCTAATAGGGAATAGTAAGTTCTTTTCAATAACAGCAATAACCAAAAAGCATACAAGCATATTAAACTACATGGATCAAAGCAATTGCTGGGTTAGAATTCACAATGTAAGACTCCATACAATGTTATTGTGTGCAGACTTCAGTTTGTACTAGGAAGTTTCCTCTTTTTCTCTTCCTGCTTGTATGTAGCCTTGGATGCATCTATTGTACATTTAAGCTCTAGATCACATTTGGGGTGACCTGGAGAATTTTGTGGAATTTTAGTGTGTGTGTTATTTGTCTAATAAATATTAAACTATTGGATTTTAATTTAAATTGTATATTAATTATCTCCCTCCTATTAGATTGGAATGTGGAAAGGACTAGATAGGGGGTGTCAAACTTACGTCATTATGGCAGTGTCACATGATGTATCAGGACTTTATACCCCTCCGCTAAACTGGGTGTGGGCATGGCCAGTGTATGACACATCCGGCCTGCAGGCCAGGAATTTGATAACCCTGGAAGAGAGATATGCTAGTCTTCCCTTCTCTCTAGCTTGATCAGATTCTTTGGTTTGAATGCCTGTTTTAATGTAGAAGCAGTGTAAGCAGGCTTCTTGTAGAGTTGGTAAGATTTCATATTCTCTCTCTCTCTCTCTCTCCGTTCCCTTCAAAATATGGAGTATACTCTCCTAAACAAGGGAATGGATAAGGCTTCAAGTAGCTTAAAAATAACTGTGGGATTTCACCCACTTTGTCTTACTGCAGATCACAAGAAAATTATACTGTCCAGAATCAACATATTTCTACAAAAATAAAATAAAATCAGCTTGAAGCAAAGATACTCTGCTGCTTTTTACTCAGAGGTGGTATTCAACCGGTTCGTACCAGTTCGGGCAAACGGGTAGTGGTGATTTGGTCCATTTGGACATGGATCACTGAACTGGTGGTGACCCCTGGTGACTGGTGGTGGCCACGCCCCTGACCAGGTCTCCTGGTTGCTCACTTGCCCCAGCTGCTCTCCCAGTTTCCCTACCACGTGGCGGCTACGACACAACTTGGGTGGATGTCTCGTGGCTGCTGCAAATGCGCACTGCATGTGCAGCCACTACACATGCAGTGCATATGTGCAGCAGCCCTGGGACATCCACCTGCCTGCCCGTCCTCCTGGAGCACTCTTTCTTCCTTGTCCCGGAGGATACACTTCTTCCGGCCTGGCCCGGCCCGGCCCTGCCCGGCCAGCCAGCAGGTGGGTGGGCGGATGTCCTGGGACTTCTCATGCCCCTTGTTGTGAGATGCCTGCAGCTGCTGCATGCTTTTTTTGGTGCGGTTGGAGTCCAGCAGCCGCACAGAAAAAAGCATGCCCTGTTCTATGTGCCGGGCCCAGCAAGTCCAAGCAACCGGCACATAGAACAGGGCGGCGCCAGATCATTGGAGAAGTGGAGTGAAGCTGGAGATCAGTAACTTTTGCTGCAAGGAGCCTGCGACTGCCGCGTGTTCTCCAGCCCCACCAAAACAAGCACAACATGCACTGGCCCATTGGAGGAGTGGAGAGGCAGCTACAGAGTTCTCACACCGAAAAAGGGACAGCTGGAGGTGACTCTTTTTTGGTCTCCAGCTGCCCCCTTTTCAGCGCAAGAAGCCTCCCCCAACTGGCCAGCTGCTCTCCTCCTTCTCTGCCGGTTTCTTCTGTATGGCCAAGGAGGAGGAGGACAGCAGCCACTTAGTTGGGGGAGGCTTCTTACACTGCAAAAGAAGTGGCTGGAGACCAAAAAAGAGTCGCCTCCAGCCACCTCTTTTCACAGGAGGCAGACACTGCGCTGCTGAGGAAAAGAGGAGATGCCGAAGTCCTGGATATCACCCGGAAGGGGACTGAGGAAGGACACATCACACGCCCCTGTCTCCCCTGCTACTTTTGTTCTTGTTCTCGGCTTCTTTCGTGGGGGCACTCTTAAAGTCGATCTCTAAGAGCTGGAAGACGTTTCGCCAACTCATTGCTGGGAGAGGTGTAGCCCCTGAATACACAAGAAGTCTTGGGCAAAGTTCTCTGACTTTTAAAACACATCCGCATGGTGTCTGCCTCCCTTCACACTCCTTGTGCATGACGGGAGCACCTAACCAGAGTGAGAGAGAGCGAAGTTGGCTGCTATGGGGTGAGTGCCTTGGCTTCCCCTCTTGCTCCTCACAGTCACCCTGAGCTGGTGTGGTTCTTTACTTGGGCAGCCAGACACCTGAAGCAGTGCCCACAGCAGCAACAGGCAGCACTGCAGCAATGAGGCACAGTAAGATTTGGTAGTGCAAATTTATCTCCAAGAGGCTTCTGGCAAAAAATAAAACAAAAACCACCTCAAAACAAAACCCATTTGGCAGGCAGACTTGGCAGGCAGTCACAATCTTTAGTTGGGCTTTTTTTTTCAGCCCAAGAGTGGAGGAGGGGGGGAAGGTACATAGGAAGTCACCCTGTCTCTGCAGAATTGGTCATGTGACTGAGTGGGCATGGCCAATTCGATGTCACTCACAGCAAGGTGCCACACCACAGTGGTGGGATTCAAACCTTTTTAGTTCCGGTTCTGTGGCCGTGGCTTGGTGGGCGTGGCAGGAGAAGGATACTGTAAAGTTTCCAGTCAGAGGTGATATTTGCTGGTTTTCCGAACTACTCCAAATTTCCGCTATCGGTTCTTCAGAACTGGTCAGAACCTGCTGAATACCACTTCTGCTGCACCACTTTGCTGATTTTGCCACACCCACCCAGTCACATGACCACCAAGCCATGCCTACTAAATAAGCCACGCCCACAGAACCGGCAGTAAAAAATTTTGAATCCCATCACTGTTTTTACTGCTTAACCACATGATGCTGCCATGATGACGTGAGTTTGATACCCCTGCCCTAAGTGTTATAAAAATGAAACTGGTATCTGATTTAACTTTTAATTATTTCACCATTACACAAGTTTTGTTTTTTTAAAATACCAGTCAATATCAAAGACAAATTATAATAAAACATTTAGACATGATTGTACTAAAATAGAACACCTAGCCAAAATAAGGTTTGGGAAGAATTGATGAGTCTAATACTTGTACTTTTATTTTGCTTTAAATTATATCACTATATTAATTTACTGTAGTTTATATCAGTGAGGAAACTAGAAAGACATGAACTGAGCCACATATTAAATATTGATAGATGAGTGCAACTTTTACATTTGATTTGTCAGCTACATATTCACCAGAGGCGTGTGCTCAGTGAATGTGAAGGAATTGGAATAATGGTGTTGAACATTTCAAATATTTTATCAAGCTTTGTTAACTCTGTAGACTAGTGTTCAGGGAATGAAGATTAAAGCTTCTAACTAAAGGAAAACTATAAAATAGCTAACTCAACTGATGTTGGGAAAGTAAAATCGTCACGCTACTTTCCAATCTAGTGCCTTCCAGATGTAGCAAACCACTGCAATATATCTGCAGGGCAGGATACCAGAAAGGTTGATCTGATATGTTAGCCATCTTTGAAGGCTCAGTAAAATTGTATTAAAACATGCTGGAGAGGCTAAATGCTGCTGAATCAAACTTTCTATACTCACAAGAGTTTGTAGTTCAGTAGTTGGGGCTCCCATTCTGCATAGAAGAATCAGGAATCCAACTCTCTCTGTGGATTTCAACTCTCAGAATTCTCATAAATGGCAGCTGAAAAGTTTTGGGATTTTAAATCCATATCATTGGCCTATGTACAGCTACTCTACTATACAATGATCTAACGTTGACATCTGGAGTCCTGTTGTACCTGGGGGCTGGCAGAACTGGTACCAAGTTAGACCTAATGAACTAGTATCCTTAGGCATTTTATTCCCAAATGGAACACAGTCTTTGTTCCAAATAAACAACAGGTTAATTCATCATATCAGATAGTATAACCCTATTTATTTCTTGCTCAGCTGTTCCATTTTTTTGTTTAGATTCCAGTTCCCTCAGAGTGAGAATCTCTTCATTTGTACTTTATACAGTGCCTTGAACGTTTCCATTGTTATGTTTATATTTTATATGTTATGTATATATTTATGAAGTTCCTTGAAATTATAAACAAATGGATTGTGGCCCTGTATTTCACAAGAAACTTTCTATTGGTTGCATAGAAGTTCCCTTATGCATGCTAAGTGATATGTTAGATCAAGCCAAGGTAGGTGGTATAAATTGATTGTACCACAAGATGAAAATCATCAATTAACAGGTTAAGGGGGAGAGATTATACTTTGAAAAAAGAATATATTAAGTCATTTGGTCACATATTAGATGGCTTTTCTCTGCTCCATATATTGATCCATGATGTACTCATTACGTCTAGCAGTTTAGGACAATTTAGGATAATTTTGCTTGAACATGTTATGAAGTTTGAAATGCTTCCCTTTTAATGCTTTAGTAATTGGCCTTGTAGTCCTGAAGCCCAGGTTTATGACAATGACAAACTGTACTTCCATGAGCCACTGTTGCCCATACAATACATATCCTAAAATGTATACATGGTGATAAGGAGGAGACTTAAATGTGAAATGGATGCTTTGATTTTCCTCAGGAGCAACTAGTATGTATACTGTGAGACATCTTGCAGGATTTGAAAATGTAATTATGAAAGAACATTTTTCCTGGCTGCCCAGAACTAGAATAGATTGGGCATTGGGATCTGTTTTCAAAAATATTTATAAATTTCAGCTTATTCAGCACAATATGTAAAATTAAGAATCACTGATAGGATTCATTATTGACTGTCAAATGGTGTTTACCATTTAAAATGATTTATAATTGCAACTTCTGCACTTCTTCCTATAGTAAAGCAATTTCCTGCCTCATTTTTTTTTACCCTGGCTACTGAGGAAGAACATTACAATAATTACGTGTTTAATGTGAACATTTTAAAGTAATGTGCTGTGTATGAAAGAATTCTTTTGCACTGCTTCCTGTGAACACGTAAGCTTTAAAAGAACCCAGGAATAATAATTATTGTAATTAAAATAAATAAATCAACAGATAAAACTGCTAGAGCATGACCAAAATTCACTCTGATGTAGCACCATTTATTGCCTTATAAGCACCAGACTAAAGAGCAAATTCTGGCGCTCTGATGTTTCATCAAGATTTTATCAGTAGCACAAATACCTGTATATAACAGAGATCCATTTGCTCTATACCCCAGGCATGCAAGCAATTGTAATCAAATAATAAGCGTGTCTTTCTGCAAAATTAATTTTCTCATTGTTTTTGTATGTAGAGAAGCTCCAAATATAAACTACTAAGTTACCAGGAATAGCAACACAATAGCAGATCTCATAACACTCCAACAACTAAAGAAGATTGATGCAGCAGAGCATGAATTACAAGCATATCTACTTAGCTGGAAGAGGACCCTGACCTCATGATTCATCAGAGAATTAACACTGTTCTGGCCCTAGATAAGGGTCAATGGAATTCAAGAGGGGTTGGACTTAGTGTGTTTGTGACTATGTAGAGACTCTCGGCCAGGGATCCACAATGCCCATTCTATGGACTGGCACCTCCATGCCAGAAACTGGACTGCACAAACAAGTGAAGCCTCATCTGCAAGATGCAGGCAGCACGTGAAACCACACCTCCTCTGGTCCTCAGAAAAACCTCTCTCCATGGAACTGGTCCCTGGTGCCCAAAAGGGTGGGGGCAGGGATGGGATTCAAATTTCTTAACAACCGGTTCTATGGGTATTGCCTAATTTGTGGGTGTGGCTTGGTGGTCATGTGACTGGGTGGGTGTGGCTTGCTGACTGGGCATGGCTAGGTGGTCATGTGCCTGGGGTGAGCATGGCTAGGTGGCCATGTGACTGGCAAACCAAATATAAGTGGTCTTTGCTTAATGGTCAGTTGCTTAGCAAATCTTCTAATTTATGATTGACCTCCCCAGAGCTACTTGACCTGTTTTTGGTGTTTTGACAACCCTATATACACATACACACTTATGACCAGTTACAACATCCCACACAGTCTTGTGACTGAGGTTTTCAATGTTTTTTTGCCAGTTTCCAACAATTCCTTCTGGTTTCTGGTTAAAAATGCCTATTGGGGAAAATCAGCTGATCCAGTCAGAACCGGTAGAATCTCACACCTGGGTGGGGACCACTGCTCTAGGCTGATTCCTCTTTTGATCCCATCCCCAGATTCTGCCACTTTTCATCTTACAGTTTCTCATCATACCCAAAGCCATTGTTTAATTGTTGCCTATAAATCAGTATGTTTTCCTAGGCTACAGTTGTTTCAAAAAGCTTTGCCTTGCAAAAGGAAAAGGAAGGAAAGAAAGTAGAAAAAAAGAATGAAAAGAGAAGAACTACCCATTTTATTTCTTTCCATTTAAAAATACAAATTTAAGGGATAGTTTTAATACAAATAAAAATAAATAAATTAAGAATACATTTTGGGTTTAGGAGCATTAAGCAGCCACATGATTTTCTGTGTATTAATATAAAGTACAGATGATAAATAGAAGCACTAAAGTATCAGTACTGACCAATGTGCCTTTTAAATTCTGTCATGCTATATGAATACAAATTGCTTGGGGGCAATTCTTCCCAAGCAAAGTATAAATTTGTGTGTCATAGATAAATGTACCATGTTGTTGTAACTATGTATCATTCATGTGATTGCAACTATGTATCAGTGCAACTATGTATCATTCAAGCATTGCAATAATGTATCATTCTCGTGTAAACATTAGACTTCTGTCTCTTCAGTGATCTCTGCCAGGCATGTATAAGAGACGGGGAAATAAACATCTGTCAATACAGAATGATATCCTAACTGACTTGAACAATTGTAAATCACACACATCCTGTTAACCTGGTATCTTAACTGACCTGAACTATTGTAAATCATGTATATCCTGTTGATCTAAACTATGGTAACTCATGTATATCCTGTTTACCTTGGGCTCTGAAAAATTTCACCCCCCTGTGAAAAAGCATAATAAAAGAGCGTGTGCCAAGACATTCGGGGCACGCTCATCCCGAGAAACCTCATCTCTTGTCGTTTCTTCCTCCTTCGCTCCCTCTCATGAGGCGCCCATCTGATGCGGGATAGCAGATACCGCATTATGGTGACCCCGACGTGATTCCCTAAGGGGGATACACAGCGGCGCGCCCATATCTTATCAGCTCAGTGGGAGCTGTGCATCGCCAGGCGCCTGAGCGAATTGCACATCATCGGATCTGAAAGACGGTCTCGACTTTAGTAAGTATGGGTGGAGGCTTTTCTCAACAGCAGAAGGAATTGAGAGACCTAGTCGCTTCTTCTAAATACTCTGCTAATTTAAAGGGCTCTCCTATAAAAAAGAAACCTATTGCTACATTATTGGCTTATGTGTGGCAACATTGTCCCAATTATCCAGAGAGAGGGTCCTTAAAAATTTCCAATTGGCAAAAAATTGGTGAACATCTCCATTGTCCTCCTCGTGCACCTATTGGCATTTTGGTCACTTGGAGGAAAATTATGGAGGCTTTAAAAGTCCATTATAAAATAGAAGCAGGGAGTGTATTTGAATCTCCCCTGCCAAGTTATGATAACTTTTTAATTTTCTCTAACTCAGGCAGAAGCTGCTACATTCCATTCCCATAGGAGTAAAATCCTAGAGGATTAAAAGCTTGTGAAATTTGGCAAATGGATGTAACTTAGTATCCACCTTTTGCCCCTTGGAAATATTTGCACGTTTCAATAGATACATATTCAGGGTTTATTCTGGCTACTCCTCAAAGGGGAGAAACTGTAAAACATGTCATCAATCATTCAATTCGTACCTTTGCCTCGCTGGGACGTCCAAAAGAAATCAAAAAAGACAATGGATCTGCCTACACAAGTTCTGCTTTTCAGGACTTCTGTAACAGATGGGATGTAATCCACAAGTTTGGGATTCCCTTTAACAGCCAGGGGCAGTATATTAGGCTATTGTGTAATGAGCTCACTTATCTCTGAAACGTGCTCTTAATTGGTATTCATTGCGGGAAAAACCCCCGAACCTCCCAGCATTGCAAAATTCTCTTAACCTTTGTCTTTACACTTTAAACTATTCTCAATCTGACTGGCATTCCTCCCACTTCTGCTGCTTCTCGTCACTTTTCCTCCCCCTCACCCCCTCCTAACAGACCTCTGGTATATTATCGCAGATTGCCAGATCCTGCCTGGCAGGGTCCCGCTGAGCTTCTCACTTGGGGGAGAGGATACACTGTGATCTTACTGCCAGACAAAACCACTTGCTGGATCCCTGGTCGGGCAGTAAGACCCTATCATGGGAATTCCTCTGCTACATCTGTATCTTAAAAATCTTTCCTGATATTCTTGCCTATATCTTCTTTGCAATTTCTACTTTACTTCAACAAAACCTATGCTTCCTGTCAAAAGACTATTCGTGTTAAAATCATTTCATTAACAGAAGGCTATTATACTTGTTCCATGTGGGTACGTCATGAAAACGCTACCCATAGTTTTCACTCTGTCACTTCTGTTTTATTTTAAAGAACACTCTACCCCTCGCTCTTTTGTTCCTTCTTTACTCTTCCTATGGAAAGGAACCTTAAAATCTTTTCCTCTTTTCAATCTAAACATAGGGGGACCTAAATGTCCTTATATTGTATCATGGGTTTCCCCACCCCAATTAACGTCCTTGATGAATGACCAAATTAATCTTTATTGTCATTATTGTAATTATCCTTTTTCTATTAATTGAATTCCCTCTTCATTTCGCAAATGTTCTACAACTAACTTGTCCATAGCCCTCTCTCCTGCTTGTCATGTTTTTAATATACCCAAACTCTGATCCTGTCAACAAGCGACGCTTCAAAAGAACTGTCCATGACGATCCGCAGAAGCCTCATAGAAGAGATAATATTGCCTGGACTATAACTGACTTTCAAAAAGTTCGTTTAAGTTCTACAACCAATTTCTCTCACATAGAAAACTTCTACCCACCACTTCAATTCGATTTGGCAGACGCACCCACACAACCAGGGGATATCCTGCAATCCACATCACTGCAGGAGGAACTTTAACATCACGCCTGAAAGGAATGTATTTTATCCCTGGCAATAATTTTGTTTACACTGGTTTCATGGCATGTATCCACGGGGATGAAATTGTTAAATCCAAATCCTTTTTGCATTCAAGTATGGCTTGTCTGTATAACTCTGATGATTTTATATCCCTACAGGTATCCATGGAACACCCCCTCTCTTGCAAAATCATAGAGGCTTAGATCTGTTATTTTTAAAACAAGGGGGATTGTGTGCTGCGCTTAAAGAAGAATGTTGTCTTTATGCTGATAGCAGGGGGGGGTTCGTTTTCTAATTAAAAAAGAATGTTGTCTTTATGCTGATAGCGGGGGGGGGGGTTCGTTTTCTATTTCACCATGGCTTACAACCTTTTTAACTGCATTGGCAGGACCATTAATAATCATTATATTGATATGTATTATAGGACCTTGTTTTAATAGAATATTGCAATTTTTGAAAAATCAATTATCTTCCATAACTGCTGATGTTAATGTGTTATTGCAAGCTCATGTTATGTCTTTAACACCGGATGAAGAAATGTCATTGCTGAGTTACCGCTTCTTGGACAACCCTGACGCTGACGGGTCACACGCCTGCCTAGATGACGGGGACGGAGAACATTTCAGAAAAATAGTTCCTGTCTTCTTGGACAAGGAAGAAGACTCGTCATAAATAATAAAAACAGAGGAGATGTTGTAACTATGTATCATTCATGTGATTGCAACTATGTATCAGTGCAACTATGTATCATTCAAGCATTGCAATAATGTATCATTCTCGTGTAAACATTAGACTTCTGTCTCTTCAGTGATCTTTGCCAGGCATGTATAAGAGACGGGGAAATAAACATCTGTCAATACAGAATGATATCCTAACTGACTTGAACAATTGTAAATCACACACATCCTGTTAACCTGATATCCTAACTGACTTGAACAATTGTAAATCACATACATCCTGTTTAACCTGGTATCTTAACTGACCTGAACTATTGTAAATCATGTATATCCTGTTGACCTAAACTGTGGTAACTCATAGTTGACCTAAACTATGGTAACTCCTGTTTACCTTGGGCTCTGAAAAATTTCACCCTCCTGTGAAAAAGCATAATAAAAGAGCGTGTGCCAGGACATTCGGGGCGCACTCATCCCGAGAAACCTCATCTCTTGTCGTTTCTTCCTCCTTCGCTCCCTCTCATGAGGCGCCCATCTGATGCGGGATAGCAGATACCGCACCATGTATTACAAATACATCTAATAGCAAAGTACAGAAATTAGAATGAGAAAGTATAATACTGCGTCACATACACATTGAAGAGACAAGCCTCTGCACTTTTCTATCTACCATTTTTTTTGTCTATTCTTTCTTCTTACAATTGGATCAAAGTCACTCAGCTTTGTGCCTCAAGGGAAACGAGAATTCAGTCTCATAGACTCCAGTCTAATACATGAACAGCTGCACCAAAGTGTTCTACATATATAGGATCAACAGTTATAAACTTGCTAGTCACTGAAAACCAGTAATTCAATATTTTAAAATTTAAAACATAACTTTTTAAATAGAGAAGAATTTTGATGCTGTAATGGGAAAAAAGGAAAAGAAGGAAGGAAGGAAGGAAGGAATTTAGATAGCCCCGCTTTCATTTTTCTTTCCTTTGTTCTGGATCTATTCTGATCTTTTGAAAACTTTAATTATTATTATTACAATAATATTTGCAAAGTTTATAAAATTAGCAACAATGAACCTTGCATGGCCTCAATCAACAGGCATTAATTAAACCTTTTTTTGGAGGGATGCTGCAGACAGGTAAGAAGTTTTGTAAGTAGTCACTTCTTAGTCCTGGCTCTCTGGTGCAGCTCCTTCATATGCAGGAGGCTCTGTGGGTCATGCATGGGGGTTTGCCTAGCTGATCCCCACCCAGAACATGAATGTTATTCAATGAATTTAGAGGCATTTAAAATCTCTGGCACTAAGCAAAATGCTTTTCTTTATTTTTACTCAGATAATTTATAATTTAAACAACTATTCTGCCAAACATTTGCCAATGCTTATTTATAATTAGCTAAAAATAGAAATCTATATTTGTTGAAGAATTGCTTTCAGGACTGATTTGGATAACTCTGTAACATCAAGACTGGATTCTTAAAACAGAAAAGCAAAGACCAATAGATAGAACAAAACCAATCTTTTTCTCACAATTCTAGAGGAAAATAGTTTTTTTCATACAACTCTGGAATTATGACAATTTAGAGATTCCTTTTGCATAGTAAATCAGTGAGGTCATTGCAGAGTTGATTGTAACAATCAATTAACAATCAAGTTGTGGTTCCCTGTACATTTTGAAGATGTCAATGTTTCATTTCCACTGAGGCCTGAAATTATTGTCTAGGCTTTGCTGTTGAAGAGCTTGATAGACAGTTTAATCCCTTATTATGGTAGAATTCAAAAGGAATGTTCTTTTTAATGGTGTCCAAAAAAATTAACTGTTAAAAATAAGCCTCAGGAACACAGTGAGAAAATTCCACAGACTTAAGAAAGCAGACAGTGTTAAGAGCCCTAGTTCCAGTATACATGCTCGTAAAATTGACATAACTTCAGTTTAATGCAAAGTGGAACTCTACTACACATAGAGAGTTTCCCTGTTGGTTTCTAGAAAGTGCAGCAGCTTATACTCCCTGCTGGTGTCCATTAACATATCCATGAATATATAAATGCAAATTGGTGTTTCATGTCTTTTTTTAAACCAATCTCTGATTTTTTTTTCTTTATTTAGAAGATTACTATAGCTGGAATTCAGATTAAAAAAACCCTGACATACTTTGCATGTAGCTAAAACATTACATCTTACAGTATACCATGTGCCACAGGAAATAAAAATAAAGTGAATGTAATTTTGAACAACAAAATGGCTTTTATTTTTCTTTTGTGTATCTCTGTGTCTGTAAAGAAGTCACACAGTTTCCCATCATTGGATAGTCTCCCCTCTAGGTTTAACTTCATTAGCTCCCCACATCCCCCAATACTCCTTTTAAGTACATACACTTTTTGAATATTAAAGAGAAGATATTTCAAAACTGTGTAACAATGAGAGCTGCTTCTTGCCAAGCACCATGCATCAATACTCAGTGGCAAGGGGAAATGGCTTGCACGTTAGATGTAGATACAGTTACAGTTATTGATACAGCTCTCAGCTACAGAAGAAGCCCTAAAGTGACAACTTTTATATGGTAATCTCAAGAGATACATATCGGAGAAGGCGCAGCTTCATTTCGGCAATACAGCTGCGATCTCGGGGCTCTGAGATCGCAGCTGATATTTTCGCCCCTGGTCGGTCCCAACGGACCTAAACCGTCCCGTAGAGACGGGGATTGGGAAGGGCACTGTCCCAGGATCCCAGAGATATCGCAAAATCTCTGGTTTGATCCAGGAGAAGCCCTTTTGCTGGCGGCGGAGAGGCAGCCCTCATAGCTGCTGAAGTCGGGACAGCTCTGGAAAGAAAGTGGCTGGAAAGAAAGTGTGTCGGTTGGGTGAGAAACTTCTTTTGTGTTGTAAATTTGCTGAGGTTTGAAAGGGCATCCTGAACAAAGAAGAAACCTGTGAGATTTTTTTTTTTGACCAAAACTGTTTGAGCGGCGTTATTTAAAGTGATGTCAAATTGAGGCTTGGATTTTTTTTTTTTTCTTACTTTTTTTCTGGGGACTTTAGTGTGATTTTATAGGTAACCAGATTGAATTTTCTCCTATATATATTGTTATGCTCCTTTTGATTTCTTAATTTTCTTTAGGATAGAGGCTCCCTTTGGCTATTTTTTTCTTTTTTTTTTGTATACATTACTCCTTTTTTCTGGCTGGGAGGGGGGAAGAGCATTAAGAAACTTTGCAACACTGCCAACGAGAGGCTTGAAAATACTTTATTTGAATTGGAGAGAACTGTAAAAAGACTCCTTCTCAAGGACATTTCAACGTGATAAGATAGAGGGAGAGCACAGCAAAATATTATTACAGGTGTTTTCCTGGACTCTTATCAATATTTCAACACTTGAGGCTTGGCTTTGGCATTTGGCATTTCTACTTCTACCTCTGCTTCCTCACCAGCTGGAGGACAACGTTTGATTCAGACAATGTTAAAGCAAGATAAAGAACAAGAAAAAGTAACTTTACAGATGATTATGCAAGGAATCCAAGATCTCAAGACAAAATCAGACACCATTGAACAAAGAATAGAGAACATTGAACAAAGAACAGAGAAGACTGATGAAAAAGTAGAAAATATTAAACAAATGATGGGGAAGTATGAGGAGAGATTTCAAAAAATTGAGGAAGAAGGAAAACAAAGAGAGGAGAAGATTGGAAATATTGACAGTGGACTAACAGTGGTTGAACAAGAAAAAAGTGGGATGTTGAAGTGGGAGATGGAAAGGTCAGAATTTTATCTCAGATTTCAAAATATAGAAGAGGAAAAAGGAGAAAATTTGGCTGCGATAATGATAGAAATTTTGGCAGATGCTTTGGAAATTACAGAGGAAAAGATGATGGATGGAGTAGATGAGGTATATCGAGTTTATACAAGATATGCGATGAGAAATAAATTACCAAAGGAAGTTCATATTAGATTTACCAAAAAATCCATTAAAACACAAATATTACAAGTGGTAAGAGAGAAAACATTGAAATACAAAGGTAAAGAGATTGTGGTTTTAAAACAAATACCCAGAAGAGTGAGAGAGACGAGAAGAGAAGAGAATATCGATTTCTGACCAAAATACTATTGGAAAACGAAGTGAATTATAGATGGCTGATTCCAGAAGGATTAATGTTTACGTGGCAAGAGCAGAGACATAGAATTGATTCAATTGAGAAAGCAGAACTTTTCCATGCAGAATTTTTTGGAAGAAGAAGAGAGGAGGCAGAGAAAGAGGTCTCATTAATTGAGTTTCAAGAGGAACAACTGGAGACTGAAAAAGAGAAAGGAGCTGTAGGTGGGCAGGTGGATAGTAAAGAACAACGTGAAGTGAGATCCACGAGAGCTGTTAGACCTAAATATAAAGCATAATCATGGAAGAAAAAAAACTGATTACAATGAATATAAATGGACTTAATTCAGCTGTTAAAAGAAGGAATTAATTCATGAATTAATTCTAATTCATAAATTAGAGAAATTAAAATTTGATATAATTTGTCTACAAGAAGTTCATATTAAAAAACAACATGAACAATTGTTAGTACAGCCAAAATTGGGGAAAATATTTACTTCTTTGACTCAATGTAAGAAAAGAGGAGTGGTTCTATACATTAAAGAGGCTATCCCAGCAAAACTGATCTACACGGATGAAGACGGAAGCATATTAATGGTGGAAATAATGGACAATAATATAAAAATACTCTTGATTGCAATTTATGCTCCGAATGATAAACAAGAAGAGTTTTATAAAAAGCTACACATGAAAATAATTGGACTGGACTATGTTAATATAATTATGATGGGAGACTTTAATGGAATTGTGGACAATAAATTGGACTACATAGCAACAACAACAAAGCAAAATAGAAAGGCTCTCCCTAAATCTTTTTTTAAAATGACAGACGAACTAACTTTAAAAGATATTTGGAGAGAAAGAAATGTTAAAGCTAAATAATATACTTTTTATTCAAATAGACATTTATCATGGTCCAGATTAGATATGATTTGGATTTCAACAGAATTAATATCCAATATTCAAGAAACAAATATTGAAAGAAGTATTTGGGCAGATCATAGCCCAATGACAATTAAATGGAAGGGACAAAAAAAAAGATCGAGATGGACATTAAATAATACTATTTTAAAGGAGAAAGATTTTATACAATGGATGGAGAAGGAATTGGCTTTTTTCTTCAGAGAAAATAAAAAAAGAAGATACTTCAACGCAGAATGTTTGGGATACAATGAAGGCATATGCTAGAGGTCTGATAATAGATTATACAAGAAAAAAGAATATTAGGAAAAGGCAAGCTTCTAAGGCCTTGGAAGACGAGTATAAAAGACTTGAAAAAGAATTACAGAAAATGCCACAGAAAAAAGATATTAAATTGAAGCTGGATGTAATTAAACATAAAATGGAATTAATAGAGAAAGAAGAATTGGCACAGAAAATCAGAAATTCTAAACAGAATTACTTTGAAGATGCAAATAAACCAGGTAGATGGCTAGCATATAAATTGAGAAAGGAGAAGGAATCAAGAAAAATATTGAAGCTAATAGATGATCAAGGCCAAGTTTGTTATGGTAATAAGGAGAAAAAGGAAATTATTTGAGATTTTTATGGGCAACTATATAAACAAGAGAATATTGATGAGGAAAAAGTCAAACAGTATTTACAGAATGCTAATTTACCGAAGATACCTAAAGAGACTGAAGAAATGCTAGAAAGCAATATAACAATGATGGAATTAAATGAAGCATTTAAGAGACAAAACAATGGGAAAGCACCGGGTCCAGATGGGCTTCCGGCAGAATTCTATAAAACATTTCAAGAATCATTGAGCATCCCATTGTTAGAAGTCATGAATGAAGTTATGTTAAAGAAGATGATACCCAAAACATGGTCAGAGGCTTATATCACACTTATTCCAAAAAAAGAGGCTGACCCACTGCAAATTAAGAACTATAGACCTATTTCCTTATTGAATGCAGACTATAAAATCTTTGCTTCAATTTTAGCAGAAAGACTTAAAAATATTTAAATAATTTTATTCACCCAGATCAAAATGGATTTCTGCCAAAGAGACAAATTAGGGACAATATGAGAGTTATTTTAGATACTTTGGAATACTATGAGGCTCATCCTGAAAAGCAAATGGCTTTGATATTTCTAGATGCTCAAAAGGCATTTGACAACATGAACTGGAGATTTATATTATTACTATTGGAACAGATGGGTTTTGCTAAAAAATTTACTCAAGCAATAGAAGCCATATATAATAAACAGACAGCAAAGGTAATGATGGAATTTAAGAATAAGAACTTAAGAATAAGAACTTACAGATCTTATTAATATAAGAAAAGGCACAAGACAAGGGTGTCCCCTATCTCCTTTGCTATTTGTGTTGACCTTGGAAGTGTTGAATAGAAATATTAGGGATGATAAAAGCATAAAAGGAATGAAAATTAAGAAGGAAGAATTTAAACTACAAGCTTTTGCTGATGATTTAGCTTTTATTCTGGAAGACCTGTTAGAAACAGCTCCAAGGTTATTGGAAAAGATAGAGACATATGGTGAGATGGCTGGTTTGAAAATAAATAAAGATAAAACAAAGATTTTGACAAAGAACATGCTATTGAGACAGAAAGAAGAACTAGTAGATCTTTTGAAAATCCAAGTTTCAAATAAGGTTAAGTATCTGGGGATATATTTGACAGCAAGATGTAGCACATTAAAAGAGAATAATTTTATTCAACTCAAACAACAGATAACTACAGATTTGAAGAAGTGGGAAAACTTGCAATTGTCATTAATAGGGAGAATTTCAACAATCAAGATGAATATTTTACCCAGAATTTTATTTTTGTTCCAAACAATACCAATTAGGCTTGGAAAAGACTATTTTGAAGATTTAAATAAAATCATACTGAAGTTTATATGGCAAGGTAAAAAAGCGAGAATAAAGCTAAAGCTTTTGCAAGACGCTAGAATTAGAGGAGGTTTTGGCCTGCCTAATTGGGAATTGTATTATCAAGCTGCAAGTTTGATGTGGGTCAAAGAATGGATAACATTAAGAAAGGTTATATTGTTGACACTAGAAGGGCATGATTTGCTGTTGGGCTGGCATGCTTTTTTATGGTACAAGGGAACTAAAACACAGGGTTATTTTAGAAGACATTATATACGGGAGTCTTTGTGGTTAAACTGGGAGAAGATAAAAAGACAATGTTATTTGAAAATTCCAGTTTGGTTATCGACTATTGAAGCATTTTCCTATCCTATAATTTATAAGAAGGAACAAACAGTTAGATATGGGGAACTATTGGATGAAAAGGGTGAACTTAAATCGATCCAAAACTTAGAGGAACAAGGTATAAGGATGAATTGGTTTTCATATGCGCAAATACATTCAAGGTATGATGAAGATTCTAAAACGGAGGGATTCTATGATAAGCAGACTGATTTAGATAAGATCTTGATGGGTACTGATGAGAAGGTGATTTAAAAAATTATTTGGTTATTTACTGGGAATTAAATTAGAGGAAGAACAAGTCAAAGAAACTATGATTGCTTGGGGGAAGAATTTTGGATATGGGATTGATCTAGAGAAATGGCAAAAATTGTGGTCTCAAAATTATAAAATGACAATGTCAACAGCATATAAAGAAAACTTGTATGTTTTATAGGTGGCACTTTCCCCCGACAAGAATAGCAAGAATGTTTAAGAACAAATCTGAAAAATGCTGGAAATATCATCAGATACCCGGCTCGTATTACCATATGTGGTGGACTTGTGAGGATGCTAGAAAATATTGGACTAAAATTCGCATGTAGTTGGAAAAAATGACAAAGAAACACATAGACTTGAAACCAGAGATCTTCTTATTGGGAATTTTACCTGATATATATAGTAAAGATTTGAAATACCTGATTGTGAATGTATTGACAGCGGCTAGGATTGTATTTGCTAAAAATTGGAAGAATGAGAAAATACCATTACAGGAGGAAATTATTAAGAAAATATTGGAATGTGCTGAGATGAGTAGATTGACATTTGAAATTAGAGAGCAAGAGGATAAACAATTTTATGAAATTTGGGATCTTTTTTATCAATGGCTAGATGATAAAATATGATAATAGTATTTAGAATGCTAGACAGTAAGGAATATCTTTATTTTGCTATTTTGTTATTACTTTGTTATTTGACATTATATTTATAAAGGGTTTTTTAGGATTGATTTGGTATGATTATATTATTTGTTACAGAATAAACTGGTTAAAGTATTGTTATCTCATAAAGCATGAATGATTAAAAGTATAGTCAAAAATTTCTTTTTTCTTAGTGATATTAGGATATATAAGTTCGGAATGACAATATGAGTTGTTATGTAACATAATTGTAATTGAGACTACAAAAGGAATGCACAAAACTGATGAACCAACTGACACACTGGATGTACATATGAAAGTTGATGTTTTAATGTTTTGTTTATCTTGTTTGTTCGGAGAAAATTAATAAAATCTCTTTCAAAAAAAAAAAAGAGATACATATCAACACATTAGTAGCCTGGGTATGGGTAATAAGATCTGCGAGAAAAAGCTTTTCTCTTGAAGCCATGCTATTCAGCAGATAGACATCATCCCAACATCGTGGTGTGTGTTTTTTCACTTGCCCTCTTCCCTCCCCTGTTATAAATCATTTTATCATGCCTGAATTGTATATAACTGCCTAAATGCCTGGATGTTGATGTCCAAGTCTGATCCTGCAGACAATTCCCATTGGTTCAAATGAATATGGCTACCAAAAACTAGTCCATCTATAAAATAGCTGATACTTGTCTTTGAACTGTAATCAGAATGCTTTTAGAGCAAGCCTATATTTCACTGTAACTAGTAACTACAATATCTATTCTTTTGAAAGGTCAGCTTCTGCTGCAGAATTTGGATCGGTGGCTAGGACATCTGTTTTAGCTTCATTTGTCTTGCCAGTGAATTATGTTTATACATGTTTACAAATTGTTTGTATAAGAAAAAAAATAAGAAAAACTCCAAGAGGAGAAAGATTGAGAAGCTCAAGTTTTTAAGGATAATTTTCCTTTTCTCATAGCATTGCAAGATCTGCTAAGAAATACACATAAAAACAGTGAGCTCTGTGTTTATGACCTTCAATATTGATTAATAATTGATTAAACTTGTATGCCGCCTTACTCTCAATGACACTGATTCACAAAGGTCAAACAAAGAAATCAGAATAAAATAAATAAAAGATTTAAAAAAAGATGGCAAGTGTGACAGAACTGATGGAATGAAGTGAAGGGTCTCATTGTCTCTCTTTATGCTGTGGGTGAAGAGCCATATAGATCTTATAAATATATAACCAGGGGTCCCCAAACTTGGCAACTTTAAGACTTGTGGACTTCAATTCTGGGAGTTGAAGTCCACAAGTCTTAAAGTTGCCAAGTTTGGGGACCTCTGAATTATAAACAGATAATCTCCTACAATATGCCCACTATCATGGCCATAGTTTATAATTTGCAAACATGACTTCTAAATTCTATTTCGAAGACTGTTTTCAATTTGTAGTTTCCTAAATGTGTCTAAATTCACAACTATGGTGACAGTCTCTCTCTCTCTCTCTCTCTCTCTCTCTCTCTCTCTCTCTCTCTCTCTCTCTCTCTCTCTCTCTCTCTCACACACACACACACACACACACACAAAGTATATACATATATAATTTAGAAACCGTCAAGCTCACTCATTGAGTGACTCTGGGCAGTTTAAAGTTAAACATATTGGACTGCTGCCACACCATTATCACAGGGGAATGCTGAAGCAGCAAAAAAAAAACCCAATATGTACCTATCATTCTTGCTATACTTACTCAGAGTTCTCAAAGTAGCTTCCATTGGCTTATCAAAGCACTACAATCTAAAGGAGGCCGTTGATCAGGTTCAAGTTATGCACCAGCTGTGCCCATTTCTGAATGATTCAAACTATCACTTCCTATTTGGATTATTGTAATACACTCTACATGAGGCTGTTCTTGAAGAGCATTTGGAAGCTGCATTGCTTCTCTACAGGAGGGGACAGTGCCCCAGCACTTTAAGGAGGCTGTGGTCCACCCTCTTCTTAAGAAGCCATCGCTGGACTCTACCAGGTTGGATAATTTCCGACCTGTCTCCAATCTTCCCTTTTTGGAGAAGGTTGTTGAGGTAGTCGCGCAGCAGCTCCAGAGGTTTCAGGATGAAATAGATTATCTTGACCCCTACCAGTCAGGATTCAGGCCTGGATTTGGGACAGAAACAGCACTGGTTGTACTTTTGGATGATCTCTGGTGGGAATGGGATAGGGGTAGTGCCTCCATCTTTGCTGTACTTGACCTCTCAGTGGCTTTTGATACCATTGACCATGGGATTCTCCTGAGATGGCTTCAGGGGATGGGAGTGGGAGGCCTTGTGCTGTCTTGGTTCACTTCCTTCCTCTGCGGCCGCTCTCATTGAGTGTTTATAGGAGGGGAGAGATCCAACCCTCGCCAACTGCTTTACGGGGTTCCACAGGGCTCCGTATTCTCTCTGCTCCTGTTCAACATTTATATGAAACCACTGTGTGAGATCATTCATCACCATGGACTGAGGTATCATCAATATGCTGATGATACTCAGCTGTATGTCTCGGCCCGTGGAGAGTTAAGTGTTGCTGTGTCCCCCCTCTCGCAATGCCTGGAGGCTGTTAGGGGCTGGATGGGGAGCAACGGGTTGAAACTAAGCCCATGCAAGACTGAGTGGCTTTGGGTTTGGGATTCATTGGTTCAGGGAGAATTACCACCTTTTGTCTTGGATGGGGTAGCACTACCCCAAACAGACCCTGTGCATAATCTGGTGGTTCTCCTGGACTCATGACTCCTGTTCAAAGAGCAGGTGGTGGTCATGGTCAGGAGGGCCTTTGTGCAACTGCAGGTTGTGCACCAGTTACATCCTTTCCTGGATCAGCGGTCCCTACTCACAGTCACTCATGCCCTGTTCACTTCCTGTCTTAATTATTGCAACGCATTCTACATGGGGCTGCCCTTGAAGAGCATCCGGAAGCTCCAGTTGGTGCAAAATGCAGCGGCCCGCATGGTTTTATGCAGACCCTGGTGTGCACATGTATCAACTCTCCTGCAGGAGCTGCAGTGGCTGCCAATTTGCTTCCGGGTGCAATTCAAAGTGCTGCTTGTCACCTTTAAAGCCCTTCATGGCTTAGGTATGGGTTATCTGAGGAAACATCTCTTGCCAGTGACATCTACCCGACCCATTAGAGCGAGCAGGCAGGGAACGCTGCAGGTCCCACCTGAGGGACTTACACCTGGTGGGACCTAGAAGAAGGGCCTTCTCTGTGGTGGCTCCACCTCTCTGGAACATCATTCCCCCAGAGATTAGAATGGCCTTCTTATTAATACTATTCCAAAAGGCACTGAAGATTTGGTTTTGCCAGCAGGCCTGGGGAACCCAGAGAGGGATGGAACCCATCAAATGGCTAGTATGACCCACTGTCATCGGGGTAGGAGTTGGTTTTTGTTTTTATTTTTGTTATGTTCCCCCCCCCAAATTTTATTCTATTGTACTTCACTAATTTATTTGATTCTTTTTGTTAGTTCTTATAGTTTTTATTTTTATTTTTTGTTTTAGATATGATTTTACATTGTATAAGCTGCCTTGAGTCGCCATGGGCGAATAGGCGGCAATATAAATCAAACAAACAAATAAATAAATAAATAAAATCCACGAGGCTGTTCTTGAGCATTTGGAAGCTGCATCTGGTTCAGAATGGAGTGGTGTGGGAATTTCTTGGCATCTCTCTCTATGCCTACATACCATTGGCCTTTGAGCTGCAGAGGCTCCTAAGAAGTTCTGGGAGCAGTTTAAGGTGCTCGCTGGCTGACATCTATAATCCCTAAGGCCACGCTTTTGGGAGTAGCTGCCATTATTTCTGCTCACATTACCAGGTGTAGAAGCAACAGCATGTTCTAGGTCAGTGATGGCTAAAAAGCACACACATGCATATCCCCAAAATAAAATGCGTGCGTTTCCCCCGTGCATATGCCCTGCCCCCCGCATGCATGGCAGAGACTTGAAGATCAGCAGCTGGCCAGCAGGTGCACACAGGGGGCGGAGCCGAGCTGGGGCAATGGCTCACATGTCCAGAGAGGGCTCTGCGTTCCACCACATTATCAAGTTCTAAGTCCCCTTTATTAAACCGTGCCATCTTATTGGACTCAGGAGCCACGTGTTCTCCGTGACAGTGCCTGCCTTATGGAACAGCATCCCATCAGAAATCTGAACGGCAATGACCCTGTTAGCTTTTTGTAAGCTTGCTGCCAAGCTCTGGTGTTATGGTTTTATGATGTATTGTTTACTTTGGGTGCTGTGATTTATTGCAGATTTTAATCATTGTATGCCATCTAAATTACTTCAATAAGGTAAATAAATTATATACATGTATATTGCTTTAATTGTCACATTTCTTCTCAAGCACTAACCTTATGGTGCCTGTTTTATGGCAGTGGAAACAATTCAAACTCAGGCAATAATATGAAAATATGAGTTTTATTTAAATAAAAATACATGCACGCATAATGTACAATGGATATGAGTAACACACATGAATTCTTAGTTTCTAAAATAATAGGCAAAATGATTTAAAAAAAAAAGATGACATGCATAAGAGCAAAGTATTTATAAACTATGGCTCAATTTAATAAAATTCAAGCAGGCTTCCAAAAATACTTCAAGGCTGTTCCACAATTTAATTAAACACTTCCATATACTTCTTAATAATGATGAATGCTTTAATGGCAAATTAATCATTGCTTCTTCACATTTCTGCATGTGAACAGCATAAGCAATAGTAATAATTTAAAACTATATACTAATAATAATTTTGAAACTGTATACTAAGCCATAGTGAAATAAAGTTTCTGATTATGGATGAAGGTTATTCATGTGCTGATAATTTTTTAAAAAACTTTTGCTCTGAGGAAACATTTCTCTATTTCTCACATACTTCTCTTGCTATCTAATATCACAAACTGCTTTTGAAAATCCACTTTCAAAAAGTTTGATGCAGTACATACAAATATGATTGTACCTGTAGAGATTTGGAATTTAGGTGTATTACAATTATAAACAAACCTTTTCCTATGACACTGAACCATAAACCAGAACCTGTATTTTATTTGCAATATTCTTCAATGGTCATAATTAACTGCCTTTTAAAAATTTTACATGATCAATGATTATTGCTCTCAAAAAAGACCTTATATGGTTTTTTGGAACTCAGTATCAGAAAATGAATGGTACCTCATATGGTTCCAGGAACAAGAAAGAAAATGCCACAAAGCAAGGAGAGGAAACAGATTCTTCTAAACAGTGTAATGCTCTAAAACATTGAGCCTGTACTGGTATGTTGTACTACTATTTAAAATGTATTAAAAATAGAGATTATTTTCAGGGATGTTTGCAGAAATGGGTAAAAGAAAAAGATCAAGATGGCAGCTGCAATCACACAATTGATGCCCTTTCTCTTTTGCGCGTACATATACAAAGGGTAAAGTTTTAGTCATGGCCACCATCTTAACTTTTTAATATCTGTGCTGCATTCATCTCCAAGTATTTGGACAAATGCTATGTGTGTGTGTACATTTGTGTGTGTGTAAAATATGCCAGGTATATATGCTAATTCAATTAACATTTTTCATGTTATACTATATCATACTATAATTTAAACTACATTTACTGATAGTTATGTATATCAGTTAATCCTGCCTATCATGGGATTCTTTCTCATCGGCCATAAAACCTGGGATTAGAGAATAAAAGTATTTCATCTTTCTACAAGGTAAATTGTCATTTTCTTTAAGTAAGATACTTTCTTAAGTAAGATACTTGATTTAAGTAGCGACTGCTTGAAAATGAGTTGCATATAATGATCTTAAGAAAAGTCACATTCCAGTGGTTAATTCTTCAGGACCTGCCCAATGGAAGTAATTAAATAGTAGCAATCCAGAATAAGCTTTTCTTACTTCAGTCAACATGTATAGAATGATTACAGTATTTGGAAGATGATACTGCTTGCTGTTTGCACTTTTATGAAACATCCCCAAACTGTTTATTTGAGCAAGAAATGAATTTTGTTATTAGAATATGTTGCTCCATTATTTAAATTCTGATGGATACACAATGCAGTTTTTTTTATGTATGAGTCCTTCCAAAAATAATGACATTATATGCAAATGTTTGGTGATATATTCAAGTTTCATGTGTAGTTAGCTCTTTACACATGCTTTGATATTTTGCTGCAGGGTCTGTGTTTCAGGAATGTACTATTTTAATAAAAAAAACTGACTATGCACTCAATTATTCATTCCCATTTAAAGCAAGCAAAGAATAGGAAACTTACTTCACTGATCATTCATAGTTATTAAAATGGGATGCCTGATGGTATTTTAACACTATAATTTTGGCACTATAAAGAATGAGAAGCCAATTTATTTTATCTCAAAGAATTTTGATTCCTAAAGCATCATGCAAGATTCTTACAAAGGAATGGATTTACAGGACCCTAAAGCATTTTTAAATACAGTTTAAAAATAGATGGTTCTTTCACAGAGAGATCTGACTTTTGTGGTTAAGAAGAGATGAAAAAGAAGAAAATCAGCTTGGAGTATGATACTTCACAACTTCTGATTCAATTTCCAGGTTAGTATTTCTGCAAAAATTAGTAACTTTCATTTTGTAGAGATCAGTTGGACAACCTCAAGAAATATCATTGTACTGCCAGTAGATAATAGAAGTTTTGGCTGGACAGTCATTCTAAATGTTTGAATTGGATATACTTCAACATCCTGGCAAAATTTTCTATTGCCAGATATCACTATTTCATAATGAACATGAAATCTGTCTAAATTTCTTAAACAGCACCATTTGTATAAACAATAGTTTCATTGCAGCAACTATGAGTCTAATGTAAAACTTAAAACCAATTTGTTTTTTTTACACAAAAGGCACTTTTTGCAATTCTGCATTAACATTCACAAATTAATTTCTAAATAAATCTTACCTTTTAGCATGTACAGATAAAATTTAATGTTGCATGAATTAAATTAGATTAACCAAAAAGTCAATAAATCAACCCTTTCTTCTGATCAGTATTTAATTTTAACAGTTCCAACATCATTGAAATCCTATAAGTTTTATTCAAATGTAAACATTGTTTAAGCTTCCAATAAAGGCTTTTTACATATATTTCTCTTCATGCTTTCAGTATTTTCAAAGAATAGTTTCTATTGGTCATCTTTGTTATAGACTATATTTAATGCTCTTTTAGTTAAGAAACGCTAATTCTGCTTACAGGGTGATTGCAACATGCCACCAACATGAATGAAGTTAAAAGAAAAAGCTGGAAGTAAATATAGATGGAACTGCAAAAATAACCCAGAAAATGTGATATCTTCACATATTTAATAAGGCAAAGTAATTTGTTTTTTCTTCAAATTCGATTATGAATTTTATATATAACAGCAAAGTAGTAACTTGACTTTGCTCTTACTTCCAGGAATCAATATTTAAGAGCTGGATTTTAAGTCCAGACTTATGATTTACCTTTTTATTGGACTGTGGATCAAACCCTTAACTCTAGTGAACCTATGATATACATCATACAGTATTTTATGAAAATTCTGTATTTATTCAACAGATAACTCAATGCCTGGATGCTCAATCTACCATATATACTGAAGTTTCTTTTGAGTGATGGTACAGTTTGATAAAACAAATCCTAGGTATGTCTGCTTAAAGACATCCTCCCAACCTGAAAAACACACAAAACATATGCGCGTTAACTAATGAGTGTAGCTGTGTAATCCTGTAAACTTTCAAAAGGGCATTTTTATCTAAGAGCTTAGGTGTCAGCTTTTCCATATGTTCCCTCTGGTGGCCGGTAGTACTTGGGGAAAGCCATCAGCTGAATCATGTTGAAAGCATACTTTCTGCATTTGATATTCTTCAGGACATTTTCTATGCGGCATCCTTGTCTAGTGCAGAGGGGGAAAAAGACAACTTCGTGAAACAAATCATAAATAAATATGTTTTATTTTGTATATTGCAGAGTTTTAGCAACAATTGAAGTAAAAATAACAAAGATAAATCTACAATATATTTTCCACAAGTGATGATAGATCTTACAGAATTAGATCCAAGGCCAGGCCAAATACAGTTTTTGCCCTCAAAAGTAGGTTATGGGATTTTATATATATATTTCTTCTCACTGTGGCTTGATTAGATATTATATTTTATGATATATTTTACTCTAGGATTAGAAATATATTTATTTTAAAAATTATCTTACTTTTTTCAGATTGGTTTTCTTTCGCTCATTCGTACATGTTAAAGTTTACATGTAACTGTAAGAGTACATGTTCCATAAGGCAGTTTTTTAATGAAACCTGGCTCTATTAATTTGCAAAGAAAAGATCCCCCTTTGCCTCATTTTTATGTTTATGATGAAAGAAAAAAAAAAGCATGGCTTTCTTGGAGCCCAAATCAACTTTCTGTTGTATAAAGAAAGGATGCTGATTCATACATAGTACAAAATTCACAAGAGCCAACAGAATGCAAAGAAAACTTTGTTTAAAATAATATAGACAGATTTTGTAAAGTAAAGGCAGCAAAAGCAACACTAACAAACAGGTTAATTATGTTACACAAAGTAAGATATTGTATGCCAGAGATGGCTTGACAAAAAAGAGTTAGTTATGCAACAAATAATTAAAAGAAATATTAAAATTATTTGTTAAAACAGAGTAACTCTACTGGCAAGAAATAATGAAAACATCACACTGAAAATTAATCTTTTGATGTTACCCAGAATATTTAACTTAGTTTTAAATGTCAGTGTGTAAATACTTTCCTCTATCTTCTTAAATGTTTTGACCAATCACCACAGGAAAAAATATATAATCATGCTGGAGGTTTTATCATTACATTTTCATATAAGGAACCCATCATTTTATGAGGCTCCTGGCATGAAAATGGCAAAGATAGCACTGTTAAAGGGAATTATTCTATCTAGTAAAGTAGAATTTGGCAATTTTCACACCTGAGTACAAATATTATGCTGGGAAAAATAACTATTTCTGCAAATCTGTCCTGAATTAAAATAAAGTGCTGACAATCCCCTAAATTGGAATTTGATTACAAGGGGGTGAATGATTAGGTCAAATCTGATCAAGAAACCCTAATGTACATTGGCTGTCTTAGAACTAATGAAACGTGAAAAGGTTTGCTAGAGCTAGAAGATAGATTAAATCAGTTGAGCACAGAATGCTTTCTTGATTCCTGGGATAAAAAGGAGAAAGTATGCAGTTCAAGACATTGGCTTCTTAAGAACTAGTCTGAGGGTCCAAGAATGTACAATATAGTACAATGTGTCATTTTAAAGTGTTCTTGTTCCTTAAAAAAAAGCAACAAATAGAAGTTAACTTTACTGATATTTTGCTAATAGTAAAGCAAGACTTAAAATAAGCCACACAACCAGCAAGTGTGAGCTGACAAGCAGCAAGGCGACAGGATAGAAGTGACGAGAAGTTGGCTTGTTATCAGTTAGACAGCCTGTCTCGGGATCATCCGATTCATTCAGTGCTCCCTGGGTTTGTCTGCTGTTAAACAGGGGAAGTTAGGAACAAATAAGAGACCATTTAATAGGAGAGAAAAGCAATACTTTCGTATTCCAACATCAAAATGGCCATGCAGGATTATAAATCGATATTATATAAATCTATTTTGGGGCTTGACCATCATTCTTTTTAAAACCACGTTAGGGCTATTCTTCAAAAGGAAAAAACAAGTATCCAAAACCTCCCCCTCGTATTATTTGCCACATTAAAATTGCATTTGTAATTCAAAATGAAATAACTCACACCAAAGGAGTAAAATAAATCTGAAATGTCATGAATTGGAGGTAAAGATACTGTATGATTTTCAATACTGAGGGGAAAAAAAAAATCTCATATGCAATATGGTTTTCAGCATCATCTAGAATTAAAATGGATGGATAAGATTTGTTTTTATGCTAGTTTGTCTGTTGGAACTCTATACACAGATCTTAACTTATCCTGCAACTGCTTGATATCCTTGAATCATTGACTTCCCATTCAAAATCTAGCCTCATCCATTTGTGCTGGGATTCATGACAGCTGCGGTGTCCTGGGGTCATGTGATCACCATTTGTAACCTTACCAGATAGCTTCTGATAAGCAAAGTCAATGGAAGAAGCCAGATTCACTTAATGATCGCATCATTGATTTAACAATTGCAGCGATCTGCTTAACAACCATGGCAAAAAGTGGGGCAAAACTACTTCACCACTGCCTTATTTAGCAATAAACATTTGGGCCCAATTGTGGTTGAAAGTTGAGGACTATCTGTAATTCAGGGTCCTGCTTCATTGCAAGAAAAGCCTTAGAGCTTTATGAAGATGACAAGTTTTTGAAATTATTTTACAGTTCAGACATCGCTGGAAAATCTTCGTGGAGATTTCAGTTATTACTTGCAGGCTGTTTAGTAAAATGTGGTTTTATTGCAAAGTAAAGGAGAAAGCAGAAAAAGTATGAAAGTATGAAGAATTAGATTCAATTCTCTTATCTTCAAAGAAAATACTTTATAAGAGAACATATGCTCCACATATATTTTGACTACGTTATCATTTTTATTAATAACACCATTTTTATTAATAACATACTTGGAGTAATGGAGCCATGTAGGAACCACTGGAAAACAAGAACTTGTGTGGTGGTACATTTCTTAAATTCCCATTCCTACCTAATGAGTGTGCAGCTTCCAAGAGGAAGAGGCAGTGATTGGTCATTTAAAGAGAAAACAAAACAAAACAAAGCAAAACAGCAATTTGTGCGTTTTGTTTTCTTGGTCAATGGTCAGGGAGCTGAACTGCCTTAGACTCAGATTGCCACTGATTATCTATTAATGAAAAGAACATCCACAACTTAGTTCTGGATGAACAAATGGTCCTGTGTTGAAACTTTGTTAAGAAAACTAAAATTATCATTCTGTGAGCTTCAAGAATTATTGCTCAATTTTTATTGTAATAATTCTGGTTATTTGTGCTGAGGAACTTCAATATTTATACTTTAGGAAGGATGGATCTGTCCCAGGTAATATCTGGCCTGATTCATGTACTGTAGGTAATCATATCATAGATCTAATTTTCACTTTGGGGCAATTTAAGATGCTGTAATTATAAATTTGCTATCTAGAGGCCAATGATACGCAGAAATAAAATTCTATCTTGGGTTAAGTTAGAAACCAGTGTATAGAGCCTGAGATGCTGTTTGGTCCCAAACCACTGTGTATCCAAATGCCTTAAAGTTATCTGATGAAACAGAGGATTCCTGAACTTATTATTAGTTTTGGCATATCAGTAGACAGTGAGGATCTGAGAAGCTTTAATCAAAATATTTGTGCGTATACTAGTTTTTAATCTTTTAACCAATTTAAGGATAGATTGCAGTGTATGTTACACAGGGATGTTTTTCAAGACTCAATTTCAAAAACAGAAACTTCATTTGGTGCAAATTGCAGTAACCCACAATCACAGCTATTGTTGTGGTTAGCCAGCAGCAAGTGCGGATGGCAGAGGAGAGCAAGGACTCAGATGTGAGGCCAGGATCATTAGGGAGTGAACTGCTGCCTTCAGTGATTGTGGGGGCTGGCAGCAGTGATGAGGAGGTCCCCGAGGAGTCTGTGCCAAGTGTGCATGTGCACAGGATTGCTCATAGGAGAGAGCAGTTACAGCAGCACAGGCGACTTGGGATTAAGTCTGCAAGGTAATGGCCCCTCCCTCAAGAGGATAAAAGCCAGGTTTGAAGAAGCGTTCTTTGCAGAAGGCAAAGACGCTCTGAAACTCAACCTCGTGAACATTATAGTTAGTATTTGAAAACTCTTGTAAACTATTTCTTATCTGTGTTTTTTTGGTAGCCTTGAAAACAACTTGGCAAGGCTCTTTCTTGTCGGAGTGAATTAGTTGGAAGCAACCTTTTATCTGTGAAGAAACAGAATTCATAGATGAAACCTTAAAATGTGGGGGCTGCTGCCTTTGTCTGGTGTTGGCTCTCTTGGAACCAGGTTGGGTCAGAACAGCTATATAACATTAATTTTGCAAGTAATGCACTCAATAACAATACATTTCCAAATACAATTTAAAGTAATGTTCTACCCCAGGGCCTCCCAACCTCCAGTCTACGGACTAGACACAATCTGCAATCCATTGGAAACTGGGCTGCACAAACGGCGGGACAGCATGCAAAACTTCATTTGTGCATGCATGGGATCAGGTTGCAAACCACCACCCCCGCCACTGCCACTTGCTCCAGTTCTATGGATCTGGAAAGGCTGGGGACCGCTTTCTACCCTACGAATCAATCTTCATTGCTTGGCATCTGGGTATCTTAAAAATTATCTTATTGAATGGGACTGGCTCTTCTCATTTGTTTGTCATGTAAAAATGGTTGAAAAATTTCTATATGTATGATTCATTTAGTGCCCTCTTTGCAGATATTTAGGAAGGCCACTAAAGGGAGCTATTCCACCAAGCTTTGAATCTGTAAGGATTGTCACTGTTGCTTTCAGTTGGTGTTTTATATTTGTTTTTATGTATTTGTTGTGTTTATCTTTGGAAATGTCTTTAATCACTTTGGAATTCAGCATTGTGGTATATATTATATATGTTACATTAATAAATAACCTTATTAAGAATAATTATTATGTCATTTTGATAAAAAATAATTCCCATTTACCATAATTGTTGAATTCAAAATTTGATCATTCCAAATACTTCCAGAATTCTTATTATTCATTTTCAGTAAGAATCTGGAATATTTTATGAACATTTTTCCAGTACCATAAAAGGAATGCACTGTAGTTTTCAGTGCTAGTAGGATTTATGGTGGATCACAGTAATTAATCTCTTCACAATGGTTAGTTTCTGCAAAGCATGCTTGCAAACAAATGATATTAAATCTGCTAGCTAAGCAACATGCTCAGAAAGAATGTAAGAATATGATATTTTGCTAACCAAGTGATCATGGCAAATGTTGATTTGTTAATAGGTAATTCAATTTGTTATTATTATTTTTTTGCACTGATAATTTAAATCCTAGCGTTCTTGTGAGTAGGCCCTAATGGCAAAATCAACTCTTGATTATTTTAAATCAGGATTTCTATTACTAGAACATACTTGGCAGAGCTAAAAATCAATTAAATGAATCTGTCACAAAGAGTGATATGACAGATCATATAATGTATGTGTGCATGTGCATAAATATACTAATACATACACGCAGGTATATAGATAGATCTATATGCATACATAAATATACTTATATTAATTTTAATTTATGCATTTTAAGGCTGTAGTTAACAAATTCAGAAGCTTCCAATAACTGAAATCAAGGAGGAAAATAAAAATGTCACATTTAAAAATCAAAACCTTAAGAAACTAGAAATAAATTCAAGCACCAAATTAATAATTACAGAAAATTAGATCCTTAACCTGCCTTCTCAACTATTGCTGCTGAGCACAAATTAACAACCCTTTTGTTTCAACTCATCTACCCCTAAACATATGTTCCAGATTTTTGTACCTAGCTGCCTTCTCCTTGATGGTGTTAATAGGGAAATGTAACAAGGCTTTCTTCCAAGAACATCTCAATTACAGAAGCAGAATAAGCCAGGAATTGATATATCTGTTCAGATATTGAAATTGAGATTGCTGTTGGCCAATATACAGTTGTGCTCATAAGTTTACATACCCTGACAGAATTTATGATTTCTTGGCCATTTTTCAGAGAATATGAATGATAACACAAAAACTTTTCTTTCACTCATGGTTAGTGGTTGGCTTGAAGCCATTTATTATCAATCAACTGTGTTTACTCTTTTAAAATCATAATGACAACAGAAACCACCCAAATGACCCTGATCAAAAGTTTACGTACCCTGATGATTTTGGCCTGATAACATGCACACAGGTTGGCACAAAAGAGTATGAATGGCTATTAAAGATAACCATCCTCACCTGTGATCTGTTTGCTTGTAATTAGTGTGTGTGTATAAAAGGTCAATGAGTTCCTGGACTCCTGACAGACTCTTGCATCTTTCATCCACTGCTGCACTGATGTTTCTGGCTTCTGAGTTATGGGGAAAGCAAAAGAATTGTCAAAAGATCTTCGGGAAAAGGTAGTTGAAACTGTATAAAACAGGAAAGGGATATAAAAAGATATCCAAGGAATTGAGAATGCCAATCAGCAATGTTCAAACACTAATCAAGAAGTGGAAAATGAGGGGTTCTATTGAAACCAAACCACAGTCAGGTAGACCAACTAAAATTTCAGCCACAACTGCCAGGAAAATTCTTTGGGATGCAAAGAAAACCCCACAAATAACTTCAGGTGAAATACAGCAGTCTCTGAAAACATGTGGTGTGCTTGTTTCAAGAAGCACAATAAGGAGGCACTGGAAGAAAGATGGGCTGCATGGTCAAGTCGCCAGAAGAAAGCCATTACTATGCAAATGCCACAAAGTATCCCGCTTACAATACGCCAAACAGCACAGAGACAAGCCTCAAACCTTCTGGCACAAAGTCATTTGGAGTGATCAGACCAAAATTTAGCTTTTTGGACACAACCATAAATGCTACATCTGGAGAGGAGTCAACAAGGCCTATGATGAAAAGTACACCATTCCTACTATGAAAATGCAGAGGTAGGTCGCTGATGTTTTGGGGATGTGTGAGCTACAAAGGCACAGGAAATTTGGTCAGAATTGGTGGCAAGATGAATGCAGTATGTTATCAAAAGATACTGGAGGAAAATTTGCATTCATCAGCCCAGAAGCTGCGCATGGGACGTACTTGGACATTCCAACATGACAATGATCCTAATCACAAGGCCAAGTCGACCTGTCATTGACTACAGCAGACTAAAGTGAAGGTTCTGGAGTGGCCATCTCAGTCTCCTGACCTCAACTCTGGGAAGATTTCAAACATGCAGTTCATGCGAGACAGCTCAAGAATTTACAGGAACTAGAGGTTTTTTGCCAGGAAGAATGGACAGCTTTACCATCTGAGAAGATAAACAGCCTCATCCACACATACCACAAAAGACTTTAAGCTGTCACTCATGTTAAAGGGGGCAATACACCATATTAAGAACTGGAGTATGTAAACTTTTGATCAGGGTCATTTGGGTAGTTTCTGTTGTCATTATGATTTAAAAAGAGTAAAACACAGTTGATTGATAATAAATGGCTTCAGCCACACACTAACAATGAATGAAAGAAAAGTTTTTGTGTTATCATTCATATTCTCTGAAAAATGGCCAAGAAATCATAAATTCTGCCAGGGTATGTAAACTTATGAGCACAACTGTATCATTAAAGAGATTAGACAGCAAGACTGATAATCGCTCTAACTGCAAAATATTCATGTTGACACTAACAGAAAAATGCAGTTCCAAGAAAGTGGCTAAAATTTGACGGTTGTGTCGCAAGCCATTAGCCTTAATTGGAACTTACATACTGTAAAATTTGTAATTTATCATCTTCAGTTACTGTACTCAACTCACATCCTTTTTAATTTGTTTATTTTTAAATTATACTAATGGCTACTTCATCTTTATGTTATTTTAAGCTGCTGCTTTTTGGTGTAATAATGCGTATCAGCTAAAACATAAGATTCCAGCACAAAAAATAATTAGGTATATGCTGTGGAACATGTAGCTTTTTCTAATATATTGTTTGTATTGCTTTTCAACAAAGCTACATCATCCAATAAAAACACTTTAGGATTAAGAATTGAGGTATGACCATCCTCCTGCTGCTGCTCCCTTTTTGTATCTTTTTAACTACATCATAATTTCAGGTAATTTCACCTTCTAGCTAGTATGAGGAAGAGATAAGAAACAGACCGACTAGATGCTGTGTTATAGTTCAGTAGTAGAAACAGATCCTAAGTTTGAAAATTGCTAACCTGCTATTCATGTATATATGATAACAATTCTGATCTTGATGCAAAAATAAATTATTGGAATATGAAGCATGTATTTTGAAGTACAAGCTAAGAACTGTTATTTAAACAAAAAACAAAGATACAAACATACATAGCTTCATTCATCATAACCTATAAAATCAGTATTAAATTGTATTAAAGGTATTTAATATCACAACCTTGAATTAATTTAATGTAAACATAGTCATAGTAGTTTGCACTTCAATAGAACTGTGGCTCTTTTTTGATTGAAAGAAAAATTATTTAAATTGTAACTAGATAACTGTTGAGCAGGGTAAGATTAGATCAATAAATTTTCTGCTGCATGTTGAACAGCTTTAACAAGTTATGTGCTAAATTTATCCCAAATTGAGTTTTGGCAACATGCAATTTAATACAATAAATCACTCCCTGAAAGAGGAGTTATAGAAGAGGATTTTTAAAAAAGTGTTCAATTACATGGGATTCAACTTTTTCTTATTTACACATTAAGCAGAGAAAATTAAGTTAAAAACAATGAGAATATTTCTTATCATGGTCAAATCTGGTGCAAATAATTGAATATGGAATCACTGAATCTCTTGTGCAAGCACATATCTCTGATGGCCTACTAATCTGACATTAATCTCAGGGTTTTTTTTATACATCTTCAAAGAGGATACCAAATTGTGAAAAGAATTGCTGATGCATACACAAGGATACTTAAACAAGAGCTCTGAGGAGTATTTCAAAATTCAATTCCCCAAAGAAAATACATCTGAATAGTTCTGGTGATCTTAATAGAAAAACTGAGATGTTTCAAACCAGACAATTATCAATGTGGCTTCATATTCTACTATCTTAGCATATGAAGTTGTCTCAGCTACTTGTTTTGAATAAACAAATATCACTTAAGATAACATAACTAGCCAGGTTTGGCAAAGGAAATGGAGAGCCACTAAATAAATGTTAGCAGAAAATCTAGGGTAAATATGTACATTGTCATCTGGCAATATACTTAGGAAGGAGTTCGGGATGCAGAGCAACTAGAACTGTACTTAGAGTAACACAATGAGAATACAGAAACTTCATTGTATTGAGATGATATCTAATATCTTCACAAGCATTCCTTCTACTTTCAAAATGCTCTTTTGGTTTGTTAATCTCCTTTCTGGTTTTTCCAGTTAATCTGAGGGATAGTTTTGATCTCACTTCTCCCAAAGTTGTCTCTTTATTTATTTGTGTTCACTCAGAAAAAATGCTGTGAATAAAGAGCTATTGGGAGTGGGAGGTTTACTTTAATAAAACTTCCTTTGCCTTTCAAATATAGTATAACATTTGATTATCATAGGACAATTATCACAGGACAATTACACTTGGCAAGTCTCAAGAGGCTGGCCTTCTCTTCCATGGTGCCTGCATTTCTAGCCCCAGACATGAGATTAGCGTCATCCTTTGTAAGATTCCACAAGTCCCTCAAGATCTGGCTATGCCTTCAAGCCTGGGAATCCCCAGAGTTTAGAAATATCTTGTGATAGCTCCTTACTATGGCTAACTTTATCCTCTCTGTGTGCTTTTAAAGTGGGTTTTCTTTTAAAGTCTTTAATGTGTTTTTTTTATATTTATTGATTTTTCTTTTAATTAATTGTTGTATGCCAGACAGAGTTACATTCTTGTGAGATGGGTGGTCACATAAACATGATGAATAAATAAGTTTTATAAGCTATTCAGAGCCTACTGGAATTGAGCAGCATAGAAATTTCAGTAAACAAATAAATCATTGCAGTCTTCCAGCAGAGAGTGAGACAGACTATCCATCACATCTGTTTCTTATTCTAACCCCCAAAGAGATAATGGAATAGATTTCCCTCCTTAGAATCTTCTTTAGCTTAAAAGTTCATTAACATTGGTTTTCCTTAATTGATTTCTGAATTGCAACATCACCAGGATTGGTTCAATATGTATTTCTTTAGGACAGTAGGAACAAGTTAATTTCATGGTTGTCCCAAAGGTGCTTTTTCAAGAGGCAACTGGAGTTTCTTGTTTTTCTTTCAAGGCATTTCACTTCTCATCCAAGCTTCTTGAATGAGAAGCGAAACATCTGCAAAGAAAAACAAGAAAGTCCAGTTGCCTCTTGAAAAAGCACCTTTGAGACAACTAAGACCTGGATGACTGAGAATTTCCATAGAATTTCCATTTTAATGATTTTAAATCACAGAAATAAAATTCAAAAATGCTGAAATCTTTAAAATAATCCTTTAGAATTCATGTGTAGCAAGGAGATAGCAACAATAGAATATTTAGAATCAACAACTAACAGGAAAGAGAATTAGAAGGCTAATACAATGGCCCCTCTTAATAACATCTGGATATCTTAATAACATCATGATATTAAATATATTTGGAGACTGACTTTATGCAAACTTTTTGCATATGGCTCCTGATAATATTGATGAGGCAACTTTAGATCAGTGGTTTTCAAATTTTTGACCATGAGGAACAATTTTTAATTTGCCCAAATCTGTAGAATTCCAAACTGCTTGATCTAATTTTTTGATCATGAAATTAGCATAGTTAATAAAAGCTACTACTGAATGAAACACTTAAATAAATTCGTATCTTAAAATACAGCAAAATTTAGATCAATATGAGAAATAGCATTGCTTCTACATATAAATATCATACAGGAAACACATGCTTATTTATTATGTTGGCATTTAATGAAATAGATGATGTTGCTTTTTATCTTTCAGAGAATGGAAATGTGCTTGAAGGGTTGAATCCATATTCAGCTTGTTTTGGTATTTAGGTTTTCATTGTAGGAGATGACCAGGCAGAGCCTGAGGGAGGGGTCAAACATATCATCAATCATGAGTCCTTGCATGTCCAGAAGAAAATTAAGTCCAGCCCATCTTGAATTCCTTTCTTAGCTCCCACTAATGTCCCTTGACTGTTAGTAGTTCAGATTCTTGTAGGGAGCTTAAGTTTCTAATAAATCTTTATGCTCATTTGAACTGCCTGAATCTCCTGATTTCTCTGGCCCTTGACATTGACACAAGTGCAGAAAATCCATTTCTGGATACTCAGAATGAACTTGGGGTTAGTAAACAACTAGGTGCTTTTTTATTAAGATTAGTTTTGGATGATACCAAACTGCAGATTTTGCCTATGTCTAATTCCCAAACTTGTATTTCATTTATAAGAGGCTTGTATGCAATGCAAAATTCACTAAGTTCTCATTTCTCAATTTTCCTTCTAAACTGTAGTATTTCTATTTCCAAAGTATAAGCCAGAAGTCAATCTAAATTGTTTGAGATTTCCGTGTTTAATTATAATTCACTGAAAGAAACTGTATGTATGCACAAAGGTTTACTTAAAACTTATTTTAATTTGCATCAATCAGGAAATGTCACCAGATGTAGATAACTTTTAGGAGTGATAAACTTTCCTATTGCACAGTCCAAAGAACTTTTAAAAAAACTTAAACCAAGTTCCTGCATTCTCGAATATGTAACTTTTTAAAGGAATGTTTTATCAAACAATCATATAAATGGAGAAACATATATTTTGCCCAGTAGCATTTATTTTAGATCATACTTATAGAATATTTTTAAATGCCACAGATTAAGTAAAAGCTGGTTAAAGATGCAGGAGTCCTTCAAGGATATAGACAAACTTTTCTTCTTTTTTTGAGCTCTAACTTTTTAACATCTCCAAAAATTTGCAGTAAATCCAGAAGAATTATAATTTTACTCAAGTTACATCAAATCTGGGCAGATATGCTGGTATCATTTTCATAAACAGTGAAAACACTTTCATGGCAGTTTTCCCCTAATACTAAAAAATGTTCTTTATATCTATATTCTATGGAAAAGTAAAAAAATGGGAGCACTTTTTCTATAGAAAGTAAAGACAACTGGCTTAATTTGATCTTATTGACAAATCAGTATTCAGTTTCATTTATTGTAACCGTGGATGGTTTAATTGGTTATTTAAAATAGTCCCCTTTAGTATTATTGTTAATGGAAAGAGGCTAAAAACTAATAAAAACTAATACAAGATTACAATGTATGACAGATTATTTTTTAAAAAAATATTGTAATTCTTTGATTGCATTTGCCATTACTTGTTAATGGTGTTACTATATTTATCATTCTGGTGTTATGTGCATGCAATCAGGAGTAATTCCAGAAAAACATGTAGTTAAGTCTGATTCACAAATATGAAACTCTGCAATGGTTCCACTATAATGGTTAACATCCACTCTCTCTTGTGCCTTGTGGTTTTTTTATATATTTTATATTTGTAATGATGATAGTTTTATATATTTATTGTTTTAATTAATTGTTATACTCTACCCAGAATAACCTTTTGTGAGATGGGCAGCCATATAATGCTTTTATTCAGCCACAGTAACTATGCTGTCTTATGGATTACAAATTGATTGTGAAAAGCAGAGTAGCTGTAAATGAATATAGGATTAAACAGATAAAATACACCAATAAGCAACATAAGCACATTCAACATGAAAGCTAGTACATGCATTGCCAATCATGAATGAAAAGCTAAACAGGGATAGGATATATGGACAGTAATGGAATATATGAAATAATATAAATAGTATCATGCAATATTAGAATTTACAAAAGAGCTAAAGAATTGAATTGTTCTATGGTCCTACGGAATTATTATTATAGTCATTAACAGCTTTTCTAAAAGTGTAATTCATCCATTTAGTAGAAGGCCATTCTTTGAATACCCAATTTCTTTTAGTCAAGTTATCTGCATGCAGTTCAAGTAATGTATAAACAGAAACTGTAATGTTTTCTTTGCATAACGAGGAATATTGATAAAAGGTTACACTTTTAAATTTTCTACTGGATTTCAAAGCATGATCAGTTAATTCTTGCCAAATAGTTATTCATGAAAGAAGATATCTGAAATTCAGTATAAAAGTAGTAGTTATCAAGTGCAAACAGTGTTTATTTCTTAATCTAAATAATGTGCTTGTCAGCACTTGTTCAAATTACGAAGTGTACGTAATGCAAGTTCCTTTGAAAATAAATCTGACCTTTACAAGCTATTATTTTGTTTCATTTAAATTTATTGCCAATAAGCAAATCAAACTACTTCTCCTAATTACATATCTTGATTAATGTAATCAGATTCATTGTACAATTACAACTAATTGCAAAGTAATTTAATTTTAAAAAATCAAGTGCTAACTTAATTAAGTTTGGTTGCTGTATTTTATTTGTCTTTAATTGAAGAAACTCATAAAAGTACCAAGGGAAATTAAGTATATTTAAAACATAATATATATTTAGCAGTATTTTGAACAATCTTTGTGAGAATTCAATATATTTCAGAAAAAACTATCTATGAAAGACCTGAAATATGATCCTAGCTTGGGAAAGTAATGAAAATGTCACTTTTTTCAAACTGTACCCTGATTTAGTCACGGAAACATAGATTGAAACACATTTAAGAGCTGTGGTGTCACAGTGGTAGGATTGCAATACTGCAGGCTACTTCTGTGGACTATCAGCCACCAGCAGTTTGGCAGTTCAGGTCTCACCAGCTCAAGGTTGACTCAGTCTTCCATCCTGCCAAGGTTGGTAAAGTGAGAACCCAGATTGTGGGGGCAATATGCCAACTCTTTAAACCAGGGGTCTCCAACCTTGTCAACTTTAAGCCTGACGGACTTCAACTCCCAGAATTCTGGGAGTTGAAATCCTTCAGACTTACAGTTCTTAAGGTTGGAGACCCCTGCTTTAAACCACATAGAGAAGGCTGTAAAGCACTGTGAAATGGTATATAAATCTAAATGCTCTTGCTACCTACAAACTTGAAAATATGGTAAATAGATAAAATATGAAATACGGTAAATGGATAATAAACAGTGAAGGTTAAGAACATACCTCCTCATACAGTCCAGTGCTCGAATAAAGAAATCTTTGTGCAACTGATGCTCATCTCTTAAAATTGAACATTGTTCCAGTGTCACTGACATTGATGTCCTATCTTTGGCACTTTTACAGCAGGTGAACCGTACACCATTTAACTTGCGGCAAATCTATAATGCAAAAAGAAGATATAATTTATTTTCTTTCATTTTATACTTCTATGCACTTTTACAGTCTATTGCTAGTGCTGTACTTTGGCTATAATAAAGTTTTTGTTGGATTGCTTATAATGCACAAAGAAATAGCACTAGCATTTAGACTTATATACTGCTTTATAGTGCTTTACAGCCCCTTCAAAGCAGTTTACAGAGTCAGCATATTGCCCCCAACAATTTGATTCCTCATTTTACCCACCCCAGAAGGATGGAAGGATGAGTCAACCTGGAGCCGTGTGAGATTTGAACTGCCAAATTGTAGGCAGCTGGCTGCAGAAGTAGCTTGTAGTACTGCGCTCTAACCACTGTGGCACAGAGACTCCTACATGCATTTTAATTACAGGCATATTGCATTATCTAGCACAGGGGTTCCTAATTCTGTCTGTGTCTTGGTGCTGGGCTGCAGCCTGTTTGGAACCAGGGTGCGGAACCGGTGGATGAATGCATGTGCATGTGAATCAGCATTTGTGAAAGTGGTGCATGCACATATGCAAAACCATCCCCTTTCCCACCCATCACTGCCGCCTCAAACAAGCCAGAAAAGTTGGGGAATGCTGATCTAGCATATAGAGCAATCAATATGTCCATCTCAAAAAATATTTTCAGCTTTATTCTTTTGATAACACAGATATATTCATTAAATAATACTTTTACAATAATTGTCCATAGTCAATGTCATGCCCCTGGTGGAGACTGACTCTGAGCACTCAGAGGAGGACCCAAGCCCATCCCCTATCCATCCTAGGCCACGCAGGGAGGAGGATCAGGGTAAAACATGGTCTACTCGGGAGGAGAGGATCAGGATAAAATGTGGTCTACTCTGGAGGAGAAGGCCATGATCCTCTTCATGGATTGCAGCTGTGAAGTCTGCATAAGAGTTTGGACCTGCCTACTAACAGACGCTGGAGACAAATTAGTGTTTTATTCCTAAAAATGTTTATCTTGGTTGGCGTTCTTCCAACGGACTGTACCTGGTTATCTTCCTGAAGTTGGCAATTATCTATCCTGGTCAGTCATGAAACTTTATTCAGTGTGGTTTGTTTTTGTTTTTTGCTTCGTTATTGGCTCTTTGAATTTGAACTGTGTTTCTTTCTTTCGAAATGTTATTTTGAAAATAGTTTACTTCTCCACTGTGAACAATTAAACAGTGAAGCCAAGTTGAAGGCATTAAAGGACTTTTAGTTACATTTTGGGTTTTGTTGTATTTCTGAGATACTCTGGGTCATCATAGTCAAGCAAGTGTACACAAATTTGATAAGTATATAAATAAAACAAATAGAAATCAAGTTCCATTAATATATAGAATGCATATCAATCATTAGGCTGAATGCATCAAACTGTGCAAGACAGATACCATAGGTAAAAAGAAATATTTTGACTTTGAGTTGACCATTTTGGATAGTATTATAGTTCTTAATGATAAGTATAAATAGCTTTATCATAAGCTCAATTTTCTGTTTGGGTTTACAGCAATTTAAAGAAATATCAAACCTAGATAATCTGAGTCAGACTATGCAGACTATTTCATTTTGCTTTCAAAATAGCAAAACAGCTGCAAGAGCAATCTAGGAAGAAATTCCAGGAATTTCTCAAACTTGATAATTCAGATAGCAATGACATTGCTAATGCAGAACCGGAATGAGATGTATCTCAATTACCCACTATCTGGTCTATTACAGGCTATTTCTCTCATATAAGTATATGTGCTCTTTCACTGTCTAAAAATTCTTTATCTTTGGATACATGCTTTGAAGCTAAAAGTCACAGATAATTCCTATTTGAAACACTTAACAGTTATTTGTAATTAATTTTCATCCATCCACAATATTTTCCAGTAAGAATGTTTTTCACTTGCCAGAATTATCTCATATTAATTAAAGAATTTTCAAATATTTATATGTACAGCACAAAAATCTGTAACACTGAATGTATAATAACAGGACATCTTCAATAGTAAAAGTCCAAAGTAAATTAACAACTCTGCTGTTGTTTAAAACTGCCTTGTGGATGAGGCAGAGTGGGACCCTTTACTTCATTCCCATCTGTTTTCTTATCATTATCATTAATTTTTTTCTTTTTAATTGGTTTTATTGTAATTTATATCTTTTGATTGTTGTCAGCTGTTCAGAGTTGCCAGGATTCAGGCAGAATATAAGTTTAATAATAAATAATGATTACAATATTCTAGAAAGAATATAGATAGTATATTCACAAAAGTAATATTGTAATATATATTTGTATTTTGTATTGTATTGTACTTGTAAATAGTATATTTAATAAGGAGGAATAGTTTTCACTGATAAAGTGGAAGAATAGTAAGATTTCCTCCTTTTCCATTTTATTGCCCAAAATATGCTCTGGAAGATCTCTCTAACCCAAAAGCAATTTTTAGGGTATGCAGGTTGTTGAAGATAATAAGTCAAGTTCCATTCACTAGATTCCACACAGTGGTATTAATATTTGGTGAAATGTGTTCCGAGAGTCTATTTTAGGTAAAAAATATAAAAACTTAAATCTCAAAATTAATTTTAAAATGAAGCTTTATTTAAATAAACATTAGGGAGGAATGAACATATGAAATGTTGTTTCACATAATTATTGTCACTTTTAGGGCGTGAATTAAAATATAATCCCGTGACATACTGAGCTGAATATAAAACTATGTAATGTTTGGTGTTTTGCTCACTTTCTCTAAATCCATATGTAGAAGCAAATACCTCATAAGACATGTTTGGCTTGTTAACTCTGTTGTCAGTGTTATACACAATTCAAATAAAAGTTGAGTCCATCACTGTGATCAAGTTTCACAAAATATTTTCGCTGCCTCATAAGTATTTAATAAGAAGGAAAAATGGAGTAAAATAAAATGTCATCATAAACTATTTTACTGCACTTCACATCTCAGATGACTTTAAGAAGAAGGCTCATGTAATTCCTGCATGCAAAAATGCTATAAATCCTTCAGGATTATTTTTCAAATCAATAATCCAGATAATTATGCTGTATTTAATATAATGTCAATGTTCTTTCCTTTGCAAATGAATTTTGGGGCTGTGAGAAAAATATAAGCCACAAATAATAGTAAATTAAAACAAAACATAGGCACACAGGGCTAAAACATTGGAGGGAAAACAGGAGCAGAACTATTCATCCAACAGCCACTCAGAGAAAGTAAAAAAAAAAAAGGGTAAAGTAGTTCCTGTGGATTTTACTACATTAGTTATTGCTATCTATAAGGGGTGGTGCTGATCTACATTTCAAGGCTATTGAGCCAGTGCTGCCTGAAGAAATTTTTGCAGTCAAGTGGCCAGCATGACATCACAGAACACTCTTATCTTCTGACTAAATTGGTTCCTATTTGTCTACTGCATTTGCATGCTTTCGAATTGCTAAATTGGCAGGAGTTGTGGTGAGAATGTGAGCTCACCTTATTTCATGGAGCTTGGGTCTTGAACCTGGGCTGCTGGCTTTCCAGCTATAAAGCCTAACATCTTAACCACTGAGTCAGTACTCAGAGAAGAACTGGGTAAATTGTTCTTAAGAGATATATAATAAAGGGCTCCTCACACATTTCAAAATGTGGAACATTCCAGGGAGCAAGAATGCTTTGAAAAGTCATTCAATGGTGACCAAAAAGGATGCTGTGATCATTTGGCCTTCTTAATAGTCTCAGTATTGAAGACATCTATAATGGTTTATCAGGTATTTTATTCCACAAATTATTTCAGTCCTTCCATGTTATAAGCAAAGCCATACATGTATTTCAGTACCTAATTGGTATTCAATCTTTAATTCAACATAAGTATATGTGCCTGGGCACATGCACTGACTGTCACATTCTGAACTGCTGCCACTTCCAGATTTAAGTGTTCTGCAGTAAGCAAAGTATGATGTTGACATTACATGGATAATGGTAGGTATTTCCATCAGAAAATTCAACTAAATTCCAAATTAGAAGATTAATTGATTGATCAAAAATCCCTGAATCTCACTTTTATATTAATGCGTTATTATTAGTAATTACTAATGTATAGCTGTCAAGAAACTTGGAACTAATATGTTAGTAAGATGGTTGTATTATAATTCAACAGAATATATTTTAACATACATTAAATAATAAACTTATAAAAAAAACTAAATTAAATTAGTTGCCCCTGGAAGAGCATTATTTAATTCAGTAAGTTAGCTTGCTAAAGACATGTAGGCAGCAAAGATCACTGCATGTTTTTATTTTTATATGCACATTTTCAAGAATTATAATTCCACAGGATTTCCACAATTTAGTGATTCGAAAAGGTGCATTCATTGGGAAATGATTGTTCACCTATTAGATGGCAGATTCCAAGCTAAGTGACAGTTGCTTCCGTACAAGACATTTTTCATGTCTTTTTATCTGCTTTTAATAAGTTTATACTGCCTATCCCCATGGATTACATCTTTCTGATTCTCTTTTCTGTTGCCAAACTCTTTATTCTTCAGCATCTGTTGAAGTTCTAATTTTAATTCAGAAAAGCTCAGTCAAAATTCCGTAATGAATTGAACCTAATTTTTAAAAATAGAAGCACAAACTTGAAAGCTTCAGCACTTCTTTTGTAGCGCCATCTCTCATACAGCAGTAGAAACCAGAATATCACATTTCACGTATCAGAATAAGTAGAGACCAATGTGTTGTGGTCCTCGGCACAGCTCATGTTCTAAAGGTATAACTTACTGATTTCTAACACGTAACTGTTAATACCGGTAATTGAACAATATAATTATGCAAATGATACTGATCAAGGACACTGCGGTTTCTTAGCAAGTTTCTCAACCTACCCTTGAGTAAGTAATCATCCTATATCTGAAAGAAATGATACATGCAACAAGTAACAGAACATGTTACTTTGCACTCAATTGCAGATTAAAAAAATCAGAACAACAGAACTATAGTCAGCCTGCCAAACTCATCATCAAAGCCTCAGAAGTCTTCACAAACAGAATGACTGTTTTACACATTACAATGGCTAATTGATAAAATACTTGTAACATGCCTCCCATGTAATGGCATTTGCATAACCATCATTTCTCCCCAATCATTTTCCTCATTATCTTTTCTCATTATTAGTTTAATAATGCTTCAGATATCTGATGAAGTGAGCTACTCTTTATGACAGCTTAGGCTTTTTGTAAAATCTTAATTGGAAGGTGTGCTACCAGATCCCTCCTCACTTTTGGGTATCATACACTAATAAGACTACCTTTGTACAATGCATGCACTGTTTAACTCAGAATATCTATATCTGCACACCATGTTTTAGGTTTGAGTGCTGTAACTATTAATCTTGTAAATGGATGTAAATGGATAGAATTTAAAAATTTTAAATGGAAATTTCTTTATTTATGCTTGCTTTCTCCATTCCCCACTAGCTGTATTAGATCTTTCAACAGAAAGGGACTCTTGAAGAAAACAAAAACTCTTTCTTTTTAGTGTTTCTTAAAGGATAGTCTGATGATTTTAGTGATTGAAATCAAAAAATTTTGACAGCCTATGTTGAAAAATAATACAATAATAAATTTCCATCAAGCAATCATGAGACGCATTAGCAGAAACAAATCTCAATTTTAATTTTTAATGCACTAAATATCTATGGATATAATCAATCAAAATCTGTATTGGGGTTCTTCATAACTTTTAAAAATGGGAAGGGATCTTGAAAGAAAAAAGTTTAAAACTATTGGAACACTAATTATTTTGCAGCGATTCAACACAATGCAAAGATGTACATATAATTTCCCATTAGTTTGATGAGTGGGTTTGAGAACTCAATTTTTGTCACTGGAATAGCTCAGGAGACAGCAGTGTTTACCATTTTTTTCTTAAGAATTTAATATTTAGCAAATGTTAAAATAATTGTGGATTGTCCTCTAACTTTTGAGTAAAGATGGTGGCAGTATGGAAGCACCACTTAAGAAGCACTGCCTCAGCCCATATGCAGGTACCTCCGACATACACTTCTTTCTTTTTTTCTTTCTTTTTGCTTTTAAATAAGCCAGTTTTCCCTGAATGACCTTGATCTGTTTTAGCCATTGCAGTTCAGGTCATTTAAGTTGAAATGAACAAGTTTCAACTAGAGAGAATAGTGTACAAAACTTTACATGATATCAGAGTTTATACTTTATTCTCAAATGATATATTGAAGGATATGCTCAAAGAAAAAAGAAGCAAAGGTCAGAAAAAAGCCTGAAAATTTCACTTTAATTAGTAAAAATTAAACAGTTAACATAATTATTCCCTATTTATTTAATAATTTAATCTTTATTTCACATTAAAAGAATTTGATGACAATTTTGAGAAAGCTTAGAGTGGGCAGGGATTTCAGGATCTACAGAAGATCCTGGGATATTCTTATATACACTTTTGGCTTTCCAACTTCCAGGTATTTGAAGATCTGTAATATGTTTAGTAGCATAATTTATTCATGAATTATCCCAAATGATATACACTAGATAAAACTTTCATTCCAATATTTTCAAAGAAAAATATTTGAAATGAAATTAACTGAAAATCTCAAGCAAAAATAAATCAGTATGCATTCATGAGTGGACTGGCAGCTAAATTCTGTTTAAGATACTTTTAAAATTTTAACTTTCAACATGCATAGAGAAAGGGATGAGCTCACCCTTTTAAGTTGTATTATCTATGCACAATATAGCTCTGCTGTTGAGTAGCTTTTCCATTGTCTAACAACTTTCTTGCTTACAATAAACGTTTCTCCATTTGCTTTCCTGGTATCATGTCCTGAATAATAGACTGTGATTTCCTCAGACTGGAAAAAGCCAATGTCTGATCAATGTAGCTCACTAATACACTGATCATCTGTTGTTTGACAATATCTAATTTACCCTGACTCATTCCTCTGATATTCCATGTGGCTATCTGATGTATTTCTGTACGACACAGATATTTGCTTACATCACTGATTGCCTCAGCAACTGGGATTCCTGTTGTCCAATTGTTGAGCTCCCTGTCTGACATGTTTGAGACTCTTTCCATAGAATTTTCTTGGTGAGTTTCCGGTTCCGCGTGGCTTCGGTGGCAGCAGGAATTCGCGACCGTTTGCAATTCCTGCTGCGCTTGCCGCCGAGGTACCCCCGATCCAAATGGGTCAGGGGAATATGGCTGCCCTGTAGGGACAGCCGAAGAGAGAGGGGAGCCGGACAGGGGGTTGGGGGTGCCACAGACCCCCTTCTCATCCGGAAAAACCCCTTTTTCCCAAGGTGGTAGAGCGGCGGTCAGCAATGGCCGCCACAAAGAAGCCAGCAACCGGGTAAGATTGTGCTGGAGGAAGCAAGAAAAGTGAAAGTGCTGGCTGAGCCGGGTCAATCAACATCTTTTAAATTCGTTGGAATTGAGCTGTCTGATTGCTGGAGGATACATTGTATCCCTAAGAAGATCGAAAGCGGCGGAGAAGCTGTTAAAGGGAACTTTTTTTTCTTCACTCTCCCACCCCATGGAAACAGCAGATGAAGATTTGAAATTTCTTTGGGCATTGAAGGTGAATTATTCTGAAAGTTGAAGTTAAGGGACAAAAGAGTTCTTGGACATTGGACTTAAAAATTTAAGAAATTGGAAAACCCTTATTAGAGGTATGGATTTCTGATCATTTAAAAATTGATGTTGCAAGTGGAAATGGAGAGGAAAAAAAATTGGAGCAGAAGTGGAAAAAGGAGGAGATTGCCTAGAATCTCAAAGAAAGATACAAGGTAATTGGACCTCTTTGATTAAACAGTAACCCAGAAAAAGAAATAGAAGAAAGAAGAAAAATATAAACTTTTGGCCCTTTTTTTGAATTATTTTTGATTAAAAATACTTGGGTGGTTGTTTTGGGGAAAGTTTCTCTTTTCAGGATGGCATCGCTTGTGGATGAACTAAAGACTGAATATCAAAAATATAAAAAGGAAGAACAAGATGGAAAAGATACTTTGGGCACTTTATTTCAATTTTTAGAAATGGCGTTATGTACTTATGAAAAATTGATTACGCAGCAGAATGACTGGGACAAAGAAGAAGAGGAACAAGAAGCCATCTTTGATGAACAATGTTTTTTTTTCCGGGGAGGAGGAGAAAGAGGATAAGAAAAAGGGGATTTTAAGATTTGAAAAAACAACCAAAAAAGAGAAAAATGAGAGGAAAGGTGGATACAAGGTTAGAAAGCAAAGGAAAGGGAGTAAGAAAAGGGAGGAGGAGAGACAAAGGGGTAAAAAGGGCAAGGAGAAGAATAAGCAAGAGAGAAAGGGGGGGAGGAGAAGCCTTAATGGGGGGAAGCAAGATCTAAAGAAAAAAAGTTTATTTAGAGACAATGGGTGAATTTAATTAAGGATAAAAGGGGGATTCTGGAAGGTATATAAGATTGTGTTTTTATATGTGTATTTAGAGTATAAAATTTACTGTGTAATTTTAGAATCTACTAAACAGAATCCCAAGATAAATTAAGTGTTATATGAAGTACTTTTAACTTAGGGTAATGAGTTAAAGGCGTCACTCCAATTAGTGCATAGGAGAAGTATAGTAAAAGAAAAAAGATGAATGGATAGTTGGAAATAGAACAGACAAAGAATGTTATTGAAAATGGTAATAAGATATGGAAGGATATATAAAGGTTTTGTTATGTTTTTTTTTTTTGTATATTGATAAAAGGCAATAAAATTTTAATTAACAAGAAATAATTTGGATGGAAAGGAGAAGCTGGGATAAGATATGAAGTTAAATAGATAAAGTAAATATTGATATTATAATTTGGAATCATTATGTTCTATTGGTTTTCTTCTTTAATTACTATTGTTATTTTTTTAAAAAAAGAATTTATAAGCTGTTATGCCTTGATTGTTTGTGCACTGTTTTTGTAAAATTGATAAAATTGGTTTATAAAAAAAGAAAAGAAAATGATAATAAGATATGGAAGGATATATAAAGTGAATATGATGTTTGAATTTGTGTCTGTGTGAAGAGTTTCAACCCGGGATCAGGCAGCCTTCAGAAAAGATGTTTTAGTTTTGTTTATGTTTTGTGTCTTGTATGTTTATGAAAGGCAAGAAATATAATTTGGATAAAAGAAGAAGTCTGGATAAGATATGAAGTTAAATAGATAATGTAAATATTGATATTACAATTTGGAGTTATTTTATATGTTCTATTGGCTTTCTTCTTTAATTATTATTTTTTTTTTAGAAAAGATTTTTTAAGTTTTTATGCCTGGATTGTGTATTGTTTTTTGTAAAATTAATAAAATTTGTTTAAAAAAAAGAATTTTCTTGGTAAGTTTTTTGCTGAGTAAGTCGTCTGGTCTTTCTCCAAAGACATGGCCTGCTGAGTAATCTCTGTGTTATCTGGAACAAGCTGAACATTTATTTCAATTATTTAGGTCAGGAAGTTATAATATTAAAGCTTGCCAGAACACTGTTTTCTTTCCCAGTTCGAGTCCATGATGATATATGTGTGTGTGTTTGTGTCTATGTGTCTCTCTGTGTGTGCTTTCTTATGTTTTCGCGGGTATTTATAAGTATGGTATTTAGGTTTCTTCGGGTATTTTCCCACATCTTAATAGTTGTGCTTTTAAATATGTGTGTGTGTGTGTGTGTGTGTGTGTGTGTGTGTATGTAGCTGTTACAACACAATGTGCAAATTGTTATCTGAATTCAACTACTTCCTTTGACACGAGGCAGTATTAAATGGAAGCGGTGTACCATTGATCAATTAAGCTGAAAACCTATTAGCAAGAGCATCATTACAGCACTGATGGCTACCATTGTGACTCCCACTTTTCACAACTGTCACTGTTCCAACATAAGTACATTGAAGCAGTTCATGAAAAGAAAGAACGGAAGTGGCGCCAAGATATTAGCATTCCATTTTCTCCAGTCTTTTAATTTTCCATTTGACAGATGCATTCTGAAAATATGTAGAAAATTATCTACTGTAGATGTTTTATTGTTATTAACAAAATAAATAAAGCAGTAACTGCTATGAGGAAATTCACCAACTATATTACAGTGGTCCATGGCAGAGGTGATATTCAGCAGATTCTGACCAATTCTGGAGAACTGGTAGCAGAAATTTTGAGTAGTTCGGAGAACCGGTAAATACCACCTCTGACTGGAGATTTTACAGTATCTTTTTCCTGCCACGCCCACCAAGCCACGCCCACAGAACCGGTAGTAAAATTTTTTGAAGCCCACCACTGGTCCATGGGCTATTTAGTATCTATCTTACCAAGGAAAAAATAAAAACAATTTACTGGAAAAAGAAATATAATTAACTTACTGATAGGTAATTTGTGGACTTCCAATCAAATAACACAATCTACATTCTTAATTATCTAATAAGAATATACATTGCATAAATGAATCAGTGTATGTGCAGTTGATGTCAGGTTAATGGAATAAATAAATCAAGCATGTATGCCTTAAATCAGCAGTCGCCAATGACCGCAGCCCACTGATGGGCTGTGAGAAAATTTTGGTGGGCCACAAAGAAATCTCACCCCCAGAGCACCCCCCACAAAGCAATTAATCCAGGCTGCGCAGAAACACAAGGCTGCTCTGCCCACATGGCCCGCGGGAACCCTCCCCACCCACTCACTCCTTACCCAGCTGCTAAGTTGCCATTTTTCCTTTTTCCGACCATCATCTGTTCTGCTGTGCCAGGAGATTTAGATTAGCTAGGAAGCAGGAAATGGTTGGATTTCTTGCTTTCTAGCTAAGCACAGCCAAACCTCCCTTAGGACTGAAGGTTTGCTTGCAAGCAAATTCAGTGCAGGCTCACGGCAAGCAAATTTGAGAGACTGAGCTAGCTGATGGCAGATAGATAGATCATTGAATGATTCTGTGAGCAACTCAATCTGCCTGCTTTGCCTGATTTTGTATAAAAGTTGCTTTTTCTATATAAAAAAATCAATATTTATATGCATGGTATGTTGTGAGTTAATTTTGTGAGTTTGCTTGCTAGCAAATTTTATGTGCCAACTGAGCTAGCCGATGGCAGATAGACAGATTTCTGAATGAATCTGTGATTCTGTGAGCAACTCAATCTGCCTGCTTTGCCTGATTTTGGGTAAAAGTTGCTCTTTTTTATAAAAAAAAATCAATATTTATATAAATATTTATAATATTTACATACAAGCCATGCCCAGCCAGTCACATGACCACCAAGCCACACCCACAAATTAGGCCAGGCCCACAGAACCAGTTAGTGGTCCCTGGGATCTAAAATTATGAGTTTGGTGGTCCCTGAGGTCCACAAGTTTAGTGACCCCTGACTTAAATAAAGCCCGGTACTTCCATATAATTAGAGTAAAATCATTTATAACAATTATAATTTGATTTCCACCAATGGGAATTTGAGTGCTTAAACTTTGGGTTTTAACAAAGAAATGTTCTTTGCATCAAACTACTTCTAGTATAAAATAAAGATCAGAATAATTTGCAAACATCTTTATATACGTATATTTGAAGGTTCACATTTTGAGTTGGAAACATTTTAGATGTCAGACATTGTTGTTATTCCTTTGAAACTCCATGAAGTCATGAGGACAAGATCAAGACAAAGGGGATAGTTATTATAGTTGTATTCCTTGCATTCCAAGATTGAATTCCAGGAGCAGGGAAAAGAGACAACCTTAATTGAAATCCTGTCTGATAAGAATGAGGGTGAAAAAAGATTGACTGATCTTCTTGGATACACAGATTGCACAGTGAGCCATTTGCTGAGTTTGAGGAAGCCTATCCTCCCTACCTGGTTTATCACAATCTTCAAAGGGTTTGCTTCAGGGGTGGGCTTCTGGGGGGTTTGCAGGGGTTCGGGAGAACCCCTAGCTAAGATTCTGTGCAGTTCATAGAACCCCCAAATCCCATTCCTGGCTGGCCCTGGCTGCCCTTCCCCTTCCAGGAGTCCCCACACGGCCTGTTATGGATGCAGGTAAGTGAAAGGCATGCGTGAATGTTTGAGGAGGGTGAAAAACAGGCCTCCTGGAATTTCGGGAAGATCGGAAATGGGCCCAGTTTCTGGCTTTCAGAGAGCCTCTGGAGGCTGGGGAGGCCATTTTCACCCTCCTGGAAGCTCAAGGAAAGCCTCCAGAGCCTGGGGAGGGAAAAAACGTCCCCCGCCATGGTGTAGGAGGCTGATTAGACCATGCCCACCATGGCCACACCCACCTAGCTAACAGGCAGAGAACCCTTTGCTAAAATTTTTGAAGCCCACCCCTGGTTTGCTTGTAGAGACAATGCCCTGATCATTTCCCTGGTTTTTGAAGAGGTGTCTGGAAGGAACACAAGAGGCTCTTGCCCCAAAAACTTTATTGTTGGAGTGTTGACCTTGCTATTTTTCCTAAGTAATTGGCAGGCTGCTAAGAATTAGACTCATAGGATGCTGCATTAGCAATGCACAACTGCAGGGTCTGTGTCCTCAGTATCTATACAAAAACAGCAGATAAAGAAAGTTATGGAAGCAAACAGTTTTCTTGTGTGGAGTTTAAGATAATAGACAGTGAGGCTCAGGCAGAAGACCAGTGAGTAAATGCAAGCTTCTTCCCTTATTTTCCAGGACCGCTAAGCTGCAACTCAGTTCTAGTTTCTATCCTGAAATACTTTTTTAATCCATTATTCAGTCATTATGATGGTATCTCGGCGTCCTATGTAATCAACTCATTCTTTTGCAGAATGTATCAAGAACCACAGATAGTAAAAACAAACAATAAATAAGAAAAGATTCATAGACCTGCTCTTTGTACATAATGTTTGAATAAGCTCTTCTGTCATTTATTTTTGTGTCTTACTAGATCAGACAGAAAAAGTATATCAATATAGTTTGGCCACAGGAACTGTGGCTGTAAAGAAGCCAAATTATTTTCAAGAACTATTTTCTTAGTATAAAATGAAATCTAATCCGCACACTCCCTGATTTCACCCCTAATGTCAATCTTCTCTGTTATATCTTCTTCTGCAGATGAGATGAAAATGCTAACACCAGTAGGATATTCATGAAATGGCTACAGAATCGTTTCAAATTCTTTCCTAACTTCAAACCAAACCTCCAGCCAAAACCGAAAGCAGTTAATCCCGGTAGAAAAAATAATTTAATTCTATGTTTCATTATGTACAGAGAATGTTTTTAAAAGAATATGTAATATCAATGTGTCTGGAGGGATTTAGCATCAACTAAATTTCAAACAGGGCACTAGAAAAACTGGCTTGGGTAAAGCATGCATGTGCAACTGATTTCACATACTAATATAGTTTGATAAAATACTTGGAAGGAATCTAAAAATATACATATTTTGTAATTAATAAAATTAGAGTGATTTAGAAAAAAATAAACTCATTAGTGACTTTCCTCAGCTCTTTGGCGAACCAAAGTTTAATTTAACAAGACAGAATGACTTCAGTGGAATTGCTGCTTGATGAGGCTTCTTACCGTTGCAGCCAACCACATGATTTCTACATTCTTTCTTTTTTTAGTCCGAATATTTTGATGAAGATTTTCTAGTAATCCTTTTAAATCATTCTGTTCCTGAAAATGTGGTAGGCCTGCAAAAGGAGAAGAAAACAGCCACTGATATTTCCCATTCATTAAAACAGTAGCTACACAGTCCTTTCAAATACATGATTTTCATCTAACAGAGTAATATCATTATTGATATATTGACTGATCCAAAAATAATGTGTATTAATATACTTCTATTTAAGAGTTTCTTCTGAAGTGCAAAGCACCCAGTGTTTGTGATTTGAATGGAAATTAGAAGCATTCCACAATCTACTTTATTTCTGTTTCCTCTCTATAAACATTCCTAGTGCTGCTTTTCTGTAACTGCAGCGGTGAATAAAAAACACAGCCCCCTTGATGGACAGGAGAAAGGGAGACATGACGAACCAAGAAAAATAATAATAATAACAAGAAACATCTTAATATAAATTACTGTCAAATGTAGGCTCTTTATAATAGTTTTATTACTATGAGTTTTGTAGACATGGAGCTTTAATCAAAGAAATTATCTAAAAACTACAGTTCACACAGCTATTCATTACTAGAATACAGTAGCCCATGTTATAGTGATGATGAGATTCTTTTGATTGGGTTATTCAATCCTATCATAATGTCTGAACCTTTCCTTCAAATAGTGGTAAAGCCACTGTGTTTGTCCCTAGCCTTTTGCTATCTTTCCTCCTAATATTTTCCTCCTATATTTGCTCTTATTTTATAACAGGAAACAAATGGGAAAAATTAAAAAATATTTGTCTGTCCTAATTATATCGATATCTTGCCTCTTTTCAGTTCTTACCAATTGTGAGGCAAGGAAGGGTTTAAATAGATGAAGTTTTGAATTTCTATTTTATAAATTTAGGATCTAAATGTTAAGAAACAAAAACAAAACAAAGCAATAAAAACATCTTTGTTTCATATTACATTTGTCTTGAGCCTTAAGAAGTCAGACAGAAGTTGTATTTGCATGTTTACATTTTAGAAAAGATTAAAATTTAAAGCTGCAGGTTGTTTGGAAATCTAGAGACTGGTGTGGCTGGGTTAAATAAGATCTAGTTATAACCTACTTGCAGTAATTTTTCTAGCTGAAATAAAAAAAGTGCTTGGTGTCTCAAATATTTTTTGATTTTTCTAATTACAAAGATGACTGTTTTAACATTCAAAAAATGAGCAGCATTAGAACAATTTTTGATCATCTGTCATATTTAAACACAGGTTTTACCTCATTAGCATTAATTCCAGGAGCTTCAAGAAACTCAGCAAATAAAAGTCCATAAATAATACTGTTATCAGCCAGAAAAGGCAAATGCATCTGCTCTGCAAATGCACTAAAATATTGATTAAAATCTATTATATCCTAGGGAGAAAGCAATTTTAAATAGCAATAGTCTTCATGAAAATCCAGGGAAAAATGCTGTGGTACACTAAAGGTCACCTGAAATAAATAAATCCTTGTTGAATAGCAACAGTGATTTTAAGCCCTTCTTTTGAGGTCTTTTTATATTTTGATGGGAAGTATAATCAGGACTTAACCTGAACTAGGGATTTTCCAGAGCTCAATCTGCAAGTGCATTTTCATTTCAAGGACAAAGAATTAATAAGCAGCCCAAAATTCAGGATACAAAAAATAGGAAATTAGATTTTCCTCTATTTGTAGCATTTGATAAAACAAAATGCATAGCAGAAAGAGAAAAAAAAGAAGTTTTGGGTCAAGGAGCTGGAAATGGTTTAATACATAGAATACCTATATCAAATTACATTTGATGTTCTTGTACAATAAGTTTTAACATTTTTATATTAAATGCGATTCCACTCCAATTTTCAATGCAGAATGTGGATAGGACTTTTAATTCTTCACTTACAAGCCACAGTTCTTATGAATAAAATGTACTCTCATGAGATATTCAGCACTGAAACAAAGTGGTAAGGGGACAAAGCAAAAAAGAGTAACATTGGTTACAATCAAAAAACTTCACTGAATATGCAAACAGGGAGAGCAATCAGGGGAACTTAACATGTGAGTTTGGTAGAAGGAATGTGGGCATCCATTCCAATTACCCCTGAACAGAAGGAAGAATGAAGGAGCCCTAGTGGTGGTGTTCATGTAGTATTTGAAGAGAATCTAAACCAACATTCCTGTTTCTACCAGAATAGAAGGCAAAATAACATGAAGAGACAGGTTCTATACTTGCATATACCAGGGAAGGTGAAAAGTTCCTTGAAAAATAAGAGAAGCAGAGGACATGAAAGGTGGAATAGCTACTGGAGGAAAGTAAGGGAAGCATGTCACTCAGTAAAACAAGAGAAATAGGTAGTTTTCAGTGATGGAGCTCAGAGCCTGGTATCAGCTTCTTGCTCTTGAGGACATTCCATACCTAGCTGAATAAGTCTCATCACTCCAGTTTATCAGAACAAGGTGGAAGACACTTCAACCATGAAGTTGAGGAAAAACAATTTTGAGAAAAGAGAAATGTGTTGCAATGATGGGGAATTCCATGTGAAATGAACTGAAACTGCATCAAGACTATGCAGATTAATATGATGTCCTATATCTTCCAGGTCCTATATCCTGATTGTGACAGACAAGTTGCTGGATTTCCTTACTCAACAATAACTATTTCTTCCTAATAATTCATGTGATGATGGCCAACAGAGACCTCGAACAGATCTTCATAAATTATGAAGCCTAGGCAGGAAGGTGCTTCTGTTAATCCTTCTAATAGACGGTCATGACATGAGAAAAAAGAACAAGATCTTGTATTTGACAGCCTTTTCTGGATGTATGTTCTTCAGCCATATCTAAATGAAGAAACCCCAGCAAAAGGTAGCTTAATTTCACAAAGCCTGGGAAGGATTTATCTGGAAGAATGTTGGCTAGAGAAGGGTAGATGTCAAATGCTCAGAACTGAACATAATGCCAAAAACTGTGTTGAACAATACAAAAGACAAGCATGAAAGAAAAAAAAAAGACTTGGAGACTGATAGAAAACTACAATGGAAAGTTAGTAGAGTTAGTACTTACAATCTAAGGAATTTCTACACAAATGCCAAGAAGAAGAAACCTTAGGTTGAAGAAGTAAAAGTAACTGAAATCTTGGGAGAAATAGATCATATTATCCTTGAGATCATGTTCAAGAGTTCAAAAGGAGGAAGAATAGAGAGAAGTCAAACCTGTATAATAACTTTTAAAGAAACAGATTTCAATGAACCAAGATAGAAGGTAAGTCAAATCCTGTAGATTGCAATTCTGAAGGAGAAATATGTCTGGGAAGGATGGAAAATTCTGTAAAACGTGATGCTGAAACTGCAGCAGCAACAATTTATATTACAAAGAAAATGAAGTCATCTCCAGGTATAAGTGTGGATATAGACAGAGATTCTAAAATGCTGAAGAGAAAGGGACATGTATAGGAAATGAAAGAAGAAACATATAACAAAAGGGGGATAAAAGCCAGTCACCAGAATATCATAGAATGAAGTGCAGATGAACATTGTAGAATGAATTGAAACTTTCAATACATATTACGCCATCTCAACAAACCCTCTTCTTCGGAGGGGGTTTGTTGGGTGGCTGTGTTAGAGGTACTATGTTGGGATTGGTCAGGCAACTGGCAGCAACAGAGGACTTCAGCTGTTTAGTTTTTGGGAGATTCCTGCCACATGCTGAGGATAGAGGGCCTCTGCTTGCTACTACATGTGCAACCTAGTGCCTGCTGCTTGGAGCTTACCTTGGCAGCTTTCCATCCAAGCGACCATCCAGGACTTCAGAACTCTAGAGGCATTGGCTAGGCAGAGAGGGAGTGGAATGACAATAGACGCCATGGAGGACATTTTGTCTTTCTTCCTGTACTCCTGAAGATATTCTGGCTTTCAACTGCTGCTTGTAAATGTAATCATTTGTGATTTATTTGTTGATGAGAGGCCTGACCTGGCCTGAATTACCCAGACCTAGGTGGGGCCTTTTGAAGGTCTTGTCATATAGATTTTAAGTGTGGCATCAGTTTAGACTCTGGAGCAGGAGTGTTAGTTGGCGATTGTCATCTAGGAACCTCCTATAATCTCAGGAACGGTGCAACACAGGCTGTCATATATGAGATATGTTCATTAAGTTGGGCTCTAGAGATCAGTTGGGATTGTTGCTATTGTACTAACTTCTTTGCTGCACAGCAACTTCCCAGTCTAAGCTCACTGAATCCGTTCTGGGTTAGGAGCAGAGTTCTCTAGACCAGGGGTCCCCAAACTCCGGTCCATGGATCGGCACTGAACCACGGTATGCCAGAAACTGCGCCACACAAACAAGCGAAGCCCCATCTGTGGGATGCAGACAACACGTGAAACAATGTCCTCTCCAGTCTGTGAACAACCTTTCTCCACGGAACTGGTCCCTGGTACCCAAAAGGTTGGGGCCTCTGTTCTAGACTTTTAATTTTAGGGGAATTCAATCTACCTCCTTTGGGAGTATGGTCACCATGATAACACAGTCCTATCCCAAGTCATCCAGAGTCTGACATGGGACAGTGGTTACACACCATTTGCCACATCTGTGTCTTTTCCTTGGGTTAACAGTAATTACACAATCCCCAAAAATAAACACTTGAGTTAAGAAGATTCATAGACCTGCTCTTTGTACATAATGTCTGAATAAGATCTTCTATCATTTAACTTGAGTTAAGAAAATGCCAACAGTGCGCCCATTGGTGCTACAAAGAATTTTGTCATGTCCTGTTAACACACCTTAACTCTCACATGTTTTTCAATGGGACTGTTGAGCTACTATGGAAGTTATATAACTTGATAATTGTGTGATTAATATTTTATTGTCTTTGTTATATTTTGCTGGTAAAAATCTAAACAAATAGGAAATAGGAAATTATTCACAATTAAAACCTATGAAGATATTATTTCACTAGTATTCCACGTAAGCCTTCAGTCAGATCCACCAATACTAATGGGAAATTCTATTTCAAGTGAAAAAGATTTGGAAGATAAAAAGGGCAGTGTTTGCAATAAAATAATAAAGAAACTCAAGTTTATAAAAAATGACTCTGTAGGAACAATACTACCTTGTTGATATATGTGACAAATGTAACAAATTCAACATAATGAAGTTCTATTAAAATGCTTACAATCGGGAGGTATTTTTTCCATTAATAACTTATAATATTCTTTTAGCAATTCCAAATTTTCCTGGTTAAGGCTTTCTTGCAAGGAGGTATCTCCAAACCTAAAGAATCACAAAACATATATTGAAAAAATAAGAACAAAAGTAGCATAAATGCAGTAATGAACATGTAAACATGAGTCATTCAGGGAAACTGAACAATCTCAGCTTAATGTTTACTGATATGGATTAATTAGTTATAGCATTTTAAAGAAATGGTCTATAGTATGTATGTAGATCATATCTTAACTTAATAACCAATCATGATATAAAATTGCGCTCACAATTTAAAGATCTTAACAAAATAAAAAGGCTCTATAACATGGGCTATGACTGATAGAAATAAAGCTCCAATTTGCAGTACTTCTGCCAGTTTTATTCTTATCCAAACTCCAAATTCCAGACTCTAGCCATTACAAATATTACTATTTTATAGAGTGTTTTTGGTCAATGATCTATCAAATGAAGCGACATTGAAAAAGCCTTCACCTACTCTTGATTGCTGTTGACTTGAAGTACATATAATGTCAGATTGTCTTTCTCAAACCAAGGGAGAATTGGCCTGACTGTATCATTATTTTTCCTACCCAATGGCAGAAACAAATATTTTATTAGGTGACTAAACAAGAAAATAAACCAGACAGTTTATAGTTGTTAAACACATTAACAACATTACTATATTTAATTTAAAAAAATCTCAATACTGTGAAATGAGGACACATTCTTACATATGTATTACAGAGACTTTATATAGAAATATATTCTCTTGAAATATTGGGAATTTTTTAGTCAATAAGGCTCTAATTGAAAATGAAGTTTTCCCTGATATTATTTATTTATTGCAAATTCTGTCTATTCCTAATCCATCTTCTTCTGTATTAAGGTTGGAAGTGAGGGGGGTCAGCATGCAGTTCTAGGTGCTATTCGAAGTAATTGTCTATGGAAGCCTCAAATCATAGAAAAATCATTCAATTTGTAGCAGCTAAATCCCAATGCTGACTCGGCTGAGGAACACTTTGGCTTTAAATTCTTTGGAACAGCACAGAATAGAAAGTTAGATGATATGACCACATCCTATAAAAGCCATTTGTTGGATGTTATACCAATCATACACAAAGTCATACACAAACTATGCTTTGTTTTGTTTTACCCTGATTTAATTCCTTGCCTCAAAAATGCATTCTAACCCTAACTTTATTCAGCTTTATTGTGCATTGAAAATCTTTATTTTGCTATTACTATATAAGATTGACAATTTTGACATTTATCTTTACATAGAATAGATTTTTTTTCTTAGCACATTGCAACAATATCTAGGTTATTCTATTATTTCCTATTATGCACCTTGATTCGTTAAAAGCATTTAAAATGCTGAATTAAGCTGAAGATGAACAAATATTATTTCAGAAGTATTAATTTTTTTCATAATACATGCACTTAGTAAATATCTAAGTAGCTAAAAATCATTCTAATTGGATCAACTTTTCCATCACAGGTCTATTAAATAGACATTGTTAATGGTTATTTCTTCAAATGTTCACTATTTTTGATACAATAATATGTACAATTTTTATTTGTTCACTCAATCAAGAGCATAGAATCATGTTTTTTTGTCTGTCCTTCTTTGGAATAGCTTCTCATTACTAATTTGGATGACTAAATCCCTGTGCATCTTTAGAGAATTGTTAAGCCTTGGCTATGTTACCCAGTTTTGGGGGAAGGGCTATTACAACTCTCCCTCTCCACGAATAACTTGATTTTTAAAAACCGTTTGATTTTTGGTGTAATTACCTGTATCTTAGGAGTTTATAGTATTTTGGGTTAAATTTTTGATGATGAAATATTTGTTTCAACCCTAATCATGGAGTGGTAAGTTGTACCTATATAGAAGAAGTTAATTGGATTGGCCTACAAGCTCTACAAGCTGAAGATGTCAACATTTATTTGGACCTAAAAATGGAAAAATCTGTTCAGATACACTGTAACTGACTAACCAGTTGCTGAGACACAAAGAGGGACTATTAGGCCCAGAGGCGCTGTTCAGATAGAATATTAAGGAGATGGTCCTTTTCTCTCTCTCAAGTGACACTGACTACTCCAATCATAAACATGCACCAAAGTTCCTGACAACAAGCATATATCTTTCATGGGATGGGTTGTTCTGAAAAATGAAATAGTGCCTGCCCAACTATCTAGCCAGTGGCTTCTTGGTAGACATGGTTAAATACTTAGTTTGCTTTATTATAGTTACATATTTCCAATTGTGTATTTGTGTCGCTATTTTAATGTCAGTTTATGAATAGAAAAACCCCAATCTGCACATTTCATAGCTATTTTCCAATCTTTATTTCCTAATATATAATATGTTATGTATTTTTAATGTGCATATTTCTGTATATATACAGTATACTCAAAATACACATATATTTCTGTGTATTTTTTGAGCTTCAAACTGTATAGTTCCTGTAAAAACCAGCATGTTCCATATCTATATAAACTGTACCTGATTAGTAGGAGAATCTATGCCCATAGATTTTCCTACTAATCAGGTACAGTTTATACAGATATGAACAGAATGAACTTCTCATTTCTCCTTACTTTACTGTATCTTCTCTAGGTAAGTTATCATAACCAATTATTTAATTATCTCATGGGATGTTAAACACTATATGTATTTTTTCTATCCATATATAAAACAACATATAACCCTGATGATTTACCTTTCTGCAAGTGTTTGTTGTTCATTGATTCCAACATTAAAGAGGACTGGATAGACATAGAGCAATTTTCCATCTTTAATCTCTTGAGGAAGCAACTCAAACATCTTTTCTGGAAGCTTTATTTCTATTACATAATGTTCCCTATGAAAACAAAAAGACAAAAATAAATTTGAGTTGTTTCACTTTTTAAAAAAATAACTCTGTTTTCAGTCTGTTTTACTCCTAGGCTGGTACACAAGGATATCTATATTTAAAAAGCAGAATGCTTTCATAAATGAAGAAAAATATTTTCTAATTAAAAAAAACTTATTTGTAAAACCCAACAGGACTCCTAATATCTCTCAGGAAGAAATCCAGAAGAATTGGAAGTTGCAATGTTGATGCTGTTCCATGGGCCTGATATTAAGATAGAAAAGGCCTGCTGAACGATACTGCTTGAGCAGGGGTGTCAAAGGGGTGTACTTCGATCTGACCCATGGGGCTGGTCTGGAAACAGCAAATGACTGGCCCGCGGTGCCTCTGCCAGCAAAAACGGAACTCAGGGGGACAACATGTGGTCCCCCAACCTCCATTTTTTCTGGTAGAGGGCTGCAAGAGACCATCATGGCTGAAAACAGGGCATGGGGGGGGTCCATGAGTGGCCCCCCCAAGCTCCTTTCGCTGGCAGAGGGCTATCAAGAAAAACTAAAAACAAAAGAAAAGGAGCAATGTTTCTTCTTTTGCATTTGAGCATGCAAGGGACAGAAAAGGAGAAATGGAAAGAGGAAAGACAAAGAAAAAGAAGGAAAGATGGGAAGAGAGTAAGGAAGAAAAAATAAGAAAAGAGGGGAAGGAAGAAAACTGGCGAATGAAGATGGAAGGAAAAAGAAGAAAAGGAAGGAAGGAAGGAGATTATAATAAGAGTGAGGGAGGGTCTCAGGGAAGTCCTGCCTTAGCACTTGGCAACCACAGGTGCCCTCAACAAAGTGATATCAAGCTGAACACACCGATCATGGTCACACCCACCCCCAGCTGTGCCCCCCGGGCTCTCCAAGGTCAAACACAACCCTGATGCAGCCCTCAATGAAATCCAGTTTGACACCCGTGTTTGAGTGATGGAGACCATGCCCACCCCTTTCAAACTTCATGGAATAAGAAAAAAAAATTGGAGACAGGCAGTCCTGTAAATATTTGCAAAAATGTTTATATCTAATGAAATGTTGACTATAACAGATAATACAGATAATCAGAGTTGGAAGGGACCTTGTAGGTCATCTAGTCCAACCTCCCACCCAAGCGGGAGACCCTACACCATTTTTGACAAATGGCAGTCCAATCTCTTCTTGAAAGTCTCAACTGATGGTGCTCCCACAATTTCCGAGGGCAAGCTGTTCCATTGGTTGATTGTTCTCACTGTCAGAAGGTTTCTCCTTGTTTCCGGGTTAAATCTCTCCTTGTTCAGTTTCCATCCATTATTCCTTGTCTGGCCTACAGGAGCTTTAGAAAATAGCTTGACCCCTTCCTCCCAGTGACAGCCCCTCAAATATTGGAAGACCGCTATCATGTCTCCCCTGGTCCTTCTCTTTGCTATACTAGCCAAGCCAGTTCCTGCAACCGTTCGTTGTATGTTTTAGCCTCCAGTCCCCTAATCATCCTAGTTGCTCTTCTCTGTACTTTTTCTAGAGTCTCAACATCTTTTTTATAATGTGGTGACCAAAACTGGATGCAGTACTCTAGGTGTGGTCTTACTGAGGCTTTATAGAGTGGTATTAGTACTTCCCTTGATCTTGACTGTATCCCTCTGTTAATACAACTTAGGATTGCATTAGCTTTTTTGGCTGCTGCTGCACACTGCTGGCTCATATTTAGCTGGTTGTCCACTAAGACTCCAAGATCCCTCTTACAGTTACTGCTATTGAGCCTGGTTTCACTCAGTCTATATGTGTACTTTTGGTTTTTCTTGCCTGAGTGTAGGACTTTACTTTTCTCTATATTGAATTTCATTTTATTAGATATGGCCCAGTGTTCTAGTCTGTCAAGATCCATCTGGATCTTGAGCCTATCTTCTTGGGTGTTAGCTATTCCTGCCAGCTTAGTATCATCTGCAAATTTGGTAAGTTCCCCTTCTATTCCCTCATCTAAGTCATTAATGAAGATATTGAAGAGTACTGGGCCTAAGACAGAACCCTGTGGCACCCCACTGCTTACTTCCCTCCATGTAGACTTAGACCCATTAAGGACTACTCGTTGAATACGATTTACCAGACAATTGCGAATCCATCTAGTGGTGGTACTATCTATTCCACTTTTTTCTAGCTTACTAAGAAGTAGGTTGTGGTCTACTTTATTCAGCCTTGCTGAAATCTAAATATATTATGTCCACATAATATATTGCTGGTCCACTAATTTAGTCACTGTGTTGAAGAATAAAATAAGATTGGTTTGGCATGATCTGTTTTTAACAAATCCGTGCTGACTGCTAGCTATTACTTGTTTCTAGATGTTGGCAGATCTGTTTTTTTATTATCTTTTCCAGTATCTTCCCGGGTATTGATGTTCGGCTGATTAAATTTTAAATTTTGTTTTACTTTATTCTTTGCTTTAGTGTCCGAAAAGATGACCAACCTTTGACTTATAAGATCAAGCTATCAGACGTACAGTATATATGACTCTGCTGTATTTAGAGAAACCTGAGACATTATTTGGTATTCTGATTCTAGAACTGAGTCTCTCACCAAATGGGAAAAAGCTAATTATTTAAAAACACAAATTCTAACAGTTGCCTTTCTCTAAAATATTATATAAATATAATATATATTATAATCAATTCACATTTTAAAAATTGTGGATTTAAATTAAACAAAACAATCCAATTACTGTTCTTTTAAAACCTGACCTTAAAACTAATTAATTTAGCAATTAATTATCCTCAATTAATTTCCAGAGTCCTAAACCCTAAAATGTCAAGGTATCAGATTTTCTCAAAATGTTCAAACCTACAAAGATACTATGATCAGTATTTTAATTATAGATTCTTCACTGAAGAAGAGCCTCCAAGTTGCAGTCAGAACCTCAGAAAGAGCATGCAGCAGTGTCCCCATCATCTCCCTCAGCTACTTTGAAACCCAAGCGGGTCAGTCACCAAAGGTGGATCATGTGAATAAACCTGGCCTCCCCATGAAGGGTGGCAGTGGAAGAAAATCTCCAGGCCAGCAGGGAGTGGTCTCACCGTGACAGAGGGATATTGAAGATGTACCAGCACTACTCCCAACAGGAAGATCATATCTGGAGTGTGACTACTATCTTGAGTTGGGCCTGGGATACCTTGGGATATGCCCATGGCTGTCATGATGGCCATGAACTCCTGAGCCACTTCCAAGGCCAAATCCAGAGATGGCAAATTGAAGTCTCCCAGGACCATAATCCTGGCAAACTCTACTCTCAGTCCTGAGATGGCCTCTAGCTAGAAAAGCAGCAACACTCCCAACTGATCCTACAAACTCAATCTCAGAAACAGTTTGGGGAGCATAACCCCTGAAGGCCAAGAGATTCCTGAATGACAACTGCCATTCCGACTCTCCTGATCTGTATCCTTGGTTGGTACCAGAACCCAAACCCAGCTGGGCACATTTCTGGTTATGTCCTATGTATTGCTCATTTTACAAGCATTTTTAAATGCTAACTATTTCACATATACTTTATTAAACTCAGTCAGAATTAATCACAATCATATAATTCTATATATTTGATGTTACAGTTCCTTCTATAAATAATAGTAAACATTTTGATATTTGGAGCATAATTTCCTAAAACATCAATGATCCTTCTGAAATTGACCATCTACAATCACTTTTTTTTTTCTTTAGAACATCAGGGTTGAGAATGAGGTATCAGAAGCAGACGCACATATGAAAGAGAATAGATAAAATAGTGAAAAAAAAGCAAACTTGGCAACTTATCAATTGTTCAAAAACATTTGAACATTTTTTTACTGCTTTGTTGAATATGAATCTTTCCAAAGCTGGATAACTTTCTTGGCAACCCCTCATGAATCAAGATCCATAACATTTTATATTCTATATGTAGTTATTGGTTAGATTTAACAATTAACAAATATAGAAAATTCTTACTTGTTAGATTCTAAAGATAGACTCCAAAAGAAAATGTACCACTGTATTTGTAGCAATGGTTGTACAAGTATACCAACTTTTTAATAGATTTCTTATCGAAATGTAATTTTAGGAAAAATCCAAACTGTAAACATTTGTATTTCAGCAAATGCCACATTGAGGAAACAGTAAAGCTATTAGAACTTTAGTGAAGTGTCTAGAATAATTATTTCCAGACTGCTAATAGTTCCATATTGCAAAGAAAGTTTCCTGTAATATTGAAGACAGCTTGGTTTCTCTAATGAACGAGGAAAGAGAAATGGGTAGTACCATTTGACATGATAACTTTCAGAAGCACTTAAGGGAGCTATAGTAGAGTCACTGTTTTACAGCCTACTTCTTAATAAGCTGTGGGAAAGTTATATTGCTTCACTCTCTTTGCCATTAATAACCTTATGTTACTTAGCCATATTTCCCCTTTCTGGTGAGTTTGGACAATTCTAGAGCCTCCGAATGTCTCCAAATTATAAAGGGTGGATATGGAGGAATAAGCTAACTATCAGTGGCAACAAAATAGCTAACTATCAGTGGCAACAAAATTGTTTCAGTCCAAGAAATGGACTTCGGGATTTGGAAGATCTGCAGCCTGCTTTAACAGACAGATTTGCAGTCTATATTAATTTTTAGATTCAACATTGTACAGTGTAGTGTTTAGCCCCAAAATATCTGGAGCAAAATTGGGTGATTTTGGTAATGAATCATGGACATCCCTACTTAGAGACAAAATACTTGACTTGATGACTTTATAATTTCATTATTATAATATGCTGTGTGGATCAGCTCTTGAAGATAGTCCAAACATTGTTCAGAAAGAGGCAACATTTGTAACTGATAATGCTTTTAGAGATTGAAACAATAATGAAACAGTTTCACTAACTGATAGCTGCTGGACTTAAGAAATTATATATAAAACCTTTCCTTGCTTAACTCCAAGTTATTTACAGGATCAGCTACTCCTGCATATTTATCTTGTACTCTCAGATTGCGAATGAGGTGCCTGCTGGATGTTTGACATTACCAATTAACTTTGCTTTTCCCATGATACATACCATGTTGTTGAACTCAGTATGGATTAAGTCTTGTTACATTGTAAAAGGGACTAAAAGTATATTTATTAACCCAGATGTTTTAACAATTTACTTTTTGAATATTAAGCATTGGCTGATTTATTTTTCAGTATTTGAGATTTCTTGTTTTTAATTATTATTGGCTTATTACATTTTTGTAAGCCACTTATTGTGGATCCATGAAAGGAGTGGGCAGCATATAAGTGTTTTAAATAAAAAGGATCAAAGGTCACAAATGATTTTGAAAAGGGATAGCTGAGGGCTCATACCATATCATATAACAAAATAGTTTCTACCTATTTTGAGATAAAGCCATTGCCTCAATTAATAGTCTAGTATTATTAATTCCCCGATGGTTCCATAAATTCAGCCTGAAGGCTTCAAGCCAACAGAGCAATTAATGTTTTAGTATCCACATTTATAAAACAAATTGGTCTGTAATTCAGAACCCTTATCCAGCTTAGAAATCATTATTAGATAAGCTTAGTAAATAAATAAGATAGATCATTTTAAGTTAAAAAGACTTCTAATAAAAATTAAAAATTTATATAGTGCTTCTACTAATAATTGGAGCCACCACTACACTGTTTACAGTACCGGTAGCCCTCGATTTACAACCACAATTGAGCCCAACATTTTGGTTGCTAATTAAGTGAATTTTGCCCCATTTTACGACCTTTGTTGCCAGTAGTTAAATGAATAAGTTCAGTAATTAAGTTAGTAACATGGCTATTAAGTGAATCTGGCATTGACTTTGCTTGTCAGAAAGTTACAAAAGCTGATCACATGACTCCAGGACACTACAACCATCATAAATGCACGCCAGTTGCCAAGCGGTCAAATTTTGATCATGTGATTATGGGGTGGGTGCAATGGTTGTAAGTGTGAAAAATGGTGATAAGTCATTTTTTTCAGTGCCATTGTAACTTTGAATGGTCATTAACTGAGTAACTACATGTCATGTTCTGTATGTATAATCAAATATAGTGAGATGGAAAACTAAATCCAGTAAAAATTGAGATAAAAAAGCTTGCTCCTTCCTACAAATTTAGAAAAGGTAAAAAATAGGTGCCAAGAGAATAATTATTGCTAAAATCCTTGTTCTAAACATAAACCCCCCCCCACAAATTCTCTGGTGTACATCTGCAAAATACTATGATAAACAATTAGAAAGGTACCCAGCACTATAGAAAACACAAGGTTGCAATGTGTCTACACTCCATAAATAATTTAGAAAATCATTTTAGGGATGTATTAGCATATGTATGAGCTAGTGTCCATTTATAGAACACAGGAAAGAAATTATAGGCAAAGTATAAACAAACATGTTGACTTCCTTGAAGGCACCTAGAGCCCAGTGCAGTAATAAATTTTATGTAACTTCAGAAACTGAAACAAGTTCTAATTATTTGGAATACAGACAAAGAAGATAATAGAAAAATGAAGTCAGTATTTCAGATTTCTTTTTATTTGCCAAGAAACTAGACATTGAAAACAGCCATTGATTACTGATTTTAAAGTTCCACTTTCTCATGAGTGCACTTTTGATTATTTTCAATTGAAAATCTAAGTAATGTCATCAGGTGGTCTGTAAACTATAGGTGCAGAACTGGAAAATGATAATGGGATTCCTTAATACTGTTTCCTATTAATATTGATCAGATCATCTGGTAATATCTAGTACAGGGGTCTCCAACCTTGGCCCCTGGAAGCCTGGCGGACTTCAACTCCCAGAATTCCACAGCCAGCTTTGCTGGCTGTGGAACTCTGGGAGTTGAAGTCCGCCAGGCTTCCAGGAGCCAAGGTTGGAGACCCCTGATCTAGTATCAGATTTTTTTCATGACTGAGATTATTTTTTGTTTTTTGCATAAATTCCGGCACACTCAGAATTTCCTCATTTGAATTATAAATACAATCGCAATACATTGTAGCCAGTAGAAGTTTTATAGTATTAACTAATAATCTGTTTATTATCCACAGTGTGTTTATGGATAACAACAAAGAAACTTTAATGATAAAAAACGTTCCTCATTATTAAAGACTATTATTTTCATCATTATTATATTCAACCTCACCAAACATGTTTTCCAAGTGTAATAAGAAACAGAAATTGAAGGCAAGGACAAAAAGAAACATAAAATTAAAAAAAAAAAAAAAAAAAAAACTATTTCTATTTTGTCTCTCCCTTCCCTACATCTTTTAAGCATTAACTCGTATTTATTTCGCTGTCCCTTTCCATACAAAGTATCTGGTAGCATCTACAGTATTATAGTTGTATTGAAACATTTAAATAATGCTAAGTTTGGATCTGATGACCAGAAAATGAGCACTGGTCCCTGGCTGATAGGCTTGAGTTGGGAAATTAAAAACAAAACAAAAATTCCCGAGAAGGCTACTACTTCCACAATGCTGCCCAGAAAACATCATGGACATATTCATATAGACATCAAGAGCCAGACTCAACTTGAACAAACTTTCTATCCAAATCCATTCAGCTCTAACTATATAGTATACTGCTGCTCATGTTCTTGTAATTTTATTTCTTTTGTACTTCTAAATGCCCTGTACTATGTAAATGTGAAAATCCACGTGTGCTGCAAAGTTCTTTTGCATTTGGAAGTGGTGTAATGCTGAGTGAGTCTGCAAAATTGAGAGTAAGAGAAGGAGCTAGAAATGAAGGGTAATGGGAAAAATGGTAATGATGGGTGTGGAAGAAAGGGGATCTGGGAGGCAGTGAGGAAGAGTAATCTGCAGGGAATTCTTGGGAGCCTTTGCTTTTTACTTTTCCCCTGGCTTTATAGACTCCATGATCCTATGAGCAGAGAAGAGCAAAAAGGGCATTATGATATAAAGACAGATGTATGGAATGAATGAATGAAAGAAAGAAATTATCTTGCATAAATTGCAAAATACACTGAGATCCAAAGTGGAGAGAGGGAAAGAGACAGAAGTACAGCTGGTATGGGAGAGGGAAGAAAATGGGAATTTCTTAACTTGGAGCTGTACTTCTCTTTTTCTTTCCGCTTATGCACTGGAGGAATGCTGCTTTGATCAAGAGGCATAATTTAGGTTTTATTTTATAGTTTGGTATGCCTTTTATTTCACCAGTGTCCAGTTTTGACCAGAGCCATTTTCTCAAGATGGAATACTGCCTGGATATCTGCATTATGTTCCACGTAGATTGTAGATACTCCTCACAGCAATCTTGATTTCTAGGCTTGTGCAAACAAAGCTCAGTTTAGTCTATGTGGTCAAGCCAGTTGTGAGACTAATTTCCAGTGTTGTGAGGCATCAAGCTTCCACACGCAAAGCCAGAGTTCTGCATGGGTTGTGCATGCAAAACTGAATTGCTGCCATAACTTGTTCCTCCTGGGATTGAGTTCTAGCAGGACTCTGACTTATGTACAGGAAATAATAAATGGGAGAGGAAACTCACGTAATGCTGACACCTGCTAAACTGATAGCTGCCTCATTCACTGGAACAAAGGGAAATGGCTCATTAATTTTATTCATGGAGGGAATCACAAAAAATCATTTATCATTTTAAAAGGTTGTGGCACTGTAGAGTTTGGAAACTCTGCAATAATGTTTAATTGCACTGATGAAATCTGTGCTAGATGCTCTTACAAGGGTTTGAATGGAATAGATTGTGATGCAAGACAGCTATGGCTCCCTCAGAAGCAGAACATTTTTAAAAAAAATTAATGGAACTCCACTAACAGGAGGTCCCTAGGCATGATTCTTGTGGCAATCCTGTTCCCTCCACACCATGGCATATTTCATTAGCAGAAACTTTCTGCACAATGTTTTGAACCCTGAGTTGGTAATGCTGATGAGGTTATTAAGCTGTCTGCTTGGCAAATGGCCTGTGCCTAAAACAATGTTTTGTATAATGTTTCTTCCTTTTCCACAGAGCCACCGAGTCTGAAAATGCAGGAAATTTATTTCTGGCATGCTGTCACATTTTAATTTAGATATTATAGCAACAATGTCTCGACTTACAATCAGTCACTAAGGAGGCTCCGTTTGTTTGTGGAAGCCCTATTTTTTAAGGAGGATCCCTATGTTTGTCAAGTTTGAACACTACTTGCTAGGAGAATAGCACAAAGTTGTCATGAGGTTAGCAGCCACTACAAGAAAACTAAGACGAGTCTCACTTTGCATCAACTGGACTCTGCAAAAAATGAAAAGGTAAGTTTGGTCCTGCTCAGCCCTGGAGTTGGCTGAGGAGCAGATTGAGTCCTGCAAGTCCCTGGGGTGACCAGATGGGAAGTAGGCCTTGGCCTTTAGGCTGTAACTGCCTACCACATGCCAGTTGCTTCTGCTGACCTGCTTTAAGCTCCTGTGTTTGGCTGAATAGCTGGCTGGGAGCAGGCCAAGGACTGGGAGACCCTGAAGGACTGGGAGAGGACCACTGGGTACCGCGGAGGATGGGGGCCCCAGGAAGGTTAGCCTGGGTCTGTGCTAAGGCTTCCAAGGGCATCCCCTCACTCTGAAGGACTCATTGCTCCACTTAATGACCTGGATGTTTAACAATTGCAGAGGGGACAGCAGAGATGTGTGGTTATTAGGTGAGACATTTTCTTAACACCCATTGCAATATGCAATTATAATGGCCAAGTACCATTACAGTCACATCTTGAGGACTACCTGTATTGTTCTAATCGTAATCTTTTGTTGGGCCTATGTCAGGCTTGGTCTTAGATAGTAAAGAAACACCTATATTCAAGCATCAGAAGACATGCTGCTTAGTTTTTTTCATATAAAAAGAAAGACACCTATTCTCCCCTCTTCATTTTTGACACTATAAAATTACACAATTAAAATCAAAGGAGTTTATTTCCTTAATGAGACCTGCAATTTCCTTAAACAGAACATCATGTCACCTGTTCTGACCCAACCTGGTTCCAAGAGAGCAACACAAGACAAAGACAGCAGCCCCCACATTTTAAGGTTTAATTCACAAATTCTGTTTCTTCACAGATAAAAGGCTACTTCCAACGAATTAGCTATGACAAGAAAGAGCCTTGCCAAGTTGTTTGTCAAGGCTGCCAAAAACCCACAGATAAGAAACAGTTTACAAGAGTTTTCAAATACTAACTATAATGTCCACGAGGCTGAGTTTCAGAGCATCTTTGCCTTCTGCAAAGAATGCTTCTTCAAACCTGGCTTTTATCCTCTTGACGGAGGGGCCATTACCTTGCAGACTTAATCCCGAGTCGCCCGTGCTGTTGTAACTGCTCTCTCTTACGATAATCCTGTGCGCATGCACACTTGGCACAGGTTCCTCGGGAACTTCCTCATCACTGTTGCCAGCCCCCCCAATCTCTGAAGGCCACTCCCTAATGGTCCTGGCCCCTCATCTGAGTCCTCGCTCTCCTCCACCATCCGCACCTGTTGCCGGCTAACCACATCACCTGCAATTTCCTTAAAAGGTGTTCATTCTGATTTCTGTCTTTCTTAAACATCACATAACTTCAATTTTAATTTTTGCACTACATCAAATTAACATTTTTTAAAAGAACAAGAGAATACATACCGTCTTCCAGTTATAACAGGCATTAGGTCATCTGATTTAGTTTCAGTTATTTTAAACATGACTTTTTGCAAGTCTGATATTCCCACAGCCATATCTTCTAGCATCCCAATTTCATCACCTATAATGAAAAAAAGAAAAAAGAAAACAAAATATACATGACAAGCAATCTGCTTGGTTTAAAGGAAACAATGTAAATCAAATATAGATGTCAGATTTTAAGATTAAACTATACCTATTTTTACCAAGTTTTTACAAAAAGTTCTTTCCCTTAATTATTTGCTTATTACAGGTTTATTTTATTTACATTATTAACCAGAGATCTCTGGATAATATAACAAATATGTTGTACAACTTTTATGTAAATTCCTACTTTCCCACATACCAGGAATATTTTGAGAAATTTATTCACAAAAACAAATGCAGACCTAGATCTAGGTTGACATACTGCAGTGCAGTATTACTGCACCAAGCCATAAATAAGGTTGTTTAATCTAGCAAGGTATGATGTGAACCCACTATGAGCACATTCTGTGAATAAAGTCATCTTTTCCCTCATTATTGCATAAAAGCCACCATTCAGTTTTTTAGGATATTATTATACAACATTGTAAAATTATAGCAGTTCTTTGGCTGACATTGGCTTTCATTTGCATCAAGTTCTTTCCAACAATCTAGGAGACTGTGATACGTTGGCATAGTACATTTTCAGATCCAAAGCCTTTTGTAATTGACAGATGTAAATTGTTTATTATGGTTGGTTGCGCAGTTAGACTGAAGCTGGTATTTTTGTCCACCTATTGCATTCTTCCTCAAGTTCAAGTTCAAACCTTTATTGTCAATGCACAACATGTGTACAATGAAATTGAATGAGCCTCTCTTGGTGCAGCCCACCCAAGAACATGGAATACATCCGGGGTGGGATCCGACAGGGTTAACTACCAGTTTGGTGATTTATGAGGTTTGGTAATTTACAATGTGGTTTCCTGCACGCTGCCGATGCACGTCTGTAAACCGTCATCAGCATGCTGTGTGCAGAGAAGCAGCCTTTGAAAAAGCCCTTTTTTCCTGCTTTTTTAACTGCAGCTGTGCCTTGCATGGCAGCTGAAGTTGAATAATCAGGAAATAAAGATCAGGTGAGTGGGTGCGCAAAAACATCAGCTGACATAGAACCAGTTCTATGTCTGCTGCTCTTTAGAGCTACCGGTTCTACAGAGGTGGACAGAACCGGTAGAAACCCACTCCTGAATACATCTCAATAAATAGAAAGAAATCTCTAACCCCAAATAAATAATAAACTAGCACGCATTTCTCCATACATACATATATTATATTGGTATATACACTGGCACTATAAGTCTATCATATTAAGCCTGATTGTGATGTTACGTTGCATTACTAGTCTGAATGAAACTATTTTTCATTCTATTTGTCTGGCTGGCTATCCTTCTATATCTCCTACCTGATGGTAGGAGAATAAAAACATGCTGTCCAGGATGTGAATTGTCCCATACGATTTTCCTCACTCTGCTAAGACCGCGGGACCTGGCAATTTTCTCCAGTGAGGTTAGGGAGCAGTCCATAATTTTTAGTGCTGTGCTCATCACCCTCTGTAGTGCCTTCCTGTCCGTGGCTATTAAGCCAGTGTATCATACTGTGACACAATATGTGAGGTCACTTTCTATCATGGACCAGTAGAAGGAAGTCATCAGCCATTGCTCTTGGCCATTGCCAGGTATTGTTACCTGCTTTCTATTTTTTTTGTACACTGGCTATATAATACTTTGTCTTGCCGTGTCTCTTTTCTAGCCTTTATTTGGTTTTTCTTATAAGTCAATTTGGTCTCTTTGGTATTCAATAAATCTTCATGTGCACTAGCTTCAGTGTATCTGGATTGTTCTTTAGATATTCTTCTAGTGCTCTTTTTGCCTTCTTCAACTGTCTAGTGTACTTGCAACATTCCCTGCCCACCTATTCTCCTTGGTTAATAGTCTGTCAACATTGCTGTATGGATGAAGGGCATGATTTGTTGTCATTATTTTTCTGGTCTTTCTATCCACGGCTTCTAGATCAGCTGGAGTCCAATCCATTATTCCAGTTGTATATCTAACAATTGGAATTGCTTTGATAGATTTCCACCACTGAGTTTGTAGTTTAAGATCTTCTTCCCTCTTTTGATGAGTTCAGATTTGATATTTGTCACCCTTCAGCACCCTTCTAGGTATCTCTTTCCATTTCACCTCTCTTATTTGCTCTGAGAGTAAAGTCAATACTTATCTGAGGTGCATACTTACTATATGTACTGAGAAGTCCTTCATACTGAACAATTAGGCCCACTGTATGAAGTTGCTGGAGGAAGCCTTGATCACATAAATTGGAGTGTAACTTGATGATGAATCCACAGATCAATCCAGCAAGCTAAGTTAATGACAATAACCACACAAACAGATATATTAACTGCTTCAGCCAAAAGTTGTAATTATTGTAACTATATAAATCAAATCAGAATCACTGGATCCAAATGCTTAGTATATTCTTGCCATACAAATTAGTCTTGAAAGAATATGAATAAATGGCAAGAGAGAGGGTATAAGTTCTTGGATCTTTATTAATCATAAGCCAGCATCTTCCTGATGGTATACATTCAAAATCATGTTCAGAACCTGCAAGCTAAAGTCTACCTTCCACCATAGTTCACTGCATAACTTTGAGTTAATAATTTCCCATCAGAAGTGTCACAGGTTTGTTATTTGAGAGAGTGTTGATGCAGATGGTGCAGAAGAGAGTGCTATGTATGCCATTTGAAATTTCTGGAAAAGGGGCTAAAAGTCTACAAACAAATTTCCACCAGATCATATTAATATGGCTAATGAAGCTTATGATAGTTACAATCCAGAACTTAGAAGGGAAATAAGGTGCCAGTCCTAGTCTTAAGAGGTGCATTTTATTTATTTCCTTATAAATATTGTTATTGTTATGCCATTTTGATTGAATGTGTAATTTTTGGTTCTTCAACTGATAATTGAAAACATGCACATTTGGGCTTGCTAGTTGGTTGATACATTTAATAAGAATGGTTTATGATGAAAGCAAAACATGTGTGAGAGTTAATAGAACACTTAATGAATAGTTCTACATTAATCAAGGAGAAAGGCAAAAGTGGTATGATGATCTCTTTGTTGTTTAATGCATTTCTACATGTAGGTGAAATGCTTCTAGAAACAGTAGTAGTGTGTTGGTCAGGTTTATGAATGTATAGTCTATGTAGTTTAGTATATGTTTTAGACTGTGATTTGTAACAAGTGTTAGTGTATGATGGAAACTTTTTAGTGTATGTCAACTTTAAAAAATGCAGGTGGGCTGAGAAAAATTAGTTGCTGGACTGCATGTGGCCTGCGGGCAGTATATTATGAAGACCTAGCATTCTTTTTTCAAATTTTGCACACAGTATATTGTGTGCAAAATTTGGAAAAAAAATGCTACATTTTGAGAACTAGTGACTGCTTCAATGTAGCTTACAGAGTTTTTATTGCTACAGATGACCGCCTAAAATCTTAGGCTAGATCATTAAAACATATAATTATATATCTGCTTCAATCTCCTCCTTTTTTCAGTTTAAAAAATAAGAGGTACAAAAGACATCTTAATAGCAAACATAGCTCTATGTAAATTATACATACAGATTGGACCTGGAAAGTCTTAAACAGCCATATCAATCATGCTGAGAGTAACATAGACTCACAGATCAGATAAAAATGAGCTGTTGCTCTAGTTCTTGTTTTCCTTTAGCTGACATTGGCTGATTTCAAAAACATTTGGATGTCTTTGACTATATTGGCCTTCTGAAATGCCTTAACAAACTCCTGAGCACTGGGCCAAAGCATTAGATAAATTCATTGTTTGAACAGAAATAAGTTCTGGTAGCTTTATTATTCTGTTTTTAGGATCTGTTTTTGTGGTTTTGTTATTGGTTGTTATATTTTCAATGATAAAATAAAGGTGGAGTATAGATCAATAAGCAAGCTTTCGCTGTTGCTATTTGTGAGTTAAGTGACTATAATTGTAGTAATATTGGACCTGATAAGTATGTTCTTGCCAAAAATACTATATGGATTTCTCTTCTATCTCATCAGCAGGAGCTAAGCTTAAGCCTGCTCCTCTTTTTGTTTCATTGCTATTCTGTTGTCAAGGTCTACCAAAACTTTCAGTGTCAATTTTAATGCTTTCCATAGAAAAATTTTCTCATTTAGAAAATTCACTACAATTATAATTAATACATTAATGAAAATAAATAAATAAATAAATAAATAAATAATTGAATTAAAATAGTAATCAATCCTCAAAGTACAGAAGAGGAAACAGGCACCTTTTGCGCTTCTTTCGTTCTACTTATATGCCTCTCCAGTTGTTGCTGCTTTTAAGCTATTGTTGCCCAGGATCTAAACTTCTTCTTTGGGAATGCACTACTAACAGATAATTTTTAAACAAAGAACCACTCCTGTGAGATTGGCAGGTTTATAAAATCTGAAGTGTCAGGTTTCAATGATGCTGCTGGAAGCTGATCTGACACTAGGCTGAAAAGCCTCATGTTTAAGCTACATAAGCACTGCCATTCAGATGTGTGACTATATAGACAAAAGACTGGTCCTTGTTTAGACAGTGATAGTAGAATACTACTAATTATTATAAAATCATTTTAAATCCTTAATGTTACTTTATTATCATTAATAAGGATCATTCCATTATTGAAATGACTTGCCATTTTTATAGTTCCTTCAGGAGGGCTAAGTGGCAAATATTAGAGGCAAATAATGTCTATATGTGGTTGTTTTCTAGCAGTGTTGAAGTGTTTGATTTTATTGGAACAATAATGTTCTCTGTAGTTGTCTCTAAGTATCTACTTGCATGGTTTGTTGATTGTTTACTTATTTTCTTAATCATCTTGAAAAGAAATATAGTAACTTCTTGAAGTAAATAACCAAGCACTGTTCAATATTGCAGAACATACCAGAGAAACCCATCAAAGATGTGTTGGCTTCAAAGATGTGTTAAAGTGTTGGCTTCAAATGGATTGGCAAAAAAGATCATTTTACAATAAATAATCTTGTTCCTGAATGTCTGAAATATGTGGTAAGCATTACACCTGACTCAGATTTCACCAATAAAATACTCTTGCAATGAATATAGCTCATAAGCAGGCACTCAGGGTTGTGTCTTGCAAGAAGGCTAGTGAATTATTAATGGAGAGCAGAAGGAACATGTCACTGAACAGACTGAACTCTTTGATGTGTTGTACTACAATTTTCAAAATTCCCAACTAACTTGCTGACTGAAGATGATGACAGTTGTAGTTCAACACAGTGATATGAAACCAGGTGGAAGAAGGATGCTTCAGAGTTACGAAGATATTCTTTGCTGTCTTTAAAGTTGGTTCAATTAAAGCTTACATGTTTTACATCTATTATTTTTCAATAAAACAAAGGATTATCAAAATAAAACACCTACTGCTTGACTGAAGACTATATCTCTTCTTAATGTCAATGTTAAACACTGTGGCAAACAACATGCAAGCTCCTGAAGCAGAACAAAAGACATTGACTCCTTTGCCCTAGTCACCACTTCTCCAATACAGTCGTTCAGTTTAACTGTGAGAGGATATAGTTGTTCATACCAGTCACCTGTAACAGAGGAACACTGACAGTGACCATCAAAGTGGAATTGAAATATATCAGAACATATGTAATTATCACATCTCATTCATGGACATACTGATTTAAGGTTATGTGCCTGATTATGAGAACATCATTTTCCTATGTAGCTTATTATATGCTCTCATGGTACCACTATAGAAACAAGAAGTTCATTATAACCTAAAGTAACACTAAATATTGTTGATTTCATGTAGGTATGCTGTCCATGTGGCTATGTGAAACTATTTGCATAACACTTCTGACATATTTATTTCAGAAAAAATATTGAATGGAATGCAGATTTTCTCAGTCTAGTGCTATTACCTTGAAAATTGTTTTAATTTTTGTTTCAACATTCATGAAAAAATCACCATATTTTGCTTTGTAACTATTTTATAATATAAGAATGTGTACCATATTTAATAATATTTTCAGTTCCAAATAATTTCCCATTTTTATCTTCAAAAGATGAAAAGAAGTGAAAGAAGAATAAAAAAGAAAATGGTCATCTTTCTTTCTTGATCCTTTACTAGATTGTAAGCACTGTTATTATAGATACTATATTTACCATAACTTATATAGTCATGGAACACTGAACCATTTGTGCTGGCATTATCTAATGATTTTAAAACAAGCCCATAAAAATGTTCTGTATCTTCCTATTCTATATTGTCAGGTGAACCTCCCCTGGATGAAAAGGATTAAAAAATTAAATAGAGTTGAAGCAAAAGAATTCACTCCCATTAAATATTAAAAGCCACTTTGTTGTTCACTAGTGCTCCTTCAGTATTTGAAAAGTGCATCAGTTTGAAAGGACTTGCTCTGTCTCAGTGATATCATCACATATCATCACACATCTCTTATTATTTTATCAAGCATTCCACCCTTTCTCTTAACTCCAATAAATTGCAGTCCACTACTGATCTATTAAGTTCACTTCCATTTATTTTCATGATCTCATGATGTAGCCAGATCTGTTTGACTGAATAGCTCCAAACTGTCATATTATTTCACGTGATTATTACCTATATAGATTTTTGTGAGTATTCAAAAAAAATGCTACCGTAGAAACATTTTTTTAAAAGATAAATGATACAAAAATAACCCAACAATTGCAAAAAGAACTATACAAGAGACATATTACTAACATGATGGAACTAGACAAGTATCTATGATAGACATGACAGAACAATATTATATAGTAAATAGACACCTGGCATGCAAAACGTGGAAAAATATGTGAATACAATATTGTAAAAGTTAAAGCTCAACAAAAATCTTTTTAATTAAACCAGAGCAGAATATAAAACTAAAGAAGTGATTTAAAAACTGAAACTGACCAGAACTCCATGACTTAATGGTATCTCTAAAACAATACTTACTTTTTTATTAAATTCTAGGTTGCATGAGTCCATGATTCTGGATGGCTTGATATTCACAATAGCTATAAAATTGGCAATAAAACCCTGAGTGCCTAGAGGGAGCAGCAACCAAGAATCTTGTCCCACACCAGAGACAAAAACAGACAAAATTCCTATATATTAAACTAAGAGTGATGGGAAAACCATAAGATATTTAACTATTGAGATATTTAAAGAGATATTTAACTATTGAATGCAATTCTGTCATAATTGCAATGAACAGAGGATAAACATGCTTTTTTCATCTGGACATAATGCTGGAAGATATATTGCTGCAGCCTTGTGACAGCATCTTAAAATAAAAGCTTGTTTAGTGCCCAAAGATGGATGCCATCCAAAAGTGCCATCAACTTCATGTCACTGATAAAATGTTCCACCAGCAGAAATTCTACATATTATAGATTGCTAACTAAGAATAAAAGAAATCCAGGTGAACAGCAGTTGTTATTTCATATCTTATTGGTGACTGCAGGTTACAGCAGAATGGCAATTCCACATTGTTTTTCTCTCATAGTGGGAAATTGTAAAAATCTTACTAAATGGAAACTAGCATGACAGGGAGACTGGGACAACAATTTCGATGATATCTGACTTTATATCTTCACATTGTTTTCCACCCTATTTTTAGATGGGAGCATATTCAATTTTCAAATTCCATCTCCAGGTTGAAGCAGCTCAAGAAAAATATAGTATTCATCTATTGAAAATGAAGTTTTTAAAAATGGAAACAGGCTGATAACATGCAAGCTTAACCTATCCATAAGATGCACTTCCCCCCAAAAGTGGGTGGAAATGTCTGTGTGTCTTATAGAGCAAATGTTGATGAAGCCCCGCCCACCCTTCGGCTCCCATCCTTCGGCCTCTGCCTTCCAGCAAGTTGCCTCCTTGTAGCAAACAGCAAACAGCCTGGTCAGCTTCAGCATAGCCGGATTTAGCACTAGCAGCTGATTGGTGGTTGGATTGGCCTCCGGGAATACAGATGATTAGCTGTTCCAGGCTGTGGGAATGCTGCCACCTGTCGCCGTTGTCACCGCCTGTCACCTCTGTGTGTCCTGTTTTTTTGCTTCCACGTGCCCCATTATCAGCCTCTGCGCGTCCCATTTTTGGCCATTCCAAGCGGCAGCAATGCCCACCGCCCAGAACAGGCCAAAAGCAGGATGCACAGAGGCCAAAAATGGGATGTGCAGAAGCTGAAAATGGGGTGCACAAAAGTGGCAATAGGCAGTGGTGATGGGTCGTAGCAATCCCTACAGCCTGGAACAGCTGATTGTAGGTATTCTGGGAGACTGATCCAACCACCAATCAGCTGCTTGTGCTAAATCAGGCTGTGCTGAAGCTGACCAAGCTGTTTGCTACAAGGAGACAAATTGTTGGGAGGCAGAGGCAGATTTTTTTTCTTGTTTTCCTCCCCAAAAGCTAGGTGCGTTTTATAGCCTGGAGCATGTTATAGTTTGAAAAATATGGTAAATGTTTTGAAATTGCAATTTCAAAAATTTGCCAATTTATTGGAATGTTCCAGCATTATCATGTTGTATTTTTCAATATATTTTTACACTTTATACACGTGAAGAAAAACAACAACCAATCAAAGAACAGGAAACAAGAAAGTGTATAGAATTTAATGGACTATATTTTAATTTATTATATTTTATTAACAATCTTCAATTTAGATATATGTGAATAATATCAAAATATAACCAGCATGAAATTAATCAATCAAAGGATAAAAATTATGGAAGAAAAAGTTACTGTTCCTTGTGTAACCATTAAGTAAATGAAATAAATATCAAGAAAAAAGTTTGGAATAAATTCTGGTACAGTATAAGTCATTATATTCTGAATTTATAATGTAACACTTGTGAAAAAAGGTTAAAATCCAAAATGTATAAAACCCCCAAATTATAGATCTTATAGCACAATATAAAGTCAATGAATGATAGAAATGAAGTTTTTAAAATTTTTATCAGTTGCATAAATTAATAGTAATTTATTATATATTTTTATCCTCAATACTTAATTCATCTGGGACAGTAAATATGCTACACTTTAAAGAATTTGTCAAAATGCCTTACATATTAATTTTACTTTCCTAAACCCTAGTGTGTGTAGTACCAGCTTCTAAAATTCAATAAGCTGTCAATGCATGCTGGCTTGTACAAGTTGGCATTTCCAAATATTTAAGGTCATAAACATTACCTATTTTCATGCAAAGCTTCCACAGAATACTAAAGATAGGTGATACTCATTTTGCTTTAATAAAAATATCTACAGAAAAGTAACCTTTTCTGTGAGTTTCACCTCTGCTTTCTGCAGTCCCTTAATAACCTGCAAGATCAATTAATAATGGATTAGAATTGTGAAAAGACTCTGCTCACTCATTCATGCCTTAGTCACCTCCTGTTTGTAGTAAGCACTTCCTGCTTACTACAACATGCTTTGTATAGAACTTCCCCCGAAAACGATTTGGAAGCTGCAACTGATTAAGAATGCAATGGCATAGTTAATTTTGGTGCCCTATGATTCACTGAGTAACACCTTTATTACAATCTTTCAGACAGAAAGACTACCATCCTACTAGGTCAGGTTCCCTCTGTAGGTTCCCTCTTGTAACAGAATGTGTGGATAAACTTGGGGCACAAGGGAAAGGATGTTGCTTAGAAAAGAATCAGACAAGAGAAGCAGGAATTCCCTATGGATTATTGGTCAGAGGAAGAAACTTAGGAAGTGATGATAGAAGTCTGTACCATCAGATTTGCAAGGTTCTGTCAATGTACTATTTCAGTAATGTAAAGTTAGCTCATTTAGTTATGTTTCCTGTCTGGTTTACCTGAGAGGGCTCATATCTCCTTTAATGTTGCCACCCAATGAGAGCTCAGACACATGCCTTCTCAACAGTCAACCTAGCCTCCCACCTGAGTTCCAAAGGATCCCAAATGTTTTAATCATCAGGAGAGCTGTGAACATTTGACTTTTCCCAAACAATATGCATGCGTGTATAATAAATAGTACTTTCACAAGCAGTGTAAATCGTAGTGTAAATTCAATTAGATACAGTTAAGAAAGAAACACTATGCTTCTTTCTAACTGTATCCATCAATCCTTTATTAAATCATTATTACCCCTAGCAAGAAAGCTCTATGGTGTATTTGGTTTCCCTAGAGAGTTAAAACACAGAGACAAAAACAAGAACCGTGGGTTATTGTGTAACAGGGTGCAATTGAAGGTGCTGGGTACAATGATGTAAGAAAAATAGAATTGACTATCAACACAAGAATTATAGTATGAATATTTATATTTCAGGGACCCTAGCTAGACTGAAGTAATGGTTAGAGAGTTAGCAATAAGTACGCATGATGAACTCCAATTAGAGCAACAGAATTATAAAGGAGGATACAGAGGTCCACCTGAAGGAATGTGCTGAGGAATTTGCAGATTTTTCTGGAAGACAAAATTGCTCAGGTTCGTTTCCAGTTAGATGCTTCCTTCCTCTTTTGCTGATCTCAGTCGGTATTGATAGGAGGCGAGAGGCCCAGCTCTTGTACATTGCTTTGTGAGGTGCTCTCTTAGTATTCTCTCTGCTTCTGTTTAACATCTACATGAAACCGTTCGGTGAGATCATCTGTCACCATGGATTGAAATATCATCAATATGTTCACGATACCTAGCTGTGTATCTTCGCCCATGGTGGGTTAAGCGATACCGCAATTCTCACAGAGGCTGTTGGTGTTGGATGGGCTGAAACTAAACCATGCCAAGACTGAGTGGCTCTGGTTTTGGGGTTCTTTGGTCCATGGAGAATTGCTATCATTAGTCTTAGATGGGGTGGTACTGCCCCAAACAGACCTAATGCATAATCTGGGGGTTCTCCTGGATTCCTAAATCCTGCTCAGAAACAGGTGGCAGTCACAGCCAGGAGGGCCTTTGAGCAACTGCGGGTTGTGCACCAATTACGGCCTTTCCTGGACCAACAATCCCTATTCACATTCACTCATGCTCTAGTCACCTCCTGTCTGGACTATCCAGTTAATTCAAAATGCAGCAGCCTGCATGATTTTCTGCAGACCTTGATGTGCACATTCCTCTCCTGAGGAAGCTGCATTGGTTGCCAATTTGCTTCTGGATGCAATTGAAGATGCTGGTTGTCACCTTTAGAGCCCTTCATAGCTTGGAATCAGATTATCTGAGGGACTGTCTCTTGCCAGTCACATCCACTTGTGTGCTCTTGCTGGGAGTGGTAGGGTGGGGTTATTGTTCTTTGTTTCTTTTTTATTTTACTTTCTATACTGTGTTTTTATTGCTCGAAGGCTGCCAAGAGTGCTGAGTAGGTGGCCATATGTATCCCCCCGCAAATAAAATTAGTTAATTAATAAAGTTATAAGACGTGTGGAGTCTTCTAATCCAACATCCTACCCAGATCAAGAATCCTGCTATTATCCCAGCCAAAATTTGTTGCATGAAAAGTTATCATACATGAGTTAAGAGGCATGCACTAAAGCAGGGGTGTCAAACTCAATTTCATTGAGGGCCATATCAGGGCTATGGTTGACCTTGGGGGGGGAGGTATGGCTGACTGGGTGGGTGGGTGTGGCCAGCTGGATGCCACTTCCCAAACTGCTGGCATGTTTCCTCTTTGCATTGGATAGATCGGGCCAAAGCAATGCAGGGTGGCCCCTTACATTTTGCAGGATGGCCCCGTGGGCCGGATCCAACCACATTGCAGGCCAGATCCGACCCATGAGCCTTGTGTTTGACACCCCTGTACTAAAGTATAATATCCAATATGCTGTATATTGATATACTGTGCTGTAAATCAATTAGCACCTATACAATACTGATAACAAATCTCTTTGATAAAGGAAGTCAGTTTCATAAACAGTTTATGAGATAGGGTAGAAATAGAGCCAAAAGTTAAGAAAGAAAATTTCACTGTTATTAATTCAATAAATGCATATCAATAGTCATCTGCAAATGATTATGAATGGTTTTCCAAGAACAAAGCAAATTGGGAAATTGATTTGATTTAGTACTCAAGAAAAAAAGTAAGCTGTTTGTTAAAGTCTTATGCCATTTATCCATCCTGTTTGTTCATGCCATAAACTGAGTGTATGTGTGAATAACAAATATAATCAATCCTATCAATAAACTCCCTTTATACTGGAGATTAGTGAGTATTATATATATGTGCATATTTGTGAGCATGTTTCTGTCCATAGTGCACAAGGACTTTTTTTTTAAAAAAAGAGGATCATACAGTCTATAAATTTCAAACTTTCTAGTGCAAGCAGAAAAAATGTATAATTACTTTATAAAAACACTTTTTAAAAGGAATATTTTGCACCTGCTTACTCTGCAATGAAATCATAATGCTGATGACATCTTAGATGGTTACCATGGAAACTACTGAAATCCAGCCTTAAAGGATATTTACCAAATTTGAAGAAAAGTAAGAGAAATATATCTTTCTAGTCTAAAGCTGGCAATTTAGGGAAATTTAAATGTAATTGGTAATGTAGAGAAATTTTTTTTTTGAATAAATTTTATTGATTTTAAAGACAAACAAACCATCATTAACCATTAAATACATAAAACCTCTTTCCATTATTAATTTTACAAGTCAAGTAGAATATTATTTTATGCAACATAATTCTGTTTTACACCATTTCAATATAAACATATAGATATCTCTTAACAAATTTCTCATTATTTCTCTTTTCGTATTCAATTTCATTGTTACTATTATTATTTTCTATATTTATCTAGTTTATAGTCATCATCTTCATTCCTCTCTGACTTGATTACCATTATTCTCATCCAACATTCCTCCGAGGTTTTATTAATTCTCAAACAAAACATAGATACACAAAACACAAAAATATAAAACTTCTTTTAAGAAAGTAGTTTGGCCCCAGATTACCTCTCTTTATATGGACTTCAATTAAATTCGTGCTCATCTTATATACCATTACCTATCTTATTTACCATTCTATATCTTCTATATAACTTCTCCCCGCTTTTCATTCTTCTTATTTCTATTTTATTTAATTCATTTTAATTTAAATAATTGCATTTGTATTTTTTGTCCATTCTTTCCAAATTATCCATTTATCTCATTCCCTATAGTAAGAAAAATAAAAGAATTTCTCCTGAAATCACTGATCAGAGTATGATGCCTTTCTATTCTCCCCCTAAATTAATATTTAAAATAATGCCTGATACCCAGTCTGATTCTGCTTAGTCCATTCTACCTACTAACCTTTAAAGAGAAAAAGTAATAAATTCATAATAATTAATATAATTAGATAATAAATCCAAATATTAAATCTTATAACATTCCGATTGTCTATTTCAAAAAACAAGTGCTACAATTTTATTAAATTTTAAAATCTGTCATTACTAAACATTTCAATATTTTAATCTTTTATTAATTCTTATAACATTCTAGTTTTCTATTTCTAATACATAGTACCATCTTATGTATCTTGCAGAATCTTCTTTTTTAAAGAAATTATACCTTACCCTTTATCCCTAAAAAAAAATCCTTTTTTCCCATCTTGTTTCATACCTTTGTGGCTTTTCCCTCCCTTTTCCCTTCTTTTCTTATCCCCCCTGGCCTTTTTACCCCCCCCCCTACTAACCTCCGCCTTTTTAGCTTTCCCTCTCTGTTGTAATCCTTTCTCCTTTTGCTCAGTAACATTAAGTTGGTTTTGCATCTTATTTTTTCCTTCCTTGTGTTTTTTTAAATCTTAAGTCCTTCATTTTCCTTCCTTTCTTTCTCCTTTCTCTCTTTATTAATTTTTTAGATTCACTGAAGATGGTGTCTTCTTCTTCTTTTTCTTCTTCTCCTTCTATTTCTTCCATCTGTTGTTGTGTTTGCTGATAAATAGCAAGCGCCATTTCTAAAGAAAGGAAAGCTTTTTTCACAGCGTCCTTACTTTCTTGATATTCCTTTCTAAGTTCATCATCAGATAAAGCCATTCTTTGTTCTTCTTAGAGCAACCAAAATGTTTCAAAAGTTAAAACAATTCCTCAAAGTCCCAGAGACATCAATCAATCCAAACAGCACACAAAGTTCTCGCTTTCTCTTCCTGGGGTGGTATCAGTAAAAGGGAAAAGAAAAAAAGCCCAATCTGTATTTTACAGCCTTGTTGCAATCAATTTCTAGTCTCAAGATCTTCAAGGCATCTCCTCCAGCAAGATCTTAATATTTTTTTTTTATCCTCTCCCTTCCCACTTATAACAAGAAGCCAAGTTTTTACCTTTTATAAAAAACAACAGGTTTCTCAATGGCCATTTGTTGATTCCATAGGGAAGGAGAGTAAACTTTCATTTCAGCACCTCAATTTTGCTGCTTGAAACCCTCCTCTGGAAACAAAATATTTTTCAAAAAGTCATAGTTCTTAGGATTAAACGCCTCTTAAAGTCCTGGATCAGCCAAAAAACTTTCTTTTGTAAACTTTCTCCCCTCTTCCTCCTGCTCAGTCTTACCCAGCTGCCAGCTTCTTTGTGGCGGCTATTACAGACCGCCGCTTGACCGCCTTGAGAAAAGGGGGTTTTGCTGGCTGGGGAGGGGGTCTGCAACACCCCCAAACCCCTCACCAGCTCCCCCTATCTTTGGCTGCCTCTGCAAGGCAGCCTTAGCCTCCAAACCCATCTGGATTGGAGGCACCAAAACGGCTAGCGCGGCAGGGATCACGCAGGATCGCGAAACCCTGCTGCTGGCGAAGCCGACAAACCGGAAGTTCCCCTGTAATGTAGAGAAATTTTGAAGCAAAAGAGCTATAAACCAAAGACAGAACCAAATAAAATTGTTCCACAAACAAGCTTACATACTATCAAAGGATTATTTTCTGAGGTAAGAAACATCCAAGGTGGATAAAATGATCAGAAATAGTAAGACAAAGAAATGAAAATATCAAGAAAGTAAAATAATACAGTAAATATAGTTGAAAAGAATTTACTCCCATTCATTCTACCTCTCTGTTTTCTATCCTTGCAAAAACCTCTTGCCTGTTCATACGGCTTCATGCATTGCCTTTTCCATTTAAATGTTCTCTTTTATCCTTTTGGGAAATCCCATATGTTTATCAGCCATCTTCTTCTCAATTGTTTATACTGTATATTTGATTGATGATGAGATAGTCATTCATTCTTTCTACATGATCAAATCACTTCTATGTTTTTCTTTCATAATAGTCATTCATGTAACAATCTTGATTTTTGATAATTAATTTAGCTATATGTATTATTTACTGATCAAAGTCATACAATCTAATACACATGTATTAAACAACCAAGGGAATGTAATACATCTTTGTACTTCCTATTCACTATTGAATCATTTGCAAAGCTGATGCTTTTCATTAATATTTTAAGTATGTTTAAGAACCAGATTTCATGATAAGCAAAGTAAAATAGAGTGTAGTCATTTTGTATTATTTTATTCTTTTTTATATATTGCTCAATATTCACAGAATAATATAAAATTAATGCGAAAGTTCTTTTTCTTGAGACAAGGTATGTTAATTAATGCAAAAGTTCTTTTTCTTGAGACAAGGTATGAAACAATATGTTGTTTCCCCCTAGCTGCTTCAATAGATATGAATAAAATCTTTTAGTCCCAATTGTGGGAGAAAGTTTGTATGAAAAATGCAGAGAAGTCCATATCTGAATAATAATTACATGTAACTTTCACACTGTTAGAAACAAAAATTTGTTCGGAAACTTTTATTGCCATTGCAGATCCATTAATGGACTTTCATCAGGAGGATTTTGCTAGGTATTTATAATAGTTGCAATCCCTGCTTATTACCACAGCATATATCAAGGCAACCACAGAAACCTTAGTAGAGGCACTTTGAAATAATTCATTATCACTTTTTGAAAAATATAACATTTGTTTGAAAAAAATAAACTTTGCGCATCCCAAACCAGAATATTCATCAGTCAAACTCGTAATCAAATGGGAAATGTCATTGTAATCCATAGTAGCAAAAAAACTCTGCCAGTTGAGAACTATTCAACTGATTGATTTGAATTTATTAGTTGTTAAAGTCCAAGGGGAACTGGATCTAAAGATGAGGTCTCATAAATAAGAACTGTTGAAATGAGCCCATTTAACAAACGTCTAACAGTGTTTACAAGTGTGCATTCCACAACTTCATCAAGGCAAAATAAAAATATCAAAAAAAGGAAAGGCCCTAAGATGAAAGCTAGATGTCTTGCTTAGTATCTGCCTTTCACACTATTAACTTCAGGAAATTCATCCAGTTACATGCATGAAATCTGTGCTGTTTATTTCTAAAACATCAACATTAGAATTTAACAAAGATTACAAAATAAAACAGAGAACTGGTTACATTTTGTAGAAACTCATGATATGGTTGGTAATCCAACTTCTATTTTGGCATTCAGTAACAGCATTTCTAGAAATGTTGCATTTTTTTTGGCATTGAAAGTTCATGCATAAATCCAGTTAAATGAATTACAATATGAAAGATTCACCAAGTTGAAAAAGTGAGCTACTTTTGAGCTATCAAAAATAAAGATTGCCAATTCCCTAAAATTCTGTTTGAAAAATATTTAATATAATCATGAGTATATATACATTATAAACTTCATTTCTAATTAACTCTTTTGGCATGCATTTTAACTCCAGATACTTGGTCTTTCAGAATGACTTTCTGAACCATGAAAAATGTGTCCATCAAAAATTGAAGGCCTGTCTTTTTCCACTTCTTAATTATAAACACTCATAGAATGATAGCCTTAACATACTATTCAGTTAATTACAACTCATCATAAATTTTTGATCTATTTCATCAAAACAATTTTTATCTAAAAATTCAAGTCAGTTTTATCTATATCTATCTATATGCATCTATTTATGAAAAGGACAACGAAACCCACGATATGACAAAGCAGACAATAAAGGCAGAGGGTGAAATGGTGGAAAGCTGATTTCTTAAGCAAATATGATGTTTTAATGGGTCTCAGGGCTGTCTTTTTCAAGAATTTTATGGAGGAAAACAGGAGATTTTTCTTTCCCTGCCTCCCATAAGCCAGAAGTCTTGGACATAATAGTCTGGGACAAACTAAACAACTATCCAGATGCTTTAATGTGTTCCAGACTTTTTTCATTATAGAATGCATTCAATTCATCTTTTACCCAGGTAACTTTGAGAAGAGTCTAATATAAATATATAAATCTTAAATGATGACACAAAAGAAGTAACTTCTTATAACATGACTGTTCCAAATAAACAATCATAATTTAGTGGCACCCACAGATTTTGGATACCCAGTTTTTTAAAAAGCTGCTCAATAAAATTGTGTATTATGTGGTCATATATTAGGTAGCAGCAATTAATCACTCATGTAATTTTATGTATAAAGCTAACTTGGCCAAAGTACCTGAGCTTATATCAACAGTATTAGCATGCCACTAACTTTGCACCTCTGACATTCTATCTGTATTCCCCGAGACCTATTGTCTGTTTCACAAACCAATCTTTCCCTTTAGATTTTACCATCTGTCAATATGTTTCTAGAGCTGTTAATTTTTTCGTGACTCTTACATTTTCTTCACTTTTTAAACTGCAAACATGGCTATGAGCAATTATCTTATTGCTCTTCAGGCACCTTTTCTTTCATTTAAAAGCCATCCATTGATGTATTCTTTCATATTCTTCAGTTTATCATTTCCAGTTCATTAGCTTCAATATTACACTATTATATTATTTCATTTCAATCTTTCACTCCTGTTCTTATATCTCTTGCTGTACCTTTTCTCACATTTTAAACCAGCTATCCTCTTTATTATTACTAAAAAAAAAAATCATTTTAAGAGCTGGAATCCATCTTTCTTCATTAGTACATAGTTAATACAGAAAAATATTAAACTGTTCTTCTAAAACCTTACATTGACTACATTCCATGGAATTAAGGGGGGCCATATTTCAAAATGTTATGAACTATGATATTAGAAATAGTAGCTGCGATAATTCAAGAGGCCTGTCTCTCAAGTCTTCATGCCCTTTTTGCATTTCTAAAATTTAATTATCCTTTCCATTGGTCAATATTTCTGAGAAGTTTCAGAACTATTATCCTAATGTTTATTAATAATTTAAAACTTTTATTTTGAAAACATCACGCAGTTTACTGGGAGGGATAGCTGTCAAATTAATAACTTCAGGCAATATCAGATTACATTGCCAATACATAATCTGATAAATAGCCTTCTAACATAAAAGACGAAAAACTGGCGTATATGATTTTACTGTTCTATTTTATTTTTCCTTTGCAAAAATAAAAATGCATTCCTTACCACTTATATGAGATGCTGATGAAGGTTCTTTTTCATTTTCCTTACTGATGCTGGGAGTCTTCTTTTCAATCAATCTGTCCACCATTGAAATAATGCAGTTTAAACTCTTCCCTACATTGGCCCACACCCTATCCTGAAAAAAATATCAGTATCATTACTTAGTATTAACAGCTGCATGAAAAAGTATAATTGCTTAGTTTGTAGTGGTATATTATAGAACAGCAGTGAGATTAAACAAAGTAATATAATCAAAGAACAGGGTCTTGCATTTAATCTTAAAAAGATCTTTGCTGTTATTTTTAAAGCATAATTCTAGAATAAAAATGTTACATAATTTAAGATGATGCTATAGGATAAGAACAGGTAGAGCTGGGGATGGAGTTAAAACACATCCCAATTTAGAGTCCTTGTACTGCAGAGATCCAAGTCTAGCCTCCCTTGAATTCCATTGAACCCTATCTAGCACCAAATTAGTACTGAACTTTAGTTGATCAGATTCCTGTACATAGATTTGAATAAATCTTCCATGCTTCAACATTAGAAATGATCCTGATTCTTTGTGTCTTACAGGTGCTATACTACTACATCAATATACATTAGTATTGTATTAAAATCATTTTGGTATATATCTTCATGAGTTCAGCTTTTACAAATTTAAGTTAAATATATTTATGTAAATGATTCCCTATATCTTTATGCAGTTTCAATCATTAAAAAATTACACTGGAATCATACAAATGAACTATACTTTGACAATTTTAACTTTTCTCAAAATGAAAAATGAAGTTTGTGCATAACAAACTTATAGAATTGACCACAAAGACTTACTCAATACTTAACACTTCTATATGTTTTGTTTTTGTGATTATACACACATAATTGCTCATATGCACATACACACACACACACACACAAATTGTTCTCTAGAAGCGTACAGCTAAAGAAACGTGTTTATCCCATTTTCAGGTAAGCAAAGAATACAGTTTTATGTCTGGAAAAGGGATGTGACAGATTTGAATTGCAGAAGAGTTGCTTCATTGGAGCCAGTTTGGTGCAACGGCCAAGGTGCTGACCTACAAATCAAGAGACTGGGTTCTAGACATGAAAGCCAGCTGAGTGATTTTGGACCAGTCATTCTTAGCCCAACCCAGCTGACAGGGTTGTTGCTGTGGGGAAACTAGGAGGCATTAATATTATGTTTGCTGCTTTGAGCTGATCAAATAGATATAAATATAGATTTATATATACCGGATAAAAATATCATCATCATTATACATAGCAGTGTCCTTTACCTGACAGAACCGTTGTAGCTGTAAGTAGCAATGCAATTAGATTGTTCATTAATATTGTTTTTTATACAGTAAAATCAACAGATTTTGAGGCAAAGATGTAAAAAGACAAATGTAATATTTCTTGGCATAAATGCCTCAAAAGAGATTCATGGTTAACTATCTCTGTTAACTGTTCTTTAACCTAAAATAATCTCATTTGAGAACATTCTGTTTGTTCATATATAGAAAACTTAATTTTACAATATTCTCATAGCACCATCCATTTGTTGCTGAGATAAGGTGAGACATGTTACAGACATTTGACTGGTTCTATAAATGACTGAATTTCTGTTCTATTTATACATAAAGGTATCTTTATTATCAACTCTATTCACAAAGCACTAACAGAAAGAAGACAGCAATTATTTAAAGTGAAACTGGAATATTTCTAAAAGGATACACTGGATGGAGTGTTTAGTCAGGCATAAACAGAAAGTTAATGAATGATGAAAATGTTTTAAAAAATGAACAGAAAGAGAAGCATGTTTGGTGCTAATGACAAATAGTTTATTGTCTTTGAATGATTACACAATGATGAATTTATCCCTTTGAAATTAATTCTAGTGTTTCTTCTGTCTGGCTGATTTAGTACCAACAAGTCATCTGTTTTCTAGATTATATTCTAAGAATATGCTTAGCCAACTCAGACCACACTAACATTTTTATTCGGGATTTAGAAAGGTCTTTGAAGAAACATTATTTAAACTGTTTTGACTGTACAGAGGATAAAAACCAAAATCAATAAATCATTTATGTTTCCAGGCTATATGATCAAAAATTCAGGTCTATTATTTTTGTTTGTGGGTGGTTTTAAAAAACCAGTACATTTGTGGTTGAAATAATGATGATGACAATGATGACCACAGTTATCAAGTAACTTTCAGCAATAAGTTGCATATACATTTATTCAAAGTTAAAATTTATTAGGAATAGATTTATGAATAATGATGGTAAAACTAAACATAAATTTAAGATTAATTTGTATTATATTTCATTTCTGAAATGCAGCAACTGAAATATACCTTTAAGTTTCTATATTAAGTTTCTCTTTAATTTAAAAAATGACAAAGTTTAAATGCTTCAAACTGTAAATGTTAATGAAATGAATGGGTCCCTCAAATATAATAAGAACATACAATGCTTCTATAGCATTTAAGTATTAAAAGTGGCATTTTTATCATCCTAAGGCTATAATGGTGTTATGAAAATTGGCCTACCAGATCTATCTACAGTGCTGTTTCAAAACAGAGGGCAGCAATATTCAGAGAACTGCTAGATGATAAGAAGAATCAGAGTTTTAAATCCTGTCATCAAAAGGCCATGTGTATTTTGCAGCCCAAACATGGCAACCCTAATTAACTGTACCTTTGTACCCATAAAGAAGAATTTTTTGTAGCTCAGGACTGAAATGAAAGGTCTCTGATACTCCCTGAGCTTGGCTGTTTTCTTGCAAATGTTTCTTTACCCAAATTGGTAACTTCACCAATGCTAGTCTGACTAGCACCGATGTTACCTAGTTGGGGAATAAAACAACTGCAAGGAAACAGCCAAGCTCAGATAATAGTAAGGCCTTCCCAGTGTCCCTTTGCATTAGTGTTCAGAGCACAGTATACAATTCTCTTATCAGTCCCATTGAATACTGTACTCATTTGCTTCTCAGTTCAATTTAAAGTGCTGGTATCTTGTTGACCTTTAAAAGTTTGCTATGGAAAAGTTTATTTTAAATACTGCCTATATTCAATTGAATTCTTTTCAGTACACTGATATAGAAGGAACAAACTTTTTTATTCATATTTCTGGCATTCCCTTTCTCAAGAAATTTATTTTGATTCTTCCTTACTTTAATTTCAACCTGTTTTTAAATCAAAATTATGGTCTAAATTAATATTAATATTGATTTAACTTCTCAAAATGTTATATTGTTGGCTTTGGGCTGGTTCTTGCTTTACACAGTCTTGGAAATATTTAGTTTGAAATTTAAATTTTTTAACAGTGATGTTAACATTTAACAGATAGTGATGTTAACAGATAGTGATGTTAACATTCATTATTTTTGCTGATGTTTATATAAAATTGTTTTTAGGAGTGTAAGAAATAATAAAGTAAAATATGTGTTATCAAGACACAAACTGCAACCACTGTACTGTATTTAAAGGATAGAAAATCGTAACTGCACTATATGAACATTAAAACACGTCTCTTCCTCCAACAGCAATCCATACAAAATCATGTATTTTCTCCCAGTGCAATTTGTACCTTCAAATGCAGACCTTGTCATATACAGCAGCTCTTTTTTAGGATTGTTTTAATACATTCCATATGTAAACATGCATTAAACACTTAGATACACTTTGCAGAAAAGACTACTGTATTAGTACTGCCTATTGGGTTACAGAGAAGCTAAGTTTTGCTTTTGGGTATATGGCAGGCAGAGTGGAGGAGGACAGTTTTATATTATGTCCAGTATTATATGACAAGATCTGAATTATTCTCAGTGAAGAGTTTCTGATAAACATTCATTTCTTCACATTCCAGGAAGGAGTTGCTTCTCCATATACTAGATTATTCATTCCCATCGGTAAATATGTTGCTTTTCATCTGAAATGCATTAAATGTATTAACATGATACATAGAAAATGTATTTAGGAAAGTTACTTAATTATTGTGCCTTATATCTTCAAAGTACAGCTTCTGCAAATCAACTGCATAGTTTTCCAAAATACAAACAAATATGGAATAAATTGGTTTTTTAAATACTCTTTTCTCCTCTCAACTGTGGTCAAAATGAGCTTTAGGTTTTGCTGACTACTATTCAAATAGTCTTTTACAACCAGCCATATTACCTAGTCAGAAATAAACAACTGTGATTTCCAAGCAGCTTGCTGCCCACCAAATTCTTGCATTATATATAACATGATTTTTTTTGTAACCCTCCTTACAGGAAGGTTTTAGAACAGCTGGTGAGAAAAAAAATGGGACTGACCATTCTGCTACTGTGACAATCACTTTTAAAAGGTTAACATTGTTTGGATGCTATTATCAATTATATTTTACTCAGCAGCTTAATAGAGAATAAATCTTATTCACCTGTCTCTATTTTAATTGCTTTTGTAATAGAAAGAGTAGCATTTAATATGAACACTTAGAATTCCTCTGTCAGGCAAAGTTCCTTATGTCAATTTTTCTGAAAATACTATCTGAGTTATTAATTTACTGAATACTGGATTAGCTTTCCCTGGGGAGAAAAAAAGAGAACAATATGCTCTAAAGTAAAAATGCATATTTAATTTTTTCTGCTTTCTGTTGTTATGTGTTTACATATTCACTATTCTTATCGTAATACTGAATATCATACAGAAACATTGATGTAAATGAGTATCTTTTGCATCTTAAATAAGAAAATTAAACAAATGTAGAAAAATGATATTGTGCTGATAAAGTAGTAATGGGTATCCTTCTGGCTACTGTTGCCATAAACTGCCGCAGTAGATGGATTTCTAATCTGATTCAGGAAGGCAGACAGGTTTTGGCTCAGCAGAATGCAAACCAAGATTAAGTTTATTCTGTCTACGGAAGGAAAATGAAGACAGAGAAACTACACTAGATTTCAAACCACCAAGTCCCCTTCCTGCTTATGAACAAAAATATTAAAGCATTTTTTTTCTTTTATGGCATTTTTGCATTTACGAAATTGTTCCCCTAAAACACAAAATATTGCTTCTATGGTTTAATTGCAGAACATTTTAATTCATCTGGTATCAGTTAGCTGTGGTGGTTAAAGTGCTGGACATGGATTGGGAAGACCTAAGTCCAAGTACCCATTCAAGCACTGAACCTCCAAAAACAGTGGGCCAACCCACCCAACTCCAACCCCAAAGGACTCTTGCTTGGGGAATAATATTAGAGGATACTGACAAGAAAGCTTGTTTTAAGATTACAGAGGGCAAATGTAAAACCATGCAATATAGGTAATCCTTACTTACTGCTTGGTACAGTGACTATTTGAATTAAAAATACTGTATAATAATCTTGTGATCAATGTTTGCATTTATGGGTGTCTAAGATCCCACAGTCACATTATTTCCATTTACACAGTCTGCAACAAGCAGAGTTAATAGAGAAGACAGTAATAATAATCCTAAATTGTGGTCATGTGATTTTTCACAATTGCTAGTTCCAATTATGGTTGCTAATTGAAAATTACATATAATATCTTATCTTCTTATATGCCCGCGCTCCTAAGATGCTCATGCCAACTGACAACATATATTAAAATGAACATAACATAATAATTGAGATAATGGAAAATAAAATAACAGATTACAAAACTAAATTAAAATCACAAAAGTTTTCTTCCAGTAAGGCTTTTAACATTAAATGTTTGATGGAATTGCTCCATTTTCTGAATATCAGGAATTGTGCTGTCATATAGATATCTGAGAAAGGAAGTTCTAGGGATTCTTCCAAATCTCATACTGGAGATAACCTTCATCATTTTTATTCAGGAAGTGGTGATCAAGTGGCTAGGTTCTACCTGAAGTAGATGGTCCTGAGTAGGGGCATCTGAAGTGGTCATCACTGACTTTAAATAGCAAGAAAAATTGGATAAATAAAATCCCACTCTTTTTTCATGTGTACTAGGCACATAACACACCTTATAAAACACAGTGCTTTGAAGCCAGTAATTGTCAATACATAGATCCCTAGTCCTGAGGCAATGGAAACCATACCACATAAAGCTTTGGAGGTCAAAATCCATGTTCTGAATTGTAACCAGAAGCCAATTGGTAATCAATGCAGAGCTTACAATATTAGTTTATGCTCATATAGCAGCTCTCACTAACTAGATTTGGCTACTACATTATGAATTAATTTCAATCTCTGAATAGTCTCCAAGAGACATATAGAATAATATAGGCCTGTTTACTGATTTATTTATGGCAAATAATGGATGAACACTTTGTCTTGCAACAATAATCCTGGTACTTACAGAACAAATGCTTTTGGCAATCTGGCCACCTAGAATGGGATACTGAGTTAAAAATAGTGACCAGAACCAATCTGCAAGGTACCTTTCCCTTAGAACACTCTGCCCTATACCTCCCATCACATCTTCTAGAAGTATCTTGAAAAATCTTCTTGTTATCCTCTATTTCCCAGATTTCTCACAGGTCCTCTCCACAGCAGAAAATGCTGCACTAGAATCCTGCCCTTACTCTCAAACTACTTCTTCTTGTCTATCCCATGCTCCTATGGGATAAGTAAACCAATCTTCTCAAACCAGTCTACTCTACATTTACTTCCCGCAATGTCCTCCCCATTATTTTTTATCCTTTAAATGCTTCTTCCACTAAATGCTTCTATTTAACCCCCCCTACTCCACATCCTGATTTTATCAGGCCCTTGAATGAGGTAGTTATTCATCCAATCTCTCCGTGCAGAGCAGTGCCTCTCATTCAGATCATCTTTAAAGAACTATTGTGAAGAGATGTTTGCAAGGCTGACAAACCAAAATTATGATATGTAATCCTGAAATCTGATACTAGATGTTAGTGTATTTGTGGACTCAGTGGAACTTAAATTTAAATGGGTGTAATGAGGCAGAGTGAATGTGTCCAGTAGCTGATGGAAAAAGAAAGAGGGAGAGAGGATTGGGAATAGTCATGCTTAAGAGTTTCTAATCAGGCCATACTTTATAAAATGAATTAGCATGACTTAAATGGATCAATACAATAACACATATCTGAACTTTTAAAAAAATCACGTACTATAATTTTAACTAACTAATGGGGAATGGGCATGAGATTATCAATGGCTGTTAGTCCAGATAATTTTCATTATCTCAAATGCAAATTTATAATTTCATTATAAATTATCAAAGAAATGTGTATTCTAGGACACACCGTACTTACTCTTCCAACTGAACACTAAACAGAATTTTGTAATACAAAATGAAGAAATAGGCAGAATTTTCTAGTATGCTACTTTGTTCAAGGTATCTTACAAATTAAATTTTGGCATCTGTCTAAAATAAAAATACTATGTTTGAAACATGGTGAAATAGAGCAAAAGAAAAAGTGTGTTTTTAATTTCAACTACAAGGTAACACTTTCAGGTTGAGAAGTGTCTGGATATTTATAAAGATTTGATTTCTATAACTTTTAATAAAAATTAATGTTTAAAACTGGATTATAGTGAAATTATTTTTATCATATAAATACACTTTCTCGATAGCCAAAATATTTTATAAATAAATTCTTTTCTAAGACAGCTTTTCCCAATCAGCGCTTCTTCTGCATTTGGAACCACTGTTCTATGTTGTTATCATGTTATTTCAGAAAGTCATTAAGTTAGGCAATAGTACTTTAAGACATATGTTTCAAAAAATGTAAGTATAAAATAGATTCTCCAACTTCATACTTTTAAAACCTTATACTTATAAAGGACATATGCAAGAAGAATAAAAATGAGTAAAGATGAACCATGAAAGTAGTAATGAAATAAAGTATTTTGTTTAATGTACAGAATTACTATTTATCACTGAAATACTGCATGTTACATTGAAAAAAGAAATTGTCATGGTTCTGAACCATAGGTATTTAGTCTTGCTGAAATCCTTCTTTTCCCAGTATATATATATTTATAAATTGGTGACAGAAAAAAAAATGCAAGCTTCAGTATTCAAGTTAAAATACTTACTGAATATTAATATGTAGTTTAATTAAGGCATAATAAAGGTTAAGTATCTACTTTAATATCACATGAAGTATATTATATCTGAAGCATACATTTTTCATGCAAAATATGTCAATCTTTACTTTAGTGTCAAAAGAATCTAGTATTATTGATATAACTAAACTGGTTAACTCTTTAAATACAAATAATTTGCAACTGAATAAAAGGTAGAGGGGAAAAAATGAGATTTTGAGGTTACTTACCCACTCTTCCTCATCATATTCTGAGTGGTGAGGTATGGAATCTTGTCTCTTGATTTGTGATGGATGGTCCTGATTTTGTTGTTCGCTATTCTCGTCAGTGTTATTCCTTGGCAAAGTTGGTTTTTTAAAGACACAACCAGGGCGGGCTGTGTATAAAGCTAAAAGGGCACTTCTGATAAGCTGATCCTTAAAGGCATGCACAAATAACTCTGTCTAAAATTAAGATGAGTGTGCAATCAACAAAAGGTAAGTAATGCAGTCTCAGAACTAAGATAATAAAATATACTCTTCTGGCTTTCATGATATGCTAAGCACTATAAGGCTTGTTGAATCTGGATATGTGCTGTGTGAACCCTGTCATTATGGCTTATAAATCATGGCTCTAAATTTAAGTGAGCTATGTGAACCAAGCCACTGTACACTGTTCCGTAGCTAAGAAAATTCACTTAGTTTAAACACAGTTTGGCAGGATAAAATCAGAAATAGAACCTAGTCAGTCTGCAATTCATTTTATTTATGTGAATTTCTGTAATGTATGAGAATTGGAGCTCAGAATTCAGAAATATTCATTGGAAATCTGAAGACATTCCTAACTTGTAAAACAAAGTTTTCCTTTACAATAACACATATCTGAACTTTTAAAAAAAATCATGTACTATGATTTTAACTAACTAATGGGGAATGGGCATGAGATTATCAATGACTGTTAGTCCAGATAATTTTCATTATCTCAAATGCAAATTTATAATTTCATACCATTAAAATATGATGCATGTCATTATAAGTTACTGGCAAAGGAGTATATTAGAGGCTCTGCATTTTGTCTTTTCCTTATTCCAAAGACCAATAGACCAAAAGATGTCTGAATTCAAAATGTCAAATTCTGTTTAATGGATAAAGCAGAAAAGGCCAAGATTTGTTTAAAACAAAATATATGGATATAAAACAAAATATATGGATATGCAAAGTGCTTAACAATAAACAGTACTTCAAAGTTATAAAGTTAGGTTGAAAGTTGTTTCTCCATCACAGTTTAATTCTCCTTCTTTTATAGTTATGCCACAGTACTTCAGGCACAAATAAATTATAAAGGATACGCTAATAATGGTATATATGAAAATGAGAGTTATCACTCTTCAAAAATAGTAATGATTATCCATCAGTTGCTAGTTAAAATGTAATATGATGCAGACTTGTTTTATATTAAAAGCATCAAGTTTAATATCCATAAAATTGCTTGATAATAATCCAAACAGAGGAGAAGGACGATAATTATCTGAGGCTTGTAACTAGTTAAATGTTCCTCATACAGAGGAAGACAGATTCCACAGACCAAAGCAATAGCTAGGCATCTGATAATCCAGTTTCCACAGTAGGGATTATTTTTGAAACTTACAGTTTCTGAAAGCTTCGTTAAGGAATTCTTCAAGCTTTCTGGCAACTGTTGTCTGGCCGAATTAAGTAACATGTCTGCATGACTTGATATGAGAGGCTGTAATTGATTGATGTTACTGAGAACTTCTCTGGCCTTGGCAGTGTTTTCAGGTGAATAATAAATACATTGGTACCCAGTACTGCAAGGTAAGACATGACACCAAATAATTTATTATAAAGTCATAACTATTTTCAGCTTTAAAGTATAGCTGGATAATATTTTTATGTACATGAAGGATTTCATCAGTTTTATAATGAATGTGGAAAGTATTATAAAATTTATTGTCACACATTTATAGGCATTATTTTAAAACTCAATTTACTGTAGATTAGAATATAGGCCTTGTAAAAGATAACCTTTTGTTGATGAATGTTACTGGCGGTGTTACTGAAATTAATTATTCTCTGAAGTTTTCTGAATAAGCTGTTGTATATTGTATTATGAAATACATCAAAACAAAGCAGACACATGCCTTATCTTGACAATTGTGAAGGAAACAGAGATATAGAACAAGCTCCAACAAAAACATTTAGTAATTTGTAATAGCCGTAAGGAAGATTCTTGTTCCTGGCTTCTCCTCCTCTGTTGATGAGCTACCTCATTCTGTGTGGTCAATTCCATTTATTATTTCTTTTTTATATGACAAATTAAAAAGGACAAGTGGATTTAACTGAAATACTCAGAAACAATTGGAAGAGATATTGAATTGGTGGTAGTAGCTAAAGCAGAAGATAACTGGAAAGCTTTTTTAATGAATTTATATCATTATTTCTCTATCTCTAATCTACCAATTGATCTGCCTATCTACCTACTACAATAGAATAAAAAACAACTAACATGTGGCATCAACTTTATAATCAACTCAGCAATGGTGGGCAATCATTTTGTACTAGTGGAAACATTCAGAATGTTCATAGTATATTATATGATTTCACTATTCACAAAATGCTTGTTATGGTAATTTACATGTCTAATGACCGAATACATTTATTAGAAGACAATGAATGCTGCCCATTAAGTCTTTAGTTGCATCACATATGTTTTTAATCAATCTCAACTTAATTATTAAAGTTCTATGGGAGATGGACAAATTTTCATATAAATAAGTGAAGTTCATCTTTCTTCTGTTTAGACATATCGATGAGATCTATATGAAGCTTAAAACTTTTTTGAAATAAAAATAAGGATGAAACTGCCATTTTGATTTTCTCATGCTAGTTTTCCATTTTTAAATTAAAGTCTATATATTAAAATGCATTTATTAAAGTAAAAATATCAGCCACATAAATTAGATAAAATAAAACTTTGGTTTAAAACCCATTTAAACATTAATTTACTTTTGATCACTTATTATGCCATAAAGAAATCACAAAAATTAGCAGTATTAAGGAAAATATTGGGTTTTGGGCCATCAAAGATAAAGCATTAAGATGTAAAATGTGAGATCCCTGTCATTCTGGATAATTCATAATGCATTGAATTTCTTTATTAGAATAGAAGAGGAAAATATAGGCTATTAACTCTGCATCTCCTCATCCACACTGGCACAGTCAATTTTGAATGGGATTACTCCAGTATTTGTAATAGAAAGGTATTATATTGAGCCAAGACACAAGATACTTCAGATAATTTTAGAGTAAGAGATAAGAGGTAGGGTTACAAATGTTAGAAATACCATCATGTAAATGCTGGGAATCTAGCCTTTTGTGTTTTGAAAATCCAAGTCTCAAATTGTTTGTCTAATAGTTCTTTCAGTGTTATCAGATAGCAAGGTAAAATAAATCCTCAAGAAAACCGTAAGAATGGAACTTTGTGATCAGTGTTGTTCCCCCAGGAGATTACCAAGCTTTTTCCTGCAAGGATATATTTTAACCAGCTGTTTAAAAGATAAGGCAACAAGTCCTATAATTAGATTGAGCAGGAAAACTGGAAGGTGACAGATGTTTTTGGGTCAGTTTGATGCACAATACATATCTCTACAATGCAGAATAGAAAAATTTCAAATATAGACATTTAAAAGCACAAGATTACTCACTCTAATATAGGAAAAGAAAAATATACATGAAAGTTCATAATCACAGTGGATAAAAATGTTGCAGATAAAAATATGTTATTAGCATTAATACATAAAAGCAGTTCAGGGAAATATTTAATTAATTTTCAGTCTAAGAAAACTTGCTTTGGCTTAGGATAATTTTCTTCAACCTAAATCTTTCCAAATGTATTGGACTTCCACTGCTGTAATTCCCAGATGATGAACAGAAGCTTTTCCAAGAATTTCATTCAAGCATGTTCAAAGGGAAATACATATTCTCAATATTAATCAAGTAAGAATTTTGATTTCATTTATTAATTGAATAAATTAATATAAATGCACATTACAAAGAGTTTAAAATCCATTTGCCTTTTGTCCTATATAAAATCCTATTCCCCATTTATACGTGCACAATACAATCAGATATAACAGATATTTGGATCTATTTGGTCATTCTTGTTACTATTAGCCAATTAAATCAAGAGTTTACTGTGACAATTTACATAATAAAAGGAACACTAAAAACTGACATTCATTGGACTAATTTGACTGTAGTTTCCTGGTTTCCTAAACCATGCTTCAACTATCTGGGAGCATGAGCAGATCCCGATTTCCTCCTTCTTCTCACTTTCTGCCTTTTCTGGTCCACTAATTCTGGCTAAAGTAAGTAATAATTTAATGTTATTTTTAAATAAAAGAATTTTTATTTCATATGAACTATAAACCTAATAATTGCATTAGGAATAGGAAGGAGAACAGGCTCTTTTCATGTGTGGTAAAATAGACTGGTTAAACAAAGATGTGTATCTTAATTGAGCTGTTTGTTAAAGGAAAGTACTTCAATTTTAATTTCCTATTACAGAAATAGGTGTATAGGTATCTGCAGATTAAAATTGTTTTTTAAAAATAACCAAGTGTGCTTAAATTACCTTCATTAATTAAAATCACTCTACAGTGATTTAAACTTTAATCACATTCTAGTGACTTTCTACTGATTTAGGAGGCCAATTGGCATAGCAGCTTGAGTCCAAATCAGTGTTTGCTTCTTTGTTCATGGTTTTTGTTCTTCATTTTTGTAATAAGCCTTCAGGGATAGTTTGTATTCCTTTGGGTTTGTAATGGGGCATTTAAAAACCTCATAATCAGAAGCCTGCATAGTTTTCCTTCAGTGCATCTCATCTGATTAGCTTTTGAATGAGAGGGAAAATATTCCATGCACAGTATTCTGAAAATGATTTATGGATTCTTAAACCTCTGAAATGCTGTATAAATTTTAATTTATAAGCCTTCAACTATTATGATGCTACATTATGTGGTTTAAAAAAATAATAATCTAAAATAATCTTTCTATAGTGAAAACACAAATAATTCATTCTATGTGAAGATGAAATGGTCAATATGGTAGCAATACAAAATAAATTAAGATGAAGTCCAAACAATTTACTTTATGTATGATTACGAAGTTTGCTGCCAAGGAAAGCTAATGCTATAATAAATCAGTTGAATACTAACATATTATTACATTTCCCCCCGCTAGGAATTCTATGTATCCTCTAATTGAGGAATTGGTCTTTAGCTCTATGCACACATTTCAGAATGGTCAGATAAGTAGAGTTCGACATTATGAAACTACATAGAAAAAGATTTGAATGAAAAGCAAATTATTGATTTTGGACACATAAAGTATGGAAGTAGTGAACAGATGCACTGAGAATATAAATGAATTTCCTTGCTGCTGATTCTCCAACATAGTCGGCATTCCACATGGACTATCCTTTGAAATCTTATCTTCTAAAACAAGCTGCTTTTCATCAGGAAGTACTGTAGTATGCTGTTTTTGAGATCCTTGTTTATGTATTTCTATTTTATTTATTGATTTAATATGATATAATTTATTTTATTATCTGCCTAGAGTCTATTAGGACTGGGTCAGAATAATTATTGGAAAATAAATAATTTAATAAAAGCCTGCCAGATGATCCATTAACAATTTATGTAAAATGTTTTTAAAACACCAAAAAGATTAAAATCTGCAATCCTAAAAATTTTAAAATCTGCAATCCTAAAAGTTCCTAAAAGTAAAACCTTTTCTTAAATAAATTTTCAGTCAAAATTTTAAAAATGAGGATGTTATATATTTCAGAAATGTTCATGGAGAGATGAGAACCACACCGTCCTGCACATTCAAATAACTATAGTCAAAACAACAGTATTCAGCTATGGAAGAAGTGGATTGTCTGGATCCTTTTCAGCCGTGGGACAAAAACATAACTGGTCATTGTCACTGGTGACTTATTGCAATGGACCCTACATTACAAAGAATTACATTCAAAGCTGCCCTGTCCAGGAAAATAAAACTAGTACAAAAAGCACTGGCCTTAACGTTAACTGGGAGAATCCAGTACTGCCATGAAACACAAATGTTGGCAAAAATGCATTGGGTGGTGGTTTGTTTCTGATATAAGTCAAGATGATGGCAATCACTTTAAAATTCCTATGTAGCTTGAAGACTGACTATCTTTGAAATTGCTTGCTTTAAGCAGAATCTACTAAGTCAAAATGTGCTAGTAGTGTCCTTATTGAGAGTTCCTACCTTACAAATGTGATTTGGCTGTGAGCATTTCCTACACGAGGTCCTTTCTGGTGAATAGTAGTTTAAGAACTACAGTCTCAGTTTTACTGTGCATCTCCTACTGGAGAGACAGATGCTTTTTTACAAACTCATTTTAATTAGTCTCTCCTTTAAAATTAAATAGCTTGCCCTTTACGATAATCAAAACCTGCAATATGGCAGTCTTCCGCCGAGCCTAGTTTATAGATAGTCTGGAACTGATCATACTAAATAGTTCTGTTCGAGGAGACTTGAATGGGAATTAACCGTCTGGAGATCCAAAGGAGCAAGTGTGGTTGATTGTAAGTTCCATATACTTATGCTCATCCAAAATACTATCTAATACTAATAATACTCACAGTTCAAGGTTCAATGCTATTTTATAGTTAGATACATGTTTGGTTTCTATGGGTGCCAGAGCCTGGTTCTATCACCTTATTTTCTAGTTGAAATTGACTCTTCTACACATCTGTTTTAAACTAATCTGGCTAAAAAAAAGAAAATAGCAAATTTCAATCCTTAGGCATTTCTTTGGAAAGTCTCTTGTGTATTAGGGCTTGAAAATGCCAGGATGTAAACAATGCACTGGGATATTGATTGACAATCATGTTTAAACCTAATATCCAACCACACAGTTTATGGATTCTTCTCAAATAGGCACATGCCATTATCCTATCTCTCTACAGTTCTAATTCTGAAATTCTGTTGGACTTTCACCTTGGTCAGAATGGATGCAATATTCACTGCTGATCTCTGGGGATGGTATAAAAATATCCCGTTTCAATACTGATTACGTCCATGTGGAAATGGCTTTGTAGAATTCCTAAGCCATATGCTCCTTTTTTGCTTGCACTATAGGAATCAAGGAAGATATACTGGTACCCTTATCCCATGTTAAAGAGCTATCCTGGTAAAAAGCATAATGTCTATTTGTCACTGCTTCTGTCTAACCAGGACCCTGACATATGTTTCCAGTTTTTCAATCTTGTGCTATGACAAATAGAATTAATAAAACTGATACTGTAACTATAAAACCAAGGGGCCATAAGTCATCAAACAAGAAAAAAATTATCCTAGCCTCATATTATGCTCTTATTTGATTTATAATTTTTCTACAATTAAGTAGTGCTTCCTTATGTATGTGTGTATGTAGCTGTTTAGTCAGGTAACTGTATTATTTGAAATAAATAAATGTTCATTTTCAAAATTCAAAACATACAGATGAACAGATTGGGTTTTATTTGGACCACATTCTTAAGCGAACTAAAGTAATCATGTTCTGAGGCCAATATACGATTTAGAATGCAGCTAATCTTCACAGTTTTCCAAATTCTGTAATATGGTATATGACTCATATCTAAAACTATATATAAAATGCATCAAAAATAATCTTGTTCTAAAATATAAATATTTATTGTATCCAGAAATTCATACAATTAATGCTTATATTGCATAATCTAACTTTGCACCCTGATGAATTTATGACTGAAACTGAATGACATATACATATACTGTACTGATTCACCCTCTTCCATTCATTTCTTTTTGTAAGTAGAAATGATTAAGTTGTGATATATAATTACATTCTTAGAGTAGCTTTTATATGTTATTTTTATAGTTTTTCAGTTCCTTTTCTATAAAATTAGGAGAATGAAAATAATTTTTTATAATTAGATATATAAGTTTAATTTTCTAAACAAATACATGTTAATGTGTTATGATATACTCACTTAGGAAAAGCAAGGAAAAAGAGAATTAATAATGTTGATAATCCCTATCTTCATAACCTTAGGAGAAATGTTGATATACAATACAAAATTAGTTAATTTAGTATTTCTAAATTAATGGCAGTATACCTACTTTCGTCTTTCTGCCTCAAATTTATTCAATAATTTCTGAAGACCACCATTTTTAAATCCCTGAAAATGTGCTGCAGGGGCTCCCACAGTGATGACATCATAAAGAACATCTGCAACAGAAAGATTACATGCTAAATTGTACATATAGGGATGCATTGTAATCTTATAGCAATGAAAAGTAGTTGTAATAGTCCTAATACAAATGAATTTGCCTCTCTGCAAATGCATTTCACCAACCATCATTTCCCAAACACCTGCAACTGACCAGGTTTACCGTTCCAGGGTTCTTCTAAATTTTAGAGCTTCTTTCCCTCCAGAAAGCCTATTTTATTGTCTTATCTGCTTATATTTTAATTGTTCTTCACCAGTTGTTAAACTAAGTCAAGAGCTTACTGTACTATATTATTCAAACCCATCTAGGAAATATTCTGAGGAGACATTCTTATGACAGGAAACAAAGAATCAAACATATTTCCTGCTTCTTCACCCTGTTATTGTGATCATGCTTTGTTATTAAGAACATATTTAGCAATTGGCTTTATCCTGGTAAGATACCATTACCTCTTGACAATTTTAGAAATTTCTTAAGGAAAAAAAATCCATGTGGAATTTTACATGGAATGATAATAGAAAATACAACTTTTTCAAATAGTTATTAGCAATAGCAATCGCACAGACTTATACATCACTTTACAATGCTTTACAGCACTCTTTGAACGTTTTTCAATGTCAATTGTTCCAACAATCTGGGTTTTCATTTTATCAACCTCAAAAGGATAGAAGGCTGAGTCAACCTTGAGCCAGTCAGGATCAAACTCCTGGCAGCATGTAATATTGTATTCTACTCACTGCACCATGACTCAATTATTGGTTCCTTTTATTTTAGTAATTATTTACTTAGCTTCATATAATACAATTTTCTTCCTTTTTTCAATAATTTTATTACATATTACAACATTATACAGATAAAATTAATACAGTTACATACTATCGAAATACATTAAAAAAATTAAGAAAGTGCAGAAAAAGAAAAAAGGGAGGGAAAAGTTAGAAAAAGAAGCCTCCCCCTTCATCCGCAGAAACTCTAATCAACATTACCGATTTATCATTCTCTTGAAATATAATCAAACAGCTATTCATCCCATTCCTTATATTCTCTATAGGCCCATATCTAAAACCTCATTTCTATATATTAATCAGCAAAGATCCAGGAAGGGTTATCAGAAATACTATGTCTTATCAATTTTATCTACATTCAGTTTGAATCTTTCACTTAATATTTGAATCTTCATTTCTATTTAAACATATCCTGTATTTCTTCAAATATGTGGTATCTGTTTAAATAGTTGAAGTTCAATTCCAATCAGAAAAAAAATTAAATATCACCAAAAATAGCAATCCATTATTTTAAAAGATTTTCAATCTTTAACAAGCAGTAAAAGGGAAATTCCAAAATGATTAAAAAGGATGAGGTTTGGTCAAGCCTTGAGTCCATAAAAGGGGACATCAATGGCTCTGAATTTGCTGAATCCTATGAGTCTCAGCTGTTTGCCATAATTAGCAAAAATGTCAATTTCTGTATGTGTTCTTAAAAAAAACTCCAGTTGTATTTTTTACATATGGGTAACCTCACAATTTTTCCTTGCTTCAGAGATAACTTTTAACAGTCCAGATGGAGTATCTATCTGTCTTTTGACTGTAATGTCTCCCACTGTACACACAGGATATCAGTTCATCATTACTCACTGGAACCATCTCTATTGAATTTTTCTTCCTAATGTTTTAGTAATTTGCTTTACTGTTCATACATATAATACATTATTTGTTCAATCTTTGTTTTGTATATTACAAAGCAAAACAAAAATTGTATTAACATTGTATTAATATTCATGCAGTTGGTTTAATAGACTTCTGTTTAGTGAATTTTGGATGCAGTGTATAAAAACTATTCATAATTCTATGCATGTATTAACATCATTTTATGCATGCATATATTTCCATTTGCCTTTTAATAGGTATTTGGGTATAGTGGATTATTCCTCATAGTGCATATTAAATTAAGCACTTATTTCAAGAATTGCAGTTATCAAACATTAAAAACAGCTCCACTAAATAGTACTGCACCCAGACTCACCAATCTAATAATAAGAAAATTTCCAGTAAAATAAACAATGGAATAAAAAATACACATATAAAGTTGGTAAATTTCAGTTTTCTCAAATATCACATGTAAGCTGCATTATATCATAAGATGTTCATTACAGTAAATTACAGAAATTACTTCAGCACTAAAAACTCAAGGATAATATATAAGGTAAATAAATCAAAGAATTCACAATGCAAATAGATATGCAAACATCTTAGTAAGATTTTAAAAATTCTGCTACAATTGACTTGTCTCAATGTCCACTAAAACAATTTAATTTTAATCTGTTTACTTTGTTGATATTATTATTTTAGATATTTTACTTGTAAAATTGTAATTTTACATATTATATTTAATATAATTTTAGTCCTTACATCATAATTTAATATAGGCTGCACCCTGGAGCTTACAGATGTTAGTATGTTACTTTACAAATGTATTTTAATTCTGTCTTTTTTTTTTTGAACAAATTTTATTAATTTTTAACAAACATAAACACACAAAAACACAAAACACAGAAACATAAAAAACCTCTTTCCTGAAAGTTGCTTGGTCCCGGGTTAAAACTCTTCGTACAGACACAAATTCAAATTCATATTCATTTTGTATTCCATTCCATATCTTATTAGCATTTTCAATTTTCTATATAGCTTCTCCTCTCTTTTAAATGTTATTAATTTTATTTTATTTATCTCATCTCAATTCGAATCATAATATTTATTATTCTTTGTCTGTTCTATTTCCAGCTATCCATTTATCTTTCTTCTTTGAAAAAAACTTCTCCTGTACACTAATTGGAGTATGACGCCTTTATCTCTTTCCCCTACATTTATAATACTTAATATAGAATACATAACTTACATTGGGATTCTGTCTGGTACATTCTAAAATTATACAATATTATCAAAACCAATACAAATCTATTCATTAATATTAATATTCATTTATATCTTAAACACTTAGCACATTACTTTTCAGTTAAGTCACATACTTTTATGGGAGCACCTACTTTCCCTAGTTATTCCCCCCCACATCACATATTATAACTCATTTTTTCATTAGAATGTTCCCCCTTCTCCTACTTCAGATCTCTCATTTCACCAAAAAAAATTTCACTAGGATAACCTAGTCTAATCATTAATATTAACAATCATTTATATCTTAAGCATTTTACCCATTTCAGTTAAATATCATGCCTTTATGGGAACACTTATGCTTTCCATAATTATTCCCCCCCCCATCACATATCTTAAATCATTGTTTCATTAAAGTATTCCCCTTTTCTTAACAAAAATTTCACTAAATTATACTAAATATTTTATCACATTTTAAATTGCATATTGTTTCCAATTTTCTAAGATTATTTCTAAGTACAAATGTAAAAATACAATCTTATGTACCTTTCCAGAATCCCTTTTTCAATAAAATTTACCCATTATTTCTAAAAGACTTTTGTTTCTTTGCATCTTGCTCCCCACCATTAAGGCTTCTCGTCCCTTCCTTTCTCCCTTGCTTATTCTTCTCCTTGTCCTCTTTACCCCCTTGTCTCTCCACCTCCCTTTTATTCTGCTTTCCTCCTTTCTGTTGTTTTCTAACATAGTATCCCATTTTCACCTTATTCTTCTCTTTTTTGGTTGTTTTTCCAAGTCTTAAAGTCTTTTCTTTTTCTCTTTCTCCTTTCCTGCCCCAACCAAAGTCACTTGTTCATCAACAATGGCTTCTTCTTTGTCCCAGTCATCCTATTGCGCATTCAGCTTTACATGAGTACAAACTGCCATTTCTAAAAATTGAAAAAGAGTGCTTAGAGCATCCTTCCCTTCTTGTTTTTCTTTTTCATATTTTTGGTATACAAGTTTTAATCTATCCACAAGTGATGCCATTGTAGAGAGAAAAAGTTTTTCCAAACAACCACCCAAGTGCTTTTAATCAGAGATAATTCTCAGAAGTTCCAAAGTCACCAAACAATCCAAACAAGCTATTTCTTTTAAATACTTTCTCCTTCTTCACTTTCTCTTTCTGGGGTTAAAGTTTAATCACAAAGTTCCATTTAAGATATATATTTTAGAAGGCTTATTGATGTTTAATAACTCTTTAAAATTCTAGGCAATCTTCTCCTTATTTTCAAATTTTGCTCCAATTTTTTTTCCCCTCTCCCTTCCCGCTCACAGCCAAAAAAAATTCTTTTTTTTTTTTAATGTTCGGAAATCCTTATCCCGTCAACATTTAATTACCTCCAATGCAGGTTTTCCGATTTCTCTTATGGTTCCATCCGCTGTCACGTTAGGAAGGAGAGTGAAAATAAAAAAAAAACTTTCCCTTTTAGGATTCTATTCGCCGCTTGTAACTCCTTCTGGAAACAATGTATTTTTAGCAACTTTCAAAATTCCAGGGTACTTTCTCTTGCTTTGTCCCGGTCCAAAAACCACTTTCACAGCTCTTTCTTCCTCCTGCACAATCTTGTCCAGCTGCAGGTTTCTTCGTGGTGGCCATTACTGACTGCTGCTCCTCTGCCTTGGGAAAAGGGGGTTTTGCCGGCTGGGGAGGCGGTCTGCGACACCCCCAAACCCCTATCCAGATCCCCCCTGTCTTCAGCTGCCTCTACGGGGCAACTATATCCCTCAAATCCGAGCGGATCGGGGAAACCTTGGCAGTGAGCACAGCAGGGATCGCGCAATATTGCGAATCCCTGCCGCTGCCAAAGCCTTGCAAACCGGAAGTCCTTAATTCTGTCTTAAATTATATTTTGTTTTCCATAAATTGAATTGAAATCAGTTTCTGTTTAGTAGTATAAACAATGGCACAAATCTTGGATACTTGATTTAAAATGTCTAGAGCGGCCAATGTAAAGGATCTGCTATTGCCCCATGGTTTTATTTGCATGTTGAATTTATAGTAATTAAATATCTGATGGTCTTTTAGCAGCAGAAGCATTAGAAATTTGTGGGAGAATCCATTAATCTGCAGCTTTTTTTACCAGATAAATTATACTGATATGTTAAAGTAATTTATTTTAGCTTTAATTTTTTGTTCTTATCTTTTATCCTTCCTTGTATGAGTTTGTAATTTACTTTTAATCTTTGGCCATAAATAAAGATAATATAATATTAAAAATTTTTCCAGGTTTTGTTATTTTTTTAAATGTACATTCTATCCAATTCCTGACAGCTTACAATAACAATAAACATATCTATAATAAAACTCCCATGAGCTACATAATTATAAATCCTCTAGCTGAATAAATAATTATCTGTCAAAAGTAATTTCAATAAACTTTTTAAGTTCGGCAAACTTAAAAATATACATCCAAATCAGGCCTTAGCTTAAACTAATTCCATAATTAAAACTACACTTGGCATGTATCTGGAAAATGAATAAAGATATACAAATATAAATGAAATATAAAACTTTCATGTATAACTTTTAGGACAATAGTGGCGGGGGTAGGGGGAACAGAATTAACAGTCACTTGTTTTTCAAGAATGGACACAATTTTATATACAGCTCTGTACCTTTCAACAGCAGAAATACCCAAGTCTAAAAGTGTAACCAATAGAGAAGAAAGAAAAAGATATTTCATGATTGAAGCCAAATTATTACCGAATATACTCGAGTATAAGTCGACCCGAATATAAGCCGAGGCACCTAATTTAACCACAAAAAACTGGGAAAACTTATTGACTCGAGTATAAGCCGAGGGTGGGAAATGCAGCAGCTACTGGTAAATTTCAAAAATAAAAATAGATACCAATAAAAACTTTCACTAGGACAGTTGAGAATAAGTTTGATGTTCACAATTTCCTCTTTGAAAGAGACCAGTAAATAGGGAACAAGAAGATGAAGAAAAAGAAGTGTGTTTTTTCACACTTTTCACACTGCAGTGAACAAAAATGGCATCATAGGAACAGGCTTATTCTCAGCCCAAAGGTTTGTTTCTGATTTCTTCCCTGATTTAAGGGAAATTTGGGAAACGATCTCACTATCATGAAAGGTTTGATTGATTCACTAACCCAAAAGATGATGATGATGACAGTGGGAGGCAGGAGGCAATCTCTCCCTTGCAAGAAAATACCGAGCCGTTCTTATGGTATCTCTCTCTCTCTCTCCCCCCCACCAATAAAATCAAGCCCTTTCCAGCACGCGCGCGCGATCCGCCCCCGCCCCTTTGCACCTTGCAAATGCAAAACCCCAGGGTTTTTGCATTTGCAAGGTGCAAAGCGGCGGGGGCGGATCGCGCGCGCATGCTGGAAAGGGCTTTACTGTATTACGGGGAGAAAGAGAGAGATGGAGAGATCATAAGAACGGCTCTTGCTTTTTTCTTGCAAGGGAGAGAGTGACTCCTGCCTCCCACTGTCATCAATATCTTCTTCTTTTGGGTTAGTGAATCAATTAATTTGGGAAATGAACTCACTATCAGAAAACAACGTGAGCTGCCACCACCACCTCCTCCTCCCCCTCCTCCCGAGTGCACTGAAAGCAGCTAGAGCTGAGGAAATGAAGCTGAGGTGGAGCGACCTCGGCTCGCATTGCTTTCTCAGCCTAGAGCTCAGAAAACAACGTGAGCTGCCACCTCCTCCTCCTCCCCCTCCTCCCGAGTGGACTGAAAGCAGCTGGAGCTGAGGAAATGAAGCTGAGTGGAGCCGAAGCAACCTCGGCTCGCTTTGTTTTCTCAGCCTAGAGAAAGGGGAAGGGAGCTCATCTGGACCAAGGGTGAGTCTCCCCCTCAGTTTCCCCTGAAGGATCTTCTGTCACTTTTGCCTTCTCCCTACATCTTCCCTCTGTTAAAATCCCCCCACACACACACACACTTATTTTCGGTTGGATAGATTTCGTGTCTGAGCATTCTCACATGGCGGTGGGTCTTCCCCCCCAAAAAACAGTTAAAAAAAGAAAAAACAATATATCCTCAAGCAAGAACTTTTCTGCTTCCGATTACCCCCATGCTTAAAAGTTGCAAAGGAAACACGGAAGCAGGGAAGCGGCTGGCCAGCTTCGGAGCTCCACACCATTTCTTTTTCAGAGGGGAATCTGACTCGAGTATAAGCCAAGGGGGTGTTTTTCAGCACAAAAAATGTGCTGAAAAACTCAGCTTATACTCGAGTATATACGGTAGGTAGTAAACTGTATTACATCATATAGCCTACCTTTTATACAAGGACCCTGCACAAGCATTCTCTGCAGATGTAGATTTATTGGAACAAATTCTAGTGTTTTTTCTCCTTTACTACAACTTGATTTGAAAGAAGAACCTGAAAAAAATTATAAAATATAGTTAACTTAGGATCCAGATGTCTTTTCTTTCTTAAAGTCTAGGAAGATGTTTTGAAGATATTGTCGGTAACATTTTTGGGTGTCAAAAATCTTTGTGCTGCAGCTTCAGTTGGCACACAGGCAATCTCAGGAAAAGAGACCTGCTTTAAAGAATTGCTGATTAGTCCTATATGACAGCACTATCATGCTCCACATCACATTTTTCTCTTTTAATCTGAATACTGCTCTAATTTCAATTTGTAAGAGTTCACACCATAGGAATTCTGTGATATCCAAATCCACAATATCTACAAGATATTCAGATATGATCTGGATAGGAGAAATGGAAGAGAAATTTAGGAAATATAAAGGGAAATTTCCTATCTGCACTATTGTAATTGATACAATTACAATTGAATTGAAAGCCAGAAGACTAACCACCCATCTTAATTAATAGCAACCAATCAAAATGTTATTAAGATCATATACCAGCATATTTAATTAACATATGGTTTTATTGACAATGGTGATATATTTATTATATATATTTAGTAAAAATAAAGAACTTTGTGGCATCTTAAAGACTTTTTAAAGTATTATCTGATGTATAATATTTAAAGTACATTCTCCTCTTATGGGAAGTGGTGTCTATAAATAGTAAAGTTAGAAGTAAATGAAATGAAGGAACAATAACTTTTATAGCAAAAAACCATTCTCACCTTGAAATAAATGCATGTAAACAACCGCTGAAATAATCATAAAAAAGTATGTAGCATTCTCATTTTATAGTCAAGTACTGTAGTTAGTCTTTACTTAGCAATTGGATATTCTTGGCTTTGGGAGATCAATGCCCATCTCCTAGCTCCATGTTCTAGAATTTTCAGTGCAAAATGTCTGCAAAAATCCTGATCAATACTTCTCTATTGCTCTCCTCAACTATGGAGAACTAAGCCATTACAATATAGCAAACCTGAAATAACTCTGTTCTAAGACATAATTGAAATTAGTTATAAGAGTTTTGGAAATCTTGATGTAGAAGGAATAAGATACAGATAAATAACTCAAATTAACTCAGTCAGGAATAATATAGACACAAACAGCAATAATTCTTAATATTTAAGAGCCATGGTGGCACAATGGTTAGAATGCAGGCTCACTGCTCACTCCAGGAGTTCAATTCTGAATTCCTGAATTATGAAAGCTATTTATTAAATAACTGATAAAATGGAGAGATTTTGTAGATAAAAAAATCATTATCATTAGCTAAATAGCCCTGATTTGGCAGTATTTCTGCAGTCCTGATGCCCAGAGAATGAAACAAGAGATTTTTGTTATCATCTGGGCCAGTGATTCTCAATCCTGGCAATTTTAAGATGTGTGGATAAATTCACAATTCTGGGAGTTAAAGTTCAAAAAATAGTTAAGGTTGAAAAACCCTGATCTAGACTCTGAGAAATCTTACATTCAAGTAATATCATACATTAAATACTGTAATTACTTTTTCATAAATTTGGGAGAAAAGGAAAAGATCATATATACCCATGGTTTCTACTATATAGTTGTATAGAATAAAAATCCACAAATTCATAAGTTTAATTATTAAATATTTTCTGACCTGTATATTTTCCAAGTTCTGAAAGCATATTTTGGTACAGGATCAACATTTGATCACAGTGTGCAATAACATTTTTACGCATATTGTCCCAATGTGGAGAAAGCTCCCCAAGTTCTTTAAGGTCCTGATTCCTGTAGCAAAATAACAATAAAACTTATTTTATCAATCCAATACTACAAAAATATTAGTACAAATTAAGTGATTAAATAGCTACAGTATAACAGCTAGTTTTATAATTCTTATTTATATATAATATTATCCTGGGCCTAATCAGTAAAGTACTTTTTTTTTCAAAGAAATTGATTCAGTTAATTCAGAGAATCTTTGAATAGGGTAAAGAAATGCTAGAGTCTAGGCAATCATAGAAAAGATTTCTTAAACTGGCATCCTTCATGTGTCTTGCTAAGAATGGCTAAGAATTGTAAGAATGAAAATCTCCAGATATCTACATTCTAAAAGGCTGCTAGACCATCTTACATACACAAATGTTGCTCTGTTGTTTCTCTGTTTTACAGAAATATAGAAATATATTTGAAGAAATATAATACAAATAAAATAAATGGAAGCCTCAAGTCAGTATCTCTTAATATCCATGAAAATGTCCTTCCATTAACATTAACATTTGATGAGGTATTATCTTTTAACATCTACATGTTATCAATTTTTGCAATTCTAATCGTGTTCTCCAGCTTTTATGTGAAAATAAGCTGGTTTCCATCTGCATTTACCGCAATGATCAGCATTGTTTAATATTGAAAAATATGCTGTACTGAAAAATATGAAACTAAAACAACAAACTCAACAACATCATTAAACAAAACCCCCAAAAGTCAACAAATAATGAATTCCCTAATTAAAATTGTTTGACTTGGATGATGAGAATGGCACATTCACATTTTCAATTTTTAAACACACCACTTAAAGAAAATCTTACTTTCACTTTTAATATGTACTACCAGGATATATCTGTCTGGGTTAATTATCTTGGCAAGTGAACCTGCTAAGTGAAAATGTTAGGCTGATAAAAGATAGTCAATTCACGAAATTACAAAAGGAAATCCTTTAGCAAATTGCCAGCTTCCTATTAACTCTGGAGACTGACATAATTGAAACAGAATTCATATCAGTATTAAATGAAAACATATGGAAAACTTTTATTGTTAGAACTACAACAGCTTGATTCCATTGAATATAGAAAACTCCAGTAGTTCCTGTTGTGCTGGGTGAAATTTTATTTTAACATATATTAATTCAGGCTAAATGTTTTAAATTACATAACTATCTTTCTACTTGATGTTATATATTATGGTTGGTGAAAGCTTGCCAAAAATAATATACTTATACTGCTAATTCTAATACATTTTGAGATTATTAGTATTTCAAACATTAAATATGCAAAAAAACCCATAAAATTTCAAGGTTCTTGCTGAAAAAATATCTCTACTTAGCACTTTCATTCTTGAATTATTTAATCAATATGGGACTCTAACAAATCAACTTTACATCAGAGTGATAATACATGTGCTGAATTGATGTGAATTCTACCTTTATGTAGTTGTGTCTCAATGTCTGTATCAAGTTATGATATTTGCATAATTAATAATACATATAAAATAATAATTCTGGGTGCCTTTATTTTTTTCTACCTGCAGGCACCTATGGTTTAAATCTAGAAGTGCTAATGTTTCCTCTAAATGTATTTAAACTTGGATTTTAGTTGAAGGTGTAGGCAGTTTTGATTGCCGTGACAGAGGATATCTATCAAAAAAGACGAAGTACAATAGTAGCAATTATATTATCAACTTCCAAACTGCTTGCATCAACAAGGAGGTGTTGTGGTTAGCCGGCAGCAGATGCAGATGGTGGAGGAGAGCGAGGACTTGGATAAGGGGCTGGGACCATCAGGGAGTGGACTGCTACCTTCAGGGATTGTGGGGGCTAGCAGCAGTGATGAGGAGGTTCCCGAGGAGTCTCTGCCAAGTGTGCGTGAGTGCAGGATGATTCATAGAAGAGAACAGCTGCAGCAGCACAGGCAACTCGGGAGTAAGGATGTAACGTAATGGCCCCTCCCTTCAGGGAATATAAGCCTGGTTTCAAAAGGGTTTTGCCTTTGCAGAAGGCAAAAACGGTCTAATGAGTCACACAATGCTTATCTGAAGAATTCTGTCAAGGCTTTTCTGGTTGGATTAATTGGCTGCAAGCTATCTTCTTTCTACGAAGAAGTTTATTTGTAGATTAAAGCTGTGAAGGTTTGAGTTGTTGCGTTCGTTTGAGATTTTCTTGCTGGTAACAGGGTTGGGCAAGAACAGGAGGACATTACCTCATCCTGGGATATTACAGGTTTTATCTCTAGGAGCTTATAGTATTATACCAGGTTTTATATCTCCCATCCTTCATAATATTATATCTCAGATAAGGTATAACAAGGTTATCAATTCCATTATGCTGGAAATGTAAAATAATAAAGGGCACATGAATGTTTCATTTCATTTTGACATTCTTAAATTCATTAAAATATTTGAAGTTATTTTGAAGTATGTACAGTACTTCAAATTTGGAATGCACAAATATATGAAGAATTATTTTTTAAACATTGGATAGAAAATTTGTTCTTTTATGATGGAAAGATGTTTGTGAGCACTGTGAGGCAGGAATTCATTAATTAATAGGAGCCAATATGGATTTATGCCAATGAAGCATGTCAGACTAACTTGATCTTTCTTAATAATAGCATTACTAGACTGGATGAGCCTATGCTATAGTATAGTATATCTTGAATTTACCAAGCCTTTGATGCTATCATAACATCCTTATTACCAAAATGATCAAATATGGGTTTGACAACTCAGATATTATGCGGATCCACAATTGGTTCAAGGACAACTCAAAAATAGTTATAAAAGGCATCAAATCTACCTGGAGAGACATCTTGAATAAGGTGCCATAGGAATCTGTCCAGATCCAGTTGTGATTCAATATTTTTAAAATGATATGGAGGGAATTAAAAGAATACATACCAAATTTGCAAATACAAAACTAGGAGCTGTTACTAATATTTAGAAACTGATGGGGAAAATTCAAAAAGATTTTGCTTAGAATAGTGGATAGAAACAAATGAAATGAAACTTAGCATGGAGAAGTATAAAGTCATGATTCTGGTTAAATTACAACACACATTCAAAATGGAGGAGATCTGGTTCAAGAACAGCACGTGCAAGTGAATTTGTGTGTACTGTACTAGTGGTTCAAAAGCTAAATATGTCCCAACAGCTTAATCCAACACTGTTTAAAGAAGACAAACAACATCTTGAAAAAATCCACATTTAGAGAGGTAACTACCGCTCTCTATTCTGTTTTGGAAGGCTTCACTGGGATTATTATGTTCTGTTCTATAAACCTCAATTTAAAAAGGACATTTATAAACAGGAACAGGTCCAAATGATATGATGAAATTAATGAAAATCAAGTTTTACAAGGAACAGTTAAAAGTTTTCAGAGGAGAATAATAAAAACAATTGAAACAGAAATGAGTAATAATGTCCAAAGTAAAACATAAAAATATTTTAAGTAGCAACAGAAAAGTGTGTGTGTGGGGGGAGTGGGGTACTAGCGTTTTTATATACTTTTTTATTTATTTTGTTATGTGGGAATGTCTTTGAGGGACTAGGGGAAGAGATGATACCTAAGGAATGATTAGCTATTTTCTATTATTTATCTTATTTTATATTTTCAGATGTGCATGATTGATGTTAACCTTCCTAGGGAAACATGACTACATGAACTAATTCTACTTTTGTGTCAGGGTACATTAACAGAATCTTGGAAGTCTGAAATTACAAATCATCTACGGTCACTTTTAGATACATCAGGGGACATCCTTCTTAAGTTCCTTTGCCTGTTAAATATTTTCTGGCTCCCCGCCACTTTTTATCTGTTCATTTCCTACGCAACACCTCTTTCTCTTATCCCTCAAGGGCATTCCCACATACTATTATACTTTCTTACTGGTGTATATTTTATTTTATCTGTTTTGCCTTTAAAAACAAGACTCCACAATGTCATGCTAGCCACATGAATGTCGAAAGTGCTGACTTAAGGGCTCAAAATGGAGATGAGTGCCACCCCTATAGTTGGCAACAACTAGCGGAGTAAAATCTATAAGCATTCCTTCCTTTAAAAAAATAGTTTAATAATATTTTTTGTATTGTTGTAACTGTTGTATTTTTATTTCCACCTTCATTCTAGCATAAAGTTCATTCTACAGATACAGTCTTACAGAGGAATTATTGAGTTTATGATCCGCACCTCTATAACTGTCTGGTTTGGTTCTGCAACCCAACAAGACAGGCAAAGACTTCAGAGAGTAATTAGGACTGCAGAAAAAAAACAATTACTACCAACCTGCCTTACACTGAGGACCTGTATATTGCACGAGTCAAAAAGAGGGCTGTGAAAATATTTACAGACCCCTCACATCCTGGACATAAATTGTTTCAACTCCTACCCTCAAAATGATGCTATAGAGCACTGCACACAGGAACAACTAGACACAAGGATAGTTTTTTCCCGAACACCATCACTCTGCTAAACAAATAATTCCCTCAACACTGTCCAACTATTTACCAAATCTACATTACTATTACTATTAATCTTCCCATCCTTCCTTTCACCTATCTCCTCCCATTTATGACTGTATGACTGTAACCTTGTTGCTTGTATCCTAATGATTTTTATTGACTGTTTTCTAGTATGATTTGATTGCTTATTGTACCTATGACTATTATTGTGTTGTACCTTATGATTCTTGACTCTTGACAAATGTGTCTTTTATGTACACTGAAAGCATATACACCAAAACAAATTCCTTGTGTGTCCAATCACACTTGGCCATTAAAGAATTCTATTCTATTCTATTTTATGTACCTGTTTATTTGTTTTCTTTTCCTTTTGTTTGCTTTACTTAATTCAAAGAATGGTTACTCAGAATTCAACATGTTTACAAGTATGTACTTTTTACATAAGTAGCTCTTTTTAATAAATGGGTATGAGATGAAATAAACGTCCAAAATCAATAAAGAGATAAGCAAAATGCCTTGCTGTATTAAAAAAAAAAACCCTGAAAAACCATCAATGAAATTTATTATATTAATATGGACCTGCTGAAATGAATTTTAGACAAAGGTTTATTTACAATATAAATGCAGCTGAAGTTAGCTATTTATCCTCAATTATCCTCAAAATATATGATATTAAAATCTATATAGTTTTTTTTAAATTTGTAATATCAGTATAATAAAAAGATAAGGAAAGTAATACATTAAAGTTTAAACTACCCTTAATATTAATAGTCTGATTATCAGACCAGTTAACTCAAAAACTTAATTTGTAACATATGAACATATCAAATATGTTTGGCTAGAATTATGTGATTAAGCTTGCTGAAATCCTGATGAAGTCCTGATGTTTCCCTGCTCGATACTAATTCAGAAAATACTGTAAAGCATCTCTAAAGCAATTTCAGATCTGGATTGGCCACACCAATCATTGTACAGGTAGGCCACTGGGTTCTCCAGGGCAGGAAATGCTATAAAATATTTTCTGCTTTAGCTGTAACTTGCCTCAGCTCTAAAGCCTGTTGTGGCCCCTGAGCAACAGTTTAATTCTTTTACATTATGTCCAGTTTACTTTACTGGAGAAGCAGACTGGAATTTTGAATTCCTAACATTTTAGTTGATTACTATAATCAATGTTTTGGCCAATTTCTACCAGCAGTTTTTAAAAAACTATTCTAGCAGTACATTTTAAAAAACTTTTTCATTTCACTTACCTTTTGAGATCTTCCTTTATGTGTAGATTGATGAGTTCCTTGGGAACATGAAAAGAAAGATTGCTCTCAAACATCTGTTCTCGTATATACATCCACTTGTTGTCAGAAGTGGGGAACGTATATAATTTACAGATTGGGTTTTTTAACACTGTAAAAGAGAAATGGGATTGCTTAACTGCAGCTTACATTTTTCCAAAAAATATTGCCATGTATATTTCCCAAGTAAGTGAAACTTACAGTTTGAAAAGCAGGAAAGTAGTGACACTTGAATTCAGGTGTTTACAGTTGAATGAATTACAGTTCCAGGAAAATATCATGTACTATATTAAAAGTCCTTCAGGTTTTTGATAGAATATCCTTTTTTATATGAACTGTCATATTTACTGAGATCTTATGAGGACATTGGCCTCCAGGTCCCATGATTTGGAAGTAAGATGTCCTTCCAGCTGTTTAAAAAAATACTCCCTGAAGTTCTGAGGGACCTAGTATATTTCTTAGCCTTTAAAAAGACTTTAAAATACATTCTTTTGCCTTTGTTTTTTATTGCTGATTTTAACTGCTTTAATTATTGTCATTTAATTACTACTTTAATTGTTTTTAATATTTCAGTTTTACATTTCCTTTTATTACCAATATTGAAATACTTCATTTTATATTAATATTTGTTCATAAATCCATCAAAACTTTGCAACAAAAGATCTGTGATTTATATGAACTTGCCTTTCCCAATCTGTACCATTCGAATGTGTTCAGTTTTGTTATTATGTTGTCTGGAGGATTATGGAAGACACAATTCAAAATTAAATATTAAGTTACACTGTGCTTCAGAGAAAACCTCTGAACAGAGATAATTAAAATTTCCTCTGCATTAGTGGCTCTAATAATGTATCTCATAAAGAGAATTTGCTAGTAAAGAACAAAAAGAAACTTAATTTTTGGAAGGTCAAAATATTAAGAAAAGTTCCTTGTTTCCTTTATAGGGTCATTATTCTTATGGAACCTTCTCTGCTTGACTTTGATTTTTCTAAAATGAAAATAAAATAAAACACGTGTACATAAGTCAGTCCTTTGAAATAGGTTAGATCAAAAAACAAATTGGGCAAAATACTAGTATTATATTAATTATTATTCTTATTTCTCATGCTTATTTCCCAATGAAGGCTTCAAAATTCATAAAGGATTTGGGCATCATACACTAAGAAAATATTTAAAAATAAAGATAATAGTCTTCCAGCATGAAATATTTTATAATCCTCAATTTTCCATTCCCTCATTTTCTATCCAGAATTGCAAAGGATACAGTGAACAGTTCAAGATATAGAAGTTAAACAGGTGTACTGTATGTATGTGCATGCACATATATTCCATAAGTCACTTGAATGTCTGTTATCTATACAAAAGAACATATTTTATCACATTCATCATGTGACTCTGATTAAATGCACTGTCAAAATGATTTAGGCTATCGTGTTGGAAAAAATCTTAATGGTGTCTCGAATAATAGGCTGGATAAGGAACAGATCACTGAATCACTATCCAACAAAGACACTTCAGGGGAAAAGTTCAAGTATCCAAGGGAGTAGTGTTGGCAGTATAGAGCTCTGCCATAAATTCATAGCTTGAAATTCTCAGTGATTTACCTTTGTTGCTGGAAAATTTTGCTTTGACTGGTTTAAACTGGAACTCAAGTTAAAAATTCTGCCTATATGCTAATATTTTGATCTATACATCCATCATCATATACATTCCAGATTATATGAATATGCATTAAGTACAATTCTGGCCTTCAATGTAAAACCAGCAGAGAAAATGGATGGATGATTTCATAGAATTTATGCAGAAGATGAATACATTTTCCAACAGTTTCAAATGATTTCTCTTTTGCTGTGATAGGACCTACTGTTTCCGAAAAAGAAATTTTAGATAGTGTTTACAGAAGCTATAAAAATCAGGGTAACTGCATATCTGTGGAGATGATTGTATAGTAAGCAAGACATTTGCATATACACCTTACCAGAAGCTGGCAGAAATCATATGAGCCTGAAGCTAGCTCACTCCTTTAATTCAATACTACGGTTAGCATTAGGCATTTAGCTAATCTCACCATTATAAATTAAGTGTACATACCTGCATTTAATAATGGTAAATTATCTTTATAAATTATGTTTTCTGGAGATGAACATGAATAAACCAAGGCACACTGAAAGATAAAGTTAATGAATGTAAACAAGAATTCATAATACAAAGTAAAAATAAGAGTTATAAAGCAATCATACTATATTCAGGATAATATATGACCCTGGTTAAATATCATATCACTGTTTCTTTACTCTGGTATTTTTAAAATGTCAAAATTGTTGCGAATTTGAGTGGAAAAAATGTTTAACTTCTTACGAAGTGAGGACATGAACTAAAGGCTCTTTAGAAAAACTAATATCTTTATTCACAAGGTGCTTAAGAATTGTTTTTTCCTTTGGCCAATGGTATCCATAATTTTTCATGATTTTGAGCAATAGCTGGAAGCTACACAGCACCCAGAGAAGACCAATTCCTCCTGTACCAGGAAGGGGGCAATACATATTATTAAACACGTTATTTTCATTTTAGTTTACACTCTCCAGACTCACTCCCCCCCTCCCTCCCTCCTCCCTCCTTTTCTCTCTGGCAAACTCATATATCATATTCAGCCTGATTTTTGTTCACCAAAGAGACTGTGCTTGAAAGTCCTTGACTAAATAAGTACTCTAACTTGTGTGGCCATAGATCAATATGCTAGGCTTGATGCAATGACTTCTCTAATTAAACTGTCTCAAAATAAATTGGTTTACAGTAGCAAAAAGAAACATATTTGCACCCATGCAGAACTTATTGTTTCAATCCAGGAACTTTAATATAGCGATTGAGAAAAGTAACTAGCTATAACTTTCTTGCCATCGTGTCTGTCAATCACAGAAATGCATCTTAAAGCAATCCTTTCCTAAAACAGCAAAGGCTAGAATACCAATTCTTAAACTGAGGATTAAAATGGCCTTCCTTGTTTTCATAACACTATTCCTAGTAGAGGAAGAGTGATAAGGATGAGCCAAAATGAGAGCAGAAGAAAATAAAGAGGTTACATGCCTTTTTATTAACAATAACAACAAATCTTTCAAATGATCTGCTCCATTTCTATGTTTAGTAGAAGTGGAGAGAAATAGGATAGCAGCCAAATTTATACCAAGCTAGGTACATTTCATTTGTTTTAAAGTTGTTTTCTTTCAGCAATATATGTTACAGTTCTATACCAGATAACAGCTTTAGATATTTTGAAAGTTACACTCTTTTCATATAGGTCTTTGAAATAATTGATCATTCTAATTTAATTCGTGAACAGACCTGGGTTTTTATCTTTTGTTCCTTTCCATCTGTTGTGATCTGATTTGATTCCCCATCTTCAGTCTTCCCCATGTTTATAAATCTGACTTCTATAGTGCCAAATGTCTTCCCACCATCTAAACTCCTGAACAATGATATGGAAAAGAGAAGGGAACTTTATTTACATCCCTCATAGCAGTTTCATTAACTAAATGATTTTCATTCTCTATTAAAAGCAATTAAGTACAACATTCTGTTTTCTAATCACTGTCACAAATCATGGGATTGTTTTTTTATTTCTAGCGGATCCTGACATTTAAGCAAATAATATATTAATCATCACATTACAATCTGAAATGCTGCAACATATGTTTATTACTTGTTCTCCATAATAATTTCTGAAGCGAATAAAGCTTTGTGCAAAATATCCACAGAGATAAAAGATTGTCCTTAAATATCAACCACCATAATGCATGCAAGTAGTATAAAATCTCTTTTATTAGCCTTTGATGTGTTATTCCAAATCCAAATTTACCAGTACCCTGTTTTCATGTATTACATTCATGTGAAGGAAAAGAAATTACAGTTCTAGAATTTTGCAGATTTGATACATCTTACCTTTTCATTTATGTACTGCCAAAATCATATAATTCTGCAAACTATCAATGATAACATGATAATATATTTTCAAAAATCACAATATGAATTCAGCATAAAAAGGATAAATATTATCAAATGAATATCAATTTGCAAAAGCCCATTAAACAACCTCATGTTGCAACTTAACAAAAGGGCAACACAATTAGTGCCAATCTGGCTTCTGGAGGAAGCTTATGACATAAAGTGGGGATCACCAGAAGGATACTGCTTCCAAATCCCAATTTATGCCTCTCATATATCAGAAAAGTCAGTTCTACCTACAGTATAAGGAACTAGAGCTATGCTGGTCATTTGCTCAGTGACATCATCAGAGTAAAGGTAAATATCCACCTAGTGCAGATAGCATCAGGTTACAAATCTATTAGATATGATGCCAGGAAAGGCTTGCCAGCTCTATAGATATTTAACATAACCCTTTACTTGCATGCTCTCATAGAGCATGATCTAGAGCCTAGGGCAGGGATGGGCCCATGGGCTGGATGGGCCGGATCTGGCCCACGGGGTGCTTAGATCTGGCCCGTGGGGATGCCCTAGAAACAGCAAAGGACTGGCCCACAGTGCCTCAGCCAGCAAAAACAGGGCTTGGGAGGGCTGCAAATGCCCTTCTGAGATCCGTTTTGCTGGCAGAGGGTTGCAGGATTGCCGTCGCAGCTGAAAATGGACCCCGGGAGCCCATTTTTGCTGGCAGATGCTCGGGCTGCCACAGGCACCCTCAACATGAGTGACATTGAGCTGGCCACGCACACCCTGCCCATGCCCACACCCAGCCCCCCGAGGTCAAACGCAACCCTGATGCAGCCCTCAATGAAACAGAGTTTGACACCCCTGACCTAGGGCATAGCTATATTGAAAACCTTAATTTTGAAATCACTGCTTTTGATCATTTATGAAATATGTAAGCCCTAGTGAAGTTTTATTTTTCTTGTTTTTTAAAACCAGCTTTAAATACAGGAAAAATAGAACTTTTAAAACTACATAATAGATTTCACACACACACATCCCCAAAAAATTAAAATACATGCACATGTTTTGCAAAGCTTAATTGAAAACATGCACATGACCCTCCATTCATCAAGGTATGAAAAAATGAACACAATTCTATTTTGAGCTTTTCTAAAGAAAAACAAAGGCCAGTATTTTTTAAAAAATGCCCTTATGCACACATTTGACTATAGGTTTGTAACTATGCAAACATAAGGCCTTATAATTATTGCAGACATTTAGAAAATATCCTCCAAAGTGAAGTCAGTAACATGTCTGGGCACATTCAGAGTAACTACACTAGGATGTACAGCAGGGGTGTCAAACTCAAGGCCCAAGGGCCCGTGGTGCCTCTGCCAGCCAAAATGGAGCTCTTTTTTGCTGGCAGAGGGTTGCAGGAGGCCATCGCAGCTGAAAACAGAGCATGCAAGGGCCAAAGGTGGCCCTCCCGAACTGTGTTTTCATTGGCAGAGGATTGCAGGAGGCTGTCGCAGCCAAAAATGGAGCTCGGGAGGCCATTTTCGCTGGCAGAGCACTTGGGCCACCACAGTCAAACTGGCCATGCCCATCCTGGCCACACCCATTCTGCTCTCCCCCTCAGGGTCACACACAACTCTGATGTGGCCCTCAATGAAATTGATCTTGACACCCCTGTTGTACAATATATTCTACATGAATAAGGATCTGTCATATAATAAAGGGGGGAGTTGGTTACATAGCTTGTCATCCCCAGGTAGAAGGTCCCTTTATTCAAATAGCAGGAAAACTAATTTGTTTGATGTTAAATTGACCATCAAAGCTTCCAAAGTGAAAATCCAGGAGAAGAGAAACCACACTTTTGAAACATGCAGGCTCTTTGAGGAAATTATGCAGGATGTTGCTTTCCTACCTTGTTAAATTGCTTCTGTAACATGGCAAATGGTAGTCCCAAAGGTACTTTTTCAAGAGGCAACTGGACTTTCTGGTTTTTCATTTAAGACATTTTGCTTCTCATCCAAGAAGCTTCTTCAGCACAGAGCTGGGTTATGCAAAACTATTCAAAAGTAAATGCTGTGACATATGTGGAGTCTGTGTCTTAAAGCCCCACAAAAACAATAAAAATAGCAGTACTATGAAACATGTGAAAGTAAATTTATGTGGTATGAATATGCTGTCCTTACCCAAAACAGGTATGAAGTATATGGTTTACATTTTGAATGTAGTCATGGAACAGGAGTTCACATACCAAATTATGTCTGAGTCATACGTTAGAGAGGATAACTATAATGTGATGAAATGGGAATATTATGGTGTTGTGTACCAAGCTAGATTTGTGGGTTTTTTTTTTAAATAAACCAGAATTGTCAGGATGTACTTTCATCTCTCATAATTCCAAAGAGTATAATAGATATGTAAGACAGCTGATTCATGAAAAGTCATGACACAATTCACCTTCCAGAAACCTGTATAATTCCAACTACGTATAAACTGTGGTAAAACTGAAAATAAATACATATAGATTGGTTGAAATGGATTGTTTCAATATATACCTATATGCAGAAACTTCAGTAGAGCATAAAAAGAAATATGAACAATTCTTTTGAGTTCAGATGTGGTTATCTGGTAATGTGAACCTAAAGTTATTTTGTGGCACATTTAAAAAGAACTTTTATTCTGTAGCATATTGGTATTGTTATTGCTTATATGCTTGAAGTACTTGTGCACCTTTATACATTTTATAACTGTTTTACAATTTTGGTCATTTTTAATATTACCCTAAAGTTCAGTTTTAGACTCTGTTTCTATCATATTTAGACTGGGTCATAGAAAAAACACACAGGTTCTGCATCAGCTTCAAAATATAAATCAAATTTAGGGTGACATCCTGCCACTAGCGTTTATATAACAGGAAATAAAACAATTATTTACTCATTAGGATCCTCTGAGAGAGTCTAAATGGCAGCTATTCACCATTTTACAGGCACAATGCTGTTACTAATATTGCCTCCAAATTCTTAATCGAAATTCCAACATAACTTATTGCAATTTGTCAGCAGTGATAATTCTTTCATGGGACCTGAACCTTAGCAAACATGAAATATGACTTTGAGTGTTTCAGGTAATGGATGGTATTGTTGTGGACAGCTCAAATTGGAAAGAGTCTCAGCTGCTCCTGGTGGCTCAGATGAATGCTAGAAAAAAGCTGGGTGCTACTCAAGAGTCCCCCAGGTGAATGCCACCCTCAAGGAGAACCTAGCAATGAGGCACTTAATGCTGAAGGAGATAAGGAATATGCAGATCACCTGGCAGCATCAGGTGATAAGGGATGGAATACATGACTCCCTCTCAAAACATGAAGCAGCACAAGGCATTCTGTGTAATGTCTTGTCTTCTGTTATGTTCCTGATCTGGATTGCTTGTGGTGATAGCAAGCTCTATTTAAGAACCATCACTGCCCAGTAAGATTTGTTTGGAACAACTGTTCCATTTACCCAATACTCTTTCATTTACTTCCTGAAAACTCGTTTGTGGAAACACTATTTCTTTCTGACACGTGATGACCCAGGACATGGCACAAAGGCAACGCAGTCAAATGAGTAAGAAGAGTCCCTTTATTATCTCCAAATTTGCCCCCAATGTCCAGGTTACCTTTGGCTGGAGAAAAGCTCTCCCAGGAACAGACTTTAACTGTAGAAAATTCAGTCCAAAACAAGGTACATACAGACTGTAACCAAAAATCCAAACAAACAAAGCTGCAGTAATTAACTTGACAGGGCAGGAGAAAGACTTTCAGACTTGAAAGCATGGCAACACTCACACAATTGGAAAGACGCCACAGATAAACCACAATGATACCAGATAAATTCACAATTTTCTCCCAACAACTTATTGTGCGCAGCTTCCCTTTTGAAACACAATGTTCCCAGCTACAGCTAATGAAGGGAATCAGGGCCCTTCTCTGTTCCTCCCTGCATGTCCTGGGATGAAGGGGGTGGGTGGGCCTGGGTCTTCCTCTGAATTCCCTCTGCCTTGATCTTCCTCTCCCCCGCTCTGCCCAGCCGAACTGTGCCCTTCCCCCATTTCTTCCACAGCCAACGGAGCCACGCTCCCATTCCCTGTCAGCTGTTTGGCCTCCCCCTCAGATTCCGACAGGGGCATGACATGACATGACTTAATTGATTACGTTGCTTGTTCTTGTCCCTCAGACAAGGACGTGAATTATGTCTATATACTCTGTTCCTTCTGATTCTGACTACCAGCAACAGCTCTTAAGGACATAGGAACTGTTTGAGAGTTGTATGTGCAATTACTTTTGAGACATGCCTGCCCTTACTTGTATTTGCTACTCCCAAGTAAAATCCATTTACCCACTATATTTCTGTAGGTGCACACACTTGATCTAACACAATTTCTGTATCTCCAACCCTGAGAAATTTAACACTATCTGAAGTAATCATATTTAAAACTATAGATCAGTATTTCAAAGTCAAATGTCACCTCCTTTAAGTGTCCAGAACATGTACGTGTAACCATGTACCCTTTATTAATATTTATATAAATTATTATGTGTATATCCAAACAAATAACAAACCTCTTCCAAAATTTAATTTGTTCATGACAGGAATAATGATTTGGAGTATAGGAGAAATATACCCAAATTTCCCTTGCAGACATGCTTTGTGCCCTTTTGCTGTCATTGTGAGGGCATTATTCTGCTCAGTTGCAAATCTGTTTCTTTGTTATCTTTGCACACTATGTGTTTTGTTTCAAAAAGTTTCAAAATAAGGTTTGCTCAATGTATTCATTTTTCATCGCTTGCTACAGGATTGTAGGGTTGTGTATGTAAGCATGTATTTATGTTTCCAGTTGAAGGTTGCGCATAATATTTATTTAAGTCAATCACATTTCAAAAACAAAAAACCAGATAACATTATTGCACATGATTTTTTTTTTTTACCTAAAAAGATAAAAGGATAATTCAAGTATACAGTAAAGAGAAATGGAACAAGTAATCTCCTTATTGGACTGAACAAAATCCTCCAGCATATCATGTAACATTTGCATTAATTTTAAATAAAAGATAGAAAAGCACCAATCATTCAATGGTAGTTTTCTTAATTTGACAAGATTTGTAATTAACAGGAAGATCTACCTGAGGCTAAGAGTCAACTGCTGTTCTTCTGACTTCACCAATTCGCCGACTTTAAAAGTAGCAGAACCCAGGAAACTTCGCTAAAAACCAAAGGAAAGATTAGATATACGAAGATTCACAAAAGACAAGGGTTGTATGAGATGTACAAAACACAGAGTTTCTCAAATAGTAATGGTTTCTCTTTCAGCCAGAAACAAACACTTGATAATCTTGATGGCAAAAGATAAATATTAAATGGCAAACTTAACATTTATTCACCACTGAATGATTTCATGGATCAATGATGCTATTCTTGATAATTGGTTAAACTGGAACAGGAATCTCTTTTTCACTCAAAACAAAACGAATTGACAACCTGAAAAATTGCATGGTAAAAATATGAAGCTGTAAGAGAAGATATCTGCTTAGGTCTAATTATTTTTATACCACAGCTGAGGTTAACTGTGAAGATATCATTCATTAGTCAGGCTTGCAGGCAGCATCAGTTATTTGTCAAATATGAACATCTTTATTTTGTAGAGGTATTTCTTACATAGCCATTTTATTTATTTTTAAGAGTCAATGTTGATTCCCTGTGGCTGCCTGGACTAGTCCTTCCAATCTTTTTGGCAAGATTTTTCAGAAGTAGTTTGCCCCTGCTGCTTTCTTAGGCCTGAGAGATTATGACTGACCCAAAGTCAACCAGCTGATTTTGCGCCTACAGAGGGACTAGAACATAATGTCTCTCAGTTTCTAGCCTGATGTTTTAACCATTACATCAACCTGTGTCTCAGGTATAGAAAATGGAATATGTTATTAATAGGATGAATTCTACATTTATTAATTCAACACTATATGGAACATTTGTTTCCCTCTTTTCATTGCAGATGCAAGCAAATGTATTCATCCAATTCTATTGATCACAATTATTTTTGTTGTGCAGTTTGTTTTATTTATTCAGTCAATTACAAGCAACATGAAAAAATAAAAAGGGAAATAAAAGACAATAATTATAATCTGGATTGACAGGGATAATTGAGTGCAATTATATATTGGCAACTACAAAATAAATCAAATATGGTATACCCAGAATACTCCTATTACAATAATAACATACTTATTTACTTACTTATTTGGTAGCATTAATAAATCTAATATAATAAAACTATAAAACTTTAGTAAATAAAACTTTATTGATTTACTAATTCGTAAATAAAACTTTACTAATTAAATTATATATCCATTGAAAGTTATTAAAATAGTAATAGCTAAGCAAAAAGTTGATAACATCAATCAATGTTATTATGGTCACAGACCAGCATTACAAATGAAACCATTAAACCAATAAAAAATAAAAATGACAAAATAATATATTATTATTTGTGTCGGATTGTCAGACAAATAGATTTTGAAGCAGTTTAGCTAATTCTAACAAAATTAAGATGAAAATGATAACAATAGATGCACAGACTTTTTAATATGGTAAACATATGGGTCTTTGTTATATTGACACTTGTGATATATCAGGAATCTGAAAAAAAATATTAAGTGGTTGGTTATTGGTCATATGAAGTGTTATGAATGAGGTTTAGGTATATACTTGTGACATTGTAAAGAGGATTGCAAAAAGTAATCAAAGAGAATTATAAAATACAGAAAATACAGACCATGATAATTATCAAATTAATATGATCATTAATAGAAAAGCTTTGTGGTATTTGATACAGACAATTTTAGCAAGAGTGATTAACAAATGTAATGCAATGAAAAATAAAATGTCATTTGAATTGAACTAGCTGGAAAGGAAAGGAATAGAAAGGAATATATTTATTTTATGTGTCTGTATAGAAAGGTACTGTAGAACTGTTGCAGTGTCTGCATTATTTCCTACTATAACAACATATAAAAAAAAGTAGCTAGGAAGTGCCATGGTTGTGTATTCAATTCTTGAATATTTTGCATAAATATAATTTACAAAAAGTTCTTGAATAGCTAATCATCACAACTTTAACATTTTACCGTTATCTGTTTTAATGTAAATATATACCTACCCCACTGTCTGTCCTTGGATCTTTGTTTTCTGCCAGGATGCTGGTCCGAACCTAGACAAATCAATTGAGAAATCAACAAATAATTTAATTTAAAGTTATTATTTGGGAAACTAAACTAGAAACTATTTAATTAATGAGAGTAATTCAACCTTAGAATGTCTTTTTTCCTGAACAAAAAAGTGATCCTTCTCTTCTATTTTATTTAAAAGGAAATATTTTATAATTGTCATTGATTCCATCTTCTTCTGGTTCTAATTTAACTTCATAGTTTCACCATTTAATTTATTTCAGAGATTCCTGAGGTTATAAATTATTTTACTAGAGACCAATTAAGTAATAGGTAGTCAAGCTTTTGATGGATAAAAAGCAAGTTTGTGACTGAACTTGGCTAGTTGTTTTCTTGAATTGATGATGTCATCTAGTTTCATAATGAAACATCTGCAAGGAAACATCCAAGCTCAGAGAACATCAAGGACCCTGCAGTTCAACCCTGAGCTACAAATATTCTCTTCTATCAGAAACAACATTTCAGGATCTGTGGTAACAAAGTGGGTGAGTTTGCATCCTATATATGGAACAGGTAGCTTCTTGAGATACTTCACAGATTTCTCTGTATGGTATGTTTTCTGTATGGTATGTCTATTTTAGAGCTTCTACTATGTTTTAACCTTTTTTCTAACACCCCACTAAAGGACAATCTAGTTTATTTGCTTTTATTCCACACATTGACATAGTCAATTGTGATTTATTCAAGGCAAACCAGTTTAGCACCAATGCAAGATACCAGCCTTTGAGAAATGACCAGAAGGCTTACTACTTAGATTACTTACCAGAGTGCAGTATCATGTTTACCACGTGGACTGTAATTCTTGAAATGCATATAACTACCAATGCCAATGCAGAAGAGGCAATTCCTCCTCCCTACCCATGCAGCATGGATGCTTTTCGTTCAGCAAAAAATTTTTAACACATATTTTCTTGAAAAATCTACACTTAATGTAGCTGTAATCCACTAAAATTATTAAATTAAAAATCATGTTGATGCCATCATTAGAAGACATAAAAGTTTGGAAGAATAAATACAAACATGTTTCTGCACAAATACTTTTGAATCATTCTAATGAAGAATCTGTTGTTAAAATACAGTGCAAAACTGAAAAGAAATTATTAGGAAACAAAGATTCTTCATATATCTCACTGAAAATAAATTATTAGGAAACAAGGATTCTTCATATATCTCATTAAAGGCGAAATTCTTAACTATCTATTATTATTTCTATGTCAACAATTAAGAGCTATGACGTATTATGTCAATATAGTGATTTTTAATGTCATGAATCAGAATAGATTTATACAAAAGTACATGAATTATCTGCATTTCAGAAATTCAACTTAAGCAGAGCTGCTGCACAGATGGAATAAAATAAATTATAACAGATACACTAATTAAAAAGCAAAAGCTGAATACTGTGGAAGAATTCAATTAGAATTTTCTATCTGACCTCTTCTCAAGTTTTCCAAAGCACCTTAAACTTAAGAGAAGCTTCCCAGATATTTCTGGGTGGTTATAAACCAAATCCTTATTGTAACCCAGGAACAGTAGTCATAACAAACAGTTGATAGTTATGGAGCAATACAGGGAGATTCATAACTTGTATTTCCTCTATATTCACACCCAGCATTTTTCCTCTGCATCACAACAGAATTCATGCCTTCCATTTCTTGTATGAGCCATTATTGGCAGTTGCATATTTATAATCTCCACATTTCTGCTCTGAGACTCTCTTACAATTAACAGGATCTTGAGAGCTGCATATCAACTAGCTCACTATAATCACTGCCTCCTTATGTTTGCTACCGAGCTAGCTCTAAATTCCTGAACACTTTTAATCAACTCACATTTTTCAGTGACAGAGGCATATTTAAAACCCTTCTTTGGAATTTATTCACAAAGAAGCATTTCAAGTATAGATCAATTCAGATTTGAAAAACTTCATTTTTTTGTTACTGTATTAATCCTAGCAGGCAATCAGAGTGCACATTGAACTACCTATAATATTACAGTTAAGAGTTAAGAGTAACTCTTAACTAGCAGGCAATCAGAGTGCACATTGAACTACCTATAATATTACAGTTAAGAGTTAAGAGTAACTCTTAACTAGCAGGCAATCAGGGTGCACATTGAACTACCTATAATATTACAGTTAAGAGTAAAGAGTAACTCTTAACTAGCAGGCAATCAGAGTGCACATTGAACTACTATAATATTACAGTTAAGAGTTAAGAGTAACTCTTAACTAGCGGGCAATCAGAGTGCACATTGAACTACCTATAATATTACAGTTAAGAGTTAAGAGTAACTCTTAATTAGCAGGCAATCAGAGTGCACATTGAACTACCTATAATATTACAGTTAAGAGTTAAGAGTAACTCTTAACTACAGTTAAGAGTTGAAAAGAATTCATTGTAGATCTCTGCAATGGAATGTACCAAAATAAATCATCTAAGATTTATGTAACATCATAGTGGAGGGAGGGAGAGAGAGAGAGAGATTGGTTTAGCATAGAATAAACTGTAGAAAGCAAACTGACAGCAAAGCAGAAAACCCTCCTTTCAAAGCACAAATGCCGTTTTAAATGCCGTAATAATTAAGTTTAAGAACTGTTGCCTTCTACCAGACTACATTGGACAAAATATGGATACAATAAATTATAGTTTGTCAGTTTAATTGTCACTTTAATTATATACCTATCATTATTTGACCTATTTATACCTCTCAATTATAAAACACCAGCCAAAAAAATAAAGAATAATAATTTAAAAGAGAAAATAGAAGTGTTTCACCTGAACTAAGGTTGGAAACCAATGAGCCAAATCAAATGACCAAATGAACCAAGCTTAAGCACATAAACTATTAATAGAAATTAAACAAACCTTGCTTCTAAGTTGCAAGTTGTAAACCCTAAAGCTGACCTGACCGAAGCCATCAGAGTTTTGCTTGCAATGGATTTATTACTTGGAACACTGACAACCTCAAGTATCAATAGAAAAATCAGAAAGTAACAAAGTGATAACCATAGAAAAGGAATCGCTAAAATTTCATATCAAAGCTGAAGTCTCTATGATGCATTTTCCTGCTGAGAGAAAAACAAATTAAATGTGTCTATTCTAAAATTTCCCAAATTCATCTTCTAAGGTACAAGTCAACTGCATTTCATCGATTTTCTATTCTATTCCTCAAGTATCATTTATATAAATCTAGTTTTATTTTTCCGAATTAAGTTATTGTGGCTGCAATGACAACAGAAAAATGTTACCAGATCCAAAGCAATCTTTCCAAATGGAAATATAAAACCCTACAGAAAAAAGTTTATTGAACCATAATTCCTTCTTAACCCAATATATATTGATATTAATCATTTATAAAACTATTGATAAGAATGAGAAAATAAATACATATCCTTTTGAATTACCGTGAGTTAAAACCTATAAGTTTATCCTATTGATACAATATCTGGAGTTATATCATATTATTTTTAAAATCTATTTCTTAGCTCTCTTTAAGGATCATAATCTTCCAAAGGTGGTTTATAGTAAAAATAAACAAAAGCAACAAAATCATAGTGAACATAAAGAATTTTAATTAAAATAACTACTTAAAGTTTATATAATATATAGAATCTTCATCCATTCTTATTTTTATTCTTTTTTTTAAATACACGGGAATATAAAACAAATATTAAATTATAACTCAATAGAAATATGCTAAAATTAAGTATTGCTTATTGTTTCATATCTTTGGCATTTGAATCCCAAATCTTTTGGGGGCGGGGGGGGGAGAAATCCTAAAATTAATTAATAGAATTGTTTTGAATATAGTTTCAAGCAGTTATATATACATTCTATGTAAATACTTTAAATTTTGTGCTTTAAATTGTTTTTCATAATATATTCATAAATATATTCATAATATATTTTAAAACATTACTGACGGGCTGCAAGAATGTGAACCTCAATATAGGAATACCACAGTTACATTACCTCTTTTCTCTTCAAGACTGACCTTTCAATGTTGCTTAACATTAAATGATCAGAAACAGATTTCTAGGGTTTCTTACTTTCTTTCTAGACATTCTAACTTGATCCATTCCATATGCTGATCATCAACCGTTAGGCAGATGTGTTATACAAAGTATTAACTCTTTACTTTCTGAGCAAACCTATAATAACTTCAGCAAAATGCAACATAGAATGCCAAGTAATAAAGGAATGAAAACAATAAAGAGAACCGATCAAAACATCTTAGCAAAAGAAGTAGCAAGATACCTACTGTGTCTTGAGATTTATCCTTAACATCATAGACTGTTAGCTTTATTTTAGTCTCCTCGTGGATAGGGTAATCTGGGGGGAACGTCACACCAGTCAAAAACAGTGGGTCTTTTGTTCCCTGCATAGCATAAGGACATAATTCAGATTTAGCTAGGTAGCAGCTGTGTACTGTCTTGGATTCAATTATGGTCAAGAGGAGAATAGATTTCCAAATGCAGTACTTCTAGATAGGAAAGACTGATTTTGATTGCCAACAGTCAAAAATGCAAAATATGATCGCTCTCAAAACACAGACAAATGTTTCAGGATGCAAAACTTAAATTTGCAACAGTTAACTACTCCAATGATTGTGCTAGAATATGCATTTTTTTCTAACTAGGAGGAGCAGTTCATCTACTTATCCATTATTGAAGTCATGTAATTTTGCACATATTTAGTTTATGCACTTTCATAAAATGTAAAAACATAACAGGAATAAAGTAAACCAAATACAGGTGTGCCAGAATTATAAACAGTTTGGAAGAAGAGTAAACTAAATATTTTTAAAATAAGTAGGATAACAAGGTTTGGAGGCACAAGTTTAGTTAATTTTATCAGCCCATAGAAAAAATGTAATTTTTACATTTTTAATGTTGCAAACTTTTATGAAAATGGGAGAATATTCAGAAGCAGTCCATAATATTGCTTAAGTCAGACAGCACAGCTATTTGTCCAGCTTATGACTATTATAAAGATACTTTGTAACTTATGTTTGTAGATTTAACAGCTGTCTATTAGCTGTTTGGAGGGCAAATAAAGGTAATCCTTGACTTACCACCCTAATTGAGCTCAAAATTTATGTTATTAAGTGAAATATTTGTTAAGTGAAATTTGCCCCATTTTACAACCTTTTTACAAGTCACCTTTTTCAGGGCTGTTGTAACTTCGAATGGTCTCTAAATGAAGTGTTCTAAATTGAGGATTACCTGTACTTGCATGCAAATACAAAAAAATAAATTGCCCAGTGTTTCTGTTTCAAGTATCAGCTAATTGTAGAATAGGAAAGGATTCAACGTGTGCCTAAATGATTTGCTCTGAAAACCAAAGCTCAGCTTCTCAGAAAGTCTACACTGACGTCTTCCACTCAGTTATGTGCTTTAGTCAGCTATGGATACTTCATATAAAAACAACTCAGAAACTATCTAGAAGATTGTTCAGGAATGGATGCATCTGACAACCTAACTTTTAGAAGTGAATTTGAATGCAGCTGAGTGCAATTAAGTGTTTTGCTTTCTCTCCCAAGAAATATTGGTAAATATATCTCAACATGCACTCTGCTAAATTTTCTAAGATTAATCTTTTTTTTATTTTTGACAAACATTACAAGAAGTAGAGAAACAGAAAGGAGCCAGGTTAAACTAGTTATTGTCGTGTTTACTTCAATTTGCTTATAAAATGTGCCAATATAAAACAGCCTCTGGAGACAATGCACTAGTAGTCCAACACACCTGAAAATAACTTCCTTGGGAAAAGCAGATATAAAATGTAATACATATAGAACAATGTGCCTTACTATACAAGTTATATGAATACACATTAACGTTTTGGTAAGTTTAAAACAATGTTAGTTTAAAACTAACAATGTTAGTTTAAAACAATGCCTTTGCATTTTTTAAATTCAAATTACTCAACAATTAAGAATCCAAACACAAGTCTGTATCTTAAAATCCAAGCCATCTTTAGCAATAGCACTTAGACTTATATACCGCTTCATAGTGCTTTAAGCAGTTTACAGAGTCAGCAATATCACCCCCAACAATCTTGGTCTTCATTTTACCAGCCTCAGAAGGATGGAAGATTGAGTCAACCTTAAACTGCACAAAATCAAACTACTGGAGTGAACAGTGAGTTAGCCTGCAATACTGCATCCTAACTACTGCATCCCCACGACTCTTAAATGTCTCTCTGCAAAAATAACTTTATTTTTACAGGAAACACTGCAGCTATTCACACTAGTTAAACGAAGAAAAGAAAGGAGAGGAAAGGGAAAAGAGGAAAGAGAAAGGCAAAGAGGAAAGAATCACCTCCACAATTTCCGTGCTTGTGTATCTTGTTTGGTTCTGTTCTCCTGGATGCACTACAGTGATCTGCACAAATGTATTCAATTTCCGATCCCGTGTAGGAGCCACTAAATCTTTACATGCTGGGAATGGTACAGAGGGTGGAGGGCAGAGAAAGAAAAAATAAAAGAAAAATTAAATTACAATGAGCACATTGTTATGTGAGAGGCAGGTTGAACAATATTTTGAAGCCCTAGAGACTTAAGCTTGTTTAATAGAGGAAGTCTCTTAGAAATACACCACAGAAATAGGAAATCACATGCTGCAATCTATTTTTTTTATTCAGCTAAGCCATTATGCACTTCATGCAAAGATTTTCTAAGAGCTCATTTAGGAAAGATGGGGAATGCATGGATGGATGGATGGGAGGGAGGGAGGGAGGGGAAAGGGAGGGAATTTCTTTGCCATGTCAGCTACATTATGTGTAGCTCAGAAAAGAATGAAGAAACAATGGGGCCAACAAATTAAGAATGAGATAAGGAAATATGGCTAAATATTGTTCATAAAAATTAACATGATACCTTTATACATATGAACAATATTAAAATAAATATTATTCATAACAATGTTCATTGTACATTTTCAAACATCCCTAGAATACAAATTATTTATTATTTCAATGGATTATTTAGATCAATTCACACATTTTCTCTCACTGTTTAAAATTCTCATTTCTCTTTTTCAGAACTTTGTCAACTCTACTCAGTCATGACTTTCTTGGTCTTCTCTTTCTCATAATATGTATCATATATTTCTTTTGAGATATGCTCTAATTAATTATTGAGACTATACATCTTTCATACTTGTCACTCTTTTTATATGGATCCACATTAATTCAGCAGCTATCCATTCCTAGATATTTCACCATATCTGGTGTGCAACATGGGACAATTGGTGGTGGCCACATTGTTGTGCTCACTTTACTGTGGGCCCTCCATCACAGCCAAACCACTGGAGGCTTTAATCTTCGGCTGATTCTCCACTGGTGTTCCTCCCATGGCAATGGTCTACTGGTGCTCCTCACCCACCCCCTTGTCCTGGGCGATTCACCAAGGAACATTTGTCTCTGGGCAATTCACTACATGAGACAATTAGCTGCACCCCAATGGCTGTGTGGGGCAGGCAGTGGCCTTGGAAGCTGGGCTGGGAGACACGAGACGTGGTGGTTGCTGTGTGGGGCAACGAGCCACACAGCGCCTCCAGCCAATGGCCCTTTAAAGCAACAAAGGGGACAAAGAGGGGCAACACAGGGGGAGCCTGACTTTTTTTTGCAAATGTCATTCTGTCACTCATTCCCTAAACAATATCCTTGAGAAATTAGACTTTGTACAATAAAAGTGCAAAGTTATGGGAAATACATTGTTTAAATTAAGAATTCAGATGGACAAGCTTTGAAATTACTTTCATAAAACGGCACATCTTTTTCCATTTATTTCCATTGCATTTCCTTAGAAAATTACAAAATTCTCTCAAAAACATTTTCTACTTGGCAATTAGAATTTAAAACTTACTTATGTGTTTGATTAATATGTTTACTCATAGAATTACCAAAATACCGAAAAGCAAAGAAGATTAACAGACAAAATAAAAGCAATAATATTAAAGTTTTAATGAAAGGATGGGTGATTAGCCTGTCCCTTCTCAGCGGTGACCCCTAAAATTGCTACTTTTCCCATGTAGCAATGATACTTTAAATGACTTTCCATTCTGTACAATGGAGAAAGTTTAAAGTAGTGCAAAACTACTTAGCCAAAATTAGCTGCTTGCTGAACATTAACATTTTCTCTCCAGATAAGAGAATTGCATGGATGGCCCTCCAGTCCTATTTCAGGACTAGAAATTACATAAACCTGTTTAAATACATCACAAGGCAAATGAGGAAATTATACAATTATTACAAATTGTCTTTGCCAAAATAGTTTCCATCATCATTTTGCCACTTCTATGTAATGTCAAGCACATTCAAACAGACTGCTAACAAACAGAAAAATTAAACAATATAAAGATTGGCCAACTAATGTTTGATAATAGGTTTTCATTCTAAATATATTTTTTTCTAGTGATCTCAAACACCTATAGTTAGAACTATTATAGTTTTCCTCAAATACAAATCTATGAATAAATAAACTTTCCAGGAGCCTAATACTAAGATGTGGTTTTTCTAAATCAGAACATATATTATATTCAACATAGTTCAGTTTTTTAAATGTTTCTATTTTGACCCATTCTCTGAAGTTTCAGTAATTTCCTTCTGCTTGTAGTAAAGATAGCTCAAAGCTTCTTACCTAAATAACCTAGAATGTCAGATAAAAAGCATTTCATAAGACTGATAAAAATTGCAAAATAATCATATTCTGCAATCAACAACATAGGTGAATCTTTAATGTCACATTCAGAAAAGGTTTATTTTCTTCACTCATTTTGTATAACATCCCATAATCTGCTTCACTCCCTTTTAAAGATTAAGAAACATTTGAATTGTTCATACCAGACTAGTGACCACAATTTTATAGTCAGACCACAATGTTGATTTTTATTTCTGCATAATAATTATATATTGTACTTCAAAAGATATTCTGGTTGTGAAACTTATTATGCTAGATACAATATTTTGTATGCAAGTTGCATATATTTATTCTTATGATAATCATAACAAACATTATGCAGGAAACCCCAATATGTCTCTATTGTTTTTGGATTCAACAATATTCAAATCATTTTATTTTTATTGTACTCAAGTGTTTTTTACTTAGGATAAAACTTCCGAAGCTAAATGAAATTTTAGGCGGCCTGGAGAGGATTGTAATGTGGAATAACTGTTCCACTTTATTCTCCTTTTCTCAGACTGCAGCTCAAGTAGTCTTTCTGATTCCAGGCACAGAATTCTGAAATGATTAAGAGAAATTGAAAGAGAAGGCTACTAGGAAAAAAAATCCTACAAAGGAAAGAGAAAGAATATAGATATAATTATATTATAATTATAGCTATATGTTATTATATATTTATATATTATATAATTATATTATAGATATAATAATACTTTTGAAATACCGGATCAGATGTCATAAGAGAAAAAAATCAGACATGCTTCTAATAGTAAGAGATCAGCTTCTTTATACCAATATTCCTAATGTTCAGTTGTTTTTTATTTTTCCACCTCCCTAGGGCTGAAAGAAGTGACAAATCCAAAATCATTCAGCTGGCTTTGCATCTAAGGCAGGAGTAGTCTGATGCCTTAACCATTGCAATCAAACTGGCTTTTAGCTATCAACCTAATATCCTGTTGGAACATAAGTCATAAAAATAGATTGCTTCCACAGCACAAACTAACAAAGAAGTATATTCAACGTCTTCAATTTTGCGAAACTTAACTAAAATTTCATTACTAAAAGCATACAAAATAAAATTGACAAATAATGGAACATGACAGGGTGTTCAGAAAACCACCTGATCTTAAATAACTGAATGTATAAATGCACTTAAATTTAAAATGTTTTCTTACCCTCAAAATATATAGCTTCTTCTTCCTTGTTGTCTATACTTTATTTTAGTTAGAAATGCACAGGGTTGGTTTTTTTGTGAAACTCAAATGATAATAATAAAACAATATATTATTATGTAAAAGAATAATTTAAACTATGCTTCTTAAAAAAGGGTTAAATCTCAGCAGAATCCACTCAATTCTTAAATAAATTTACAAGTTTGGATATCCATGTTTTTTTAACTTAATACATATAGTTTAACAATATGAGCTTTGTTATCCAAAACTGTGAATTCCAGTTGGAACAAATACTTCACCCAACTTTACTAATGTTTCATGTGAATGATATATATAACTGTGTGGTATATATATTTATCAAAAAGAAAAAAGGCAAGAGCAGGACCAACCCTACCCACCCACCCACCCCCAAAAAAACCCCAACCAAAACCCAAAAGTAAAAAAGGTTAATTCAATTACTTAACCTTAATCGTAACAACTGCTATTATCTGTAAAATTAAGTGTCCCTTTTAAAAAATTAATTGATGTCCTATCTTTATACACCGGCCATTCTTTGTCTCATGAATAAACTCCTCTCAAATACAAAATCTTGCAAATACTCCTAGGTACACACCAGATATGGTATTCAGTACTGAATACTGACAGGTTCTGGAGAATCGATAGCAGAAATTTTGAGAAGTTCGGAGAACCGGTAAATACCACCGATGGTTGGGCCTGCCCACATCTATTTACTGCCTCCTGAGTCCCAGCTGATCAGAGTCCCAGCTATCGGCTGGGTCTTCTTTTGTTGCCCTGCACAGGAGAACGGAGCTGGAAAGTAGATTAGTGGGGTGGGAAGGTAATGGGGATTTTACAGTATCCTTCCCCTGGAGTGGAGTGGAAATGGAGATTTTGCAGTATATTCTTCCCCTGGAGTGGGGTAGAAATGGGGATTTTACAGTATTCTTTCCCTTGTCATGCCCAACAAGCCATGCCTGCAGAACTGGTTGTAAAAAAATTGAATACCACCACTGATATGCACACCCCTTTTCTTCCACCAGAAAAGAGCAAAACAATATTTGAAAGTGACAAGAAAGATTGCTTTGGGAAAGAGAATTAGAAAAACAAGAGTGGAGGTCATGGGAATATGATAAAAGATAAAACCCTATTGTTCTGTCCCTAATTTGAATACTTGAAATCCCCGCGGGGATTTCTGATTGGCCAGGCGAGCCGCGCGGATTGGTCCGATTGAGGTCTCCCGCGATTGGCTCGCTCCAAGAGCGGGAGACTTGAATCGCTGCCATTGGCCGCGGCCGCCGCAGCGAAAACAACTGTTTAATAAAGAGCTTGAAACTTAGTCACCGACTCCTGGCTTCTTTTGCGGACACGACACTGGCGACGAAGGTGGGATCCCGACCCTGAACCGAACCCCGTGTCCAACAAGAGCCAGTTTCAGCGCAGAGATGGCGAAAATCGCACTGCCCGCTCCCTTCAACCCCGCCACCGAGGACTGGGAATCGTTTTCAGACCGTTTCCGCATGTACCTCGAGTGCACCGGAATGAAGGACGCCCCGGGCCCGCTAAAACGCGCCGTCTTCCTCACACATTGCGGAACCGAGGTCTTCCAGATGGCCAAGGCATTGGCCAAGCCGGCAGACGCAACCGCCATGGACTGGGACGTCCTCGAACCTATCCTGCGGCGCCATTATGCCCCCGAGGTCCCCATCCTGATCCGGTCGACGAAAAAACAGCGGAAGCCCAGACCATCGTTACCCATCGGGGGGCATTCAAATGTAACCGGCTCCAATTCGGAGTCAGCGTGGCACCAGGCATCTTTCAGAGCCTGATGGAACGTTTACTGCAGGACATCAAGGGGGTGGTACCCTATTTTGATGACGTATTAGTGGCGGCGCCAAACGAAGCTGAATTAGAAAACCGACTCAGGGAGGTCTTAACAAAATTTAAAGTAACGGGACTCAAAGTAAAACGAGAAAAATGCCAACTATGCACAGAGCGAGTGGAATTCTTGGGCTACCTTCTAGACCGGCATGGCATTCACCCTACAATTAAAAAAGTGAAAGCCATCAAAGAAGCCCCCACCCCAAGGTCTAAAACGGAACTACAGGCTTTCTTAGGCTTGCTGAATTTTTATAATGTTTTCCTACCCCAAAAGGCTACGGCGGCGGAGCCTCTGCATAGGCTCCTGGATAAGGCGGCAACGTGGACTTGGGGGAGACGAGAGCAAGCCGCCTTCCAAAAAACCAAAGACCTCCTCACCTCCGATGCCGTCCTGATTCAATTCAGCGAAACCTTGCCCTTGGTTGTCACTTGCGACGCATCACCTTTCGGCGTCGGCGCTGTCCTCAGCCATACTCTCCCCGACAAAAGAGAAGCACCCATCGCTTTCTTTTCCAGGACTCTAACTAAACCAGAGTGGAGCTATAGCCAGCTGGACAAAGAAGCTTTGGCTATAGTTGCCGCCGTTAAGCGATTCCACGAATACCTTTATGGCCGCCCGTTTACCATCGTGACAGATCACAAGCCGTTGCTGGGCATCCTCGCAGGAAACCGAGCCACCCCGAACATTTTATCACCCCGGATGACAAGGTGGTCCGAGTTCCTGGCAGCCTACAGCTACGAACTGTTACACAAGCCAGGTAAGAAAATTTCGCACGCGGACGCTTTAAGCCGCTCGCCTTTACCAGACTCTGATCCTGACCCAGCACCAACAACGAACACCCTTAACATCGAAAATTTGCCCAACCTACCCATTACAGCGTCAGACATTGCCAGGGAAACTATCAAGGACAGGCGTCTGGCGCGAATTTTACATTGGGTGGAAAAAGGTTGGCCTGAAAGGGACAGTGACGAATCCGTTAAGATATTCAGAAACCGCCAGACTGAACTTTCACTACTCAAGGGATGTATTTTGTGGGGTGACAGGGTGGTCATCCCGGACAGGTTGCAAGGGAGGGTCTTAGAGATGCTGCACGAAGGGCATCCTGGCATCGTCAGAACTAAAGCCCTGGCCAGGAGTTACGCTTGGTGGCCAGGGATGGACAAGCAGATAGAGGCATGGGTAGCCAAATGCCAACGATGCCAGGAGACCAGACCCAGCCCACCCGCAGCACCCATCCTGGACTGGGAAACACCAAGGGGACCCTGGTCCAGAATCCATTTAGACTTTGCCGGTCCCACGAATGGAGATACCTTTCTGATCACAGTTGACGCTTACTCCAACTGGTTGGAGGTAAGCGACATGAAATCCACTACCACAGAGGCCGTTATTAAAGAACTTGGCAAACTCTTTTCCACGCACGGCCTCCCAGACGTCGTCGTCTCAGACAACGGGCCCCAGTTTACTTCCCTCGACTTCGAGAGGTTCCTGGCGGAGAGGGGCATCCGCCACGCATTAACAGCACCGGCGCATCCGGCGGCGAACGGTAGGGCGGAACGGATGGTCCAATTTACCAAAAAAACCATCCGGAAAATGGACCACGGGGAGATCAACGACAAAATCAATAAACTCCTCTTTATACAACACATCACCCCGAACACCACTACCAACAAAAGCCCAGCCGAGTTGCTGATGGGTAGGAAGCTGAGGTCCCCGCTCGACAGGTTACACCCAACATATAACCCGGAGCGACCCCCAGACTCCAGTACAAAATACCGGACCTTTGCCCCCGGTGACTTAGTGTACGCAAAAAATCTGACGGGGGACCCCCTATGGATCCCAGCCGTCATCACTCAAATCACAGGTCCACGGTCGTACCGGCTCCAAACCACCGATGGGTGAGCCTGGAAACGACACATAGACCAGCTCAGGTCACGAACTGCAACGGACCTCAACCCCCAAAACACGAACCAAGGGGGGAGGGAATACCCGAATAAACAAACGCAAGAAAAAATAAACCAGCAGTACTTACCGGAACGCAGCCATCGCGATCCCCCACTGGAGAAGAACCACCCAGCCAGCTCTACCGACTCGGAGAAGCCAAGCGGGAGCGGCGAAACCCGTAGCTCAACCAACCCGGAAGGCCCAGGTGGGAGCCACGGAGAAAGAACCGGCCCGATCATCCAGCCGGTTCGCACAGAAGAGGGAGCAGCCAAAAACATGACCGCTCCGGCCGAAATCCAGCTTGCAACTGAGTTGCGCAGGTCAAGTAGGACTAGACGGAGCCCCGCCTACCTACGTGACTACGCAACGTGATGGACTATACCAAGAGGGGAGGGGTGTTCTGTCCCTAATTTGAATACTTGAAATCCCCGCGCTTTGATTGGCTAAAGCGCGGGGATTTCTGATTGGCCAGGCGAGCCGCGCGGATTGGTCCGATTGAGGTCTCCCACGATTGGCTCGCTCCAAGAGCGGGAGACTTGAATTGCTGCCATTGGCCGCGGCCGCCGCAGCGAAAAGGATAAAAGCCGCGGGCTTTTTCCTTTTCGCTGGTTCGGTTCACAACTGTTTAATAAAGAGCTTGAAACTTAGTCACCGACTCCTGGCTTCTTTTGCGGACACGACACCTATTTAGGTGTCTGAAAAAGGCAAACACTTTGTTTAAGCAAGAGCTAATCTTTAAAGGGATTATCCTTTGCAACAGTGACATGTACAACCCTTTACATATATCCTTGGCCTTTGTTCTAGTATTTATTTTTTTATTTGGTATGTGCCTATATGTAAGTGAAGTACAAGACTAATTTCTCCAAAGAATAATTATGTTGAATGACGGATAATAACTGTCCCAACCTTACCAGAGAGCTTTTATGACTGACTGGGAATTTGAGCATGGATCATAACATCATAACCATTTTACCAAATTGGCTATCAGCATCTAAGTATCTTCTGTTCTTTCTAGCAACTGTAAGATCCCCTGCCACACACAAGAATTATTTGGGGGGAAATAATTTCATATTTCTGTCTGATAAAGAAGGTCTATTTCTTTAGGAGCTCTTTCTTTAACAGGTTCTGGATATTATTATTCAGCAGAAAAATAAAGGCATTTGTCAAAACCAGGGCATGGCTTATTAACAGAAAAAAAATGAATACATCTAATACATTTGAAGTACAACATAAATGTTTGTGTTGTGAAAGCATTTTCTGATGTTGGGATGCTTTGTCATTGATAATTGCCTCTTCTTAAAAGCCACTCAAATGGGAAAAATAAATTAAAATGTCCCACCTACTGTGATGATTTATTTCTTCTACCTGATTTTCAATGTAAAGGAAGAAAGGCAGGCAGGAAAACAGGTTAATACTATATTATTTCTCTGTATAGAGAAGGAAACTATAATAAAAGGAGTGTCACTTCATCTTCTACTGATAAAAAATACACACCTATGGACAGAAACTATATCTATGATCTCATAAAAATAATTCAAGATGCGTTACAAATTATTTCAGAAATACTACTTCATTTTCAGACTTTCTAAAATAGAAGTTTTAGAAATATTAACATAGATTGAACACTTTGTCTTACCAAGACTGAATTCAAACTTTGGCTCATTAACAAACTTCTTGAGACCTATTGGAAAGCATATATTATATTACATTATTATATTACATTGTAAAAGTATTCATGCATGAGAATATATATTTTGTATTACATTAGTTATAGCATTAAGGAAAGAATTCCATCAGCAGCATTTTAAACTATCACACAAGACCTGCCCTTCTCCGTTTTTTTTAATCTATCACTATTTTGCTAACTGGAATTATTCTTATTTATTACCACTATTTATTCACACCATTCCTATTCAGATTACATGCTCATTCCTTCCCCATTATAAAGAAAATCAAAAGATATTCACTTCAGCAGGCTACATTACTGAATATTGAATGCTATAAAGATGTTAAAATACTTCATATTCTTTAATTGATTAGCCTATTTCACTTGCTCCTGCAGAAGAAGCCTACTTCCAGTGGTGTATTAACCATTAAGCAAACTAAGCACATGCTTAGGGCACCAGGCCCAAAAGGTGCACCACAAAGTTGAGAATTTGTCTTTGCTTGTACAGTATGTATAAAGGAGGAGGGTACCAAGATTTGTCAGTGCTTAGGGCACAAGTGAGCCTTAATTCGCCACAGCCTACTTCAGATCCTGTCTGAAGAGTTTTGGTTGGCAGTCAGAAGAGCCTTTTTCTGCTGTGGACATTCCCTGTGGAATATTCTACAACCAAATACAAGGTTGGGCCAGGGGTGGGTTTCTACCGGTTCTGTCAAGCTCTGTAGAACCCGTAGCTCTGAAGAGCAGCAGACATAGAACCGGTTCTATGTCTGCTGATGTTTTTGCCCGCCCACCCACTGGGGCTCTTACCTGATCTTTATTTCCTGATTTTTCAACTTCAGCTACCAAACGAGGCACAGCTGCAGTTAGAAAAGCAAGAAAAGAGGGCTGTTTCAAAGGCTGCTTCTCTGCAGGCAGCTGCTGCTGACGATTTACAGGTGCGTGGCTCACAGCCTGCAGGGAAGCTCGTAAATCCCGAACTGGTAGTTATTCCTGTCATATCCCACCCCTGAGTTGGGCCATACACTCCTGGCCTTCAGGAAGAGCCTTAATTCCTGGTTTTGCCAGCTGGGATGAAGCCCTGCAAGGAGTGCTCTATGCTGGCGTGGCTGACATGGTAGAAAGAGAATTTTCACCCCATATTGTCTGTCCTCTTGTCTTTAACTAGTCTTTTGTAATTTTAATTTAATTGTTTTGTATTATCTTTTTATCATTTTGTAAGTCACTCAGAGTCACTGCTACAGTGGGATGCGTGACACATAAATCTAAAAGATAAATATTACAAGGCAAAATAAGAATCAACTTAAATTATGAAGAATTTTAAAATGAAATTTGTTTGTCTAAATGTCATAAATTCCAATGAATTGTTTTTTAGTCTGCGGAAGACTGCTGTCAAAGCCAAGATGCTCAATTTAGTATGATTAATTTAGGATATCAAGGCATTTGCTAATTCATTTAGAACAGGAAATGCAGCTGTTACTACATCATTAACTGTTGTAAAGTGTTTTGAAGTAGTTTCATAGTAATAGCAATGATGAGCACATTAAGCTAAATATCTAATGATTCAGAAGTACAATAATCAACAGGGTTCAGCACACTGAGATACAAGATTTGGAGTTAACAATTCTCCCAAACCTGTTGCCAATTTGTAAAATAGAAATATATTTTTATCTATGATATTTTATGAAATTGAGTATCTACACATTTAGTATTAGTTTTTCTAGCACCATCCACAGGATCATTATACAGCAGATAGCTTACATACGGAATTTACTTACTTGTGAGTTTAGACTCCACATAACTATCTGCTTGTGCAGATGGAATAAACCGCTGTTCTTCCTCTGGTGCCCCTTCTTCCTTGATATCCATGATCAATCTCTCAACCTGACAAATTTGAATTCACAGTTCTTCAGAATTTGTTGGGTACCACAGCCCAAGATTCACAGGCAGGCAGTCATTAAGATAAAGATCTGGATCTCCAGGCTGAAATTCTGTGTTCACAAAACATTTGATAAAATTTCATTAATCTGAACTTTACCATACATCTTTTTGAAAATTATCATCAAGATGTTTCTAGCAACAATTTTGCACATCTTTCCCCTATCTCCAAAACATAAATAATCTCGCTGATGTTTCATAACCAATCCTAGAAGTAGTTGGCAGCATGAAATCTCTATTTGGTACATTTTGTCAGGCCTCTCTTGGCAAGACAAAGAACTGCAAAAGCTTATTTTCCAGGAGATAAAAGCTCAGATAAGTAGATTTATTGTTACAAAAGTATAAAATCATTACAAAACAATTCCACCAATTGCAGTGTATAAAATGCAAGCTCAACGTGTAACAATCAGTGTTCAAATTTTTTGTTATTTCTCCTGACTGATTTTATTTTATTTTGATTTATTTTTTGATTTAAATTTTATTTTGAGTTGCTTACTTTTGACCATATAAAAACCAACTTTCATATTTAGAATTTCAGCAGGTTTTTCCATGCTATTAACTTTAAAAAATTGTTTTGTAGACTGAATAGAATTAATCAAATGGATTTTTGAGATTCATTTGAGAAACAAGTATTCATTATTTGTTTTTATTAAAGCTAAATATTTCAAGTTGTATATGGTTCGGATCTGCAACCCAACAAGACAGACACTGACTTCTAAGAGTAATTAGGACTATAGAAATTTTTTTTTACTACCAACCAGCCTTCAATCGAGGACCTGTATACTGCACGAGTCAAAAAGAGGGCTGTGAAAATATTTAAAGATCCCTCACATCCCAGACATAAACTGTTGTGTATGTACCATAGTTAATAAAGTATGAGTTTGAGGTAAAGTGCAGGGTTCTGGCCCTGCACTTCTGATTGGCTGTTAGGCGGCCAGATCAGATTGGTTAGTTCTTAGGAATCCGATTGGCCCTTAACAGAGGATTATTATTGGTTAAAAGAGTTAGCGTTCATAGCTCGCTATTGGACAATTCTCACAAGGGTTGCCTATATAAGGCAGAGTTCACTGTTGTTGTTTTTGAGAAGTCACTATGCAATAAAGAGCTGAAAGTTCACATTCAGAGGCTGTCTCCATTTACTCCAACCCATGTCCAAGTACTTAACATAAACTCTTTCAACTCCTTCCCTCAAAATGATGCAATAGAGCACTGCACACCAGAACAACTAGGCACAAGGCCAGCTTTTATCCAAACGCCATAACTCTGCTGAACAAATAATTCCCTCAACACTGTCCAACTATTTACAAAGTCTGCACTACTATTACTATTTATTTTCTCATCACTCCTTATCACCCATCCCCTCCCATTTGTGACTGTATGACTGTAACTTTGTTGCTTGTACCCTTACGACTTATACTGACGGTTTCCTAGTATGATTTGATTGCTTTTTGTACCCTATGACTATTATTAAATATTGTACTTTATTATTCTTGATGAATATATCTTTTTTTATGATCACTGAGAGCATTTGCACCAAGACAAATTCCTTGTGTGTCCAATCACACTTGGAATTCTATCTATTCCTATCAGAATTCTGCTAATCCTAACCTGGAACACTTCCTCCTTCCTTCCTTTAAGTTTCCATAAAAAGAGCAAAAGAAAGCTCTGATCTTCAGAGATATAAGGAATTCTACTGTAGAACTGGAAGGATTAGTGCTTCTTTGCCCATTTATTGTTCTGATCTTGGGAAAAGAATACGCATCTTTCCCTCATCACTATTATCAATTTCTGGTTGTGGCAAATTAAAAGGAATAACAAAGCTTTCCAGAAGAATTCAACTTACTTGGGCTTTGGGCAGGAATTGTGTTAAGTGATTATGAATCTCCTAATCTCTTGAAGTTTCTTTCTTCCTCTCCTCCTTGCACTGAGCATAGCTTAAAACAATCAACAAAGGCTGAAGCCAAGTACCTACAACTGGTAGCTATCCTCTTTTGGCAATCTTTTCTAAATACCTTAATGAGGACTGCATTTCTTCCTAACCTTGTAAGTGCTTTCATGAAAGGTTCAAAGGTTTACCACCCTTCCATGTGCTAAGCCAACTGGCACTGTCCTTGCTCACGTCTTGCTCAAGTCGGTAATAGCCATCAATGACTCAGCCAAAAGAATATTAAATCTAAGTTATCAAACAAACAAACCAAAAAATATCAGAGGAGTTATTGGTGCTTGTTGTCTACAGGTGAAACTAATCAAGAGAAGGGCAATATGGATTATGCCAATGGCCTACTTGAAATTGGGCGTTGGTTCTTACCTGACACGCCATTTCTCTTTGAGCTGCGAGGAGCATCCAGAGAGTGAGTAGTGCTTCAGTCTTCTGCTCTTGTAGACTGAGTTAATTCTTGAGGAACACTCCTCCCTCCGTCACGTGTCTCCATTGGAGCGTTCCCCCAGTTTATGCGAAGAGGAAACAGGAATCCGTGCTCTCATCTGACTAGACTTAAAGGTTCATTGGCTGAAACAAGACCCCACCAGATGGTGAAAGAAAAAGGGAGGGGCTGGATGTTCCTCGCATCTCAAAGAGAAATGGCGTGTCAGGTAAGAACCAATGCCCATTCTCCTTAGAGCTGCTCAGAGCATCCAGAGAGTGGGACATACTAAAGCTGGGCCTGTCCTACGGGAGGGGTGCTGTCTGGTCTGCAGTCCCTTTGGGTTCCCTGAGAACCCTCTGAAGAACCCTCCTGCCACAGGAAGCCTCAGCTGAGGCGTATCTGTCAATTCTGTAATGCCTAATAAGGGGTGATGGTGAGGCCCACGTCGCTGCCCGGCAAATGTCGATTATTGGAGCCTGGGTAGCCCAGGTAGCTGATGTAGCTGTGCTCCTAGTGGAGTGAGCTGTGATACCCCTGGGCACCTGGAGAGCCTGAGCCTGATATGCCTTGGCAATGGCCGCCCTTATCCAACGACCTATGGTGGTTGGAGGAACCTTGAGCCCCTGTGACTTTGGTTGGAATGATACAAACAGGGCCTCAGACTTGCGGAAGGTCTCAGTACATTTAATGTAAATCCGCAAGGCACGTCTGACGTCCAGAGTGTGCCAGAGTCTCTCCCTTTCATGAGTTGGCCTGGGGCAAAAGTTGGGGAGTATAAGTTCTTGAGTCCTATGGAAGACCAAATTAATCTTGGGCAAAAAGGAAGGATCAAGACGGAGACCACCCAGTTGAGGTGGAAGACGCAAAGGTCTTTCCTAACAGACAGGGCAGCGATCTGATATCCTATGGGCTGACATGATCGCTACCAGGAAAACTACTTTATAGGATAGAAACTGAAGTGAAACCTTTCTTAAGGGTTTGAAAGGTAGCTTTGTGAGGAAGGTAAGGACCCTGTTGAGGTCCCAGGTTGGGTACCGGTGAAGGGCCGGGGGACACAAATTTGTGGCCCCCTTCAGAAAGGCTCGAATACAGGGATGGTGCGAGAGGGAACTGCCTTCCCCACCAGAGATGACTGTAGACAAGGCAGTTACCTGCCATCTTAGCGTGTTGGATAACAGCCCTTTACTGAGACCCTCCTGAAGGAAATCAAGCACTTGGGCAACAGAGGGGTTAGTTGGGTCAATAAGAAGCTTGACACACCATTTACGAAAGATGGTCCAGGTGGCGTCGTAAATCCTTGTAGTGGAGGGTCGCCTGGCTGCTAAAATGGTATCTATGACTTTGTTTGAGAGGTTTTCCCTCTTCAAACGTTCCCGCTCAGCCTCCAGATGGCTAGTTGAAGCCACTGGGGGTTCGGGTGGAGGAGGGGACCTTGGGACAGGGAGATTTTGTCTGCTGGGATCCTCGGGGGGGGTTACTGATAGGCTGCGGAGGTCCGCGAACCAAGGATGATGGGGCCAATAAGGTGCTACCAGAATCAGTTCCGCCCTCCCTGTAGGACCTTCTGAAGGACTAAGGGCATCAGTGCTAGAGGAGGGAAGGCCCGGGGGAGGAGGCCCGGGGGCCATGGACACTGAAGAGCATTGTGGTCCTCCGCCCCTGGGGATGGGAATCTTGAAATGAACCTTGGAAGGTGGGTATTGAGGGGGGAGGCAAACAGGTCTACCACTGGTGGCCCGAAGATGGATGTCGCCTCCCTGAATAGAGCTGGGTGGAGGCGCCACTCCAACTGGTCTATGGTGGCCCTGCTCAACCAGTCTGCTCGGGTGTTGGAGGTGCCCGAGATGTGGTCCGCCCTGAGAGAAAGTAGGTGAGACTCCGCCCACCAACAGAGGCGCTCGGCCTCTCTCATTAGGCGGAATGATTGAGTGCCCCCCTGCTTGTTGATGTGGACTTTGGCCGTGATGTTGTCGGTGAGGATGAGAACGTGACAGCCGCCTACATGGGGGAGGAAACTGCAGAGGGCCAGATGACGGCGCAAAACTCCAACCAGTTTATGTTGCATAGTTTCTCCACCGCTGACCATCTGCCCTGTGCTGTAAGGGACTGGAGGTGAGCTCCCCAACTGGACAGACTGGCGTCTGTGGTGATGGTGACTCTTGGGGGCTCCCTGAGGGGGCAGCCCTTGTTGATAGACGCCCTGCTCCACCAAAGGAGGGAGGTGAGCACCCTTGGTGAAACCCGGACCTTGCACTTTGAGTTGCTTGATCCGGATCTTTGGAACGGAGGCATCTGGAGTGGAAACGGGCCCAGGGAATAATGGAAAGACAAGATATCATTTTCCCCAGTAACTGGGATAGTTCCAGAAGGGAGACCCTCTTAAGGCGTCTGATACTTGTTGCAGATTTTTAGATACTGAGGATTCTCTCCTCAGATAGAAACACCTTTCCCCTCACAGTGTCGATCACCGGGAAGGTTCTGAGGTGTGCAGCTAAAGTGGCCAGAACCTTGGTGAAAGTTCTGGGTGCTGAGGCCAACCTGAAAGGGAGAGCCACGTATTGGAAGTGAAGGTTATTGTAGCAGAAACAGAGAAATTTGTAATGGGAGGGTCGAATTGGGATGTGTAGATATGCCTCAGAGAGGTCAATGGATGACAACCAGTCTCCTTGCCTCACCCCCAGTAGGATGGATTGCAGCGTGTTCATTTTGAACTTGCGGTGTACGAGATGGCGGTTAAGCCACTTTAAATCCAAAATCGCTCTCCATCCCCCCGAGTGTTTGGGTACCACAAATAAGTGGGAGTAAAAACCCTGTCCTCTTTGAGACAGGAACGGGTTGAATGGCCTGTATATCAAGTAGGTGCTGAATTGCTGAGTCCATGAGGTTGCGCTTGGTGCAGTCCTTGGATAGGGGGCATGGCATGAAAAAATTGGGGGGAGGAGACTGAAATTCGAGGGCAAGGCCAAACCTGATAGTGTCCCTGACCCAGGCGTCGGAGGTTGAGGAGTCCCACTGGTTGGCGAAGGTCTTGAGATGCCCACCAATGGGAATCAATTCAGGTGGCTTATCTGGAGCGCCTGAACGGCCTGTTGCCCGTGCCCTGAAAGGGCCTTTTGAAGCCCCCGCCCCTCCTATGCCTGTCAGAGGAGTCGGTCCTGTCCTGAGGCTGACCCGAGCCAAAGGGAGGGGGTCTCTGGTACCTGGGAGGAAAGGGGGCTTGGAAATAGGAGCGAAAGGGCGCTCTCCGAAAGGGCTGCAGGGATCTTGGCTCTGGCTTGTGGGTGAGGGATGGAAGGAATTTTTTCTTGTTCCTTCCTTCTACTAAAAGGGGGTCCAGAGATGGTCCAAACAATTTGGTTCCCACGAGGGGAGCGGAAGCCAATTTAACTTTGTTCTTGAGGTCTGCCTGCCAGTGCTTTAGCCAGAGCAGACGGCAGGCGGAGACATGGGAGGAAATGGCACAGGTGGAGAATTTGACCGAGTGGTAAGTAGCGTCAGCCGAGAACTCGGCCGCGGCCGTAATCTTGGCTATGTCCTGATGGGCTCGGACATTAGAGGCTGGGACATGTTGCTTAAGCTGGCGAAGCCAATGAATGGATGACCTGATGAAGAATGAGGCAGCCGTGGCCGATCTGATTGCCCAAGCGTCTGACTGGTGGGCACGGTGTAAAGCCAGCTCCAATCTTTTCTCCTCCGGTCTCAGTGTCTCTAGGGGGTCGCTGAGGGAGGAGGAAGAGGCCAGGCCCACTATGGGCTCATCCACCTCCGGAGTGTCCAATAGGGTGGAAAGCTCTGGATCTGAATTGAAGAACCTTTTATCATGAGCTGAGGGGGCGGGAGGAGCCGCTGAGGAGGCAAGTTGCTTGGACACCAGGTCAAGGAAGATGGGGGGGTTGGTATGACCTCGGCTTCCATGACAGGTTGCTGAAAAATGGAATCCTCTGGACCTTCCGGAGAGGGAAGAGGGGGGTCAGAGGGGATCGGAGTCTTTAGGCCTGAGATGTTTCTGGCCTTGAACAGGAGGGATTTGAATAATTGGGGCTTAAAAAGCCCCACAAAAGCAGGTTGGTCGGGAGCGAGGCCCTCGTCCTCAGACATCTCTGCCTCTGATGGTTCTATGTCGTAAGGGGGTTTGTTATATTGAAGGGACCCCAAGTCAAAATCCTCCTCCTCTTCCTCCCTGACTGAGGGGGAACCCTCCCCCTAATGGGGTACCTGATCCCCCTAATGGGGTTCCGATCCAAGTGGGAGTGATTTTACTGATTGAGACTCGGATTCGGTGGCCAGTGGTGGTAGACCAGACCTGCCCATCTGTTGGAGCCCTTCTGCAATCCCTTGGCAGATAGCCTGCTCCATCCAGGATCTCAGTTGCTCTGGAGCCACCTGGATAAGAGGTTCTTCCTGGTGTAGGCCGGTGGCCGTGGGTGTAAAGGTAGCCTCTGGAGTTCATCTGGCCGGTGTTGCAGGAGCCTGGTGGCCCCAAGAGGGCGAGCTGTGCCTGGATAGGGAGGAATGAACTACAGGAGGAGGGGGTTGAGAAGAGGAAGAAGGAGGTAGTGTGGGAGGCACTGAGCTGCCTGCCTGGTGCGTTTATTGATCTCTTTTTCCAGCGCCTTGTGGCGTCTTAAGGCGTCCCTCTGGGAAGCTTTAGAGGACTCCTTAGTCTGCCTGCGAAGATAGTGGGTCTTTGATTTGGCCTTCAAGGAAGAGCCAGTGGAGGGATTGCCTTCTGCCATTTTTTTTTTTTTTTTTATAATTGAGTAAGAAACAAGGACCAGTAAGTGGCGGTTGGCATGCCTAGGGGTCGACCTACAACAAGGCCAGGTGCCCTTGGAAAGTTTATACACCTCCCCTCTTATTTAAATATTTATTTGTTTAATTATATATGCATCTAATAATGTGTATATGTATGTATGTATGTATGTATGGCATTCAGCTTTGTTCGGATATTTTCCCACATCATAGTAGTGGTGCTTTTAAAGTTGTAGCAACGTTTCAGCAGAATCTCATCTGCCATCATCAGGCTTCTGGCAGATTTTGGCAGATGAGATTCTGCTGAAACGTTGCTACAACTTTAAAAGCACCACTACTATGACGTGGCAAAATACCCGAACAAAGCTGAATGCCATACATGTAAGTACCCACGAAAACTTAAGAAAAAAAATATATATAAATAAAATTCTTCTTCTTCTTCTTCTTCTTCTTCTTCTTCTTCTTCTTCTTCTTCTTCTTCTTCTTCTTCTTCTTCTTCTTCTTCTTCTTCTTCTTCTTCTTCTTCATCATCATCATCATCATTATTATATCTATGAGAGCTTCCTCTGTCTTTTAAATTCCTCTAGTCTTATGTACGTTATAAATGATTCTTTAGAAAAAACTCTCTGCCCGAAGGTGTTAGAGGAAGAGGAAGCTGGTCCAGACAACAAGGAACGCCACGGGCCCTAAGGCAAAAGCAGGGCCTAACCAGACTGCCTTCCCAGGCAACCCTGGGCGGGAGTGGTGGGAATCAAACCGCGCCAGCTAAGGCAGGCCGCGGAAGAAGCCAACAAGGGAGGCAGAGAACTGGCCTCCAACGAAAGAAAAACAGGCAATAGCTGAGTTAAACGGAATCTGAGCAGGCCAGCCGGTCCTGCTGCTTGATTCCAAGCACGCTGCAGCTATCGGAAACATAAGAGAAATTCAAAATGGCGCCCGGCCACGAGATGGCGCTTAAAATGGCGTCTGCCTGCTATGTGGGCTTACGGGCTCCAGCAGCGGTGAGAAAACAGCTCTCCAGGACAAGGCAAAGGTCCCCAGGGGGAAGGCAAGCAAGGAGAGCCAGCAACCTTCGGACAGAGAAGGAAAACGGCATTCGGGTGGGGGTGGGGGGACGGAGCGGAACGATGCAGGCAATAAAAATCAACAGAGAAAAAACGGCAGAAGGCAATGGAGAAAGAATGGGGGAGGTAGCCTGGAAAACTGGCTAGCCTTCTCCCTGGCCCTCCCTGGGGCTAAAGGCTCCAGGGGAATTTAGGATCCCAAACAACTACTGCGCAGGGCTAAGGAATTAGTATAAATTAAATACAACCTGAAAAGAGAAAAACAATCCAAATACTGTCTTGAAACGGCCAAGAGAGGAGAAAAAAACACTGCCTACTCTGCTAGAGGCTGAGCATAAACTGGGGGAATGCTCCAATGGAGGCACATGACGGAGGGAGGAGCGTTCCTCAAGAATTAACTCAGCCTACAAGAGCAGAAGACTGAAGCACCACCCACTCTCTGGGTGCTCCTCGCAGCTCTAAGGAGAATACCTGGCATTGCAGTGGGCAGACAGCAATGCTGATTTCTTTGTTGCCAAATTGTGGTAAAGAGAAATTACAGAGGCAAATTTTTTCATACCATCATAGATGTCAGGCTCCAAAACTCAAGAAAGACATCTTGAAGTTCTGCTAAGCAGTTTCCTTTATTGTGCCTCACTGTTGATAGAAATCTTGACAAACTAAAAGAGACATCAAACATACTCTGAGACTCTCACACAAACTATATAAGCTTTTGCTTTTGTTCCTTTGGAATGTATTCCCTTCCTCCTGGGAATCAGAAGAGATCTTACTGTATAATTTACATATCAAAAAAACTGCTAAGTATATACTGAGTAATCCAACAGATTTCATGGATTACAACTTCAGGCTCCCATACCTGGTGCAAAATCAGAATATCAATTTTAAAAGTTTGAATGTTAGTTTTTAAAATTATTTCCCAGAATTTCCCCAAGATATTTTTTCCACTGTAGACCCAGGGTCGAACTCAAAAAGTTATTTTATGCTTTTTACAATATAGCCAACTGCGCAATTGCCAGAGCTATTTATGATGCCAATAGGAGGCTAATGGAGAAAGCAAAATGTACAAATTAAAATAAATGTTCAAACATTGTTTGTTGCAAAAGACTAGCTCCAATAATCTTTGCATGGTATCTATTAATTTTCTGAGATATACCGGTAGTTAACTAAAAAAAAACCTCCCAACAGTTGGTGTATTTGTGAGATAAAAACATCAACTGAAGTATGTTATTGTTAGGGTATGTCAATGCTGCAGGAGAAAGGAAGCTAAACAATCAGATGTGTGATAAAATATGTGAAAGCACAGCTTTCCCATTTTTCTCTAATTTTTGTAGCAGCAGAAACAAATATACAATCTGATAGCTTATGTATCAATTACATATATGCCAATATTCAAACTATACAGAAGAAATACTTTTATAATATATATCCTAATTACATTTGCCAGTGTAAGCTGTAATATCAGTATCATGCCTACATTTAAAAATATTGGTTAAGAGAAACCATTAACTTACTTTGCTGAAAAGGTATATACAACTAGGAAATTCTTAAGTCTACGTGAGGATAAAATATCATAAGTCCTGTCCCAATTTACAATCTAATAAATTCTAATAATAATAAAGGAACACAGAAACAGAAAAGGAGAAAAGAGAGATCAACAAGTTCAGACAACTATATTTTAGGGTAAAGCACGTAATACAAAACCTCAAAACTTGGGTCTGCTGATTTGCCTGGGGACCCAATGGGGAGATATCACACTGGAGCTGGTTAGTGCACTAGGAAGAAGATCCCACTTCCACTCTATTGCATTCTGAATCCTAACATCTGATTTCTGTTAATTTTTAATTTTTTTTGCTTTTATGATATTGTAAGCCACTCAGAATTGCTTGGTAGTGAAATGAAAAACAAACAAACAAACAAATAAACAAATAAATGAAATTTAGTTTTAATAGAAGAAAATATATGTGGATCAGGGCCGGTTTCGCGTGGCTTCGGGGCAGCAGGAATTCGCAACAGCTCGCGATTCCTGCTGTGCTAGCCGCCGAGGTACCCCCGATCCAGATGGGTCAGGGGGATATGGCTGCCCTGTAGGGACAGCTGAAGAGAGAGGGGAGTCGGACAGGGGGTTGGGGGTGTCGCAGACCCCCTCCTCCTCCGGAAAAACCCCTTTTTCCCAAGGTGGTGGAGCGGCGGTCAGCAATGGCCGCCACGAAGAAGCCAGCAACTAGGTAAGATTGCGCTGGAGGAAGTAAGAAGAGTGAAAGTGCTGTCTGAGCCGGGTCAAGTAACATCTTTCAAATTGGTTGGAACTGAGCTGTTTGAATTGCTGGAGGATACATTGTATCCCTAAGAAGATCGAAAGCGGCGGAGAAGCTGTTAAAGGGAACTTTTTTTTTTCTTCACTCTCCCACCCCATGGAAATAGCAGAAATGTTTGGACATATTGGACATTGAAAGTGAATTGTTTTGAGAGTTGAAGCTAAGGGACAAAAGGATTTTTGGACATTGAAAAACTTAAGAAATTGGAAAACCCTTGTTGGAGGTATGGATTTCTGATTATTTAAAATTGATATTGCAAGTGGGAAGGGAGAGGAAAAAAAATTGGAGCAGAAGCTGAAAAAGGAGGAGATTGCCTAGAATCCCAAAGAAAGGTATATGGTAATTGGACCTCTTTGATTAAACATTAACCCCAGAAAGAGAAAGAGAAGAAGGAAGAAAAGTATTAATTTTTGGAACTTTTTTTGAATTATTTTTGTTTAAAAATACTTGTGGTTGTTTTGGGAAAAGTTTCTCTTTTCATAATGGCATCGCTTGTGGATGAACTAAAGACTGAATATCAAAAATATAAAAAGGAAGATACTTTGGGCACTGTGTTTCAATTCTTAGAAATGGCGTTATGTACTTATGAAAAGTTGACTACGCAGCAGAAGGACTGGGACAAAGAAGAAGAGGAAGAAGAAGCCATCTTTGATGAACAATGGGTTCTTTCCGGGGAGGAGGAGAAAAAGGATAAGAAAAAGGGGATTTTAAGAATTATAAAAACAACCAAAGAAGAGAAAAATGAGCGGAAAGGTGGAGGCAAGGTTAGAAAGCAAAGGAAAAGGAAAATATATGTGGATCAGGGTTAAACTGTGGAATACTTGGCGTTCTCTGGGCTTGGTTGTTTGCTTGGAGATGTTTCGTTACCTGACTAGGTAACCTAATCTGTACCTAAGTGGGTGTAGGTTTATTACATTCATTAATTTATTTATTCACTTTAACTATTATACTATTTTTAGCACCTGTTCTTTCATATATTAATATGATAATTGATAAATTAATCCAATTCCAATCTGCACAAACCTAGGAGGAGATATTATTCACTTATGTTGTGGAGATACAGTTATTCTACATCAGTTCTAGGTTTTTTGCCAGTCTACTCCTGGGGATCAACTATCTAAATTTTCCTAAGACAAATAAGGTTGTCTCTCCCATCCAACTCTAGTTAATTACCAGGGGTGGGATTCAACCGGTATTACTACCGGTTCGGTGACTACGTTTTGCATAGACCCAAGGCGGGCGGGTGGGCGAAACAGCAGCGTATACAGAACTGGTTTGGTGTCTGCTGCTCTTCAGAGCTACCAATTCTTTAGAGCCAGGCAGAACCGGTAGTATCTCACCCGTGTTAATTACTCAATGTTGTTTTCTGCCAGCTGGTCAAAAAATAATAAATGAGTTATCACATTTTTTAAGGTTTCTTAAGTTTATAACCTTTTTAAAAAATGTTCCTATTCATTTTACAATTCAAAAAAGTTTGGCATTTATTTTATTTTTCTACACCTCTGACAAGTGAACTATATTTTGTTTATTATGTAGTCTATGAACATTTTAACATAATGTACATGTACTCTTAGTAGAACCAACAGTGTAGAGCAGGGGTGTCAAACACACATCGTCACAGCGGCATCACGTGACATATCGTGACTTCCCCCCCTTAGCTAAACTGGGCATTGGTGTGGCTAGTGTGCATCCGGCCTGCAGGCCACAAGTTTGACAGCCCTAGTGTAGAATAAACAAGATCTTCTCAGATGTCTTTTTGTTATAGGTAGTCCTCAATTTACAATCATTCATTTAGTGATCATTTGAAGTAACAATGGCACTAAAAAAAGTGACTTATGACTGTTTTCACACTTATGATGTTATGTGATCAAAACTCAGGCACTTGGAAACTGGTATGTATTTATGACACTTGCACTGTCCCATGGATATGTGATCACCATGACCTTTCCAGCCAGCTTCTCACAAGCAAAATCAATGGCAGGGATGCTGAATTAACGACTGTGTGAGTCACTTAAGAACTATAGAGATTCGTTGAACAACTAAAGCACAAAAGGTTGTACAATGGGACAAAACTCACTTAACAACTGCTCTGCTTACAAGTGGAAATTTTGGGCTCAACTGTGGTCGTAAGTTGAGGACTACCTATACTGATCTCAAATATAAGCATTTCCCCATGTTTTTGCATTTGCGTACCTTTTTAATGGATTTTAACCTTTACAATTACATGGGTTTCAAATTTTGTAACATTTAGTTGGTGTTATATATTAAATTGTCAAGAGTTTTAAATTCCCAAAAAGCGAAATACAAAAATTTGAACATCTGGATGGAACAGATTTAAATTAGAAACAATTCCAGGGGAAGTATAACAGCATTTTATTGTCAAAAAGGAACATATAGCTACCTAAGCCACAGACAACCTTGACTTACCATTAATTTTTCAATAGCTGCCTTTCTAGTTGCTTTTGTTCATAATATACTGGGTTCATTCTTCCTCAAATTTGTATACCTAACTTATCTCTAACTTTCATTCTTCAAATATCCATTGTGAGTTTGCTTTTCCATATAATTTCATCATTGATTTTAGGAAAACAATAGGATTAATTTTAAAAAATTGCAATATTTTTTTATTTTTCTATTTTAAAAATATCTCAGGTGAACAACGTGGTTCCAGGTTTTAACATTTCAATACAAATGTGACCATGATTACATACTCAGCTTTCATATCCAAATTCATATCATATTATTGCTTATTCCATTTTTCTTTAAATATTCTCATACATTATTTAACAATATTATCCATATTCTTATTCAATTTCTATATTAATTATACATTTTCTTACATCAGTCACGTTTGCAGGTTTTATCACATACTATTATTCCATTCAAAAATTTTGTCCTTTCAATGTCAATTCGAGCTTCCACCCTTTACCTTATACATTTTCCCCATTTTTACTCCTTTTAATCCATTATAAAAAGTTATAACAATGTAGCTATTTTTTAATTAACATTCTATATTAACAACAATGATCCCTTAACTACTATGAATTAGGTAGGCATGTATGCATGCATGTATATGTATGTATGTATGTATGTATCAGCCTCCCATCCTTCCGAGTTGGGTAAAATGAGGACCCAAATTGTTGGGGGCAATATGCTGACTCTGTAAACCGCTTTGAGAGGGCTGTAAAGCACTATAAAGCGGTATATAAGTCTAAATGCTATTGCTATTGCTATTGGTATGTATATATGTATGGATGTATGTATGTATGTAGGTATTCAGATTTCTTTATTCTATTCTATTTATCATATATTTATTCCAAAAACTTACATAATAAATTTATTTTCCCATTTTAATCTATCCGATAATTTTTAAAGGCTACTAGTAATTTATCTGTTTCAAGTGTCATACTCCCTTTTTACTTTATTCATTACATTATTAAATATTAATTCATATTCCTTTAGTAAATTCTTATTTCCATACCTATTTCAGATTAAATTGATATCTAGTTCAACAATAATTGTTAATGTAATATCAATTCTAATGTTTTCTATTTTTATGTCTATATTCTTAAATACCACAATACATTTCCATGCAGAATTTCTTTTCCTAATCACCTATCATCTTAATCCTCCTGACTATATAATTTCTTCTCATTTTAGCTTGCTTTCCCTTCGTTTCCCTTTTTTTCCTTATTATTTCTCTTAATTTCCTACTCCAGCTATTTGCTTTGTTCCCCCTCCCTCTTCTGATATTTCCTCTGCAATTTCCTCTTCTGTTTTTTCCTCTTTCTTCGTTTAACGTTCCAAGCAATTCCCCCTTTGTTTATCACATAAAACTTTAATTTTAACTCCTTTTTTATCCTGTCTTAATGTTTGTTGCTCCATTTATTCTTTAAAGCTTGACTCCTTCCCCTCTGGCTCTCTCTGTTTTTTAATTTGCGTCACCATTTCCAGCTTTTGTAGCGTAATACTCCATAGTTCCAAGCTTTCTTTCATCATTTCCTTCATGTTTTGCAGTTCCGACCTTATTTCCATAAATATTCCACTCATTTTGTACACTTTTTTCCTTCTTGATATTTATATCCAATCCAAATGTCTAGTAGTTTATTTCAACCAGAGTCTTTTATATTTTATTTGAACAATCAATGTCTATAAGCTTTTATTTCTCAGTTCTATTCAATTTGCTTCTTTTCAAACTTCTTTTCAAAACCAACAATCAATTCCAGGGTAAGATCTTCATATATCCGTTTACTATAATGTTTTAATGTTCCACTTTTCAGGGGGTTTGTTAGAATGAAATTCCTCTTGTTTCATTTCATGTTCCAGTCTTAAATATCCAATTTAATTCTTTTTAAATCCAAAGTCCACTTTCTTAATTATCCACTTTTCCTCTCTCTTGCTGCTTCTACAATCTTTAATAATAGCTCTTCCTTTTAATTCCGGGTTATTTTTTAATGTCCAAATATTTTGCCTGGTCCACACACTGTTCACAGCTTCACCGCTCCAGCACAACCTTATTTCCCAGTCAGTCTTCCGTCTTCAGGGTGGCCATTTAGACCATTGCTACAACCCATCTTTGAAGGGAGGGGAGATGCAGCTCCCATCAACCCAGCAGGCAGTCTCCCCCTTTTTCACCACCCCTACAAGGTGGCTCTGGACCTCCAAAAGGGAGAGCATGGGTCAAAGCCACACACAATCACAAATTCATATCAGTCTTCGATGGAAGTATCACTGGAAATTAGGATTAATTAACAATTGAATCTTTCTCTTTTGCATTATTTAATCAATTTTTAAAAGAGAAACACATTTATACAGATAGACTATCATTTTACTTTTAGACCATCGTACTATGTTATCCTATTCTTGATGCCCTTTGAAAGGACCACTCAATAGAAAATACTCAATAACCACAAGGTAGGTTTTTAGTGGACAAGGGCTGACGGGATGTCGCTGGGTGCATTAATAGTCAGATGAATGGGAATTGGTTTCAGGTACCTTCTTTAATGTAAGCAGTACATAAAATAATATAATTACAAATAACAATCAACTTTTAGAAAAAAAGTAGCATAAAATAGATAGAAAATAACGTAAATGTGGAAAATTATGTTATAAAGATTGCAAGAGTAGAGTAGAGTAGAGTAAATAGAATAATCAAGTTGGAAGGCACTTTGGAGGTCTTCTAGTCCAACTTCCTGCTTAGGCAGGAAACCTTTTACCATTTCAGACAAATGGTTATCCAATCTTTTCTTAAAAACTTCCAGTGTTGGAGCATTTACAATTTCTGGAGGCAAGCTGTTCCCTGTTTAATTGTTCTAATTGTCAAGAAATTTCTTCTTAGTTCTAGGTTGCTTCTCTCCTTGATCAGTTTCCATCCATTGCTTCTTGTCCTGCCCTCAGGTGCTTTGGAGAATAGCTTGACTCCCAAGCTATTCTCCAAAGCACATTTATTGCATTTTAAATATAATAAATTGCTTAAATTATGATGAATTTGGAATTTGGAGTGGAAGCGAGACAAGATTCTTCTAGTTTTGATTCCTCCCCATCAGCAAATATGGGTGGGCGATGGCTCAGTGGTTAAAATACTGGGCATGTCAGCTGGAAAGCTGACAGCCTGGGTTTGAGACACAAGTATCACATGATAGGGTGAGCTCCTATCTTTACCTAGTTCCTGCCAAAATAGCAGTTCCAAAGTATGCAAATGCGAGTAGATAGATAGATACCACTTCAATGGGGAGGAAACAGTGCTCTGTGACATCATGCTGGCCACATGACCATGGAAACATTGTCAAATAGTGCTGGCTTAATGTCCCTTCAAATGGAGATGACCCCTCCCCCTATAGTCAGTTACGACCAGCAATGTAAAATCCACAGGGACTCCTTTCCTTTTTTCTTTTCCATTAGCAAAACTTGCAGCTACCACCCCAATGATCAGACGAAAATAAACTAGTTACAAATTTGACAGAATTACAAATAGCTATATCTGTCCATCCTTATACAGATGAATGCTTTCTTATAAATAGAGGAATAAAAGCAAATATCTTTCTGATTCATAAATTACTTGGTGCCACTATGATTTATTTCCATTAGAAGATATTACATTGCTGCATAGCTCTTGGGTTCAACCATTTGACAGATGTGTTTTACAATTGTTGTCCTTACTTGTTAGTGTTCAACAGATATATTACACTAATTCATCTGAAAAATATAAATGATCAAGCTGACTACAGATAAGATGTAGGTTGGTATTAATTTTACCACTGGCTCCATGCTTCTAAAATCTTGTAATATAATCTCATGGTTTGGATAACTTTATAGCCCCATAAGAGGTTTATGATCTTGTGCAGACACTAACAAAAGATATTATAAAAAATGAGCCTGCAGCTGTTCTGAATTCATCCAGCACTTTTGTTATGTTTTTAAACTTTTCAATGTTTTCAAAGTATTACTTTGTATTCATTAAACTATAAGAGGAATATGTGTTACAAATATATTTATTAGTTAGCAACTCATTAGCAGTAAGCTTAGTTTTTATCCATAGTATCATAATGATAGGAAGTGTGGAACACAGAAGTGCAATTACAATATTTTAGGACTGCCAGACAAAGGGAAATAAACATTAGAAATCTAAAATTTATAATTAGAAGTCCTAAAATACAAATTAGGACCATAAATATTTTTTTTTGGGGGGGGGGGGCGTTAATTCCTTTCAACAAATACTCTAGAGTGACATCTTTATAAAAAGGATTATTCTATGCAGAGTTTACAATTTTATGAAAAATCATTTGCCCACTTTCATACTTGTTGAATGCCTGTATCAGTGAATATTATCAGAATGTCAATGGTGCTTGTCTTATTTCATAAACCAAATAATATCAACATATGGCTATTATAAAAATCACTGTGCCTTTAGAGTCAATAAATGATTGTAGCCATCTTCAACTGCAACAACTGCAATTCTCTTGTTTTAACTGATGATCAGTCTTTCATTGTGCTGGGTAGGAATTTCAGCTTACTTTTCCATTGCAAGTGCATTCAGCTAATACATTTGACATTTTTCTAGATTCATTTGTATTTTGGATGCTATCACAATAGTTATGTGAGATTTACAATTGAACTTTGACTTGTCCATTCCAAAAAGGGCGTTGGTACTTACCTGATATGGTCGTCCTCTGTGAGCTGTTCAGAGCATCCAGTGATGGAAGGTGCTTCAGTCCCTTCTAGGAAGGCTGGGCTTATACTTGAGGACATTCCTCTTCCTCCACAACACTCCTTCTTAGCCTCCCAGTTTTGCGAAGCCAAGATATTGATACCCTATATGCTTAAGCCTATGTAATAACCCTGGCCGGAACAGACCCCCTACCAGACGGAATAAAAGGGAGGGACTGGATCCTCCTCAAAGCTCACAGAGAACGGGCATATCAGGTAAGTACCAACACCCTTTCTCCCATGAGCCGTTCAGAGCATCCAGTGATGGGACATACCAAAGCTTGGCGCTATCCTAATGGAGGGACTCCGTCTGGGTTGCAGACCTAACTGTCTCTGAAATAACTTGCTGCAAAACTCGCCTACCAAATGAAGTCTCAGCAGAAGCAAATATGTCAATTTTATAATTTCTAATAAATGGAGATGGAGAAGCCCAGATTACAGCTCAGCAAATCTCCTCTATTGTAGCTTGGGTCGCCCAAGCTGCTGTGGTGGCTGCACTCCTGGTGGAGTGAGCAGTAATGGCTTGGGGCACTGGAATCGAGTGAGAGTCATACGACTTAGCGATGGTGGCCCTTAGCCATCTACCTATGGTAGAGAGTGAAACCTTGCGCCCCAGGGTGTTAGGCTGAAAGGACAGGAAGAGGGCTTCTGTCTTTTGGAGGGCGCCATGCACTCTATGTAAATGCGTAAGGCTCTTCTTATGTCCAAGCGGTGCCATTGGTGTTCGAGCCTGTGTGACTGACGTGAGCAAAAATTTGGGAGCACCAGCTCTTGAGCTCTATGGAATGCCAAATTAACTTTTGGAATGAAGGAAGGATCTGGTCTGAGAACCACTCTATCTGAATGGAAAATGCAGAGATCTTTGCGCACTGATAATGTAGCTAGTTTGGAGATTCTTCGGGCAGATGCAATTGCTATCAGCAAAACTACCTTGTAGGTTAGAAATTGAAGCATCGCGGTCCTTAGTGGCTCGAAGGGACCTGTAGTAAGGGCCAATAGTACTTTATTTAAGTCCCAAGTTGGATATTGTGGCACTACGGGGGGCCTCAAGTTCTCTAGTAGATGTGCTATGGCTGTGTCCATGAGAAACCCTTTTTTCTGTGTCCCTGGAAATTGGGGACTTCATAAAAAAAATCGGGGGTGGGTGGGGGTGGAGCGGAATTCCAGTGCCAGATCAAATCGTACTGTGTTCCTGACCCATGCGTCAGTGATGGAGGCGTCCCATTGGTCGGCAAATCTTTTTAGGCGACCGCCAATGGGAATCTCATTGTGGTCATTACTTGGACCTGCGGAGGGGCCTAGATCCTGTTCCTCAAAATTGTCTCCTAGGATGGAGTCCCCTTCTATATCTGATCCCAGGTTCAATTCTATTCATCTGTTGTCTGAATCCAGGCTGTCTTTGAAATCTTGGATAGTAGGGTTGGTAGAAGGGGCGAAAGGAACCCCTACAAAAGGGCTATGGTGATCTGGACTCTGGTCGATAAAAAAAAGAGAAGAATTTTCTTTTTGGTTCTGGTTTCAATTAGGAGGGGTTCAAGCACACTACCGAATAGTTTGTTCTCCGCGATGGGAGCTGAGGCAAGCCGCCACTTGTGCTTGATGTCTGCCTGCCAATGCCTGAGCCAAAGTAACCTTCTAGCCGTAATTTGGGAAGCAATGGCCCTAGAGAAAAATTTAATTACATTGAAGGTAGCGTCTGCTGAAAACTCTGTAGCAGCGATTAATTTAGCCACATCTTGATGTTTGAGGCTGGAATGGTATCGCTCAAGTGGCGGAGCCATCTGAGAGATGATCTGGTGAAAAAAGGAGGCAGCTGTGGCCACTCTGTTGGCCCATGCATCCAAGACGTGTGCCCTGCAGAGGGCTAGTTCCGCCCTCTTTTCCTCAGGCTTGAGAGTCTCTTCAGCTTCACTTGGGATGGCTGAAGAAGATGCAAGCACAATGATAGACCCGTCCACTTCCGGAGTGTTTAGAAATTTAGAGAACTTGGGTACCAAATTATAGTATTTTTTATCATGTCCTGTGGGAGCGGGATATGAGGCTGCTGCAGCCCATTGTTTTTGTGCTAAATTGGAAAACGTGTGGCACAGGGATAACCTCTGCCTCAGTGACTGGTTGAGAGAATATGAGCTCCTCTGCTTCCCCTACAGTATTTGGTGGGGGAGGGATACCTGTATTATCCAGCCGTGCGGTGTTCTTGGCCTTAAACAGCAGGGATTTAAATAATTGTGGGTGGAATAATCCTGTAAATATGGGGAGGTCAGGTGAGAGGCCTTCATAGTCAGATTGGGCATTGGTCGTTACCTGACACGCCATTTCTCTTGAGCCGTGAGGATCATCCAGAGAGTAGGAGGTGTTTCAGTCTGCGTCGTTGAAGGCTGAGCTTAATTACTGAGGAACGCTCCGTCCTCCATCATGTGTCTCCCTTGCATTCCCCAGTTTATGTGAAGTCAAGAGTGAAGAGAAGATCGTGCTCTCATCCTACTATGCTACAAGGTTCATTGGCCGAAACAAGACCTCACCATACGGTGAAATACTAAGGGTGGGCTGGATGATCCTCACGGCTCAAGAGAAATGGCGTGTCAGGTAAGGACAAACGCCTATTCTCCTTAGAGCTGTTCGGATCATCCAGAGAGTGGGACATACCAAAGTTTGGCTGTCCTACCGGAGGGACTCCATCTGGTCCGGTAGTCTCCGTGGTTCCTTGAGGACTCGCTGGAGGACTCATCTACCAAACGAAGCCTCCACCGAGGCAAATATGTCGATCTTATAGTGTCTAATGAAGGGAGATGGGGAGGCCCAGGTGGCCGCCCGACAAATATCAGCAATTGGAGCTTGGGTGGCCCAAGCTGCCGAGGTGGCTGCACTTCTGGTGGAATGTGCTGTTATTCCACTGCATATCGGCAGAGCCTGAGACAAATAAGCTTTGGAGATAGTAGCTCTAATCCAGCAACCTATAGTTGAAGGGGACACTTTGTGGCCTAATGATTTGGGTTGAAAGGAAAGGAATAGGGATTCGGACCTCCTGAAGGGTTGGGTGCACTTAATGTAAATGCGGAGGGCCCGTCTCACATCCAGGGTGTGCCAAAGCTTCTCCCTTTTCCGCGAGGGATTGGGACAGAAGTTCGGAAGTGTGAGTTCCTATGCCCTGTGGAAGGCTGAGTTGGCCTTGGACAAGAAGGTGGGGTCTGGCCGGAGAACCACCTGGTCGGCATGGAAGATGCAAAGGTCCTTCCTCACCAGCAAGACTGCTATCTCCAATATTCGGCGAGCCGAAGTAATGGCCACCAGGAACACAACTTTGAATGTGAAGAACTGGAGTGAGGATTCCCTGAGAGGCTTAAAGGGATGTTTGGTAAGGGACACAAGGACCTTATTGAGGTCCCAGGTAGGCTATCGGTGTACGGTTGGGGGACACAAGTTAATGGCTCCTCTGAGGAATGCCCTAATGCAAGGGTGAAGGGAAAGGGAACCCAGATTGTCACAAACAATGACAGTTGAGAGGGCTGCGACCTGACGCCTCAGGGTGTTCAGGGAAAGACCTTTCCTCAGACCCTCTTGGAGGAATTCCAACACTTGAGCGATGGAGGGTGAAAGCGGGTTGACCTGGAAACTATGGCACCAATTGCAGAAACTATTCCAAGTGGCATTGTATATTCGGGTTGTTGAGGGCCACCTGGCGGCTAAAACGGTATTAATAACCTGGTCAGAAAACTGCTCCTTTCTTAGACGTTCCCACTCAACCTCCAAACGGCAAATTGGAGCCACTGAGGATCTGGGTGTTGGAGGGGCCCCTGAGAAAGGGATATCCTGTTCGGGGGGATTTTCAAGGGAGGGGCCACCGATAAGTTGCGGAGGTCCGCAAACCATGGGCGTCTGGGCCAGTAGGGTGCCACTAGAATCAACTCTGCTTTTTCGGAGATGAGCTTCTGGATGACTCTGGGGACCAGGGCTAATGGAGGGAATGCATATGGAAGCCCTGTTGGCCAGGGGCAACGAAGGGCATTGTGATTCTCGGCCCCGTGGGAGGGGTACCTCGAGAAAAACCTGGGGAGTTGTGTGTTGAGGGGGGATGTGAAGAGGTCTACTGACGGGAGACTGAACATCATGGTCGCCTCCCTGAACAGTGACGGGTGGATGCGCCACTCGGACTGGTCCACCATGGTCCTGCTCAGCCAGTCCGCTTGGGTGTTTGAGTCCCCTGAGATGTGTTCGGCTTTGAGGGAGAGGAGATTGCGCTCTGCGCAACGGCAGAGACACTCGGTCTCTCTCATCAAGTGTATGGACTGGGTGCCCCCTTGTCAGTTGATGTAAGCCTTGGCGGTGACGTTGTCCATGAGTATAAGGACATGCCGCCCGCATACCTGAGGGAAAAAGGTGCACAGGGCCAGGTGGATGGCGCAGATTCCAACCAGTTTATACTGCATGCCCGTTCTACCTGTGACCATCTGCCCTATGTCGAGAGCGAGTGGATGTGAGCGTCCCATCTGGACAGGCTGGCGTCTCTGGTGATGATGAGGCGTTGGGGCTCCTTGAAGCACTGACCCTTGTTGATGGTGGGACTGGTCCACCAGAGGAGAGACGTGAGGACCCTTGACCGTGGCCTTTGAATTGCTTCTGCCGGTCCTTTGGAATGGGAGCAGGAACCACTGTAGGGATCTGGTGTGTAAACGGGCCCAGGTAACAATGGAGATACATGAGACCAGTTTACCTAGTAATTTAGACAATTCTAAAAGTGTTACCTTTCTTGACCGTCTGATATGTTTGACGGTTTCCTGGATGCTATGGAATCTTTCTGAGGAGAGGAAAAGCTTTCCCTGAACTGAGTCAATGACAGACCCCAAATGGGTGAGCTGTGTAAATGGTAACAGTTGGCTCTTTTGCCAGTTTACTAGGAACCCATGTTCTTGGAGGGCAGAGAGAGTAGCTCTGATATCCTTCTCTGCTTGGAGTCTGGAGTGAGACAGGATGAGGATGTCATCCAGGTAACAGTGGAGACGAACCGGGAGGTCCCTGAGATGGGCCGCCAGAGCCGCGAGGACCTTAGTGAAGGTCCTCGGGACAGAGGCCAACCCAAAGGGAAGGGCCACATATTGGAAGTGGCGGTGGTTGTAGCAGAACCTGAGGAATTTGGAATGGGAGGGCCGGATTGGGATGTGAAAATACGCCTCTGAAAGGTCTATAGAGGATAGCCAGTCCCCCTGCCTGATGCCCAGTAGAATGGACTGTAGGGTGTGCATCTTGAACCTGCGGTAGATCAGGTAATGGTTAAGGCGTTTCAGGTCTAGAATAGCCCTCCATTCACCTGAATATTTGGGGACCACGAAGAGGTGGGAGTAAAACCCCTGCCCCTGCTGGGATGGTGGGACGGGTTGTATGGCCTGTATGTTGAGGAGATGATGGATAGCTGAATCCATTAAATTGCGTTTGGTGGGATCCCTCGAGGGGGGATGCCATAAAAAAGTCAGAGGGGGCGCGCTGGAATTCAAGCGCGAGACTGAGTCTGATGGTGTCCCGGACCCAGGCATCAGAGGTGGAGGAGTCCCATCGGTCGGCAAAATGCTTGAGGCGTCCGCCGATGTGAAGGGAGGGATGGGATCTATCTGGTGCGCTGGAAGGGCTTCCCTCCTGGACTCCTGAAGGGACGCCTGTAGCTGCTGCCTCTCCTGTTTCTGTCGCCCGGATCGGCGCTATCCTGGGGCTGGAATGGCTGAAAGGAGGGGGATCTAGGATACCTGGGCGGGAAAAGTAACTGGTAGAAAGGTCGGGAGGAGCCTCTCCGAAAAGGCTGAGGGGTTCTTGACTCTGGCCTCCGAAAAAGGGGAGGAAGAAATTTTTTCTTGCTCTGGGTTTTGGATAGCAATGGCTCCAGGGCGGTGCCAAATAGTTTGTCCCCCTTAATGGGGGCAGTGGCCAACTTAACCTTGTTTTTTACGTCCGCCTGCCAGTGTTTGAGCAGAGCAGGTGGCGAGCTGTAACATGAGAGGTTATTGCTCGGGTGGAGAACTTAACCGCGTGGTAGGTGGTGTCGGCCGAGAATTCTGCCGCGGCCGTCAACTTTGCGATGTCCTGATGTGCCCTTGTGTTAGAGGGGGGAACATGCTGTTTCAGTTGGCAGAGCCACCGGATCGAAGACCTAATGGCCCAGGTGTCAGCTTGATGAGCCCTACGTGAAGCCAGTTCGGACCTCTTGTCCTCGGGTTTCAGAGCCTCCAGGGGATCACTGGGGGAGGAAGAGGATGCTAAGCCAACAATGGGCTCATCTACCTCAAGAGTGTTAAGCAGGTTGCAGAAGCTTGACTCGAGGTTGAAGAACCTCTTGTCCTGGCTGGATGGGGCAGGAGGGGCCCTTGTAGAGTCCAACTGGTTTGAGACTAGGTCGTGAATATGGATGGGGCCGGAATAACCTCCGCTTCAACCATGGGCTGTCTAAAAATGGCGTCCTCTTGTCCCTCCGCCGGAGAAGGGAGAGCCGAGGGGGACTGTACAGGCAGGCCAGATATGTTCTTGGCCTTAAATAGAAGCGATTTAAACATGTGTGACTTGAACAGACCCACAAAGGTGGGTTGATCGGGAGTGAGGCCCTCGTCCTCAGACATGTCCCCAACCATAGGGTCTATCTCCGATAGGGGCTCCCCTTGGTGTGTAGACCCCCATTCAAATTCCTCCTCCTCCCTGAACTGATCCAGGTCCTCTATGGCCTTCTCCAGTTCCCTTTCTGGGAGAGGACTGTCCCCCTGTAAAGGTACCTGACCATGAGGAAGGTCCGATCTAGGTGAGGACCTGACTGATGGCGGTCGTGTTCGGGCGCCATCGAGGAGGGACCGGACCTGGACATCTGTTGAAGGCCCTCTACTATCCCCTGGCGGATAGCCCGCTCCATCCATGCCTGCATGTAAGCAAGGATCTCAACTGTGGCGGCCTCCTCCTGGCACAGACCTGTGGCCATGGGCGTGAATGTAGCTTCGGGCGTCCGTCTGGTCGTTGGTCCGGGGACCTGGCATCCCTGGGATGAGCTGCGCCAAGAGAGGGAAGAGCAATCTGGAGGAGGGGGGGTGTCTGGAGGTAGAAGGAATGGAGGGTGGGAGGGCTGGAGGCACCGGTTGTACCTCTCTAGATCGCCTGTCAAATTCTTTCTCCAGTGCCCTATGACGTCTTAGGGCGTCCCTCTGAGAAGCTTTGGAAGGTTCTTTAGAAGCTTCCTTAGCCTGTCTGCGCAGGTGGTAGGATTTAGATCTGGCCTTCAAAGAAGGGCCTTTAGCGGAATTGTCATCTGCCATTATGGAAGAAAGGACTGTAATATAAATCTAAAGGCGGTTGGCTCGCCAAGGGTTCAACCTACAACAAGGCCGGGTGTCCTTTCAGCTGGCCCGCGCCCCCTTTTGGAATTTAGATGTATACAATCTATAACCTTATTATTGTTATAATTATTAATATATATACGTATGCATACAATTAAGGTATCTCATCCAATTAGGATTGATAGAGTTATAATCATATATCAATTATATATATACATATATATATATATCTGAAACCACTGTAAAAGTCTGACTCACAGACGAACACTATACGGAAGCCTGATGATGGCAGATGAGATTCTGCTGAAACGTTGCTACAACTTTAAAAGCATCACTACTATGACGTGGGAAAATACCCGAACAAAGCTGAATGCCATACATGTAAGTACCCGCGAAAACTTAAGAAAACATATATTATATACATATATATTAATTAATTATTTATCTATTTATTAATATTGTTTATTATTATTATTATTATTATTATTATTATTATTATTATTATTATTATTATTATTATTATTATTATTTTGACAAATATTTAACTCGGGGACCTGTTCGGTGCTCCCAGGAGGGAGTGGCCCCAGAGGTTGCTGTTAAATATCTCCAATTCGCCAAATGAAATGCTTGAGGCTGGAATGAGGCCTCTGGCAGCTGGAGCTCCCAGGCAACAACTGGGAGGGATAGGCTGCAGTTTCCTGCCCTGAGCGTGCTGCAGAAAGCCAACAAGTTGCCAAATATACTGAATGCACAGTAGCTCTCACAGGCTGGAAGGCCTGTGACTAGATCTAGCCTCTTCGCAGCCCAATGAGGCCTTTAAAAATGGCGCCCGACACACAGCGGCGCCCAAAATGGCGGTTGCCCATGATCTCTTATCAACGGGCCGCTCAGAGCAATTAAAAGCCTCTCCAGCACGTCTGGAGTCCGAGAGAGATAGTCAGGTAAATTTTCACCCCTTTCTGGGGCGATCGGTGTTTACAGTAGGGGGGAACACCAGCTGCACTTATCAGTGCGATCGAATGAAGCCGCTACGAGTGTGGCGTGGAGAGACGGCAGGAAGAAGGTCCGAATGTGGGGGGAGGGATTGGCGCCAGAGTGTGAAAGCCGCCCGCTCTTTATCCCCCCTGGGGGTGAAAAACACGCTCCCCTGCTAAGCCACTAATCCAAATGTGCAGAGGCTAAGGAAGAACGAGGCAAACAATAAGCAAACCTGAAGAAATAAGGAATTCTGCTGAAGTAGGAAGTTCTTGAATCAGCCAAGGAGTGGGAAATACACAGCCTACTCTCACGAAGGCTGAGCATAAACTGGGGAATGCAAGGGAGACACGTGATGGAGGGCGGAGTGTTCCTCAGTAATTAAGCTCAGCCTTCAACGACGTAGACTGAAGCACCTCCCATTCTCTGGATGATCCGAACGGCTCTAAGGAGAAATCCCCCTTTCTAGCGGATCCACCTTTGACAATACTTGGTCAACGGTGAGTACCGACCCCTCCTCCATTGGATCCATTGGATCCCCTTGATCTCCCATATCCTGTGTGTACTGAGGGTCTCTGACAGTGGGCAATAATAGTTCTGCGGGGGGGTGTACCTGATGAAGATGTGGATCCGTGATGTCCAGAGATCGTTCAGAAAGAGATCCTCAAACCGAAGCTGAGGGTGTTTGTCCTGCCTGAATAGCCTGTTGAACAGCTGCTGATATGACCTTCTGGATAGCTAGCTTCATCCACGCCCTCTTATTGGCAGGGATTTCCTCTGGAAGTTTCTCCTCTTGTCTGAGGCCAGCTGCAGTTGGAGTAAATGTTGCCTCTGGGCCCTCCTTGGGGAGGGAATGTTAGAAAGAGCCTCCTGGGGAGGTTGTATTGATATGCTGCTCCTTCTGGATAAATCCAGAGGGGCGGTTGGAGGGTTCTGGGCCAGTGAGATAGAGGGTATGATGAGTGGTGAAGAGGTGGGCTGTGCAGCTGCTCATGTACGTTTTTCCACCTGCCTTTCTAATGCCTGATGGCATCTGCGTGCATCTTTCTCTGCTGCCTTAGAGGTCTTTTTGGGCTCCATGGACTTATCACTATTTTTAGCAGTTAGTCTAGATCTGGAGTTGTAGTTGCTGGCCATAGTAATGCCTTTGATAGCTGTTAGGAATAACAAGGTTACCTAACGTAGTTTGGGTAAAATAATATATATAAACTATGATAGTAAATTTAAGTGTGTGTCACTTTAAACAGCAAAGCATGTAATTTTGGGTGCGGTTGTAAAACCACCATAAGAGGGAGCAAGAGAACTTGATTGATTGCTGGCTTACTGAATTGCTTGCTGACAATGATGGATTGATGGTTCCCTGCTTTTGCTGAAGGAAGAAAGGAGGTTTGATATTCTTCATATCTCTACTGTGAGAAGATATATTACTGGACTGATATTTGTAAGTTTACTGACCTCTTTTTCGACACTGGACTTTGCAACTGAATAATCCCCAGATGGACTGAACTAGTGAATGATATATGGACTGTTTGACTATGCTAAAAATCTTACTGGAATAAACTATTTAACTAGCACAGTGTATCTGTTTTATTGAGTGTAAGCTACAAAAACATTTATCTCAAATATTTTGCCTGCCTGCCTGCCTGCCGTGCAGATTCTGCTAGGGTGTATCCCTAACAATAGCAATGGAAAGAGGCTATGAAATTAGGTGGCTGGAACACCTAGGGGCCTGCTCCCTTAAGGGACAGGGGATCCTGGAATAAATAGTTCCCCGATGCCTTTAGCAAATGTTTTCTCCTTGTTCTGTTTTGCTTTGTTATCTATCTATCTACCTACCTGTCTATCTATCTTTTAATAACTTAAAGATTTGTAGAATTTAAGTCAATCAAATCAATTTTTGAATAAAGCACTTGTAATATCAAATATGGAAACCAGAACACCCCCCTCCAGACCTGGCACCTATATGAGGGCACAGAGGTCTGTAACTGATAATTAGATCAGTTTAGCTGCACTTATTGCCTGTGGAATCTAGCAGTTCAAGTCCTCTATCATCCAGTGGACTGGCGGTAGGGACTCCCCCTTCCCAGGTCCCCAAAAAGGGAAACCTTGTTGGGTCACTTGACTCACAGACAGTAACAATTACTCAGCAAATTTAACAACGTGGCCCCTAAAATGCTGGCTGCCTCATGGCAGAATGAAAACTAGAGCACCTATCACCGCCCAGCCTGCTGAAAGCAAAACCGCTCAGCGGGAAGGTGCAGGGGCTAATTCCCTGCCCTGTTCTGCGGGGAAAACCTCATAATAAAAAGGAAAAAAAGGCTGCACTTTTAAATGGAAGCTTCAAACCTTGAAGGGACAGAGTGTTTACTCAGCCGGCCGGGAGATCGGAGAGATAAGCCTCCTTGTTTAGAAGTTTAAGGCAGCATGTCTCTGAAAGGAGAGGCTTTTAGCCTCAGGGCAGATTGGAAAGATAAGCCTCCCTGTTTATGAGGCTTTAGCCTTGGGAGGCTGGAATGTAAAAACAAAACAAAACAAAAAACCAAGCGAAATTACTTTTGGAGGTTGCCAGGGGGGTGGTTGGTGACAGAAACTATGGTATTATCTAACCTGAGAAATAAATCAGCTAAATCAGCTAAATCGCCAGTGTTCTGTTCTGACCAGGAAAACAATAACACAACCTGTCTGAAGAAAGGCTGAGCTAAAACTGGGGACGCTAAGGAGGAGTCTCGTGGAGGAGGAGGAGGACTGTCCTCAGGTTTAAGCCCAGCCTTCCTAGAAGGGACTGAAGCACCTTCCATCACTGGATGCTCTGAACAGCTCATGGGAGAATACTATTTTTTTCAAAGTCTTGCTTATGAGTAGTGGGATTCAGTGACCCACTACACTTCAGTTTCAACTGACAGATAAATGGACTGATACTCTCCTATTGAATTTTTAGACATGTAGTAGAATTCATGCTGTCCACATCTAAAAGCACCAAACTAAAACACCACCAACTCCATACTTGATATTTGTGATCATGTTTGGATTCTGCTATACATAATAATGCTCACCTAGCCTGAAAAGTTATACTTTTAAACAGTTCCATTTAGTGTCTGTTTAAAAAACAGCAAAAGAAAGTTCATCAACTTTAAAAGCAATTTCCAACTTCCTATTGTCTACATAAGGGACATCCAAATATTTGAAGTTTTATTAACAGTACTCACATCCCTTGTAAGGCAACTCTATACTCCTCTACAGGTCTATGTTTAATGGGGATAGGGAGGCCAACTGTATTATACACACAAAAATTATTTTTATATTTTATATTACTATTTCTATTTGGTATCCTGATCATCTATTTTCATTTTACATAATATAGTAAGGAAGACAGGACAGAATCTGCCTTTCCAAATTTCAGGAAATTGTATGTGTGATAAACTGAATGACATACATTTACATCCTTTTATTTGTTTTTGAATGACCAGGATATTTTAAGTACCCTTATTAATTATAGTGTCCTCAGATCAAGATCAAGATTTCTCAAAAAAATTATTTCTATGGACAGAATATCTGACCAATAAAGTTCAAGACTAAGATATGTGATTTTTTTAATTATTTGATTTATAAAGCATTTCAGACTTTATTATTTGAAATTTAGAAATTCTGGAATTGAAAACAGCACTAGCTGCAATTTTGTAATTCATGTCGAGTATGAAGAAATTCGGAAACAGAAGTGATTAGTATCTGAAAAGACAGAAGAAAAAGAACACATAAAATTGCAGCAGTTCTCATCATTCCAAAATGCAAATTTTGGCCTAGATTTGGAATCCTTTCTACAGTTTCTATAGTTCTGTGTATTTTGAAAAGTATCTTCTGGTGTTGATATTTAAATTTTTCTCTAGGTAGGTATCTTTACCTGATCTGATATAAAAGCTTTTTATGCTTGATACTTCAGGATAAAATTTAAGTTTAAATTGTGGGGTTTTGTAGAGGTTTTGTAGAAATGGTTATCACCAAATGGAAACTGAACGCATATCAGAAGATAAGTCAGTTTTCAGATAAAACTCTTTAGACAAAATATGAGATCTGAAATTAGCATCTTGAAATAGTTCAAGAGTTGAGCTCCTGTGATTCAAGTTGGCCTTGTATAGGACAGAATAAGAGGCCAAGTTTACAGCTTCCAGCATAAATTGACAGAAAAAAAAAGTTTTGATGTTAAAAAACTTGAAGACTTTGCTAGACATCAACATTTTCTCCTGGTGAAATTTGTTCACCTATAAGAGTGCCATGTTTCAAATATTCCAAGAACCAGCAAATCAACTCAGCAGAACTCATGAGGTATTTTTCCGGATCTGCTGCATTTAATAACCTAGAAAACTCTGTTAAGATTCAAAATTATGTGCGCATGGAAGGTAAGGATGACTGCAAGTGACTACTAGCTTCTTAAAATTATAAGACGACAGCAAGAGAATATATATTTGCCATGAGGTTCATCACATGCAATGGAAGCTTAAAAATATTAACTACTAAGATGTTTTTAGTGGCCTAGTATAAATTACCATCCAATTTGCAAGTCTAAGATAACACTAATGAGAACATAAACTAGGATTCTCATTAAACAAGAATCATAGATTTTGGTGCTTCCTTCAAAGTAAAGTCTTAAAGGGATGGAGCTCTTGAGAAATTCAGTAAAACAACCAATTCTGTAACTTGTATGTGTCCTTGGTTTAGAGCCAAGGGAACAGTTAATCTTATTTGGAGACTCAGAGTCAAGTAAAATTTTGAGTAGGCACTGGGCATACTTCCAAAATATTACACATATATAACGTAATTTTTGTAAAAAAATATGCCCATGCTGCTATTTGTGCATATCAATGGAAATTATACTGGATAATGTCTTCTGGAACAGTTGACTGGTTTTGTTAGGACATTATTACAATATGATTTAGAACTTTTTTGAAACTGTATATGTGTGTGTGTGCGCACATGTGCATTCATTCAACATTTCAGGACTTGGAAGATTTAAATCCAGAACACAGAAGACACAAAATAAATACAGCATAGTCAGTGGTGAGCTGCAAAAATTTTATCAACTGGTTCTCTGCCCTAATGGCTGGCTGGGTAGGCATGGCTGGGAGGACTCATGTGACTGAGTGACAGGCCATTTTGGGGGCCTATTTCAGCCATTTTTAAGATAGTTTTCAGGCTGTTTTTCTGGCCATTTTCAGGCCATTTTTCTGGCCATTTTTTGTCTGAAAAAAGGCTGAAAACAGCCCAATCAATGGGTGGGGCAGCCGGTGGTCCAGTTTGGCAGTTCTCTGAACCATGCAGAATTGGATCAACTGGTTTGGGTGAACCAGTCCGAACCAGCAGCAGCCCACCTCTGTGTATAGTATTAGTAACCTGAATTCTGAAATTGTGTCTTCAGTAATAACACACTTTTTGCAGCACTAGATTGTTATCAGGATTGGACTACATGCTAGTTACGACACGTTTGCCTATCACTGCAAAGATTTTAGTAAGACTTTTCATCCAGAAATTGACCAATCTCTAGTGGATTCCTTTGTTTTTACTCTACCAGCCTAAGCCAATTACTACAGCTTATGTTTTACTCCCTATTAATAGTATCTTACATTTTCCTTCACTGACTGCTTATGATTTCATCTCTTTTTTACTTATTTTTGCCCTTTGACTCTCTATTTGAGGCAGTCTATATGACAATCAGTGACAATCAGCAATCTGATAATTTCAGTTTAACCAGAGAATCATTAACCTTAGTCAAAAAGATTTACAGCATGTTCAGATCCTTTTTTTTAAACCTCAGCCAAACCTTTGATCCATACCCTGGTTTGACAAAGAGTAAACCTTAGCCAAAACATGGTAATTCTTGCCTACAAGAATGTACCTATGATGACTCTCCTTCCTATTTTTTTACTTTTACTTTTACTTTCTAAAAAGGTCTATAAGAAACTTTAAAATAAAAAAAACATAGTTATGCTCTTAATAACTGGATCAGAATCCAACAAGAAGTAGTCAACAAAAAAAAGTGCCTGTTCTGACAATATCTCAATTTTCATCCAAAACAATTGTTGGCAGCAGCAATCTAATTTCCCTTGGACTGGATTTTCTGTGGTTTACAAATCGCATCTGAAGGCACTGAACTTCCTTCTTAATTATTTTATGAACCGCTCTTTGATGGCCTTTATTTTTACCCCAGAAGTCCAAAAACTAACTGGAAAATAGCAAAGCTTCTGGTAAACATTTAGTCCTACCAGCATTCCTACAACATTATATGATGGGCATATGTACTTACTTCCCTCTTCACAGCCATAAATAATTTCTTATGTGTCCCCAAAGATGGATTTACTCTATTGTTATCCCTATTTACAAGAAATGTGTCAAAAGTGATCCAATATGTCCCCAATAATATTTTACATGCTAGATTTCTGTATTAACAAACTTCTGGACTAGATGTCTTCCAGAAACATTTTGGCCACAGGCAAACAAGCTTTAGGCTCCAAACTTTTAACCATGGATCAATATCATACTGCATACTGTAACTTAGCTGAGAAATATTACTGTCAGCCCAAAGATCATTTTCACGTACTTCATTGACTACAAGACAGCCTTCTATTGTGTTAATCACATTGAAGCTATGGAGAGCCCTGCAAGATCTGGAGCTACCAGTACATCTAGTCAAGTTGGTGCAAGCACTGTACACAAATCAGGAAACCATTGTGCAAACACCATACAGAGACACAAATTGGCTTAAGATTGCATTCTCTCCCCTTTCTTATTCAATCTATATGCCAAAATGATCATGAGGAAGCTAGATCTGGAATAATCAAAAATTGGAATAAAGATTGGAGAAAGAAACATCAACAATCTTCGACATGCTGATAATACAACTCTCTTCTCAGAAACCAAAGAAGGCCTGGAACATCTGATCAAGAAAATCAAAGAAAAAAGTGAGAATTTTGGTCTCTTTATGAACATTAAAAAGACCAAGTTCAGAACAACTGCAAGGAATGGAAATATCAAAATAGAAATTGATGGTAAAGTGATAGAATATATGGAAAAATTAACTTTCCTAGAATCACAAATAGCTCTAAGGGTTGAATGGAGCACAGAAATAAAATGTCGGATTGCACTGGGTCGTACAGCAATAATGAACATGAGCTAAATATGGAAAAGCAAGCACATCACTCTGGCAACCAAACATATTGTCAGGATTCCAAGTAACAAGCCCAACCCAATCAAACTCTGAGACCTGTAGTTTCCTCAAGATATGGATTTATTAGGAATGTCATATTGGCACAGCTGGTGAAAACCCGACTCTGAAAGACACAAGGTTTTCCCCACTCAAACTAAAGTCCAAAGTCTTGCTGCCAGGTCACACATCCATCACATGGTCCAACTAGGTCACAGTCCCAACTCCAGCTGGATTCAGTCCATGCCTTCCCAGCACCTGGTGAGAATGCCCTTGGTTCCCCCCCTCCACTTCCCACGGCTTCAACTACTATGGCAGCCCTGAAGTTGCTCCAATATGGCTTCAGGGCTGAAACATAGGTTAGCCCGTGCTATGGTGTTACCTATGTTGTGAAAGCTGGAGCTTAAAAAAGCAAGACAGGAGGAAAAATGACTTATTTGAGCTAAAAAAGGCTAATGTGTATTCCTTGGACAGCAAAGGTGACTAACAAGCAAGTACTAGAGTGCTGGACATGTCACTGGAAGACAATATCACAAAGCTGCATCTTACTTACTTGGGTCAGACCATCGGGAGAATTCACTGCAGAAAGCAATTATGTTTGGAAAAGCTAGCAATAAAAAGAAACCAAGGTGTCAAAGAACATGATGGCTAGTTACCATCAAAGTTAATGCCAGCCAGAACAAAGAAAAATTCGAAGTAGTAGTGCAAGATTGGAAGATGTGGTGAGACCTGGCCCATAGAATCATTAAGAATCGGACTGAATGGATAACATATCATTATATAGACTTTAGAGATCCAAAGACACCCTTTGATTTTGTTCTACAAAAATGCCTCTGGAGGAACAATAGTCTGCCATCTTCTTAAACTAATAAAGCTACCCATCACAGCACAACTATTAGCAAAGGTATTAAACAAGGCTGTAATTGCACCATTATTATTTAAGCTTTATATTAGCACTATTGATGGACATTTGCTAAACCAGAGTTCCATCCTTCCTGCCTTGCCCCCCCCCCATTCTCCTTCCATGATACAGCCAAAAGGTCAGTACCCCAAGTAGACCTTTAAAGATGCCTTAAAACTCTTTATCATTTTTCCGTTCAAGACATCACCATGAAATAAACTACAAAACAAAAAATATTGGTATTTTTTAGAAAGTACTTTAACACCCTAATTATATAGATCAGGAATATCAAACTCTCAACAACACATTGTTGTCACATGATTTCGCTAAAATGAGGGTGGGCGTGACACATCCAACCCGCAAGCTTGACACCCCTGTTATAGACAATCAACACTAGATTCATCTAGCAGGTAACTTGGCTCTTACTTACTAGGGTTGGCCTGTGGCCCTGATGGCAGCGTGCTATATGGTTGGTTGAGTGAGAGACAAAAGGCATCCACTGCTCTTGTTTTTAACCTTTATTTAAGTTTTTTTAATTTTAATGTTTTTTATATTTATGCTTATATGGCATTGTAAAATGCTCAGAGTCACTTTTGATAGTTAGATGGGTGGCATACTCAATGAATGAATAAATAAAATCCCTTAAATATCTAGATATCAGTTTTCAGTATTCTATCTGATAATCTATTCAAACAAAAGAGTTCTAGTAAAAGCCCCAAAACTGTTCCTTGCAAATGCTAAATTTGCACATTAATTTTGTAATAATTATGTCCCAGAAGCTATTAAAATATTTAAAGCTACAGCTCTGGGTTTGATGTTGTATGGCGCTCAGCTATGCATGTACAAGTTTAGTTCTAGTTTAGAAGTAATTCAAACAAAATACTTGCAAATCTTCCTACAAATTCCTTTTCAACTTTTAATGTTCTAACATAACTAGAATTAGGCTGTATTTCCCTTGGGACCTGATTTAAGATTTTGCTGTCTTAGATTCTGGCTGAAGCAAGTCTGTAGACCCATTTCATAGGCTGTCTTCCACCTTAAGACAAATTAATTATGTTCTGACATACTGCAGTCTAACCTTGTCAGCACTTCGTGCTGTGGGACTTAATAAAACCTTGGCTGAATTAAGCAGAGGATTTAGGATCTAGATATCTAAAAACAATAGAACCAAATATGTTACAGCACAACCGCACCTTTTCCCTAGATAGCTCTTTAATGCCTTCTATGTTACATTCAGAAGACTATTTACTTTGACCCAAATTGGTGTGCTACCTATTAGAGCAACAATTGGGATATATGCTTCCCATATGAAAGCAAAACTCGTTTCTATTCAGACTCAGAATTCGTGCTGTTCTCACATATGCTATTAAAATCTCCATTGTCCACCCAGTGGTGATCAAGCTTAATAATACCATTGTTAACATGATAGTTGCATTTGCGACATAGGCCATTATCCTTGTCCATCTATGTTTCCCACCAACTTTCCCAAAAGGCAAAACTAGAGATACAGTGAAAGTTGTCAGGATAGAGTGCATTAAAGCATTCTTCAAAGCTGCTATAACCACACGTTCTACCAAAGAAGCACTGGTCAGCTCCCATATCCCACTATTCATCCCTCATTGCCAAACCCAAAGGAAGTGGAGCATGAATCTAACCAACAAAGTGTTGTTCTTGTCACGTCTTCGGACCACATCCAATTTATACACAGAATATTGTGCAAATAACTCAATGGCTTCATTGTCTTCTCACCTTTCCCTAAGATGCACTACATTTGAATATTTATATCACTAAACATAATCCATGTTCATCCTTTTTAGGAAATAAAGTTCTCAATGTAGTATTTTGCCTTTCTGACCAAGATCTATTGTGAGCTTACTCATGGGAATGTTTGATGACCACTGAAACCTATTTGCTGTCCTCCAACAATTTTAGTGCCTTCCATACAGTGAGGGTTACCATCCATAAGAACAGGAAAATCAGGTATACATTTTTTGAGGTAATTCCCTGTTAAGAGAATGAGCGCATATAGGGAGATGTATAGAGAGTAGTGTTGGAATAATACACACAGAGCACACAGATACACTGTACAGTAAATGTAGGATTTTACTTCCAGAAAGGTTTAAGCAAAGTCCAAAATAAGCAATGATTAAGAAGGCAATGATCCATATGAATAGCAAAGTGGTTTCAAGTATTAACATTCCTCAGGGTGAAAACTACACCCGCACAATTATGGCATGCTGTTTTCAATTAGAGGGTCCATTAGAGGGTTTCTTTTTAAAGAAATAGCAGATACTAAGCTACTAGAAAGTATATTTTGTTAGAACTGGTACTGAGGTCCAGACTTTGAAAAATGATACATTAAACTTCAAATCAATATAAGAGGATGCAAAACACAGAGAAGAGAATACTAGGATAAAAGCATATACAGAAAAGAATAATTATATTTCCGATAAATTTTGAAGCCTTTCTATTTTTTTATTATGTGTCTCTAATTTTTGTAAGTATCTGACATAAGATTTAAACTTTAGAGATGATTCAGTGGTGATTAAAATAAACAACAGAAATACAATATTTCAAGAAGATGGATACAGTTCTGATAAATCAGCATTGGTCATACTCTCATCTACTTAAGTGTAGAAATTTAATGGTTTGGCAAAAGAGAAAAAGAAAATGTGTATTTCAGTAAATCAGAACAGTAAATTATACTCTGCATGTTTTTCAGTATGATAAAAGGCAGTATTCATTATATGATTCACAACAATCCAATTAATAACAAGCCTGCATTTACAATTCCATTTAATTGTGATTATATAGGAATGTTGGTGGGCTTTGCTCTGTGGTCACTTGTCCTAATTTTTTTTTTTTGGGGGGGGGGGAGATTTAAACATGCAAGAAGTCTTTATGTTTGATTGATTTAATGTCATGTGCAAATTGGGAATGCTGCTTTTCACTCTCAAGCTAGTCTGAATTTGTAAGCTGTAAACAGACATGGATTCTAAACAAACCTTGGCTCTCACAAGCAGAAGAAGCCAAGTGGGAGGTCAAACATCCCATGCTAGGACACAGTGTCTTAATGTCTAAGTTAATATTTGCTTTAGAGTAAACAACAAGTTGTAATTATCACCTTTGAAGAGGTATTAAACAAACAAACATACAAATAAACACTCCAGATAAATTAGAAAGGAGTAACTCTTCATATTTCAAAAGCTTCATTTGAGTTCATAAACATAAGCTGATCGTTATTATTTGGATAATAAAGATAAACACCCTTTGAGAAGTATTTAGAAAAGGAATTATTTTGTAACACATGGTCTATTTCAGAAGCATTAGCTAAATTTAATATTTTTTGGTACTGTATGTTTCTAATATCTGCTACAGTCAGAAAGGGCGTTGGTGCTCACCTGATACACCCATTCTCTGGGAACTGTGACAAGCATCCAGGTCAGGAAAGTGCTTCTATCTGTTGTCCAATAGGCTGAGCAAAATTCTGAGGACACTCCCCCTTGTCATTTGTCCCCAGTTTAGCGAAGTTGAAGTTGTAGATTACTCCGTTGTATTCTTTGTTGCTTATCGTCCTTGACCAGGATCAGACCCAGAACCAGACGTCCTTCTGGATGGGACTGGATGCTTGTCACAGCTCCCAGAGAATGGGGGTATCTGTTAAGCAGCAAAGCCCTTTCTGACTGTAGCAGATATTAGAAACATACCGTCCTAAAAATATATTAAATTTACATAATGCTTCTGAAATAGACCAATGCCCTTATTCCATGGAGCTGTTCTGAGCATCCAGGTCAGGGACATATCCAAGCTGGTAGGTCCTTATGGGAGGAACCCCATCTGGTCTGGAGTCTTCCTCACTGTGTGAACTCTTTGTAGGACATTGTCTGCCGAAGGCAGATTCCTCTCATACAAAAACATCCAGTTTGTAATGTCATATGAAAGGTGACGGTGATGACCATGTTGCTGCGCTGAAAAATTTCTGTGATAGAGGCTTGTGTCGCCCAAGCCACTGATGTGGCTGCACTTCTGGTAGAGTGTGCCATGATTCCTCTGGGCACCAGCAATGTCTGGAGTTCATACATCTTTGCAATGGTGGCTCTGAGCCACCTGCCCACTGTTGAAGCTGTAACTTTTCTCCCCAAGGTAGAGGGTTGGAAGGAGACAAAGAGGGCTTCTGTTTTCCCATGGTTAACAGTCCTATTTATATAAATGTGGAAGGCCCTAAGCACATCTAGGGCAAGCCGTTGTTTTTCTAATGCATGCACCGGTCTGGGGCAGAAGTTGGCAAGGATCAACTCCTACACTCGGTAGAAAGAAGAATTGACCTTGGGTAAAAAGGTTGGGTCTAGGAGAAGAACCACCCTATCCGAGTGGAAGACATAAAGGTCTTCCCTCATCAAGAGAGCGGCTAGCTCACATATTCTCCTGGTGGAGGTTATAGCCACCAGGAAAACTACCTTATAAGTTAGAAGGTGGAGACTGGTAGTTTTCAAGGGTTCAAAGGGTGGTTTGGTGAGCACTATGAGAACCTTATTCAAATCCCAAGTGGGGTATCTATGGACCACGGGAGGTCTTAAGTTAGTGGCCCCCTATAGGAAACGACGTACTCTCTGAGTGAGAGATTGTAAGTCACCACAGTAGAGGACTGAGGCTAGGGCTGCTATCTGTCTACACAGTGTATTTAGGGAGAGACCATTGTCTAATTCCCTCCTGTAGAAAGTTCAGTATATCTGCCACCAATGCTGAGGTGGGAATCTATCACCTTTTTGTCACACCACATGCAGAATATCTTCCAACTGGTGTTATAAATACGGATCATGGACGGATGTCTCACGGCTTGAATAGTTTTGATGACCTTGGTGGAGAGTTTCTCACCTTTCAGGAGTCTCCGCTCAAGCACCAGGTGGCCAGGTGGAGCCATTGAGGCTCTGGATGTTTAATAGGCCCCTGGCTGAGGGAGACTCTGTCCAAGGAAACCTCCAAGGATCAGTGGTTGAGAAGTCCATGAGATCAGCGAACCACGGGCATCTAGGCCAGTATGGTGCCAACAGAAGAATTTCTGCCCTCTCCTCTAACAGTTTTCTGATTACTCTGTGTATCAGAGGGAGTGGTGGGAATGCGTACAGGAGGCCCTGGGGTCAAGGACAGCGGAGAGCATTGACTCCCTCTGCCCCAAGGCAGGAACCTCGAGAAAAATCTTGGAAGTTTTGCATTGAGGGGTGAGGCAAAGAGGTCCAGGATCTGTTGGCCAAATCAATCCATTATGTCTCAGAAGAAACTCAGATGCAAGCACCATTCTAATTGGTTGATGGTGGCCCTGCTCAACCAATCTGCTTGAATGTTGCTCTGTCCGAGGTATGCTCTGCCTTGATGGACTGGAGAGTTGTCTCTGCCCAGTGGCAAAGTTTTTCCGCCTCCCTCATTAGGGACTTTGTATGACTCCCTGTCGATTTATGCGTGCTTTAGTGGCCATGTTGTCTGTGAGAAGGATGTTGTCCTCAAACTTCATGTTGGAACTTGCGAAGGGCCAGGTAGGCTGCCCTGAATTCCAGCCAATAGATGCTGCACTTTGTGTCTGCTGGAATCCAATGGCCTTGCACTACAAGAGACTGGCAATGAGCTCCCCAGTCATAGAGGCTGACGTTGGTTGTAATTGTCACTCGGTGTGGTTCTCTGAAGACCCTTGGCGATGTTCATAGAGGTCCACCAGCGAATTGAACAAAGGACCTTTCATGGGACTCGGATTTTGGTCATGGAATTGCTCCAGCCAGATCTCTGGAATGGGAGCAAGAACCATTGCAAAGTCCTGGCATGGAGACAGGCCCAAGGGACTATTGTGATACAGGAAATCATATTTCCCAAAAGTTGAGATAATTGGGCCGGGGCACTCATTTGAGTGTGCAAATGTGTCTGGATAATTCCCTGATGCTGTTCTTTCGGTTCTGCAAGAGAAAAACCTTGCTTGTCATTGTGTCGATGGTAGCGCCCAGATGTGGCAGTTGAGTGGTCGGCATGAGATGGCTTTTTTCCAGGTTGCCAGAAAAGCCATGGTCCCGAAGGACGCAGAGCATGATCCAGAGATCTATCTCTGCCTGCAAGTGGGACAAAGATTGTACTAAAATGTTGACCAAATAACACTGCAGACGAACCAGCATGCTCCTGAGATGTGCCGCTAGAACTGCCAGCACATTTGTGGAAGTCCGGGGGGGCCAAAGCTAGGTCGAATGGTAGGGCATAGTATTTGTAATGGCAGTTGGCATAACAAAATTGCAGGAATATTCCGTGTTATGGGGATGTAGATACGCCTCTGTCAGGTCCACTGAGGTAAATACATCTGAGGTAAAGATTTAGAAGAATAGATTGCAGGGAACTAATTTTGAACCTTCTATATACTAAAAAGTGATTGAGCCATTTTAGGTCTAGAATAGCTTTCCACTCCCACCGGCCAAACTCTTTGGAACCACAAAGAGGATGGAATAGAACCCCTGCCCCTACTGATGTGTTGGGACCGGACAAATAGCATGGATTTCCAGCAAATGCTGGATTGCGGTCTCCATGATGTCTCTCTTTGTGAAATCCCTTGAGATAGGGCATGGCATAAAAAAAATTTGGGGATGTGGAGAAGAACTCCAGGGAGAGACCTGATCTTATTGTCTCTCAGACCCAGGCACGTGAGGTAATGTTGTCCCACCTAACAGCAAAAAAGGCCAGCTGGACTTCAATGGGACGATCAATTAGGTTTTCATTTGGAGCGGTGGAATGGTCTATTGCCAGTTCCGCGAAATGGTCTCTTGGATTGGATTCCACACCTGTTCCTATTTCTGAACCTTAATCTATCAGTCTGCTGTCCTTGTCTGAAGCCAAAGGACTTTTGGGTTCTTTGGAAGTAGTTCCCTTGATAAGGGGCTTGAAAGAAAGTCCTCCAAAAGGATTGAACAGGGTGGTAATCTGATCTCCGGGACTGCGAAGGTAATATCTTGCATTTGTCCTGTGTTTCTACCAGGACAGAGTCCAAACAGTTTAGTCCCATCAACAAGGCGGCTGCTAATTTCCACTTATGTTTGGTATCCGCCTGCCAATGGCGGAGCCATAGCAGACAGCGGGCTGTCACTTGGGAGGCTATTGCTCAGGATGAGAACTTAACAGCATTAAGGGTAATGTTCGTGGACAATTCTATGGCTGCCACTATTTTTGCTATGTCCTGATGGGTTCTAATGTTATTGGCCAGAATTGATTCCTGCACATGGCATCTTAGAGAAGTGCAGTTGAAAAAGGACACCGCTGTGATTTCCTTAATGGCTCACCTGATGCACCTAAGTGAGTGCTGACTCTGCCCTCTTATCATCTAGTTTTAAGGCATCCTCCGCCTCACTGGGCATGGTGGAGGAAGCTGCTAGGGTCACCACTGGCTCATCAATTAATGGGTCTGGAGTGATCCTGACAAATCTTGAGCCAGATTATAGAACTTCCTATCGTGACCTGTGGGGTTGGGATAAGAGCCTGTGGAAACCCACTGTTGTTTGACCATATCTATAAACATTTTTTGGGACCAGTATTACCTCCGTTTCTGTTTCTGGCTCCGAAAAAACCAAATTCTCTGACTGCCACATTTAAGGTGTGCTCAGAAGCAGGGGTCCCCAACCACCAGTCCCTGGACCGGTACCGGGCCGTGGAACAATTTCTATCGGGCTGCCGGTTTGCTGGGCGCCATCTTGTTTTGATGAAAAAGTGCTTCCGGTGAGCTTTTCCGGGTAGAAAGCGGCGTTTGGGTGCTGAAAGAATCCTCGCGCCTTAGTTTCATTGGGGGGGGGGGGCTTCGAACAAAACTAAGGCACAAGGATTCTTTCAGCACGCCTGGCAAGGCGAGCCAAGTGACCGTCCTGAAGCCGTCGTGAAGCCCATCGACACAGGTACAAAGGAGGAGTTGAAGGTGGCGGGGAGAAGCAGGGGACGGCTGGCTGGCCGGTCGCTCAGCTCGCCTTGCCATGTGTGCTGATACCGGTACCGGGCCGCGGATGATTTTGTGATGCCGGTACCAGGCCGCAAGTGATTTTGTGATGACAGTACCGGGCCACAGCACAAAAAAGGTTGGGGGCCACTGCTCAGAAGGATTGGTAGGATTGTCAAGGCATTCTGTGCTTTTGGCGTTGAACAAGGACTTGAAAAGTTGAGGATGGAACAATCCAGTGAATACAGGCTGTTCCAGGGCTATCCCTTCATCCTCTGATATGTCCTTGCCTAGTTGTCCCTCTTCCTCCGACGAAGAGGAGTCAGACCCAACTGATGAGACAGGAGAGGAAATGCCCTGACTCTCTGCAGCATCCCCAATGTAGTGCAAGGGATGAGATTGTGGTTGAAATTCAGGTAGGTTTCTCATCGATTGCATGGCTTGGGATGGTGGTACCTGGAAATCAGGGAAGTTCACCTTGATTTGTCTGGGTTGAGGGTGCCCTTGCTAATGGATAGGTCCTGACACCTGAGATCTCATCTGGCAGGTTTGTTGCACAGCCTTGGCCATGCCCTGTCTTATTGCTTCCGACACCCAGAACTGCATGGAGTGAGGAATCTTCTGGAGAATAATTCCTCTGCTTGGAGCCCCGCTGCAGTTGGGGTGAAGGTAGCCTCAGGTGCAATTCTGAGTTTCTTGGTATGCTGAGATTATTTTCCCTGCTGACAAATCAACCAAGAACATTGAATCACTCATGATTCCGATGTTTGGTCACAGGGCCTGAGTAAAGTAACGAGGACCTCAGGTGCTCCTCTTGGTGACCAGGGTAGGCCTCTCAGGTTGTCGCCGCCCCTGTTGTTGGCCAAAAGGTCCAAGGGGCCCCGGAGAAAGCACCACTATGGCTGGGGAGGCTGGTTGTCAATGTTTTTCAGCCTCCCAAATGCTCTTCTCCAATGTTTTTCCAGAGCCTTTTGGCGGCACTTTTTGTATTTTTCCACTGCCTTTGAGGTTTTCTTGGAGCAAGAGGCCTTGGTCTTATTTCTAGACTTTGTTCTGACAGATAATCTGGATCCTGACTCACTGGAGCAAACAGAGCCCTCTGCTTCCATTGAGCGCCTGGAAAAAGGTACATTTAATGGTAAGATGTGGCTAATTATTGGCTCCTGTTTCACTTGAGAGTCTGCTCCGACTTGTGGGTAGGGACTACGTCATATGAGTCTGATCCTTGTATAAAAAAAATATTTTCAAATTATCAAAAAAAAATCTGAAATTTTTTTTTATTTTAAAAATCAAAATCAAATTCTAAAAAATCAAAAAACAAAACCCAAACAAGTTTAAAGCTAACTTGAAATGGCTGAGGCTTCCAAAATTCAAATTAGGCCTCAGCCTGTAGCTTTCATATAATTAATACAATTGGTAAAGACAGCTTTAAGAATGCAGGCTGGCAATGGCCTGTATGCGAGCTAACAACTGTTCAGTTTGTCTCAGGCTAAGAAAAGAGGGAATTTTTTTTTTTTTTTTTTAAATCCTCTTGGTGACTAATGCACAAGCCCAAGTATTGCAAGCTTTCTATGCTGAAGTCTAGCAAGGGGGACAGCTGCTCCAAAGCAGAAAGCTGTAGATTGTCAGAAATAAGTCTTGGCCGTTTAGATTTTGGCATAAAGGCTGATCAAATGGTGCCGGCTACTGTAATTTTTGGTGCAGCTTTTCACACTGCTGTGGTCCTGAAAAGAACCTGCTGCAACCAACAGATGTTAAGCTGTCAAATAGTGGCTTTTTCTCTAAAAGATGTAAAATTCTAAAAAAAATTCTTTGAAAATTCTAAAAAGCCCAGATGGCTTTATCTGAGGGTTTCGAAGATCCTGATCAGCAAATTGTTCATGTCTAGCTTGTATGATAGACTGAGCTAAACTGGGGAAAAACGACAAGGGAGTGTTCTCAGAACTTTGCTCAGCCTATTGGATGACAGATGGAAGCACTTCCCTGACCTGGATGCTTGGAACCGTTCCATGGAGAAAAAATAGTTATATGTTATAAGTAATAGTAGCAACACCTGGCTTAGTCTGTAGACCATTGCAAATTGAGCTTGGTTTGTTTTAGATGCGAAAGCATTAAAAATATTGGAGTTGTCAGCTAGATCTGGGACCTGAAAGATATGCCAGCAGAACTTAGTAGCATGTATCACCAGGAGTTTTACTTGTCTGTACCTTTACAGAGTAATTCTGTATTTTTATTGCACTGGACACCACTCAGGCTGTTGAAAGAAAAGGAAATGTTTAAACAGCATGCATAATAAATGGCACCATTCATTCTAAAGTGCTCTTGACTGTCAAATATATTTCTGCATCTTTGGATGTGTTCCTATTCTTGAATATTTATTGAATATTTATTAAAGAAATATATTCAAGGCATGCACCAATCTCTAATTCATCTTCATTTTCTAAATCAGAATTATATATACTGTAAGGTTGCTGAGTGCATGCAGCTGTCCAACTATGCGTATGGCCTGTAGACCTATCCCCAAAGTCTTATGAAATTGAAATAGGTACTGTTAAGAAGGAACGGAAAACATGCAGAACATGTTCAGAATTTTATACAACTCCTCAATAACAGTTTCAGTGTGGCAGAAGGGAAAAAGAGAGAAAAGGACTTAAGATAGGAGCTATCAGTAACATTCCAAGGGGTGGCAATTTATTCTAATAGGGACATTTTTCTGGATTTTCTTAATCTTGAAACTTGTCCTCACTTTGCCAGCTTTTTCCTCTACACCAAATTTGTTCCTCTCTTTTCAGCTGAGAGTCAGACAGAGATAAGGTCCTGAACCCTTTATAGAATTTCTTGCCAAAATTCTTTTAAAAGATGGTAAAAAAAGAACTAAAAGAGAAAGACGGGTGGATACTTATGTATGCATGGTATTTTCAGGTAAGCCAAATTATATAGAGCAAAAATCACAAACAAGAAAAGTCAGACAACAAATGAAGGATAAAAATAAAAGTACAAAACAATGTATTCCTAGAAATCTTTTTACTAATACAATTCACGATATCATTTTGTTCCTTTTGTCCTTGTAAAGCATTTTTGCTTCTACCACATCCAGACAATGTTTACTCACTGCTTTTTTGCTCTTTGGACTATTCTTTTTGGATCTTATAATTTCTCATAACTTTCATTATTATCTATTTCTCTTGATCCATTCATTCTTCATTTATATATTTATTTTAAGATTTGATCCTCATTCATTTATACCAGCTATTCATTTGTGCCCTACATCCATATTCATTGAGCACACTTATTATTGACCCTACCTCTTCCTGTTTTATTACATAAAGTTCACATTTAACCATCAACGTGGTTTAAAATAAAACCCTCAGAAATAGGCTAATATATATTTAAGAAAATGTTCATCTCAGGCATCTTGAGATAACAATTCAAATGTAATGCTAGCTGATTAAGGTACTGCAACTAATTAGACACTAATTTGTTAGATGACTAAGATGTAAATATGATTCCACTTTAAAATGCTTCAAAATCCAAAACTGAAATATCGTACATGAGACAATGCCTATGAAACCTGGAGAGATATTGTTATTTTAGACAATATCTATTGAATATGACATCATTGAAGAAAAATTCATTCTATTATGTCTTCCTGTGAAAGTTATTCACTTGCTATAATTTTTCTATGTGTGCTAGTAGTAAACTAAATGGTCTGATATCATCTAAATTCATGGACTTATGTTGGTTGATTAAGCAAATTGAAGGAAGTTCAAAAATTCTTGAACTTTATATATGAAATATCAATTTGGATTAAATAGACCTGCAAAGCTATATTTCCAGAATTAGAACTCCAAAATTTATCTTTCCTGCACTTACACATTTTCATATACAAAAGATGTAACAAAATCAAGTATCTTAAGCTTGTACATCAAAATAGCCGCACTGTCTCTAAGCAAGATTTAATCTCCTTTCATTTTATATAACTGTCAGAAAAGCAGAAATCAATCAATATACTACTTTTAAAGCTCATGACATCCTTTTTTTAAATTTTAGATTAAGATTAAGAGAAATAATTATGCAAAATGTATTAATATTGGGGAAGTTAACTATAGTTATAATCTGTTAGGAGAATAATGACAAATCCCATAGCACTTTAGCATGCACATACACACAAACATACCACAATGTCTTGACCTGATTATTTCTGTTTGGTTTATGCCATTTTAGAAAATCAGCTTTAAAACCTCTTTTTCAACTTGAACATTTCCAGCCCTATCAATGTTTCATTACTGCCTCCCACCCCTAGTCTTTTGACATTCCTGCCTCAATCATCCTTATTTTTATTTACTTTAATTTTAGGGATAATGTTTTTAAACAAGTCACTTGACCAATTTGCTCTGATAAAACCAACATGTGTGCAATGTCACTGTTTAATTGTGCTGGCATCTAGCACTTTTAAACCACTCCTCCCTGCAGATATTGTGGATACAGACTGTACAGTTCTGAACTTTTTCTTATTTATTTTAATATTAATCTTAATTCAATTATTTATTTTAATTCAATGACGTAATGGGAGGAGAGAGTTATGTTCTGAATTTATAAGAAATAATTTTACAATTCTCTGTTTTTTATTGTACTATACAATGTTCCGATGGAGGAGATGACCAGGCTGGGCATAAGAGAGGGGTCAAGCGCATGATCAGCCTCGAGTCCCTTTGCAGCCACAGGATATTTAAGTCTAGCACACCTTGAATTCTGTTGATTCTTATCTAATGCCAATTTGCTTTGACCATTAGTAGTTCAGATTCTTACCTAGAACATTGGCATGGTTAACAGTAAAGAGACAGAAATCCTTCCACTATGTGTAAATCATCATCTTTTTTCCAACCTCAGATTATTTGGCCAATTGAGTCACAATCCATCTGCTGATCAACACCAAAGTAGTGATATATAAGATGATGGGAAATTAGCCCATTCTCTTCCTTCCAATAATTGAGCACCTAGACAACAAGAAATGTTTTCATGTGTCAAACAATGTTATTAATACTCAAATATTCAGGAAAGTTTGAGTAGGTTCTATATTACAAATACTAATATCAGTCTGAGAACTCATTTCATGAAGAGTAAAGGACAAATCACATGTTCAGTCTTATATAATAGTTGAATATAATGTATAAGTTGCATTACCGATAGCTCAAGACCAGAAACAAAACAGCAAAATCCAATTAAGTTCAATCCTTTATTAGCTTACCCCTAGTGGACAGAATCTTGCCAAACTAAAGCTATAACTTTTAAATAACTAAATCTATCCTAAGGGATTCTAGGGCGAAGCTACTCTGAACCTCTTCCCCTTGCTCACCCATCTCAGGTGAGGCTGTCTCTTAATCTGGGTCTCTTTTCGGGAAAGTTCGATGTTGCTAAAAGTCTCTCCCACTGCTACTGCAGATGGACATTGATAATGTATAATTGGACATCACAATTATAAAAACAATACACTGTACTATACTTCATTGTATGGTCAAGACTACCTTAGTACAATGGAAGCTACAATATCATACAGATAGAAAAGAGTAACTATTAGCACTGTACTTTGTTTGCATTAGGATATACTGTACATTATTGTCAAATAATACAAATTATATCCTGTTCTAGCTTCTTATTATTTAGTTATGTACCCAACCATATGAAATTATCATTCATATACTTAACACATCTTCAATATGAGAAAAATAGAACTAGATGCATTCTGAGAAAAAATAATGCTGGAATTTCTTACCCAGTTTATTGCTATAAGCAAAAGCCAATCACACAGCAATTAGTCAGATCTTTCAAGCAATCTGCAAGACTTTGCGCTAAAGCTTTTTGTGATGAAGCAATAGTATATATCTTTGAAGTTCTAAATACATTAAACACTAATTTATTGACAACTTTAAAGCACTGTATTTGCCCAGGGAATATTTGATAATTCATGGAGCTTACATAAATATATATTTAAAAGATATAATTGAGGGTTTGCTGAGCCACATGTTGTAATTGGAACAAATTAATTTTCCATGTTTTCTCTGCCATTACTTGATGTTTAATCTTCATATTTTACCCTTCTTTCTCACTTAAGTTTTTTCGCTGACCTTATTTTCTCTAATTCCAACTCTCATTTCTTATCCTTCTTTATTCCCCTTTATTTGTAATGTAGTTGAAAATATTAACTTCTGTTTACTTCTGTGTTCTCTCTAGTACTTTACCCTCCCAAGAGGGAGAATTTATTTTGCCCAATCTTTTTTTTAATGTCCCTATCCTTCCTCTCATTCTTCTCTCCATTTTTTCTGCATAGGTACATACCTACACTGCCTTTAATCAGATTTTCCCAGGCGAGCTTACAACATATTAAAGTTATACTCTAAAACAAAAATACATTGTTCATAAAATAATACAAGTGCTATTCTGAGAAGAATAATAGTATCATTGCAGTCATATGGCAAAAAAAAAACCTGTAGCCCTCTGCATTAGAATATTTATTTATTATTTACTACTGAATCATATTTTACTTCTCCCAGAAAATTTAATTTCTTCCTGAGTTTGAAATTCATCTCTCAAAATGTGCTAGTAAAAATAAATCTGCAAAATGATACCTTTATATAAGAAACACCTCATAGTAGTATAAACTTCATGAAATAAATGAAAAAAATAAGAAAATGAAGTATATTGTTTTCATATCATTCATAATATATATTCTAGGCAAATCAAACTATTCAAGCACAGAATACAATAAGTGGATCATGTTAAGGATTGAAATGCATAAAAAGCAGACATTACCAAAGCTTAGGGTTTTTTCATATCTATTTTAGCAGGGTTCATAAGAGAGCTATATTACTAACCTACTAATCTTTTTTTCAAACTGACTTTCCTATTAATTTAAATGTGATTTAAATCATGTTATGCTAGGTTTATCAGTAAAAACAGAACTCTTTTTATGTGCACAAAGAAATATTCTAACTATAAAGTTTTGGTCTTTTAATTCTACAAGCAGGGAAAAGGGTTTCTTTTTTTGTCTTTTGACTCAATGCTCAAACTACTTTTGCTTTTTTTAATCTTAAGTGAGAAAAATACTAAGCAGTCATAGCATTGTATCAACTCAGAGAACGATTTACATATGTCTCTGAATTTGGGGCTGATAATTTCTTATCAAGGTGATTTTCTTTTCTTTAAGACTATTGTGTGATCTTTAAATATTACATTGTGTGATCCTACATAGATATTATTTATAATAATTCTGTACTGGTTCCTATATGAAAGTGGTATACCTATCAATATAAATTTCTGGAATTACAAATATTGCTGCAGTTCTGGATTTGGGCAGGGAAATAGGATGGCTTATTGTTGTAATGGACCATAGTGGATGGAGGGAGGCAATACCAACCATTGCTGACATGCTTATCAAATAGAATGCAGCAAATATAAATACTACAACTCTGAAAAGTAATAAGAATACTTTTATGCGGGTTTCCGGTTCCGCGTGGCTTCGGTGGCAGCAGGAATTCGCGACCGTTCGTGATTCCTGCTGCGCTTGCCACCGAGGTACCCCCGATCCAAATGGGTCAGGGGGATATGGCTGCCCTGTAGGGATAGTCGAAGAGAGAGGGGAGCCGGACAGGGGGTTGGGAGTGTCACAGACCCCCTCCTCGTCCGGAAAAACCCCTTTTTCCCAAGGTCTACATAGTGAAAGCTATAGTTTTTCCAGTAAAATTGTATGTGAGAGTTGAACCATAAACATCCAAGAATTTATGCCTTTGAATTGTGTTGTTGCAGAAGACACTTGCAGACCCTTGGACTGAAGGAGATCCAATCAGTCAATCTTAAACAAAATCAACCCTGAGTCTTTGCTGTTCTTTAGAAAGACAAATACTGAATCTGAAGCTCAAATATTTTGGCCACAAAATGAGAAGAGAGGATTCATTGGAAAAGACCCTAACATTGGGAAAAATTGAAGACAAAAGGAGGACAACAGAGGATGAAATGGTTAGAGTGTCATTGAGTTTAGGCAGTGTTTAGGCATGAGTTTAGGCAGTGTAGGACAAGGGGACCTGGCATACTTGGACCATGGGGTCATGAGGAGTTGGACACAACAACTAAACAACAACAAAGAACAAAGTTACAAAGCTACTATTCAAGAAGGTCCAGTCAACCCCTCTGATCAAATGATCTGGGATTGAAGAAAGATGGGAAGCTAAAATCCACAAAACTTCCCTATTTAGGCCTAAATAGGCTTGATTCAGTAAGCTTGATTCATACAATTTTATATCTATATATTTAAGACCATGGAAGTAGTATTCAGAATCTGGATGAAAAACATTACTACAAATGCCTGAATATCCATCAAACTGACAACATCAAGCACATAAAAGTCAAAAAGAAGGTTAGAAATGAATACATCATGACTGCAGATCTTAAAAGTCCAAAATTAGCAGAGGAAATATCATCAAGGCAATTACCACCTGGGCAATTCCAGTCATTAGATACACAGCTAAAATACTGAACTGGACTCCAGCAAAACTAAAAGTCCTGAATAAGAAGACCAAAAAATAATATTAATGAATCATGCCCTTCATACACACAACAATATTGACAGACTCTACTTACTAGGGAAAATGGTAGACATGGAATGTTGCAAATACACCAGATAGCTGAAGAAGGAAAAACAGCACTGGAAGAATATATGAAAGAGAGTGAAGAAGATATACTGAAGCTAGTATGCCCTGAGGTCTTATTCAGTACTAGAGACACCAAACTGTCCTCAAAAAAAGACCAAACGAAGAATAGAAAAGACACATGGCAAGAGAAGGTATTTCATGGCTAGTATGCAAAAAATGCAGGCAAGCAAATAACAAGAGCCAGGAATGGTTAAGAGCAGGAAAATTGAAGAAAGCAGAGGGACTAATTCTGGCCACACAAGACCAAGTCTTAAGAACAAATGCATAGAAAGCAGAATTGAGAAAAAAGCAAGAGACAGCAAATGATGCCACTGCAAAGAATCTGAAGAAACAGTAGACCACCTAGTTACACAGAGGAAGGACACAGAGACTGACTATAACAAATGATGTGACAAAATAGTAACAGTCACATATTGGAATATCCACACTGCAGCAAATATCTGCAAAAAGACTCCATGAGACGTTTAATAAAATTGTTAGTCAGAAAAACCTGGACAAAGAAATTGAAGTCTTGCAGAAGTAGATTACAGATTATATTTTAACAGAGTTGGAAGGTACCTTGTAGGTTATCTAGTCCAATCCCCCGCCTAAGCAGACCCTACACCATTTTTGACAGATGGCATTCAGTCTCTTCTTGAAAATTTCCAGCGATGAAGCTCCCACAACTTCTGAAGGCAAGCTGTTCCATTGGTTGATTGTTCTCAATGTCAGAAAATTCATTTCCAGGTTGAATCTCTCCTTGTTCATTTTCCATCCATTATTCCTTGTCTGACCTTCAGGTGTGTTGGAAAATAGCTTGACCCCCTCCACTCTGTGGCAGTCTCTCAAATATAGTAGTTCAGACAATAGAGAAAAACCAGAAGGAGGGAATAGCAAAGAACTAGAATCGCTACTGAACCATTCTTATTCCCAAACCAGGCACCTGACTATATGACCAACCTTAATAATACATTTATTATGCTAGCTATCTGGGAGTTAGCTAGCATAGAATGTAGAATGAAATTAGAAATGTGAATGCTGGCATGACAAATGGAAGACAGACTCTGTGGGAGTCTGTCTTCCATTTGTCATGCCAGCATTCACATTTCTAATTTCATTCTACAATGACTTATAAAAATTGCTGATAATAGGTAAGATCTCTAGAGATTGCCAACTCATATTTGAATGAGGACACAACATTTTAAATCGATGAGAATATATCGTTCTAAATCAAACTGATTCTTTTTCTAATAGACTGTTAAACCCTTGATGTTAAAAACAGATAATAGGAAATGACAAAGTAGGCTTATTTTTTTCCTTTGAGGTCAGAATTTTTTCCTGTTTTTCTCTCTTCCACAACTGCTTTTTCTAACTATATCTATTCCTTCTAAATGTATAAATTCTATTTCTCGTTTACATTAGATTATACCAGTTTACCTTTAGCTTCAACCTATATTTATTAACTCCAAATAGTACTTATTACATATGTCAAACATTTCTCAAATTCCTAACTACTTTGATTATATTTTGGCATTTTATTTGAAACTTATTGAGTACACTGACATCAGGATTTCAAAAGTGGCCATGCCTCATTGCCTCCACATAAGCAAGATATACAAATAATTACAAATAATTCATTCAGAATCAGACTACGCACTGTATTTCCACTGCCTTTCTGTAGTTGTAAGCATGCAAAACCTGAGATTATGTGATAAATAACTTAGGTTCAGTTATTTAGAGGCAACTACATGTTCACATGCAATCTTGTATATTTTAAAGGAGGGTAGCTCCAAGTGTCATAATCAGGGGTGGGATACAACAGGGTTAACTATCAGTTCGGGATTTACAAGGTTCGGTGATTTATGATGTGCTTCCCTGCACGCTGCGAGCCGCACCTGTAAATCGTCATCAGCACGCTGCGTGCAGAGAATCAGCCTTTGAAACAGGCTTCTTTTTTCTGCTTTTTTAACTGCAGCTGTGCCTCGTTTGGCAGCTGAAGTTGAAAAATCAGAAAATAAAGATCAGGTAAGAGCCCAGGTGGGCAAAAACATCAGCAGACATAGAACAGGTTCTTCAGAGCTACCGGTTCTACAGAGGTGGATAGAACCAGTAGAAACCCACCCCTGGTCAGAGTGGATAAAGATTAGCAGCTAAGGCTTCCATACATTTCCATCACTAATTATGCTGGTTGAGGCTGCTGAAAATTGTAATTCAGCCATAGCTGCAGGGTAATGTGTTTCCCAGTCTTCTTCAATCAGACATACAAGAAAAAAAAGTACGACAAGGAAAAACAAGGGCCCACAGAGCAGAGAAACCATTCAATGCCTAGTATAGTGGTTTAAATATTCAGATGTACTTTTATCATCATTTAAAATCTGTGCTTGTTTGGTTGGCATTGATATGAGTGTTGGTCTCCACCAGATATTTCTCTAGCCTGCGGCCATTCCCACTGTTGCCAATTTTCAATAAGTAAATAGTTATTTTTCACTTTGGATGTGCCCAATTGCTCTCCCTTATTTGCCTGTCCATTTGCAGTTCCTGAAACTTCTAACCAAAATCACCATAAAGCTCAAACTGTGTACTCATGATTTAGTGCTCAACCAAAGCAAAAAACAAAACAAAACCCTTTTTTTTTTTTTGGAACAGAAGTTTGAAAAATTGTGTTACAGAAATTAGTGCCATGAGTGGTTGATAAATTTAATGTTCGGATTTGAAGTTTGCATTATGATGCCATAAAATATCCTCCTTCCCAGTTTCATAGCCTATCAACTTCCCCTGTTTATCATATGCATGCTCAACTACCAATTGAAGCTAACATATGGATCTGGCAGAATATATTTTATATATATTTTACTACACTATTTATATATTGTATTTACTATATTGCTATACTATATTTATATACCATATTTACTATTTATATAATATATTTTACTACACCAAAGCTTCTGTCACCATAAATATGTTGGCAAAAAAATTCATAACATAGTGGCATTTTGTTTATTACTAAAAGCACAGATTTGAAAAATCACTCTAGAATAGCAGCAATTACAACTGACACAGACAGAAAACTAAAGGTGATGTCTGACTTGTATAAAAACATTGCAGTAATAAAGGAAGAAAATGAGAAAAGTACTAGAGAGTGAGTACAGCAGAAAACTATTTGAAGGAAATGTTACCAGGCTAGGTTTTTTTTTAAAAAAAACCCACAATAACTATTTTCCTTTCTTCTCTATAAAACTCTCCAATTATCTAGGTTAGGTCATACTGTTTTTTTTTCCTGAAAAAAGCTTGCATAAAGAAATCCTTTATCAGTGTTGTCATTAGGGCAGAACTTCTAAGTTTTACACAGCAGATTGAGAAAGAGCCCCTAGAAAAGGACATATACCTTTCTCCCAAAAAAAGAAAAAAAAGCATCGTATTTATTCTCTAGAGCAATAATTTGATTCTTTGGATTGTAGCTCTCCTATAAGATGCTCATTGGCCATGTTATTTGTAAACTATGGGTACTGTAGTCCATGAAAGATCAAAATTAAAATTTTCTTGCAATGAAATGTTACCATTTCATTCTCTTTTCATGATTGAACAGAGTGATCTGGCACAAATGAATGGACATATCCCTTAGACCAGAGCTGTCAAACTCCCAACCCATGAGCCGGATGCATCCTACACTGGCCACGCTCATGCCCAGTTTAGCGAAGGGGAAAAAAGTCCTGATACGTCATGTAACGCCACAGTGACGACATGAGCATGACACCCCTGCTTTAGACTAAATGAAATAAGGAGCATATTTGTGGTCATAAGTTAAGAAATACCTGTAATTTTTATGTAAATGAGGGATAATTTATTCCCTTCTTCTATATAGCCAAAAAAGGTCAGAAATTTTACTTCCACCTATAAATTGGGCATTGGTACTTACCTGATACGCCCTTTCTCGTCGAGCTGTGTAGAGCAACCAGAGTGGGAGGTGCTCCAGTCTTCACTCTTACAGGCTGAGATATAATTGAGGAACGCTCCTCCTCCTCCACGTGACTCCTCCATGCGTTCCCCAGTTTTACAAAGACGAGAAGACACAACTATCCTCTCATGTCAACTATTAAACAAGTCTCAACTATAAACTATATACATCATTGGCCAAAACAGGATTCCCCACCAGACGGACCAATTAGGGTGGGGCTGGATGCTCTATGCAGCTCGACGAGAAAGGGGCGTATCAGGCCCATTCTCCATAGAACTGCTGCGAGCATCCAGAGTGGGACATACCAAAGCATAGCCTGTCCTACAGGAGGGACTCCGTCTGGTCCGGAATCACCTCTGGTTCTCTTGCCACCTGTTGAAGGACTCGCCTGCCAAAGGATGCCTCAGCTGAGGTGTAAACATCGATTTTATAGTGGCATATAAAAGGAGACAGAGACGCCAGGTGGCCGCTCGACAGATATCCTGAATCGATGCCTGAGTAGCCCAGGCTGCCGAGGTGGTTGCACTCCTTGTAGAGTGAGCGGTTATCCCACTAGGAACAGGAAGGGTCTGAGCCAAATAGGCCTTGGATATAGTAGCTTTAATCCAGCAGCCAACGGTAGACAGGGATACCTTGCAGCCCAGCGTCTTTGGCTGAAAAGACAGGAACAACGACTCTGACTTTCTGATAGACTGTGTACAATAGATGTGGATATGAAGTGCCCTTCAAACATTGAGGGTGTGCTGCCTTTCCCTTTCTCGAGAAGGCTTTGGACAAAAATTAGGCAGGACCAATTCCTGTGCTCTGTGAAATGGCGAGTTGATTTTAGGCATAAAGGTGGGGTCTGGTCTTAGAACCACCTGATCAGTGTGGAAGACACATAAGTCCTTTCTCATGGATAGAGCTGCTATTTCAGATATCCTTCTCACCGATGTTATCGCCACAAGGAACACCACTTTGAATGTGAGAAACTGAAGTGGCGCCTCCCTGAGAGGCTCGAAGGGAGGTTTAGTTAAAATCATAAGAACCTTATTAAGATCCCAGGTAGGGTATTTGTGAATCACTGGAGGGTGCAAATTGGAAGCCCCTCTAAGGAAAGCCCTTATGCGAGGGTGGAAGGAAAGTGAGCCAGAAGAACTGCCAGCGACCACCGTTGACAGGGCTGCGACCTGTCTTCTCAGGGTGTTGGGGAAGAGGCCCTTATCTAGCCCGTCTTGTAGGAAGGCCAGAATTTGTGCAATTGGAGAGAGCGGGTCGACGGACACCTTATGGCACCACCTGCAAAAGATGTTCCATGTTGCGTTATAAATGCGGGTAGTCGAAGGTTGCCTTGCTGCCAGGATAGTATTGATGACGTGGACCGACAGGCCCTCATCTTTTAGCCTTTCCCGCTCAACCTCCAGACGGCCAACTGAAGCCACTGTGGGTCTGGATGTTGAAGAGGTCCCTGGGATAGTGAGATCCTGTCTAGGGGGATCCTCCACAGTGGGGCCACTGACAGATTGTGAAGATCTGCAAACCACGTTCTCCTGGGCCAATATGGGGCTACCAGGAGGACTTCCGCCCTTTCGAGTATTAATTTCTGAATCACCTTGGGATTCAATGGGAGGGGGGAAAAGGCGTACAGAAGTCCAGTGGGCCAGGGGCAGCGCAGGGCATCGTGGTTCTCTGCCCCATTGGCGGGGTAATGCAAGAAGAATCTCGGTGTCTGGGCGTTGAGTGGAGATGCGAACAAGTCCACCAGAGGCTGACCGAATATCGCTGCTGCCTCCCTGAACAAAGAGGGGTGTAGCCGCCATTCTGATTGATCCAGCGTGGCCCTGCTCAGCCAGTCTGCTTGGACATTCGAAATTCCCGAGATGTGTTCCGCCATGAGGGATAAGAGATGTACCTCTGCCCACCGACAGAGCCGCTCGGCTTCCCTCATGAGGCGGATGGAATGGGTGCCCCCTTGACGGCTGATGTGGGCCTTGGTTGTAGTGTTGTCTGTTAAGACCAGTATATGGCGCCCTTGCATCTGAGGGAGGAAGGTGCGCAGGGCTAGGTATACTGCGTGAAGCTCCAGCCAGTTGATGCTGCAGCGCCGCTCGGTTGCTGACCAAGTTCCCTGGGCTGAAAACGACTGCATGTCGGCCCCCCATCCAGAGAGACTGGCGTCTGTTGTGAGAATGAACCTTTGGGGTTCCTTGAAAACATGACCTCTGTTGGTAGAGGGTCTTGTCCACTAGAGGAGGGAGGCGAGAACTCTTGGAGGAACTTTCACCACAAGGCCTGAGTTGCTCTTTCCGGAACGTTGATAAGGTAGGAGGAACCACTGTAAGGATCTGGAATGTAATCGTGCCCAGGGGATAATTGATATGCATGAAACGAACTTTCCAAGCAACTTGGATAATTCTAGCAATGAGGCCTTCCTAGTCCGTCTAATAGTCCTGATAGCTTTTTGGATACTGCTGAACCTCTCGTGGGAAAGGAAGACCCTCCTTTTAACCGAATCAATCACAGCTCCTCAGTGAGCTATAACGGGTGGAAGGGTTAAGCTGATTCTTCTCCCAGTTAACAAGGAAGCCGTGAGCCTGAAGCACCGAGAGGGTGGTCTTAGTGTCACTCTCAGCCTGATGTCGGGTAGAGGATAGAATAAGAATGTCGTCAAGGTAGCAGTGAATGCGGATAGAGAAGTGTCTGAGGTGGGCCGCCAGAGCTGCCAACACCTTGGTGAAGGTCCTTGGGGCCGAGATGAGACCAAAGGGAAGGGCCACGTATTGGAAATGCTGATTGTTGTAGCAAAATCTCAAATATTTGGAACACGAGGGGTGAATAGGTATGTGAAGATATGCCTCGGAGAGGTCAATGGATGTAAGCCAGTCTCCTTCCTAGTGCCCTGTAAGATTGACTGAAGTGTATGCATTTTGAATTTGTGACGAACGATATAGCGATTGAGCCTCTTTAGATCTAAAATGGGCCTCCAATCCCCGGAGTGCTTAGGGATCAAGAAGAGGAGGGAGTAGAACCCCCCCTCCCCACTGTGAAGGCGGCACAGGCTGGATAGCCTTGATATCAGAAAGATGGTTGATAGCAGCTGCCATGAGAGCCCGCTTAGTCGGGTCTCTGGAAAGGGGAGAAACCATGAAGTGCTCTGGAGGAACAGACTGAAACTGAAGAGAGAGGCCAAACCTTACAGTGTCCCTAACCCAGGCATCCGAAGTGGATGATTCCCACTGGTCGGCAAAATAGTTAAGGTGACCACCAGTGGGATAAGAGGCTGAAACTCTACCTGGGACGATGGGACGTCCTATTCCCTACACCCCGGAAGGGCCTCCTGTAGTTGCCTCCCCTTCTGTTTCTGTCTCCCGAGTTGCTCTGGTCCTGATAGGCTGAATGGAACGTCAGGGAACTCTGATACCTCAGGGTGAAGGATGGTTGGAAGGAGGTGCAAAAAGAGCCCCTCTGAAAGGACTGGGACCCTCTGGGCTCTTGCCTGCGAAAAAGTGATGGGAGGAACTTCTTCTTATTTCGGCTCTCCATCAGCAATGGCTCTAGTGCTGGGCCAAACAATTTTTCCCCCGATATGGGAGCTGAGGCCAACTTAGTTTTATTCTTAATATCGGCCTGCCAGTGTCTAAGCCAGAGTAGACTTCGGGCAGTAACGTGCGAGGAGATGGCCCGAGATGAAAATTTCACAGAATGAAATGAAACTCTGCTGCGGCCGTGAGTTTGGCAATGTCCTGATGGGTCCTGGTGTTTGACGGGGGGACATGCTGTTTCAACTGCCTGAGCCACCTGATGGAAGATCGAGTGAAAAAAGACGTGGCTGTGGCCGACTGGATGGCCCAAGCATCCGACTGGTGCACTCGCCACCGCGCCATCTCTGCCCGCTTATCCTCTGGCTTCAGCACTTCCAGAGCGTCAGTGGGATTGGATGATGATGCCAGTCTCACTATGGGGTCGTCTACCTCAAGAGTGTTTAGCATGGTAGAAAATTCCAGGTCGAGATTAAACAATCTCTTGTCTTGGCTGGAAGGAGCAGAAGGGGGACTCGCAGAGGCCAATTGCCTCGCGACCAAGTCAGAAAAGATTGGGGGTAGGAATAACCTCGGTTTCGACGATCGGCTGTCTGAATATGGAACCTTCTGGGCCCCCCGGGGTTGCTGGAGATAGATCAGAAAGAGACTGGGAAATTAGGCCCGAAACATTCTTTGCCTTGAATAGCAAAGACTTAAACAAATGAGGCTTAAACAAGCCTACAAATACTGGCTGGTCAGGGGCAATGCCCTCGTCCTCTGACATCTCCCCTTCCATGGGGTCTACCTCGAAAAAGGGTTCAGCATATTGTAAAGACCCCCTATCTGAACCTTCCTCTTCCCTGAAGGATTCAAAACCCAATTCCTCTTCTTCCTGGGCCTCCTCCCCTTCCGGGAAAGGGGCTTCCACTTGGGAAGTTACCTGACTGCATTGCAATGCCGAACTGGAGAGAGATCTTCCGGACATAGATTCGACCTCAATCACCATCATTTGGGAACCTGGTCTGGATAGCTGTTGGTTCCCCTCTGCTATTCCTTGACGGGTGGCCAGTTGCATCCACTCTCTAATGCTGTCCGGAATGATGGTTGTGGACGGGTCCTCTGGACGTAGACCCGTGGCGGTTGGTGTGAAGGTCGCTTCAGGCGTGTGAGAGGCCTAATGACTTCGGGCGGGTGAGCACCTGGAAGGAGAAGGTTGTCCTGACAGGGGAGAGGGTTGAGTAGAGGTAGAGGGTGTGGCAAGGGTTACAGAATACGAATCTTTAGATTGTTTGTCAAACTCCTTCTCCAAGGTCTTATGGCGCCTTAAAGCATCCATTTGGGAGGCCTTGGAGGAGTCCTTGTCCCTTTTGCACAAATAGTGCGTCTTTGACTTCGCCTTCAAGGAAGGACCATTGGGATTGCCTTCTGCCATGACACCAAAAAGGATATTTAGGCAAGAAAAAATGGTGGTTGGCACACCTGGGAGTTCGACCTACAACGTAGGCCGGCTTTCCTAAAGTTGGGCCACGTCCCCCTTTTGGATAAAAATTTTTATTTTGTACCTATCTATTTATTATTATTATTATTATTATTTTTAAGTGGGTGAAGCCCAAAAAGGGTGCCAATCAAGTCCAAACAAAATAATTAATGATAATCAGTTTTTTCAACTTATGCTGTTTTATTGCTTTACCAATAATAAAAAGAAGAAATTTAGAACTAAACCCTAATCATCCAATAGGCCAAATGAACGCAGAGGCCAGGAAAGGAAAAAATATGCACAAAAAAATTCACAGGAAAAAAGGCCTCCTGAGGCAGCCTCCCAACAAAAATGGGAAGTACGTGCCTGCGCCTCTGAGCGAGCTGCGGAACAACAAAAGGCCAACTAGCACTTGAAAGGAAGGGGAACAGGGCACAGAACCACACTACCCTTTAATTCTAAGCTCCGCGCGGCCTGTCGGTCCCGTTATGAGCCTTAACTATCTTCGCAGCATGATCAGAACAATAGGACAAAAATTCAAAATGGCGGCCGGCCACGAGGCGCACCCAAAATGGCCACTGGCCCCAGCACGAATATCTCAGAGACACACAAGCCCTCAAATATAACAAAAACGGCAATCCGGAATGCAAGAGAACCCGAGGGCTGTAAGAAGAAGCTCTCCTTCTTCTGAGGCGTTCGTGGGGGGAAGGCACAACGTAGCGCTATCTATAGTGCAAGCCAAAGCCGCTGCTTAGATGCAGCATGGCTTGAAAAAAAAATGGCAGAGGAAAGGGGGGGTGGGGGGGCAAAAGACTCCAAATCCCCCTATTTCCCCCCTGAGGGGCAAGAAACCACTCCTTTACTAAATTTGGGACGAAACCAAGTGCGCAGGGAACAAGGAGAGAGGAGAGGTCAAACCTGAATATGTAGAAGCAGAAAAAACCTGGATCGGCCAAGGAGCAAACTGCTAAGCTGCCTGTCTCTAGTGAGGCTGAGCTAAAACTGGGGAACGCATGGAGGAGTCACGTGGAGGAGGAGGAGGAGCGTTCCTCAATTATAGCTCAGCCTGTAAGAGTGAAGACTGGAGCACCTCCCACTCTGGATGCTTACAGCAGCTCTATGAGAATAACTGGTGATTATAAATAACAAGCTGATAACCCGGTGTTGCCCTGGTATTTATTTAATCCAATCCTGTATTAGACAGGAAAAGGAATGACTTACATCTATAGTATCAAATCAAAGTAATAGTAGAATATAAAAAAAAAAATTTTCAAGAACCAATCCCCCTTACCAGAGAGGGCCTCCTTGTGGAGTACTGTGAAGCCATTATCATGGCAACTCCATTGTGCTGTACAGTAGAAGCCATTTTAAGGCACAACAGGCTGTATCTTAACAGAACTTGAATCCAAAATGCACACTATCACTGTCAAAAGTACTGTGATTTGACACTATAGATATACTTCATTCCTTTCCATTTCAGTGGCCCAGGTGTTCCAGAGTTATGCTGGAACACACACACACATACACACACTGAGGAGTTTTAGGGGTGTCTTACCCACATAATATTTTGTTCCAGAGAATAAGTCATCTGTGTACCAAGTTTGGTTGAAATTGCTCAAGACATTCCAGAGTTATGCTGGAACATACATGCATGCATGCATGCATACATACATACATACATACAGAGAAACAGACAGACAGACAGACACAGACACACACACACACACATCCATTTTTAGATAGATAGACAGATGATACAGATAGATAGATAGATAGATAGATAGATAGATAGATAGATAGATAGATAGATAGATAGATAGATAGATAGATAGACAGACAGACAGACAAACAGAGTTAGTCAAAATAAGAAATCACCAGAATGTTTGGAGTTGTAAATAATGGCTGAACTAAGAGGCCCTTTTCATGGTCACTTGCATTTTTGGTTACCCCTCAACTGCTCTACTACACAGTTTTCCTAAAGGAGGCACCTTGCAGGTTTGCAGATTTCTTCCGCCAAATAGATCACAATGTTGAACATTCTGGTGCCTAGGTTTAGAAAGACCAGTTTAGCATAAAAGGTGAATTCACCAAAGCTAAACTACAATTAGTTGCATATGGAAGGAAAAACTTTGTATAGAAGATACAAGTCATACCATAGGAGAGGAAAATGGGCGTTGGTCCTTACCTGACATGCCATTTCTCTTCAAGCTGTGAGGAGCATCCAGAGAGTGGGTGGTGCTTCCATCTCTGCTGTTGTAGGCTGAGCTAATTTCCTGAGGAACGCCCCTTCTTCCATCATGTGACTCCATCCCAGCGTTCCCCAGTTTTATGCGAAGGCAAGAGAAAACATTAAATCGTGCTCTCATCTTACTATACTTAGGTTCCTTGGCCGAAACAAGACCCCACCAGACAGTGAAAGATAAGGGAGGGGCTGGATACTCCTCACAGCTCGAAGAGAAATGGCGTGTCAGGTAAGGACCAATGCCCATTCTCCTTAGAGCTGTTCGGAGCATCCAGAGAGTGGGACATACCAAAGCTGGGCCTGTCCTACGGAGGGTCGCTGTCTAGTCTGTGGACCCCACGGGTTCCCTGAGAACGCTCTAAAGAAGCCTTCTACCAAAAGAAGCCTCAGCTGAAGCAATCTGTCAAGCTTGTAAAGTCTGATGAAGGGTGACGGGGAGACCCCGTAGCTGCGCGGCAAATGTCGAGTATTGGAGCCTGGGTAGCCCAGGCAGCTGAAGTTGCTGCACTCCTAGAGGAGTGAGCCATGATGCCCCTGGGTACCTGAAGGGCCTAAGCCTCGTACGCCATGGCGATGGCCACCCTTATCCAACGGCCTATGGTGGTTGGGGTTACCCTTAGCCCTTGTGACTTTTTGGTTGGAAGGATACAAACAGGGCCTGGACTTATGGAAAGACTCAGTGCGTTTAATGTAGATCCGTAAGGTACGTCGAACGTCCAGGGTGTGCCACAGTCTCTCCCTTTCGTGAGGTGGTCTGGGGCAAAATTGGGGAGGATAAGGTCCTGGGTCCTGTGGAAAACCGAATTAATCTAGGCAAGAAGGAGGGGTCGAACCATAGGACCACCCGGTCAGGATGGAATACGCAAGGGTCTTTGTAACTGACAGCACAGCGATCTCTAATATCCTAAGGGCTGAAGTGCTCGCTACCATGAAAGAAACTACTTTGAGGAGGAACTGACGAGAGACCTCTCTTAGGGGTTCAAAGGGGGCTTTGTGAGGGAAGTAAGAGCCTTATTGAGGTCCCAGGTTGGGTACCGGTGGAGGGATGGAGGGCGTAGAATTGTGGCCCTTTTCGGGAAGGCACAAATACAGGGTTGGTGAGAGAGGGAACTGGCTTCTCTACAGTGGATGACTGTGGATAAGGTTGCTATCTGACGTCTTAGTGTATTGGGGGATGGTCTCTTGCTGAGACCCTCCTGGAGAAATCCAAGCTCTTGAGCAATGGGAAGGGGTCGTTGGGTCAATAAGAAGTTTGACATGCCCTTTACGGAAATGGCCCAGGTGACATCGTAAGTGCTTGTGGTTAAAGGACGCCTGGCTGCTAAAATGGTATCAATGACCTTGTCCGAGAGGATTATCCCTCTTCAAACGCTCCCGCTCAATCTCCAACCAACTAGTTGAAGCCATTGGGGGTTTGGGTGGAAGAGGGGACCTTGAGACAGAGAGATTCTGTCTGCTGGGTTCCTCCAGGGTAGGGCGACAGAAAGGCTGCGAAGGTCTGCGAACCAAGGGCGACGGGGCCACTAAGGAGCTACAAGGAGCAGATCCGCCTTCTCGTTGAGTACCTTTTGAAGGATTATGGGCACCAGCACCAGAGGAGGGAAGACATAAAGGAGGCCCGAGGGCCACGGACACCGAAGGGCATTGTAGTCCTCCGCCCCTGGGGATGGTAATCTCGAAACGAACCTTGGAAGTTCCAGGTCTACTACTGGAAGACTGAATATGGATGTCACCTCCCTGAATAGAGATTGGTCTGTGGTGGCCCTGCTCAACCAGTCTGCTCAGGTGATGGAGATGCCCGAGATATGGTCCTCCCCAAGGGAAAGACTCCGCCCACCAACAGAGGCGCTGGCCTCTCTCATTAGGCGTGATGACTGAGTACCCCCCTGCTTGTTGATGAGAGCTTTGGCCGTGATATGTCGGTGAGGATGGGAACGAGGCGGCCGCATACCTGGGAGAGGAAACTGCGGGGAGCTTAATGGACGGCGCGCAGCTCCAGCCAATTTATGTTGCAGTTTCTCTGTTGCTGACCAATTGCCCTGAGTTGTAAGGGACTGTAGGTGGGCGCACCCTCTGGACAGACTGGTGTCTGTGGCGACGGAGAGTCTGGGGGTTCCTTGAGGGGCCACCCTAGTTGATAGACCCTCTGTTCCACCCAAAGAAGGGAGGAGAGCACCCTTGGTGAGACCTTGACCTTGCACTTGAGTTGCTTGATCCAGTTCTCTGGTGCAGGGGCAGGAACCCCTGGAGGGATCTGGAGGGAAACGGGCCTAGGGAATAGTGGAAATACCAGATATCATTTTACCTAGTAACTGGGTTAGCTCTAGAAGAGAAACCCTTTTGAGGCGTCTGATGTGTCTGACTGATTGTTGGATGCTAAGGATTCTCTCTGGAGAGAGAGACACCCTCCCTTTCACAGAGTCTAATGCCATCCCCAGGTGGGTTATCCTGGTGGAGGGGGATAATTGGTTTTTCTTCCAACTGATGAGGAACCCGTGTTCCTGGAGAGCGGTCAGAGTGATTTGAGTGCCCCTCACTGCTTGTTCCCTGGAAGGGGAGAAGATGAGGATGTCATCCAGGTAACAGTGTAGACGCACCGGGAAGGATCTGAGGTGGGCAGTTAGAGCAGCCAAGACCTTGGTAAAGGTTCTGGGGGCAGAGGCCAACCCGAAGAGAGCGCCATGTATTGAGAGAGGAGGTTATGTAGCAGAAACGCAGGAATTGGAATGAGAGGGCCGGATCGGGGTGTGTATGCCTCAGAAAGGGCAATGGATGACAACCAGTCTCTCTGTCTAACCCCCAGGAGGATGTATTGCAATGGGTTCATTTTGAATCTGCAGTATACGAGATGGCGTTAAGCCGCCTTAAATCCAGAACTGCTCTCCATCCCCTGGAGTGTTTAGGAACCACGAATAAGTGGGAGTAGAATCCCCGCCCTCCTTGCGATAGAGAAACAGTCTGGATGGTCTGTATGTCAAGCAGGTGCTGAATTGCTGGGTCCATGAGGCTGCGCTTGGAATGGTTCCTGGAGTGGGGACATGCCCTGAAAAAGTCAGGGGGGGGGAATTCGAGGACAAGGCCAAACCTGATGGAGTCCCAACCCAGGCGTCAGAGGAGGAGGAGTCCCACTGGATGGCGAAGGCTTTTAGGCACCTGCCAATGGGAATTATGTCTGGTGACTTATCTGGAGCACCAGAAGGGCCTGTTGCCAGAGCCACGAGAAAACCTCTTGAAGTTACCGCCTCTTCCGTGACTATCAGAGGAGTTGGTCCTGTCCTGGGGCTGTCCTGGGGCTATCCTGGGGCTGTCCTGAGCCAAAGCTCGGCGGAAGGCCAGCCCCTATAGTTTGGTACCTGGGAGAGAGAGGGGATTGGAAAAAGGGGACAAAAGGGAGCTCTCCGAAGGGGTTGCCGGGATCTGGGCTCTGACTGCAGAGGAGGGATGGGAGGAATTATTATTATTATTATTATTATTATTATTATTATTATTATTATTATTATTATTATTATTATTATTATTAAATTAATTTCTTCCTTCTATTAAAGGAGTATCCAGGGATGGTCCGAACAGCTTATTACCCACGAAGGGAGCGGGGGCTAATTTTACTTTATTCTTGAGAACTGCCTGCCAATGTTTTGGCCAGAGCAGACGGCGGGCAGAGACATGGGAGGAGATGGTGCGGGTGGAAAGTTTGATGGAATGAAAGGTAGCGTTGGCCGAGAAATCGGCCATGGCTGTGATCTTGCATATGCCCTGATGGGCTTGAACATTGGAGGCTGCGACATGTTGTTTAAGCTGGCGAAGCCAGCAAATGGGTGACCTGATGAAGAAGGAGGTGACTGATGAGCTCGGTGGAAGGCCAGCCCCTATAGTTTCTCCTCTGGTCACAGGGCTCTAGGGGTCACTGAGAATGGAAGAAAGAGGCCAGGCCCACAATAGGTTCATCCACCTCCAGGGTGCTCAATAGATTGGAGGGCGCTGTGTCTAAGTTAAAAAACTTTCTACTATGGGCTGATGGGGTAGGGTGTGCCGCCGAGGCAGCAAGCTGCTTGGCTACCGGGTCAAGGAAGATAGTGGGGGGATGACCTCAGTCTTCACAACAGGCTGTTTAAAAATAGAATCCTCTGGACCTTCCGGAATGAGAGGGGTCAGCAGGGTTCTGACTTGTTAGACCCGAGGTATTCCTGGGCTTTAAACAGGAGAGCTTGAATAGTTGGGGCTTGCAGAGCCCTACAAAGGTGGGCTGGTCGGGGGCGAGACCCTCGGCCCCTGACATCTCTGCCTCTGATGGATAAATGTCGGGAGGGGAGTTCGATATAGTGTAAGGACCCCAAGTCCAACTGTTCCTCCTCCTTCTCCCTGTACGATCTAAGTCCCCTTCCGCTGCCTCCTTGTCCCCCCTTATAGAGGGGGAAAACTGCCCCTGAAGGAGTATCTGATCCTGGGGCAGTACAGATCTGAGAGGGAATGATCTTATAGATTCGGTGACCAGTGGCTGTAGACCAGGTCTGGTTGCCTGTTGGGGACCTTCCGCGATTCCCCGGCGGCTAGTCAACTCCATCCAGGATCACAGTTGCTCCGGAACCTCCTGAATGAGAGGTTCATCCTGGCATAGGCCGGCGGCCGTGGGCCTGAAGGTAGCCTCTGGTGTTTGTCTGGCCGGTGTTGCAGGAGCCTAGTGACCTTGAGAGGGCGAGCTGCACGTGGATAGGAAGGAATGGACTAGAGGAGGGGGGGAGTTGAAGAGGTAGAAGGAGGTAGAATGGGAGGCACCGTGTCTGCCTGCCTGGTGCGTTATCAATTTTTTTTTTTTTTTAATAGGGCCTTGTGGCGCCTTAAGGCGTCCCTCTGGGAGGCTTTGGAATCCTTAGCCTGCCTGCGCAGATGGTTTTTTTTTTTTAATTTGGCCTTCAAAGAAAAGCCTGTGGAAGGATTGCCGTGCCATTTTGACAATTGAGGAAGATAAATATCAATAGGAGGCAGTTGGCACGCCTAGGGGTCGACCTACAACAAGGCCGGGAGCCCTGAGAAATCCTTTTATGCCCCAAGTTAATTTGCTCCTGCTCCCTGTTATATCCCCCTTCTTCTTTATAGTTTTAATCTACATACATACATACATACATACATACATACATACAAACATACATACATATATATATATTTCTCTTTTTTAGTTCCCTTTGGTCTGTTGGTATTGCCTTCTTCTTTTTTTTTTTTAGAAAAAAACCGGTCCAAATGACCTAGACACGCCAGAGGCCTTAAGGCGAAGGAGCCCCTAGGTCTAGACCAGACTGCCGTCCCAGGCCAATACTGGGTGGGAGTGGTGAGAAGTAGACCACACCAGCTACAGCTGGCCGCGGGTGAAGCCAACAATACGGAAGCAGGGAACAAGGCTCTAATGCCAACAGAAGGTTTTTCTATTAGAATAATGTCCGAGCAGGCCTACGGGTCCTGCTGTTTTAGAGCGGCATGCTGCAGATCGGAAAGATAAGAATTCAAAATGGCAACCGGCCATGAGGCGGCACCAAAAATGGCGGCCGCCTGCGATGTGGACTTACACAGCACTTCAGCAGTGGCAAGGGAAACAGTCCAGAGCACTTTGAGGTCCCCAGAGGAATCCAGGAAGGAAGGAGGCAAGAGAGGCTTTGAACTTAGGAAAAAGCGGCATGCGGTGGGGGGAGGGGAACGGAGCGGAACGGAGCATCTATGACAGCAATTCCGAGCAACAAAAATGGCAGAAAGAGCAAAGGGGAAAGGGGGGGTAGCTTGTAACGTATGCTAGCCTTCCCCCTGAAATCCCCTGGGGCCGGGAGGGCTTCCCAGGGGGATGGATGCCAGATCGCAAATCTCAAAACCACTGCGCAGGGCTAAGGGAAGGAATAGATACAACCTGATAATAAAGATAGTAGTCAATGTAAGGCTTGTTGAAACGGCCAAGAGCACTTTGATAGCACTGCCTACTCTGCGAGTGGCTGAGTATAAACTGGGGAACGCCTTAATGGAGTCACGTGATGGAAGGAGGGGCGTTCCTCAGGAAATTAGCTCAGCCTACAACAGCAGAGACGGAAGCACCACCCACTCTCTGGGTGCTCCCAACAGCTCTAAGGAAAAGCAGATGGAACTCAACTTTATTGATCTGATTACACACTAAATTTAACAACTCTTTGAGTTTATTGTGCAACATAAACCATAGTTTAGAGCTCTATAAATTATAATTCTATGTTTCAACATGCCACTAGCATTTTTAATTCTGGGAAATCAAAGTATACCTTAAGCTGCTATTCAAATAGATTAAATGACTTCTCAATTTATAAATTCCATATGTTTTTTATGGTACAACAGTGGCAATCTTTTCATCTCTCTTTTGGGGATTACCACGGGAGTGACCTTACAACACTTAAAATAAGCCATTATACTTACATTTGTTCTACACACATAGTATATAGTTATTGATTTATGAACCAATGGATTATTTTATTAATGCTTTTCTATCAACTAATAATCATTATTAATAGTTTGATGTGTGCTGCAGCTTATGTCAAGCTTTTTAAATAATTAAAAAGTTATTTTCAGGGGATATATTTTCAACTAGTTATTAGTGAAAGTTAATGCTGAGCAGCTTCATGAATTTACTGAAAACCTAAAGTAAAACTCAGCTAAAGTTAATTCAGAGTAATGGCAACCTATTATGACATTTGCAGTTCTTAAAAATATTTTATAGTGTATGAACGAAATATAGTTTTAGAATGTTTTTCCGCTATCTCTATACAAATAATCTTATGTGAAATGTCCAAACAAAATAAAAATAGCATACACACAAGGAACAAACTGATCTAATAGATGAGATCAGTTCCAATTATTGCATCATTTGGCTAAAAACTAAGAAACATATACTACAACAGACAACAATGCCTATTTTTTAAAATAACTACAGCCTATTAATCACAAGGCTACTGTTAAGTAAAGCCTTTAATGCAGACTTTAAAAAGCGCTTCCAAATGTATGTTTATTCATACTATAATGGTCTTAGGAGATCATAATCTTAGTAAAATCAGAATTAGCATTGCTATTCCCTTTGCATGTAAAACATCAGTTAATGTCACTTAACAAAACTCAATGAACCATTTTGAAATTAAACAAAAAACAGAATGGAATCCCTATAATAGTTCCAGGTTTTATCTTTATTTATTTCATTTATTGATTAAATTTATATACTGTCCATCTTGCTATTTTGGGGTGGTTCTGGGAAGTTTGCAATATAATAAAAATATAGATATAGAAAATTATTATAAATATAATTAAGAAAATTGTCTTTTATACAGACTGCTTATTTTCCAGCATTCTAAATAGTGAAGGCTCAGGCAAAAAGAGACAAAGTAGAAGAGCTAATAGCAATATATCTGGGACATGGTGGTTCAGGATTCTGAATAGGTATTATAGGAATTCTGCTAAAAACTTCAGGATTCAAGATCAGGACAATGGACAGCAGCCCAGCATCTAAGATAAAAACAATGTATGCTCCTTCTGGTAAGTCCACCCATTTAGACTCTACAAGTTTTTACAGATTCAGTTGTCTTTTCTTTGAAGACAATAGGAATTGGGCTTGAGGAATAGGGATTTTGATGGAAAATAGTTCTTATAATGTTTCAAATCACTGGTTGAATCTGGAAAGCATTCATAAAAGGGTAGTTCAGAATATACTCAATTTGAGTTAACTATGTGCAAGTGAATACTAACTCTGTATACTCTGCTCTTAAAGAATTATGGGGTCTAAGGAATTATTCCCGAATGGCCTGGAGGACTTACCAAGTGATACTCAGTAATTGATAATTTCGTTGAGGACCTACATTCATGGTAACATAGCAAATAAGATGGGCCAGTTACATTTTATAAAGCATCTATAAAGACAAGTGGAAAGCTTTTGGACAGTGCTTAATATTCTATTAAGAAGAACAAACTAAGTGATAAAGAGATAAAAAGAAACAGGTGAATTCACAGAAAAAGCATAGACATGAACAGGTGAGTCACATAGATTACCTTTTTCTTACTTTTCTTTAGAAAGATCAGATTTCCTTTCAGATGACAACATTTCTCTTCTGGCTGTGTGAAACAAAAACAGTTTCAGTTTTAATAGTCTTTCTTAATGCTCTGATTCTTAAAAATAATAAAATTGGGAATCATTAATTAAAAATAAGCATTCATTAGTAAAAGTTAGATTTTTACACAGGCCTTTTATGCAGCAGAATGAATATGACATCCAGTGCAGCAAGGTGATATTTCCACTACAATATTTATTATTACTACCATCCGAATATATCGAACACCCCCAAACAATTATATTTGCAAAATTAAAAGACTGTGCGTAGCATTAGATTGGTTTTAAATGCATTTATTTACTTTAAAAAAAAACAGCCATTTTTTCTGCCTTTTGTTTCCCATAAATAGCACATAAATAATTATCCATTTTTGCTCTTGAGACATCCAATAAGGTTTGGGTGCCCTAAACAGAGCCATTTGATGGCTATCAGTGGATGCAGTAAGGTTGAAGAAATATTAATGCTTTGCCATCCTTATTGAGGTTATCCCTAACTGGCAAGCAAAGAGCACCTCAGAATCAGCATGCAGAGTAGCTGCACAGAAGAATACAATCCAAGGCTTCTGCCACTTACCCATCCCAGGCAAATATTAGGGCCTCAACCAAACTGCCCACCAGAACCTCTGGGAAAATCCCAAGCTCTCTCTGGAATCCTATTTGATCCATCAATTGCATAGAGCAGGCCGATCAAACAGGCCCTGTCTCCTTGCAGGAAGGCATGACACCAGTGAGTTGAAAGAAAACCAGAAAGGAATCTGTCCATGGCAATGAACAAATATTAATATACTCCACTACCAAATCACATCTCAATATACTTAAAAATATGTGTGGCCTGCAGTATAAATTGAATAAATCAAAGACTCGGGACAGGTCCATGATTGCCATGAATTCTTCGCTTAAGCCCAACTTCAGTCAGAATGCCTCACATCTGGGTTGGTGTGGAGTAAAACCTATAACAATTCATGGATGACAATAGCCACTCCTCTTCCCCATCATGGACTCTTGTTTGGTACAGAGCAGGAAACCTGGATTAATTTCTGAGAGGGGCAACCTCTTCTCTAGGCCAAATCAGGTCTCAGTAAAATTTGCCACATCTGTGTCCTCCTTCAAGATAAAATCATGGATTTTATAGCTATATATTATTATATAAGAATCATATCTATTCACTGACCAAAGAACATTTTCTTCTTGCCTGCAATCAGTAGAAAAATTAGCCATTGTTCATGTAAAGTAAGGCTCAAATAATTTGAATAATAAAATCCTCAAAAATCTGAATGGAGACACTGGTTTTAAGATCAGGGGAGGTGCCTATTCTAACATTTCTTCCACATGTTCGGTTGTGCAACTGCATGTTTGTCCATGGATAACACCAACTGGGTACCTCCAGCATCTAGCCTCATTAATCTGTTTCTACCCTACATAATAAACCATGTCAGAAAATATGACTGCTCTTTTCTAAATTAAACATAAAAAAAGATTTTTTTCACCTATATAAAATAATCCAGTTAACAACCAATAATAGCAGGATTAATCTGCCAGCATGAGCCTAATTCACCACAGCTATGGCAGAAGAACAATCACTTCAAAGATGTTTAGCAGCACTCAATCATTAGCAAAGAAGAAAATGGATGATACTCAGAAGTGTGTGAATAAGATTGTAAGCTGACAATAGCTGTCAAACACGTTTGCAGACAACTGACAATTGTCTGTTATTTTTACTTCTATATTTCCCATTCCTGAATATTCAGCATATCTCCCATGAAGATTTCTTTTCTTGTCAAAACCAAATGATGGCCTTCCAGCCACAAAAATCAATTCATTAGTATTAAATTGCATCCAGTTGTTATGCACTTCATTGATTATAAAAAGGTCTATGACTGTGCTCCAACTATGGAGTGTGCTTAGAAAAATGGGAATCCAAGAACATTTCATTGTCCTCATAAGAAACCCATACACATGGCAAAAAGCCAAACAGACAAACCATGCAAAAGACTGACCCCAGGTTGGTAAAAGAGTGAGACAACCTGTATATTCTTCCTTTTGTTATTCAGCTTATATGCTGAATATCTCTTAGGGGAAACTAAGCAGGAAAAAAATGAGTGTGGTTTCAAAACTGGATGAAAAAACATCAATAACCTGTACTATGCTGATACTATTCTAATAATAAAACACACACACAAATTTAACAACAGTCAAGAAGCATAGTAAAAATGGGACTAAAATTAAATTTAAAGAAGACTAACTAATGATAAGAGATGGAACAAACAGACTTAGAATTGAAGACATCAAAGTAATGGATAACACTTGCCTTTCAAAGGTTAACCATTCATAATAAAAGAACAAGCAGTCAAAAATATCCTGCAAACTAGCACTTGGTAGAGCCACCATAAAAGTCTGCTCATCTTTTTCTTTTTTTTTTTTTGCTGTTCTCCTTGATTGGTATGGCTACAAATATGGCTCCTTGAATTCTGGAGTTGCTGCCAATAGCAGTGTGTCTAGGATTTTATGCTAGGTTCTCAACTACTTAGAGATACTGGTTGGCTAGTGTAGTCGTAGAGAGGAGAAAGGATGTTTTCTTTGATGTCTTTATAGATATATCCATGTGCAATTTAAAATTTAAAGTTGGGCTAAACGATAAGTTTAAAGGTCAAATGTCATTTGAGAACTATCCCTGTGTATGAGAGTAAAAACTAATGCCAGATAGTCTTGTAATAGTTTTGTAATTTTAGAAGTCATTTCTTTTGTTTTGCTGAAGATTGGAAACACTAGCAACAGCATTCAGTGGATTCATTCAAGAGAACTGAATTATTCTCCCTTGCTTTTTGAAATTTAGCTTGAAAAACAAAGCCTTTGTGGTTGTAATCCTACCACAATGGCTTTGTGGTTATATACTAAACCAGGGGAAGAAAAGACTCCTGATTGTTGGGTGAAAATTGAAAGTTATTTGGGATCATGAGGCATATTTATTACATTTTTGTTGGCTAACATTAGTTAGTTTTGGCTAATAAAGCCAAATAAGATTTCTGGAGTCCAGATAAACTGTAAGAGCCTTAAATTAAAAAATAAATATAATTCTTCAGGGAGGTAGGAAAAGGAATGACAATGACAGAATCAAATGTTATTTCTGCTATTCATGATAATTTGCAATTATAAAAAAGCATTAGACATTTGCTTTTCAATTTTTCACACCAGATACTTTAAAGCTATGTTCAACTCTGAAAAAATTGGATCGCAACATTTTAGAGCTGTATCAGCATTAAGTTTAATTTAAAGTAGTTAAATCTGGCATTAACATTACTGCAAATGTCTTTTTTAGGTTATAAAGATTCTTGTATCTCATAAACATTAGGAAAGCTTTCTCTAATCAGCATTTCTTCTTTTGCAGCAATATCAACTTTGCTAATTTAGAGCTGCTATAACAAAAAAAATGTAGCAAGTTAAACAATTGTTATCTGTCCTTTTCCTCTTCTAGTTTTCAGAAATTAAGACTTAAATAGTCAAGGCTAACAATGTTTTAAAGTTATTATTTATTTGTGAATGTCTAATAGGCATGATAGAAGCATTATCAATTGCAAAAATAGTTGCAAAAATAGTTGAACTTTTAAACCTCCAATCTCTGGAGATCACTAAAAAGAAAAATTGGAATTTAAAACAACATTATCACTGGCATACAATGGCCAGTTATGCACGCATTTGTTTTTTATTATTATTACTATTATTTAATGACTATTTGTATTTGTATCTTATGGTCTGTTAATCTTACAGCATTTAAGTTGGCTAGGTGAAAAATAGCAGCAGAGCAAGAGGTACTAAAATCAACAACCTTTTGAAAGGCCTCGCTAAATGAAACTGAACAGTAGGTAAATAATAATGATATTCATTTGTTAAGATAATCATTGCAAGGCAGAGTTCACATGACAGTAAACAATAAGTAACTTCACAAAAAAACAGAGTTTCTGTCAGAACAACAAAGTGCCCAAAACCAATATTTGAACCTAAAATAATAGAAACCACTTACTTCTAAATTATTTTTCACAAACACCTTAGATCCTAGATAACAAATACATATAATACATAACCAACATGGTCACAAGCAAATATCCTGCCTTATCCCCTCAGAATTAGCCTGTAAATTCCTCACAATAACATCTTAAACCACAAAACCACCACTTCCTATTCCAGGTCATTCCTACTCAAGTACACAACTGCACTGAATCTCTCAGCCACACATATTGCCTGCAGAACTGCCACAGCATCCAAGTTATCAAGCAGATGTTATCTTTGTTTTGAGCTTTAAGAATGGGCATTTGTTCATTAATTATTGTACTTCTATGTTGCTCTATTCAAAATCAGCTCCAAGCATTGAAACTAAGCAGCATCCTAGCCACTATCTTCATTCTATAGATCAGTGTTTCTCAACCTTGACAACTTTCAGATCCGTGGACTTCACAACTCCCAGAATTCCCCAATTAGCATTGCTAGAAGAGCAACATGTAAGTATGATAATTAATGAAAAAGCTAAAAGAAAGATGACACCTGCTTGAGAACTTGGATGTTAGGGTAGTTCTAAAGCAGGGGTGTCAAATTGGTGGCCCGTGGGACAGATGTGTCATGCACAGTCCATACCCACCCCAGCAAGGGGGAAAATGTCACAATATGTCACATGACAGCAATATGACACCACAAGTTTGACACCCATGTTCTAGAGGCAATATTGTGAGTGACTGAGAAATTCAGTTGTACTCTAGAGTAGGATCAATCTAGAACATGTATGTCAAACTCATGGCGTCATATTGCCATCACATGTTTCATGATGTTTTTCCCACAAGCTGAGGTGGCCATGCCCCGCACATGATGTATCCAGCCCATGGGCCACCAGTTTGAAATCCCTGATCTAGACTGTTCTAGGGATAATACTGAGTTGCACTCAGGTGGTTGCAACTCAGTGTTGAATTTAAAACACAACATCCTGGTTTTGCCAGTTAATAAAAATATTTTAAAATGCTTTTTCAAGTCACTTATAGGAGGGTTCACAGATAAAAAGAAAAGGTATGATAATACCGTATATACTCGAATATAAGCTGAGTTTTTCAGCCCATTTTTTGTGCTGAAAAAACCGCCCTCGGCTGATACTCGAGTCAGATTCCCCTCTGAAAAAAAAATGGTGTGGAGCTCCGGAGCTGGGCAGCCACTTCCCTGCTTCCGTGTTTCCTTTGCAGCTTTTAAGCATGGGGGTAATCGGAAGCAGAAAAGTTCTTGCATGAGGATATATTGTTTTTTTCTTTTTTTAACTGTTTTTAGGGGAGGGGAAAGACCCACCGCCATGTGAGATGCTCAGACACGAAATCTATCCGAACAAAAATAAGTGTGTGTGTGTGGGGGGGGATTTTAACGGAGGGAAGATGTAGGGAGAAGGCAAAAGCGACGGAAGATCCTTCAGGGGAAACTGAGGGGGAGACTCACCCTTGGTCCAGATGAGCCCTCTTCCCCGCCCCTAAGGAAGCAGAGGCAGCCAGCAAGGGCAGGCAAGCCCCACTTTATGGACTCCGTCCATCCTCGCTCCCACCCAAAGCGACGAAATCCCCCAATCACGCAGCCCAGAATTGCCCTCCCCTCAGGGGGCAGCAACGACGCCCGGTTTTTCCCGAGACAAGAAGCTCTGCCGTGCAATGAAAGCGCCCTGGCTCTAGGCTCAGAAAACAACGTGAGCCGAGGTTGCTTCGGCTCCGCTCAGCTTTGTTTCCTCAGCTCCAGCTGCTTTCAGTCCACTCGGGAGGAGGGGGAGGTGGTGGTGGCGGCTTGCGTTGTTTTCTGAACCCACAAGCCTAGAGCTCAGAAAACAACACAAGGCGCCGCCACCATCTCCTCCCCCTCCTCCCAAGTGGACTGAAAGCAGCTAGGGCTGAGGAAACGAAGCTGAGCGGAGCCGAAGCAACCTCGCGCGTTGTTTTCTGAGCCCGCGAGCCTAGAGCTCAGAAAACAATGCAAGCCACTGCCACCACCTCCTCCCCCTCCTCCCGAGTGGACTGAAAGCAGCTAGGGCTGAGGAAACGAAGCTGAGCAGAGCCGAAGCAACCTCACCTCGCGTTGTTTTCTGAGCCCGCGAGCCTAGAGCTCAGAAAACAACGCAAGCCGCCGCCACCACCTCCCCCTCCTCCCGAGCGGACTGAAAGCAGCTAGGGCTGAGGAAACGAAGCTGAGCGGAGCCGAGGCAACCTCGCCTCACATTGTTTTCTGAGCCCACGAGCCTAGAGCTCAGAAAACAATGCAAGCCGCCGCCACCACCTCCCCCTCCTCCTGAGTGGACTGAAAGCAGCTGGAGCTGAGGAAACGAAGCTGAGCGGAGCTGAAGCGACCTCGCCTCGCGTTTTCTGAGCCCGCGAGCCTAGAGCTCACAAAATGCAAGCCGCCGCCACCACCTCCTCCCCCTCCTCCTGAGCGGACTGAAAGCACCTAGGGCTGAGGAAACGAAGCTGAGCGGAGCCGAAGCAACCTCGGCTTGCGTTGTTTTCTGAGCCCATGAGCCTAGAGCCAGGACTCTTTCATTGCATGGCGGAGCTTCGTCTTGGGAAATACCGGGCGTCATTGCTGCCCTGATTCTGCACAATTGGGGGACTTCGTGGCTTTGGGTGGGTGGGAGCGAGGACGTTGACTTTAAGCGCTACTGACAAAGTGTTTCACAAATACCAGTGGGACCTCTGTCCACCACCACCCCTCCCTCTTTTGCCTCCTTCCTTCTGATCAATCAGGTTTTCTCAGTATTTGCTCACAGCTGCGTTTTCTCTTCTGCTGTGCTAGGCATTGAACGCGGGGATTTCTGATTCCCCTTACACGCGCGTGGATATGCCGCGGGGCATTTTCTTCCAAATGCCCCACTGGCAGAGAACACTGACTTTCATGATAGTGAGATCATTTCCCAAATTAATTGATTCACTAACCCAAAAGAAGATGTTGATGACAGTGGGAGGCAGGAGTCACTCTCTCCCTTGCAAGAAAAAAGCAAGAGCTGTTCTTATGATCTCTCCCTCTCTCTCTCTCTCCCCGTAATACAGTCAAGCCCTTTCCAGCACGCGGGATCCGCCCCCGCCGCTTTGCACCTTGCAAATGCAAAAACCCCGGGATTTTGCATTTGCAAGGTACAAAGCGGCGGCGGCAGATTGCGCATGCTGGAAAGGGCTTGACTGTATTACGGGGGAGAGAGAGAGAGAGATCATAAGAACGGCTCTTGCTTTTTTCTTGCAAGGGAGAGAGTGACTCCTGCCTCCCACTGTCATCATCATCTTCTTTTGGGTTAGTGAATCAATTAAAGCTTTCATGATAGTGAGATCGTTTCCCAAATTTCCCTTAAATAAGGAAAGAAATCAGAAACAAACCTTTGGACTGAGAATAAGCCTGTTCCTATGATGCCATTTTTGTTCACTGCAGTGTGAAAAGTGTGAAAAAACACACTTCTTTTTCTTCATCTTCTTGTTCCCTATTTACTGGTCTCCTTCAAACAGGAAATTGTGAACATCAAACTTATTCTCAACTGTCCTAGTGAACGTTTTTATTGGTATCTATTTTTATTTTTGAAATTTACCAGTAGCTGCTGCATTTCCCACCCTCGGCTTATACTCGAGTCAATCAGTTTTCCCAGTTTTTGTGGTAAAATTAGGTGCCTCGGCTTATATTCGGGTCAACTTATACTCGAATATATACGGTACTTTTGTGTCCAATTATGACCCTTTGTTCAACTAAGGAAGGTAAAGTACAAAAGTGTTCCAATAATGTTACATTCATGGACACCGATACTTCAATAAGTACATTTTTTCAATCTGCACATTCTTTAAATTCATATTTTACACTTTAGCATCCCATAAACCTGGGATTAAACACAGTGCTTAGTAAGAATGTTTGGCTTTGCCATTGCATCTGGTAAATTATGGTTTCACGTGATGCATAAATCCATGTAACATGGTTTGTAGCACTTGCAATTAAGTACCCTTTTTGTGGGTTAGAGCGCTAATCACAGTTGGGCAGGCAGACATAAAATTATGCATTGCAACATTCAAACATGAGCAAAAAACAATCTCTTTAAACATTTAATTGAATAATTCAAGTCCTCCATGGTTTTTTTATATATTGGTTCATAACAATATGCTTCTAAAATAGCTTCTAAGTTGCTACCAGAATGCCAAAAGAAAGAGAACTGGCATTATTATGTTCTGACACTGAAGTGTTGGGCTTGTTTGTTCAGTTCAGTGACAGTTATAATAATTGTAAGTTTACCTTCATGGTTCATATGCAAATTGTTTCTACACTTCCCCCACTTTTCCTTTGTATCTATTCCATCTGTTTCTGTCATTTGCAATTCAACTGTTCAAACAAATGAAAAGAAATGAAGGCTTCTGAAGTAGCAATGAAATCTCAGGACAGACAGAAAATAGGACTATTTTAAGTCCCATAAAGAACAAGAGTCATTAAGACAAACAAAAAGCTCTTGCCAGATTGCTAATCCTCGCAATGATCACTTCTTCATGATTCATACTTATTTAATTTCACTGTTTCAAATGGGAGGAAAGCAAGAAAAATGAAAGAATTACTGGTTTTACTTTAAAACTGCTTTCTTACATTAGCTGAGTAAAGTGAGTCATGCAGTTCCCTAAAAAAATACTGTGTTCTTCTATAGAAGAGACTACATGACCTACAGTGTTCACAACCAATCAATGCAGTTACACTAATTATGGATGGTAGGGAGAAAATATGTACATGAGAAAAGGTAGAAAAATGAATTTTGCAATGATTGTTTAATCCTTCTTTAATAATGTTATAAAACTTACCTTGGAGAAGGAGAGCCATGTTAGTTTATGGTAGCACTTTTTCTGACTAACAATTTTATTAAATGTGTCATGGAGTCTTATACCTTTTAATAAAATCTCTGTTAGAAAATGTGCTCTCAGGCTCCTGATTTTTATACTACTTAGCTGTGAGCTATAGTTTGCACTGCATGATTTGATGATGCAGTCAAAATAGAGAACTTTTTTTAATGCAAGCTACAAAAGTATCTTTTCTTCAAAATCTCCAGACACCTATATTTGTTAATGATACTTACTATATATTGGCTTAGCAATACCTACCAGTCTCCATGACTAGGAATTCCTCCCTTTCAAGGATACAAGGGTGCTCCCTCAACACCAGAACATATTTTCTCTTAGTCTCTACTTCTCTGCTCATCATCATTCATCACTATGACAATGAACTCCATAGTCTAATTGTACCTGTGATAATAATGGATAACCTCCATTCTTGCCAAAGTTATATAACTCACTCTCAATCATTCCACTTGGGCACCCCTTAACTGGATAATTTATTGGAACTGGACATTTTCTGTTTAACTAAATTAGTCTTGATAGCTGCATAGCACAGTTTAGGGGCTGTTTGACAAGAAGGAATCCAAAGGGCTGGTAAATAAGTCGAAGACTGTTGGTCTTTGGATCAGTGCTTTCATTGCAGCTGTTTTTGGACTTGGGTCCTTTACTTTATTTCTCTTCCTATTACCCTTTTTTCAGATACCATTTCCTGCTTGGCCAATGGAGAAGGAGTTAGTGATATATCCTTGCAGCATTCCCTTGCTTCAAGAGCTTAAGTAAATTCCAAACTGAATTGTTGACATAATTAGTGTAATTTTTGTTAAGAAAAACCCATTAGGTTGATTAGCTGATTGAATCAAATATGTTGTTGGAATACAACCATATAACATACATGGGACTCTGCCAGTTTCTTATTGCCTTATACTCAAGTTTTTCAAGCTTTTTCACACAAATAACACTGGTTTTAAATGCTAAAAGTGCTATGTTACATTTTAGTCTGAAATTCTTAGTACCAGATAAGGGTTTTCAAAGACAGTTAAACTAAAGAACATTTCTAAAGTCAGATCACTTAAAATGGGCATTGGTAGAAGTTACCGTGAACGTCCTTTCTATGTATGCTGCGAGAGAGCCCAGGATGGGTTGACTCCTTCCAATGATGTCATAGCTGAGTCTGTACTAAGTTATAAAAGCCAGCCCCCGGGAGAGACCCCACCTTTGGCGAAGATACTTGACAGACTGAAAAGTGTCTCTGAAAGCCCAAAATAAATACAGAAATATGTCTTACCCTCTCCGGACGAATCAAGGGAGGGGCTGGGCTCTCTTGCAGCATAGATAGAAAGGGCGTTCACGGTAACTTCTACCAATGCCCATTCTCCTCCATGCTGCATCAAGAGCCCAGAATGGGACATACCAAAGGTTGCATGTCCACGGGCGGGTCCTCATCCGGCTCATCACACCGACTGTGGAACCACTCATTGAAGCACCCATCTGCCGAAAGCTGCAGTCATCGAGGCAAAAGCATCCAGACGGTAGTGTCTGATGAAAGGAGACGGGGATGTCCACGTGGCTGCACGACAAATCTCCTCCAAGGATGCTTGGGGTCGCCCAGGCAGCAGAAGTGGCCGCACTTCTGGTAGAGTGTGCCGTCAGACCTCGGGGACCCAGAAGGGCCACAGCTTTGTAGGCCTGCTCAATGCAAGACCTGACCCACCTGCTAATAGTAGGAGAAGAGGCCTTGTGCCCCAAGTGAGAAGGGAAAAAGGAAACAAACAAGGAGGAAGTGCGTTTAATGTATATTCTAAGACCCCTTCTTACATCTAGCGTGTGCCACTGCCGCTCTAAGTCATAGTGCGGGAGAGGATGGAAGCCAGGCAAAACAATGTCCTGGGACCTTGTTAACCAGGTGTTAACCTTCAGAATAAATGAGGGGTCCAGACGAAGAACAACCCTATCATCGTGAAAGGAACAAAGGTCCTGTCTGATGGAAAGAGCAGCAAGCTCGGAAACCCTCCTGGCAGAAGTGATGGCAACAAGGAACACTACCTTCAGAGTCAGGAAACAGAGAGACATTGTTCTAAGGGGTTCAAAGAGGAGCTTTGTAAGGGCATTAAAAACCAAATGAAGGTCCCAGGAAGGATACCTGTGAACCACCGGAGAGTGCAGGTTGGAAGCCCCTTTCAAAAACCTCCTGATTGAAGTGTGATCAGATAAGGAAGGAAGCAAACTCCATGACAGGACTGAGGAGAGGGCCACAACCTGCCTGCGTAAAGTGTTGGGGGCCAAACCTTTCTCCAGCCCATGCTGAAGGAAGCTAAGAACTTCTGCCAACTGGACTGAAGCAGGAGAAAGACCCTCCCTGAGGCACCATCAGGAAAAAGCCTTCCAGGTAGCATCATAGATGCACCTTGTAGAAGGTTTGTGAGAAGCCAGGATAGTGAGGATGACCCGTTCTGGAAGATCAGCCTCCTCTAGCCGCTGGTGAAGGGAGCTTAGATGGGCAAGGATCCTCCAAGGAGAAGCCACCGATAGATTGACCAGGTCCACAAACCAGGGCCTCCTTGGCTAATAGGGTGTCAGGAGGAGGAGCTCCGCACATTCCTCCAACATCTCCCGAATTACTGCCGGAATGATGGGAAGCGGGGGAAAGGTGTAGAGGAGACCCTTGGGCCATCTGCACCGAAGAACATTGATCCCCTCCGCTCCCTGGCAAGGAAACCTGGTGAAGAATCTGGTGACTTGGGAGTTTTGAGGAGTGGAGAAAAGATCCATCTCCGGTGTTCCAAATCTAAGGGAAAGATCCTGTATAGAGATGGAGGAATGGACCATTCTGCCTGGTCGACTAGGTTCCTGCTGAGCCAGTTGGCCTGGGAGTTGTCAACCCCGGAGATGTGGTCCGCCAAGATTGATAACAGATGTTTCTCTGCCCATAACCCCAGCCATAGAGCTTCTCTCATGAGGGCTTTGGACCTCCTCCCCCCTTGCCAGTTGACATGAGCCTTTGCGGCCATGTTGTCCATAAGGACTAGAACATGAGAGCTGGTCACTGGTTTCCTGAAATGCTTGAGCCAGAAAAATGGCTCTGAGCTCTAGCCAATTTATGGGAAGGGTCTGTTCCGCTCTGGACCAAATGCCCTGAGCTATCTGGCCCTGCATATGGGAACCCCAACCCAGGAGGCTGGCATCGGTGGTTATCGCTAGCCTGTCTGGGTCCCTGAACAGGATTCCTCTCCAGATAGATAGGGAATGCCACCAATTGAGAGATCTCTGGATTTGTGGTGGGAGTGGGACCTTCATGGATGAGTGGCTGGTTCTTGCTTGTTGGTAGGGAAGCAGGAACCATTGGAGGGCTCAGGAGTGGAGCCGAGCCCACGGGACGATGCCAATACAGGAAACCATCTTCCCCAGAAGTTTGGGCAGTAGCGACAGGGGGACAATTTGAAGTTGCTGGATCGGGCTGATGATCTCTGCAAGGCTCTTTCCACAAGCTGGGGACAGGAAAACCTGGCATGACATGGTGTCAATGACTGCTCCCAAGTGTTGCAATTTGGTTGTAGGAGAGAACTGGCTCTTTTTGGTGTTGATGGAAAATCCGTGGCTCTGGAGACATGACAGGGTAATTTGCAGATCCTGATGGGCCGCAAGGATGGAAGAGGAAAGAATCAAAATGTCATCCAAGTAGCATTGGATCCTCACTGGAATAGAATGCAGAGATGCCACCAATGCTGCCAGAACCTTTGTAAAGACCCTTGGAGCCGATGAGAGGCCGAAGGGAAGTGCTCGATACTGGTAATGGGTATTCTGATAACAGAAACGGAGAAATTGGTGATGATGAGGCCAAATGGGGGTGTGGAGGTAAGCCTCAGTGAGATCAATGGAAGAGAGGAAGTCGCCACCCCCCCCCCCCCGAACACTCTCTAAAATAGAATGCAGAGTCTGCATTTTAAATCGCCTGTATTTTACAAATTGGTTGAGAAATTTTAGATCAAGGATGGCTTGCCACCCCCCTGAGGCTTTGGGAACGATGAAAAGGCGAGAGTAAAGCCCACGTCCCCGTTGAGACAGGGGAACAGGTTGAATAGCCCTGATTTTAAGAAGGTGCTGAATGGGCTGATTCATGAGGGCTTGCCTGGAAATGTCCCGAGACACAGGACAGATCAAAAAAAATTTTCGGGGGTGGGGTCAGGAAGTCCAATTGTAACCCTGACCTAATAGTGCTGAGCACACAGGCGTCCGTCGTTGACTCCTCCCATTTGGAGGCAAAGAAGGCTGGGTGACCTCTGATGGGTGGGGAGAATGAGGGATTACTTAGAGCAGGGGTCTCCAACCTTGGCTCCTGGAAGCCTGGCAGACTTCAACTCCCAGAGTTGACCCCTGACTTAGAGCGACAGAACGAATGACCCCCTCCCCCCCGAAAGGGTTGTTTACCAGTAGAAGGTTGTTGCCTGCGCCAGATGTTTCTGCCCATTGGTCTTGGCGTTGGGAGTATGGCCTGTGAGAGGAGGGAAGCGAGATGAGGTCTCCACTCGGAAGGCAGGAGAGCAATAAGGAGCAGGGCGATTGTCGGCTTTCTTCCCAAAGGAAGAGAGAATTTTACGTTTATCTCTGGTTTCGATGAGATAAGGTTCCAGAGCATTGCCAAAAAGCTTATCGCCTGTGAAAGGAACTGAAGCCAGCTTCCATTTTTGGCATGACTCCGCCTGCCAATTTCAGAGCCATAAAAGTCTTCTTGCTGCTACAGAAGATGCCATGGCCTTGGATGCAAATTTGATGGAATTGAGAGTGGCATCCGCAATGAATTCCGCCGCTGCAATATTATTAAGGTCTTGGTGAGACCGAAGGTCAGAAGCAGGCAATCTATTCTGGAGTTGGCACAGCCACCGTATTGCCCTGGTGAAGAAGGATGCTTCTGTTGAAGCCTGAACAGCCCAAGCAGCAGCCTGGTGATTGCGGTTTCAGGATATCTTCTGGCTCTGTGGGAGTACCAAAAGATTAGAAGGAGGCCAGAACCAGAATGTCAACAGAAGGCACTGCCAGGGCATTGTCCAGAGTTGTGCTGACATTGTAGAAACACTCATCTTGAGAAGATGGGCGAGGACCTGCCGAAGGAGAAGTGCACTGTTCCTTGACCATGTCCAGGAACAAAATGGGAGAAGGCAAAACCTCTGCATGCACTACAGGCTTGGAGAAGAGAGAATCCCCTTGGCTAGAGGGATTTCTTTGTGGCTCGGGAGCCACTTCCTCTGGCAACAGCTTGGCAGTGACCAAGGCCTTGCTGCGTAATGGTCTGAAGAGAGTAGGTTTAAAGACCAATGCAGAGGATGTCTGCTCTGGGCAAGAATCCTCTTCCTCTGAAAGATTTTGGTCAAAAATCTCACCCTCTTCACACTCTGAATGAGAGGAGTAACTGTTTTCAGATGGTGAAGGCCTTCCTTCCTCATCAACCTCCTCCCATTCTAGTAGAGAAGAATGGACCCTGAGGTCCTGAGGCCTGTGTAAATCAGGATGATGAGGCAAGGAACTTATAGATTGAGAAGGGAGAACGGCCTGAACCCTTTCCAGAGGTTGAAGAATTTGCTTGAAGCCTTCAGCCAATCCCTAATGGCTAATAAGACTACATCTTGGATATCCCTTGGTCTATGCTCAAAGGTAGAGGCAGAAGGCCGAAGACCCACTGCTGTGGAAGTGAAGGTGGCTTCAGGCCTAGATTGAGGAGAGGTTCGAGGCGGAGAGAGGGGGAGGAGCATAGGGCACAGAAGCCTGTTGGAAATAAGGCTCAGATCTGCTTAAATCCTGAGGATCTGACTATACAGCAAGAGCCTCAGGAGACCAGGATGGAGGATGGAAAGGCTCATAGATAACTTCTCCTCGCCTGGGAGGGCTTGGTTGGGGCCCACGAGTATCACCTGAAACATGCTGTAGTTGCACTCCCTTCTGTTGAATAGTTCTGTTGAAATGCCTCTAGAGCTGCATGTCTGTGCTTCTCTGCCCTCAATTCAGCCTGAGTTGCCTTCTTAGGGACTAGAGCCTTAGCTTTGATTTTAGCAGCCACCTCCCTCTGGACAGATTGGGTGCGTTGCCTACGTCTTTTTCTCCTATTGAGCTTAAGAGACTGTTCCACTGGGGGGGGGGAGCTCTGCCAGAGCCTTATCTTGCTCTATTTGTAAAATAAAGCCTCTTACGTTGGAAAGAAGCTGTTTAGAAATTTTTCTATTAAGCCCTTGAGGATATAAATGGCCCCCAGGCTTACAAAATGGCCTCTCACCTCGTGGTGGAAGGCTTGAATCCGAGATGGCCGCTGACTACAGGAAAACAGGCTCCAAGATTGAAGAATCGCTCCTTAGGCTATACAGAGCCCCGAGCGAAGTCAGCAAGGGAAAAACACAGCAACCAGCTACATGATCAGCTGGCTTGAGCTCTTATCAGTTTGCCAATCATGTTTACAATCCCTCCAAACTGCAAGTATGGGGGAGGTCTGCAGACACTGCCCAGCTTGCCTGCACTGAGCTCTGTAAAGCTGCTCCCAACTTGCAGGAGGAGAGAGAGAGAGTGCCCTGCTCTCTGGAAGAGCAGCTGCCCAGATCCCTGGGAGCTGCTTAAAGAGAGGAAAAAAGTACTAAAGATCGCTGGTGATTGCTATCTAACAGAACGCTTTCAGAGACACAGGTACTGACTGAAAGGAGCCAAGTCAAAAGCTGGGGTCTCTTCTGGGGGCTGGCTTTTATATCTTAGTACAAACTCAGCTATGACATCATAGGAAGGAGTCAACCCATCCTGGGCTCTCGATGCAATCTGGAGGAGAAGGGAAGAAGTATTACCTCTTTTTATTCTATCTACAAATTAAAGCACTTTATTGCTAAAGTGAAGCTTACCTGAGCTACTTCACACGATCATAATTAGAATTAGAGACAGAATTATGTGATACCTAATGTAATTGCTCGGTAAAATTATAATCATTTTATTCCATTTACTAGCTATTCATGGAGAAATGTAATCTTTACTAAATTATTCATGATATATGTATCTAGTAATACATCTAGTATCTAGTATTTAAGGAAGTGTTTAATTCTACTAAAAATATTCCCTGACAAAGGATCCTTAAAGGGATAGATAATCAGCATCCCTAACTTGTAATTCTGTCAAACTCACCACGTCACGTTGCCATCAGCTGGGGTGGGCGTGGTCTGCACGTGACTTATCTGGCCCACAGGCCGCTAATTTGACATCCCTACTCTAGAACCTCCTACTGCAATTTCTAATCAATTTTAACTTGAGAGTAAAGGAAATGGATGTGACAAGCTTCCTAATACTTCCACAAAGGAAAAAATACCTCCCCATCCTTGCAAAATTATTAAATAGATAAAGAAGTCCCATTTGCTTCTCCTTGCGTGATAACAATTACATCCCCATCTTGCCCACTGTTGACCTTAAATGATAGAAAAAGGACATTAAAAAGGCTGTTCATGATTTGCCCATTGGTTTAAACATGATTTCCTTTCATTTGAAACAACTGTTTGTAGTCTATCTTGTCCTGCAGCTTTTACATCTTGCCTTATCAAATTAGAGTGGGACTGGAGGGTTAATAACATTTCAAACTGCAAAGAGAAAAACAGTAAAGAATTTCCACTTTATAATGTTTATTTAATATTATTACTTAATGAATCCTCAAAGTGAACTTAATGAATCCTCAAAGTATATGTTTGTTTTATTGGATATATAACAGCCATCCAATTCATAAAGCAACTCTGATTAACTAATCTAATAAAAACATCAATATATTAACAAATAACGCAGTATCATAAAAATGAAAAAAAAAAAGAAAATGAAAAAGATGGCCACTAAGGAAAACTCAATAATGGTATATACACTGCTCAAAAAAATAAAGAGAACACTTAAATAACTCCAAGTCAATCACACTTCTGTGAAATCAAACTGTCCACTTAGGTAGCAACACTGATTGACAATCAATTTCACATGCTGCTGTGCAAATGGAATAGACAACAGGTGGAAAGCATAGGCAGTTAGCAAGACATCCCAATAACGGAGTGATTCTGCAGGTGGTGACCACAGACCACTTCTCAGTTCCTATGCTTTCTGGCTGATGATTTTGTCACTTTTGAATGCTGGCAGTGCTTTCACTCTAGTGGTAGCATGAGACGGAGTCTACAACCCACACAAGTGGCTCAGGTAGTGCAGCTCATCCAGGATGGCACATCAATGCGAGCTGTAGCAAGAAGGTTTGCTGTGTCTGTCAGCATAGTGTCTAGAGCATGGAGGCGTTACCAGGAGACAGGCCAGTACATCAGGAGACGTGGAGGAGGCTGTAGGAGGGCAACAACCCAGCATCAGGACCGCTACCTCCGCCTTTGTGCAAGGAGGGACAGGAGGAGCACTGCCAGAGCCCTGCAAAATTACCTCCAGTGGGCCACAAATATGCATGTGGCTGCTCAAATGGTCAGAAACAGACTCCATGAGGGTGGTATGAGGGCCCAACATCCACAGGTGGGAGTTGTGCTTACAGCCCAACACCGTGCAGGACATTTGGCATTTGCCAAAGAACACCAAGATTGGCACATTCGCCACTGGCGCCTTGTGCTCTTCACAGATGAAAGCAGGATCACACTGAGCACATGTGACAGACGTGACAGGGTCTGGAGACGCCATGGAGAACGTTCTGCTGCCTGCAACATCCTCCAGCATGACCGGTTTGGCAGTGGGTCAGTAATGGTGTAGGGTGGCATTTCTTTAGGGGGCCGCACAGCCCTCCATGTGCTCGCCAGAGATAGCCTGACTGCCATTAGGTACAGAGATGAGATCCTCTGATCCCTTGTGAGACCATATGCTGGTGCGGTTGGCCCTGGGTTCCTCCTAATGCAAGACAATGCTAGACCTCATGTGGCTGGAGTGTGTCAGCAGTTCCTGCAAGACGAAGGCATTGATGCTATGGACTGGCCCGCCCGTTCCCCAGACCTGAATCCAATTGAGCACATCTGGGACATCATGTCTCGCTCCATCCAACGCCACGTTGCACCACAGACTGTCCAGGAGTTGGGGGATACTTTAGTCCAGGTGTGGGAGGAGATCCCTCAGGAGCCCATCCACCACCTCATCAAGAGCATGCCCAGGCATTGTAGGGAGGTCATACAGGTACGGGGAGGCCACACATACTACTGAGCCTCATTTTGACTTGTTTTAAGGACATTACATCAAAGTTGGATCAGCCTGTAGTGTTTTTTTCCACTTTAATTTTGAGTGTAATCCAGACCTCCATGGGTTGCTAAATTTGATTTCCATTGATAATTTTTGTGTGATTTTGTTGTCAGCACATTCAACTATGTAACAAACAAAGTATTTAATAAGAATATTTCATTCATTCAGATCTAGAATGTCTTATTTTTGTGTTCCCTTTATTTTTTTGAGCAGTGTATTATGAATTTAATTATTAAGAAGCAGTTTTATTGGATTTACGTCTGAGCTTTTTCATACCAAACTCTCAGCTATGGTTGAGATATTTGGTTTTTAATTTGATGTTAATTATTCTTAAAAACACTTCACACTGTCACAATGAAATTAGCTTTAAAAATGAACAACAAACCATCAGCTCAGATTTTTTTAACGCAGAAGTAGGAACCTGCTGTTGTGCAGATATTCCTGAATGATAACCAGAAAACGCTGCAGGAAGAAATTCTGAAAGTTTTCAAGAACTCTGGAGAGCCACAGATTTTTCCTATTTTCAATTATTATTAGTCTCTTTAGTTCAGTAAAATTATAATTATTGTTTAATAACTGTATCTCTACTGCCTGTTCATCTAATATGTAAAATTAATAGTGCTCATTTAATTTGGTAATATGTTTATCAAATCACACATTATGCAAAACACACTCTATATAAGCTCTAGATTTACCCAGAAGTAACCTTTATATTTAGCTTTATTCTGTTAGGCTGAAATCTCAGTAAAAGAACTAAGCAATGTGAGTTTTACTCTTGAATAAATATACAGAAACTTTTTTTCATTTAGAGGCTCTTCTAACCATAAACTAAAATGAAGAAGTATGAATAAGAAATAGAAATGTAATATTGGATAGTTTTGTTTGTTTCTTTAAAAATGTTATAATTGAACAATATGACTCTAGATGACTTACACAAGACAAGCAAAATAAGCAATTAACATTAATAATAGTAATCAATAATATGTGATCTGGCTCAGACTCCTAACTCCTTCCTTTGGGACATAACCATAGTTTAAATCCTTTTTAAAGATCAACAGGATCAGAACCAGCTATTTCCTATTACTGCTAATAACTATTTGAAATAGAATAGAACCAAATCAAGTCAATGTCCAGGCATAGACTATTTTAATATGTGTTGTATTAAATTCAGTTGAAAATTTAAAAATCATGGAGAGGACCATACTATCTATTCTATATTCCATACAGCAAATTCCAAATTAAAGTATACCCAAGAGATGATTATTAACATCTGTCTGGTAACAGGCAGAGGATTAGAAATCCATTACCCATCATATTAATTCAATCATCTGACTTACTACAAAGACATTTATCTTAATACTTACTGCACAATCTGCTGTCCTCTAACTTAGTACCATTAAATTAAGTCTTGCCATTCTAAAGTAGTAGAAACCTTTAATAAAACCTATAATGTAACTTTTTCATATATGAAGAATACTGAAACAAATAAAAAGAAAATGATCTGTAGCAATGTCTGAAAATACTACCGATATTACTCTTCACTGTTTTACAATTACTAAATTACAGTGAATCCTGAATCTTCTGAAACTGCATTTCAAAGATGAATCAAATTACTTTATTTGGAAATAAGCAACACTGTACGGTCACATTCAGAGCTCGTTATTTCCTGCTGGATCATACTAAAGCTGTACTTAGCGTGAGCACAAGAATAGTTCTCATTTTAGAGAACTAAGAATACACAAAAATGCAGGCCTAATGCAAACTAAGCCCCACACTGCCCTTAATGCTACCTTTGTCTCATTTTGGAATACCAGTAGCAAGGAGCTGGGCCTATACACACGTCATATGGGCTTAGACATATATCCATAAATCAGCTTTTGGATATCATGACCAGAGATTATATGACATAATTCAAACCAGCTAGAAAGCATCTGTTGGACAAAGCTGCACTAAAATTAGTCCTCTGATATTCTTCATTATTCTCTTTCTCCTGTCCAAATATACAAACTATGTATCTATAGAGATATTAATATAAATTAATATAATATAAATATAGAGTGATACAGACTTGTATTCAGAGACATACAACAATGTATTCTATTAGCTACAGTTCCCATAGGATGGCTTTGCAAGCTGCCCAATTTCCCAGATAGTTTTGAAAATATGTAGAGAAAATATTTCCCCCCCATAAAATCTTAACAAAGAGCATATACCTCCCAATGAAAGCCCAGAACTTTCAGATCCTGCTTCCCTTTCTTTGTATGATAGCGTCTTCTCAATGTATGCAATTTAACAATAAGAGTTCTATATTAAATATAGAGTTCTATATAGAAAACAGTATCTGTTTATCTGCATTCCAGATAAGAAAATCCAGAAACTCATTAATAACCTTTACAGGTAATCCTCAACTTACAACCATTCAAGCTTTATTTATTTAACTTTATTTGTAAAATTTCTTGGCCACCCATCTTGCCTCAGGGTAACTCTGGGCCACTTACAATCATAAAATATAAAAATTGTACAAAGATAAAACCATAAGTAAAATACTACACTGTTGTGGTTGGCCGGCAGCAGGTGCGGACGGCTGAGGAGAGTGATGACTCACATGAGGGGCCAGGACCATTAGGGAGTGTCCTTCAGAGATTGTGAGGGCTGGCAGCAGTGATGAGGAGGTTCCTGAGGAGCCTGTGCCAAGTGCGCATGCGTGCAGGATTGTTCGTAGGAAAGAGCAGTTACAACAGAAAGAGCGACTTGGGAGTAAGGCTGCAAGGTAAAGGACCCTCCTTCAAGAAGATAAAAGCCAGCTGTGAAACAAACGTACTTTGCAGAAGGCAAAGACGTTTTGAAACTCCAGCCTCGTGGACATTCCAGTATCCTGAGTTTGTATTTGAAGATTCTTATTTTGCAAATTATTTCTTGTGTGTTATCTTTTGGCAAGTCATGCACAGTTTGGCAAGACTTCTACTTATCACAGCTAATTATTTTGTAAAAGCATTACAAGGTTTCTGTTCCTTTTTTGATTGATTTGTTGTTTGATTTGTTGGAAAAGGGTGTTGGTCAGAACATACACATAGCCAAATATAGCAGCCCAATTAAGAGTAGGAAGGGAACAGAATGGGAGGAGAGATGGTATCTGATGTGATGCTCCACCATTGAAACCCACAAGCCAACTGGCAAAGCCAGTTCTTTAGGCTCTTATAGAAGATTGGGAGGATTGGGCCAACTTCACTCAGGGGGCAAGATGTTAAAACAGCACTGAAAAAAGTGACTTATGACTGATTGTCACACTTACAACTATTGCAGCATCCCCATAGTCACATGATCAAAATTTGTACACTTGGAAACTGGCATGTATTTGGGACAGTTGCACTATCTCATGGTATTTGATCATCATTTGTAACCATCACAGCCAGATTCTGACAAACTAAATCTGTGGGGGAAGCCAGATTCGCTTAATGACCATCTTATTCATTTAACAATTCCAGTGATTCTTTTAACTGTGGCAAAAAGGTGGTAAAATGGGGAAAACTCACTTAATGACTGCCCTGCTTAGCAATGGAATTAGCAATCAATTGCATAGCAATTTTGACTTGACTGTGGTCTTAAGTCAGGGAGTACCTGTATACTTTCCAACCCAATAGATAATGTGAAAGAATAAAGAGGCTGGGACTTTAGCTATTGGCATAACAATTGTTTTATAACAAAATAGAATGGAACCAAATTTAGAATGGGGGAAGAAGCACCAAAAGAATGATTAAATTTGAAAATGGGCAGAATCCTGAAGGTTGCAGAGGAAAATAATATCCTTGCATTCTAATGTATTCATGGAGCAGTATTTCTTTGGCAACTTTAAGATATGTGGACTTTAATTCTCAGAATGTTGGCTAGGGAATTCTGGGAATTGAAGTCCATACATCTTAAAATTGTTAAGGTTGAGAAATCTGCTCTAGAGGAGGAGAAATTGGTAACAGCTCAGAATGTTGCCAAGCCTTCATTCTAAGCCTCCATCCTTCCAGGAGTATGACCTTATAGAACTGCTATTAAGGGATTAAAAAGAATTCTTTCCATAGCTTTTTAAAAACCCAATTCTATAGGTTTTTTATGCATGACTAATCTGATGCCCTGAGTCATGCCCGCTTTGATTCCAGTACTAGATCATATTCACTCCAATAATAAGCCTCTTTGGGTGCATCTATTTGAACCAATTCAGGGTTTTTCCTGTTTGCAAATGAATACTTATGAATGGTTATATAACATCCAATGTACAAAAATGTCCAGATCAAACACAGACATGTTTCTATTTCAAACAGCTCATTATTATATTTTATTTTTAGTTAGTCCTCTGTTAGTCCTTATGTTAGTCCTTAATAATTTATTGACCCTGTGTATTTATTTTGAAGAAAATGTATATTACTCAAAATCATTATGATTTTAAAAACAGTTTTCCCAGTGTGGTTGAGAAGCTTTGAGACTACAGTGAAGCAGTTTTCAGCTATGAAACCACAAAAGAAATACTGCAGACCATTAAATTAATCTTCCAACATATTTTCAGAATAAAAGCATGATATTTAATGCTATAAATACCTTTTATTATCCAATACAATATTAGGTCACTAGCAATCTATACTTATACTTATCAATTCAGAACATATATTTTTCCTGATTAACAAGTACTATTACTTATTCAATTATTATGCTGGCCAGCTCCAGTAGAAAAGTACGAATGCTTTTCAAAGAGGGCACTGTATCATGGAAGTTCACCAAACAACTTTCCCCCAAAACGTGTCCATAAAATTGGTCTGAAGGCATGCAGGGCAATGTTTCCTTGTAAGGTTAGAGGGAGAGATAAGGAGCTAAAATTCTAGCATGACACATCAAGTGTCACCTCTAACTTTCCTTCCAGAGCAATCAGTTGTAGTACTTCTCTGAAAGAGAGTATGCATGTAGTTGGAAGGTATGTGTATCTTTTTTTCCCTTAGTTGATTTTTGTCTGAGATTTTTAGTAAAATTAGGTATGCACCAAGAAATCGACTCTGCTTCCTGAATCCCTGTACAAGAGTCTCCAGAACTAAGGAAACAGCTTGTTCTACCTCTTGTTCTTGCAATGCTGACAGATTCTTTTCCAAATCTCTTAATAATAAACGGAGCAAGCAAGCAAGCAAGACGGGGAGACTTCAAAATTATCAATCTGTTCGTTCTTTTCCTATGCGTACCTAAACGAACTGAAATGCAGCTGATGTGTTGTTACTGCTGCTGCTTTTTTAAAAAAACCAACGCAGTCACAAAGGACCGACACGAGGAGCATCCTGCCTCATCGGAAAGCAATTCAGGCTCATTCTTGAGTTTTAGGCTTTAATCATATGTTTCAGCGCGAGAGTTACGAGACCACAGCTTACCTCCTCGACTTCACCGCTTCAATACAGGCGCATTTCCCCGGGCAAAGGTACCGAGGCAAATAAATAAATAAAATAAAAATACCACGCAGTCGGAAGATCAAAGAGGATGGCAAGGCTTTACTCCCTCTTCGTTCGCCCCTTCTTTTCTCCTCCTCCCAGAGAGGAGACAGCTCACAAAAACGGTCGCCTTGGAAAGAGCAACTGCAGGTAAGGGGAAGAAGCTCTAGTAGGCACGGAGTAAACCCTCCCACCCACCTCCGCCCGGCACCAGCTTTGGAAACCACGAAGCTAAGACACCCGCACCCCGCTTGCCCTTCTGTCTCCCGCTGAAAACCGCGGCCGCGACCAACTCCGGTACCCGCGCAGCCCCTTCCCGGCTCCCACGTCTCTGCCAAGGAGAGCCTTCCCCCGATTTCAGGGATGGGGAGGCGGGGGGATCCTCCTGCCGCCTCAGCCCCTTCGCCTCCGGCGCCCGTCTCGGCAGATTTGAGCTGCCAGCGAAACTGCCACAGGAAGAAACTTGAACAGGGATCCAGAAGCGACGGCGGGGCAAAAGACGAAGACCTTCGATCCCGGCAGCAGAAGCAACAGCTTGCCGCCCTTCTTCCTTCAAAGTCGCCCCTGGGCGTCCTCCGAGGGAAAAGGGGCAAAGCAAACGCCCGGCTTTTTTTTTTTTTTTTGGTCTTCTTTTCTTTTCTGTTATTTGACTTTTTTTTTTTTTTTTTACCTGGCGGTTCCTCCCTTCCAGCCGAGGCGTCACGGGTAGCCGTGCCTGCCCAGTCCGTTGCACACGCAGCGTCCGTAGCCGGAGCTATTTATAGTCCGCAGCTTCCTTCCAGCAGACTCCGGCTAAGCACGGGGCAGGGGGGGGGAAGTGGCCGGAAAAGCGGGGCGGGAAATGGCGGGACTCCGCCGAAGCGAACGAGCGGCTCCTCCGAGCGTCAGAGCCGCCGCCGCCTCACGCGCCGCGAGGATAAGTTACCTAACCTGCCCCGCAGCTGCAGCTGCCGCTCGCTCGAGCCACAGAGGCGCAAAGCAAGGGGCGCGCTCTTCCCCTCGGCGCCGCCCCCGCCCTCCCAAGTCTCCACCCTTTTCCCCCCCCCCTCCTTCCGACAATGTCACCGCAAGCCGCCGGAGTCTCCCAAGCTCGGAAGGAGCGAAGGGGCTGGTGGCGCAGGCGCTTTAGAAGACGGGAAAGCGGGTGCGCCACGCTGAGCTCGGTTGTTATTGTTGTTTTTCCCCTTCCTTCTCTCTCCCTATCTCGTAGGCCCTGCAAAGCGGTTCTCTGAGGTGGCCGTTGGTGCAAGAGCCGGAGTCGGAGGAGAGGAATAGGAAAAAGCGGAGGCTTGTCGTTCGCCTCCCGGTGTCCAGAGGGAGCTCTGCTCCTTCCTTTCTTTGGACCAGCGAAGACGGGAAAGAGAAAATCGCCTTTCATCGTCTCAGATTTCCTATTTTCCTGGCCGTGTCCTAGGCGGTAGGCGTGCTTTTCTGAAATAGTAATGACTAACGACGTGAGGATCTGAGGAAGTTACCTGGCTGGCGTGCAGTTATAGGTCCGCACCTTGTCAATATTTTCCTTTCTGAACAACCTTTTTGAAACTTAAGGTAAACGAAGCAAAGATGGTTTTCAGATGGATTTCTTTTATGATAATTTCGTTGGGCATTGAAGTCCGCTATGAATCTTCAGCCTATGTTTTAGCTCTGTTTGGGCATATTATCTAACAAGGGTGATGAATTAGAAAGACTAGATAAGTGCCCTGGAGCAGGGATCTCCAACCAAGTCTGGTGGACTTCAACTCCCAGAATTCCCAAGCTAGCTGGCTGGGGAATTCTGGGAGTTGAAGTCCGCCAGGCTTAAAGTTGCCAAGTTGGAGACCCCTGCCCTGGAGCAGGACATTGTAACTGTTGCTTATGAGAAAAAGCTGCTTGAACAGAAGGTTTCCACCTCATTTGATGCCTTGCAGGGGATAGATGGGGCACTTCTGAATCCCACTGTAGCCCTGCTAAGGAGAAATTAAGGAGAACTAAGGAGAAATTTCCTGGGAGAACAATTAACCAGTGGAAGGGCTCAACTCCAGAAGTTGTGGATGCACCATTACTGGAGCTTTTTAAGAACAAATTGGACAACCATTTGTCTGAAATGGTATACAGTGATGGAGATTCCTTTTCGGCACCGAGTGCCCAAACTTGAATGTGCATGCACATTCTGGCGCCGGAGTGACAGAAACCAAAGACTAGCTGGCAGGCACGCATGTACACTGGCCAGCTGGTCTTTGGGTTTCCGGTGCTTCAGCACATGCAAAGACCAGCTGGCTAGCATGCATGTGCGTGCCAGAAACCAGAACAGCAACTGCCAATGGCTCGCCCACATAGAGGTCTCTGCATGCTACCTCTGGCATACCTGTCATAGGTTCACCATCACAGGTATAGGGTCTCCTGCTTGTGCAGGGTATTTACTAGAACGGGTCGCTAGCCTTTGGGATCTCAGGGACCACCAAACTCATAATTTTAAATCCAGATGTGACAAAAAGAACTTAGAAATTGTTCTTGGTGCATGTGTGCATTTTTTTTTACAGTAATTACATATAAAATATTGTCCTGCTACCAAATTTGTCTGATGACTATAGTTTGATTACTGTAAAACCATGTATGTTTGATGCAGATTGCAGTGACAAAAATATAATAAAACATGGCTTCGAATACCATGTTCCCTATTCTCTTGCATTTGTTCCATCAATCTAGAATCAGTCCTATTTTCTCCATGGTTAGGCAACCAGGTATCATCCAAATATGGAGGTGTGGGTTTACAACACTCCTATTTCCTACTCATTGGCCATATAGCAGGGGGGAATGGGAACTAAATTGCAAATAAGGAATAATAACAGGCTTCCTACCCCTAATGTAGACAAGCAGCTTAACATGGAAAAAATTATCTAGGACTATAATCTCTGGGAATGGATCAAAACAGTCAAGATGCTGGCCATAATCATGTAATACCATAAAAATGGTGGGACTTTGATTGCATGGTTGTAGCCACAATCTTGACATTTTTTGATCCTCTCTTGCAGATGAGTCTTGACATAAACCTATCACAATACAAAGGAGAGACATGTAGAATATCTCACATATTATACTCCATACAACAACAGAACCATCTACTGTATACGTGTAGAAATTAAACAGGTTATTACCATTTCATTTTCAATAGTTTGACAGCTTGAATGGTGATCAGTTCTGCATTTATAGCATATGGCCGTTCTTTTCTAGTCAATGTTTCTTAAAGCCTAAGAACAGTAAATACTTCTAAGCAAAATCAAAATGCTGAAAAAGATATTGAGTGTTCCTACCAAGACACACAGCTTTCCATCTGTTCTATTATTACTTGCAAATTTATGACTAGCCTATTCATTTATCTTAAACCTGGTATTTGTGTGCCCATCTTAAGTATACACTGGTACAGATATGAGGATATGTAAATAAATGCAGTTTTGAAAGAATAGCTGATTAGGATACGGTTGCAACCCCCCCCCCCAAAAAAAAGCCAGTTTTTATCTTAATGAACAAACTAAAATTGTTAGAAAAATGTCTTCCATGAATGAACATGTATTTTGAATGTGGTGGTGGTCTATAATTTTAAATTACCTTCAACCCAGAGTAGTATTGTTTTAGGGCAGCATAGGAACATTGTAAACACTGGCCTCCACTGAAACTTTAATATTTCAGAATTCCCTAAGTGAAACTTAGGGAATGTAAATGTATAAAAGAAAAAGTATCTTTGTCTGTTAGGATCTTCACCAACGTTTAAATTGTCCTGCATAGAATTCTTCAGCTTGACAGCACTGAAAAGGGTGTCAGCACTGATCATCCTAGTTGGACCCGTATTACTGGCTCAGGAAGGAAGGATGGATATTTTTTAAAATGGAAACAATATGAATTTGTGTTTCTCAGAAAAGATAAAGGATTGTTCACTGATATTTGCAAAATACTTTTGAAAGTTATAATTTTTATACTATTCACGCAACTTAAAAGATAGTATTAATTTGGTCATCAGAATGCCTTGATTTTTTTTTTATACTGGCCAAAGCATCTTTCCTTGTTGCTTCTTCTACTGCAAACCTGTAGAGAAGAAAGGAACAAATTGATAAATTGAAAGTCCTTGTGAATCTCAAAAGAATACTTGGGCTGCTGATCTGCTGTTTGGTGAGTATAGTAGTGGAACAGCAGCAATACTCAGCAGCATCTCTTTTAGGGCACTGACAGCAATGAATTTGTTCCAGTGCCAAGGCTGCTGTTGAGCAGGTTTGTTTTAGTGTTTCTTCTGCTATAGAGTAACATACCCAAAACCTTTATACTCTGATTCACTTCTTTTTCACCATGCAATCAAGCAAACAAATATTGAAACTATCCTTCATAGCATTATATTGCCCTAATGTCTTTTTACTATAATCATTCTGATTTCCAGATATTCAAGCAACAATAAAAGATATATCAGGATAAAAAAAACTTTACAGATTTCTTTTGAATATGTTACTTCTGTGTTTCCTTCAAGTCTTTCTTCAGGTTATTCTGGTAAACACTTTAACGTACTTTTAAAAATTGGGCTCAATTATAGTGGGAAGATTTGGGTATAAAGCAGAGTCCAAAGATAGGGCCACTTGCCTGGGCTGGAACTGAGACAAGGATCTGCTTAGCTTTTAAAATGCACTTACATCTGAAACCCAGGATTCAAAGTAGAGCCCAGAATGTAGAAGCCCAATATCAACAGTGTATATCTACAAAATATGATAACTAGAAACTATTTTGTGTATCTTAACTGCTAGGAGGCAATTAGTAAGGGGATTCAGGGTAGGGAAATAAAATTCAGAACCAAGGATTCACTGGTAGGACTCAAATACCACACTTAGAAATATCTGCCTGACCCATGCTAGCCTATAAATCATAATTGTACATTTATGGTGGGTAAGAATCACAATGGGAAAAAAACTGAGAAAAATCACATTATGTTTTTCTATAATGTCTTAATCCAGCCAATACCTTTCCTTCAGAAAAGAATTGTTGCAGGCTAATTGGTGCCCCTGTGGTTTTTGATGATGAAGGATGCAATTTCCAATTCAGTCGTTCTGTGTACAGACTTTTAGCCACTCTGTTAAGACAGAACATTGCCTGGGGTAAACCATTGTGAAGGTAGTCTATACTTCATACCCCTTCATGTACTTCATACATAAAGTTTTAGAGATTCCTTAGATATTGAATTATATCTGTCCTTTTTGCAATTGAAATTCTATAGTTCCATATTATAGTGATTTTATTATGGTTTTATCTTAATATTTTACCTCTATATTGTATTGCATTCGTATATATATGTATATCAATAGACGTATATATGACTTCACGATGCTTTACAGCCCTCTCTTAAGTGGTTTACAGAGTCAGCATATTGCCTGCAATAATATGGGTCCTCATTTTACCAACTAAGGAAAGATGGAAGGCTGAGTCAACCTTGAGCAGGTGAGGATCAAATTGCTGGCAGTCAACAAAATTAGCCTGCAATACTGCATTCTAACCACTGCGTCACCATGGCTCACATGTATGTATGGATGTATGTATACACAAACACACACACACACACATGCTGATACTTCATTTAAAGTAAATTTGCATATTAAGGATTGTATCATCTCTGTAGATGCCATAGGCTAAATATATTTGTTAAAATGTGTTTATCCCTGCCTCTCTTCAGGAAATTAACAAAACCCTTAAAATTGTGAATTTTACTGAAATATTTTGTTGGGCAGTCAAGAAAGCTAATTTGAATTTCTTCTAAAATACATACATAGATACATAGATACATACATATATAAAAAATCTCAAGAATTCTAATGCTTTCCTAAGGAATGAAGATTTTTGCATATGAGACTCATATGGTAATAAACAACACAGAACAAATCCCTAATTGTTCTACATGGAATAGTTTTTTGCGATCAGATAATTCAGAAAGCTTATCATATCATTACACTTGCAATATTTAGCTCATCTATGAAATTTGTAATAACATTTATTCATAACTAATTATTTTAATATCAATACCTAATTATTTTAATATCAAAGAAATTGTTATTTATGCAAAAACATTGCTGCTCATGTTCAAATTTCAGTCTATATAGCATAAAGTCTATAGTTTAGATAATCAAATGCATCTAATTCTTGTTTTTATTGTTAACTAATGATTACCAAAGGAAATTACAGAAGCAAAGCAACATACATGCTTTAAAGAACAAATGGCAGATATTTTTGGTAGGTCTGTGCTGTATGCGTAACCATTTCCTCTCCTGCTGAGTTGTACGCAGATAAGAGATATCAGTTGTCAAACAGTATTAAATGAGATATACACAGCATTGTGCTGTGAATTTTAAGGAATAAAATTAGCAGCATGGGGCAATATAAAATGTCAAACGAGCTACGTTTTTTTAAAAAAATAAACTTTATTAATTTTACAATTAAAACAGACAAACAACACATACATAAATGTGAAAGAGAAAAAAGAAATAAAGAAGAAAAAGTGAAAAAGAAAATTCAGGGGACAATTAAAAATCGTTTCGTCCTCGACAGTTTGTAGGCCCTTCTTTTCAACCTTATTTTGGATCTGATAGATTGATGGGAATGTTCATCTATAAACTTGTACAAAAATGCAGATATAGGTAGACCTTACAACCACAATTGCTAAGCAAGGCAGTTGTGAAAAGTGAGTTTTGCCCCTGTTTATGACCTTTTTGCCACAGTTGTTAAATGAATCACTGCAGTTTTTAAGTTAGTAACAGGATTATTCACCGAATCTGGCTTTCCAATTGACTTTGCTTGTCAGAAGGTCACAAAAGGGGATCCCATGATCCCAGGACACTGCAACCGTCATAAGTACAAGTCAGTTGCCAAGTACCTGAATTTTGTTCACATGACCATGGGGATACTGCGACGGTCGTAAGTGTGAGAAAGGTCATAAGGCCCCTTTTTGAGTGCAGTTGTAACTTCAAATGGTCACTAAATGAATTGCTGTAAGACGAGGACTAGCAGTATAAATGTGCTTAATAAACATTTGTTTATGCATATATTTATTAAATTTATATAACGCCATATCTCCTGAACTCCTGATGCTCATTGGGAAACAACAACTAAAATGTCCAGGTTAAAACACCATATACAACATTACATGAAAGAAGTTAGGTATATGACAAGTGTCATTGATGATATCACCATTAACTCCTGAAAGGTCTAGAGAACAATATACCATTAAATAATATACATAGGCTAGTACTAAGAGAAGAGTGTTCCTGTTTCAGATTACCAATCATAATGGAAAGGGTACATTCCCAGGATTCAATTTCAGTCCCTCGTTCTGAAAATGGAGCATTGTAAGTAGCTTTCTCCTAAGACAGTGGTCCCCAACCTTTTTTGTACCAGGGACCAGTTTCAAGCAGAAACACTTTTTCAAGGGGGGGGGGGGAGTTCGAGTTTGGTGGTTTGCTGGCAGACGTTTCATTACCTGACTAGGTAACATCTGATGCTGTTACCCAGTCGGGTAATAAAACGTCTGCCAGCAAACCACCAAGTTCAGGGAGTGCCAATGCCTCCTCGTTGCAACCCTGAGCGACAGATATTCTCTTCTATTGGGACATTTAAAACGGAGAGTTTCAGTTGCAGATTCAGGAACTGCGCTGGGCTGAGGAGTGCCTTCAAAACTGAGCGCTGGGCAGCGGCGGCCCACGGTTCTCGGCCCTGCCTTCCTCACCCTCAGGTGTCTCCTTCCCTCCCTCAGGGAAGGCTCGTTCCTCTCTCAGTCTGCCTCGTTCCTCTCTGAGTCGCTCTCTCGCTCCTCCACCAGCCCAGGAATAAACTGCTTCAAAGAAGCCGGCAGGGTGGCTTTTCCTGTCACCGCAGCTCCTCCGAAGCGCCCGTTCACCCCCACCCCGCCGCCCGCGCGCGGTTCAATCTAGTGCTCCGTTCTGCCTGCCTGCCTGCCTGCCTGCCTTCGTTTCTGGTTGTTTCGGAGCAGCTTCGGCTGATAAAAAGAGGCGAATAGTTATTATTCTCAGCCGAAGCTGCTCCGAAACAACCAGAAACGAAGGCAGGCAGGCAGAACGGAGCACTGGATTGAATCACGGGCGGCTGGGTGAACGGGAGCTTCGAAGGAGCTGCGCCGACAGGAAAAGCCACCCTGCCGGCTTCTTTGAAGCAGTTTCTTCTTGGGCTGGTGGAGGAGCGAGAGAGCGACTGAGAGAGGAATGAGGCGGGAGGAAACCAAAACCGCTGAGCCAGAGAGCAGGACAGGCTTTGGTTGCTTCCTCCCTCCCCTTCTTTCATTTGTGTCCTTGATCCCTGATCCCAGCAGCATTCACCGAAGGCGAAGAAAGTCACCATTTTTTTTTAATTTTCTCTGCAGCCCGGTACAAAGTGATCCACGGACCGGTACCGGTCCACGGCCCGGTGGTTGGGGACCCCTGTCCTAAGAGACCACTTCAAGCAGGTCCAATCCAAGTGGAGAAGGCAGTTTTCAATGTATCCAGGTGTCAAGGCCACAAACAGTTGAGGACCTAGCTTGTTGGGGGTAATATGTTCTGTAACTGCCTACAAAGCACTGTAAAGCACTGTGAAGTGGTATATCAATCTAAGTGCTATTGCTATTGCTATTGCTATTGCTATAAGCTGAAATCAGCATTTGAATTGTATTCTGAAACCTACATGCAACTAGTGCAAGTCCTACACATGATACACATTAAAAACAACATATGATCACTGGATTCTATACCAGTTATAGTTACTTAATGATCTATGAAAGTACCTGTAGTCCTATGTTGAATGCATTTGCTGTTGAAGGCATGAATCACTGTAGCAATGTCCTTTACACTTGATAGAATGGGAACTGGCATATCAGCTGAATCTGTGAAAGATCTCTTTCTCTTTCACCAATCGCTGTAAGTCCAGGAAGACCAGGATACTGTGAGTTCTAGTCCTACCTTAGTCATGAAAACCAATCGGGTAACTTTGGACATCACTCAATCCAGCTCCCTCACTGTTTTTGTGGGGAAAATAGGATGAGTAAGAAGTATTAAGTGTTTTCATTGCCTTGAATTATTTATACAAATAATAAAGGGAAGATATACATACACATATATACACACTTTATGTATGTGTGTAAGGGATCCTATATACATACGCATGCATACATATACATATACATAAATCTAACGTATGGGTAGAAGTATCTGAGCTTGGTTGTTTTCTTGCAGACATTTCATTCACCCAAACTAAATATCATCAGTGCTAGCAAGAAGTAGGGTTTGCTCTCAAATTATATTCTAGTGTCTGTCTTGCCCTATCAGCGTTGGTGGGAATGGTCTTGGAGGCTTTTGGGTTGGGCTATATATTGTTAGCTTGTTTGGCAGTTCCTTGATGGGGGTGTTGTTTGTTGGTCTGATGTTAATCTTGGAATTAATCTGTGCTCATCTGGCCGTTAATTACTGATGTGGTTGTGTTTTGTTTTGGGGTTTTTATTGTTTTTGGTTTGTAGATTGTCTCTTTTGTACAGTATGTATTGTTTATGCCCATGTCTATCAATGACTAATTTGTCAGGATGTCAGGTTCTAGAAATTTTCTAGCATTTTGTACTTCACTTGGTCTAGGATAGTTTCATGTAGTGATTTATAATGCAGTTCAGACTTAAATAAGCTTTTATTTTTTGTCACAGATGGGTCAGTTGGCTCGCCCTGTAGTGGGACATCTGTGTAAAATAGGATGATCTTCAATCCAATTAACTCTATAAGATTCTCTAACAAAAAAATTCTGGAAACCAAAATGCTTTAACATTTTTCTGAAAAACTGCAGACTGTTAGGGACTTTTTACTGAAAGAAGAAAAAATGATATGATTTATGGGTTTAAAAAAAGAAGTGGACTAAATGAATGATTGAAGCGATTGATATAACATGTAAGAGGAGGGAAGATTATAAAATTATAACTATAACTATTGGATGATGAGAAGGTTGGGAGTTATTAAATTTCAAAATTTTAATTTCTTTTTTTCTTTTCTTGGAATTTGTTTTCCATCTGTTTTATTTCTTTTTCTTTAGATTAGTCTGTTACTTCATGTAAAATTCTGAATGACAAAACTAAAACAACAAAAAAAATTTTTTTTCAGATTTCTCCACATCTGGATTTAGTTGTCTGTTATAAGGTAGTATTTCAATTGACTCTATTCTTTCAGTCACACACATCTGTAAAGCAAAGCAACAAATAAAATATTTTAAAGAAGATCTCTGGATTCCATGTAGATATTAGAAGCTTTATCTGAATCTACAAAATAGTCCAGTATTTGCATTAATGTCATATTTCATAAAGAAAGATGGCCTGAGAATATTTAGAAGTTAAAAGAGGTAGATTCTGATGAATGCTGATTTATATTTGGCTATGGCTGCCATAGCAAATGACTGTATTTATATATTTATAGTTCAAATGTTTTTCAAAAGTGCTATATTCTCACTATTTAATTTATATTGGCTGAACATATTTTCATCTGTCAGAAAATTAGTTATATTAAGCATGGCAAAATAATTTAAAACAAAAAAATGTAAAAAGCAATCAAAATAACAAAGACTGATGACATGTCACCTATGAAATCATATTGTTTCACAAAATAAATATAATACTTTCATCAAGAATCCAGTAACCACAGTTATAATTTCTAGTAATTCAATGCCAAGTAATCAAGTGTTAGTCTACTTTCCTAACAATGGTTAGAACAGGTTTTTCAGTTAGTTTTGATAGATTATTACTTGAACCATTTCCATACTTTACCATGTGCAAAATTGTATCTCTTTTACATCTGAAGCCAAATAGTATTTTAAAGAGTATTTGAATGTTAGATTTGAATGATACAAAATAGATCTTCCATTCTGTTTTTTACTATTATTTTGATTGGTTGCTTAGTGCTATAAAGCTCTGCAGCAATCTGGATTGAAAAATTGAAGCAGAATGTTGTACCTCATATTATACCTGTTGACAACTTCTGTGTGCTTTGGAGATTATACAGCTACCTCCACACAACCTCAGGGAAAGGCATGCTTTGATTTAAGAAGATGCCCTAGTTGCACTAATGTTTCTAATCACTTTCTCTTGTTTGATCACAGCTGGTTGCACAGCCCAATATGTATTTATTGTAAAGATTACAATCTTATAATCTCTCACTAGATATATATTCACACAGTGCATTGTATTAATGATACAGATATATTTATTAAATGGTGCAGCATATTAATTATTAATAAATGCACTACATTACATTAATACTCAAATTCATAAGAAATAAGCTATGTAGAATAAGGGAAATCACTTGATTAGTAGTTTTTTTTAAGTCTCCAACTGAGCTTAGAGACAATAGACATGTACCAGAAACAACAACTCTTATACTGACATTTCATTTAACATAGTTTCCTCCATTGACCTCTCCAAGGTCCTGACAGTGCTTGGTTTTCCTTAGAATCAGATCTGCCTAGTCTTGTGATGGTGAACCTATGGCATGGGTGGCACACAGAGTCATTTCTGCCGGCACATGAGAGCTCACCCAGAACAGATCCACTGCGCATGCATGCGTACCCCCCCTGCCAGCCGATTGTCAGGTATCTACTACGCACACGTGGGGGAAGATGCACGCAGGGGAGACGCGCTTGGGGGAACACATGCGCATGCACAGGGGGTGGGGATGTGGGGGGTCACATGCATATGCACAGAGGTGTGTGGTGCAGGGGGTTGCTTGTGCATTCACAGAGGCACCTGGTACGGGGGGGTTGCACGCACATTGCATTATAGGTGCAGACACGTGAGTGCAGGCATCTATCATTGTAATCTCAAACTTTTAATTAAACAGAGAATTCCTACTTCCTAGCTGTGAATGTTGTCATAGAAGTAAAAGTGTTCCACTATTTCATGGGTAATCTGTAGTGCAGATGGTCCTAACTTACCAATTGTAATAGGCACCAGGAACTCTCTCACTAAGCAACCCAGACATAATGTGAAATATATATCCACAGCAGTTTTTATATTAGTTCTTACTGCAGTCATGAGTCATTAAGAATGATATCATATGACTGTACCTTGTGACTTTCTGCTGACTTTCCCATTGATTTTTTTCAAAATCCAGCAGTGAAATTCCCAAAAGTTAATCACATGATTGCAGGAGGCTGCAATCACAGTAAATGTGTGCCAATCACCTACATCATGATCATGTTACCATGCAGATGTTTATAACAGCCAAAAATAATTTGAGGACTGGTTGTAAATCTGCTTTATCAGTTGTAATTTTTTTTTGAATGGTGTCATGGATCTGCTTCTGGACACCTCTCTGGATACGAGTTCAGAGGGTGAGGATGATCTCTCTCTCTCTTTCTCTCTTTCCCTCTCTCTCTCTCATCTATCTATCTATCTATCTATCTATCTATCTATCTATCTATCTATCTATCTATCTTCTTCCTTAGAAGTTACATTATAGAAACACTTCATTTGGGTTGCTTTCCTAACCATCCCTTTTATAAGAAAGATGGTTGCTTTGCAATATATATTAGAGAGCAGAAGTAGGTATCAATTACTAACTGTCAACCAAGCTCTAATCAATGGCTAGTCCTCTATGAACAACTACCTATTACTAAGTCTTGGTTAGCTGTTGGTTCTCTATGACTTCTAAAAATGTAAACCTTTCTATTTAGCAATGTATTCTAACAAACCTAACAGATGTGGAAATAGTCAGGAGAGCACAGTTAATCCCAGCTTCATTTTAATAATGAAATGAGATGAGTTGGATAATAGAACAACTGTTTCTTTGGAAATACCAGAATGTAAACCAGCCAATCTTTGGAGGTTAAAGTAAAACTAGGATCAGGGAAAATAGGTTCTCGTTCTAAGTACCATTTTTCTCTCATTTTAAATGAGTGATGTATGTTAAAAGTGAAGCATAATTTTATAAGGAAAGTTTACAGTATAAGTGTGTGTTTGTGCGTATTTGTGTGTGTTATTAGTTTATAACTAATACAGAACTGCACAATAGAATAGATGGGGGGGGGAACCAGCTACAGAAATATGGATAATTAATAAATTGCATAATATTTACATCAAGCTCAAGCACACTGGAGATAATTTGACTTGAATAATTCTATGTAATTTATATTTTTTTTCATGATATCTACAATTCATGTAACTGGTTTGTACACTTAAAGAAAATGGCAACCACAGACAAAAATTGCTGCTTTGTATGCTAAAGGAAACCCAGGTTGCTAGGCAACCCTGCAGTTATAATATGTTACAGTAATACTGTAGATTAGCTCTATTATAATATACACAAAATAAAACAAATAAAGGTTTGATGGCTATCTTAAATATTAATTCTAGAAAAGTTTCTTCTGGGCTGGGCTCAGAACATTATGCTAGGCTAACATATGCTTAGCTAGTTTATTATGGTGCTGTGCCTGGTCTACTGTGATGGAATTTCTAATAGACCTTGGAACCAGATTAAGACAGTTAATGGAGGGAACAGGCCCATTATAGAAGAGAATAACAGGCCCATTATAGAAGAGAATACCAAGTGCAGGAGAGGGGAGAACCATGAGAAAGAGACTGAGAGACAACTGCTTTAATTACACTAATATATAAGAGAATTTCTTTGGTAGGCATTCAAGATTCTGTTATATTACCCTACTGGCAGTAAATATCCAAGTGCTTCTTGTTTCCTGAATTTGCCAACTTGGCGAGGCTTGACACCAATAAATGTAGATGGTTCTGCCAGTTGGTTCATTCAGTTGAATTTAGGGATTAGTATACTATGTGATTGAAAGGTCAGCAGTTCAATGGTTCGAATCCCTAGTGCTGCAATGAAGTAGTGGAGTAAGCTCCCATTACTTCTCCAGCTTTTGCCAACTTGGCAATTTGAAAGCATGTAGAAAAATAGGGACCACCTTTGGTGGGAAGGTAACAGCGTTCCATGCGCCTTTGGCATTTAGTCATGCCAGCCACATAACCACAGAGACATCTTCAGACAGTGCTGGCTCTTCAGCTTTGTAACGGAGATGAGCACCGCCCCCTACAGCCAGAAACTACTAGCACATATGTACGAGAGGAACCTTTACTATTTGAATGCAGCCAGTTTATTTATTTTATTTATTTTTATTTCACCTTTATGCTTTTTATAAATAACTCAAGGCAGCAAACATACCTAGTACTCCTCCTAACGCCTGTGAGGTTAGGCTGGGTTAAGCTGAGAGAGAGAGACTGTTCCAAAGTTATTCAGTCTGTTTTCATGTCTAAAATGGATTAAAACCGGTTCTCCAGTTAACTAACCTAATGTCTTAACCACTATACCAGTGGTGGGATTCAAATTTTTTTACTATGGGTTCTATGGGCGTGGCTTGGTAGGCGTGGCAGGTGAAGATTACTGCAAAATCCCATTCCCTCCCCAACCCACTAACCTGCTTTCCAGCTCCGTTCTCCTGCGCAGGGCAACAAAAGAAGACCCAGCCAATTAGCTGGGACTTGGGAGGCAGAGAATAGATGGGGGCTGGGCCAGTCAGAGGTGGTATTTGCTGGTTCTCTGAACAACTCAAAATTTCTGCTACTGGTTCTCCAGAACTGGTCAGAAGCTGTTGAATACCACCTCTGCACTACACCAAATTGTGTCTTCGTTTTCATAAATTAATTTAATTAATTCAGTAACTGAAAATGATGGGTCAAGCAAAAGAGTGGCTGGATAAAACTATTTGGAACAGAATATTATCATGAATAATTAAATATTTACATTTTAGAAGCTTTTTTAACATTATCTATGCCTAGATTAATAACATATTGTCTTAAATTCTGGATATTTTTATTTATAATAAATATACCTGCAGGAACAAGTGCAGAGAACAAGCTAGAATTCTAATAGACATCTACATATATAGAATAATGTCTAGATATATAGAATAAAAGATAAAATAGAAATATTATTAGAGGTCTGTATATAAATCATTAACTCAAACCACAAAAAAAAAAAATACCACCAGCTAGCAAGTCAGAAGAATCCCAGCTGTAAAAGTATTTAGCACAAAACAATCTTGCATCTAGCAAAAAGAGATGTCATTCCAGGAATCTTATCTAATTCATAAAAGAAAAGGTCTTCAGTGCATTGTGAGTTTTTTTTCCTTTAAAAAATGGGAAATGCAATCTTTGTTTAATGAGAAAAAGTTAATGTATGGAAAATCTATAGTACAAAATAAAATACTATATCCCAGCAAAGAAAAGTAAGACCAAGCCAAACAAAAGATTTATGGAAGACTCAGTTGAAATAGTTTTACATCCCTGAATTCTTCTCCTTGCATATAGAACTGCATTGTATTTTCCAAATTTTAACATTACTATTAACAAGAGCACTAGTAGAATCATATGCTACTACAGATCTACTGATGCACCTTTACACTTCAGAAATCTATATAAAATCTTTTTAAAGGCTTTTTCCATTTTATTTCTCAAGATAACCAGAAACTATACTTTCTAGAATCTTGGATGTAACTCTAGCAGTAGGGGAAAAATATGAAGGATCTTTGAACCTTTCATTTCTGCAATAAAAATAGACTGGTGCCTAAAGAGCTGAGCTTATGTACTGTGCTAAACTGTAGTGGAGCTTGATAGGTCCCATTGTAATATGTATCAATCAAGCCATTATGTATTGCCCAAGTAATCTGTGACTAAAAGAAAGTTGGGCTTAATGAAATCTGTGAATCCAGTTATTGCCAGTGAAAAGTTTATCCCCTGCAATAGTTTTGCTTATTTAGGAGATCCAGCTTCCTGATAAAGGTCCTGCTCCATACTGAATTTTAATTATTTTCCTCCTCACTTGTATCCTCACTTCTACATGCTATCAGGTAAATGACATAAACATCTGGTAGAAGTCACAACAAATGATGGGAATTATAGAATGTGCATCAGCTGAGGAACTGATATAACTTATATTTGCACAATCATATCATGATGTCTGTGCTATTTTTTGGGCCTACCCTATATGGATTACTTCTGAAAGTATCATTTCTTCAGTTTTAGTAACACCTGAAGTTTATGTTCACTTGGGTAAGTGGACTGATTTATGAACAGTTTTGCACTAAGTGGCATCCTGCATATCGGTGGTATTACCATGACATGTTATATTAGAAGACCCTCCCATCAAACTCCAAATTAAAAAGCATGGATTGTGAGCATAACGCTATTGACAAAAATGTTGTTAAACATAATAAACATTATTTTCAGATTGACACATTCATATACACTGTGAATAATTTGACAGTAGCATTAATTATGTTTAATAATAGTATTATCCTCAAAATGTATGCTTTGTAGTTTAGAGTTTGCCGGAAGGGTTTTGAAATATCACACATCATGGCAAAAAAAATCCCCTAAATAGCAATTTAATATGTCATCTGCCATGCATAAAGATGGAAATTTGTCCTTATTTTTATACAAAGATTTTTGTTTATTATGGATTATTCACATGAAAGGCCTTCCACAATATTACAGTCCAGGCTATGATAAGCAGAGTCCCATTTTTATGAGACCATTTTGAAAGGTATGTTCTTCTTCACAGCTTCTCAAAATGACAAGCAATATATAGTACTTCTGTATGTATTCACTCTAGACAAGGGCTGTCAAATAATTATCTAAATAAAACTTTTTAAAATTAGGGTTGCAGTAATGCAATTCAAATATATGAAAACAGTTTCCCCCTCCCATCCATAGAAATAGGCTCACATGGCTTAGATTATGGAATAAGCCATGATTCTCTGGGTTCATAAAACCAGACAATCATGTGGTCTGGCATAGTGCAACAACCCAACAAATGACCATACTGATGACATCTTTAAAGAGATTAGGTTTTCATTTGAGATAATAGCTCCAGCCTGCTATTAAAACTAAAGTTCTGTGATGAAACCTGCAATAACCCATTATTTTCTGCATGTGCATAGAGCAAATAAAGGGATAAAATTTAAACAATGAAAAGTAATCATCCAACAGGAAAATGATACTGACAGATGTAGCCTCATGAATCAGGGAACTGCAGAAGGGATTTCTGACTTGTCAGTTGATAAAGGCTTCCAAAAATTTTACCTTACTAAAAATTCTTTTTCTTTTGTCAAAAGCTAATCATCTGGAAATCATGGTAGAAAAAAGATATTCTAGCTGATATGGTTCACAGAACTTTACTTAAGCCTCATTAGTCTGATCGACAACAAATTATTGCCTCAACAGCTCAATCTAGTGCAGCATTTTTCCATGCCATTTAATTCAGCATTCTTATTTGTCACCTACAAATAAGAGGCAGATTTCTGTGGCCCATTATCTAGCGGGAAGGTTTCTTCTATTACTCACTCATTATACTCGCAGCTTTATTTTTGTGGACAAATTGTTCATATTATCTAGACTTTTTCCTTAGTCACACTAGTGAATCTTTGCTGGAAGCTGTATGTGAAGAGTACACTCTTGTTTTTTAATTTAGGTTTATTGACTGCTTTTGATACCATTGACCAGGCTATTCTTTCGGTTTGTTCGCTGAGCACTGTTTTGGGGCAGTTCTACTCCTACCCAATAGGCAATTCCAATTGATGTGGGGGTGAAGAGGTCAGCATGGATGGTCTTTATGACATAAAACCGGCTGAGCTGAACCCAAGCAAGTTGCAACTGCAAATTCTCTGTCAGACCTGTGTTGTCTCTGGGAGGAAAAGAGCTAGCCCTGTGGAAACAGATCTGCAACTTGAGAAGTCAAGATCTCCTGACCACTCTTTATTATAAAATATTTAGTTTATCTGAATTAATACTAACAGTTGATTCTAGTTACATATGTACAGCCCAATTATATATTTGTAGAAAAATAAGAAATTTCATCTAATAAAATAGAAATGCAAGGATCTTCTGTAACTGTTCAGTTTCCCATGTGTCCTAAAAACCTTATTTGGAGATTTCTCAAATTCCTGCTTTGTGTGAGCAGATTTCAGCTCATGTGCCACAATTACACTTGTGATCCTCATGGAGTTGGTATTATGTGATTCTGTAATAATTTTAATCAGCAATATGCTCCTTTTTTTTAATTTCTGAATTCAGAATTTCAGTATAAAAATCTTAAAAATCATTTCAACTTCCAGAAAATTTTATTTGTTTGTTTGTTTGTTGCTGGATTTCTTTGCTGATCATCTTACTTCAAGGTGACTATGGGCAGCTTACAAATATAATAATTATGTTATAAAATAATTATAATTAAAACAATAGTAAAATGCATGAATTAAAAATTGATTTCCACTGTATTTTTTTTCTTTTTCAGCCCACGGGAATTCCAGAATTTCTAAAGTTAAATCTGCAGCTGTAATATTTTAAAATCTTGGAAGTACAGACATCCATATAGAGTATATTATTTTCATTTTTAAAAATATACTTGCAGATACAGGAAACATCTGTGTGCATGTCCAGGACAATTAAGGTTTTTAGGGAAGGAAATTGAAAAGGATTATGACTATCACTAACGTTAGAAAAACTATTGGTTGCTATAAATAATAAAACTGCTGCAGCAAAATGTGTACATTAATAAGTTAGTGTTGAGACAGCCAATATCCTTGACTCTTCTAGGAATTTTACAGATCCTTATTAAATCCAAGAGTAGAGAAAATGTCAAACAATCATCAAAGCAATACAAAATAAGAGCTCTTTGACACGTAGTTTTAAGACATCAGTCTAAAAAAGGGAAAACATGAGTTCAAGTCTTGCCTTAGTCACAAAAGCCAGTCACTCTTTCTTAACTCACCTCACCTCACCTCACCTCTCCTCAGCAGGGAAAATAAGAGGAAAGGGTATAGTGGATATGTTTGCTGCCTTGAGCTATTTGTAAAAAAATAAAGACAGATTATAAATAAATAAAAGGGCCCATGTGGCCCTAGCTGGAGATAGCAGAATAAAAAGAGAAAGAACTGGAAAAAAATAACAAAACACAAAAATCTAGCAATAGAAGTAGAACGATTATGACAAAGAAAACAAAAATAATACCAATAATATTAAGCACCTTGGGTGTAACCCCAAAACATCTGGAGCACCACCATTGGCCTTGACAAAATTGCCATCAGTCAATTGCAAAAGGCAGCTTGCTCAGAATAGCTTATACATTGGGATTTAAGACCTTCAAATAACCACATCCCAGGTCCTTAGAATAGGGTTAGAGTTAGGGTAGCAGGAAAAAAATGGCAAATCTAGTCTGAACATTGGCTGACAGTGGATGACAATTGCAATGAACTAATAATAATATTAATGAAAAAATGTTTTGCCAGACAGGGAGGGGGGGAGGGAGTGAGGGGGAGAGAGAGAGAGAGAGAGAGAGACTTACTTTTCATCTTACAGCTCTAGGAATTCTCCAACCCAGATAATAACCAAGACTGACTTTTCAAGATCAAAGTTTCAAAGTGATGCCATCTAGTGTGACAATGTGAATTTTAATATTGTGAACAAAATGTCAGCTGACGACCATTATAAGGACAAAAACAACATTAATGAGGAACTTTTATACTTCAGTGTTCTGATGTGAAATAATCTAATTTAATCCTTGGATTAGTGCATTTCATTATATGGGCTTTAAGGAACAGCAACAGCCGTAGATTTTTCAGTGTTTTCTGCTTAATAACTAGATCTTTAACTCTTGAATGTTTATTACTTTGTGTTTCTCTTTCAATAGTATTGCTTGTGTGGACATTAAAATAGCTGCCCCCACCTCCTGCAGAGGTTATTTCGGTAATACTTAAAATAAGTTGTTTCTTTCTTCAACAGACAGCTTTACTCTACTGATAACAAAGCACCTGAAATAGTTTTTTTTTTTTTTGATAAAAGTTTTATTGATTTTAACGACAAACAAAAAACATATAAAACATAAAACATAACATAAAATAAATATCATTCTTCATAAATTTACAGTGTATCGGTTGGTTTACCACTCCCTTTTGTGCATCCATTTCATAGTCATCGAAATAATTATATTACATGATAACTCACATTATCAACCATCAGTTAAATATCCTAATATCATTATTGAACAATCATTTGACTATAATTTCACTAATTCATACTTAAGCGAGATAACTATAATTGAGTTAAATTATTTTATAACAAATCATAGAATCATACCAAATCTATCTTAATAAAGTATTCTAAAAAATTATCAAAATCAAGAAAAATTATATATTCATTATTTCCTAAATTTCTAAATATTCTATTATTATATTGTATTATCTAACCATTGATAAAAGAGATCCCAAACTTCATAAAATTGTTTATCTTCTTGTTCTCTAATTTCAAATGTCAATCTACTCATTTCAGCACATTCCAATATTTTCTTAATAATTTCTTCCTCTAATCGTATTTTCTCAGTCTTCCAATGTTTAGCAAATACAATCCTAGCCGCTGTTAATACATTTACAATCAAATACTTTAAGTTTTTATTATATATATCAGGTAAGATTCCCAATAAAAAAATCTCTGGTTTCAAATATATGTGTTTCTTTGTCATTTTTCTAGCCATATGCGAATTCTAGTCCAGTATTTCCTGGCCTCCTCACAAGTCTACCACATATGGTAATATGAGCCAGGTATCTGATGACATTTCCAGCACTTTTCAGATTTATTCTTGAACATTCTTGCTATTCTTGTCGGGGGAAAGTGCCACCTGTAAAACATCTTATACAAATTTTCTTTATATGCTGTTGACATTGTCATTTTATAATTTTGTGACCACAATTTTTGCCATTTCTCTAAATCAATCCCATATCCAAAATTCTTCCCCCAAGCAATCATTGTTTCTTTAACTTGTTCTTCCTCTAATTTAATTTCCAACAAATAACTATATAGTTTTTTAATCACTTTTTCATCAGTACCTGTCAAAATCCTATCTAAATCATTCTATTTTAGAATCTTCAAGATACCTTGCATGTATTTGCGCATATGAAAACCAATTCATCTTTATACCTTGTTCTAAATTTTGCATCGGTTCACCCTTTTCATCCAATATTTCCCCATATCTAACTGTTTGTTCCTTCTTATAAGTTATAGGATACGAAAAAGCTTCAATAGTTGATAACCAAACTGGAATTTTCAAATAACATTGTTTCTTAATTTTCTCCCAATTCAACCATAACGATTCCCGTATATAATGCCTTCTAAAATAACCCTGTGATTTAGTTCCCTTATACCATAAAAAAGCACGACAATCCAATAATAAATCATGACCTTCTAATACCAACAATCTAGTCTTTCTTAACGTTATCCATTCTTTAACCCACATTAAGTTTGCAGCTTGATAATACAACTCCCAATTAGGAAGGCCAAATCCTCCTCTAATTCTAGCATCCTGTAAAAGTTTTAATTTTATTCTCGCTTTCTTGCCTTGCCATATATACTTCAACACAATTTTATTTAATTCTTCAAAGTAATCCTTACTTAACCTGATTGGTATTGTTTGGAACAAATATAAAATTCTGGGTAAAATATTCCTCTTGATTGTTGAAATTCTACCTGTCAATGACAATTGTAGGTTTTCCCATTTTTTCAGGTCGGATGCTATCTGCTGTTTAAGTTTAATATAATTATTCTCTTTCAATGTAGTTCATCTTGACGTCAAATATATCCCCAAATATTTAACTTAGTTCGTAACTTGAATTTTCAATAAATCTGCCAGCTCTTCTCTTTGTCTTAATAACATGTTCTTTGTCAGAATCTTTGTTTTGTCTTTATTTATTTTCAAACCAGCCATCTCACCATACATCTCTATCTTTTCCAATAGTTTTAAAGCTATCTCTAAAGGGTCTTCCAAAATAAAGACCAAGTCATCTGCAAAGGCTTGCAATTTAAATTCCTCCTTTTTGATTTTCATTCCTTTTATGTTTATATCCTCTCTAATATTTCTATTTAAGACTTCCAAGGTCAATACAAATAACAAAGGAGATAATGGACATCCTTGTCTTGTACCTTTTTTAATATTGATCGAGTCTGTGAACTCTCCATCTATCATTACTTTTGCCGTTTGCTTATAATATACGGCTTCTATTGCTTGGATAAATTTTCTAGCAAAGCCCATCTGTTCCAATAGTAATAACATACATCTCCAATTCACATTATCAAATGCCTTTTGGGCATCGAAGAATATCAAAGCCATTTGTTTTTCAGGGTGCGCCTCATAATATTCCAATGTGTCCAGGATTACCCTCATATTGTCTTTAATCTGTCTCTTTGGTAAAAATCCATTCTGATCAGAGTGAATAAAATTATTTAGATATTTTTTAAGCCTTTCTGCCAAAATTGAAGCAAAGATTTTATAGTCTGCATTCAATAAGGAAATAGGTCTATAGATCTTGATTTGGGTCAACCCCTTCTTTTGGAATAAATGTAATATAAGCTTCTGACCATGTTTTAGGTATTTTCTTATTTATCATAACTTCATTCATGACTTCTAACAGTGGAATGCTCAACGATTCTTGTAATGTTTTATAAAATTCTGCCGGGAAACCATCTGGTCCTGGGAGCACCTGAATTGCGGTAATACTTAAAATAAGTTGTTTCTTTCTTCAACAGACAGCTTTACTCTACTGATAACAAAGCACCTGAAATAGTTATACGCACCATATATTTATTACTTGCAAAGTTTCAGTCATGCTATTTAGGAGGAATCCACTCTAAAAATGTTGAATCTGGGTTACAGTTCAGATTGTATAAGTGAGAAGTTACAAACTACATTTTTAAAAATATTGGCCACCCTTGAATTACACATATAAGCTTCAGAAAGAGGAGGGAGGGAGGGAGGGAGGGAGGGAGGGAGGAAGGAAGGAAGGAAGGAAGGAGGAAGGAAGGAAGGAAGGGAAGGAGGGAGGGAGGGAGGAAGGGAGGAAGGGAGGAAGGGAGGAAGGGAGGAAGGGAGGGAGGGAGGGAGGGATATGCAATGGTGAAACACCATTGACTAAGCTTTTTGTAAGTGAACTCAGCTTTTAGTGAAAAAGATTCATACTTTAGTCATATTGCTGTTGTTTCAGCCATCAAAGTATCAACCATTAAAAAAGGAAACACAAAAGACTTTATATTTTTTTCCCTAATAGATTAAATGATATAACTAAGAAATATAGAAAGTTACCACATTTGTTTCTAATTACTGTATGTTCATACCAACAATGATACTCAAAATAATCTTTTGGTACCATGATAACAGCAGCTATTAAGATTGTCATAAGACAGTTGCATTGTTTTTTGAATTACATCTGTTCAAAGAAACTGACAGCTAACAAGTAATGACAATAGCAACAGAACACATTTTGGCAGCATCCTTGGCAGCTCCACTAACCCAGACATCACTATGTGGTGAAATGTGCTTGTGTTACCTACCCATACATCGAGGAGGGAAATCAGCATAGTGCAGGGATGTCAAACTCAAGGCTGGGGGGCCCATGGGATGCTTAGATCTGGCCCGCCCCTGCCAGTGAAAATAGAGCTCGGGAAAGCTGCATGCAGCCCTCCTGAGCTCTGTTTTCACTGGCAGAGGGTTACAGGAGGCTGTTGCAGCTGAAAATGGAGCTCAGGAACCCGTTTTCACTGGCAAAGCACTCTGGCCACCACAGGAGCCAACACGAGTGATGTCCAGCTGGCCATGCCCCCCCCGGCCATGTCTATCCTGACCCCCTGAGGTTAAACACAACCCTGATGTGGCCCTCAATGAACTCAAATTTGACACCCCTGGCAGAGTGTATCTAATGCAAGGATCATGGGATATCATCTAACTTACTTTAGATTCAGCAGACTTAAAAAAGAAACTACTCTAGCTGTCCCATTAGTAGATACATGTGGAATGAAAAGAACTTGATGCACTTCATGATGTGGTGATGATGAAGATACAAAATGCACATATAGGCCACATGCGAAGACCTACTCTTTTGAGGAACAAGCATTCTTTGGTGCAAAGATTCTACTTTAAGAAAAGGCATACTTGGAAAATTCCACATACAAGTCCTATTAGGGGAATAAAGTGCTGACTGCATAATTTTTGTGAAAGGAGGAAAGTTGGGGGGGGGACATGGAGATAGCAGCAGAACAAGGAAGAGTAGGAAATACTGCAGGCATGACAGAATGGGGCCAGTAATACCAGGATCTGCTGGTAGCTTAGCAAAAAAGAACACTTATATAGGAAATAAGAGCTGACAGTTCAGATATCACTATAGAAAACTGTTGACATGACCACCGCAAGATAAATCAGCTTTTGTGATGCTTGGCTTGCTACAGTCAAGTGAAAAGATAAAAGGAAGGGGAAGGCGGGAGTACCTGAACTTAAATCTGCTACTGCACAGTGTTGTGAATGAATAATATCAATAAAGTTATCTTGAGCTTGAAGTCAAGTGCAGGGTTCTGGCCCTGCACTTCTGATTGGCTGTTAATGGCAGGATCGGATTGGTCCGTTCAGGAGCACCTGATTGGCCATTAACAGGCCATTCCCATTGGTTTACGGAGCTAGTGCTCCCGGATTGCTATTGGTTGAATAGTTAATAAGTTGCCTATATAAGGAAGGCTATAGCAGCCCTCCAGTTTGAGCTGTCACAACATGTAAATAAAGAGTTTGAAGTTCACTGTTCTACCGGCTCGTCTCCATCATTTGCACCCATGCTCCATACTTAACACTGGCGATGAAGGTGGGATTGGATGACATCCGAACCAACTAAAGACAACTAAGCACGTGGCTGAAGCGCACAATGTCCGGCGGCGTAGTACCACCCGCTCCGTTCGATCCAGCTCAAGAGGACTGGGAGTCCTACATGGATCATTTTCAAATGTTTTTGGAAACGAATAATCTGAAGGATTACACAACCGGGAAGAAACGGACGGTATTCCTAACGCACTGCGGCCCAATAGTATTCAAAATGGCCAAGGCATTAGCGAAACCGGCTGAAGTAAAGGCCATGGACTGGGACGTCCTCGAACCGTTGCTAAGGGCCCACTATGCACCAACCATTCCAACGCTCGTGAGACGACACAAGTTCTATCAAAGGAACCAGCAGAAAGGAGAAAGCGTCGCCGATTTCGTTGCAGACCTCCGGAACTTGGGAGGCATTTGTGATTTCACTGACCTAGAAGAGGCTTTGAGAGACTGAGTAGTCCTCGGGCTAGACTCTAAACGTACAGAGCAAAATAATGGCAAAGGGCAACATCACCCTTAAAGACACCATAGCTGAAGCTACAGCAGCGGAGGCGACCAAGAAGTTGGCTGCCCAACTACGCCGAAATCGCGCTCCAGCACACCAACCGGCCAGCAAAATTTCACCTAACGCAGAAGGGCAGCTAAAGACAGCCCATCATGAGGACCTCTCTTCATCGTCAGACAGTGACGAAGAAGAGGTCCATCGCCTGCGGTCCGATCGGGACCGATACCCGAAGTCCCAGCAACCGTGCGCTGGCTGCGGGGCCAACCATTACCGCTCCGATTGCAAATTCCGCGACGCGCTCTGCCACGAGTGCAGGAAACGAGGCCACATCGGACGGGTCTGCCGAAGCCTCCTCGGACTCAGCCAGACCTCGAAAGGAACCAATCTCCGCCAATTGACAGGGAATCGCCCTGTAAGGCGAGAACCAGTAAAACACTCCTACAGAAACCGATCCATGAGTCGTCTAGCGAGATGGGAAGAGGCCCACCAAACACTCACTATTGGCCATGCCTCTTCGCTAGACGCTAAGAAAATTCGAGTCAACGTGAACATTGAAAATCGGCCTTGCCAAATGGAAGTTGATTCGGGATCGTCTCTTTCAATGGTCTCATGGAAGACCCTCAAGCAACTCATCCCCACTATCCGGCGCCAAGACCTTCAATTCCAACGGCTCGTGTTGAAGGACTACCAGGGGAACCGAATTCCAGGCGCCGGATCCAGTCAAGTCCGGGTCACATTCAAGAACTGCACGGCGTACTTACCCCTGACGGTAATCGATAAGGACTGGCCTAGTCTGTTAGGCCTGCAATGGTTCGCACCACTCGGCATTGAAGTGGCAGGCATTAACTGAATCGGCGGCAGTGACTGGGAGGAAGACCTCGCCCATGAATTCAAGGACGTTTTCGAGGAAAAGGTAGTCAAGTAAAAGGGGACCCCGATATCCTTTAGCCTTAATCCAAAAATAGCTCCCATCCGCCTTAAGCCTCGTCGAGTTCCGTTCGCTTTAAAACCAAAAATCGACGAGCAGCTTGATAAGTTGATTGCCCAGGGAGTCTTAAAGCCAACTGACCACTCCCCATGGGAAACGCCAATTGTGATACCAATTAAGCCGGACGGCTCAATTAGAATTTGTGGGGACTACCAGGCCACCCTAAACCACGCCCTGCAACAGAACCCATATCCGGTGCCGGTGGTACAACACCTCCATTCCCTGGGGGGCGGAAAAGTCTTCACTAAACTAGACTTAGCTCAGGCTTATCAGCAACTGCCAGTCGATGAAAAAATGGCACAGGCACAGACTATCGTAACACACCGAGGTGCCTTTAAGTGCACGCGGCTCCAATTCGGAGTCAGTGTAGCCCCAGGGATCTTTCAGAGCCTAATGGAGAGACTATTGCAGGGGATCAAGGGCGTTGTCCCCTATTTTGATGATGTGCTCATTGCTGCCCCCACTCCAAAAATCTTATGGGAGCGTTTAAGACTGGTATTACGAAAATTCCAGGAAGCAGGCCTGAAAGTCAAAAAAAATAAGTGCGAACTGTATACCGATCGTGTTGAATTTTTAGGGTACTTAATTGACAGTCAGGGTATTCACCCTACCGATAGCAAATTGAGAGCAATAAAAAACGCTCCCAGACCGCAGAACAAAACCGACCTCCAGGCGTTCTTAGGCCTCATCAATTTCTATAATGTATTCTTGCCGCACAAGGCAACTGTCACTGAACCGTTACATCGTCTATTAGATAAAAAAGCAATTTGGGTATGGGGTCACAAAGAAGAGCAGGCGTTCCGTAAAGTGAAAAAACTACTGACTTCAGATGCCATATTAATGCAGTACAATGAGACTTTACCAATAAACATTACATGTGATGCATTGCCCTTTGGAGTGGGTGCCATTTTGAGCCATGTGTTACCTCACGGTAATGAAGCCCCTGTTGCTTACTTCTCAAAGACGCTCTCGAAAACTGAGCGAAATTACAGCCAGATCGATAAAGAAGCCCTGGCAATCGTATCAGCTGTTAAAAGATTTCATGAGTACGTGTACGGCCGGGTTTTCATCATCATAACTGACCACAAACCATTGCTGGGTATCATCACTGGGGATAAGCCAACTCCCTACATACTTTCTCCCAGAATGACCCACTGGTCAGAATTCTTGGCTGCCAACAATTATCGGCTACAATATTGTCCCGGTAAAGCCATTCCCCACGCCGACGCGTTGAGCCGTACACCGCTCCCTGAAACCATCAACGATCCTGCACCAACGATGACAGCGTTGCAGATCGAGACACTCCACATGCCGCCATTAATGGCCCGTGACATCGCGAGAGAAACAAAATGCGACCCCATCTTGGCGCGAGTCCTCACATGGGTGGAACGCGGATGGCCATTGGACCAAGTACCAGACGACTTTGCACCATTCAAAAGTCGTCAAACAGAGTTGTTCTCGCAGAAGGGCTGTATCATCTGGGGTGATAGAGTTGTTATCCCAGAACAACTCCAACAGACACTGCTAAGAACCTTGCACGATGGCCACCCTGGCATCGTGCGCATGAAGGGCCTCGCACGGAGCTACACGTGGTGGCCAGGCATCAACAGACAAATCGAATTGTGGGTTAAAACTTGCAAGAGATGCCAAGAAGTAAGCAACGCTCCACCAAAGGCAACCCCAACTGAATGGGAGACGCCGCGGGGACCCTGGTCCTGCATCCATCTGGACTTTGCTGGGCCAACCAAAGGCCACACATTTCTACTAACCGTCGACACCTACTTGAATTGGCTCGAGATTCACCGAATGAGCAACATGACTACTGACGCGGTCATCAAAAAACTGGAAAGACTTTTTGCAACCCACGGATTACCAGACGTTCCGGTATCCGACAACGGGCCCCAATTTACTGCGCTGTCTTTTGAGCAGTACCTAGCTGACCACGGTATTCGACATGCGCTCACTTCGCCTGTGCACCCTGCTGACAATGGTAGGGCTGAGCGCATAGTACAATTCATCAAAAAGACTCTCCAAAAGATATACTACGACAACATCGACGAGAAAATCAACCGGATCCTTTTTCTGCAGCACATCACACCTCACAGCGTCACCAACAAAACTCCCGCCGAGCTGCTAATGGGACGAAAGCTCCGCTCCCACCTTGATCGGCTACACCCAGCCTACGAACCGGAAAAGCCACTCGGATCCAGCGGCTGATGCCGTACCTTCCTGGTAGGCGATTTAGTATTCGCTAAAAACTTATCGGGCGATCCGCTGTGGGTAGAGGCGACCGTAATCCGCATAACCGGCCCAAGATCATACCTCATTCTGTGCCCTGACGACAGACTTTGGAAGCGCCACATAGATCAACTACAATCGCGGCTACCGTCTCGCACTTTCGAACTCCCTTATGACCAAACTGAGGGAGGGGGAGATACAGAGGAAAGCGAATTACAATTAGAGGGAAACCTTTTCGAAGAGACTGATAATGGAATTGAAACGCAGGAACAGGAACCAAGGACCGGGGTGAGTTCACCTCAGGGAGTGGCCAGTGATATTGGTGATGACGGGAACACGAACTCGGAACCAGAGGCACCCCCACCGTTAAACAATGATCTACCTCAGCAGAAGTGCAGCCAACCGCCAGGCACCTTCGAAAAGACTAATAAAACAGCCATCCTACCTGAAGGACTATGTAACCGCGCCCCGTGGGCAGAAGCCGGGAGAAAGGGGTGTTGTGAATGAATAATACCAATAAAGTTATCTTGAGCTTGAAGTCAAGTGCAGGGTTCTGGCCCTGCACTTCTGATTGGCTGTTAATGGCAGGATCGGATTGGTCCATTCAGGAGCATCTGATTGGCCATTAACAGGCCATTCCCATTGGTTAACGGAGCTAGTGCTCCAGGTTTGTTATTGGTTGAATAGTTAATAAGTTGCCTATATAAGGAAGGCTATAGCAGCCCTCCAGTTTGAGCTGTCACAACATGTAAATAAAGAGTTTGAAGTTCACTGTTCTACCGGCTCGTCTCCATCATTCGCATCCATGTTCCAGACTTAACACACAGAATAACTGCATAGAGAAACTTGTGCTGTATGTGAAAAAGAACAGAGATGCATCATAGGAAGTTCTTCCAGATAGCTCCATATAACTCCAAAATACAGGCTTGTTTCCTAAGAGTAGCCGGTGAAGAGTTCCAAAATGTAAATTATACATAAGCATAGCCTCTTTTAAAGGTCAGAAATCTAAAGCAATGTTTCACAACCTTAGCAATTTTAAGATATCTGGACAATTCCCAGAATTCAGACAACTTAAAATAGCCAATGTTGAAAAACACTGGTCCAAAGTAAGCCTATGGCCTGCCACTTGGATCAGGACTATTGGGTGCTAGGAGAGGAGTTTTACATCTTTCCCCAGATGTTTGTTTTCCAAATACTTTGCCCCTGCCCTTCCCGCAGATTGTCTTCAAGTGTAATATTGAGCCACATATTCATTTTATCTTGATATATTGCTTGAACCCAACCAAATGGCATTGATTCAGAAAACTGAATTCAATGGTTCTTCCTTAACCCAACTGTCAGTTCTTCTTGATTATGTATTTGTGCTGTTGCAAGTAGAACTGGAAGAACTGTAGAACAGCTCTAAACCTATGTATAAACGATGGAGCCAGAGTGGCTGGTGGGGCCATGGGAAGCAGTTGTAAGGTGACATGAATATATATTTCTCTTCACTCATATTTGATTCTTGGAGTCTACTTGAACAAATCCCTGCAGTTTTCTTGTCAAGCAAGGCTTTTCAGAAGTGGTTTGCCACTGCCTTCTTCCTAGGGCTTAAAAAGAGAGAGATTAACTCAAGGTCACCTAGCTGGCTTTGTGCTTGAGGTGGGACTAGAACTCCCAGTCTCCCAGTTTCTAGCCTGATGCCTTAATTACTGCACAAAACTGGCTCTTAATTATATATTATCTATATGCATATAACATATAATTACATTATACAAATTAATATACTTATGTATATAATAAAACAGCATAGAATCATAGAGAGGAGAGGAAATTATTAGTTGAATGGGAATGGGAAGCAATGACCTGGAACAATATTCTCTCATCTACCAGGCTAAACCCTGCAACTCTCTGGATTCTTTGATCAATCTGACCTTTGCTGTCAGATAAGCACTGCTTTATCCAAGAGAGTTTAGTTCGCTTTTTAAAGGGAGTATTTTATATTGTGGCAGTATACAAATGCTGTTAAATGAGTAAACGATGAATCTGCAATATATATATTATAATATATATTATAATATTATAATTATAATGAGTCTGCAAAATATTTAATAAGTGCTTCAGAAAACACTACAGAGGCACTGTGAGAATATACTGTATATTAAGAGAAAAGGTAGGGTTTCAGTTTTTCCTGAAGCCTGAAGCAAAATTGCCATGAGGGTATTTTGTCAGCCTTTGGAATCAGGGAATGAAAGTACTAGTTGAACTCTACTTTGTTGAAGGATATAATAACAGAACCTTGAAAACTTGCTAATGTACCCCTCTGCCCCCTCTTATGGAAATGAGAAACAACATGAAGTTATCTTGAATTTTTTTCTAATTTTGTTCTTCGCTCCCAAAAATGAATTTATTTACTAGTTCATGCATTCTTTTCATGGACCAAGACTCACTCTGAAGAAGTTGCTCCGCTGAACCTGTAGAATGTAGGCCTCAGGAGACACCTAGCCAGGAATTACTTGAGGCTGATCATAGCCACCATCAGAACATCTGGAGCATTAAGATGATGAGCCACAGTCTCAAAATCTTGGACTCTGTGAGCAGAGCAAGTGAAGCTCCTTGCTAGGCAAGGCAGTAATTGTCTTAATTCAAAGCTGGCTGTGGCTGATTGAAGAGGCAGGCTCTTCTTTCTCTTGGAAGCAACTGTCTGATCCCTACTTTGATAGTCATTCCTATATACTTTGCTCATGTAAAAAAACACACAAAATTGTGATATTTGGACTACCTGATAAACCTAGCTTGACTTCCTGAACTTTGGACTAGATTTTGACTTCTCTTCTGTGCTTTCCTGTTGAAAGTGAAACCAACACTTTTTTCCCCAAGAGAATATATTTTAATTTATATTCTTTTCCTCTTCTGTCATTTATTAATCAGCCCTGAACGAATTACTATTATTAAATATAAATGGTGGCTGTGAGATACAAACCAGCACAGATATCCAGGTTCAGAGTATCTTCCAGGTTTACTAATGTAATGGGAAATTTCAGTTGGTAAAATGAAAGACATGATATTGGTAATACTATATTCCACTATTTGAATACAGGCATCATGCCGTATCATCAGACATGATTTTTATACAGTGGAAGTATTGTAATCAGTGAGGTTTATCCAAGGCATGTTTATTGCTAATTGAAAACTTTTCTGTCAGGCCTAGCCAAGAACAACAACACAATCCACTCAAAGTTCAAGGTATTTTTTAAAAAAATTGTTTACATCATATTGACAGAAACTTGCCAAGTTAAACCTATATTACTCTAAGCTAATGCATATACCCTGTAAGATTCTAGGAAGGATTCTTCTACATCTCTTCCCATTCTCATGATCCAGCTCTGTGGGAATAAGACTTTGGCTTGGGCTTGGGTAATGATTAATCTAATGCTTTATACATACATGCTTGTTTAAAAGTCACTGAGATAGTACAAGGAAATTTCACAATGAGAATGGCAAGAACAAACACAAGGATTAAGGAAGCAGCTCAGACGACTGTAAATAAGTCTGTACTATATCTAACTATTGTAACCCATCATGTGATTATGCTTGCTATGTTTACCATGTACAAAAATCTCAATAAAAGGGAGTGCTGGATTTTACTCTGAGCTCTCATCCCAAGAACATTTGCTTGTGTCTCATCTTTCCATGAGAGACCACCACACAGCTCCAGGCTTTGTTGTCTCTTTCTTGCCTCTCTCCTTTGAACGTGTTCCCTCCTTTCTGGGAACATTTTGTGTTAACCGTAGACCACGGGTGTCAATCTCGCACTATCACATTGTCGCCATGTGATGTATCGCAACGTTTTTCTCCCTTTGTGGAGCCAGAGTGGGCTTGGCCTGTGTGTGATACATCCAGCCCATGGGCTGCCAGTTTGACATCCCTGCCGTATTCCATCACATCACCTCCCCATTCACAGATACATTCCATCACATCTTCCTCATATTGTGTCTTGAGTAACTGAAATTATCTTTTAACAATAGAATAACTGTTTGTGGAGCACTGGGTGACTATTCATGGCAGCAAAAAGATAAAAGTATTGCAGGATCCAATCTGGGTCAGTCACTGGGACCAGAAGTTTTGTCATCCTCAGGAAACTTCTCAATGTTTCCACAGAGAAGTTGTGGGAACTTCTTCAGAGAAGACACAGAAAGGTTCCCTGAGGATGGGCTTCCAGCATGAATCTGAAAGTTCAGAAGACAAAACCTCTGGTTCCAGTGAATGATCCAGATTGCATCCTGCAACATTATCCTGGGTATATTCACCTTCATGCTTGATAAAGTATTCTGTATTTCTTTGCTTCCATCTAATGGCAATATTGACTTCTGCAATCAAAAGCTGGCAGTTCCAAAAGCCAATTCTCTCAGAATGACTTGGAAATCACTGTGACCTTTCATAGGGTGCAAAAAATAAGAATCTACAATTTTGCTATAAACCATCCCCCAAATCCGAAGAAGTGCTGCTAATTTCATTTTTTTCCCTTCCACAAAAAATAAAATTATTCAAGGTAAAAACTTTTTAGTTTTAAATTGTGCCAAACATTCAATCATGTATTTTTTCTCCCTCATTTTTCTTAATCTTTTTTTTTTTTGAATAGGTGTTTATCATTAATCACTGCAGATGGTAGAACAAGACAGTGATTGGTTAAATACAACTTACAGGTGGTCCCTGCCTTTGGCCATTATTTGCTGTTTACAGAATAACAGAGAAGGTTATATTAACTGTCCAAGCTATCCACTCAACTGTCAGCATGCTGGATGGAAAAATCAATAAAGAAGGGCAGCAAGAGGCAGAAAGAAAGGAAAGGGGAAGAAATTACAGGCTGCATGAGGTAATCTACTTAGGTAAGACAGGCAAAAGGAAGAAACACCACAGAGCTGGTCCTCGAAGGCAATTTCCCTCAAAATCTCAATTGAGAATTTCTTCTGCTTGCAGAAACTAAAAGTAAAACAATTTCTACCTTTACTTCTATTGCTAGTTCCATCCCAAACTCTAATACCGGTTGAATGGAAATTGCAAAGGGAAGTAGAAAAAAATTGCTATTATGCCTTTCAGCTTCTCTAAAAGAAAGTCTAAGTGAGTAGTGAAATCCCTCCATTTGCCCCTCTTCCTAAATCATTTCATGTATCCCTAAGTGACAAGATAATTTGAAAGCAGGATTGGTGGAAGATGTTTTTATAGGGTGACTCAACTGAGCCTCTCACAGCCCAAACAGCTATTTCAGTTTTTGAACAGTTAGTTACATCAGTAAAAATCTAGAGAGACTCACTGAAAAGTAATTTTGGAGATTCTGCTTATAAGCCTACTGAAAGACTCTCTTCCTATTCCCCAGTCATTTGTTTCAGCAAAAGCAATTCCATCTGCTTTTTTAAAAAAACTGGGTTAATAGGCAGGGGTGGGATCCAACCGGTGTAACTACCAGTTCGGTGATTTTACATTTTGTGCTGCGTGTGCGTGTATATCATCGCCATCTAGCTGCCTGGACAGCTGAGCAGCGCTGCACGCGTGTCCACAGCAGTTGAAAAAGCACTTTTTTCCTGCTTTTTCAACCGCAGCTGTGTCGCGCAAAGCAGCTGCGGTTGAAAACACAGGAAATAAAGGTCAGGTAAGAGCCCGGGCGGGCGGGTGGGGCAAAACAGCAACAGACATAGAACCAGTTCTATGCAGGGGTGGGATTCTACCAGTTTGTACCTATTCGCTAGAACTGGTTGTTAACATTCTAAGCAGTTCGGAGAACCAGTTGTTAGAAGAAATTACTGGCCTAATCCTGTAAGGAAAGCAGGAAGAAAACATTCTGGTGTTGCTTACAGAAACTGCCTCTCTGTTAACCCTTATTACATTCTTGGCAGGACTAGACTTCCTGTCTCAGGAACATCTCTGGAGTTTTTTCCCCCTCCTTTGCTGGTACTTTGCTTGTGTGGAGTGACCATTCAAAGTTACAATGGCAGAGAAAAAAGTCACTTATGACCATTTTTCACACTTACGACTGTTGCAGCATCCCCAGTCATGAGAGGCCAGACAAGGAGATGCATGCCTCGATGTGCGTGATATTGAGTTGGCCACAGCCAGCCAATAACATGACCACCAAGCCATGTCCACCTAGTCACATGACCACCAAGCCACGCCTACCACCTAAGCCCCACCCACAGAACCGGTTGATAAAAATTTTGAATCCCACCCCTGGTTCTATGTATGTTCTCTGTTTGCTGCTTTTCAGAGCAACCGGCTCTACAGAAGTGGACAGAACCGGTAGAATCCCACCCCTGTTAATAAGGTATAAAAATAATAAGTACAGCATATGTAATTTAAATTTTTCTCTCAATTTAACTGTATTTGCTTGTCTTTAAACAACTTTTTCAACTTTTTAAAAAAAATTATAAAGGACCACCCTTATAATAATGGACATCTACTTCCCTCTTTGAGAAAGGATCTAACACCATCTCTGAGAATGTTAATGCACTTCAAGGAGATTTTGGAAAAACTTCCACAAGAGGTCCATGAGCTGTTTATAATATACCTGTTCTTCCTTAATTAACATACTCAAGATCCCCGCGCTTTGATTGGCCAAAGCGCGGGGCTCTCCGATTGGTCAGGCGAGCCGCGCCGATTGGCTCGCTAAGAATCTCCCCCGATTGGTCCATTCGGATCGCGGGAGATTCAAAGTGGTGCCATTGGCTGCGGCTGCCGCGGCGAAAGGAATAAAAGCCGCGGGCTTTTTTCCTTTCGCCAGTTTGGTTCCAACTTACAAATAAAGAGCTTGCACTAAAGTCACCGACTCCTGGCATCATTTCGCGGACGCAACACTGGCGACGAGGGTGGGATCCAGACCCTGAACCGAACCACGTGTCCGACGGAAGCCAGACGAACCACCACGATGGCGAAAATCGCACCACCCGCACCCTTCAACCCCGCCACCGAGGACTGGGAATCGTTCTCCGACCGATTCCGCATGTACCTCGAGTGCAGCGGCTTGAAGGACGCCACCGGCCCCATGAAGCGCGCCGTCTTCCTGACCCACTGCGGGACCGAGGTCTTCAAGATGGCCAAGGCGCTCGCCAAACCCGCCGATGCGACCGCGATGGACTGGGACGTGCTCGAACCCATACTTCGGCGGCACTACGCTCCAGAGGTACCCATCCTGATCCGGCACAACGAGTTCTACCGGCGGGACCAGAGGTCGGGGGAGAGTTTCAGCGACTTCGTCGCCGAGCTGCGGCGTCTAGGGGGGCTTTGCGAATTCGACAACCTAAACGACGCCCTGCGAGACCGGATCGTGCTCGGTTTGTGGGACCCCATCCTCCAGAGCCGGCTGATGGCCAAGGGCAACATCAGCCTAGCAGACACCCTCACCGCAGCCGCAGCCGCCGAAGCAACCCGAACTTCCGCCGACCGCATGCGCAGACCGAACACTGGGGACTGCAGCGGAAACAACAACCCGGCGAGGTCGACCAAGCCCCAACCCGAGACGACCACCCACCAGGGCGAGTTCCACTCGACATCGGGCACTTCCGATGACGAGGACATCCATCGCCTCCAGACAGGCCGCGACCCACGAAGCCGGCGAGGTCGTAAGTCGAGGACCAACTGTACCGGTTGCGGCGGCAACCACCCCAGGTCGGAATGCCAGTTTTTCGAATCGATCTGCCGGCATTGCGACAAGAAGGGACACATCGCCCGTGTCTGCCGCCTGAAGAAAAATCGCAGCCCGGCACGATGGGACCAGAACGACCGGAGGAGAGAAAGCACACCACCCCGGACCAGAGATCGCCCCTCGGACAACCGATGGGACCGGAACGGACGATCCTCGCGAGGCGGCGACAACCGGCGAAGAGAGGAGACCCACCAGATGGTCACCATCGGCCACGCCATCACCAGCGACGCCCGGAAGGTCCACGTGGAGGTAGGCATCGAGGGCCAGCCATGCAAAATGGAGGTGGTACGAGTGTGGGCCTGTTGTTTGTGTGATGACGGCTGGAATCCATAGTGGGTCTCCTGTCAGGTTTTTTGCGTATACGGGGTTGCCGGGTGCGAAGGTTCGGTGTTTGCTGTTTGAGTCTGGGGGCCTCTCCGGGTTATACGTGGGGTGTAACCTGTCGAGTGGGGACCTTAGTTTCCTGCCCATTAATAGTTCAGCTGGGCTTTTATTGGTTGTGGTATTTGGGGTTATGTGTTGGGTGAAGAGTAGTTTGTTTATTTTCTCCTGAATCTCCCCGTGGTCTATTTTCCGGATGGTCTTTTTAGTGAATTGGACCATCCGTTCCGCCCTACCGTTCGCCGCCGGGTGCGCCGGTGCTGTCAGCGCGTGGCGGATGCCCCTTTCCGCTAGGAATTTTTCGAATCCCAGCGAGGTGAATTGGGGCCCGTTGTCAGAGACGACGAAGTCTGGGAGGCCGTGTGTTGCAAAGAGTTTGCAGAGTTCCTTGATCATGGCCTCCGTGGTTGTCGTCTTCATGTTGCTTACCTCCAGCCAGTTGGAGTAAGCGTCAACTGTTATGAGGAAGGTGTGTCCTTTTGTGGGCCTGGCGAAGTCTATATGGATCCTAGACCAAGGTCCCCTTGGGGTTTCCCACTCTAGGACGGGTGCTGTGGGTGGGCTTGGCCTAGTTTCCTGGCATCGTTGGCACCTAGCTACCCAGGCCTCTATTTGTTTGTCCATCCCTGACCACCAAGCGTAACTTCTGGCCAGGGCTTTAGTCCTAACGATGCCAGGGTGCCCCTCATGTAGCAGTTCCAGAACCTTCCCCTGTAGCTTTTCCGGAATGACCACCCTATCCCCCCATAGTATGCACCCTTTTAATAAAGAGAGTTCCGTTTGGCGGTTTCGGAACGTTTTGACGGACTCGTCGTTGTCCCTTTCCGGCCACCCTTTCTCCACCCAATGCAACACCCGCGCCGGATCATAGCCCAATGACAATTAAATGGAAGGGACAAAAAAAAAAGATCAAGATGAACATTAAACAATACTATCTTAAAGGAAAAAGATTTTACACAATGGATGGAGAAAGAACTGGCTTTTTTCTTTAGAGAAAATAAAAAAGAAGATACTTCAACACAGAATGTTTGGGATACAATGAAGACATATACTAGAGGTTTGATAATAGATTATACAAGAAAAAAGAATATTAGGAAAAGGCAAGCTTCTAAGGCCTTGGAAGATGAGTATAAAAGACTTGAAAAAGAATTACAGAAAATGCCACAGAAAAAAGATATTAAATTGAAGCTGGATATAATTAAACAAGATGGAATTAATAGAGAAAGAAGAATTGGCACAGAAAATTAGAAATGCTAAACAGAATTATTTTGAAGATGCAAATAAACCAGGTAGATGACTAGCATATAAATTGAGAAAGGAGAAGGAATCAAGAAAAATATTGAAACTAATAGATGATCAAGGCCAAGTTTGTTATGGTAATAAGGAGAAAAAGGAAATTATTCGAGATTTCTATGAGCAACTATATAAACAAGAAAATATTGATGAGGAAAAAGTCAAACAGTATCTACAGAATGCTAACTTACCGAAGATACCTAAAGAGACTGAAGAAATTCTAGAAAGCAATATAACAATGATGGAATTAAATGAAGCACTTAAGAAACAAAATAATGGGAAAGCACCAGGTCCAGATGGGCTTCCGGCAGAATTCTATAAAACATTTCAAGAATCATTGAGCATCCCATTGTTAGAAGTTATGAATGAAGCTATGTCAAAGAAGGTGATACCCAAAACATGGTCAGAGGCTTATATTACACTTATTCCAAAAGAAGAGGCTGACCCACTGCAAATTAAAAACCATAGACCTATTTCTTTATTGAATGCAGACTATAAAATCTTTGCTTCAATTTTAGCAGAAAGACTTAAAAATATTTAAATAATTTTATCCACCCAAATCAAAATGGATTTCTGCCAAAGAGACAAATCAGAGACAATATGAGAGTAATCTTGGATACTTTGGAATACTATGAGGCTCATCCTGAAAAGCAAATGGCTTTGATATTCCGAGATGCTCAAAAGGCATTTGATAACGTGAACTGGAGATTTATGTTATTACTATTGGAACAGATGGGTTTTGCCAGAAAATTTATTCAAGCAATAGAAGCCATATACAATAAACAGACAGCAAAGGTAATGATGGAGGGAGAACTTACAGATTTTATTAATATAAGAAAAGGCACAAGACAAGGATGTCCCCTATCTCCTTTGCTATTTGTGTTGACTTTGGAAGTGTTGAATAGAAATATTAGGGATGATAAAAGCATAAAAGGAATGAAAATTAAAAAGGAAGAATTCAAACTACAAGCTTTTGCTGATGACTTAGCTTTTATTTTGGAAGATCTGCTAGAAACAGCTCTAAAGTTATTGGAAAAGATAGAGACATATGGTGAGGTGGCTGGTTTGAAAATAAATAAAGATAAAACAAAGATTTTGACAAAGAACATGCTACTGAGACAAAGAGAAGAACTGGCAGACCTGTTGAAAATCCAAGCTACAGACTTGAAGAAATGGGGAAACTTGCAATTGTCATTAATAGGGAGAATTTCAATAATTAAGATGAATATTTTACCCAGAATCTTATTTCTGTTTCAAACAATACTAATTAGGCTTGGAAAAGACTATTTTGAAGATTTAAATAAAATTATGTTGAAGTTTATATGGCAAGGTAAAAAAGCAAGAATAAAGCTAAAGCTTTTGCAAGACGCTAGAATTAGAGGAGGTTTTGGCCTGCCTAATTGGGAACTGTACTATAAAGCTGCAAGTTTGATGTGGGTCAAGGAATGGATAACATTAAGAAAGGCTAGATTGTTGACACTAGAAGGTCATGATTTGCTGTTGGGCTGGCATGCTTTTTTTATGGTATAAGGGAACTATAACACAGGGTTATTTTAGAAGACATTATATACGGGAGTCTTTGTGGTTAAACTGGGAGAAGATAAAAAGACAATGTTATTTGAAAATTCCAGTTTGGTTATCGACTATTGAAGCATTTTCCTATCCTATAATTTATAAGAAGGAACAAACAGTTAGATATGGGGAACGATTGGATGAAAAGGGTGAACTTAAATCGATTCAAAACTTAGAGGAACAAGGTATAAGGATGAATTGGTTTTCATACGCGCAAATACATTCAAGGTATGATGAAGATTCTAAAACGGAGGGATTCTATGATAATCAGACTGATTTAGATAAGATCTTGATGGGTACTGATGAGAAGGTGATTAAAAAATTATATGGTTATTTATTGGGAATTAAATTAGAGGAAGAACAAGTTAAAGAAACTATGATTGTTTGGGGGAAGAATTTTGGATATGGAATTGATTTAGAGAAATTGCAAAAATTGTGGCCTCAAAATTATAAAATGACAATGTCAACAGCATATAAAGAAAATTTGTATAAGATGTTTTACAGGTGGCACTTTCCCCCGACAAGAATAGCAAGAATGTTTAAGAACAAATCTGAAAAATGCTGGAAATGTCATCAGATACCTGGCTCATATTACCATATGTGGTGGACCTGTGAGGATGCTAAAAAATATTGGACTAAAATTCGCATGTGGTTGGAAAAAATGACAAAGAAACATATAGATTTGAAACCGGAGTTCTTTCTGTTAAGCCTGTGTTCCCCAACAAGGGTTAAGGAGACAAGCTAAACAGAATGTGCAGCATTAGTCAGATTGGCACATAGATAAATGAGTGAGATAAGTTTGTATGTTTGTTAACATACAGTAAGAATAACAGATACGCTTGTGCTATCAAGAATATAGTTTATTCCATTTAGAGTTTATAGCATAGTCAAAATAGCAGTCCATTAGTCATGTATCATTTTAGTCAGTCCATTCAAGGATATTCAATTAGCAAAGTCCGTGTAGAATATCCAATGTCAGTTCACTTACAAATAAATCAGTCCTTTCTCTCTCCCTTTCCAGTAGGAGAAAAACGCAGTCTTCAAACCATCCAGTAATTAGGGATCATCAAGCCAGAGAGAGCAAGCTGCCGTGCCTTGCTTCTTTTATGGTGCTTTTACAACCACTCCCTTAATTACATTCTTACAGTTAAAGTTACAGACACTTGAACTAACAAACCATGATAACATATTTATTATTTTACCTAAACCAGTTAAGGTAAACAATGTTATCTCGAACATTCTCCCCTTTTAGGTAATAATAATACCATAACTAATTACATCTTTAAATCATATTTGTTACAACTCTCTTTAAACTTAATTACTCCTTGAGCTTTTGTAAATTGGTCTGCAATGTTTTCTTCCGTCATGCAGTATTCCAATTTAATTAGCCCATTTTTTACAGATTCTCTAACATTTAAGTATCTTAAATCAGTATGCTTTGATCTAGTTTTTACAGCAATATTAGTAGCTAACTTTATGGCTGCCTGGTTGTCCTCGTACACAATAATGGAATCTTTAACAACAATAATAACTGTTTGTACAGAATTAAGTCAGTGCATAGTAATGACAGACATGAAAATTCTGCTTCCATTGTGGACAAGCTGATATGCTGTTGTCTGATTGACCTCCACCCTATCAGTGTCTTACCAAATAATATAGCCATCCCAGATGTTGATTTTCTAGTGTTTATGTCAGTTGCAAAACTTGCATCTGCATAGGCACTAAGACTCAAATCACCCTTTGGTTCTATATACAATGCATGGTTCATTGTTCCTTTAAGATATCTTAAAATTCTCTTTAATGATTGCCAATGACATTGATGTGGATCCGAATTAAAACGTGCCAGCTGATTAACACTATAAGCTATATCTGGGCTAGACCAATTGCTTATATATGATAAGCTACCAATCAAAGATTGATAAATGGACTTATCAAATTTGGGACTTTGATTATCAGTCTGGCAAACTTCCTGACTCATTGGAGTCTTTGCCGGTTTACAAAGTTCCATTTTAAACGTTTTAATTAATTGGCAAATTTTATCTTCTTGAGATATCTTAAATCCATTTTTTGTTTTGTTAATTGTCAATCCTAGATACCTTTTAATTTCACCTAAATGCTTTAATTTTATCTTTTTGGCTAATGATATAATCTCATTAGCTTCATTATTAGTCTTAGTTATCAAAGCAATATCATCTGTAAATAATAACAATAATGACACCGTTCCATTATTTTCTCTTTTAAACACACATGGATCTGCTAAACCAGATGTAAAACCTATATTGTTTAATTCTTTTACAATATATTGATTCCACTCATAGCCAGATTGTTTCAATCCATAAAGACTTCTTTTTAGTTTCCAACAATCATTACTATTTACTTTATTGTCTTTTATAAAAATTGTCTTTTGTAAATATATAGTGTGCTGCAATGGTGCATGCAAGTAAAGCAGTTTCTACATCTAAATGGTTAATGATATAGTTTTTCTTAGCTGCCCACATTAAAGCTGCTCTCAAAGATGTTGCTTTAAGACTTGGTGCGAAAACTTCATCGTAATCAGATGCAGTTTGATTAAATCCTTTAGCTACCAACCTAGCCTTATGGGTAACAGTCCCATCAGTTTTTACTTTAAATATCCATTTGCACCCAATGGATTTTATTCCTGGAGGTAATTTGGCATCTTCATATACTTTCATTACCTTTAATGAATTTAGTTCTTTTTCCATTGCCTTTTGCCAATTCTCCTGATCCTGAGCAGGATACATTTTAAGTTCGTCTATACTAGTTGGAACTTTAGTTACTTGGCAAACTATACTTGCTTGATACCTATCAGGTGGTCTAGTTACACGTGTAGTACGTCTAGGTATTACAGGACTTACAGGTGGACTTTCATTAACTAACTCTTCTTGATTATCTAACTCTTCCTGATCAACTGTTTCCTCTTGTTCTGGTCCTATTTGTTCTTCGTGGACTTCTTCTTTAATTGGACTCTTCTTATAACTAGTCTTTTCATTCTGCCTTTTGTAGGGTTCAATAATTACTTCGTTATTTAAATCTTGCTCTAATCTATTCCATCCTACATGTTCTAGGAATTTTGCACTAGCACTGGTGTAAACTCTAGATGTACCTGGTTCCCAGAATCTATAAGATCTGTGATTAGATTCATATCCTACAAAAAATAATCTTTTAGCTCTATGCTGTCCTTTTTGTCTGAGTTGTGTAGGGATATGCACCCATGCTGGTGCTCCAAATGTGTGCATGTAACTTAAATCATGCCACAGTGTGAATGGTAATTCACCTGTTGAATTAACAACATTATTCAATATATGATTACCACACATTATTGCTTCTTCCTATAAATTGTCAGGTAATCCTGAATCAGACAACAAAGTACGTGCCATTGATTGTAGTGTTTGGCCTCATCTCTCTATAAAGGTATTATGTTGTGGCCTATATGTTGCAGACTTTTTATGTTGAATACCTAACATCTTAAGTCTATTCTGGAATTTATTATTTGTAAATTCCACACCATTATAAGAGTAAATTCCGCACTGTTATAAGAGTTACTAATTTCTTTTTAGTTTTTCTTTCTGCAAATTTAATCCAATTAAAGAGATTTAGATACGTTTCAGTTTTGCTCTTCATTAAATAGCAAAACCCATATCTAGAATAGTGGTCCATTATACTTAATATGTATCGAGCTCCTCCTACACTTGGTTTTTTCGGACCTATTAAATCGGCAAATACTACCTCTAAAGGCTCTTTGGAAGTAAATCCATCAACTCTATTAGCCGGTATGACCCTGCTTTTGCTTTGATTACAAGCAAAACATTGCAAATACTTATTACAAGGTTTTAAACTTATTCCTTTAGATAATTGAACAGTTCTCTTAAGCATTTTAAAATTTAAATGCCCTAGCCCTCGGTGTAACAAGTGAATACATTCATCATGAGGTTTCTTATTTTCATAAACTGTGTTAGCCACTTTTAAACCATCATCATTTAACACATATAATTCACCTCTTAAAGATGCAGTAATTTTCTTATCTTCTTTCTCAATTATGCAGTTATCTCCCCTAAAGGTAACTACATATCCTAGTTTAACCAAAATTCTAACTGAAATTAAATTAAACTTAAGTTGTGGTACATATAACATTTTTACATTCTCTTTTATGAAAGAACAATATGCTATACGTTGACCTTTAGTTTTCAATTTTCAGCCATTGGCTAACGATATCTGCTGTGTACTTTGGAACATTTTAATAAAATTTTTGTTATCATTTGTTATACAGTGGGATGCTCCACTGTCAACCACCCATAAATTATTTTTTACAGCTCCGTTAATACACATGGCTAACTCTAAATTTTCATTTATCTTTTGATGACTTTTAGTATTCTGGCCAGCGTTCTGGCGCTTTGCTTTTTTACAAAATCTTGCCAAATGTCCTCTTCCTCCACAATTAAAACACTTTTTAATTGCGTATGCAGTAGGAGATTCATTATCTTCTTTTTGAGGTTGCTCCCTCCTTAACTGATCTCTTTCAAGTCTTCTTCTTGCCTCTTCAATCAATCTGCCAGTTATATCAGTTAAAGTTAGACTTTCCTTAGGCAAAACTTCAAGGGAAATGACGTAGTTAGCATAACTTACGTCTAATGAAGATAGAATTATGTAGACTTGGTGTAGTTCAGAGAAAATAAGCTCTTTTTCATGCAGTTCTTGAAAAATGCTTTTTATAGAATTCAAATGACTCAGCATATCACCATTCGTCTGGAGATGCGTTCTGAAAAGCTTCCGTGTTAGATTTATGTGAGCACCAATGTTATCTTGGACATAAATCCTCTTCAGCTTCTGCCAACACCCAACAGCCGTTTGGTCTCCACGGATATGAACAAGTTGCTGGTCAGTCAGTGTTAGTCCTATTATGCAAAGAGCTTGTTCATTCTTCATTTTAAAGTCTTCTATTTTTTGTCTATCTTTCTCAACCTCTGGATCCCATTCCTCTACGTTTTGTGGATTTTCAATTATGTTCCACAGACCTTCTCTTCGTAGAAGTAGACTACATTTTATAGACCATGATACATAGTTTGTTCCATCAAGCTTGGATATAAAGGACAAACTTTGTAGATTGACTTGTGCCATGTTTTCTATATATGGATATAAAACTATAATTAATAAAACACAGCTGTCTGTTTACTGTAATGTATAACAACACAACCCCCCCCCTTTTTACATAAATCTGTTTTATCCTAGTTAAACTGACTTTGCAGCCTCTGCGCCATAACCAGTGTTAAGCCTGTGTTCCCCAACCAGGGTTAACGAGACAAGCTAAACCAAATGTGCAGCGTTAGTCAGATAGGCACATAGATAAATGAGTGTGATAAGTTTGTATGTTTGTTAATATACAGTAAAAATAACAGATACGCTTGTGCTATCAAGAATATAGTTTATTCCATTTAGAGTTTATAGCATAGTCAAAATAACAGTCCATTAGTCATGTATCATTTTAGTCAGTCCATTCAAGGATATTCAATTAGCAAAGTCCGTGTAGAATATCCAATGTCAGTTCACTTACAAATAAATCAGTCCTTTCTCTCTCCCTTTCCAGTAGGAGAAAAACGCAGTCTTCAAACCATCCAGTAATTAGGGATCATCAAGCCAGAGAGAGCAAGCTGCCATGCCTTGCTTCTTTTATGGTGCTTTTACAACCACTCCCTTAATCACATTCTTACAGTTAAAGTTACAGACACTTTAACTAACAAACCATGATAACATATTTATTATTTTACCTAAACCAGTTAAGGTAAACAATGTTATCCCTAACACTTTATATTGGGAATTTTACCAGATACATACAGTAAAGATTTGAAATACCTGATTGTGAATGTGTTGACAGTGGCTAGGATTGTATTTGCTAAAAACTGGAAGAATGAGAAAATACCATTACAGGAAGAAATTATTAAGAAAATATTGGAATGTGCTGAGTTGAGTAGATTGACATTTGAAATTAGAGAGCAAGAGGATAAACAATTTTATGAAATTTGGGATCTTTTTTATCAATAGCTAGATGATAAAATACGATAATAGAATAATTAGAATGTTAGACAGCAAGGAATATCTTTATTTTTTATTTTGTCTTTGTTATTTGACATTATATTCATAAAGTGTTTTTAGGATTGATTTGGTATAATTATATGATTTGTTGTAGAATAAACTGCTTAAAGTATTGTTATCTCATAAAGCATGAATGATTAAGAGTATAGTCAAAAGTTTTTTTTTTTTAATAGCGATATTAGGATATATAAGTTTGGATCGACAATATGAGTTGTTATATAACAAAATTGGAATTGAGACTACAAAATGAATGGACAAAACTGATGAACCAACCGATACGCTGGATGTACATATGAGAGTTGATGTTTTAATGTTTTATTTGTCTTGTTTGTTTGTAGAAAATCAATAAAATTCTTTTCAAAAAAAAAAGAAACCTAAATACCATACATATAAATACCCACGAAAACATAACAAATTATACATACATACATACATACATACATACATACATACATATGTTTTCTTAAGTTTTCGCGTGTACTTACATGTGTGTTATTCAGCTTTGCTCGGGTATTTTCCCACGTCATTGTAGTTATGCTTTTAAAGTTGTAGCAACGTTTTGGCAGAATCTCATCTGCCATCATCAGGCTTCTGTATTGTGTTTGTCTGTGAGTCAGACTTTCACAGCTGTTTCTGTTTTAAATTTGGTGCTAGCCTATGCTGTGCCAGAATGGTTTTTTCTTCATCCTGATTGGTTGGGAGTCTTGGTCTTTGTTTATTGGTCTTGGAGTTTGCTGTGTTCTGCTTGATTGGTGTTTCTAATATCTTCTGTCTATTTTGTAGCTTTTTTTGTCTTGATTGGCTGGCAGCATTGTGTTTCCTGTATTGGAGGCTTTTAGTGCAGCTTGGCTCTGACTAAACGGACAGCTATCATTTATTAGGAAGCTAGGTTTCATCTGGGTGTCTGGTTGGGGTGTGTTTGAGCTGGAGGTATCAGGGGGAGTCTGTTTGTGCCCAGGTGTTTGCCGGGCTTGTGGTGTGGAGATTTTTTTGTTTGAGAATGCAGGCTTCCAGATAATTGGCAGTCTGGTGGAGTCATCTCTTCTATTCATGATTTCAGGTCATTTTTCAATCTCTATGGCTTCTCTGATAATTCTGTAGCGGGGGTTTTCTATAATGGCTAGGGTTTTAGTGCCATTGAAGTCGATGCTAGGACCTGTGGCTTTCATGTGTTGGACTTGTGAGGAAGTGTGTTCCAGCTTTTTTACTGCATTTTTGTGTTCATCAAGGTGGGTACTTATTCTTCTATTGGTCTGTCCGATGTATGTGGCAGGGTGTGATGTGCAGGGGACTTCATATATGCCTTGGTTTTCCAGGTCAATTTTATCTTTGGGGTTTCTTAGGATGGCTGCTATTTTGCTGTCTGTTTTGAAGGCAGTCTTGATGTGATGCCTGTGTAGTATCTTACTGATTTTGTCTGTTGTACCTCTTATGTGGGGCAGGACAGGTGTTCCACAGGTTTGTTCATTTTCTGGGTCTCTATTGTGTATCAGTGTGTTTTTGTGGATATACTCTGCTTTTATTCTTTTTTATATTATATTTTTATATTTATAATTTTAGAATAATAGATTTATTGTGCCATGAATATGAAATTAAAAAACTTATTTTAAGTTTATTTTGAATTCAATCAAAATCCTACAAGTTTTTCCTTGATTTGCATAAGAGTTTTATCCAGAAAGGCCAAATTCTGTGATTTGCCTGAACGGATGGTTTTGTTCTCAGAACAAAAAAATAGTATCTGTTATATTTTAGATGAAAACTGCTGAGGAAACATTAAAGCAGTTTATTATTCAGTATTAAATTGTATAATTGTGAGGCTGAAATAGCTGCAAGTTTTATTAAGGAATATATTTATGCATAAGAGATAATAATTGTTGGTCTGAAGAAAAAAAAGGCAAAATTAGGGGAAAGAAGTGCAAATAGCCAAAAAAAGTCAACTCCCCCCCCGCCCTCCCCCAAAAAAGAATTCCACAGAACTTCTGGTCAGGCAAACATTACAAAAATGTGATTGAGAGGAAAATAATTGACTTGATTCTGAAATTATTAAGTTTGCATTGTTAAATTAAACTAATGTAAACCTCAGGAATGAAATATGTTAATTTTCTCCTTCACTCTATTCTCCCAATCTTTGTTTTATAAAGATAGCTGGAGAATTGACCTTTGAATTGGATTAATAAACATATTTAGCTAATAGGGATTCTGCAATATTTACTCATGTTTATCAGTGCAACCATTTACAAGTTTATTTTACTTAGGTGAAACATGCATCTTAATCACTGAAAATTTCTAACAGCTGTAGTTTATTCCATGTCAATAGGTCTTTTTGATATCTTTCCATCCCTTAACATAGCTGTCTGAAATAACATACATTTCATGCGAAACGGTATATACCCCAAGTATTTTACTGTCTTCTTAATGTTGAAACCAGTCCTTTTCTTCACAAGGTCTTGGTCTTTTGTGCTACTATTCTTTAACCAACAACTTTGTTTTTTGTTTGTTTACTTTAAAGCTGGATAATATACCAAAGTCAATATCTTCATTAACCATTCAGTATTGTTACTAGGCTCTTGTAGGATCAAAATTAGATTATCAGTAAAACCCCTCAATTTAGAAGTCTCTTTTTAATTTTCAATCTCATAATTTTCTCATCCTGATCTTGTTCGATACTTTTAGAACTAAAATGAAAAGACAAAGAACTGGACATCATAAAGTATCAAAATCTGAAAATCAAAATGGAAAGATTATGGCATAAACTGGCTATGATGGTCACAATAGCTATTGGCACACTAGGTGCTGTACCAAAAATATTGGATGGCAGATAAGAAAATCTGTGGATAAAATTCCCAATGTCAAAGGCCACACTGCTTGAATTTACACATATATAACATTCTAACTTGTTGAGAAGAACTTGATGCGTATGAAGGCCAACACCAGCTAAAAAACTGGCAATTGTGATTATTGTATACATTATTGTATATTTGTGTAAACAATAATTAAATATTAGAATAATCAGAAGTTTTAGAAAATAGGGTGATAGAGGCTATAATTGTTTGAATAGCAGTATATCCTTACTATCTCCATAGTGTAGCCCAGGCAGTTTGAGCTTACGTTCCCATCAGATTCTCAGTCAAACACTATACAGACTTGGACTTATTAAAGGCTGGCAAAGATACTGATCTAGTAATTTCAACTCATGTCAAATCTGCCTTTCATGATTGGGTGATCCAGTGTATTCCCATGCAGTGAGCTCTGCTGCAGACAGGTGGTGAATTCCAGCACATCTAGAAAGTATTATTTGCAGAAGATTGAGCTAGACATACTAAATGAAGGCAGACAAGTTGATAATAATCAATAATCATGTATATTTGCCTTCATTTGCAAGTCAACTTAATTTATCAGAAATTTGAACACATGTAGGTAAGAAGAAAGAGATTGTATTCTGGTGCTGCTAAAGAAACAAACAAAACAAAACTCAAGCATTATATTTATATGATTTCATACAATCCCTCATGAGATACAAATTAATTCATTCTACCACAGTTGTCATTACTGCCACATAACTGACAAAAGAAAGCATTTGTAAAGGTTTTCTTGAGGGTTTGAAGAATGTTATAGGCTTCCAATTTATCCTTTTGTCAGACTGCAACCTTTTGAATTAGACTGAAGGAAGCTTTTAACTCCTCAAAATATTTTTAGTCATCTTTTTTCAAATGTTTAAATAAAATATTTGCTTGAAGCCTTTTCCAGAAACAGAGATAAAGCCTCTTCACAAATCTGAGCTTGGCAAAAAGAGAGCCAGCGAGAGAGAATGTAATTCTTTTCTGCTAAGAAGTGACTGCCTAATATGCCTATTGCAGCACTGCAGATGCCTTATCTCACAGAAATCTCATTTTCTGGCACAAACTTTATGCGCCTTTAGCACTACGTTTGAAATGCGTTACTCTCAAATGTCTTATGGACATTAAGTTCATAACTGGATTATATATCTTCTGTCTATGTACAGAAAGTTTTTAATTCTAAAAATGTAAATGGCAGTATTGTATTGAAGCTGTGAAAAAGAAAGGCAAATTTATGGTTGGGAAAAATTGACATATACAAACATGTCACTGTTGTCAGGTGGACTCATTAGCATTCACCCTAATTTTAGAGTGGACAACTGGACAGGGACACCCATGTAGTGGTCAAAAAAACCAGGCGGATGGGCTGAGAGATAAAAGCTTGTCTCTTTTTTATGCATGTTGCATGTGATCATGGAGATCATGTTAAACCCTTGGTGGACATCCTGCAAACAGACATAGGCATGGAAGAGGGAGGGGAGCACATCAAACCCAACATATTATGATCATACAAATGTTGTAAACTATATGGGAAATATAGTTTATATATGCTTCTACTATGGTTCTATTGCTTTTATGCTTCTACTGAGCATAAAATATGTGCCTATTGTGCTAGTACAAGATATCCAGTACAAATGGCCAGCTATATCATATCTGGTTTACTAGTCTTGGAAAATTCTAGCATTTTACACCTAAAATCACAGTCTTTAAATAAAAAATAAATTTAGAAGTACCACAGAAATTAAGGGATATCTTTCCTGAGAAATGGACAGCTAAATCTAATTTTCTGATTCGATTAGATTCGTGCAATCCTGAGGTCAAAGAATATACATATGTACTGTGGCTTTTTTGCTTCTTATTATTGTGCCTTATTTGCATGAAAAATATTTTTAATAGTTTATCAAAGTATGATTATAAGCTATAGCTTATAACAATAACAACAACTGCTCGTGTATGATTCTGACATACCCCTCTGGGTTATTATAGAGCAATATTTTGAGGACACTATAAATCAATTCTAAAATTTAATTTATATTTGTCTTTTAAAGCATGTTCTCCACATATATTCCATTGAGCTCCTGGAAGAGGTAATCTTTAGTATGCTATGAAATGAATGACTATTTCTGTTGCTCCAAGAAGTCCATAAAAAGTCCATATTTAAAAAAAAATCAATTCCACTTTTAAGCTTATACTCTAATTCAAAGTTTGCCTTAGTTATAAATACCTCATTCAACTTCACATGAATCACTCCAAAAAATAGTTTGATGGATAATTCCTGACAATTACTACATTCTTTGTAGTTAGATTTCTTTCCAGAATCAAAGAGTGCTATCACCAATGGTATCATACATCACTGTTGATTTCTACCCTTGGTGGGATTACGCTTTATTTTGGATATTTTATTTTACTGTCATCAACTCTGTAAAACAGAATAATAATAGCAGCAAAAATCTGCTACTAGGAAATCTCACAGCAAGCCTGTCTAATATAAAAAGTAGTATGGTATTGGGTTTTACAGGTTTTTAAATTGATTTTATACTCTACACAAATGCAGTTCATTTTGCATTTATATCCCATCTTTATTTTTTTATAAATAACTGAAGACTGCAAGCATACCTAAAATTCCTTCGTTCTTTTATCTGCCCAGAAAAATTCTGTTATTGGCCAAAGCTGAGAGAGAAAGATTTTTCCCAAATCACTCAACTATTATTCACACCTAAGGTGGGACTAGAACTCTCAGTCTCCTGATTACTAGCCTAGTACCTTAACCACAGAACCAAACTAGTTACCACTTATTAAATATTTCAGCCAAAGTTTCTCTAAGATACACTGCACTTTATAAATAAAAACACCTATATATTCCTAGTTATAATAACACCAGTACTATTTTAAGAAACTGCTTTAAAAGTGTTGCTATTTAAGAAGTATTAGAGAATACTCTCCCAAACCTTCCATTAACTGAAATAAACTTAACATCAAGTCATAGTTTACTTAACCATGGATTATTATATAAGCCATAATTGGCTTTGTTCACACAGGACATTGGTCATGGTTTAGAAATCACAATGGTTAGATTCACCAAGCATTTAAACTAAAACAACCTTTTTTTTAAAAAAAAAATCACTTATAGGTTACTGCAATGTATAAGTCAAATCTATGAATCTTACCAAAATGAAAAGCACGGAAACTGCTCTTTTCTGAGATAATTTCTAATCACCAAGACTGCAATCATCACCTGAATTTCTAGCTTTCAGATACAGTATAATTCACAAAAGCTTAGGGCTATCAGATCTGGGCTGCAAGATGCAAAATGACCAATAACGTAGACAGCAATAAATATTTGTTTTTGTGTGCCTCTTTTCTGTCATCTAAGAATGTTCAGGATCCTGCAGCCTATATCTAGTATCCCAATTGTACACGTGTTATTATTTTTTTAATTGGCAAGTTATATTAGAACAAAACTCTGGATGTTTGGTTTGAATAAAATATGCTATAGAGATAAGCAATTGCCATACACAGGTGACCTTTATATGTTTTAACCTTATACAAACTTTCTTCATTCCTACTTTCTGTTGCATTGTTTATGTTGTAAACTAGCTGTCATTGGTTGGTAGTTCAAACAAAAGGAACTAAAATGTTGCTTTTTGCCAAATATCTTTAATATGCCATTTGCTTTCTATATCTGGGTGATTGCAACATTTCCCTGTTCATTTAATTTTGTTGCTGTTCATATGGAGGATATATTGTCTTGAATATTCAAGTTATATTTAACTAAAATAGCCATTATAACATGTATTTCAGCAATATCTAAAATATTGGAAATGAATTATTGTAACAATGTCACTTTAGCTTCTTAGAAAATAAAAATAAGCTCTAAATAACCGTTAGTTTGAGAGTCTGAGAGTCACAGGAAAGTTATTTGCTGTAATTACCCAAATGGAAACAGGAAAAGCTAAGGCTTTGCATCAAACTATCTCATATTTTGTTAATAACAAGACCACAAGTAGGGTAGTGGAGCAAAAATAACAAAAACATATTGTTTTAATGATACTTAGTGTATTTATAACCAAACCCCAGATTTTAGGCTATGGTTGGTGATGAAAATTCTGCAAATTTCTCTGAATTAATAAGCAACTATAATTACAAATTGTAGTTGACTGGTACTTTAATTATCAATAAAGTGATTCCAACTGACTGTCATTAATTTTAGGGGTAATTATAATTATTGTGTATGTATTAAATATTTCTATTTTTTATTTCCATTTCACATATTCCAAGGTTAATTCTAGTATCAAGAGTAGATTTTAAATTTAAAATTTACATATCGCCACATATCACTGCATTATATCACAATAATTTATAGCCTACTTGTCAGGACATTTTCTTTCTTTTCTTTTCTCTCTCCCTCTCTCCTTCTCTCCCCTCTCCCCTCTCCAAGATTATAAATTTAAAAATGCTGGGTTCATGCAGATTTGAAAAATGTGGTATTAGTGTATATCCTCCTACCCGCAGATGTTAGACATTCAATTTCCAGAATTCTTAACCAATATGACCATTTTGAAGAATGTACAATACTAGGGATTGTAAGCCAGATATATCTGGAAGGACTAGATTCAAGACATATGTAATAATGAGTAATTCAAATAGTGGACAGAACTAAAATATTTTTTCATACTGGTTGGACATATCTGCACTTATTATTTAAGATTCTCTGTTCCTCTGTTCTTGATGAATGATTAACATTAGCTTAACCAGAACACCTTGACAAAAGCTTGCAAAATAGATCCTTTACTCTCCTACCTTTTTCTACTAGGAAAGCAATTGCCATTTTTCTTCCTGTATGCATATACATTTGTATGTAGAGACACATATATACATACACAACTATTTTATATATACAGCATCAAAATGCAGGTACATGCAGGCACAAGTTACCATTGCAGAAGTCAGTAGCATTGGTGGATGAAGTAATCCATTAGTGAGTCATGGGTCTATCATAATCTTGATAATACATCTAATCAAGAAGTTTGCAATGCATGACACTCGCTGTTAGGGATACACACCCTAGCAGAACGTGCAACGGCAGTCTAGCAGGCAGGCAAATTATGTGAGATAAACGTTGTTATAGTTTACACTCAGTAAGACAGATACACTGTGCCAGTTAAATAGTTTTTTATTCCAGCAAGAGTTATAGCATAGTCAAAACAGTCCATATGTCATACACTAGTTCAGTCCATCCAGGGATTAATCAGTTGCAAAGTCCAGTGTCGAAAATAGAGGTCAGTAAACTCACAAATAATCAATCCAGCAATATATCTCTTTTGCAGTCAGAGATATGAAGAAAATCAAACCCCTTTTCTTCATTTCAGCAACAGCAGGGAAACACACACAGTTATCACCATCAATCCAACATTGTCAGCTACTACAAGTAAAAGCCAGATAACAGTGAGCTCTCTTGCTCCCTCTTATGGTGATTTTACAATATACGCACCCAAAATACATGTTTTGCAGTTAAAGTGATACACACACTTATACTCACTAACATAGTTTATATATTATTTTTACCCAAACTAAGTTAGGTAACCAATGTTATCCCTAACATTCGCTATGTTAGCAATCCTGGTATTCCTTACTGTTGACATCATCAATTAGAACAAAGGTTTAAAGTTCACACCCATGTCTGTGAACCTTATATATGATTAATAATAGCAAATAAGTCTTCACAATTTCCTACACAATAACATTCCCTGAACACTGTTTCGCCAGTTCACATTTATTCAGCATTTCAGTAACATGTTAGTTCATTGCTTTGATCAGTTATAATAAATCTGGAGTTGGCAGTGTTCTTTTCTTCTTTCAAACTATATCATTGCATATATTTCATTGGAATGGCTTTACTGTACCAAGTGATTTCACACAAAAACACACTGGTGCAAAATTATAGTTCATGTTGAAGAAGAATTAAACCAATTATGCCATTTCTACATCTTTTGTCCCAGCTGCCTATAATAATCAGCCTAACTATTTTAATCATATATACCTAACTATTAAAACTATTCTTTATATCCTGTAGGGATAAATGTAGATGAACCATAAAAATGCATTTAAGCACTTATTTTGTGCCCTGTAATGAGAATATTGTTTATTTTCATTAAACCAGTTAACTTTGCATATATTAAACTCATATCCTTTCCGTGCATTAAGATTTCAGAACTAGTTTGTATTATTCTTGGATTACTAAATCTTAAAAATGATTATTTTCAATACAATAAAAAAGTAGGGAGATATAGTAAGTTAATAGAAAAATACGCATATCCTGCACATTTAGCTTCTTTTAGTATAGAAGGACCCGTGGTATTTTTTCAGACTGTAAGGATTGCAATGCATTTTTCTTAGGACTTCTTTGGGCAACCTTTAGTTATCATTAGAAATTTGTGTGTAATTAGAATTACACAATCATACACTTGGAAAATACTAAAAACATGCAAATACTTCCCCATTAGTCAATAAGCCAAGATCCACTGCTCATTTATTGCTTTGCCAGAAACCATTTGCAAAAATCCATTTGTAATAATAAGCAAAAATAATTCTACAGTTGGGAAGAGTTGTATTAAAATAATCCAGGTATTCTATGGAAGTGAAGCTCCAAATGACTAGAAATGTAACTAGTAATTAATTACTTATGAACACATAGAGAACATGTGAATAGAAAATGTGTCCAGTAATATATTGTGATTGCTTATTTTGTATAGGAATAAACATTGTATTCCTCCACTGAATCTAGAAAATATTCAATTGAACTTGACAAAAATGAATCTATTGCAAAATACTATGTTGTATGCAAAAAAAAAAAGCAAATAGGAATGTCTCGTGGAATATGGTTTAATCAAATACATTCCCAAAACAGTGAACAAAATGTAAAGAGGTGTTTTATTTTTAAAGTCCAATTATTTTCATTTGGGCTTTTGTTGTGGTTGTTGTTACATATGCTTTTTCCTACCTTTTATCAAGATCAGTTGTTGGTTAGTTAACATCAGAGGTGGGAATACTGCAAGATATTATAAATAAAAAGCTAGTCTCAATTAAAAACTATCAGGAATGTTGTTCTCTAGTTCTGTTTGTTTCTGATTCCTGAAGAAGTTTGGATGAGTAAGGAGCTATTCACACATTCTACACTGACTTTTATTATCCTTGCTACAGTGCCTCTCGAATGTTCCGATTTTTGCTTCTCATGAAATCTGTCAGCTAAACAAGCCAGGAACACACAAGAATTTCAAAGGTGAGGCTTCCAAGTCCAGGTTGAAAGCAATTGAATAAGGAAAGGCTAACTAGAAGTCAGAAATCTTTAAACATGGAGAAAAGGCCAGGTGGTCACCCATGAAATTTAAGCTCTGTATGCCTGGCTGGGTTCATTCAAAACACTTAAGTTTGAGGTCATGGTTCACTAAGCAAAATAAATGGATAATCACTGGTACATGATGCACAGCACCATAGCCACAATTCCTATACACCCATACCACAGCCCTCTTTACAGAAATTTTGGGATTGTATGTTTTTTTTTTTTAAAAAAGGAGCTGATTGAAATCAGAACTACCAGTTATAGAGGCAAGAAAAGCTAAGTATTTACTGTGCACCCGGTGTCACCCCACATACACCTCAGGCAATGGAAAAATATTAGGGGGAACAAGATATTGTAAATGTAACAAAGCCATTTTATCACACACTCTTTGTCCCAATTCATGAGGCCAGAGCAGGAATCTTACGTTAAATCTGTTTTTCCTCCATTCAGATTTGAACAGTACGTTGGTTCTGTTCATATGGCATGCTTGATTTGGGTCATAGGGCTAGGGGTTAAATATGTTACATAAACAGTTCGGTGTATAGATTATCTGCTTAAGTACTATGAAACTGATTAGATTTAGCCCCAAGTAGACCTTTCCTTCTGTGGAGCTAACCTAACTCTTCCCTATGGTGACAATTACTCAACCAGAACATTACCTGCTTTTCCAGTGTCCATGACTGAGAGGTAGGCTGTTTCTGACCTGTAGCAATTTGGTTTTCACCTTCTGCACACTGACACGGGGGTAAAAAAAGTTTCGAAATAAGAGTGGATGTGGCCCTGACAATTCCTGTTGTGCTATTATAGATTCCCATCCCCCACACCCAAAATAAAAGAAATATAGAAAGGAAATGTAGGCTTGTAGTCTTCTTGGCAGGAATTGGAGGAGCTAACATATTGGTCCCTGACGAGAGTTGTTCTGTCCTTCATTTACATACTCGAAATCCCCGCGCTTTGATTGGCTAAAGTGCGGGGATTTCTAATTGGCCAGGCGAGCCGCGCCGATTGGCTCGTTGAGAGTCTCCCGCGATTGGCTCGCTCCAAGAGCGGGAGATTTGAAATGCTGCCATTGGCCGCGGCCGCCGCGGCAAAAAGAATAAAAGCCGCGAGCTTTTTCCTTTTCGCCGGTTCGGTTCCTAGCTTCACAATAAAGAGCATTTAACGAAGTCACCGACTCCTGGCGTCTTTTGCGGATACGACACTGGCGACGAGGATGGGATTCAGCCCCTGAACCGAACCCCGTATCCGACGAGAGCCAGACTTAGCACCGAAATGGCGAAAATCGCACCGCCCGCCCCCTTCAACCCCGCCACCGAGGACTGGGAATCGTTCTCCGACCGTTTCCGCATGTACCTCGAGTGCACCGGAATGAAGGACGCCTCGGGCCCGCTAAAACGCGCCGTTTTCCTCACCCATTGCGGAACCGAAGTTTTCCAGATGGCCAAAGCATTGGCCAAGCCGGCCGACGCAACCGCCATGGATTGGGACGTCCTCGAACCTATCCTTCGGCGACATTACGCCCCCGAGGTCCCCATCCTGATCCGGCGCAACGAATTCTACCGGCGGGACCAGAGACCGGGTGAAAAACTGAGCGACTTTGTCGCCGAGCTGCGGCTCTGCGAATTTGACGGCCTGAACAGCCTCCTGAGAGACCGATTCGTGCTCGGCCTATGGGACCCTGCGCTCCAGAGCCGGCTTATGGCTAAGGGCGACATCAGTCTAGCAGACGCCCTCACCGCAGCCGCAGCCGCAGAAGCAACCCGCACTTCCGCCGACAGCATGCGCAGACCAGACGTGAAGGACCGCGGCGGAAACAACAACCCGGCAAGGTCGGCCGACCTAAAAAACGAAACAACCACACACCACGGCGATTTCCATTCTGCGTCCAGCACGTCCGAAGACGAAGAAGACATACATCGATTGCAGACGGGGCGTGACCAAAGGAACCGCAGAGGTCGTAGGTCGAGGACCAACTGTGCCAGTTGCGGCGGCGACCACCCCAGGTCAGAATGCCGATTTTTTGATTCCATCTGCCGGCATTGCGAGAAAAAAGGACACATCGCCCGGGTTTGCCGCCAGAAGAGAACCCGCAGTCCACCCCGATGGGACCAACACGATCGAAGAAGGGAAAGCCCACCGCCCCGGCCCAAAGATCGCCAATCGGACAGCCGATGGGACCGGAACCAACGACCCTCGAGAGGCGGCGACAACCGGCGCAGAGAAGAGACCCACCAGACAGTAACCATCGGCCACGCCATCTCCGACGGCGCCAGAAAAGTCCACGTCGAGGTCCACATCGAGGGCCAACCATGCAAAATGGAAGTGGACTCCGGGTCCTACCTCTCCATGATTGCATGGCACGAGATAAAACGGTTAGTGCCTACCCTCCAAAGGAGGAACATAGACGCCCAAAGACTTATTGTAAAAGACTACCAGGGAAACCGCGTCCCGGTAATGGGCACCAAAAACTTTAATGTGACATATAAGGGGCGCACCGAACAACTCCCCCTCACAATCGTCGATCGCAACCGCCCAAGCCTGCTGGGCCTACAATGGTTCGTCCCGCTCAACATCACTCTCACGGGAGTCAACCACGTCACCGACGACGATTGGGAACAGTGGCTAGCCCAGGAGTTCCGGGAAGTCTTCGACGGAAGCCTGGGCAAGTACCAGGGGCCCCTTATCTCATTTGATCTAGACCCTAGCGTCCCCCCCAAGCGACTAAAACCTAGGCGGGTACCATTCGCCCTAAAACCTAAGATAGACGAGCAAATTGACAAGCTCGTCAAACAAGGGGTGTTGCAACCGATAGACCATGCCCGGTGGGAGACCCCCATAGTGACCCCGGTCAAGCCAGATGGGTCAGTGAGAATCTGTGGGGACTATAAGGCCACCCTAAATGGCGCGCTGCAACAAAGCGCCTACCCCGTCCCAATCGTGCAACACCTACTGCACTCACTGGGAGGGGGCAGGGTCTTCGGAGTCAGCGTGGCACCAGGCATCTTTCAGAGCCTGATGGAACGGTTGCTGCAGGGCATCAAGGGGGTGGTGCCCTATTTCGATGACGTGTTAGTGGCGGCGCCAAACGAAGCCGAATTAGAAAACCGACTGAGGGAGGTCTTGACAAAATTTAAAGTAACGGGACTTAAAGTAAAAAGGGAGAAATGCCAACTGTGCACGGAACGAGTGGAATTCTTGGGCTACCTACTAGACCGGCACGGCATTCACCCCACGAGTAAAAAAGTCAAAGCTATCAAAGAGGCCCCCACCCCTAGATCAAAGACTGAACTACAGGCATTCTTGGGGTTACTGAACTTTTATAATGTTTTCCTACCCCAAAAGGCAACGGCGGCGGAGCCTTTGCATAGGCTCCTGGATAAGGCGGCAACCTGGACTTGGGGGAAACGGGAGCAAGCCGCCTTCCAAAAAACTAAAGACCTCCTCACCTCCGACGCCGTCCTGATCCAATTCAACGAAACCTTGCCCCTGGCCGTCACTTGCGACGCATCACCTTTTGGCGTCGGCGCTGTCCTCAGCCATACCCTTCCTGACAGAAAAGAAGCACCCATCGCGTTCTTTTCAAGGACTCTAACCAAGCCAGAGCGGAACTATAGCCAACTGGACAAAGAAGCTTTGGCTATAGTTGCCGCCATTAAACGGTTCCACGAATACCTTTACGGCCGCCCCTTCACCATTGTAACAGACCATAAGCCGTTACTAGGCATCCTTGCAGGGAATCGGGCCACCCCGAACATTCTGTCTCCCCGGATGACAAGGTGGTCCGAGTTCCTGGCAGCCTACAGCTACGAACTTATACACAAACCGGGTAAGAAGATTTCACATGCGGACGCTTTAAGCCGCTCGCCGTTACCGGACTCCGACCCTGACCCAGCACCAACGACTAACACCCTTAGCATCGAGACCCTACCCAACCTACCCATAACCGCGTCAGACATTGCCCGGGAAACTATTAAAGACAGGCGTCTGGCACGGATTTTGCATTGGGTGGAAAAAGGTTGGCCAGAAAGGGACAACGACGAGTCCGTCAAGACATTTAGGAACCGCCAAACCGAACTCTCGCTGCTTAAGGGGTGCATCTTATGGGGTGACAGGGTGGTCATTCCGGACAGACTACAGGGGAAGGTTTTAGAAATGTTGCATGAGGGGCATCCTGGCATCGTAAGAACTAAAGCCCTGGCCAGAAGTTACGCTTGGTGGCCAGGGATGGACAAGCAGATAGAGGCCTGGGTAACTAGGTGCCAGCGATGCCAGGAGACTAGACCCAGCCCACCCACAGCACCCATCCTGGAGTGGGAAACACCAAGGGGGCCCTGGTCCAGAATCCATTTAGACTTTGCCGGTCCCACAAATGGACATACCTTCCTCATAACAGTTGACGCTTACTCCAACTGGTTGGAGGTAAGCGACATGAAATCTACAACCACGGAGGCCGTGATCAAAGAACTTTGCAAACTATTTGCAACACACGGCCTCCCAGACGTCGTTGTCTCCGACAACGGGCCCCAGTTCACTTCCCTCGACTTCGAGAAATTCCTGGCGGAAAAGGGCATCCGCCACGCATTAACAGCACCGGCGCATCCGGCGGCGAATGATAGGGCGGAACGGATGGTCCAATTTACCAAAAAAACCATCCGGAAAATGGACCACGGGGAGATCCAAGACAAAATTAACAGACTCCTCTTTATACAACACATCACCCCGAACACCACTACCAACAAGAGCCCAGCCAAATTACTAATGGGTAGAAAGCTGAGGTCCCCACTCGACAGATTACACCCAACATATAACCCGGAGCGACCCCCAGACTCAAGTACAAAATACCGAACATTCACACCCGGGGACCTCGTGTATGCGAAAAACCTGACGGGGGACCCCCTATGGATCCCAGCCGTCATCACCCAAATCACAGGCCCACGCTCATACCGGCTCCAAACCACAGATGGGCGAGCCTGGAAACGACACATTGACCAACTCAGGTCTTGGACAGCAAAAGAACCCACCTCCCAAAACACAAACCAAGGGGGGAGGGAATACCCGAATAACCAAACGCAAGAAAAAATAAACCAGCAGTACTTACCGGAACGCAGCCATCGCGATCCCCCACCGGAGAAGAACCGCCAAGCCAGCTCGACCGACCCGGAAAGACCGAGCGGGAGCGGCGAAATCCGTAGCTCAACCAACCCGGAAGGCCCAGGTGGGAGCCACGGAGAAGGAACCGGCCCGATCAACCAACCGGTTCGCACAAAAGAGGGAGCCGCCAAAAACCCGACTGCTCCGGCCGAAATCCAGCTTACAACTGAGTTGCGCAGGTCAAGTAGGACTAGACGGAGCCCCGCCTACCTACGCGACTACGCAACATAAGGACTGAACCAAGAGGGGAGGGGTGTTCTGTCCTTCATTTACATACTCGAAATCCCCGCGCTTTGATTGGCTAAAGCGCGGGGATTTCTAATTGGCCAGGCGAGCCGCGCTGATTGGCTCGTTGAGAGTCTCCCGCGATTGGCTCGCTCCAAGAGCGGGAGACTTGAAACGCTGCCATTAACCGCGGCCACCGCGGCGAAAAGAATAAAAGCCGCGAGCTTTTTCCTTTTCGCCGGTTCGGTTCCTAGCTTCACAATAAAGAGCATTTAACGAAGTCACCGACTCCTGGCGTCTTTTGCGGATACGACAAGAGTAATCTCTGTCTCATTCTCTGTTGTCTTGTCCATACACTCCAAAGTGTATTTGGATATTTGTGTTTTGTCCATACACTTCAAAGTAATGGAGTGGGTAGAAATTACAAATCCTATGTAGAAATTATAGTAAAGTATAGTAGTGTCTTATAGTAAAGACACTCCTGAACCATGATTTAATCCATGCTGTCAGTTTGTACCTCGTGCTGTGCTTAATCATACCATGGCTTATTATAGTTTTAGGCCATTTTTTCAGCTAAGGGCCTGTGCTTTTTAAATTATCTTGCCTCCCAAAGGCTGAGCAAGCAGAATTCCATCCCCAGTGGTATCACTGGAAAAGTGAGATAAACACATTGGCCTATTTGGGAAGGAATAAGATCTGTTACTAGTGAAAAAGGGATGTGTTTTGCTTTATAGATTTTTAGCACATCCATTTCAAAAGGGGTGTTTTTGGGGGTGTGGGGGAAGAAAACAAAAAAATATACTATCAAAAAGTAGTCCTTTTTTCATTAACTTTTAGCAGCATTATTAGTGGGTAGTCTCTTGGGCTACAAAATGTGGTATATGAGTTGCAATGTGCACAACCTAAACTCATTATGTTGAGCAAATATTATTTTTTATTTCTTTGATTTTTATTTTACTTTTCTGTTTTGGAGAGTACTCAAAGTAATTAAAAATAATGAATTGCGAAAACAGTATATAAAATGTTATAAACACTACAAAAACATGGATCTTTACAAATTTGCTAACACCAAAAAATAGAATTCAAATGCAAATTTTGAAAAAAGTGTGTGTGTATGTGTGTGAATAAATAAAACAGAATAATTGTATGAAGGACTTTGAAAATGCATTAGGATTCTTGTTTAACTTATTTTTTCAAACAACTGTACTCAAAATTTGACTTTCTTTGAGCCTTCTAAATTTGTTTTTACAGGCAGCAGATAGATAACAGTAGTAGATGATATATCAGTTGAGAGAGAGAGAGTGAGAGATAGGCAACAGAAAGGCAAGCAGGTAGACAAGAAAAAGAGATAGTTTAGGAATTTTAAAATGGGACAGAAGTCTTAGGTATGTGAACTAACTTGCCTTTTCCATTCAGCATTGCAATTTGGATGACAGGAATATAATGAGATAGTGATCTTTTGGACACGTACAGTCCAAAATCACAATTTTTCCAAGAGTGTAAGACAAATCACACTATTTTGCATAACAAATTATAGAAAATTTTGCAGAAAAATTATATAAAATTATAGGAAGTTAATATACATAAAAATGGTGTTGCTTTGGATCACTTCTCTCCTGCCGCACCATTTACCCAGAGGCCCACTATTTCTAGAATAGTTAACAATAAGAATGCTATATAATGCCTTTGCTTTAAAAAATCAATACTAAGTTGGTGATAATTTATGGCAGGAAAGGAGCTAAGATTACTTAGTTCTGCCATCATAGGATTGTTTGTTTTTATGATTCAGACTTTTAAACAACTATGTTGGGTATTTATTATAGGCCTCCTTGAGAGAGGCAATAAAAGATCAAATGAAATTATAAAGCCAGACACTTGTTATTTAGAAAAGGAAATATCATGTTTTGAAGTAATCTGCTAGTATGGTGTCATTTTTTTCTACTAAAAAAAGACAACTTTTGTTGGGCTTAAGAATACGAACTCTTCCATTTTTTACAATATTGTTCTTTTCCATTTTTAAAAAATCTACCTCTTAAGGCTCTTCCAATACCATGACTATATGACTTATTAGCTATGGTTACTCTGTAATGAGGACAGATAATTCCTTGAAATTCTAAACGTGCATGTATTGTCCAGGCATTCTTGATACAACTTTCTCCAATCTCTTAAACTCCTAGTCAGCATATTACTGTCAATGGAAATTATAGAATTGTGTTCCAGCATACAAAGATCTTCAAACACTGGATGGTTGTTTATTAGAAACGCTCTACTGATCTCTGCACTGAGTAAGAGATGGAATTAGCTGGTCTCTAATCTAGCCAACTCTATGATAATATGACTCTAAGAATCTATGCCCATCTATTTGGGTGTTATAATAATGATCAGACCTGTTATGGTTGCTACCTCCCAGCGTAGGGCACTTCATAATAGATGCAGGGCTGAAACCTGGAACAAAATAATAGATTGCAGACCTGTTCAAATTCTTTGAAGGAAATGCTTTACAAAGCAGAGAGGCATTAAAAGAACTGTGTTTTTTCCAGCCTCATACTGGTTGCTTTGGAAGCTACCCTTGGCTGCCTGTACATACATGTATATTCCCACTATTTGACTCTGCTATAGAGATACAACCAGGAATACTTTCTGAAGCAGCTGCTTTGAAAAGACATATTGCTTTAATGCTAGGAAGGAAGGTGCTTTATACATGCCCCTGTGTGTTGTGAAGAATATTGTACAAAAGATTGCAGAACCCTAAATCTTTTCTGCATTCTTCAAGCAGTATATACAGTCTCAGTCAAAATCAGTTATTGACAAAGGAGAAATGGGATAAAAATCCTAGGAAATCCTAGTCTGTTCAGCAAATAAGCCTATTGAATATATGGTAAACATTCTCTAGGTTTGACCAACATGTTTATCTATCGATCTGTAAAGAATTTGAATACTCAATATATCTGCTCATGTTTAACCTGCAATATTTACCATAATTATATTCTTTTACACATTTTTTTTAAATTACCAAAGGTACAATTGCTATTATTACACCATAATTCTGAGTTAACTCCTTTCTTATTGGAACAATGCAAATTATGTGTTAGCAGTAATCAGTTACGTCAAATATTTTTTACACTTCTAAGCACTCTGACTTATGAAATGGAATTGGCTTCCAGCTACTAACATCCTTTCTTGAAATATATGATTTGTTACACTACTAGAAGAACATAGTACCCTCCTGTTCCAGCTTATTTCTTTTATATGCTTCAGTCCAAGTTTTATATCATGTAATTACATGCATTGTTATATTAAAGACATATATAACTTTTCATTTTGACAGTCTAATGAGTTTAGGTGTCTACAATGCAACCCAAGTTTATAATTTTGTAGAATATTTTGCCATCCAAGTAGCAATATATAGAAAATGGTGTTTTTTTTGTAGAATACATACTATTTGCAACTCTCAGTATCATTCAATAGACCTACTTGATTAATAAACAATTGTTAAAAAGACTCAGGAAAATGAAAAGAGAATATAAGATTTAACATATTTCATTTTTAATCGTATTTTAATCTGAATTTTTATAATGAGATTCCCTCAACCTGGGACTAACCAAATATGATGAACTGTACTAACCCAAATCATTTAGAACCACCCTTCTTCTTTGGTGTTATACTCCAAGAGCATAAAATTTCAGTGGAAACCAGTATTCTTACAAAAATGGACACCAAGGTTGTTCTATATGTGATGTTAAAGCATAACTGGAAGAGATCTGCAGAACACTTGGTTGTTTTTGTTTATGAAGAAAATAACTTTGCTTCCTTTAAGATAGAGTTCCCTAACCTTTCCAGCTTTGGGGACCAACAGGGGAGTGGCAGAGGGGATGGTTTTGGACAAGCGGCCAGCAAGCATGTGCATATACACAGCTCCATTTGCTTGAGATGCATGAACCCATGCCTGCCATTCATGCAAATAGAGCACACGTGTATGTGCTCTCCCACTGCTTGTGTGACGATGCGTGTGTGCATGCGTGTGCTCGCCCACCATTTCTGTGACCCAGTTGCAAACACTTCACAGCCTACTAGTTGGGGACTCCTGCTTTAAGACATCCAATAGAGTTGAATGAATACATGTATCATGAGAAAATTATTACCATAGCAGCAAATGTAATATAAATGTTTGCAGGAAACTTCTGTTTATGATATATTCAGATGTGCAGACATATGAAAACTTGGCTTTAATATCCTATTATAAGACCTTCCAAGTTTATTATTTTGTTATGTCCTGGGCATTACATAAATGTCAAAGATATTCAAAAGGGGAGACAGAAAACAATGTTATAAAACACAGATACAAATCCATAATCCAGCAAACATATATTATAGATTAATATGATAAGTGTAATAGATCATTGTGATGACATTGACTTCTTCACTGCATGTTGCAGAAATAGGACCTTTAAAAAATTGATACTACATGTAATATCAATAATTTAGGAAAGGTGACAGGCATAAGAAAATAAGAACATAAGTAGTCCTCACTTACCAACTGCTCATTTGATGATTGTTCAAAGTTATGGCAACATCAGTGCTGCCAACTCTCACGCAATCAGAGTGAGACTCACGCAATTCAACCAATTTTGACTGTCTCACTCTGATAAGCGAAATCTCACGCTAAAGGCCCGAGAGATCTTCCTTGCAATGGGAATTCCGGCCTCGAATAAAGGCGCGCTTGTGGAATAAGACCCCCTCCACCCCAAATTTTATTTCTAATTCATCTTAGATTTGCAATTTAAAGCAGGCTAATCCGCTTGCAAATTTGCCGAAGAACGGCGGGTTTAACAGAAAGAAACTCCCCTCCCCGTCTCTTTCCCCCGCGGCCACACCTCTCTAGCAAACTAATCTGAATTTTAACCCTTCAAAAACCGTAGCTCCTTGCCTCTAATTTTGCTTTAGATGTGATTTTTCAGGGGATCGGTGGCTCCGAGCAGCTGCTTGCCTCGCCGATAAAAATATATTTGTTTTTCGATTGTACTAAGGGCATTGGTGAAGTGTTCCCTGATTTATTTTTCCTTTTGCCCTTTTTATGCAAGCTGCATCAGCTATTCAAAAGTTAGAATGGAATAGAATTGGAATGAAACTGGAATGGAATGGAATAAATTGGAATGGAACTGGAATAGAACAGAACAGAAAACTATTGTCATTTTAAATGTACACTAATCAGCATACATTAAAACAAAATTTCGTTGCATTCAGTTCTCAAAATATAACCATTACGCATATACCCGCATATACCCGCATATACCCACATACACATACATATATGACAAAGAAACATCACAGTCCATTTCAAATAATTACCCAATTATTTTTTCAAACCTTTTATGAAACTAAAAGGCCTATGCTATGTCTCATTGGTTTTCATAGTCAGGTTCCCTCACTGAAGAAAAATGTGTTTTTGTAATATGTGTCCTCATTTTTTTTCTTATGCCTATGGGTTAAAATGTATATATGTATGTATATGTCCAAATCATGACTAAAGTATGCATCAGATTGCACCATTTAAAATGTAAAATTGTCAAAGCTCCCTACCGTGGAAGGGGGGACACCCCCCTTCCACACCATCCCCCCCTCGGTCGCTTCGCTCCCTCGGGCTTGGTCGCTCCGCTCCCTTGCAGTGTCTCACTCCGAACTATCACTCAAGGTTGGCAGCCCTGCAACATTGAAAAAGGAATAACCAGTCCATAAACACTATATCTATTTAAAATAGTACTTTTGTTAAAATAATGATGAAAAATCAATACAACCTACAAGAAAAAAAAATAGAAAGTGTGGAAAAGAAATAGAAAATAAAAAACAGAAAATAAATAAAAAATGAGAACTTAGTGAAAAAAAATTTGACCTCCACAATTTACCTCTGCAAGCTGCTTTAACATATGTGCAGTTATTAAATCAGCAAAATGACGTGAGAACAGTATATTTTAACACATTGTTTTTAATAATCCTAATTTAGTTCAGAGGTTTGTTGATCTGTCCTCTTTTCCTGTTTTCTTTTTCTTCTTTGTAGCTAACAGAACTCAAGTGAAGCCAAAATAGTCCCCAGATCTAGTTCACACAAAAACATAGTTTTACATAGTTTTACATAGTTGCAGTTCAGGATCTGAATATATCCCAGTTGGCTTATTTATGTGCTGAATAAAAAAAAAAAAAGGATTTTGTGTCATGTGTAATTTCTCCTGACATGTTATTTAACTGATGTCCCAGAAAATAGAGATCAAATCTTGTCTTTAAAGTCATTCCTACTGCTTACATTACAGTTTGCCCTTACAGTATAAATCAGAAGCAAATGGTCATCATTCTGAATGGTTCTTGTAGTAAATGCTTAGGTCTGTATTTTTCATCTTGCATTCCATGCCGGTTCAGGAAAATTTAGTTTAACATTTTAATATATAACATGTTGTTACAATTGCATATCGGTAAAAGAGTTGAACAAAGAGAATGATGAGCAGCAGTGTGGAATTGGTTTGGTTGTACTTAAGAGATATGCTTATCTCAGGCTGATTTCAAAAGCATGTTCCTCATCTAAAAGCTGCATTAGAATAAATTGTGCTTCTGTAAAAATGATTGAAAAGCAGTCTGTAAATGTATAAAAACACACTTATGTGCCACTTAATCCTTTAAACTGGAAATGCCAGAGAAAGAAGAAGGCATTTTCCACCTCCAAGCATGCACTTTATTGCTGAGCAATATTCTTCCTAAAATATTGACCTTTAATGTGCTCTTCGGATGTTAAATGGAGAATACATAGCTCTAGATTTTATATCGTCAGGAACAAAAATGATCTCATGCCACCTGCATTTAAAAACATTGCTCTGCAGAACTCAGCAAATGAAATATTTGTGAAGATGCTTGGTTGACATTGGCAATAGAAATATCCATTGGGTTCAATTACAAGCTGGGAGAAAAACACAGCTGATTGGAAAGATAGTTTAATGATGAAGCAGAACCACATGGGTTTGAGGTCCTGGGTAGCTATCCACATGGAGTTGAGAGTCAGGGGTATTTATACCTTCTCTTGGACTTTGAACTTGAGCTTCCTATTCCTGTGCAAGAACATGTATTCTATTGACTATTGTAGGGGTCATAGTGGCTCTGTAGGTTGTCCGAACTCCTAGGTTTGGTTGAAGTTTGGAGGGTGTAATGCAGTTGAGATGATGCAGTGAAGGAGCTTGTGTTCTGAAAGGGTGTTGGGCAATTCTTCTTGTGGCTGAGGAGTAGTCATCCTACCTTTGTTCAGGCTTTGCTGCAGGGAATAATAGATTACCAAATCTGCATTTCTAAAAGTTGGCCTCTGCTTAGTATCTGCTTGGAGACAGGGAGCTGGGGCTCTGAGCTTCTGTCTTCCTTAAGATTTTTATTTCTCTTTTAGGGGAAATATTTTATCTTGCCTTCTTAAATATTTCTCAAAAATTTTCATTCTTCCAGGAGCGGGGTGGGTGCTAACTTTCTACAATATGTAAAAAGCTAGAAAATTCTGGAGTCAAATACATACCCTGACTCAGAGGATTTTAAAAATTAATTTATAATTGAAACCAGATGTTTTTCTTTTGGGATTGCTGAACAAACTGTTGAAAAAAGTTATGGAACTTTGCTTTTATAAATGATGATAAAATGAAATTATTGTATGCATAAACATACAAAAATTTGGCACTATCCACAATGTCTTATTTGATTTCTTTGATCAGCGAAAAGATATGTATGTTTATTGCTGAGTGGAAACCCCTGATAGACTTTTTGCATGAAACAGACAAAAATGAATTTATATATGATATATAAATTTAATTATCATGAAAAAACAGATTATAGAACAAATGAAAGGCATCCTATATCCATAGAAGAGATTAATTTACATTTATATTTATATTTATAACTGCTATAAAGAAAAAAAGAAGCTACTTGTCTGTATATTTTTCTTTCTATTTTACTTTTACTTTTTTCTTTCTTTCATCTTTAACTTTAACTTTCTCTTTCAATTCTTTTTCTTTTCTTCTTACTTTATATTAGTTTGTATTAACTTTTAGTTAATAAAAGGGTTTTTTTTAAAAAAAAAAAAAACCTTTAACAAAGGTTATATATAACGAGAAATATTTGTGATGACAAGTAGCAAGTTACTATTACTTAAAATGATTATCATTACACTGTCATTTTGGCAAATAGCAAAAGATACATATGCCTCTTAAAACATTTGCATCAAAGTGTATTGTATTATACAGAATAAACAGGTTATTTTTTCATGTTCCTAAATTATTGATTTTTTAGCTGACTGCTACAGGAAAAACCATTTTACCATCTGGAAATTTCCTATCAAGGGACAATAATGCTGAGAAAAATATCTATGTGGAAACCTGTGGTGCCACGGAAAGCACTGCAGAGTTCACCTGCTGTCCAAATAACAGACAGAATTAAAAACTGAATTTCCATTGTTAATAGTTGTGACAGGGTATTAATAACCTGGAAAATAATTCCTGGGAGCAAATAGAATAAGCTACTGATGGCTAACCCTTTTGTCCTTGCATGACGTTCGCGTGCCTCCACCCATAATGCAATGCATGCACAACCCCCCCCCCCCACATACATGCATGGCAGATACCCGACAATCAGCTGGCTGGCAGGAGGCACTCACGCATGTGCAGTGGACCTGATCTGGGTCAATGGTTCGCGTGCCGGCAGAGATGGCTCTTCTGGCACACATGCCATAGGTTCACCATCACAGGAATAAGCCATTCTATATCCCAGCCATGCTTCAAACACATTGATTCTCTGCTGTTAATAAATGGGGATCCAGTGATCTACTGTAGGAACCACAGCATTCTAGATATTGCTAAAGCACAACTCTCAGCATTCTTCCAGCACAAGTAGCTAATAATGAACGATTCTGGGAGCTGTAGTTCAGATGTAATACCATCACCTGGACTATCCTTGGTAAACTAAATCTCCCCTAGTATGTCACCATTTTGCACTGGTCTCAGGACTAATGAAGGAGCAGGTCAAGAGATGGGTATAACATTATTAAAGCCTCATACCTTTTTATGTGATTTAGGGCTTCAGTCATGTTCATCATTTTGATCTTTGTGAAATCCTGTGGACACATCTGAATGCCCTTTAATCAAGGTTTGAGACTTTTCAAAAGCCCTACATATTATATGAATCCAAGAAAAGCTGTTATTTTTACATAGGATGGCTGATTTTAAAACTTACTATTGGTCTGCTGATAAATTTGTACATCATCTAACTCCTAGCAATAATGGGATGTTCACAAGATTAAAAAAAACACAAAATAAACCATCAACAGCAGTGGTGGGATTCAATTTTTTTTATACGGTTCTGTGGGCGTGGCTTGGTAGGCGTGGCAGGGGAAGGATACTGTAAAATCTCCAGTCAGAGGTGGTATTTGCTGGTTCTCCAAACTACTCAAAATTTCCGCTACCGGTTGTCTAGAACTGGTCAGAACCTGTTGAATACCACCTCTCACTGACAGTAAAAACAAGGAACAAAAGAAAATATTGAAGTCTGGGAAACAGACCTCTTGTCATGCAACAGGAGTGCTGATTTACCACCAGTTTATCAGATACTTAAGAGCCAAGGACTTGGCAGCACAACGAAACAACAGTCAATCACTTAACAGCCAGCCATCAACTCTCCCAATCCGAATAAGAAGCTAAACCAGGAGCGTCAAACCCAATTTAATTGAGGGCCGCATCAGGACTGTGATTGACCTCAGGGGGCCAGTTGGGCATGGCTGAATGGATGGGTGTGGCCAACTGGGTGGGCATGGCCACCTTGACACCACTCACTGGGCGTGGCTGACTGGGTGGGCATGGCCATCTTGACGCCACTCACTGGGCATGGCTGACTGGGTGGGCATGGCCATCTTGTCACTACTCACTGGGCGTGGCTGACTGGGTGGGCATGGCCAGCTTGACGCCACTCACTGGGCGTGGCTGACTGGGTGGGCATGGCCATCTTGATGCCACTCACTGGACGTGGCTGACTGGGTGGGCATGGCCATCTTGTCGCCACTCACTGGGCGTGGCTGACTGGGTGGGCATGGCCATCTTGTCACCACTCACTGGGCGTGGCTGACTGGGTGGGCATGGCCATCTTGATGCCACTCACTGGGCGTGGCTGACTGGGTGGGCATGGCCATCTTGACGCCACTCACTGGGCGTGGCTGTGGGTGGGCATGGCCATCTTGTCACCACTCACTGGGCGTGGCTGACTGGGTGGGCATGGCCATCTTGTCACCACTCACTGGGCATGGCTGGCTGGGTGGGCATGGCCATCTTGACGCCACTCACTGGGCGTGGCTGACTGGGTGGGCATGGCCAGCTTAATGCCACTCACTGGACGTGGCTGACTGGGTGGGCATGGCCAGCTTAATGCCACTCACTGGGCGTGGCTGACTGGGTGGGCATGGCCAGCTTGACACCACTCCCCAAACTGCTGGAATGTTTCCTCTTTGCACTGGATAGACTGGACCTAAGCCACACTGGCCCAATGTTTCCTCTGCACAATGGATATACTGGGCAAAGCGATGTGGGCTGGCTCCTTACATTTTCCAGGACAGCCCTGTGGGCCGAATCCAACCATATCATGGGCCGGATCTGGCCCACACACCTTGTGTTTGACACCCCTGAGCTATACCCATCCAGGCACCTCATAAATACGATCCATGGAAAAGCTCAAAGCTCACATTCCAGTGGAGAGAAGTTCCCTGAGTATGGGCTCCAGCACCACAAAGCTTCAAAGACTAAATCTTGGATCCTGCAGAAATATACAGTATATTTCTTCCCACAGCAAGAAAAAGGTAAAGATACTGTAGTTAAATTGGTCAGTTTATTCAAAGAAAGTAACGTATCTAATTTTGTTTTCATTTGAAAACTGCTTTTTGATTTTGTGCTTGTGATTAAAAAAACCCGAAACTTTGATTTAGATAGGTTCATTGTAATTGAAATGTTTCGTATATATTACTGTGCAAAAGTAAGAAGAGTCGATTGCATTGAGACTGCAATGTTATGTTTATTATCTTCTATTGCGCCAAAAACAGTTGGAAGTCAATGCTTTTTTTTTCTTTTTCCCCTTCTTACCCCACACTTTCTTCTCTTCCTTTAGTTTCCCAGTATTTTGTTATTCCTTTGTATTTTATAATCTGATAAGCTAATAAAAATGAAATATAGAAATACAAGATGCTGCTGCTGGTTTGGTTGACAAACTAGGATATAAACCAAAAATGGCACAGAAAATGATCAAGGTTTATGTGAAAATGAGATTTGGTTTTGTTGCCAGGGTATATGTGGATTTCCTGTGTCCATTTTGTGTGTGTGGCAGGAATGCTATTTTAGTCTGGAAAATCATACTGTTTTAGTTAAGTTTTTAATGTATGTATTGCATGCTCTCACTCATCCAGAATCTTTCTGGAAATGGGCTGCTTAATGAATCAAATAATTACTTTAAAAATAAAATAAGCCTACCCAGAACTGGTAGGCAAAAATTCCAGAATTCCTTCCACACTGCCATTATTTTTGTCACTTTTTGAACTTTTTGTTAAAGTCATTTACATTTACAATGAATAAAGATCACAAAACTTCAATAATAAGACATACCTCTTAAATTCCAATCCCAATCTTTTTTCCATTAGGAAAAAAAAAGTTAGTAAATTATTTCTATTCTGGCCATAGTCTACAATTGCCAGTTTATAATTCATTGTTTAACAATACAAATGTGCTAATAGAGCTTGGATCTGCTGTTTTTTCAGCACCTAATAGTTCACCTTTTCCCATTGAGAGTTGGCTATGATTTGGTTTCCTTCTTAAAATGCATTAGAAATGTCCAGTTGCCCAGTTCAAACATATACTTTAATAAATCGTATAAAAATCATTCTGTATTACATAGATCTACTGAATGAGATAATCTAATAGCCTAGTCTAGTATTGCACAACTGTCTATATATTCCAACAGAATTGTAGAACAATTATACAGTATTAGCAAAGAGTGAGAATATTATATAGTACTGTATTACAATGCTGCCATCTAGGGATAGTCTAGATTTTTGCATCCCAGATATAGCAGCTCTACAACAGTCAACAGAACCTTTACATTTAATAAAAGGTCAGGCTTCTTCTGTATTTACTGAGGATCTCCTTGTACAACTTTAATGAGTAAAACATAAGAATCCAACCTACTCTCAACAGTTGAAGGAGCAACATTTATATGGGCAAGTACAGGAGGTGACATAAATGTTGAATCATCCTGCAATTTTAGCTTTTATTACTTTGAAATAGTCCCAAAATTGATTTTCATAGAACATCACTTCCTTATTCAAAGAGCACACTCTGCTGGATAACTATCAGATCAACTGTGCTCACTTTAGAAGAATTTTGTCTTCTTAATTCATATAAAACTAAAGCTACTGCCGTAAATATACTAAACCTTAGTAAGGTTTATTTTTCAATAAACTTGCAGAGACTTGTGCTGTATAACTTTGTTTCCAGATTTTTCTTTGTCCACGAAATATGTGTGAATGGAATTATTTCTAAATGATAAGCAGACCTTAATAAATTATGTAATCCATAAATGATACGAACATTTGGTACCCAGCCAAAGGGCTTGACCAAACAACATTTCTTTTATCAGATGAAGCAAAGTAAAACTTTTACAAGCAACCTGAATTAAACTAGGAAACTTCATGAGTGTTAGATGCTTCAGTGTGCTGTAGAAAAGCAACAAAAAGCTGACTATCATTACTTATCAGAATTGTCAGTGAATCTAGGTAAGGATAGTCAGGGGTGGGATATGACAGGGTTAACGATTGGTTAGGTGATTTACGAGTGATTTATGATGTGCTTCCCTGCAATAAATCCTGTAAATCGTCATCAGCAGCTGCGTGCAGAGAAGCAGCCTCCTTTCCTGCTTTTTTAACTGCAGCTGTGCCTTGCACGGCAGCTGACGTTGAAAAATCAGGAAATAAAGATCAGGTAAGAGCCCAGGTGAGCAGGTGGGTAAAAACATCAGCAGACATAGAACCAGTTCTATGTCTGCTGCTCTTCAGAGCTACCGGTTCTATAGAGGTGGATAGAACTGGCAGAAACCCACCCGAGTTTATTTGGAGGCCTGTTTATTTCGCAGTGATGCTGGCTGCACTAAAAATCTCATCCATTGTTACTTTCCAGGTGAACTATCCACGCTCTGCTGTTGTAGATATATTTACAGATTGCTGCTTAGATAAGAAGGTCCTAAAAGAAAGTAGAATAAGCAAACTGATTTTTCTTTGATCATTCTGATACAAGTAGAAACAAATGATTTTTGCACTGTATTGTTCATTGAAGGATTTGTCATTTTGAGACATTGGCTGTTCTATGCATTCATATCAAAGCACATATACTTCTGATACATTTTGCTAATGACTGATTTTATATTTTATTTGTGATACTTAGTGTTGTGTCCGCGAAATGATGCCAGGAGTCGGTGACTTAGTGCAAAGCTCTTTATTGATCTACTGGAACCGAACTGGCGAAAGGAAAAAAGCCCGCGGCTTTTATTCCTTTCGCTGTCGCGGCCGCGGCCAATGGCATCGCTTTGAATCTCCCGCAGTCTGAACGGACCAATCGCGGGAGATTCTTAGCGAGCCAATTGGCGCGGCTCGCCTGACCAATCGGAGAGCCCCGCGCTTTGGCCAATCAAAGTGCGGGGATCTCGAGTATGTTAATGAAGGACAGAACACCCCTCCCCTCTTGGTTCAGTCCTTACGTTGCGTAGTCACGTAGGTAGGCGGGGCTCCGTCTGGTCCTACTTGACCTGCGAAACTCAGTTGTAGGCTGGATGCCGGCCGGTTCGGTCGGGATCTCCGTTGCTCCTGCTGCTGTTGTGGGAACCGGCTGGTCGATCGGGCCAGTCCTTTCTCCGTAGCTCCCTCCTGGGCCTTCCAGGTTGGTTGAGCTATGGGTTTCGCCGCTCCCGCTCGGTCTTTCCGGGTCGGTCGAGCTGGCTTGGCTGTTCCTTTCTGGCGAGGGGTCGTGATGGCTGCGTTCCGGTGAGTATTGCTGGTTTATTTTTCTTTGGATTCGGTCCCCTGGGTATTCCCTCCCCCCTTGGCTTGCGTTACGGGGGTTGGGTTCGTTTGTTTGTGCGTCGGCGGTTTGTTGGTTTGCGGTTCTCGACCTAAATTGGTCGATGTGGCGTTTCCACGCTCGTCCGTCTGCTGTTTGTAGCCGGTACGAGTGTGGGCCTGTTGCTTGGGTGATGATGGCTGGGATCCATAGAGGGTCTCCCGTCAGGTTTTTTGCATATACGGGGTCCCCGGGTGCGAAAGTTCGGTTTTTGGTGCTTGAGTCTGGGGGCCTCTCCGGGTTATACGTAGGGTGTAACCTGTCGAGTGGGGACCTTAGCTTTCTACCCATTAGTAGTTCGGCTGGGCTTTTGTTGGTTGTGGTATTCAGGGTTATGTGTTGGGTGAAGAGTACTCTGTTGATTTTCTCTTGGATCTCCCCGTGGTCTATTTTCCGGATGGTCTTTTTAGTGAATTGGACCATCCGTTCCTCCCTACCATTCGCCGCCGGGTGCGCCGGTGCTGTCAGCGCGTGGCGGATGCCCCTTTCCGCTAGGAATTTTTCGAATTCCAGCAAGGTAAACTGGGGCCCGTTGTCGGAGACGACGACGTCTGGGAGGCCGTGTGTTGCAAAGAGTTTGCAGAGTTCTTTGGTCACAGCCTCCGTGGTTGTCGTCTTCATGTTGCTTACCTCCAGCCAGTTGGAGTAAGCGTCAACTGTTATGAGGAAGGTGTGTCCTTTTGTGGGCCCGGCGAAGTCTATATGGATTCTAGACCAAGGTCCCCTTGGGGTTTCCCACTCTAGGACGGGTGCTGTGGGTGGGCTGGGCCTCGTTTCCTGGCATCGTTGGCACCTAGCTACCCAGGCCTCTATTTGTTTGTCCATCCCTGGCCACCAAGCGTAACTTCTGGCCAGGGCTTTAGTCCTCACGATGCCAGGGTGCCCCTCGTGCAGCATTTCCAAAACCTTCCCCTGTAGCTTTTCCGGAATGACCACCCTGTCCCCCCACAGTATGCACCCTTTTAACAAGGAGAGTTCCGTTTGGCGGTTTCGGAACGTTTTGACGGACTCGTCGTTGTCCCTTTCCGGCCACCCTTTCTCCACCCAATGCAACACCCGCACCAGACGTTTGTCTTTATTAGTCTCTCGGGCAATGTCTGACGCGGTTATGGGCAGGTTGGGTAGAGTCTCTATGCTGAGGGTGGTCGTTGTGGGTGCTGGGTCGGTGTCGGGTTCCGGTAGCGGCGAGCGGCTTAAGGCGTCTGCATGGGAGATCGTCTTACCCGGTCTGTGTATGAGTTCGTAGTTGTAGGCTGCCAGGAACTTGGACCACCTTGTCATTCGGGGAGACAGAATGTTCGGGGTGGCCCGGTTCCCTGCAAGGATTCCCAGCAGCGGCTTGTGGTCCGTTATGATGGTGAAAGTCCGGCCGTAGAGGTATTCGTGGAATCGTTTTATGGCAGCAACTATAGCCAGAGCCTCTTTGTCCAGTTGGCTATAGTTCCGCTCCAGTTTGGTGAGGGTCCTTGAAAAGAACGCGATGGGCGCTTCTTTTCTGTCGGGAAGGGTATGGCTGAGGACAGCGCCGACGCCGAAGGGTGATGCGTCGCATGTGACGGCCAGAGGTAGGGTCTCGTTGAATTGTATGAGGACGGCGTCGGAGGTGAGGAGGTCCTTCGTTCTTTGGAAGGCGGCTTGCTCCCGTTTCCCCCAAGTCCAGGTCACCGCCTTGTCCAGGAGCCTATGCAAGGGCTCCGCCGCCGTCGCCTTTTGGGGTAGGAAAACATTGTAAAAGTTCAGTAACCTCAAGAATGCTTGTAGTTCAGTCTTTGATTTAGGGGTGGGGGCTTCTTTGATGGCCTTGATTTTTTTGCTTGTGGGGTGAATGCCGTGCCGGTCTAGGAGGTAGCCCAGGAATTCCACTCGTTCCGTGCAAAGCTGGCATTTTTCCCTCTTTACTTTTAGTCCCGTCTCTTTAAATTTAGTTAGGACCTCCCTTAGTCGACCTTCTAGTTCGGCTTGGTTGGCTGCCGACACTAGGACGTCGTCGAAATAAGGTACCACCCCCTTGATACCTTGCAATAGCCTCTCCATTAGGCTCTGGAATATGCCCGGTGCCACGCTGACTCCGAATTGGAGTCGGTTGCATTTGAATGCTCCCCGGTGGGTGACAATGGTCTGCGCTTCTGCCGTTTGCTCGTCGACCGGCAACTGTTGGTATGCCTGGGTGAGATTGAGCTTGGCGAAAACCTTGCCCCCTCCCAGTGAGTGCAGTAGGTGTTGCACTACTGGGACGGGGTAGGCGCTTTGTTGCAGTGCGCCATTTAGGGTGGCCTTATAGTCCCCACAGATTCTCACTGACCCATCGGGCTTGATCGGGGTGACTATGGGGGTCTCCCACCGGGCGTGGTCTATGGGCTGCAGTACCCCTTGTTTGACGAGCTTATCAATTTGCTCGTCTATTTTGGGTTTCAGTGCGAATGGCACCCGCCTTGGTTTCAGGCGTTTGGGGGAGGCGTTAGGGTCTAGGTCGAACAAGATAAGGGGCCCTCGGTACTTGCCTAGGTTTCCGTCGAAGACCTCTTGGAACTCCCGGGCTAGTTGCTGCTCCCAGCCGTCGTCGGTGACGTGGTTGACTCCCGTGTGGGCGATGTCGAGCGGGGCGAACCATTGCAGTCCCAGTAGGCTTGGGCGGTCGCGGTCGACGATCGTTAGGGGGAGTCGTTCGGTGCGCCCCTTATACGTTATGTTAAAGCTTTTGGTGCCGACTACCGGGATGCGGTTTCCCTGGTAGTCCTTTACAATGAGTCTCTGGTTGTCTACGTTCCTCCTTTGGAGGGTAGGCACCAACCGCTTTATCTCGTGCCATGAAATCATGGAGAGGTAGGACCCGGAGTCCACCTCCATTTTGCATGGCTGGCCCTCGATGCGTACCTCGACGTGGACCTTCCGGGCATCGTTGGTGATGGCGTGGCCGATGGTGACCGTCTGGTGGGTCTCCTCTCTCTGCCGGTTGTCGCCGCCTCGCGAGGATCGTCCGTTCCGGTCCCATCGGCTGTCCGAGGGGCGATCTCTGGTCCAGGGTGGTGTGCTCTCCCTCCTCCGGTCGCTCTGGTCCCATCGAGCCGGACTGCGGTTTTTCTTCAGGCGGCAAACCCGGGCAATGTGCCCCTTTTTGTCGCAATGCCGGCAGATTGAATCGAAAAACCGGCATTCCGACCTGGGCTGGTCGCCGCCGCAACCGGCACAGTTGGTCCTCGACTTACGACCTCTCCGGTTCCGTTGGTCGCGCCCTGTCTGGAGTCGATGGATGTCCTCCTCGTCATCGGACGTGCTGGATGCCGAGTGGAAATCGCCCTGGTGTGTTGTTGTCTCGGTTTTTGGTTCGGTCGACCTCGCCGGGTTGTTGTTTCCGCCGCGGTCCCTCGTGTCCGGTCTGCACATGCTATCGGCGGAAGTTCGGGTTGCTTCTGTGGCTGTGGCTGCGGTGAGGGTGTCTGCTAGGCTGATGTCGCCCTTAGCCAACAGCCGGCTCTGGAGGGCGGGGTCCCACAGACCGAGCACGATTCGGTCTCTCAGAGCGTTGTTTAGGTTATCAAATTCGCAGATCCCATCCTCGTCGCCAGTGTTGTGTCCGCGAAATGATGCCAGGAGTCGGTGACTTAGTGCAAAGCTCTTTATTGATCTGCTGGAACCGAACTGGCGAAAGGAAAAAAGCCCACGGCTTTTATTCCTTTCGCCGCGGCGGCCGCAGCCAATGGCATCGCTTTGAATCTCCCGCGGTCTGAACGGACCAATCGCGGGAGATTCTTAGCGAGCCAATTGGCGCGGCTCGCCTGACCAATCGGAGAGCCCCGCGCTTTGGCCAATCAAAGCGCGGGGATCTCGAGTATGTTAATGAAGGACAGAACACTTAGCAATTATTATCCTGCAGAGGGAAGGTATTATATGAAACACTCCTTCATTATGTTTTATTAAAGAGGCAGTCACCACACTGTTGAAAGATATTTGTATTGCCTCTATATTTTTCTCAGATAATGGGGCTCTGAGCAAAATCATTATTTTCAGAATAAATCTAGTGGTGACAAGATAATGAGCTGTCTCTGGTCTTGACATTTCTCTGCAATGTACCATCACTTGAGCAATACAAAATTCAACATTTTTTTTGTTAGATTATGACAAAAATGATACAGAAAAACCATCATGCGGGAAACATATATTTGCTATTACCAATATAAATTGACAGGTGTAGTGAGCAGTTAATGATCCTTTGGAGCACAATTATTTATCCTGTGTACATGCAGTATCTTTCCCAAGGTGTTAGTTTATTGGGAAATAAAGAAATTTGTATTTTCCAGATTGGGTCAAACAAGATCAGCTCTTGTTCCTGAGCATCATGAATTTGAAAACAAGTCCTTATCAGAGTTTCTGTTAATCATTATGAAACAAATACTGATTTACAATCTAGAGCAATCTAGTATATCAAAGCACACACATACACAGTTTTTTTGAATCAGAATATACTGTGATTACAGGCCTTCAGCAAAAATCTTCTTTTCCAAGCATTTGTGTTTGGTGAACACAAAACATTTTAATTAAAATAAAAGGGAAGCATCCTTTCTGAATGGCTATCTATCTACTCTTCATTTATGATTCAAAATGAACAAAAACTACATGCAAAACATCGTAACAGATTGTAGGATGAACCATACAAGAAAGCTGTCTCAGTAGAAGAAAAAGGAAGTTGAGAAAGATTTCCAAGCAACTAATGCTGTGGAGAAAAATATAGTCAGCTGGTAATGGTTGACTATATGTGCCAGTATGTATTTTAAATTTATCCTCATCATAAAAACTTTCTAAATGATGCAAACATTAAATAACAAGCAATATTATCAAATACTTTAAATAAAGACAGATTAAAATACATAACCAATAACCATGAATACAGCTTCACAATCATAGTGTTTGCGCTGGATATGGCTAATGGATAAAACAAGATCCCATCTCCCTGTCCCTAGCGTGGGCATCCTGCTCCCTTCCTCCTCATCTTTTTAAATTGTAAATTATTACTGTTATTATAAGTATTTATTATTGCAGAGTTTTATTGGCTTTAATGTTTGTAAGTTGTCCAGAATCGCCTTGAGATCTAATCAATCAATCAATCAAAGGTCTAATAAATATATTAAACAGTGAGATGTCAAACTGATTTAAAACAATTTTAAGTTTGTGTCTAAATAGTAATAAAATGGTGTTTATTTTATTTTTAATGGAAAGATACATTTGTACAGACAGACTTCAAAGTATCCAAGATATATGAACTGTCAAGGAAAATAAGTACTTTATTATTGCTATAATGTATGAGAAATTACAGCCAGGTTTATTTTTGTTTAGTACAATTAAGCCAATGAACATATCATACTGGGACAAAGAAGTCCATTGCACTTTTTATTATTTAGATATGTTTAATATGTGTTTTTAAGTACAATGAATCATACTCATGCCAACCTTTCCCCCCATTTCAATACTCAACCAGAGTAACAGCATCTCCATATTCCTTAACAACTGGAATTTAGCAGGATGTTGCTTCCAGTGTTGTTCCATTTATTTATTTATGTAATTTCCATTATAATGTCAAAGGATAGTTGCCTTGTAATACAAAACACCACAGTATAACAATATACTGTGAACAAGTTCTTCCTTGTATCTGTTATTGATAAATCCACAGCCTAGAATTGTGAGAAAAGTGAGAAAGTATTGTGGCAACTCAGGGAATGGAATTCAGCTCATTTAAAATGATAGCTTACATTTATAATACATTGTTTAATACATTATGATATATAATGTTTAATTATATGGACTGTCAGTGATACTAGTATTCACTGTCAAGTAAAATAACTCCAATATCCTATTGCACCATACACAAATCAGTATTTGCAAATATGGAATGTAAAACATCAATTTATTTTTGTTCTCTCTTTAGCAAGAGATCTTTATACTCTAGTTAGGTTCTATCAAGTTGATAGAAAATCACTAGATTCATCTTAATACAAATGAGGAAATCATCCTTTTTTTTTTTTTTGCTTCTCAATACTATAATAATAATATTTTGGACTTATTGGTCCCATTGTGTTTGTACAGAAAAGAAATATGTGATTATTTTGTTTCAGATGCAACCAGAATAATGCTTCATTAAACACATAGTTTTATAGTGTTTTAAAATTATGTTCTATGCAGAAGTAATGGCATATATTAGTTTGACTATAAGACAAAATTTAATATTTTTGGATTAACACATTCTTTTGAACTACTTAACTACTATTGGAAGCTGATTAACACATTCTTTTGAACTATTTAACTATTATTGGAAGCTGATAGCTGGACAATGGAAATTGATTCTGTCATAATTATTGCTAAGAGTTTGGTTTTCACTTTTGGAAAGACAAATGTATGGCCCCAGTTACCCAGGAGATTGAAGACCTGATGTTAGTTGCAACTTACAAACAATGTAACAATGTAGATGTAGAATATGTATGGACAATTACAATGAAATATATTTTTATATTTATTGAAATTTATATTTAAAATGATACACACACGTATCCCACACCACAGACACACACATACACAGAGAAGCATTCACAAGTACAATTTATTTTGTTACTTCCTTGAGGTAATTTTTTTATTTTTAAATAATAAGAAAAAAATCCTTATTGCTTTGACATAAAACAGAGATATTGTCATGGTAGCATAACATATAACTTTATGCAGCCCAAGCAAACAATGTATTAACTGTTAGTACAAGAACAATCTAGTAACAACATAGATACCACTGGGAATCTATGTGATTGCAGCAGATGTAAGTTTAAAAGCCCCTCATCAATCTTTGGTAATTTTATTACAACTTACTAAATATAATGTTGAGGACACCAAATAAAGTGACAGTGAGGACAGCTTTCTGATAGCACAGAAACTGGCAGAGTTTACAACACCTCTGTCATAAGTTCCAAACAGATTAGCAGGACAAAGAACAACATGCATTTGTACTCCAACTTTTCCCAACAAATCCTCCTTTGTGACATTTTGTTAAGCACTTTAAGATTATTAGTGTGGGTACAAATAGCAATAGCAAATAATGTTCTATCTTTACATATTATTCTGAAGTGCATACAGATAGCCCCCCGACCTACAACAGTTTAGTTAGTGATTGTTCAGTTACAGCAGACCTGGAAAAAGTGACTCATTTGTTTTTCACACTTACAATTATTACGCTATCCTCATGGTCATATTATCAAAATTCAGCAATGGACTCATTTATGATAATTGCTGTGTCCTGGGATCATGCGATCCTCTTTGGCCACCTTCTGAAAAACAAAGTCAATGTGGAACCTGGATTCACTTAACCATGTTACTAACTTAACTGCAATGGTTCACTTAGCATAAAATGGAGCAAAAGTCACTTAACCATATCAGCAACAGAAATTTTGGGCTTAATTATTGCCTACTATCAAATGCCGGACTACCTGCTTTAGATAGTGCAGGCAAGAGAAATTATCTGATGACTCTGGAAGTAGATAGCAAAATGTAGGTTGTCATCTATTTTATGGTATAAGAATCAATATGTGGTCGGTTATGGTCGTAAGTCGAGGACTACCTGTATTTGCTGATTAATTGGAAAGTTATCTTATGGTATGAGAATCAATATGTGGATACAATAGAGGCAATTTACTCCTCTCTTTCTGAACTGGACCCAGCATCAGCATCAGCTAATAGTGTCAAATGGCATTAGAGTCAGGTAAAACAGTAATACTTCTACATATCGTCAAAGCTAAGGCTTTTTATTCCATAAAATATGATTAGAATAATCAGCTCGGATCATTTTTAAAAGGATTAACAAATACAGATAGTCCTCAACTTAAAATTCATTTAGTGATTGTTCTTTGAAAAAAAAAAGTGACTTATGACCATTTTTCACACTTTTACAGCATCCCCATGGTCACATGATCAAAATTCAGATGCTTGGCAACTGACTCATATTTAAGACTGTTGCTGTGTCCCAAGGTCCTGTGATCTCCTTTTGCGACCTTCTGACAAGCCAAGTCAATGGGGAAACCTGTTTCCCTTAACAACTATGTTACTAATTTACCAACTGCAGTGATTCACTCAACAACTGTGGCAAGAAAAATCATAAAATGGAGCAAAACTCATTTAACAAATGTTTCACTTAGCAACAGAAATGCTGGGTCCTATTGTAAGTTGAGGACTACCTATAATTTCATCAGGCAAAGCAGCACTTTATAATATTGGGAAGAGAGATTTTTCTCTTGTGCCGAACTACAGTATAAATTTTCCCACAAACAACTGGTTGACCACTTTAGCAAAAAGGATTCTAGACCAGCTAGGCTTTTGTCTGGTTCAACGATTTATTTTGTTTTTCGGACAAAAGCTCTTATCATGCAAAAAGCATCTCTTTCGAATGGTCTTCCATTTTTTTTTTTTTAAGCTACACTTTAAAAAGCTACACACCATTTTCTGCTGATTAAAAGAGCAATTCCATGTCAGCAGGGATCATTCTGCCTCTAATCGACCTTCCATCAACTGATATAGCAAAATATTACACTTCCAACACTGATCACTTTCCAATTAATCAGCAAATAAAGGTTAGTCCTCGATTTATGGCTACAACCAAGCCCAGAATTGATGTTGCTAAGTAAGAAACTTGTTTATAGAGAGTTTTGCCCCATTTTACGACTTTTTTTTTGCCACATTTGCTAAGGGAATCACTGCAGCTCTTAAGTAGTTAGCAACACAGTTGTTAAGAGAATCTGGTTTTTCTAGTCAGAAGATCATTAAAAGGCGATCACATGACTCACAGACATTGCAACCATCCTAAACTTATGAGGAATGGGATGAATCAGTTGCCAAGCAGCCAAGCTCTGAACATGTGATTATGGGCTATGCTGCAGTGGTCATAAGCCCCATTTTTCAGTGCTGTTGTAACTTCAAACGGTCGCCACATAGACTGTTGTAAGTCGAGGACTACCTGTAAAAAAAACTTCTAAAGTAGGGGTCCCCAAACTTGGCCACTTTAAGACTTGTGGACTTCAACTCCCAGAATTCTCCAGCCAGCTATGCTGGCTGAAGAATTCTGGGAGTTGAAGTCCACAAGACTTAAAGTGGCCAAGTTTGGAGGCCTCTGCTGCAAAGGGACCAGCGGTAATAAACACTACAAATCAAGTTTGGAGGCCTCTGCTGCAAAGGGACCAGCGGTAATAAACACTACAAATCAGGTCACATAAAACTTCCTGCTCTATTTCAGCCCCCGCCCTTTCAACCTCGTTCTTCCTCGCGTGACACCCTCCTTTCTGGGTCACGCAAAGGGCCTGAAACCTTTCTTAGCGTCGGGGCAAGGAATGCGCAGGCGCGCCGGCCAGGCCGCAGTCCTCCGAACCATCCTTTGTTTATGCGCAATTGGAACGGCCGTCTTCCTTTTCCCGTCCGGCGTGACGATGCGTTGTTCTGTGGCTTCCGGGTCACGTGCTTCCCCGGCGTTTGGGGCCTCCGACGTCTCGGTTTTGAGGAGCCTCCTGAGAAACGCCGGGCCGGGCCGATGCTGAGGCGGCGCTGCTGGCCGGGCGGTTGAAAGGCGACCGCGGAGCGAAGAAGGGAAAGGGCCGAACGGGGGGACCCGGAAGGGGTGGCCAATGCTGGGCCGGCCTTCGCCATGGAGAAGATCTTAGAAGGGCTGGTCAGCTCGTCCTACCCGCTGTCGGTGAAACGGATGATCGTGAAGCGCGTGGTGGAGTCGGCCGAGTCGCCGCTGAGCGGGCCGCAGTGCCAGGCCATGTTCGCCCTGAGCAGCCGCCTCATCCTGCAGGGCCCCGATCAGTTCCAGCGCCAGGTCGGCCGCCAGGTCCTCGAGGCTTACGCTCGCCACCACCGCGACGACTTCGAGGCCTTCTTCACGCGCGACCTGGTCCTGGCTTTGCTTCACGGGGGAGGAGGAGGCCCCGCGTCCCTGCTCTTCCTCACCGCTCCCTCTCCCTCTCCTCCTCCTCCTCCTCCTCCCGGCCTCGGTTCCAACTTGGACCCCAGCGTCTTAGACTACGTCCAGACGGGCCTGCGACTTCTCATCAGCTGCCCGGCGGTGCTGGAGCTCTTCGCTCTGCTCCAGAGGGAAGCGTTGCGCCTGGTGAGCGAGAGGCCACCGGCGCCTCTGTGCGCTCGCCTTTGCCAGCTCCTCAGCGACTTCCCTCAGTGTCTGCCCCGCGGTAGGAAAGTCGCCCTCGCCTTTTGCCAGCAGTTGGTACGCAGCATCGCTCACTTCCAGACCCAAAGCACCCGGGAAGCTGCTCTCCGCCTCTACGTCTCCCAGGTCACCCAAGTCAGCAACCTGCTGCGCGGCATCTGGAAAGCAGAACCCGACACCCTGCTGCCTTCCTTGCAGGAGCTCTTCGCCATCATCTCTTCCACCGGTAGGTCGCCAGGCAGGTAGGCTCGCGTTTTCCTCCCGGGCTTCCCCGTTGAATCGAATCCCCTTGGGATTCTGTAAGTTAAAAAGAAGAAGAAGAGGGGGGGTATCAAGAGAGGGGGGAAAGGCATGCCAGCCAGCCCCCCCAAAAAAGACTAGGAACAAGAGGGATGTTGAAGTGAGAGGAGAAAGCTGGGTAAGGCTTCCAGCAACTCGTTTGCCAATAAATAAATAAATAAATAAATCTGGATGGCAGCACAGAGATGCTGAAAACTGAAAATCCTTTGCTGCTTTCTAGTGCAGGGGTCTCCAACCTTGGCAACTTGAAGACTTTGGTTGCCTTCAACTCCCAGAGTTCAAAGCTCCCAGAGCTTTTCTTTGCTAACTGAGGAGCTCTGGGAGTTGAAGTCCACAAATCTTCAAGTTGCCACAGTTGGAGAACCCTGTTCTAGTGGTTTCTGGATTTTGGCAACTCAAGATATGTTATACCTGCCCTTGGTTGCTTTTTTTTTTAAAAAAGCTAGCTAAATATAGGAGAACAGAACCTTTACTGCTAACAGAGTTCTGGTTTACACAGTATTTGTGTGAGTACTGGACTTTTCCCCTTCAACTGAAAAGAATGAACTTCTGAAAGCTAGGTACTTAAAAAGGAATTATTTATTGAAAGGAAGTGACCCCAGTACTAGTCAAAGCAGAATCTAAGATGCTTCCAGGCATACAGTAATAGATAGAGGGAAGTTAGAATCCTTCCCCTTATTCTGATGTGGATTTAGTCAAACAAAGAACCAACATGCTAACCCCCCCCTTTTTTTTTTTTTCTTCTGGGAACGTATCTTAGAAGAGTTTCCCAGGGAGTATTTTTCAGAGCTGGAATTTTTATGGTCCCTTCTCCTCTTGCTATCTTTCCAAGAGGTGACAAGTTTCTAGACATCTGGCTCCGGTCCTCCAGTTGTATATCATGTGCAAGTTACACAGGTTCAGTATAAGATTTAAGATATTCATGTTACATCAAAAAGGATTACTTTTACCAATTCCCTCCCCCCTTCTTCTTCCATTGAAGAATGGCAGATACACAGATCTGTGTATATATATGTGTATATATGTGTGATATCTGATTAGAGCAAAGTTTCTAAAGTTTCAAAGAGGGTAGGTTAAAAAAAACTGATTAAATTATCTAGCATTTGTATTGATGAATAGGTCTGGTGATGAGATTTTAGAAGTTCTTGGAAGGGGAAGTAGGAAGAACTGAATGTTTTGGAGAGTACTCGAATAGCAAGGTATATATTTTTATTCCTATGTGCCATGATTTGTGATGGGCTTTGATTTATAATATAATTCAGGCACAGTTTGGTGATCATATAGGTTCTACTTTGATGAGAGAGATAGAAGCCAGTTATATTTTTGTTATTGTTTGAAACTTAGTCACCTAAGTTATGGTATTATTAATGATATAGTTAATATTAAATGTCATGGAGTGGCTTCTTGGACTGTCTGCATGGCTTTTAATGACTATTAGCTTTAAAATGCACTCATTTTTCCTAATGTGATATTTTAAGGCAAGTAGAAAGTTTTTAATTGCAGCACCATAGAACAAGTTTAGTTTAACCAAATATATATTACAAATTAAAGAGTGTAGTTCTTACCATGACATGGTGTAATATGTCATGCATTATTGTCCATCTGAGGTTGTACTTAACTACTTTTAAGAACTTAGGACCAGATGATTTTTACTATATCCTGATACTTAAAATCATACAACTCAAAGACGGTGTATTTCCTTTTTCACATGACTGAATCTGAATTATAAAATTTGCTAAAAATAGAAAAATGGATGTTGAAGCTGGTGTCCTTTTTATAGTAGCATCATATTACTGAATGCTACATCTATATGACTGTGAGACAAATATTTTTCATACCACATGTAAATAAGAAATTCTATGAGTTCACAACAACAACAACCATATGAGATGGTTTGGCTAGAAAGAGAGTGACTAGCCCAAGGTTACCAAGCTGGTTTTCATGCCTAAGGACTAGAACTCAGTTTTTAGCCTGGTGCCAGACCACTAGACCAAACTGTGTTATATCCAGACTATCTGTGAGCTGAATTATGATATAGGAAAGCCCAATTAGAGGAAAGCAAGAGCTGATTTTTCCAGTACTCTAGTCGTTTCCTTAGCTTTTCTCCAGATGAAAATAGGAAGTAATGCTCAAATAGTATCTTTTATTCTTCCAGAAAAGAGCTTCCACTGAGTACCACTTATTTGGGTTTTAAGGGAGTCTGAGAGCTTTGAATTGGTTCAGAATATGGTTAAAGTGAAATACACATTTTAAAATTGATTCAAATCTTAGTGGAAAAAGCAGAAATAATGTATTATAATTTCTTATATGTTTGGCAATTATAGATACTTCTGAACCTTCGGTTGCTTTGGCAAGTCTTGTGCAGCATATCCCCTTACAAATGATTACAGTCCTGATTGGAAGCCTTACCACAGATCCAAATGTAAAAGATGCAAGTATGACACAAGCTTTATGCAGGTATAGTATTCAGTCTGACAAAAGAGTAGTTAACTTAATTAAGCATCTTGTTTATTACATGCATTTTAAAGGGAAGTTTGTTATTTCAATTTAAATCACTGTTTATCTCAACTTCATGACTCTGGATAGTGTACAGTACTGAAACCACAGCAAACAAATAAAACCAAAAATTGCGGACAATATACATGTAAATAGCAGCTGGGTAAAAACAATGACAAATTAACATAGCTATTGTTTGGACTACTGCCTACTGTCACAAAGCATGGATGTCACAACAGAAAGGCTCTCCGGATCCAACATATGGCATTCCCTACTAAACTGGACCTTAAGCATGCCTCTTCTGCCAGACTTAATAGCACAAGTACACACAATCAGGCAGAGGCAATTCCTCAGATAACCAAGGCCATTCTAGATAATATGCAGATTAAATTTGCATATGTCCGAACATGGTGTTGCTGTGTTGGATTTGATTTATATTGGAATGGAATACTTTATTTGGCCAAGTGTAATTGGAAACAGAAGGAATTTGTGTCCAGTATAAAAGCACTCAGTGTACTTGCAAGCAATGGAGAGAATAATAATATAATACGAAGAAAATGAGAAAATGAAGAAGGTAATGAAAAGGATAAATAATATTCCATGGTTTAATATGCATACACATTAGATAGAAACTGTGAGAATCACGAGGGAAAAAATTCTCTCTGTTTAGTTGTCTTAACATACAGTGTCCCATAGCACCATTCCAAGGTGAAATAGTTTATTTCCATGTCTGCAGATATCATCTCAATCCTCCTTCTGGCCTGTGTAATATACATGTCTTCTATGGAAGGAAAGCTGGTTGCAATTATTCTTTCTGCAGTGTTGACTATCTGTTGATGTCTGTACCTGTTCTGTTTGGTTGCTGTACTAAACCAGAGAATTACAGAAGTACAAATAATAAGACTCAATAATTCCTCTGTAAAGCTATATCAGCAGCTTCTGAGAGAGTCTGAACATTCTGAGTTGATGCAGAAGAACATTATTTGTTGTGCTGAGGTATAGATTTTGCAGCTGAAATACTAAAAAAGAGAAATTCATCACTTTTCAGGATGATTGACTGGTTGTCCTGGCCATTAGCTCAGCATGTGGAGACCTGGGTGATAGCACTACTGAAAGGACTGGCTGCAGTTCAGAAGTTTACTATCCTTATTGATGTTACTTTGCTTAAGATTGAATTAGTAAGTAGTATTATCAATGTTTATTAGAATTTTAGTTAATGTTGTAATAAAATTGTAAACAGGTTGCTTTTTTATAAAAAATCTTCACTTTAATTTGTGTATTTGTAAATATATGATACAGAATTATAATACTGCTGTACATTTCTTATTTTTAATAATTCTTTTTCCTGAAAGGTATTTAATCGCCTTTGGTTTCCTCTGGTGAGACCTGGTGCTTTGGCTGTCCTTTCTCATATGCTGCTCAGTTTTCAGCATTCTCCAGAGGCTTTTCACTTGGTGAGTTTTATCTTTTTTTGCTTTAAAACTCACTGAAAAAGAAAATATCTATAACCATGCCATTTCATTAGTATATCAGTAAAACCAAAACCACATTCTTACAACCCAGAAAAAAAAGAATCATAATTTTTGATTATATTAAAATTGATTCTTATCTTCCACAATCTTAATTATTTATGTCATATAACATAATTTAAAACAAATCTAAATAACAGTAATTTAAATAATTTGTTATTTATATAAAAATGTAAAATCTAGTAAGGAGAGAGATACTTCGCAGAATTTTGTTGCTGATGTCTAACATTTTCTTTCTAAAAATGTTATATCAGATTGTTACTCCAGTGTTATTCCAGCCAAAACGTCTTTGACCCTATAGAATTTTTTTCCATTCCTTCATGTAGCCCCCTCCAATACACCTATTTGATAACCTTATGGAATAGGAATGGCTCTTGCAGAATGAAAGTGAAATAATCAAAATTGATTTCCTAGTTTGCTTCATTGAAGCTTCAACTGAATTTAAACAGTCAGTCTTCAGTGAATTTGGATGTAATTAATTTTATTTTTGACTTTGCTACAGATGTCTGTTATAAAAAACAGCATGCATTATAATTTAGCAACAATGCAAATTAAACTAAAAATTATAGGAATGAACAAAAAATAGGGTGTTTTATATATTTGCAGACTTACCATACATTTTAAAACCTTACTAAATGTTTCAATCACAGCATGTAGAGTAACAATGTATTAATATTGGCTATCCTTATTTCTACCCCAATAGAATGTGAAATTATATTTCTTAACTTGAAGTTGCTCATTTAAAATATATAGATAAAACTGATCAATTAAGATTTTCAGGTAAATATCATAGTTAATATGTTGTGACTTCATAATATAGTAATTTTCTTTAAAATGTATTATGTTCAACAAGCAAGCCAATCATTAATCTATTTATCTTATAATTAGATTGTTCCACATGTGGTTAAATTGGTAATATCGGTCAAAAGTAATGGTCTGCCTACCAGCACAGCATTCTTAGAACAACTGAGTGAATTAATGCACTGTATGATGTACCATTACTCTGGATTCCCAGAACTTTATGAACCCATTCTAGAAGCAATAAAGGTATGCAAACACAAATATTTCAGTACTGAAGGATTTAAACATCATTTTTATTCCTATGCATAAAAATTGTGTCAGCTATTTTCAGATTTCAGGAAAAAGTAATTAAAAACATTAAATTATCAGAATAAAAGATAACACTGTTATGTCTTGAAATTTATCCATAAAAGAAATACATTACCATAAAAGAAAATGGTAATGTATATTTTTGTTTCAATGTGGGAAGATTTTCATAGCGGTATTCCTTCATTATTAAAAAGAAAGTCATTTTAGCTAATTCTTTGATATCAGAGGTTGCTGTTTAAACTAGCTCAACAATTGCCAGATTAGAAAAAAGATTTTCACATTTTTGTTAGCAAGGGAAGAGTGTTTTAGAAGATAATATGTGTATAGATATATGTAATAAACTTCCACAAGATGTCAGGCAATGTCAAACGATGGATTGGTGAGCACTTAGCTTTCATCTTTGATTTGCACTCCAAGAAATAAAAATATAGTGAATAAGATGGCTATATGTTGTTGTCAGTTTACAAATAGAACAGAGGCTGCTTGGCTACTCTTTTAGAAGATATAAATGTCATGAAAACACTTTCATCATACTTGCTGTTTGATTTGTCTCTCTGTTTTCATTATAGGAGCTTTCCAAACCCAATGAAGAAAAAATTAAGATTATACTGAATCAGAGTGCCTGGACATCTCAGTCCAGTTCCTTGCAATCTTGTCTGTCTAGATTTTCTGGAAAATCTGAAACTGGAAAGACTGGTCTAATTAATTTAGGAAATACTTGTTACATGAACAGTGTGATTCAAGCACTATTTATGGCTACAGAGTAAGTTTAATCCTATTTGTTTTAAGGCTTGCAACTTTTTGTGTATGCTATATATTTAAAAAAAAAATACATGGCATTTTTAAAATTTAAGATCTAAACAGTCTCTACCATCCTGGCATTTCAAAGTGCCCTGAAGACAGCTGTTGATGTTGACAACTAGCACCCATTTTCTTCCTTTTCCTTGTTACCATCTAGGCTTGTTTACTTTACCATCTTTATTTTTTTGGTTTGTGTTCCTTGTTTTGTTCCTTGTTTGTAAATGTTTTGAACCATTTGTAAATGCCCAGAATAGCTGGGAGTTGAATGGCATGTAAATTTATGTTATTATTTCTACTACTAGTTCTGTGCTGGCTTGAATATGGTAGTAAGAATCTGAGTAAATAGCAGAATGTGTGTCCTTGCTTCAGTTCACATCATGATTAAAGAAAATCAATAATAAAATTTTATTTTGTCATTGACCAGCAAATAAAACATGAAAATTACAATTATTTAGGATATAAATACCAGGAATATATAGGTAGACAGTGGGGAGATAGGCAGCAGTGCAGGAGAGAATGGTTGTGTGTGTGTACAACCTAACTCTGCGAATGAGTAAAGAAAGTTTTGCATGCTCTCCTGTCCCTTGCATGGCCTGGTTCCCAAAAGATGGCAAACTGGCACCAATCTGGAGCCTGGGGGTTGAGAACCCTTGAGTTAATTGCCAAACATATTTCTATAGTAGAAGGAAATTTAAAGGCATCCCCTCTGCATTATTTATAATTGGAGAAATTTATTTGAAGGCTGCTTCCCCCCCCCCCCCCCTTTAAATTTCAAACCAAAGCAGTCATTTCCCAAAGTGATTAAATTGTTCTTTGAAAGTATGGCTTAGCATTAAGATTTAATTCAAGTTTGAGCAGTCTTATATTGCTAATATGATTTGGAAAATAGTTAAATTATTTTAAATTAGGTTAGTAAACACACTTGAAACATTGCATTGTCTTTGTATAACTTTGTATTTGAAAACATGATCTCTTTTTTTTTTTTTTTTTGCAGTTTCAGAAGACATGTGTTATCATTAAATCTAAATGGGTGCAATTCACTAATGAGAAAATTGCAACATCTTTTTGCATTTCTTGCTCATACACAGGTCTGTATTGTGTTTTGAAAATTAAAATAATATTGCAAAAAAGGGGGTTTTGGCCTTATTTATGTGTAATTATGGAATATTTGAATTTTTTTATAAATCAGTAGAAAATGCAGACCATTTTGTTTCATCTCTGAAATGTTGAAAGAAGAATTGGATACTTCTGGAAAAAGTGCAGATTGGTTGAAACTGGGCGCTATACTGATACCATACTCTTAAAATTGTAAGATGCTCTCATAAAACAGTAATTTTAAATTAGGTATAATCAAGTGTTTTGTTCAAACAAGTTAAAGTAATACATTAAGAGGTTCGGATTAATGTCCAAAATTACTTTGGAAAAGGACATAAAACAATTCTCGTTGCATTCAAATACATAACATTTCATTAGTCTTTAATAATAATGATTATTTTTCCTATATTTCAAATATATTCTTTAATTCTAAATTCATATTCAAGATTAAATTTGAATATGAAATTGGGAAATAGATACTTAAATATTTGGATTTATTTGCAGCCAAAATGGTTCGTTAATCCTTTAGCTTTTCCACTATGCTACAGTAGGTGAGAAAGACTGAGAAGTGGGATGAAGAGATCATGTCTAGGGAAGAATCAGATATGAGAGTACATCCTGCAGCTGCATAAACCTCCCTAACTTCTCAGGCTTTCAATGAAAAATGGTTGGAGATTTGTACTTTTACATTTGCAAGATTCCGTTAATGTAGCCTTATAATAAATTAGAAGTAACTTGTGTGGGTCTCTTTTCTATCTGAAATACCTGGGAAGGCGGACATCTACTATACTTGCCTCCTGTTCACTTGATTTCTGTTTTTTTATAAATTATGAAGTGCTTTGTAGAATAGTGTCAGTGTTTGAAATTTGTTTTTTCTTATTTGTTTGTTTTTATCTAGAGGGATGCCTATGCTCCTCGGCTTTTCTTTGAGGCATCTAGGCCTCCTTGGTTTACTTCCAGATCTCAGCAGGACTGCTCTGAATATCTTAGGTTCCTGCTAGACAGGTAATGACAATCTGAATTCATCATCCAAGATATTATTTTTAAATAACATTTTATATGCAAAATATGTGGTAGGCAATGCATTTCTTGTAACATTGTTGGGTAAGAAGTATTTACCATAAACGTCTTCCACAGAGCTACAAAACTTGAAGCAGTATTCCCAATATTCAGATACAAAAAAATATAGTACTGTATCTTGGTAAAAAAAATATTACTTAAAAATAAATTAGTTGAATGTTATATGGTCTGAAACAATAAGCTTTGCTTTGGATGTGTGATATCTCAGTCACAGTCTCTTTCAATATAATCTTGGTTTTCAGTTACTGTGGCCTAAAAACCATTTGAATCTCTGCAGTGGAATGTTTCTTTGTTTATAAAATCCATATGATACATCAAACAGCTGAAACTTTACCCTAGTTAGAGCTGAACTAAAGTAAAGTAACTCTTAGAATTAAAGCAACGGAGCAGAGTGTATTTGTAGTTGGGCGGACGGTATTAAAACTATAGTATTTTATTCCACACTACTTTTGCCTAGTAAAGAATTGGTTGTGTGTATAAGCATACTGAAACATAGCAATGTATCAAATAGGTAAACTGGTGGAGAACAATATAACTTGAATAGAACTATTTTTTCCCCTAAGGCTACATGAAGAAGAGAGAACCTTGAAAGTTTTGTCTTCATCAAAGCTTCCCGAGGAAATGAATGAAGGGTCCCTGGTCCAAGAAGTAGCCAACAAATCTCAACTGTTTATCAAGCAGTCATGTTCAGTGAAAGAGGAGAGAACCTTGATAGAAAAAATGTTTCGAGGGAAACTACAAACAAGCATATGCTGTTTAAATTGCAAAAGTACTTCTCATAAAGAAGAAGCCTTCACAGATCTTTCACTTGCTTTTTGTCCTCCAGTATTCTTTAAAAATGTTAGCCCACCAACTGTAGAACATTCATCTGATGAGAAAGATGACTCCATGGAACAAGTCAGTGCTAGGGCATTGAGCCCCGTGACAGAGATGCCATCTGGTGTGGTCACAGTTGGTGATTCCTGTGAAATGGTCACAAATGATGGGGCTTTGAAAGATGCCCCCAGTGACTCAAATTCTGAAACTGTTCCTGATCCTTTTATCTGTAAGACTGAAGCTGGGGATAACTTGAAGAAACACATCAGTGAAGTTACTCCTTCAGTTACTGATTTGCTAAATTATTTTTTGGCACCTGAAGTTCTTAAAGGGGATAACAAATACTTTTGTGAAAAATGTGCCTCCTTACAAAATGCAGAAAAAATTATGCAGATTGTAGAGGAGCCAGAATACCTCATCCTTACACTTTTGAGATTTTCATATGATCCCAAGTGTCATATTAGGCGCAAAATCCTAGACAATGTGTCTCTTCCGCTTGTTCTAGAATTACCTGTTAATAGAACTCTCTCATCCTTAAGTACATTGCCGGGCATTTGGTCTATGAGTGTTGAGTTTTCTGACACAGGGGAGAATCTGGCTAAAAAACTAAAGCCTTCTGGTGCTGAAGAAGTCAGTTGCCCTCAACTAATCCCTTATGTATTAAGTTCTGTAGTTGTTCACTCTGGCATATCTTCTGAAAGTGGACATTATTATTCTTATGCAAGAAATGTTGCTAATTCAGGGTCTTCGCTAGGATCTTTTGATCAGTCCCAAACTCTGGCTTTAGCTTATCCTCAGAGCAATTTAACTGCAGCTACTGAAAAGGATCTGGATGAAAATGAAGTCTCAAAGGAGTGGTTTCTATTTAATGACAGCAGAGTGACCTTCACCTCATTTCAATCAGTCCAAAAAATTACAAGCAGGTTCCCCAAAGATACTGCTTATGTGCTGGTTTACAAAAAGCAAAACAATGCTGGGACTATCAGTGCAAAATCAGCCAATGGGCTCTGGATCAACGGAGATCCCCCTCTGCAGAAGGAACTTATGGATGCAATTACAAAAGACAATAAGCTGTATTTGCAGGTAAGGGGCAGATATTAATCAGTTGTATAATTGCTGTAAATGTGGACTGTATAATATAAGATTGGGAATACAAATTTAGGTAGATTATTCTGATTAATCAGCATTGTTAAGATAATGTTACGGATTGCTAAATTTTAGTATTCCCAGATTTCTGGCAAAGGAAAACCTTAAATATTTTCTGAACTGAAATAAAGTAGTTCTTTTAGAATAGAATAGAATAGAATAGAATAGAATAGAATAGAATAGAATAGAATAGAATAGAATTCTTTATTGGCAAAGTGTGCATATGCTCTTAGTGTACATGAAAAGAAAAAAAAATCCTCAAGAATCATAAGATACAACAGTGATAGTAATAGGTTACTAAATAAGCAAATCATACTAGGAAACTTTTAAATTTGGAACTACAGTCATAATGCTGTTAACTTTTTTATAAAGTATTTTATTATTATATTTATTTTTCACCCATCTCACAGTTTGAGATGAATCTGAGTGGCTGTGACTCCACTGCCAGCTCTGTCAGCCGCCGGTGGGCCACAATGGGATTTTGTGATCTGCACTTGTTGAATATATAAATATTATGATTATATAATAAAGGCTTTGCATGAAAAGAAGTCATTTAAAAACTCAGGGTACTGTAAACCACAATTTAGAATTCAGCTTGACAAAAAGTTGTCCCTAAGGTTTAGGCTGATTTGAGAAGAATTTATTAATTTACTACACCCTTACTTTTAGAAGAATAAAGAGGCTTTTAAACCTTTTCTAGCTGTGCAGAGTTTAAAAATAAGGCAACCTTTCTCTTTTACTTCTTATGGCTTTCAATGAGGTTTGACAAGATGGCAGTTCCCTTCTTGTTCCTCTCAATTAAATAATCTTGTCAGATGGGACTTAGGAAATGTACCTCTGGATGATTGCATCTGTTCTGTAAAATAGCCTCTCCCCCAACATTGAAATGTCCTTGATCCTGGTGACCTTCTGTAATATATGAAAAACTTGATAATTCCTCTGGTAATTGAACCAGGAAGTTAAGTATGGTAATTGTGGTTGATATTTTGAATTTTGATTTGTTGTTTGCCATCCAGGGTCATAAATCAAAGGGGTGGCTCTATATAGCTAGTTAATTAATAACATTGAATCTATATTTACAATGCTGAAAGCTGAATTGAACTTCCAGTTGTGTTTGCAGGATCAGTACATTTCATTAGTGCAAGCGAGTAATATTAAGGCTTGTGATTGGCCATACTAATGAATGTGACAGCTGAGAAAGTGAAAGAAATCCTAGGCAAGGTTAGCCCTGCTTGTGCAAAAGAGCTGATTGGTAGATATTATAATGAACAAATAAAATTACTGACCATAATTTGTGTCAGTTCCAGAAATCATAATATTCAATGCTGAAGTTACTACACTGTATATTATTTGTAAGAATCACAACTACGCAAATCTATCAAATCTCTGAAGTGCTTTGAGTCCACTTTTCTTGATTAATAAATCTGCTTCAGTGGGTTGATTCAGTCAATGTTCTGTTGAATCTATTGACCCATTCAAAATATTACACAGTTCTACCAGTTAATAGATGTAATATTCAATGGGAATAAAAAGGATAGGAATGCTGATCATTTGAGTCCTTCATCTGTTATACATCTTATTAATCCATGGTTTGAACAGAACTGAAAACATATCCAAAAAGCTTGTCAAAGGATTTATATAACATTCCTGCAAAACTAGTATTTGATGTTCTTAATTGTTTACTTAATTTAATAAACAATTTTGCCTCCACCCCTAAATCTGTGAGGGAAAACTTATGGCATGTGTGCCGGAAGTGGCACGTAGAGCCATTTCTACTGGCATGCAAGCCGTCACCCAGAACAGACCCACTGCGCATGTGCAAGCACGCCTCTGCCAGCCAGCTAATTGTTGGGTATCTGCCACGCAAGCGCAGGGAGAGATGCATGCGTGGGAGATGTGCATGTACATGGAGTGGGGCATACACAGGAGATGTGTGTGCATGCACGGGTGGGGCATGTGTGGGCGGGGTTACATGTGCATGCGCAGGGGGGGTCACATGCACATTGCATTATGGATGCAGGCACGCGCACGCAATTTCCGGCACGCGATGACGAAAAGGTTAGCCATCACTGCCCTAAATCAATCATTGCAAAATTAAGAATGTCTTCATCTATAGGCAGACTAATTAGAACTGTACAAGCTATTTTTTCCAGAATGTTTTGGGGAAATACTAGAATTATGATAAATCTAGTGTCTTGTTAAAATATGTTAAAGAAATTTAAAATGTTGCAAGATCCAATCTGAGTCAGTCACTAGGACCAAAGGTATATTTTCCTTCATCTACGAAATTTGAAACGTTCTGGATAGTTACAGAGGTCCTTAAGTTTAAAACAAAAGTTTCTAAAACTAGTAAAAAAAAAAACCCTGGATACTTCTGGTTTATTTTGTAGGTGTTTATGTTTTATAGGGTCACCATTCAAAAAGTATTGGATAAAATTATTTAATATAGCTATGTCATGTGTATAATTCTGTTTACTATTTTCCCCTCCTGAAATTTGCATCACAAACAATTTTCTTAAAACCAATGTGTGTGTGTATGAGACCACCATTCATTTTTTTTTCTTTTAGGAACAAGAGCTTAGTGCTCGAACCCAGGCTCTAGAAGCATCTGCAGCTTCCTGTTCTTTTCGGCCAAATGGATTTGATGACAATGATCCCCCAGGGAGTTGTGGTCCAACTGGTGGAGGTGGTGGGGGAGGATTTAGTACTGTTGGCAGGCTTGTATTTTAAGGAAGATTGCATTGGTTTATAAACAGCTTTGATTCCTGCACAGGAGTGTTAATGTTACTGAACTGTATTAAATAATGTCCCAAGCTTTTTTCAAGATGTGATTTTTGTTTTAAAAACAACTTTTGTTTTTGTTTTTATTTGAAATAAATAAGTGCATCATGGAGAAATCTACCTCTTAAATTCACTTGTTTTTTGAAAGATCTTCTTGGCCAAAAAGGAAATAAACTTAAAAAAAAAGAATATAGATCAATATAAAGCACTTAAACATTTAATTCTAAGACCAGTGATAAAATAATATTTGAAAAAAGACCTGTTTATGTGACACCAACAATGCTTGTATTTGTTTTTATTTTATTTCTTAAATATGTAAATTGTCAAAGGCATTAGAAATAATAACTATTAAATGGAAATCTAATCTTTTAAACAATGTAACCCAGAATAACAAAAGCTCTAATTCAATATATTTGTATTACAAGTACAGGTATGTAAAAAATCAATTTCATGTGCTTGTTAAGTCACTTTTCTAAATGGATGTGGTCTTGTAGAGAAAGTTTTTTGGGGGGAAGAAAAACATTTGTAGTATTTCTTATTGCTTTGAGGATTTTAAAATTATTTCAGGGAGTACATCTTGCTTTGAAGGAAGAGTTTCTATGTGCCTTGCCATACTGTAACAAAATACAAATTTTTTGAAGCTGAAGAAAAGTGTAGAACATGAGTTGTTAATTTCTTGTTTAATATGAAGTTCATGAATTTTTGAAAAGTGTTAGCTTCTCCAAAAGTAAAGTCTGATGGTTCCAAAAATACAGTAGTTGCTCATATATTTTTAGTAATAATACTGGTTAAAACTTTTTGCATTGAAAATTATCATTGCTGTTTAAAAATTGGAAGTTAAGTTTTACATATATTGCTGAGATTAAACCTGTTGGGGTCATATTTGCTAATTTTATGGTAGTTGGCAAGAAACTTCTTTTCCTCATGTGAATCTTATGTAGAATTTTTTTTCATATATCCTGTTGCATATCAAGATTATTCAGTGAATATGCAGGTTTTGGAGATTGAGAAACAAATACTCAAAATGAAACAAGGTGAGGATATTTTTTGAAGTTAGAACACATTTACACCATTGGAATACTCTATAGCCACACAATGAAGATTTGAGTACTGGCACCTTAGAGGCATCGAGTTGAAAGTAAAAATAGTTTTGTAAGCCCTAAACAGGATTAATGTACACATCTTTACTAAAATATGTGATTTTCAACAATGCTATTTTGAAGGGTATAAGGAGTTGTAACACTGACTGGATTTGTATTACACCAAAGATGCATTAAACTAAAAACAAATTACACTCATTATCCAAGAATTCAGCCATTGCCTATTTGCCTGTGCTACGTAGTATTGTTCAAATATTTTTAGTAAATTATGGAAGTTAAAAATAACAACTTACAATTGTTTTTAAAACTTTATATCAGGAAAAAGGGGAAAAAAATCTGTATGGGGGCCTAACATTTAGGAACTAAATGTTAATAACCTGCAACACAAGAGCCAAAGAACTAGATCACAGGTGTCAAACATAAGGCATTACATTGCCGTCATGTGATATTTTGCGATGTTTTTCCCTTTCACAGAGCTGAGGTGGGTGTGGTCTGTGTGTGATGTATCTGCCTGTTTGACACCCCTGAACTAGATAGTCCAGTATACTGTTTTTCACCTTACTAATCAAATGGACTGCTTGCCAATAGACTTGAGGACAAATGCCATTTTCTGCTATTATTTCCTTGAGTTAAAATATCCACCAACAATTGAAGTAATGTTCTAGGTCTGGACAGTGTCTTCTGTAAATAGCATTTTATTTCCTGAAAATTAAAAAAAAAGTTTTAAAAAGGCAGTGTTAGGGATACACACCCTAGCAGAACGTGCAATGGCAGTCTAGCAGGCAGGCAAATTATGTGAGATAAACGTTGTTGTAGTTTACACTCAGTAAGACAGATACACCTTGCCAGTTAAATAGTTTTTATTCCAGCAAGAGTTATAGCATAGTCAAAAACAGTCCATATGTCATAAACTAGTTCAGTCCATCCAGGGATTAATCAGTTGCAAAGTCCAGTGTTGAAAATAGAGGTCAGTAAACTTACAAATAATCAGTCCAGCAATATATCTCTTTTGCAGTCAGAGATATGAAGAAAATCAAACCCTTTTCTTCGTTTCAGCAACAGCAGGGAAACACACACAGTTATCACCATCAATCCAACATTGTCAGCTACTATAGTAAAAGCCAGCAAACAGTGAGCTCTTTTGCTCCCTCTTATGATGATTTTACAACCGCACCCATAATACATGTTTTGCAGGTACACACACTTAAACTCACTAACATAGTTTATATATTATTTTTACCCAAACCAAGTTAGGTAACCAATGTTATCCCTAACAGGTAGTATCTTGAATAGTTCCTTGTAGTCATAATTATACATATAAAACCACTATCTTCTTAAACGGGTGGGGTGTGTAAGACCAAGAACAATTCAGCCAAAGTTCAGTTTTTTACTGAACACATGGACAAAATCTTGCCAGGCTAAACCTTTACTACTCTCACTCTAAAAGGATATATCCTAGACATTCTATCATTACTCTCTTCCTTGTCTCCTATCCAGATGGGCTGGGCTGTGCCTCTTGACCCTTTTTCTAGAATATGCTCCCTCCTTCCTAGGAAACTGCTGCTTCACTATATTCCATCACACCAGCTTCCCTCTGGGCACCATCTCTCATAGGGAGCAGCAGAATGTACCAGGAAAAGATCTGCTGAATTTGCCATAGCTTCCAATTAAAATAATGTCAAGCCATTAAAATTTATAATTTTCCTTAAGGTTACTGATTTCAATTATCCTATTTTATAATGACCTTGAATGACTGCAGAAATATGTTTTTGAGATTATCTTTGAAATTACTCTTATTTTAAGTTTATTGAAGAAACACATTTTGAAAGATACTTGATTGGTACTGCACACTACAGTATATTTTTCCATAACAATAATTTGCCTAATAAACTGGTAAATATTGATTGCCACATTGATATAGTCCAAGCTAAAGACCTATAAAGTTTGCATAATTTGTGAACATTGATACAGATTTCATCACACATCAGCTATAATTCATGTATATTCATATTCAAACTTTGTTTAATTCTATCAAAACTGTTTCATACCATTAATTAAAATATTGAGTCCTATAATAAAATGGACACATTTCTTTTATAATCATTTGGTCATTCCTCACCACCTGAAAATGTTACTGACTAAATAGAGACCTCCTGTATGTTGTTTCATTTCTCTTGGAAATCAATTATTCTCCCAACTGTTGAGTGCATAAATGTGGACTGAAGTCCATTCAGACATAATTTGAAATAAGCTCATGGAAAGTACCCCAGGTATGTATATGAATAAATCTGTGAAACTTATAAAACAGAGGACTGAACTTTTGCTAAGCTATCACTCATTGAGTTCAAACAAAATGCTAAGCTCAAACCAAATAAACTATTATATTTGAAAATGAAGTGTGAATTCAGTGATTGTCTTACAGTAAGAGCCATGCCTCACCCAAATTTTCAGGATATTTATGCAGTAAAAATGTTTATAAAGCAATGCTGACATTTTCTACCAGTGGTTTATGCTTCTTCAAATGCTGAAAAATATAATCAGAATTTGAAGCACTGCAGAAAGATAAAAAGTTACTTCACTACTTTTTACAGAAATGTTGTACATAGGAATTGTACAGCTTTCTTTGTCCACATATATTCCCCAGCATGAGATACATCTGGCAGGTCTGCTGAGGCATTCCTCCCAAATATTTGAACACCAACTGTTTGCAAACAGCCACAATTTACAAATCCTATTTTTACAATGGCAATATATGTCTAAATGTGCACGATGGTTCTCATGTTTTCTCCATGACTGATTCCAAGTCAGTGTTGGTGGGAAGGACAGTTTGAGCTGTGGGGCCCCAACTTTGTGGAAAACCAGCACATCAATTTGCAGGTGCCTAACTTTCTAGCCTTTGGGAAATCATTAAGATCTGGCTTTTTACTGAGGTGTTTGGATATTATGTGGAGAAAGCATGGAAGGAGAATAGCCTGCTGTGGGGCATCCCACAGGGAATGATTAATAAAGGACCTTGGGGATCTTCTACCAGTAGTCCCATCCCCTGCTCTAGCAGAAGACAGTACCATTCCAGGCAAGTTGCTGTCCAATCTCATCTTTAAAACCTTTAATGATGGAGTACCCATAACTTCTGAAGGTAAGTCTTTCCATAGATCGTTCTCACTGTCAGAAAAATTCTTCTTAATTTTAGATTGGATTTCTCTGATAAGTTTCCATCCTGTTACTTCTTGTCCTGCCTTCGTGTGCTTTGGAGAATACATTGATTCCCCTTTTGTGAAGCTCCTTACATGTTCAAAGACTTCTATCATGTCACCCCTAGACCTTAATTTTGTTAGTTCCTGCAACCATTTTTCATATGCCTCTAGTTCCCTAATTATCTTTGTTTACTTCTCTAATTAAGGTGCAGGGTTTTTTGTTTTTTGTTTTATTTAGAAGTTTTATGGTTGTATGCCACCCAGAGTTTCTTAATATAGGCATCCATCAAATAAATGAATAGCAATTACAGGAGGATACTTCTTGTCCTTATATTTGTGTTGCATTTTCCTCTTCAAAGTTATTTCTCTCATTCCAGCCTTTCTCATTTCTACAATGATACTGGAGAGTTAATAAAATGTTGGCTCTTAAATTAATTTTCTTGAAGGGTGACTATGCCATTACTTATTGGCTAATGGCCACCACCAATAATTATCATGGGAATTAGTTTATCTTGTACTTGGGCCAAATTCTCTCACTGATTGCTGATGATATATCAATTTTAAATATTCCAGAATCATTGGTTTTCATGTGATATAAACATTTAGAATATTACCATAGAATATTTTTTCTAACTCAGAATTTAAGAAGCTTCTTGGATGAGAAGCAAAATGTTTTCAAAGAAAAGATCAAGAATGTCCAAAAGTTGTCTTTTGGAAAACACTCCTTTGGCACAACCATGATCTGGATAATTGAGAATCTCCATAGACATGAACATAGAGGGTTATTTTAATATAAATAGAATCCAATGTAAAAGATTTAGATTAATATTACCACTGAAAATTTCAACGTATCTGTTGAAGAAACATTTCTGTTCAATGTTTGGACATCAATACTGAACAAAATAATGAACACAGTATGTACAGAGCCAAATGTTTCCAGCTTGAAGCTCGAGGTGGTGCTGTATTTCAGTTTTCCAAAGAGCAGTGCTATGTACTTTATGAAGTTTACTTTGCAATTTGCACAACTGACAGCTAGTCCCTCTTAAAGCAAAGCATATCATGGAAATTAAGCAGCAAAGGAATTGCCAAATGTCTCTTCAGTTCTCTTGCTAATGTGTTCATATCTTTTCACTATTTTTTCCATTGCCACAAAACACATTAATTTTGCCTTCAAAATAGAATTATGCATACTCTCACTCCCTAATATTCCAGTCCCAGAGATCTTCTAACTACCATTCTTTCTTCTCCATGCCAAAAATACTAGGCACAGCTTTGGAGCCGATGTTGCACTCAACAGGCTTCCAGCAGTGCTGGATGCATGTTTGATAAAACAGGCAATAAAAGCTTATGGGGAATGCTGGGTTTAGGAACAGCATCAAAACAATTGTTCTGAAACTATGGATGTGTTGCTTTCTGTTAAGTTCTGCGCATGGGTGCAAGGAACGGAGACGAGGCAGTGAACAGTGAACTTCAACTCTTTATTAATCATCCTGAACAGAGCAAAAACCCTAGGGCAGCAGCAGCCCTTTTATAGGGCAGGCTGCTGACCTATTAGCCAATGAGAAACATGGAAGTGTTAAACCCTTGAACCAATGAGAGTGGCTTGTTAACAGCCAATCAGATTCCCCAGAACGGACCAATCCGATATCGCTATTATCGGCCAATCAGAAGTGCACGATTAGAACCCAGCTTTTTCTTAAGGTTTGTTAAAACTTTATTTGAGCGCTTTTATTAGTTCATAACACCCCTTCCCCCCGGGTTCCATTTGAGGGGTGCAGTGATGTAATCCCTAAGATATGTAGGTTGTTTTAACTGTCTATTGGATTTGCGCTGTCCCACTGGTTCCTGTTTGTCATCCGGTTTCAGCAGGACGATTTTGGACATATCTGGTACAGGCGGTTCCACATCCTCACTGGATGACTCGGTGCCGCTAATGCTGTCATTGTTGTCCTCCGATCTTTGCGGGCTTGCCTCCGTTGAGGTATTCCTCTGTAGCGAGGAGAGTCCCCTCCCTGATTCTTCTTCATTTATCGCGCCCGATTGCTGACTTCCTTCGCTTCTGCTTTCCACCATCTCGAATTCGGTTTCTTCGACATCCCCTCCCCCCTCAGTTTGGGAGTCACAGGAGTTGCGGGAACTGGCTTGTAGCCTAGAGCGAAGCTGATCTATATGGTGTTTCCATATTTTTCTGTCGCAGGTTTGCGCACGGTACGATCTGGGCCCAGTGGTTTGAATTACGGTTGCTTCGACCCATAATGGTTCGCCGGAGAGGTTTTTGGCGAAAACTAAGTCGCCTACCTTGAACTCTCAGCATTTTCCGGTAGATCCAAAGGGTTTCTCTGGCTCGTAGGACGGGTGAAGCCGGTTGAGGTGGAAACGGAGCTTGCGTCCCATCAACAGTTCAGCTGGAGTCTTGTTGGTGACGCTGTGCGGAGTGATGTGTTGGAGTAGGAGTATTCTGTTTATTTTGTCGTCAATGTCCCCATAGCCCATTTTGTGGAGAGTTTTTTTAACAAATTGTACCATGCACTCGACCCTGCCGTTAGCCGCAGGGTGCGCTGGCGAAGTTAGTGCATGGCGGATACCCCGGTCCGCTAAGTATTGTTCAAATGCCAGGGCGGTGAACTGGGGTCCATTGTTGGAGACCAGAACGTCTGGCAGCCCATGCGTTGCGAATAGCCTATTCAATTTTCAGATCATGGACTCGGTTGTAGTATTCTTCATTTCGTGGATCTCGAGCCAGTTGGAATAGGCATCCACTGTTAGGAGGAACGTATGTCCTTTAGTAGGTACCGCAAAATCAATGTGGATGTGGGACCACGGCCCCTGGGGGGTTTCCCATTCTGTTGGAGTTGCTCTAGGTGGGGCACTGCTGACTTCTTAGCACTTTAAGCAAGTCTTTACCCAGGCTTCGATCTGTTTGTCAATGCCCGGCCACCACGCGTAGCTTCGTGCAAGCGCTTTCATACGCACGATGCCGGGGTGACCATCATGCAATGTTTTCAATACTGCTCATTGTAACCACTCTGGGACGACGACTCTATCTCCCCATAGGATGCAGCCTTTTTGCGAAAAAAGTTCTGTTTGCCGGTTTCTGAAAGGGGTGAAGTCGTCAGGGGTTTGTTCTATTGGCCATCCTCGTTCGACCCAGCTAAGAACTCACACCAAGACAGGATCTCGTTTTGTTTCAATTGCAATGTCTCTGGCTGTTAGCGGTGGTGAATGTAGCATTTCAATCTGGAGTGTTGTAAGGGTTGGAGCTGGGTTGTCGACGGTTTCCGGAAGTGGGGCATGGCTCAATGCATCAGCGTGGGGAATGGCTTTCCCCGGGTGGTGTTGTAATTTATAGTTGTACGCAGCTAAAAACTCCAACCAGCGAATCATTCTAGGTGACAAGAAATAGGGGGTTGGCTTGTCTCCTGCTATAATCCCTAGCAAAGGTTTATGGTCGGTAACAATAGTAAAAACTCGTCCATACACATATTCATGAAACCGTTTCACAGCAGATATAACAGCAAGAGCCTCTTTGTCGATCTGGCTATAGTTACGTTCAGCCTTTGATAGGGTCCTTGAAAAATAGGCAATAGGGGCCTCACTACCATTTGGTAACACATGACTCAAAATGGCTCCTACTCCAAACGGTGACGCGTCACATGTAATCATTAAAGGCAGAGTCTCGTTATACTGCATTAAAACAGCATCTGAGGTTAGTAAGTTTTTCACTTGTCGGAATGCGTGCTCCTCTCGGTGTCCCCAGACCCAGGTTGCTTTTTTGTCGAGAAGTCTATGTAGGGGCTCAGCTACGGTCGCTTTCTGGGGCAAGAAGATGTTGTAAAAGTTAATGAGCCCCAGGAAAGCTTGGAGATCAGTCCTATTTCTGGGTCTTGGGGCATTCTTGATTCCCCTTAATTTGCTATTAGTGGGGTGAATGCCTTGTTTATCGATTAGGTACCCCAGGAACTCTACTTTATCTGTACACAGTTGACATTTATTTTTTTTAACCTTAAGGCCAGAGTCTTTAGATTTCTGGAGAACCATTTTAAGACGTTTTTCTAGTATTTCTCTATTCGGGGCAGCAATTAAAACATCATCAAAGTATGGCATGACCCCCTTGATCCCTTGCAAGAGTCTCTCCATCAGATTTTGAAAAATCCCTGGGGCTACGCTCACTCCGAATTGGAGTCGGTTGCACTTAAAGGCGCCTCGGTGCGTGACGATCGTCTGTGCCTCTGCGGCACAGGCAGTTGTTGGTATGCCTGTGCTAAATCCAATTTAGCGAAGACTTTTCCGCCCCCCAGGGAATGGAGAAGGTGTTGTACCACCGGCACCGGGTAAGCGTTCTGTTGAAGGGCGTGATTAAGGGTGGCTCGGTAGTCCCCACAAATCCTTAACGATCCATCCGGTTTGATGGGTGTTACAATTGGGGTTTCCCAACGAGCGTGGTCAGTTGGTTCTAAAACACCCTGGGCTATTAATTTATCTAGCTGCTCGTCAATTTTTGGTTTAAGGGCAAAAGGTACCTGACGAGGCTTAAGGCAGATAGGGACTACTTCAGGGTTAAGGTTAAATGATATCGGGGTCCCCTTGTACTCGCCTAGTTTGTCTGCAAAGACGTCCTGGAATTCCTGGCCGATGGCCTCCTCCCAGTCGTCGCTTCTGGTTTGGTGAATGCCGGCTACCTCGGTCCCGAGTGGGGTGAACCATTGAAGGCCTAACAAGCTAGGCCGGTCATGGTCGACGACGGTCAGTGGTAATGACACAGTACGATTTTTGAATGATACATGGACTTGGCTGGATCCAATGACCGGAATTCGGTTCCCCTGATAATCTTTGAGTATGATTCTTTGGGCTCTGAGGTCTTGACACCAGATGGCAGGGATTAATTGTTTAAGAGTCTTCCAGGAAACCATCGAGAGGGACGATCCTGAATCAACTTCCATCACGCAAGGCTGGTTTTCGATGGCGACCTTCACTCGGATCTTCTTTGCATCTAGCAATGAGGCGTGACCGATTGCAATGGTTTGGTGTGCCTCTTCTTGTCTCATTGAAATGACCAGTGTTTTATTTCTGTAGGAGTGGTTGTTCCTTTGGTGGTTCAAATGTTCCCGACTCACAGGGCGATTCCCTGTAGTCTGGCGGTAGTTGTTTCCCTTCTGAAGTGGGCTGGATCCTTGCTTGCTTCTACAGACCTTCCCGATGTGGCTTCTTTTCCCACAGAAATGGCAGAGCGCGTCGAGGAATTTGCAGTCTGATCGCAGGTGGTTTGCCCCACAACCCACGCATTGGTGCGGTAGTCTTTGATTCCGCTGGTGGCATTGGTCACGTTCAGACTGGAGCCGGTTGACCTCCTCATCAGTTTCTGATGACGATTCGAGGTCCTCATGGTGGGTCGCTGTTGTGTGCCTCTCTAGGCGAGGTGAGGTATCGCTGGCGAGTTGACAGAGCGGTGCGTTGGTGCGGCGCATTTGGGCGGCCAACTTCCTGGTTGCTTCTGCTGCAGTAGCGTCCTTGATGACATCAGCAAGGTCGATGTCCCCTTTGGCCATGATCTTGCTCTGCTTCGTGTGGTCTTCTAATCCCAGAATTATTCGGTCTCTCAGAGCTTCTTCGAGGTCTGTAAACCCACAGAGGCCTCCCAGGTTCCAGAGATCCGTGATGAAATCTGCAACGCTCTCTCCTTTCCGCTGGTCCCTCTGGTAAAATTCATGTCTTCGGACAAGCGTTGGTATGGCGGGTGCATAGTGGGCCCGTAGAAGGGGTGCGAGGAAGTCCCAGTCCATGGTTTTCACCTCAGCCAGTTTTGCTAGTGCCTTGGCCAACTTAAAGACGGCAGGCCCGCAATGGGTCAGGAACACTGCTCGCTTTTTCCCGTAGTGGCATCCTTCAAGTTGTTGGTCTCCAGAAACATCTGGAACCGGTCTATGTACGAGTCCCAGTCTTCTTGTGCTGGGTCAAATGGAGTGGGTGGTATGGCGCCGCCGGACATGGTTTCCGTTGTCGATGCGCCTTCAGCCACGTGCTCTGTTTGGTACTCTGTAGTGTTCAATCAGCTCTGATGTCTCCGCATCCCATCCTCGTCGCCAGTGTTAAGTTCTGCACATGGATGAAAGGAACTGAGACGAGGCAGTAAACAGTGAACTTCAACTCTTTATTAATCATCCTGAACAGAGCAAAAACCCTAGGGCAGCAGCAGCCCTTTTATAGGGCAGGCTGCTGACCTATTAGCCAATGAGAAACATGGAAGTGTTAAACCCTTGAACCAATGAGAGTGGCTTGTTAACAGCCAATCAGATTCCCCAGAACGGACCAATCCAATATCGCTATTATCGGCCAATCAGAAGTGCAGGATTAGAACCCTGCTTTTTCTTAAGGTTTGTTAAAATTTTATTTAAGCACTTTTATTAGTTCATAACACTTTCTAAAACTCCACCCCTCCATACATTTCATAAGGAGGCTTGGAATGGTAACCAGTTTTGAAAGAGCATTAAAACTGCATTCTTGAAGGCACAGTAAAGTAGGAGAGTGAGATCTAGTTATCTGACAAAACACCCCACCTCCTTAAGATACATTCCTACTATACCTTTGGGACTGGCAGATGATTTCCTGCCAGCTGCATCAGTGCAGTTTCAGAATTGGTGAGTAGACCTCTACTTCTCTGCTTTAACATGGAAGTAAAGCACTAGTAAAAACTCACAATTTCCCAAAACCCAATCTTTAATATTCTCAAAACCAGCAGGTTTTCTGCTAGCTGATGATATTTGGAAAGAAGAGGAGCAACACTAGAGGGGCTAACCAATGGTTTTGATTAACATGCCTTTGAAGCCAAGGCACTACAGGTTATTCTTGACTTACAGCAGTTTGTTTAGTGACCATTCAAAGATATGATGGCCCTGAAAAATGTGGTTTATGACCGTTTTTCACAGTTATGACTTTTGTAGCAGTCCCATGATCATATTATCAAAATTCATATGATCAAGATGCTTGGAAATTGATTCATATTTATGACTGTTGCTATGCCTCAAGGTCATGTGATCACTTTTGTTATCTTCTGATAAACATAATTAGTGGGGAAGCCAGATTTATGTAACAACCGAGTTACTAACTTATCTGCTGCAATGATTCCCTTAAAAACTGTGGCAAGATAGGTTGTGAAATAGGGAAAAACTCACTTAGCAAATTTTTCACTTAACAACAGAAAATTTGGGCTCAATTGTGGTCATAAGTCAAGGACTACTTGTGCTGTTTTACAGTAAGTCTAAACAGCCTTTACATGCAGTCTGGGGCTGGAAATAGGGACTGTACCTTTTATGTTGGCCACAGTTTTCTGCCAATATACAGATCCATTGGTATCACTTTAATTCAGCTGTGTGAAAAATGTAGTGAGAATTCAGCCAGGACTGGGAAGACCAACTTTTTAAAATCTCTCCTTGATAATTAAATTATTCATGACTTAATTTAACTCTAAATTGACATTTTGTGCAAAGGTAATCACAATAACATTTGTTTGATTTTCTATATTACATGATCCTAGCCCCTATAATTTTGAAATCATGGTTTATTGCTTGGTATGTAATTGTACACCCAACCAATTGAGATTTATTTAATAACAATGTTTAAATAAATCATGATGTAATGTAATATGTGAGCCAAGTTCCAAAAAAAGACTATAGATGTATGCTGTCAATACGATATTTATGCCATATTTAAATATGATATTTATTGTGATATTTACTATCTTTAAATGGCCATATGATTAATTATAAAGTTTACATTGCAGGAAATGACATTTAACGATGGCAGACTTTAGTAATTTTAGTAACTAATGCTGTCCACGTATAGCTTCTACCAGTCCCAAGCAGTAAGTGGTTAATGGCATCTGGACAGGATAGCTGGCTTATGTTAATTGCATTTTTATTGTTAGACATCTTATATTTAAGGGGAACCTAATAAGTGGATGTTTCTTGGCTTTTTGTTCTAAACCACCTGCTTTCAATAAAAAATTTTCAGCCTGGACAAATGTGCTTTCCAGATTTTGCAGCAATAACTTGTGGTCAGATGATAGTTAGATTACGATGCCCAGGCTTTAAAGTACAGCCACAGAAGTGACAGAAATGGGATCTAAGGCAGCTCCAATTTAAGCTGAGCTTTTATGTACAATGCAAACAGGCTTTGATTTGGGATCCAAGCTACAATTCTATACAGCCTTTCCTGAAGTAAATCCCAAGAAACTCAGTGGGACTTTTTTTTTATGGATTGGATTTTATTGCTAGTCTCATAGATTTATTAAAGTCCTTAGATCCTTAGACACCAACAGTGTAAATTAAATCTGAAAGACCAGACTATTGTTAAAACAATTGAGGAAATAGGCATTTGGTTTCCATCCATTCTTTTAACATTTCACATTTTTAGTTTCTTTGAATAGGATTATTAATTTTTTGTCAGTAAAGTTTAGCAGAATGGTTTTGCATCAATTTCAATTGGACACTCACTTTGCTAATGTGCACAATGTCACATTAGATTTTATGTATAGCCTACATAATACAAAAGCAAGAGTTTTATTTCCATCATTATTTAATCCCTTAATACATTGAATACAGAGATAAGATTAAATTTGGTGAAGCCTTTAAATATATACAGCTAGGTATTTACACCTACACAAGGTTACCTGCAGAACCATCTTTGTCCCATTACATCTGTACATCCTACCCAGTCAGACAGGGAAGTTATGTTGGGTAACCCATCAGTTAAAGAACTCGGACTGGTGGTTGTCTTTTTCATAATGCTTCCTTTTTCTGGCAATATATTAGATAACAAGGAGCATCTTTTTGATACTATGTTTTTTGCATTATCATTTTATCTTATATGGCTTTAAAAGGAGAATATTGTGAAAAGTTCCATTTATGAAAAAGACTCATTTATACATACAGTAATAATTAGCTGAGAATCTAAATAGGAATTAAATTGCCAAACCCATCATTGAATTGTTCTACATAATATGAAGAAATTACTTTGAATATTTAAAGGATTAGTCATAAGAACTACGTTTATTTGTTCTGGACTGAAGAAATTCTGAGTAAAAGAAAAACATTGAACATATATGGATCATCTCTCATGGAAGTCTGTTTGCAATTGTTCCCAATTTATTTATTATCCACCTAGATTTAGATTACTGGCTTCCAAAAATAAAGCACCTATTAGTCCCACAAGGCCTATACTATCTTAGCCTAACTTTCCCCCTAGCATTGGACAAGGATAGGCTCCTGGAATATGGACATGATATGGTAATGACATGGTCTGTGAGAAAAAAAATGCTTTCTTTTCTGTGGGGATGTTATTTTATATATACTGTATGTAGCATTGGAAGAAATGTCCATCTGGGTTCAGTTCCAAGTGGGAAGAAAGACACTGGAAACATGGAGGCTGATTGGAAAGATGGTTTAATGGTGGACAAGGCCACATGGTTTGAAGTCCTGAGTAGTTGACCACATGGAGTGCAGAGTGAGATATATTTATATCCTCTCTTGGGCTTCCTGTTCCTGTGAAAGAAATGTATTCTGATTGGTTGTCAGATTCCATGGGGCCATGCAGGAGTAACTTTGTAGTTTGTCTTGAGTCTCATGCTTGGTTGCTGGGTGATGTAATCTTTCCAGGTGCCATGTGGTGAGATGGATAGAGGGCTAATCCTATTATGTCCTGAGGGTGAAGTTCTTTTGTGTTGTAGATGACCTGGCCCAGCCTTTTGTCTTGTAGATAAGATGGCTCAGTCTTTCTGTAGCTATTAACAAAGGTGGGGACTGCTTTTGAAGAGCTTGTTCTCCTTTTCTCATCCAGGGAGGTATAATATTATCCTTTTTAAATATTTCCTATAATATTTCATTCTTCTAGGAGAAGGGTGGGTTCTAACTTTCTACAGTAGCCATATAAGTCCTTTAATTTGTTTAAATAAATAAAAAAAATACTTAAATAATCCCCCTTCTCTGTTAAGTCGTAGTTGTGACCTAGTACACAATTACTGGCAGTAGTACCAATAATAAACCTCAATTACCCCCAGGAGTAGCATCAACTGATCTGTATCTATGAATAGAGATGAATGGTCTGCAGCTGAAATTACAATACTAACATATTTTTAGTAAAGTAGAACTCTGTAAGATCATGACAACCATCATAGCTTTCTTCATATATACATTGCCCTATTTGCTCAATTTAAAAAATCTGATCACTGGAAAAATGTCAAACTGATCAAATAAGTCTTATATCAGTTATAAAGATAAGAAAGTATTGCAAATGGGAGCACTTAATACATTAAACTTTAGATTTTCATGATGAATATAATGTAACATGAATTCATGAATTAGACTTGGAATTGTTGGAAGAAATATCCTTCTGGGTTCAGTTCCAAGTGGGAAGAAAAACACTGGAAATATGGTGACTGCTTGGAAAGATGGTTTGGAGATCCTGGGGATCCTGGAGATCCATATGGTTTGGAGATCCTGGGCAAAAAAAGGGAAGAGATGCCGAGAGTCCCTGGATTTTATACCCTCTCTGGGACACAGGAAGAGTATTCTGATTGGTTGCTGTCAGGAGTCATAGCTAGCTTTGTAGGTTGTCTGTGTGCTAAGTTTGGTTGAAACTTGGTGGGTGGTGCAATGAATGGCAATTAAATGGCTCTGCCTGAAGGAGGTAAAACTTTGTTATGTAGACTAGACTGGCCCAGCCTTAATGGCCCATTAACGAAGATGCGGGGGACTCCAGTTTCTGCCTCTCTGAGTTTCTACTTTTCTTTTAAGGGAAATATTCTGCCTTTTTAATACTGCATATCCTAAAATATTTCATTTTTCTGGGACAGAGGTGCGTTTTAACTTCCAACAGTAGAACGGACCTAGCTTGTCCTGTAAATGTAAAAAAACAATCTTTCTTAACTTAGGACAAGCTATACTTACATATGATATACACAAAAATATGAATTGTTTTCTGTACTTTATGCATCCCAGATGGCAGCAATTATAAATGCATTCATATGTCATGAATTACTGAATGGGCTTATAGGGAAAATGCTTATATTAAACAGCTATACAAGTAAGGACGAACTATAATGTCATGCATTAAGGTTTTTTTTAATTGGCATTAAAGCTTTGAATGTATATTAAGTAAGCCAGTGTGAAGTATCTGATTTGTCATAAACATTTTAGTGCTTGGCAGACTAAATAAGAGAAAAGTTAAAGGACCTTTCTGTAACTGTTCTGAATATTTAGTAAATTGGGAAGAAATGCAGTGGAAATATTACCTGTCATATTAGTGTTCTGCTGATTTTCATCATTAGTTGAATTCCAAATATGTTGAATTCCAAAAAACAATTACAAAAATGCTGAATCAAGAAAATCAGTGTGTGTGTGTGTATGTTCTTTTTATATGAATATGTTTACTTGAGGAAACGTTTCACCCCAAAGGGACTGGCCAGTCCCACTTGTGTTAGCAGAGGAGACACGCTACAGGTCCCATCAGCCTGATTATTCTGAATGGTGGGGTCCAGGAGGAAGGCCTTGCCTGCTGTTGCTCCTGCCCTCTGGAACATCTTGCCTCCCGATGTGAGGTTTGTCCCAACCCTCCTATCTTTTTATAAGGGTCTAAAGACCAGGTTCTGCCAGTTGGCATGGGGCCCTAGTGGGGGAACAGTGTCAACTCATAAAACATTCCTATTCCTGCAGCAGTTTGAAATTGAAAGTACATTCCAACACTTATCTTTAAAAGATTGTAACTAAAATACCAGAGCTTTTGGCCACAAATATATTTAATTGGAGAACGTGACAGATGATATCCAGCCCGTGAACATGCTTAATTGGAGAATCTGGTTTATGAGACACCCAGGGAGGAGGGGGGGAACAGGATCATAGGTGACTGTAAATTACATATGCCAGAGCTGGCTTCATACAAGGCAATGCCAGTATGTCGCCTCTAATAAATCCTTTCAAGTTTTTGGAAGTTTGGCTTGAGAATCATGATTTAATTAGGGCAATTTCTGGGAATCCTGACAAACAGCATAGTGGAGGTGATTGATCAAGTAACAACTGCCCTCCCCATGTGTCCTTAGATTTTAATGTTTGGTTTTGATTTATTTATATTGTAATGTAGATATGTTTTTATGGCTGTGAGGTGCCCAGAGTTACCTTATAGTAAGATGGGCAGCCAATAAAATTTAAAAATAAATAAATATCAAGCATATCCACACTGGATCTGGGACACTAAATGTAATGGTACTGTCTTTCTGCATTTTCAGTGGTAGTTCCAGATTACCAGTTATGTAAAGTAATCTTGATTTACTTGAGCATATTGTTGGAAGGAAAATCCATCTGTTTCAGTTCCAAGCTGGGAGAAAGATGCTGGAAGTAACAATGGAGGCTGATTGGAAAGAAAGGTTATTGATAAACAGAACCACATTCGAAGTGTGTGCAGTTCTGGATCAGCTGAGCAATTAGCTAGATGAGTGCCAGGATTTTTATACAGGTCCTGAAATGCTGCTGGGGTGGTGGGGTTGTGCAATGTCTGAAATACCCTTAAGAAATTGTACAATGTCGTGAGATGTGTGCCTTCTGCTAAATGGAACTGGGTTAACCTTGTGTCCGACCTAAATGGTCATGTCCTGTTCTTAGAATTTGGGTGGAGGATAATGTAAATTTTTAATCCATCCATTCGAGGTGAAGGTCTTTTCTTTCTGAATAAGCTGGTCCAATCTTTCTTAATGGGCACAAAGTATCTGCTAGGGGCTATTAAGGAAGACTGAGTCTGCTTTCTGTATGTTTCTCTATTTCTCCTTTAGGGCAATATAATATTCTGCCTTTTCAATATCCCCCAAAATATTTTATTCTTCTAGGAGGGGAGATTTCCACAATATAAAAGGGAAAGGGGGTGGTATTGAGGAGAAGGGGTGCTTCCTCTTCCCACTTCTACTTCTCTCTTTGCTTCCACTGCACTTTCTTTTCCTTAATAATGGTGATTCAACTACATTTCTTTTTTTCTAATGATATAAACAACTGCAAACATATTTACATTAAAACAGGGTCTACATTTACAGTATAGTTCTTATCTCTTTTGATTCTGAGACAATATGTAAGTTATATTTACTGAAGTCTATTCCATATGAACTTTAAGTAATATAGAAACCTGTTTGAAACTGAATCATAGACTCAAGTACTTAGAAGGTGCCTTTTAGCCAGCTGTGGAGGACAGCCACATGATCCAGGAGACAAACACAGCTGCTTTCCAGAGTTACAGATTGTGCTATGTTTGTATTTCCTTATGATTCAAAGCACTCTTTTGGAATCAAATTCAAAGCACTGAGTAGCACTAATAGTTAGTGATATTAGTAAGAAAACTTCGTTAATGGGAGCAATTTTTAAATGATAAATGCATACAATGTGTATTAAAGGGAGAGGCTGCAATTATTTCCATTTTTTTGACTTAATAGCTGAGGAGATCCAGAACCAAAGTAGCCTGAGTTGGGCAGCACTGGAGAGATATTTTTTGCATTCATCAGTGGATTGAGGCAAAAAGGTAGGATGAGTTTGGCTTGAAGACTGTGCAATTGGTTGTATGGAAGGAGGTTGGTTGTGGCACCATGGTATTTGCTTTTAATACTTTTTCTTTTTTATTGTTTTTATGACATTTAGTTTTACTGAACTGTTGTGAACTGCCCAGAATTGTGTCTCTTAAGATAGCCAGCTGCACCAATCTTCTAAATAAATAAAAGTGAATGAAAACTCTTATTTGTTTCTATGTTGCTTTTCTCTCTCTCAAAAAAAAGGTCTCTTCAAAGTGATTTGTAAGTAATTGAAAAGTGGAAATTCTGAGGTGTCAAAGTCATATTGTAAAGAAGGAGTGTGCACAACATTTCACTTAGCCTTTGAGGGGTGGAGATAGAAAGCTTGAATGAACCCAAGGCAAAGTTTAAATATTATTTTGATTATGTCTGTTATTAAAGTAAAACACAGTCATATATAAGACATAGCATTTATTCTTCAGTCTTATAATAATAATAATGATTATTATGCCTTTTTCTCATGTTGAAAATCACAATTTCAACTTTTGCAGCTTTTGCAGACATGGGTCTCAAATTGTGTAGTTTTTCTGTAAAGGATGCTGAAATGGAGATGGAAATATTTATGCTATTAACAGTTTAATTCCATGGTTACATAAGAAAGGCAACCATGTTAGCAGAGTTGGTAACTTCAAAGCTCCAATATGTATAAAGCAAGCCAAGTTGAAACTGCTGCCTTGTTTTAGCTGAGAACATAAGATGATTTCTCATTATCTTGGCAGATTTCATAATAGCGTATTGTTAGAGTGGGAAGGCATTACGATTAGCATCAGTCCTTGACAAAGGAGCATTTTATAATTTAGGCTGAGCTCTTCTGTGAAATGAACGTTTCTTTTTCTATGTAGCAAAGCACATTTTTAGAAGCAAAGATGTTAGCCTTGAATTTAATTTGCAAAATGAGACAAGAATGGAAACAAGGGCAAAGGTTGCACATTTATTAACTGGTAGAGGAATCAATTAAGGGGCAAAAATTAATACTTCTGTATTTTGAACTTCTTTGCCTTTCTGTTTAAGACAAAAATGGAAGTTCACTGCTGCTTTCTTTGGTGGACTGCTGACTTTGCACATTTACTCAGAAGATAAAACAGCTGACTCTTCTACTTTAAGGCAGAGGTTTTCAGGGAAGTTAGGCATGAGATAAATAATAGTTTTGGCCTTGCAGATGTACAATAGTCTGAACAGGCGCAATGTATTTACCTTCATGCTTCACTTTGGGTGGTCTACAGTTCTATTTGGAAAAGTGTAATTTGCCTCTTTGGCATGAGAAAAAAGCTAATGATGTTACTGGCCACAAAACTGCAGATTGCAGTTCTACTGGAAGAATATCATGACAATCAGAAATCCCTGGATAACTTTTATAAGAATGCAGAAAGGAGGATTGGGGTGGAGGCGAGGTCAGCTATTAGAAGTTTTCCTTATATCTAAAAACTTTTATTTTTAAACACTTTTATTTTAATCCATCAAGTTTGAATTATATTAATTTTTCTATTCTCTATTTTCATTTAGTATCACTGTAAGGTTATGCAAACCTATTTACCATGTACCTCCACATCTATTTTTTTCAAACTATTTTTTTCAAACTCCTTTATGCAATATACAAATTCCTTTATAGATGAGATGAGATAACTGAGTTTCTGCAAGCTATCCAACCATTTTATCCTCTACTGTCCCTTTTCCTTTTGCTTTCAATCTTTCCCAACAACAGGATCTTTTCCAATGAGTCTTCTCACTTGGTGACCAAAGTAGTTTTGGATTAATGTTTAATTATTCAAAATACCAATCATTTATACCAAATTCTTTGCCATTCCCCAGTGAATAAAATAAACTTATGGCATCTGAAATGAAAAGACTATTTATCTGATGTCAATAATCCAAATCCAAAATGAAGGGTTATCTAGAATGTTAAGTACTGAACATGGGTCGGAGTAAATGAAGACAGCCTCTGAATAGTGAACATTCAGCTCTTTATTTGCATAGTGACTTCTCAAAACAACAACAGTGAACTCTGCCTTATATAGGCAACCCTTGTGAGAATTGTCCAATAATGAGCTATGAACGCTAGCTCTTTTAACCAATAAGAATTCTCTGTTAAGGACCAATCGGATTCCTCAGAACTAACCAATCCGATCTGGCCGCCTAACAGCCAATCAGAAGTGCAGGGCCAGAACCCTGCACTTTACCTCAAGCTCATACTTTATTAACTATGGTACATACACAACACCCCTTCCCCCTGGCTTCTTAATTATGGTGTAGTTATATAGTCCCTGAGATAGGACGGTTGTCTTTTAACTCTTTCGGATTTTCGTTGGGTTGGTTGGTTGCAATCCTGTTGAGGTAGATTGTTGTTTGGCAGTGGTTCTGCTTCTTGCTCAGCTGCAATTTCTTGTGGTGCAAACGTTTCTCCTTCCTGCTCCATTTCCTGAGTATCATTTAGTTCGTCGCTCCCTTCGAGCAGATTCCCTGGAACTTCATCTTCTTCCGTACCTCCCCCCCCCTCGGTTTGGTCATGGGGGAGTTGTTGACTGGCCATTGTGAGTTGTGACCGTAATTGGTCGATATGCCGTTTCCACAGTTTATTGTCACAGCATTTCACTACGTAGGATTTAGGGCCGGCCACTTGTACTACTGTCGCCTCTATCCATAACGGGTCGCCCGATAAGTTCTGTGCATAAACGAGGTCTCCTACCTGGAAAGTGCGACAGCGGCCGTTGGATCCTATTGGCTTTTCCGGTTCGTAAGCAGGGTGCAACTGGTCGAGATAGGAGCGGAGTCTTCGTCCCATCAGTAGTTCGGCGGGAGTTCTGCCGGTGACGCTATGTGGAGTTATGTGTTGCAAAAAGAGAATTTGGTTGACCTTGTCATCGATATTGTCATAGTCCACTTTTTGCAAAGTCTTTTTAACAAATTGGACCATGTGTTCAGCTCGGCCATTGGTCGTAGGGTGCGCAGGCGAGGTGAGTGCATGGCGGATGCCGTGGTCAGCGAGGTACTGCTCGAACATTAGTGCTGTAAACTGTGGCCCGTTATCGGACACCAGGACATCTGGCAATCTGTGGGTTGCAAAGAGTCTGTTTAGAATCTTGATCACCACCTCGGAGGTTGTAGCCGTCATATGATGAATATCTAACCAATTGGAGTATGCGTCAACTGTCAGCAGGAAGGTATAGCCCTTGGTTGGCCCCGCAAAATCCAGGTGGATTCTGGACCAGGGTCCACGTGGCATCTCCCATTCATGGCTTTTGGTGTGGCGTTGCTGGCTTGTTGGCAATTGGAACACGCTTTAACCCACTGCTCGATTTGCTGGTCCATGCCCGGCCACCATGCATAGCTTCGTGCAAGCGCCTTCATTCGCACGATGCCGGGGTGGCCCTCATGCAGAATTCGCAGCAGTGTCTTCCGGAGTCGCTCTGGGACAATGACTCTATCGCCCCAGATGATACAGCCTTTTTGGGGAAAAAGTTCAGTCTGTCGAGATTTGAATGGTGCGAAGTCATCTGGTACTTGGTCCAATGGCCATCCAGGTTCTACCCAGCCTAGGACTCGAGCTAGGGTGTGGTCTCGTTTGGTTTCTCTCGCGATGTCTCGGGCGGTCATAGGCGGCGAGTTGAGTGTTTCGATCTGCAACGTGGTTGCCGTTGGTGCCGGATCGTTGAGAGTCTCTGGAAGCGGTGCTCGGCTTAATGCGTCAGCGTGGGGAATGGCTTTCCCCGAGCGATATTGCAGGCGATAATTATAAGCAGCTAGGAATTCTGACCATCGGGTCATTCTAGGGGATAATATGTAGGGGGTTGGCTTGTCCCCGGCTATTATCCCTAGCAACGGTTTGTGGTCAGTTATAATGGTAAATGTCCTTCCATACACATATTCATGAAATTTTTTTTACAGCTGAAACGATTGCGAGGGCTTCTTTATCAATTTGTCCATAGTTCCACTCTGCTTGTGAAAGAGTCTTCGAAAAGTATGCAACAGGGGCTTCGTTCCCATTAGGCAGTACATGGCTCAAAATGGCGCCCACCCCGAAAGGTGATGCATTGCAGGTTATAACTAACGGCAAAGTCTCGCTATACTGCATAAGTACAGAGTCAGATGTGAGCAGTTTTTTAACATTCCGGAACGCTTGCTCTTACCGGTAACCCCATACCCACAATGCTTTCTTATATAATAATCGGTGTAACGGTTCAGCGATCGTTGCCTTGTGCGGTAAAAATACATTATAGAAATTAATGAGGCCTAAGAACACCTGGAGATCGGCCTTGTTGCGTGGCCTGGGAGCGTTTTTTATCGCTTTTAGTTTACTCTCAGTAGGATGAATGCCCTGGCTATCAGTCCGGTACCCTAGAAACTCAACATTGTCAGTATACAATTGACATTTATTTTTTTTCACCTTAAGTCCGGCCTCTTGAAATTTTTTTAGGATGCATTTCAAACGGTCCTGTAAGATTTTTTGGGTAGGGGCTGCAATTAATACGTCATCAAAATAAGGGACCACGCCCTTGATTCCTTGTAATAACCTTTCCATAAGGCTCTGGAAGATCCCCGGGGCTACACTAACTCCGAATTGCAATTGGGTACATTTAAAGGCACCCCTGTACATTACAATTGTTTGGGCTTGAGCCGTTTTTTCATCCACTGGTAATTGTTGATAAGCTTGGGCTAAATGTAATTTAGCGAAAACCTTACCGCCCCCCAAGGAATGGAGGAGGTGCTGCACCACCGGAACTGGATACGCATTCTGCTGTAGGGCATGGTTCAAAGTGGCCCGGTAGTCCCCACAAATTCAGATTGACCCGTCTGGCTTAATGGGTGTTACAATAGGGGTTTCCCATGGAGAGTGATCGATGGGCTTCAACACCCCTTGAGCAATTAACTTGTCGAGTTGTTCGTCGATTTTTGCTTTAAGAGCGAACGGAACTCGACGGGGCTTCAAGCGAATGGGAGCTACTTTTGGATCTAGACTGAATGAGATCAGGGTCCCCTTATACTCGCCTAAGCTGTTCGCGAAGACATCGCTGAACTCAGAGATAAGGTCTTCCTCCCACTCACAACCACCGACTCGGTTCACACCAGCCACTTCAATGCCGAGTGGTGCGAAGCATTGGAGGCCTAGTAGGCTAGGCCTATCTCTATCGATGACCGTTAGAGGTAACTACGCTGTATGCTTCTTGAAGAAGACTCGGACTCGGCAGGACCCGACAACGAGGATTCGATTTCCTTGGTAGTCCTTAAGGATGAGTTGAAATTGGAGGTCTTGGTGTTGAATTGTGGGGATGAGTTGCTTGAGTGTCTTCCAAGACACCATCGAGAGGGACGATCCCGAGTCGACCTCCATGTGGCAAGGCTGGTTCTCGATGGCTACCGTGACCCGGATTTTCTTAGTGTCCAAAGCTGAGGCATGACCGATAGTGATAGTATGGTGAGCCTCTTCTCTTTGCAAAGCTCGATTTCTGTAGGAGTGGTTTATTGGCTCTCGCCTTACATGACGGTTTCCTGTCGATTGGCGATAGTTGGCTCCTTTTGAGGCCTGGCTGAGTCCTGGTAAACTGCGGCAGACCCGGCCGATGTAGCCTCGTTTCCCGCACTCATGGCAGAGTGCGTCATGGAATTTGCATTCGGCCCTGGCATGGTTGGCTCCACAGCCAGCGCAAGGGCGTAAGGGCTTCAGGCGAGGGTCCCGGTCGGACCGCAGTCGATGGACCTCTTCTTCGTCGCTATCTGACGACAAAGGTGCGTTGTTGGTAGCTGCCCTTCTGTGCTAGGTGAGATTTCGCTGGCCAGTGGTGGTACCGGAGTGCGGCTTCGCCGTAGTTGTGCAGCCAACTTTTTGGTCGCCTCCGCAGCCATGGCTTCGGCGATGGCGTCAGCAAGGTTGATGTTGCCTTTCGCCATCAGCTTGCTTTGCATGCCTAGTGCATCTAATCCCAGAACTATTCGATCTTTCAGTGCCTCTTCTAAATTGGCGAACCCGCAGAGGCCCCCTAAATTTCGGAGGTCCGCCACGAAATTGGCCACGCTCTCCCCTTTTCGTTGGTTTCTCTGATAAAACTCATGGCATCTCACGAGTGTAGGCACGGTTGGCGCATAATGGTCTCTCAGAATGGGTTCAAGGTCATCCCAGCTCATGGCTTTCACTTCTCGAGGTTTGGCGAGTGCTTTAGCCATCTTAAATACGGCTGGGCCGCAATGCGTCAGGAACAGCGCCCTTTTCTTTGCTGGTGTGGCATCCTTCAAGTTATTCGTCTCGAGAAACATTTGGAAGCGATCCATGTAGGATTCCCAATCCTCTTGGTTCGGATCGAACGGAGCGGGTGGTACGATGTTGCTGGACATGCTTCCGTTGTTGGCGTTGTTTATCACGTGCTCGGTATTGCTTCCTGGCTTCTTCAGTTCAGACATCTCCATAACCCATCCTCATCGCCAGTGTTAAGTACTGAACATGGGTCGGAGTAAATGGAGACAGCCTCTGAATAGTGAACATTCAGCTCTTTATTTGCATAGTGACTTCTCAAAACAACAACAGTGAACTCTGCCTTATATAGGCAACCCTTGTGAGAATTGTCCAATAACGAGCTATGAACGCTAGCTCTTTTAACCAATAAGAATTCTCTGTTAAGGGCCAATTGGATTCCTCAGAACTAACCAATCCGATCTGGCCGCCTAACAGCCAATCAGAAGTGCAGGGCCAGAACCCTGCACTTTACCTCAAGCTCATACTTTATTAACTATGGTACATACACAACATAGAGAATATAGTGAACTTATTTGTTCATTAGTGCGTCTAATTCTTATAATTATAGCTGGGATAACTCATGTAATTTTCCTTTGAATTAGGAATGTTCCCTACCAATATCCGGCTACATATAAAATCCCATATTTTTCTACAGTCATATGTAAATGTCATTATACTTGCATACATAAATTTTTATTTACAGAAATTTTTATTTAATGTCAGGATGCTTTTTTGTTCATCCCAAACCAACCAACTACTGAAATAAATGACATGAAAATATTTTGAATGTTGTGCTTTTTTTCCTGCTGTTTTCCTAGCTCTTACTAAAACGGTTGTATTTTCAAGAGAAACTGTATGTACACCAAGAAATCTTTACAAATAAATTTATATTGCAGACTAGAATTGTTTTGTTCCTTTGCATTATGCACAGAATGTCAGCTTCCTTTGGTAATTTCCAGATATCAGCATGTTGTTTACTGACTTACTTGCTAGACTGAGGAAAGCAAAACAAAGAGATGAAAACTGCTGATGCCACAGTATAATCTTTTTACAAGCATTTGAGGTTCTCTCAAAAGATAATAGATGTGGGGCAAAAGAATAGAATAGCGTAGTTGAAAGGAACATTGGAGGCCTTCTAGTCCAACCCCCTGCTTAGGCAAGAAATCCTATACCATTTCAGATAAATGGTTGTCCAATCTCTTATTAAAAACTTCCAGTGTTAAAACATTCACAATTTCTGGAGGCAAATTCTGTCAGGAAATTTCTCCTTAGTTTTAAGTTGCTTGATTAGTTGCCACACATTGCTTCTTGTCCTGCCCTCAGGTGCTTTGGAAAATAGCTTGACTGTTGATTCTCTCTTCTTTGTGGCTGCACTGGAGGTATTGGAACGCTGCTACCATGTCACCCCAGTCCTTCTTTTAATTAAACTAGACATATCCAATTCCAGCAACTGTTTTTCATATGTTTTAGCCTTCAGTCCCCTAATCATCTTTGTTGCTCTTCTCTGAACTCTTTCTAGAGTCTCAACATCATTTTTACATTGTGAGGACCAAAACTTGATGCACTATTCCAAAATAAAAGATGTTTCTGTTTTTTGTAAATAAATACTAAGTATAAATCTTTTATTCTAATCAGCCATCAGCCTACTGCAACCTAGTGCTTTTCAGGATGTCTAATGATGATGATGATGATGATGTGTTATATTATTTCAATGCAGATTTCAATACTTTTATATTTATGTAATATGATTAAAATTATGAACATTCTATTATTGGGAAAGCCTCAGGAATTGAACATGAAAATAGTAAAATTTATATCATATTAATATTAGTATTAGCAGGTTAGGATATCAATATTAAAATCATAAAACATTTGACTCTTCATCCATAGTTCAATATAACAACAAAAATTCTGCTGTAATTCACATCAAAGTGTTGTTATATAATAACAGTTTTGAAAAATGCCCACTTATTTTCCTGATGTCAGAAAATAGGAGTGAAACTATAGTTTATTCCCATGACTCTGGCCTGGGATTTTCAGTGCATGTGGGAAGAGAGACTGAGGCTAATATGGAAGGTGGTATAGAAAATCAGAGAGAGAACCTTAAGGGAAATAAGCAAAAATGTTATGTAAGCAAAGAATGCTGAAACATTCCCTAAGTTCTGGAAAACAAAATAGTGTTTGGAATAGCCAGACAGGCTATTATATAGCCCTTACTCACTGTGATATAAAGATGACAAGTAAAGCATAATGAGGCTTGCAAGATAGCCTGTCTCAATAATGTATAGTTCTAATTTTATGGAGTCCTTTCCTGATCTGAAGAATTAACATAGATTATATCTATAAATGTTTCTCACCTTTGTTATCTCTACTCTTGACAAAGCCATGTAGGTTTTTAGGATTTGCAGCATTGTTTTCAAGAAGCTTACAACTGATTGCTTTAGTACCTGTTCTAATATCTTTCCAAGGACACTATTAGAAACCACATTTGTTATTTGTTGTTCAAATTTGGGCCATTTAATTAATATTATTTATCTTAGATATTTCTGTGGTAAGCAGAAAGAAGCAAATGTCCACTATTCAAATCAAAATAGTTGGAAAACGTATTTCCAATACTTGTAGAGGCAAGTCTCTTGACCACTTATTTGGCTTTTTAGATACTAGATTGCTCCTTACTGATTTTTTTCTGATACTATATTTCCATGTTACACTTTCCCATAAATATATACTGGCTGGATTTGCACAACAGTAATCTAAAATGTGCATGGCTATTTTTGTGGCTCAGTGTGTCATAGCTTATTTCTGTTAAGAATAGGTTTTCCAGAATGTTGAACTTTTTGCTCTTCCTTTAGGCATTTTAAAAGCACGATAATTACCAATGATTGCTTCCTTGACATTTTTGATGGGCCAAATTCTTTTCAGGATACTGAATTGAATCAAAATATGGATTTCATGAATAAAAATAACATTATTTGTTCAGTACTTTATGATTCATTAGACATTTTAACTACAAAAACACATGGAAATCTCAACATACAAACAAAAAAAAATCTCTAGGTTTATTTGATTCTGCAGTAATTGGCCTATGTGGGAGCCAGTTACATGTAGTGGCTAAGAAAACTAGTCTTGCCCAAATCCAGCTGGGTGACCTTGGGCTAGTCACATTCTCTTAACTCTAGGAAGGAAGCAATGACAAACCAATGTAGTGGACAGCAAAAACAACAAAATAAAACAGGGATCACTGAAAAATAATAAACATCAAGAGTAAGCCTGCAACCAAAGCCAGGTTTTCAAAAATTTCTAGAATCCCAGGAGGGAGTGGGTGCTATTAAAGAGAATGTTGGCAATACAACAGAAGGTACACTTCTTGGCTCTCATAAGAGGGCAATTTAATGGAGGGGACCTGGAATGCATCCATTCTGCTGGAACATACTGTGTGGGCAGAAAAGTTGGACACATCAGAGTTTATGCTGCCCAGAGTCCCTTCCATGTGAAATGGGTGGCTATACAGTTATGATAGTTAAATCAATCAAGCAATAACTATCTAGGCCTTATACCTTTTAGCTTTTGTAGGTAATAATCAGCATTTCAAATTGCATTTGGAAGCCAACTGGCAGTCAATGCAGTTTTCATAGCGATGGTGGTGCATGGACAAATTGAGAGGTATCTGTTACTGCTTGCACTGCTGCATTGTGAACTAGCTGTAGCTTCCAGGTGGTCTTTAAGGTCTTCAGTGGCAGTCGTACATCAAGTGCATGCATTAATCTAAATGTATTCTTTGAATGAGCTATAAAAGTAGACTAATGTTTCACTAAATGAGAGGAATACATTCTAGCTGAAATGAGGCCCAACTATGGAAATTAGAAGGGTGACAGTTAAAGACATTGTCAGATTACTCACATGTGCTCTGTACAGATTGTTTTCTGTTAGTGGGTGGTAAACATTGTGTTTTTGCAGTCAGTTTATGATTGGCTGGGTGTTGTGGGATTCTATTGGGCTTACAACTGCTAGTGTTGCATACATGGGCTAAGTTTGATTGGCTCATCTCTCAATCACCTCAGACTTTTTTTTATTCTATGATTTTTAAGAATTAAGAATCTTTACACTGGTGAGTTTAATTGAAATCATTGGGTGAGTATCCTTTAAGTCTTTTTTAAAAAGTTTAATTATAAATATAAAAATTTATATTTTGGGGAATATACATCAAGAGGATGATTGTTGTTGGCTTTAGAAAGTTTCATATGGATTAAGGCCTCAATGGACTTGGTTTAAAACTTTGAAAGGATCCTCTTGTAAAAAGGGAATTTCACAAAGGCAATAGTGTCACAAAAAAACAGGAAAAGCCCAAGGGGAACATCAGGTCAGCCAGAAAACAAACTTACATAGGAAAAGGAATCAAATAAAAACTATTAAAGAATCCCTATAGACAAAAGCCTAAATAATTAAGAAAACTAGACAAATAGGAAAAAGAAACAAAAGATAATTTAGAAAACCCTTACAAATACAGGACATACCAAATAAGCAAAACAAACAGACAAAAGACACAAAATATAAATTACAAAGGGGACAGACAGGAGATTGCCACAGAACAAATATGAAAAACTATCTTAAAGCTAAAAGAGATTACAGAAAACCAATAATACAATCTGGCCACCCCGCAGAGTTTGCTTTCTGCTCCCTGTGGAGTTTGCCTTCCAACGGAAATAAAGACAAACTCAAACAGGATTTGAAACATTAGGCATAAATACAAACACTTTCACAAAATCAACTTACAAAGGGAGAAAAGGGTATAAAAAACCAGGGACTTACCATAAGAAGCTAGCTAGCCCAGGAACGCAGACTTCTCGCTGTTCTCTGCCTTCCTGAAAAATAAAAAGATCCAGCTTTCAAGAGTTGTCCATATCCTTGCACTGGAGCTCTCCCAGCGGGAAAATCGAATCCTCGAAAGAAAGGCATTTTGACATCTTTCAACACTCTTGTGAAAAAGTCTTGTTTGTATTCTGAACTGTTAGAAAGACTTTGAAGACTAGACATTAGAAGACATCAGATGGCTACTTTAAAAGAAACGTTTGACTTATAGTGACAGGAAATTTTTGAATTATTTAACTCTTTACTGGCATTGGCTCGTATTATTGCAGAGAAAGAAACACCATTGACTAAAACTGAAATTAGCTTACAGGTGGAATTAAAATTTACAGGATGGAAATAGAAATACTGTATTTAAAAATTAAATATAATGGATCAAAAATTTAAAAATAAATAGAAATAATCAGATGAAGGATCTAGACTATTTCCTTATATTGAATTGACAAGAGGGGTTCACTGGAGTTGCTATATTGGAAGTATAGGCTTGATAAAGAAAACAATTTTAAGAAAAAAGTAGAAGAAAGCATAAGAAGTCAGATGCTGGAATTTGCTTTGAGAATTTTAAAAACTGCATGAAGAAATAATATAATATTGGTTTATTTTACCAAAGCTAAAATAATAGGTTGCTAATTAGGAGAATGTTTAATGGTTTCTTGATTAGGACTGAATGACAATTGTTTCTGGTAATGTTTAATTGCTTTTTTAAAGTAGTAATAAATTCTGATTATTTGAAGAGGGGAAATGGGGAAAGGAAGGATTCAGAATGGGTGAAATAGATACAGTTTTTTTTAAATATTTGTGTTATTTCTGAGAAACCTTACTGCACTTTTATTTTTTAATAGAGAGAGGTGAGGTTTTAACAATATAAAAAATTATGGAATGAAGAGGTGTTTCATTTTATTTTAAGAGATAGTGATAAGTTTTCAATGTTGATTTTACTTGCAGGGGATGAAGTAGGAGGCTTCTTTTAATCTCTTGGAAATCCTTGGAAATCCAAGGAACACCCTGGGATCAATGCATTAAGAAAGGCTATACATGGGCAATCTGATCCAGGGCCCCCACACATGCCTATTCCAGACTGCAGACCCCCTATTCCAGACCCCCTATTCTGCCTATTCCAGACTGCAGCCAAATCCTCTACAAATATGCCTGACAAGTTCTGGGGGGGGGGGAGAAATACAAACTTTTTTTTTACAACCCTGCTGGGTCCATCAGTTGCCTGGGGTGGGTCATCTGAGTATGCACTACCCTCCCTCTCTTTCTAAATTGCTCCATGTTAAATGCTGAGCTATGGTTTCTGTATACTATGTAAGGAAAGGAATTCCTGTGAATTTTGTTCTGCTAGTCATAACTGACTATAGGAGATGGCACTCATCTCTGTTTCAAGGGCCATTGAGCCAGCACTGTCCAAAGATGTTTCTGCAGTCATGTGGCCAGCATGACATCACAGAGTGCTGTTTCCCTCCCATCAAAGTGATACCTATTTATCTGCTTGCATTTGCATGCTTTCAAACTGGTAAGTGGATAAAAGCAACACTTGGGTCTCAAACCAGGGCTGTCAGTTATCCAGCTGACAAGCCAGTATTTTAACTGCTGAGCCATTACACTGCCTGAATACTAGGTAAGCCTCTACTTAAAATATAGCTTGAATCTTCATGAATTTTAATTTCCCCAAGAGGTCACTATGTTTAAATCCTATTGTGGATTAAGATTTAAAGGACAGAAAGAGTTAGTAGTTACCACTCATCTCCTTGAAAAGAGTATATCAATTAGTGTAATAAATTTCAGAAATTAACAATAGCTATTTTGTATTATTTTTAAGGACAGAAACCCTAAACAATGTAATAATATAAAAATCTGAAAATTGATAAACAATCATAATTCATTAAATTAATATAAAACTTATTCCTGACTTGATTTGCATTTTGCATTCTCATGGTTAGTTTAAGCATGGTTTGTTAAATTACTCACCATATACCGTGTTCATGTAAGGTTTGCATTTTTGTATAGCATGAAATGTAAATCCAGAAACTATATCTACTTCATTGGAGGGGAATTTCTTCCAAGCTCTTTCTGGAGATACCTAGAGATGAAACCTGATAACATTTGCATTGAAAACTTGTGCTTTACTCTTGAGGTAAGAATTCTGTTATTATTTTATTTCCCCCCTAATTAAATTAAGAATGCACAGAGTTATAGAGGCTGATCTTGCTTAGAATCTGAAATATGTAGCATGATGCCTACTGAAAACACAATCATGATTTCAGTTACCAACTTCATTTTATTTGTAACACCATGTATAATCCATGGTTTTGAAAGTCTCTAGGTGACACAATTTGTCAAGCGTTCCATTGCCTGATTTGCCCCACACGTTTACTCATTTCTGCAGAACTCTTGCAAGGCTACATCCCAATTATATGGATACACCCATGTTATGTATATTACACACCATTAATGCTTTGCTACTTTTTTTTAACAAAAGATATGAAATATTAAAAATACTCAGATTTATATACTCTACATTCAAAATTTCAGATGTAGGCATTGTCTTGACCTGTTACTTTGTTTTTCCTGGTCTTGAATTCAAGGACTAAAGAGAAATAGGTTTTTGTGCAATTCCCATCATTTCAATGATCAGGACATAATCAGGGCAAGAATGCTGGGCAATGAATTATATATAATAAGTTTTAAAAGAATCCAAGGTTAGGAAAGCTTCCACCATATTCTGATTCTCATTCCGTATTATCAAAGTTTCAATACTGATTAATTTTTTAAGAAACTCCTATACATATAAAGGTAAAACACAGTAATCCAATATTAGAAGACTAAGGTAAAAAAGAAAAGCCACCCAGTGCACTCTACACTCTAATCAAACATTTTGGTCTAGTGCCATAAACTACAGTGCCATAAATCTTCCCATGAGGAAATCTAAGGGATTTTCCCTTTCATATATTTACATTATTGCTTCCTCAATCTCTTACCAAACATTTCTCTTACCAAATAATTGTAATTGCTTATGGCCTGAGAAACATGGTTTTGAAATATAAGTTCTTATACTTATATTAATTTGTCTCCATTCAACTAAGTTGTCAAACTTTTGCATTTTTTTAAATCTAAGTTTTCTTGAGGAATTGGTATATTCTTTTTTTAAAAACTGTTTTGTCCTCTTTCTATAAATGTGACTATAACTTCTGCCTCTTTCCCCCCCTCTCTGCTACCTACGCCATTTTCCTAATTTAAAACTACTCTTTTTACTACACAGGCCTGGCCACCTCCATGCATTTTGCTAAAATTAGACCCTATCAGATTCCAGGCAGCTCTGGAAAATGTTTTCTCAAAACTGCCTAGCTATCGTATCAACCAGACTGAGCTGTAGAATGCCAAATTCTCTTGGGCACTTTGATATAGTGGTTTTTAAGAAGTTCTTTCCTGCTTCATATGAAGCAGGTATTGGATGGCAACTGACCAGGGGCTACCAGGATTATAGGATAGACAGAAATGTAAAAGATAATAAGAAGACAATAGTGCCAAACCATGTAATCATCAGAATTAAGTATTGAGACAGGAATCGTGGCATAAATCTCCTAATGGATGTAATAGAAAATATTCCCCTCAGAATCTAGAAAAATCCAATAAGTAGGAATTGTTTGTTTTGATAGATAATAATTTATTCTGGTGTTCTTTGTAAGAAATTATTCTGATCACAGAAGATGACATGGCTAAAAATACAGTGTCAACAATAGATTGCATACATTCGGAAATACACACACATTTCAGTAAAATCAACCATTTCAGTTTTGGAAATAGTACTGGAGAGATTCTTTTTATTTTTGAACTTTTAATTACTATAAAGGCATCACAGATTTTGACAACACAGTTTCTGTTACTTTCTGTAGTTAAAGAGATGAGAGATGGCCCAAGAAAGGTAGCTAATACTGTAGTAGCATGAATGACCGGTACTATCTGAAAGCAGAAATCAAAGTTAGGGTATGAAGGCCCAGGGGGCCTCTTCCAAAGAGCTTTGATACCTTCGGGCTTCAACAGTACATCACCACAGGCTCAGTACAAGCTCTTCTAGGCTTTTTAGTGCCTTGGCAATACTTAAAGTATTTCTAAAGGAGATTTACAGAATAACAGAATTGGAAGGGACCTTCTAGTCCAATCCCTGCTCAATCAGGAAACCATAAACCATTTTAGACAAATGGTTGTCATATCTCCTCTTAAAAACTCCAGTGTTAGAGCACCCACCACTTCAGGAACAAATCATTCCACAGATTCATTGTTCAAATTGTCAGTAAATTTCTCCTTAGTTTTAAGTTGGTTCTCTCCTCCCCTAATTTCAATCCATTGTTTCTTGGTCTGCCTTCAGGTGCTTTGGAACAGAGGTCAACCCCCTCTTTTTTTATGGCAGACCCTTAGATATTGCTAGACACTGCTCCTATCAAGCAAAACATTAATGATAATATGAAAACAAAAAATGAATTGAAAAGTGAAATAATTAGTTCTTCTTACCTTTTGGGGAAAATTATATGATGTTTCAGTAAAAATTTGAACAGATTATAGCCTTAATATATAGTCATTTGGATAAGAAATTTCTATATGCTTAATGATATCCTAATATAATTAAGTTTGAAAAGAATTTGAAGAATTGAAAAGAATTTGAACAGTTGATATACTTACCAAATATTCACCAATTGCGTTAAGCTCCTGTTTTAACCGTGGCTTATTGTATAAGCCATAACTGGTTACGTTCACACAATACTGAATTGCAAACAGTGGTATACACATAACAGATTCATAATTGATGCATCAAAACATCATATAGTTGGTTCTGGCTTAGCACAACATATGAATACATATGAATTTGCTACTTTATAGCAGATGGATGAAGTTGCAGTACATGTATGTTTGTACACATTTCCAACAATCTAAACATTTTTTTGAATTTTAACAGAATTTAACAGAATTTATTTATTTTTTCTTTCCCAATTACTTGTATAAGGATTCTTTTCTGTGCTATTTATGTTGTCTGCTATTTTCTGTTATGGATTGCACCAGTAGAGGCTAAACCAATTTCATTGTATACATGATGTACAATGACAATAAAGGTGGCTATTATTATTATTATTATTATTATTATTATTATTATTATTATTATTATTATTATTATTATTATTATTATTTAACAAGAGTTGGAAGGGACTTTGGTGGTCTTCTAGTCCAACTGCCTGATCAAATAGGAGAGCTTATATTATTTTAGACAAATGGCTGTCCACTGTCTTAGAAGCCTCCAGTGATGAAGCACCTACAACTTCTGAAGGCAAGAAATTCAACTGGTTGATTGTTCTTACTGTCAGGAAATTTCTCCATAGTTCTAGGTTGCTCCTTTCCTTAGTTAGTTTCCATGCATTGCTTCTTGAATTGCCTTTTGGTGTTTTGGAAAATAGGTTGACTTCCGTCTTCTTTGTGGCAGCCACTCAAACATTGGAACACTGCTATCAAGTCACCCCAGTCCTCCTTTTTACTAGACTAGATATACCCAATTCCTGCAGCCATTCTTCATGTTTTAGTCTCTATCACCTTAATCATTAGGGATTTTTTGGTAAAAAAATTATTTGGGTTTTCACAAAACACAATACAAATAAAATATCTTTTTTTGAGAATAGCATGGTCCCAGGTTCATCTTTGTGTTCTATTCCATATCTTATTACCATTTTAACACAGCACCCTAATCATTGTTGTTGATCTTCTCTATACTCTTGAGTATCAACATCCTTTTTATATTGTAGTGACCCAAATTGAATGCACCATTCCAAGTGTAGCCTTCTTGTGATCTTGATACTATTTGTTAATGCAGTCTAATATTGCATTGGTTTTTTGGTGCCGCAGCACACTGCAGGCTCACCTTTAAATGACTGTCCACTAGGACTCTAAAATGTCTCTTGCAGTTACTGTTATTGAATCAAGTTTCAGCTAATCTGTTTTTGTACATTTGGTTTTTCTTGCCTAAGTGTAAAATCTTACTTTTCTCTAAGTTGAATTTCATTTTGTGAAATAGGGACAAGTCTGTCAAGATCCTTCTGGTGTTGGCTATTCCTGCCAGCTTGGTGTCGTCTGAAAATTTGATGAATTCCCCTTCTATTTCCTTATCTAAATTGTTTATGAAAATATTGGACTTCCGGTTTGAGCTTCTTCAGCGACAGACCGAAACCTCGTCTCTGCGAGGCTTCAATCCGTGCTCGCTGCTGGAGCGTCCCAAGCCAGCTGGTTTTGGGGCTAAGCCACCCCGTAGAGGTGGTGAAGAGGGGGGAGACTGCCAGCAGAGTTGAGGAGAGCCACATCTCTCCTCCCCAGCTGGCCATTACTCCCTTTCCCGAAGGCGGTTGCAGCAGTTGTCAGAAATGACCACCATAAAGAAGAACTCAACTGGAAAAGAACATGCAGAGGAAGATAAGAAGAGAAAGTTTTGATTCACGGGGTCAAACAGCAAAAGCAACAAATAAGGTACCCTGGAGTTGAAACTGTTAAAAAACAATAACATTGTTCCCTAAGAAGATTTTTAAGCTGTGAAGGAGAGAGAAAAGGGAAAAGATTTGGTTTTCTCCTTTTCCTATACTGACAGCTAAGAGACTTAAGCAATAAATTGGGAAAAAATCCACTTTGACATCAATAGGCATTTAATGCTGAAAATAAAAAGTCAAAGGGATAATAAGGATTTCTGGATAATTAAAAACTTTTGAAAACAGGAAAGGAGAGAAAAAGAATAAAAGGGTAGGATCTGGAAGGGAGGAGACTGCCTGGAATTAAAAAAGAACTTACAGCAAAATCTCAACAAGACTTCCAAAAGATACATTCTAACTGAAATATCGCAACAAAAACCCCAGGAAGAGAAAGTCGAAAAAGAAATAAGAAGATATAACTTGGGACTATCTGGATTACTTGATGATTTCTGGATTCTTGGTTATTGCTTTGAATGACTAAAATCAATTGGGTGGTTGTTTAAAACTTTTTTAAATGGCTCCACTTTTAGAAGAACTGAAAATGGAACTTAAAAAGTACAAAGAAGATGCACAAGAAGGGAGAGGTTCTTTTGGCTTCGTATTTCAGTTTTTAGAAATGAGATTTTGAATTATGAGAAACAAGAAATGCCTGTAGAACAAGAAGATTGCGACAAAGAAGAAGCCATCTTTAATGAACAAGTAATCTTAGATGCGGGGGGAAAAGGAAAGGGGGGAAAGAGAATGGAAAGTTTAAGATTGGGAAAAACAACTCCCAAAAAAAATTAGAGTGAAAAATAAGTATAAAATCAGAAAGCAACAGAAGAGGGAAATGCAGAAGAAAGAATTAGAACTAGAGAGACAAGGGGGTAAAAAGGGGAGGGAAAAGTTGAGAAGGAAGAAAGAAAGGAAAAGAACTTATAAAGGAAAGAAGCAAAATATAGAGAAACAGGGCCTATTTAGAGGTAATGGGTGAAAACTTAATGGAAAAAAGGATTCTGCAAAGGTACATAAGATAGTATGGTTATATTAGAAGCAGAAATAATTTTAGAAAATATGAAACAATATATGATTAAAATGTCTGATAAAATAGCTATCGTAATTCAGTGGAATGCTTGTCAATAAATAAATGTAACAAAAGGGATATTTAATGATTTATAAAACATATGTGAAGAAAAATAAGGGAAAAATTAATTATGGAGATTATATGTATTTTTAAGGAAGTATGATATTTAATTGAAAAGAAATGTTAAAGATGTTATGGTTTTAATGATTATTAATCATAGAACTGAACTGAACTGGAATGGAATGAGGGTTTATAATTACATATATTTACAATCTTTCTTTCTTTCTTTTTTTAAAGAACATAGTGTGTATTATAAGAATGTGCCAAGCAGAATTCGATTGGAAGTTATGTATTATGTATTATATTGAAGGTCATAAACTTAAGGTATATATTGAAGTTTAAATAAGAGTTGAATGAATGTAATTAAAAGATATAAAGGTGTCATATTCCGATTAGTAACTACAGGAGAAAATTTGTTTAATGAGAAAAGATAATATGAAATTGAAACAGAACAGACAAAAGTATAAATATAATGATTTGAATTGAGATGAGATAATCAAAATAAAATTGAGAAAATTAAAAGAGGGGAAAAACTATACAGAGAATGTAAAATAGTATAAGATATGGAATAGAGTACAAAAAGGAGCATGAAATTGAGTTTTGTGTCTGTATAAAGTTCGTCAGGACCGTGCTATTTTCAAAAAAGATGTCTTACTTGTATTTTGTGTGTGAAAACCCAAATAAAACTTTATTTTTTAAAAAAAATGTTTATGAAAATATTTAAGAATACTGGATCTAAGATAGAACCTTAGAGTACCCCCTGCTTACTTCCCTCCATGTAGATGTATTTCCATTAAGGACTACACATTGAATGTGATTTGTCAGCCAGTTACGAATCCATCTGGTGGTGATGCTTTCTATCCCATATTTTTCTAGCTTACCAAGAAGTTGGTTATGGTCTACTTTGTGAAACGTTTTACTGAAATCCAGGTATACTATGTCCACAGCATTTTGTTAGTCCAACTAATTTAATAACTTTGTCAGAAAGTGAAGTAAGATTTATTTTCCATAATCTGATTCTGACAAACCATGTTGGCTTCTAGTTATAATTCTGCTTGCTTCTAAGTGTTCGCAGCTTGATTATTTTTTCCAGGATCTTCCCAAGTATTGATGTCAGGCCAATTGATCTGTTTCCTAGATGTTTTCCCCCTGTTTTTGAAGATGGTAACCACATTTGCTCTTTTCCAGTCCCCTGGTAGTTTTTAGGTGCTCCAGTATCTTTGAAATGTATGGTTCAATCGTTCTAATATCATGTATGCTAACTCCTTCAGAACTCTGGGATGTAATCCAGCAGAACTGGGTGATTTGAACTTACCTAGAATGGACAGGTGTTCTTTTACCATTTTCTTGCCCATTTCAATTGGTATTCTTAGTCTTTTATAGTTCTGTTTTTGATAGGCTGGGCTATTTTTTGCATAAATAAAGTATTAAGCAGCTCTGTTTTCTCCTTGTTGCCCATTGCTTCTTTGCTCTTGTCTCCAATTGGAGACATTAGTTTCTTTGTTGTTTTTTATATGTTGACATTTCTTGCAAGTCTTAGTTCATTCTGAGCTTCAGCTTTCCTGACTTCATCTTTTTAGATTAGATGTTGCTTAATTAAAAATCTGTCTTAGTCACTGACTGGAATTCAGTATCTAGACTGAAATCCTTCTGACTTTTAATAGAATCTGAGCATTTGATTTCATTTTTAAATCATATATTAATGTTCCTTAAATTTCCAAGATTTGTTTCTCTTGCCATGCACATGTATATACCCGAACTAGTGTTGTTTCTCAATGTCATATATGTGGGTACATGCATAATTTTGTATTTGTTTATTTATCCATCTTGTCATGTTTATGTATATATTAGTGGAGACCCTTTGAGTGCTGTATGCAATATAATTTCATTTTAATATATGCTGATTAATGTATATTCAAAACAACAATAAAGTTATTCTAAGTCTAAGTAATGGAGTCAGAAGGAAAGTAGCTATTATTTTTACTTGCAAAGTACATTGTATGATGATATTAAAAGTTATGTTTTCCAAACTAATATATTCATGAAGATCTGCTATGTTTTGCTGGCCAGCAGCTGATTTCTTTTTAAAATAAATCCAATGTCCTTCTGACCTCTAACCACAAATCCTCATGTATAAAAGTATGTTTTAACTTCTGAATCAGCTCTAAAGGCAATTCACTGAAGAAAAATGTTATACTGCAAGAGGTTTTTTTACATGTCTCTATAGTGCCATATGGATCTAGGACACCTGGAAACATTCAGTTATTCCATTGCATGGCTAAACACTGAGATCATATTTACTAAAAAGTTAGCATAAGTCCTGCCCAACTAGCAGCAATGATACTTGTGCATTTAGAAATCTATATTTGTCAAAGAGAAGGAAAAAATCCCGCAGGCTTTTATTACTTCAGATTAGATCTTAGGTATTGGCTGACACTTGAAATAAGCAGACCTTCCATCTGTTCAATTTTGAAATATTCTGCTTTGGCCCAGTACAAGAGATTCTAACTTTGGTTAGAATATTAGTATATTTGTAAGTAGTCCATAATGCTTGTTTTAATACAATAGTATTGTGGTCAGTGCTTAGCTAAACGTATCTGGAAACATATCAAGAAGATAGGAAGACAATTGCTGTTTTGCCTTGCCACTCCTCAAGAGATGGAATTCAGCAGCATACTGCCCTGAGTTTTTGAAATACTTGGGAATACATTTCCCTGAATGCACAATAAAAATGTATAAGGCTGACTCTTCATCCCGCTGATTTCAATGGACAGGAAAAGCCTTTTCTGCATACTGCTTGTATGTGCTAGTAGGCGATGTTGAGAAACACTTAGAAAGGATCTGTGTGTAATGATTAAGACAGTAGACTGGGAATGGTGAGACTGAGTTCTCATCCCAGTTTGGGGTTAAACTGACTGGGTGACCTTGGGCCAGGAACTTTCTCCCAGCCCTAGGAAGAAGGCAATGGCAACCATTCTTAACCAGCTTTGCCAAGAAAACTTCAGGAACTTGTCCAGGCTGTCTGAGAATTGAATTTCTAATGATTTCTGAATTTGTAAAATAAAAATTAATTGCATATTAGGTTCCCCACCCCCCAAAAAGTGATTTTTCCACCTAAATATTTAGCAGACTGAACCTGCTTCAGGAACTTCTGCCAAACTGCTCTTTTATGCAATGATGCCTGCATTGCTTCTAAAAAAATCTGTATTTTAAAATTTGTAACTAGGATGAATTTGCTGAAAAAGAAGAATCTGAAGCATATTGAACATACATTTACATTGTATTATGTTTAAAAAAAATTCTGCAATTTGTATAATAGGGATCTGGCTGATCTATGAATATTTCATGAACTGGGCTCACAAGAAGTTTTTAAAATTCCACCTTCTCCATCCACCTTCAAAAGCAAAAGGAAAAGGAAAACATCTGGTTGAGTGACTTGCATCTAATCCAGGGGTCTCCAACCTTGGCAACTTTAAGGCTTGTGGACTTCAGCTCCCAAAATTCCTCAGCCAATAAAGTTGCCAAGGTTGGAGACCCCTGATCTAATCCTTCTGTTTGTTTGACCTAGGAAGAAAGCAAGTGAACTACAAGCTGGCCTTTTCTTTCTAGCTACCTGTGCTTGCAGTATCCATATATTGAGAGCAAGATAACCCTTGCATTTCTCATCTTTACTCCACTGCATTATGAGATACTTTATCCATCAGTGTGGATTTCACTCCCCAGCTGGCCTTCTGGGACTTGAAGTCCACACACCTTAGAGTTGCCAAGTTGAGAAACTGTGTTCTTTATTATCCTCCCATACCAATTCTTGGGAGAATCAGCTAAGCTTTCCCCACCCACACTTAGTCATGGCCCAGATCAGTTTGAAGACATTTTTCTGTATTTAAAATATAATTAATGCAAACATTTACAACAGCGCTTTATACCAATCATGAAAAGTAGGCAAAAAAGTTGCATCTTTATTTTTTCCCATATCTCCTGCACAGTGCTATCCTGGCTTTTCTGGAAAAGTTTTTCTTGTTTTGTAGGCCTTCAGCGATTCTCCACCATCCTTTTTGTTGCTTTGTTGTTGTTGCACTGTACAGATCCCAGGATCCTTTTTGAAGGATTCATTCAATTTGCCTGCCTGCCTTTTTGAAAGAAAGCGAGCACGTGAGAGGAGAAACAAGAAAAACAGGAACCTGGCCAACTTTCTCAGAGAATCTCGACTTTGGATGCTGAGTGCAGTACACAGAAAAGTTACGAGGCCAACTTCCTTTCCTACATATTTGTTTCCCATGATGGTAGAAGGCAGCTAAATGCAAGTCTTCTAAAACCTTATGAAAACCATATGAGACAGAGATTACGGGCGGAATAACTTCTGAAAGTTATTTGCTCTTAAAGAGCAAAATATATTTGCAGATTTCTCAGGACGCGCCGTACCACAGACAGCTTCGCTGGCTGGGTTCCTAGAAAACGCTGGGCTCAACCGCGGTTGGCTGGTTTGTGGTTCAGGGCTCCCCCGCACGCGTTTCACCCGGGACCACTGTTCCGCCTCCCGGGTCCATCGCCCCCCATACATTCAGGGCCAGAGCTCTTGTCGGGCCGAGGTGCCGTTAGGCGACCAGCTCAGCCTTCCAGTCGCGAGGAGTCGCGCCTCAACTCAAGACGGCATCGGAGGGGAGCCAAAAGAAATTTGAGCGCGAACGGCTGGGCTCCTCCTTCCCTCCTTTCCCTGCTACGTTGGCCGCGGGCACGAGGGAGCCGCTGTGGGCGGACTCGAGCCTTGCCCAGCCGAGGCGAGGGAAGCCCTCCGCCTCACGCTTCAGTCCAGCGGGTGGGAGGTTCCTGCTTTGTGGTGTAGAGGACCGGAGCAGGGAGGGCTTTCCCGACGCCGGGCTTCCGTGCAGCTGCTGGGTCGTAGTAGTTGAAAGTTACAGCAGGCGAGCACCTCGTTTGCCTGGAGGGAAGAGGGGCGGTCGCTTCAGCTCCTCTGGGCTGTCTATCTCTGCTCGGAGCACCCGCGTTAATATTCGCAGACGAGCCCCACACGCACCCTTCGGCCCTCCCTCCTCCCAGCCTTTCTCTCGCTCTCTCTCGCTCCCTTTCCCGGTCGTCTCCTCCCTCTCTCGCGCTTCTCCCTCCTCTTTCCCTTCCCCCAGAGGAGCTGCCGTAGGAGGCCGGCAGACAGGCGCGGCGCGGCTCTTGTGTTCTCTTGGGCTGTTGGTTCGGCCGGGCCGTCGCAGCTGCGGAAGAAACAGACCCCCTCGCTCTTCGGGGCGAGACGCAACCATGAGCGGCGGGGAGGTGGTCTGCCAGGGCTGGCTCCGAAAGTCGCCCCCGGAGAAGAAGTTAAAGCGCTATGTAAGTGTCTCCGGTGGCTTGGCGGGTTCTCCTGCTTGCAGGAAGCGCCCTTGTCCGCTTCTGGCCACTCTCGGCGGGGTTTTGCCCGGGTTCTCTCCGCGCTTCTCCCCTTCTTTTCTCGCCCTTAGTCCCTAGGGGAGTTATCCGCTGCCCAGGCTCTCAACGGTCTGCATGTAACATTATAGATACATGAATACTTTGGTTCTTGCGTGACTTTTCAAACAATCCGATAATGTCTGTTTACAGTTAATTCACCCGAATCTGACAGCTTTGAATTGGTAATAATAAATATATAAATATAAATATATTTTCAAAAAGACCTCTGCATTGACTTTTCATAATTGCCAAGTGCGCAGTTTTGTTCCTGCTGGGGCTTTTGCAAGGCCCTGAACGGACCCAACTTTTCTCTTCTGATTTATCGCCCTTTGCGACGGAGGATCGGGGAAGAACGGACGAAGTTTTCCGGAACACAGATGCCTTAAAAAGTGGGGGAAAGCCTTCGAAGGACTCAAGACGGAACTCGGCTGTTTGGTCGCTTTAAAAAAAGGGGGGGAGGGGTGTAGGAGGGGAAGATCCTATGGAAATCTGCAAATATATTTTGCTCTTTAAGAGCAAATAACTTTCATAAGTTATTCCGCCCGTAATCTCTGTCTCATGTGGTTTTCGTAAGGTTTTAGGAGACTTGCATTTTAGCTGTCTTCTACCATCATGGAAAACAAATACGTAGGAAAGGAGAAAGGCAATCTGTGTATTGATTGCATTGCCTGAACTTGTTTGTTAAAGCTGCATGTATACATAGTTTCATTGTGTTACCTGTAGCAGTTATGGTTTATACTGTACTCAACATTAAGTGTAACACATGGATAAGTTTTTTCCCCTTCTCTGAATGAAATGGTTATCAGATTTTGGAAGTGTGTTTGAGAAATGCATTGATCTTTTGGACTGCAGTGATTCTAAAGTGTAAAAGATTCATATACACAAATACTTTGGGTCTTGTGTGATTTTTAAAATAATCTTATAATGTCTGTTTACAATGCGTTAATTCACCAAAACTGACATCTTTGAACTATGTAGTAATAGGAAATAATTTAAAAAGACCTCTACATTAACTTTGCTTTTATCTATAATACTATTTCCACAGAAATTTGCATTAGGGCCTCGAATGTATTGCATTACACTTACTTAAGTGTCATTCTGATATGAAAATATTTCTGGAAACATTTGATCATTATACACAAAGAATGTTTGCTGCGCATTTAATATATTTTTTATTCCAGAAATAGGGACCTGTTCTGTATCTTTTCACAGACTACTAGGCAAAACATTTCATAATATAGATACACCTAACGTTGGGAACATAAATTACTTCAAGTCTTTGAACAGGCTCAACTTAGCAAATCAAATTCTATCAACTAATGTATTGATGTGGTTATTCAGAACCTTCAAATAGAATAACTTTTATTCATTGGCTTCCACCTGTGTTGACCTACAACATCTAAAATTTCAAGCCACAGTCCAAAACTTCTAGAATAGATAGTGTCATCAAAGAAAACAACATCATGAAAAGGCATATTTTAAAGATAGGCTGTTGTTTTGCTCTTGAAGGTAGTCTATGGTACTGGAGTTTTAAAAGAATCCAGCAGTATAAACTTCTGGACTGATAAATGTACTTGCCTGCCAATTGCTGTTTCTGATTAAACAAAATATTGTTTATCTTGCACAGCTTTGCTGGCTGCCTGTTACTACACTTACTAATGTAGCATAGACAATTTTAAAGTACACGATATAGTAATATGTAGTTATTTAATTGTTCTGAGAAATAAATGTAAGAAGTGTCTTAACAGTTCTTAAATACTGTTTTAATACTTTAAAAAAATTGTAGACTGAAATAAAGACATAGAGTGAAGCAAGGTTGTTTTATACCAGAGTCAGTTCTCAGATTTTGTTTTTCTACAAATGAAGTGAAATTGGGCTCCAGCAGTTCTAAAAAGGTATTCATGGTGATTTTGAAATAACATCGGTAGGGTTACTGGCATGTGTAGACAAGGTTGTGAGATTGTTGGGAAAATGATAAAAAAGGCTAGTGAATTGCTTTAATTGCAGTCACCAATCAAGCTGAACATAGGAGAAATACTGCAACTGTTTAACTTCTTTGCTGGAGTATTTGGAGTGAAAATTGGCTTTATTACAAAGGGAAAAACCTTACGTGTTAGGGAATCTTTCAGTTAAATTGATTTAGACCTGCTGCTAAAATGTTAAGTATTCAGATTTTCTACTTTCTACATCATTATGGCGTTCAGTAGAAATATGTATAAAAATAGCTTAATTATTAGATCTTAGGTTAGAACTGGGCAACTTCTGTTCCATCCTGTTTGCATTTTCCAGTGCAGTTTCAACAAATTCATAATTATATTGGATCATTTAGAAAGTGAAGTGACAAGTAGACGAAGAGGCTCGAAGCTGCACATTAGAGATGGAACATAATATTACAGTGTGAAAATATTGCACTGAAATTTCAAAGACTGAATTTCATCAGCATTTAAAGATTAGTAATGGTCTTATCTATTAGTTCTGCATTCTTATATCAAAAAGGAATAGAAATAACTGGTGTTTTATAAAAGGGACATCTGATGTACTTGACTGTGTTGCACAATTAACTGACAATGTTAGTGTTTAAGTAACTATTTTCACTTTTAAGAGTAACACAGCCAGCCTTCTGAAACTGGTATAGTGTATAAATGGAGGTTATGCAAAATAGTAAGCCTGAATTACACATATAGGAGGTTAGTCTTATTTCAGCTTGTCATTAATATGTAAGAAATTAATGGATAAAAGTTACACTCATTCAACAGTATCATTTTATAAAATTAATACTTTTAGATATATTAATAATGGCTAATAAATTACAACAAGAAAAATTGGGCTAATATGCCAGTAGCTTTTTAGTTCTCTTTTCCCCTATTCTGTCTTGTTGCTACCATGATATAAGCCTCTGGGGGAAGATAATTGCCTTACATAGCTTTGTAGGAAGATCCTAAGTCTTATACATACAGAGTCTTATTCATACAGTCCCTGCTGTTAGAAAAAAAGATAAAGAATTATGGTCCTAAGGATATGTCTATCAAATTCTTGTGTCACTTCAGAAAAGGTATTTAACAGGTTCTGAACAGTTCTGGAGAACCGGTAGCAGAAATTTTGAGTAGTTCGGAAAACTGGCAAATACCACCTCTGACTGGAGATTTTACAGTATCCTTCCCCTGCCACGCCCACCAAGCCACACCCACAGAACCAGTAGTAAAAAAATTTGAATCCCACCACTGTGTCACTTGTAATGTAACTTGCTATTTTAACTTCTTTCTGGAAGGCGGTTCAGGCAACTATTTGTCCACCAAGTATTTTACAGAATTTTTCTTCTCCATTCATTTTCTTCTCCAGTCCTCTGATTATAGCTAACTACTTGGACATCCTAAACTAGATTCCTGTTCACAGACACTACATCCTTAGCTGATTTCCTGCTTTAACTGTATTGAAGCAGATCTGTTCATTGTGACATTTATAGCAGTGCAGTTTTGAACTCCTTTTGTTGTGTTTTTGCTTGGCTTGTTGTCAATATGCATTTGTTTTCTTAGAATGCATGATTTTTAAAAATTTCCTCACTCGGACAAGACTTTCACTTTTCACTTTTATGCTTTCCTTCTTGACATGCATCCATTTATACTGTTAAAAATTATAACATCCTAAAGTAAACAGAATGAAATCTTGGCTCTTGGTGCATATTCAATTTCAATTTCATTTGATTTTTGTAAGTTTTCTCTTTTGAAATCAAATTCCATTTAAGTAAATTGCCATTTTCATTGTTTAATGTTCCATTTATGTATATATTAAACTTGGAAGCATTGTGATCACTAGTTCCAACTGCTCATATCATGCTTTGCATCTGATCAATATTTAAAGTAATTTTTTATTACTATATACAGTAATTAGGTAAACAAGTGGCCTAGTGGTAAAGATGCTCACCTCCCATTCGGAAGGTTGAGAGTTCAATCGTAGGCAGCTGCAGATGTTTCTCTGTCAGGGTGCAAAGAGAAAATATCTTATGTGGACTCTGCATAGGTGTGAGGAAGGGCATTCAGCCAGTAAATGCTCAGCTCCATTCAGTTGCCCTGATGACATACTAAATAAAGGGATTAAAGAGTCATAAAAATAAATAGGTCGGTAGGTAGGCAGATAGTTAATAGATAGATAGATAGATAGATAGATAGATAGATAGATAGATAGATAGAGTGGTACATGGTTGATTGCTTCATATAGAAATGCAGCATCTAATAAGCTGGCTTGCATCCATTCATTATTAAAGCAGTTCCTTCTTTTAATTGCTCTTAAGTTTTTTTCCCTGTTTAATTCTTGTTTCAAGTTAGAAAACTGTTCCTTGATAATCAAAGTCAGCGGGGGAAGCCAGATTTGCTTAATGACTACAATTCACTTAACAGCTGCAGTGATCTATGACCAAAAAGATAATAAAATATGCCAAAACCCACTAACAACTGCTTTGCCTAGCAACAGAAATTTTGAGCTCAATTTTGGTCGTAATTTGAGGACTACCTGTATCATATTGCATATTTTTTGTTATAAATTATACCTTCTGTTCATGGATTTTGTTTCTTCATTTATACTTTCTAGCTCCTTTCTATTTTTTTGAAATTGGTCCTCTTATGCTTTCCTGGACTTTCTCTATACTCTTTTGAACATTATCCCCAGGACGAAAAGTAATTTGAACTGCAGTTCTAAGCTCTTATGAACTTCTTTCAAAATTTGTGAAAAACTACATTGTAACTTTTTTGATGTTTCAGACAAGCAGATTAGATTGGTATTGTACAAAAGAGGCAGTTTCTTTCAAAAACTTTCTCATAAAGAAAATTTAAATCGTTTTTTGAACAAGCATCGCAATATATGTATTTGATATATTGTAGTTCTGTCTTTATAACTAGGCAGGTAACATCATAAGAAAAAAAAATCTCATTTCAGTCAGATTGCTGAAATGATAAAAGCTTGTGGTAACCAGACAGAATGATTTTTATCTGGTACAATTTGAATTTAGTTAATTTTAGTTCTCAGAATAAATCTCTGGACTCATAATTCTTTCAGTTCATCTAAAAATTGTGGCTAAAAGCAAAGTAGACTAAACAAACCTATAATATTCTTACCACAGAAATATGAGAGACAGCTTTTATAGCTTGAATATAAATGGATGTCTTTTCAGAATAATGTTTTCCCTTTAAGGGCTTATTTTCTCTTTTCTTTATGCCCCAGTGCCATAAAAAATGCAAAAGGAGTTATTGGCAGAGATCTTGTCTCTGTACTCCTCCCCTTTTTTCTATGTAAGCTAGTGGGGAAGACTTCTCTAAAGGCACTATTGATAGTCCATGGCACATGTAATTTAAAGTGACCCAATTCCTAGAAAATAGCAAGATTGGGTGTTATTTCCATGGCACTACTGGATGGAATGTCAGAACCTCACGAGATTATAGCCAGTTATTTTTTGAAACTTGATTTTATTCTAGTTTGCTGTTTTATCAATATAAGCTGTGGAAAATGTAGTGAACAATGGTGCCACAGATGCCACAGCACTAGTCACTTATTTATCGTCTAAGGTTATAAATAACAACTGGTGGTCTAAATAATCTGTTTATCTTGAGAATATATTTATTTCTTAATAGAATTGAAATATAAGTGCACCTTCTAAGTATTGTCTCAAAAACACAATCATGCTTGTCTTTCTGGTATGTTGGTATTCTATAATAAGATTTGTTCTTTTCTTTGTAATTTTAATAAGGTATTTCTTATGTATCTTTTAAAAATAATTGTTCTTTGACTTTAATAACTTGTTCCTAAAGCAGATGATACAAGTGAGCTCTTTATATGATTTGTCACAAGATGCTCACACAAAAGTAAGATAATAACTAACATCATAAAAACTAGTCCCTTCTCCCCCCCAAAAAAAGTATGTGGCCACCTTACATCTTCATATGATGCAATAAAACTAGTTTATCCAACTGCTATTGATTAAATAATATTAACAATCAGCAGTTATAATTTTAAGGAATTATTGGCTCAGGAGTCTTCACCGTGAATGTAGAAGTAACTTGTAGCTGAATAAGTTCTATTATTAGAGAATATTTTATGCAGCAGAGAGCATTTTCTACTCTTAGAAGTGTTGAACACGAGTGGGCACTTTAGCAAATCCTGAGATCTTCAGAGTTTTCATAATTACTGCTATGTCTTACCCAGACATCATTTATTATGTATTTGTTCAGGGTCTTCCTTGAATGCTTTCAAAATGGCTGGCACAGATTTATTCTAGCAAATTTCTATAAAAAATAATTTTTATTAAATAGTTTCTTATGTAGCACTTTCATATGCAGACCCTCAAATTTTTAAGTTACTAACAAATAGAACAAGGGGAAACCATAAACACAGAGAAGGTACCTGGAATACTTGTCTCTTCTAACCCTACATATAGTTACATACATTTCTTTATCAGTCTTTTCTTAATAAGTCTTATTTGGAAATAGTCTAATTCTCCTTAGAGCTGCTCGGAGCATCCAGAGAGTGGGTGGTGCTTCTGTCTCTGCTATTGTAGGCTGAGCTAAATTCCTGAGGAATGCTTCTCCTTCCATCACGTGACTCCATCCCAGCGTTCCCCAGTTTTTTGCTCAGCCGCTTGCAGAGTAGGCAGTGTTTTCAAAGTGCTCTTGGCCGTTTTTCAGCAAGCCTTACTTGACTCCGATATTTATTCTCAGGTTGTATCTGTTTATTTCCTTCCCTTAGCCCTGCGCAGTGGTTTTGTGAATTGTGATTTCATTCCCCTGGGAAGCCCTCACGGGCCCAGGGGATTTCAGGGGGAAGGATAGCTTACGTTACAAGCTCCCCCCCCTTCCCCATAGCCTTTCTGCCGTTTTTGTTGCTTTCATAGATGCTCTGTTTCCCCCCCCACACCGCACGCCGCCTTTTCCCTTAGTGCGAAGCCTCTCTTGCCTCCTTCCTTCCTGGGTTCCTTCTGGGGACCTTGAATTGTTCGGGACTGTTTCCCTCGCCGCTGCTAAAGGGCCCTGTAAATCCATGTAGCAGACGGTCGCCATTGTGAGCGCTGCCTCGTGGCCGGGCACCATTTTGAATCTTATCTTCCCGATCTGCAGAGTGCAGTTTTAAAGCAGCAGGACCCGTAGGCCTGCTCGGATTTGATTCACACAGAAAAACCTTCTGTGGTGTTAGAGCTTGTTTCCTGCCTCCGTTTTGTTGGCTTCACCCGCAGCCGGCCGTAGCTGGTGCGGTCTACCTTCCACCACTCCCGCCCAGTATGTGTCTGGGAAGGCAGTTGGATCTAGGCCTAAGGGCTCCTTCGCCTTAAGGCCTCTGGCGTGTCTAGGTCATTTGGACCGCTGTTTTCAAATACAAAAAAAGAGAGAGAGAGAGAGAGAGAGAGAGAGAGAAGGCAAGAACAACAGACCAGAGGAAACTAAGAGAGAGAGAAATATTTATATATATTTATATACAAACAAAACTACTAAAAAATAAATAAATAAATAAAGGGGTGGTATAACAGGGAGCAGGAGCAAATTAACTTAGGGCATAAAAGATTATCTCAGGGCTCCTGGCCTTGTTGTAGGTCGACCCCTAGGCGCGCCAACAGCTTCCTATTGATATTTATCTTCCTCGATTATATATATAAAAATGGCAGAAGGCAATCTCTCCATAGGCCCTTCTTTGAAGGCCAAATCAAAAACTCATCATCTGTGCAGGCAGGCTAAGGATTCCAAAGCTCCCAGAGGGACGCCCTAAGGCGCCTCAAGGCCCTGGAAAAAGAAATTGATAAATGCACCAGGCAGGCAGGCACGGTGCCTCCCATTCTTCCTCCTTCTACTCTTCTCAATCCCCCCCCCTCCTCTAGTCCATTCTTTCCTATCCAGGCACAGCTCGCCCTCTCAAGGCCTCCAGGCTCCTGGACCACCAGCCAGACAAACACCAGAGGCTATCTTTATGCCCTCAGCTGCTGGCCTACACCAAGGGGAACCTCTCATTCAGGAGGTTCCGGAGCAATAGAGATCCTGGAGGAAGTTGGCTATCCGCCGTGGAATTGCGGAAGGTCTCCAATAGGCAGCCAGACCTGGTCTACAGCTGCTGGTCACCGAATCTGTAAGATCATTCCCTTTCAGATCTGAGCCGACCCAGGATCAGGTACCCTTCAAAGGGAGATTTCCCCCTCCACAAGGGGGGACGAGGAGGAGGCGGTAGGAGACTTAGATTGATACAAGGAGTAGGAGTAGGAGCAGTATTTACTTGGGGTCCTTTCACTATACCGGGGCAGAGAGACTGGTTGTCATCCATTGCCCTTCTGAGGCATACCTACACATCCCGATCCGGCCCTCTCATTCCAAATTCCTGCGCTTCTGCAAAAAAACCTCCACTTTCAATACGTGGTGCTCCCTTTCGGGTTGGCCTCTGCCCCCAGAACCCTTCCCAAGGTCTTGGCTGCTCTAGTTGCCCACCTCAGATCCCTCCCGGGGCTCTACACTGTTCTTGGATGACTCCCTCATCCTTTCTCCTTTCAGGGTACACACAGTGAGGGACACTCAAAGCACTCTGACCACTCTCCAGGAACAAGGGGCCCTCATCAATTGAAAGAAAAGCCAATTATCCCCCTCCACCAGGATAACCCACCGGGGGAGGGTAATAGACTCTGTGAAAGGAAGGGTGTTCTCTCTCCGGAGAGATTCCTTAGCATCCACAACCGGTCAGACATGCCAGACGCCTTGAAAGGTTTTCCTTTTAGAGATAACCCAGTTACTAGGTATAAGGATATCCTGTATTTCCATTATTCCCTGGGCCCATTTTTCCACTCCAGATCCCTCCAGTGGTTCCTGCTCCCATGCCAGAGAGCCGGATCAAGCAACTCAAAGCACTAGGTCAAGGTCCAAGCAAGGGTGCTCTCCTCCCCTCTCTAAAAAGGTGAAGCAGAGTGTCTATCAATAAGGGCTGCCCCCTCAAGGAGCCCCCTAGACTCACCGTTCCACAGACGCCAGTCTGTCCGAATGGGGCACCCTCCTACAGTCCCTTTCAGCACAGGGCGGAGGGTCAACAACAGAGAAGCTGTGCAACACAACTTGGCTGGAGTTTCGTGCCGTCCCTTGGCTCTCCGCTTTGCCTCCCCCAATTACGCGGCTGCCATGTCCTCTTCCTCACTGACAAAATCACAGCCAAATCTCACATCATCAAGCAGGGGGGTTCTCAGTCATCACGCCTAATGAGGGAGGTCGAGCGCCTCTGTCAGTGGGCGGAGTCTCTCCTCCTGTCCCTCAGGGTGGTCCTCATCTCGGGCATCTCCTACACCCAAGCAGATTGGTTGAGCAGGACCACCATAGACCAGTCGGAGGGGCATCTCCACCATCTCTATTCAGAAAGGCGACATGCATATCGGTCTTTCAGTAGTAGACCCGTTTGCCCCCCTCTTCAATACCCAACTTCCAAGGTTAGTTTCAAGATTCCCATCCCCAGGGGCGGAGAACCACTACGCCCTTTGGTGTCCGTGGCCCCGGGTCTCCTCTATGCCTTCTCTCCTCGGGCACTGGTGCCCATAGTCCTTCAAAAGGTACTTCACGAGAAGGCAGATCTGTTCCTTGTAGCTCCTTATTGGCCCATTCGCCCTTGGTTCACGGACTTCGCAGTTTAACCATAGTCCCTCCCTGGAGGATCCCAGCAGACAGAATCTCTCTGTCTCCAGGTCCCCTTTTCCACCTGATCGCCCAATGGCTTCAACTAGCTGTGTGGAGGTTGAGCGGGAACGCTTGAAGAGGGAAATCCTCTCAAGCAAGGTCTTTTATACCTTCTTAGCAGCCAGGCGATCTTCAACCAGTATGGGAGCCAGTTTGGTTTACTGGTTAAACCCCTGAGCTAGAAAGCAAGAGGCTGTGAGTTCAAGTCCCGCCTCGACCATGAAAGCCATCTGGGTGAATTTGAGAAAGGGTGTGTCAAACTTCTGGTTGACCCAACGGCCCCTTCCACTGCTCTAGTGCTTGACTTTCTCCAGGAGGATTTCAGCAAGGGGCTATTCCCCAATACACCAAGACGTCAGGTTGAAGCCTTATCCACAGGCATCCACTGTAAAGAGGCTAGTTCCCTCTCTCACCAACCCCGTATTCGTGCCTTCCTGAAAGGGTCCACAAATCTATGTCCTCCATCCCTCCACCGGTACCCAACCTGGGTCCTCAATAGGGTTCTTACTTCCCTCTCAAAACCACCCTTTGAACCCCTAAGAGAGGTCTCTCTTCAGTTCCTATACTTCAAAGTAATTTTCCTTCGGTAGGATCACTTCAGCGATCACTTCAGCGCGTAGGATATCAGAAAGCGTTGCGCTGTCAGTTAGAAAAGACATTTGCGTTTTCCATCCCAACCGGGTGGTCCTACGGCTTGTCCCTTCCTCTTGCCCAAGATTAAGTTGCTTTCCCACAGGACCCTGGACCTTACCCCCCCATTTTTGCTCCGGCCCAACTCACGAAGGGGAGAGACTATGGCACTTCCCGGACGTCTGATGTGCCTTATGGATTTACATTAAACGCACTGAGTCCTTCCGTAAGTCTGAGGCCCTGTGTGTCTCCTTCCAGCCAAAGTCACAAGGGCTAAAGGCAACCCCAACCATCATAGACCGTTGGATTACGGAGGCCTTCGCCAGGGCGTACCAGGATCAGGCCCCCCAGGTACCCAAGGTTATCAAGGCTCACCCCACTAGGAGTGCAGCAATTTCAGCTGCCTGGGTTTCCCAGGGCCCAATACTCGACATCTGCCGGACAGCTGCATGGGTCTCCATGTCACCCTTCATCAGACATTACAAGGTCGACAGGTAAGCCTCAGCTGAGGCTTCTTGTGGTAGAAGGGTTCTTCAGAGGGTTCTCAGGGAACCGAGGGGACCACAGACCAGACGGCGCCCCTCCCGTAGGACAGGCCCAGCTTTGGTATGTCCCACTCTCTGGATGCTCCGAGCAGCTCTAAGGAGAATGGGCGTTGGTCCTTACCTGACACACCATTTCTCTTCGAGCTGTGAGGAGCATCCAGCCCCTCCCTTTTCCTTTGCCGTCTGGTAGTGTCTTGTTTTTCGACCAAGGAACCTAAGCATAGTAAGATGAGAGCACGATTTAATGTTTTCTCTTGCCTTCGCATAAAACTGGGGAACGCTGGGATGGAGTCACGTGATGGAAGGAGAAGCGTTCCTCAGGAATTTAGCTCAGCCTACAATAGCAGAGACGGAAGCACCACCCACTCTCTGGATGCTCCTCGCAGCTCGAAGAGAAATGGCGTGTCAGGTAAGGACCAACGCCCATTTTAGTACTTCTTTATTTTCTCTAAAAACATTAGGGATATTTCAGAGGCTATAATATTGACTCTTCCCGTTTTAAGCTATTTCGTTGTAAATAATATGTATGGTATGCTCTTCTCCCTTTATAAATAAAGTTGTTTGTTTATTTGCCACTTTGATTCTGGATGAAATACATCATTGAAAATCTGTCTGGAAACTCATTTGCAATTTTATTTCCTTCTAACTTCCCAGGAGCAAAATATGCTATAATTGTATGTTTATTTGTATAATTAAGACCAGATAAATATGAAACACATCCCACCAGGAAATGTACTTCTCATAATAAAGTAAAATAAATAACTGCACTAAGCTTGTACATAGTTTGCCTGGAAGAAGAGTTTTATGGTGTACAGGTGATATAATTTTTTTTGATAAAGCAAAAAGACAATGTGATATGTTGCAAAAAGTACTTCACATAGCCTCATAGTAACTCCCAATCTTTGCAATGACCAGTAGCTGTACAAAAGCTAGAATAGGTTTTATGTTGGTACAATACATGTGCAGAATGTTTTCCCAACTTATACAAGTCTTATATGGTAGGATGGAAGAACAAAATAGTGCTATCTGATCACTTCAATGTAGAAGCAAAAAAGCCTCATTGTTTTCCAAAGGAGCTTTACAACTTTGCTTGGCCAAGTTCACGATTTATAGGCCTTAAATCAGCATATCTGAGGAATAAAGACAATGTTGGTAAATAAACAAAGGTATTTTAGGTAGAAGATGGTAGAGGACAGGAAGGCCTGGAGGAATATTGTCCATGAGGTGGTGATGGGTTGAACATGATATCGCAAATAACAACAAAATTTTAGAGCATTTACTGTGAAACTTCTTTGCTTAATTCCTGGGTTTTTACTAGGCTTGGTGAAGATAACAGTAATGTGTTGCTTTGTAACTCACTTGTTTCCCACAATTTTTCTATTTCTTCTGTTCTTCCTCCAAAAATGGAATAGCAGAGGGTGTTCTGATTGTTAGAGATATGAACTGTCTGCATATTTTATTTTTAGAAAGACAAATAATTACTGTTGGATCACAAAAATATGAATTAAATGCCTCATGTTACCAGCTTTGTGAAGTTGGTATCAGACGCTTAGCGAAGACAACACCAGACGCAATCTGATTCTCAGATGTTCCATAAACAAATGTAGCAGCTTTTCAGCTGAAAAGGCCTCTTTCTAGTTTTTGCTTGTCTTATTCCAGAAAGCAGGATAAACCTGAAAAGAACCGTTAGTGACTCTGAATGCCTCTGCAGATTCATTCGGGAAGAGGCAGACTTTTAACTTTATGGAAAAAGATTGTATATACCTGGTCTGGCAACTGGGCACAGTTGGAGAACTGATTGACATGAGTATTTTGAGTACCATTTTTGTTATTTAACATGTTTGGAAGTGATTGCAATCTGAACTTTTAGATCTGATTTTGGTAATTCTTTTCAGGCTCCTGTGATCTGGTTTCTTTCAGAAAGAAAAACTCTGAAACCATTTCTATAGAGGGATCAATTGCTCTATTATGATGACGTTTGAGAGGAGTCCTTTTTTGGCTGTTTGCTGTTCATTGGAAGGAAGCTTTCACTTTGGGATAGAAATGTTTAAATTGCAAATGACAGGAATAAAAAAGCGCAAAATGTTATTCTTTTTATAGCCCCCTTCTGTTTTTCCTGTGTAAATATTTTAATAGGCTACAGTTGATCTGACATTTTAAGTTGCATGAAACAGTCTTGTTTGCTGAGATGGCACATTCCTTCACATGGAAATAACAGCGTTGTTGTGTGTTAGTTTTTCAGTTCTTTCCAAGACCGTCTAGTCATGTTGGGACAATGGATATTGCAGAAAACGTTTTGTCTGTGGGCTCCTAAGATCGAGTATGTGATGCCTCTCTTACTTAATAAATGATGTAGGCTTTCATGTGGTTTGTTCCTTATGTGATAATGTGGCCCTGCCCTGTCCCCCCCCCACTGGTCTTTCCTCACCCTCCCTCTCCCTCCTCCTCTCCCCTGTCTTTTTCTCTCTCTTTCTCCCTCCCCTTCTCTCATTTTCTTCCAGATACACAGCCCATTTGATTCTCCTGAACTTGATGGAGCACATTTGTTTAGTTAGTTGATTATTATTTGCATACAAGCCATTGCTCAATATTGTTACAGTGTTAAACATTTGTATAAAAAGCATTTCTGGGGTGGAAGTTCTCAAAGAAAATGTGTTATTAAATTTAGAAGCTTAAAAAAAAATCTGAAATGCAGCTGTGAGCTTCCATGTACGAATCTTCAACAGGAAAGACACAGATATTTACATCTGATATTCATTTTTGAAATGACAAGACTGAGATTTTTCATCCAATGTTTTGGATTCTAGATAACAAGTTTCACAAGAAAATATTTTGTGTCTTATCAGTGATACCAATGACACACTATTAAGTTATTTGCATTAGAATTAAAGTATTTCCTTATTAGCAGCCATAGCTCAAACAAAATTTATGGAATACTTGAACTAAATTATAGTTTAAAGATGAAAAACTAGGCGTTTTTTTACTGAGGGAAAGCAGGTGTTATGTTCTAGCTGCAGATTTCATGGCCACTAGGAAAAGTGCAGGAAAGCAATTGTGCTACTTAAATGTTGAAGCCATGTACAGATCTACTTGGGATGCAAGCAGTCCAGCTTGACTGTTTGTTCATATATTTTATAATGGTAGTATATTCATGTCCTGTCTTTCCTTTAAATAGAGTGTTTTATCCTGGAAATGGGAGTTGTGCTTCCCTTATTTGGCTGGTGTCCATGAAATTTGATCTGCTGCAAGATTATCCAACGATATTTTGCTAAAAGTCTTAACTCACCTAACGTTCATCAAGCCTTGCGAGGATATCTAGGCAGACTAGGCTTCTTAGAAATAGACTTTCATTCCTAAGATACTATTCTTTATCTTTCTGTTTTTATTGCTTTGAAATATAGCATAGAAATGTTCTAAATATTAATATAAGATGGTGATATTAGAGTTAGTTTTTGAGAAAACCAAGCTTGTGGAACTGATTCTGGCTAAGGTCAGAAAATTATATTTAACTACAAGATAAGGACAGTTTTAATTATTTACTGTTATTTGTTGTCCTTTGGATTTTTACTGGGCAGGTTAGGTCTTGTACTGGATCATTGCTCAACTGATGCGAAAGCTTGCAGAATTTGTCTGATCTGCATTTTTCTTCTTAAGGAGAAAAACTATACTTAATGATTGGTTCTCAGCCTGATAAAAAGCCATTACTTAAATAGCTCACTACTGGGGACCACCTGGTGTCTGAGGAAAAAAAATCTAGAGTGCAAAAAAAAAAAAAATCAGGAAATCACTTCCTGATGTTTGCTGACATATTTTGGTTCTATTACTTTCATCTTAATAAAACTTATTAACGAGAAAGCTGAGATCTATGCTTGGGGGAAAATTACTTTTACTTGAGGCAGATCAGATAGTCTGATACCATGACCCACAAGCTCCACAGTTAAATCAAGCCAAGTCAGAGATGGTATTCAGCATGTTCTGACCAGTTCCAGAGAACCGGTAGCAGAAATTTTGAGTAGTTTGGAGAACCAGCAAATACCATCCCTGACTGGAGATTTTACAGTATCCTTCCCCTGCCATGCCCACCAAGCCATACCCACAGAACCGGTAGTAAAAAAATTTGAATCCCACCATTGAGCGCCAAGCCAATAGTTTTCTCCCATTCTCAATTATGTAAAAGGAGATGGAGGAATTTGGTTATAACAACAAAAGGAATGAGAGTAAATAGGTCACTGACTGTTCAATTAAAATTCCAAGTCAAACTAAAACTGAAGAAAGTCAACCACATTTCATAATATGATTTTGAGCATAAAATTACAATTTTCAGGGAGAACATCAGGAATTGCTTTGAAGTCCTAAACATTCACTGAGAGCAAACAGAGGAATTGTGGAATAAAATCAAATAAGATTATGATGTATATTAAGAGAAACTACCTAGGACCTGAAAAACAGGGAAAATCAAACTATGTTTGATAAAATGGTAGAAATTGACAAACAGAGAAGTCCAAGCCAAGAAAACTAATAATCTAAGGAAGTAATTTAAATAATTTCAGAGAACTGTTGGAAGAAACGAGAAGCAGTCTTACAGTGACTTCTGTAAAGACATTGAAAATGGAAAGAGAAATAGAAAAACAAGGAAATATTTTGGAGGTTCCCGTATTCAATTGCTATGCTGTAGGATAGTGATAGTAAAGTTCAAAGAAGACTAAAGGTAAAATTAGTCTGAATTGTGCAGTAGAGATGCCAACATTGAAGATATATTCTATACTTATAAGAACCATTATTATTGGAGCATAATGTTAAATCAATGTTATCAAATTGGAAGGCGGCAGTATTGATGAAATATACACAGATGGCAAACAACTGAAGAATTTTAAAAATATTTTAACGAAACTATGCCAGTAAATCAGAGGAATCACATATGGGCTGAAAGACTGAAAGTACATGTCAATACCAAAGCAAACAGTTTTAACAATACTGATAAAAGAAAATATTTGGTAGCTTGGGGATGAGCTGTAGGGTCCTTGGTGCTTTCTGAGTTTGGGTGTTTTCTTTCAGACATTTCATTACCAAACTTTCTTTCTTTCTTTCTTTCTTTCTTTCTTTCTTTCTTTCTTTCTTTCTTTCTTTCTTTCTTTCTTTCTTTCTTATTATTGATTTGTCAATTGCTTACAAGATACAGGTATAAGAATAAACATAGTTTTGAATACATGAGATAGATACTCATAAGAAAAATAAAAGAAATAATAGGACAGGGACAGTAGGCACAATTGGTGCACTTATGCACGTCCCCTGGGTAACATCATCAGTCCAGTGTATCTGCAAGAAAGCAATCATGCTTAGAGAGCATTAAGAAACTCACAGTTTTAACAGTGTGTGCAAATTATCATACAATATCCTTAATTTTACATGCTATCAAAGTAATGCTTAGTGTCAAACAACACAGATTAGAGTTCTATACAGAAAGGAATATGCCAGAAAAGGCTGAGGAACATGAGACATTATTGCTGATGCACACTGGATAATTGAAAAATAGCATTGCTGATGCACACTGGATAATTGAAAAATAACATTATTGCTGATGCACACTGGATAATTGAAAAATAAGTCAATTTGTGCTTCCTTGATCAAAGAAAAGTCTTTGATTGGTGTACTATATCAAACTCTATTTGCTTAAAAAAATCAGAATCCCAGAACATCTCATTTTCCTCATGCAAAATATATTCACAGAAAACCACAGTTCATATAGATAAGGCAAAACAGGCTGGTTGTATATTCTCACTTAAAAACTGGAGGAAGAAATCAGTAATCTCTTACTTACATACATTATGCTGATGACACTGTTCTGATGGTTTAAATTGTAAATGATCTGGAAGCTTTAGTATGAAATTCAAGAAGCATAGTACATTCAGCAATCTGCCTTAGAACATACAATGAAGATACTGAAGGGCTGCATAGTTTGTTTTTTAGGATTGATTATCAACAATAAATAAATAAATAATAATTTATGCAACAGTTTTAGTGCTTGGTAAGTAGCAATGTAGACCTCTGAAAAGGCGCGGTGTTGTAATTATGCCCTAAAGATCTGAATTGTGTAGATTTTTGTATACCATTTGAAAATTAAAATAGAATAGAAAGATTGAACTCTGGTATTGAAAGAGAAAATATGGATAATCAAGAAAAGAACCAATGGAACATAGAAGATATTAGTTCAGTTATGACTCAAGGCAGGGGTTGCCAACCTTTTGGACCTTAGGGACCATCAAACTCATAATTTTAAATCCTGGGGACCACTAATATAAGTTTTGACTGACGGTGGCTTGCTGACATTTTCCCAGGGTTTGCAGAAAGCAGCAGAGACCCTGGAAAAACCCCCCAAAAAGTTGCAGGAAAATTCCCCACCCTGTTTTCCTACTGATCGATCATACTGTATTTGGGATCGTAGGATACCGTCTTCAGTTCCATTCTCAGGGAGAGAGAGACAGAGACAGAGACACTTTTGGCTTCATGCAAGGAAAGCAGCAGAAGTCTTTCTTTCTCTCCCCCACACTCCACCAGAAATGAGTCTTTGTGAGACTTGTCACACCAGTGCAGCCTCTTGGAGCAAGATGACTTGCAGGGTTCCAAAGATTCATTTCTGGTGGAATTTGGGGGAGAGAAAGAACAGTGCTTATTTGGTTATATTGTTGAAAATGTATGCAACCAAAGCATGTCTTATTAGGAAAGAAATTTGCTGTACAAAATGTAAGAATATAATTCTACATAGAAAATGTTCTATTTACAACATAGAAAATTATGTTTTAGAGTTTCAGGTTCACCAGAGGCACAATGGCATTGCCTAACCACTGCATGAATCCATTTCATCCACCTTCCATAACTGGGAATGGGAAAACATTAAATGGGAAAACATTATAGCAATGTTATATGGCATAGCAAAGAGGACATTGATAATGAACATAATGTAACACATAATAGCATACAAGTTTAGAGAGGTTCCCACCATGCAATTGAGAAGAGGATACAAATTAAATTATTTTGAAGTTGGATATCTTCTAATCCTGTAAATTTTCTGTCATACTAAGTATTGTAACCAATATTTAGAAGGAAATCGGGGGATATGCCACTGTGAAACAGTTCAATAATTATTGCCACTGGTATATACAATCTATATTTAAAGGTGTCACATACTAGAAGGGGGAGAAGCCCTCTGGGAGATGTTTGGATTCTAAGCCAAGGACATCTGGACCCTACTTAGTATCATTCTTTTGCTTCTCCATATATTTTGTGTGCTGTCTCACATGCTGCTATCTTTCTAGTATTTTCACTTGCCATTTTCACAGCTGAGTTTCAAATACAGGGTATCCAACTAGAGTGCTCCACTCCCCTAGTCTTCTCAGCATCTCTCTTTCCATCCTTTTTTGTAGTACCACCTTTGATAACTGCCTTTTTTATACTCTAGCCTCCACAGAACACTGCTGCCTGTGATGGCTGTTACAGACATTATATAGTTAAGGAATGTTTTGTGCATCCCTCCACACTGAATTTGTGGTCTAAGAGTCTCAACAGGAATCACATTTCGATCTATCTCCCCTTTTAGATCATCCATCAGGGAAATAAAGACTGTTTCCATGCCTAATCAAGGTCTTAAATCTAGAATAAGAAGTACAATCTAAATGTTGCTGGAGATGCAGTACTGCTACTTTTTCAGCCAATTTAGCTAAATATGGAATAGGCTGTTGTTAAAGCCAACCTGTCCAAAATGTATCTTTAAAAAAGAGCCTGTAAAAATTGGCTTAATTATTTCAGTCATTATTGGGAGGATAGAGTTCTTAGAGGACCTTATAAATCGAGATATGGAATGATATAGGTAAGCTATCTGAATAGATCTGAAGAAATCTATTTGTTACATAAGGAGAAAACAGTGCTGCACATCATGGATGCAATATTGTTCAAATTAGCTTCAAGCCTTGCATGGGTTTTAATGATCTGATGCCTGAGGATTTGCTCAAAATTGCTCACAATGAAGCTAAGGCATAAATCCCTGCCTGACAAGACCTTAGGTAATTTTTTGGAACTGGTACTGCTTTTCTCTTTTGCTGTTACTTCGATCTTACTATAAGACAGTCATTGATGTGTTGTTACTGCTACTTGTGCAAACAGCCAATTACATTCCCGTGCTATTCCCGTGTTTTTTATCTTTTGTATTCAGATTCTTAAACTCCCCCATAAAACCATGAAATCATTGTGTTGAATAGACCTTTCATTTGGGACAGTTCAATTCCCATTATCAGTTAAAGATAATTTTGCTGATCCACACAATTGCTGATTGTGTGAATAAATCTCATCTTGCACAAAGCCTTTTTCCATTATTCTATCCTGGAGTAAACTCCCGGGCTATCCAGATTAAATTTAGGGAAATTGAAAAGAAATAGATGGAATTTCATCTACCACTAATATCTGCTTGTATTGTGAAATGAGACCATGGGTATACCGCCTTTCAGAGTGTTTTCATGTTTCTTATTTGTTGGATTATGAGTTTCATTAGTTTATAGTTTAATAATTGAATTTGTTAAAAAAATGAGTTAGATAACTAACAAAAATAGATTTTATACAATTATACTTTCTACCAAGCTCCTCCCAAACTCTGTGTTTGTTCTGTGATGAGATTATGAGGTAATATCTGCATGTATTGTTAAAAATTCAGAACAATGTAATTCACTCATAGCTATTTAGAAAGAGAACTATAACAGTGAAATATATGTGTGTGATGAGGATAAGTGTTCACTATAAGATTACATGACCAGTTTATATGTTATGCATACATAATCTTTCTCTTTCTATAATGTCTAATGTGCTCACTTTATATGGATTTAAAACATTAGTCTTTGACTGCCAGTTAATAGTTGTAAAATTATTTTTAAAAATATATTGAGGATTGTGCCATACAAAGTTATTGAGTTCTTGATATTTAGGACAAGATGAATCTTTTGACTTTTGATTAACAAATGTATTTTTTAGAAGTGATTTCAGGAAAAAAAAGTTATCTTCCTTATCATTAGAGAGGGCTGTAAAGCACTATGAAGCAGCATATAAGTCTAAGTGCTATTGATATTGCTATTTGAAGCTATTTTATTTAACAGATTTAACAGATAATCAGAGTTGGAAGGGACCTTGTAGGTCATCTAGTCCAGCCCCCCGCCCAAGCGGGAGACCCTACACCATTTCTGACAAATGGCAGTCCAATCTCTTCTTGAAAGTCTCAAGTGATGGCGCTCTCACAACTTCCAAGGGCAAGCTGTTCCATTGGTTGACTGTTCTCACTGTCAGAAAGTTTCTCCTTATTTCTAGGTTAAATCTCTCCTTGTTCAGTTTCCATCCATTATTCCTTGTCTGGCCTACAGGCGCTTTAGAAAATAGCTTGACCCCTTCCTCCCTGTGGCAGCCCCTCAAATATTGGAAGACCGCTATCATGTCTCTTCTGGTCCTTCTCTTTACTAGACTAGCCAAGCCCAGTTCCTGCAACCATTCATTGTATGTTTTAGCTTCCAGTCCCCTAATCATCCTGGGGATCTGGTAGAGTTGCGGTCGCAGGGAGAGCGGGGACTCAGTCAGCTGTTCCTGCAGGTTAACAGCAAGTGCAGCCTGGGAGAGAGCCGTGGAGGCTCCCACGCCGCTTTTACAAGGCATGCGGCTTGCCGTGGAGCTTCCCACGCCATTTGACATGTGGCTCACCTACAAGCCTCCAAGCCGGGAGACCAACCATGCAGGTATGCTTGGGAAGATGATCTCCTGCATCAATGTCATGCCATGGGGCATGCCTACACACCTGCAATGGTTCCTCCTTCCCTTTCAAGGGGCAGGGACCAGCCATTCTGCCAGCAGCATCAATAGATGCAGTACAACTATTAATATTTGCATATCTGCTCAATATTTGTGTATGCTTGTAAAGAAAATACAATTTGCATATAATTACAATATTTTATAACTTCACTTGCAGTTAAATTTCAGTTACCAACAGGAATTGAATTTTGAAAATCGGCACCTTAAAGGCTTGATTATACTTGGCACTATAAAAATAAATAAGAAATATTACTCACATTTTAAAATAAAAATTAGAAGAAAGCAAGATTTAAGATTCTATAATTACAAATAATGTTGAAAGCTAAAATCATGTTTTGTTTTCAAAATGAAATATAGCCAGTGGGAAAGACTGTATAGAAGATAATTAGTTTTGAAATCTACCTAATAGCTGTATTGTATTAATACTCATAGCAAGGTATAAATAATTCAAAACACAATCTAAATAAAGTGTTTTAAGGTTTGCCTTCTTAAAATGTTTTTAAATCTTTTGGGAAAAACAGTTTTAGTTTAGTAATAAGGGAAAAGCCTAATCAGTTTACCTTCAGAAAAAAACAAATTCTGGGGAGGGATGTACAAAATATAATTCACAAATGAACTTGTCTTTTTTTAAAATCAAGAATGCAAGATGACAGTTTTCCTGTCTTTTACAGTGGACTTTCTTTTTGGAAGCATTTAAATAAAAATTGGTCAGCTAACTATCAGGAATTATTATGTTATCACAATACTACATTGAGCAAGGAATTGGAGAAGTTGGCCTCTAAGCTCCTTCAATCATGATTACAGTTAATCTGATTATTATTATTTTTGTAAAGTTGCATTTTTGTCTGAATCAGCAAGGAGGTCTTTGGGTTTTTATGTCATTCATTTTCAAAATGGTTTCAGAATTAAAACTTAAATTTCAGTGCAGTTTTCATCCTTGTTTTGTAGATCTAAGTTTTATCAGTCTCGATCAAACTGAACTAAAACTGGATAAAACCATTATTTGGTTAACCAAATGCATGATGTCTAGAATTATTGTTTTATTTCTGTCAAAATGAACCCCATGGGGCATTTTTTGTTACAGTATCTTTCTTGAAAATCTTAAGTGTCAAAATCACTTTCTATCATAACCTGATTATACTGGAGATGAAAAATGCTTGGTGCTTTTGATTTTATGGACACATCTTGCTTCCAGAATACTTCCATGCTCCACATAACTATTATGTGGAGCTTTTTTGTCTGTGAAAACAAATTTGTGATGTGTTTAAAATGAAAAGGTGAATTAAGGTTGCCAGAAAATTCTTAGCAGATATCTCAATTGCATCTAAAGTAGCTTTGGTAAAGTTCAAATAAACATATTTTTATTGGATACATGCATACATGCAAACATGCAGATTTTTATATTTTTTAGTGCAAAGCTGAGGTATGAATGTAACTTCCACTAGATATTAATAGTTGGTCTTAGAATCCCTGAAAGTAAGCATAATCACAAACTGAAAATGTGTGATAATACCAAAATTTGACAAATTTCTTGGTCATTATCTGAGATTAAGGCCAGAATCTGAGGCCAGGAAAGATTCTAATCCCCGGCATAAAGATTTATATCAGTGCAATTAAGTAGATATTTCATTAATCCAAATTTGGGATTGTTTTTCTCCTTGAATTCCCCAGGTTTCATTTGTCTTTGTGAGCATAAATTTGATGAGAGTAGAACAATCAGACTAGTTTCTTAAACCTAATCAAAGAAATTTACCAGACAGAGGCAAAATAAATCTGTCGTTTTCAAACTTTAAAGAAACTCATGATGTGTTCGCATACCAGTATTCAATGCCATAGATGCCCGCTGGTGTTTGGAATTCTGTTTCACTTAAAATATTTGATTTGCTCTTCATATTTTCTGTGAGCATGCTATTTTCAAAGATAAGTTAATATTTCTGCAAAAATGGAAAAACATATCAATTTCCATGATGGAAGAGTGAATGGAGTTGGCATTCATGACTAAGTTGTTTTAAATAAAGATAACCTTTCCAATTTTGCTTCTACTTCTGGACCTTATGCTTAAATCAGGAAAAAATGAAAATTTGGTCTTAGGTTTTGATAACTAGATTGGGCATTGGTTCTTACCTGATATGCCTCTTCTCATGGAACTGCATAGAGCATCCAGAGAGTGGGAGGTGCTTCAGTCTTCACTTCTCACAGGCTGAGCTGAAATTGAGGAACGTCCTCCTCCTCCACGTGACTCCTCCATGCGTTCCTCCCAGTTTTATCAAAGACGAGAGGACAAAAAAACCCCTCTACTCTTAAGTATTAAACAACATGAGCTACAACATTAGAAATCATTGGCCGAAACAGGTTTTCCCCCTTTACAGATGGACCAACAGGGTGGGGCTGGATGCTCTACGCAGTTCCACGAGAAGAGGCGTATCAGGTAAGAACCAACGCCCATTCTCCGTAGAACTGCTGCGAGCATCCAGAGAGTGGGACATACCAAAGCCAGTGTGTCCTACGGGTGGGAGTCCGTCTGGATTGGAACTTCCCCATGATCTCTAACCACTTGCTGCAAAACTCGCCTGCCAAAAGATGCTTCAGCTGAGGCGTAAACATCAATCTTATAATGTCTTATAAAGGGAGATGGGGAAGTCCAGGTGGCCGCCCGGCAAATATCAAGAATAGACGCCTGAGTAGCCCAGGCTGCCGAGGTAGCTGCACTTCTGGTGGAGTGAGCGGTAACCCCACTGGGAACTGGAATATCTTGAACTAAATAGGCTTTGGATATGGTAGCCCTAATCCATCTGCCTACCGTGGACGGAGAAACCTTACAGCCTAGTGTCTTTGGCTGAAAGGACAAAAAGAGAGACTCTGTCTTCCTGATGGACTGCGTGCGAGAAATGTAAATACGCAAAGCCCTTTGAACATCAAGGGTGTGCCACTGCCTCTCTTGCTCGCGCAGAGGCTTCGGACAAAAATTAGGCAGGACCAACTCCTGCGCCCTGTGGAACGGTGAATTAATCTTCGGCATAAATGCTGGGTCTGGTCTCAGAACTACCCGATCTGAATGAAAAATGCACAGATCTTTTCTCACGGATAGAGCTGCAATTTCAGATATCCTTCTAGCCGAAGTAATAGCCACCAGAAAAACTGCTTTAAATGTAAGAAATTGAAGTGACGCCTCCCTGAGAGGCTCAAAAGGAGATCTAGTCAAGGCCAGGAGAACTTTATTAAGGTCCCATGTCGGCTACCTATGCACTACTGACGGGCGCAAATTAGAAGCCCCTTTAAGAAAAGCTTTGATTCGAGGATGGTGGGAAAGGGGACCGAAAGGACCGCCAGCAACCACCGTTGAGAGCGCCGCTACCTGCCTCCTTAAGGTGTTAGGTGATAAACCTCCATCTAGGCCATCTTGTAAAAAGGCCAGGATCTGTGCAACTGAAGGAGAGCGTGGGTCGATGAATGATTTGCGGCACCAGTTACAGAAACTTTTCCAGGTTGCATCATAAATGCGAGTAGTAGAAGGTCTTCTAGCCGCCAAAATGGTGTTAATGACCTGTGCTGATAAGCCTTCCTCAATCATCCTTTCCCGCTCAACCTCCAAACGGCCAACTGTAGCCACTGTGGCTCTGGATGGAGCAGCGGGCCTTGCGACAGTGAAATCTGATCCAACGGAATCCTCCATGGCGGAGATACTGACAGATTGCGGAGGTCCGCAAACCATGGCCTCCTGGGCCAATAAGGTGCCACCATGAGGATCTCTGCTTTCTCGGCTATCAATTTTTGAATCACCCTGGGGATTAATGGAAGTGGAGGGAAGGCGTACATGGGCAACGCGGAGGGAAGGCCACGGGCAACGCAAGGCATCGTGATTCTCTGCTCCACTGGAGAGATAACGGGAGAAGAACCTCGGTGTTTGCGCGTTGAGCGGAGACGCAAAAAGGTCTACTAGGGGCTGACCGAACCTGTCTGCTGCTTCTCTGAACAGATGTGGGTGCAGGCGCCACTCTGCCTGATCCAGTGTTGCCCTGCTGAGCCAGTCTGCTTGGACGTTGGAGGCCCCGAAATGTGCTCCGCTCTGATGGATAAGAGGTGCGCTTCTGCCCATCGACACAATCGCTCGGCCTCTCTCATGAGAAGGAGGGAATGGGTGCCCCCTTGCCAAGTGATGTGGGCCTTGGTTGTAGTATTGTCCGTTAGGACCAGGACATGGCGCCCCCTTACCCGATGAAGAAATGTTCGCAGAGCCAGGTACACTGCACAAAGCTCCAACCAGTTGATGCTCCGACTTCGCTCGAACGGGTCCAAACTCCCTGTGCTGAGAGAGATTGTAGATGGGCCCCCCATCCGGAAAGACTTGCGTCTGTCGTGAGAACCACCCTTTGAGGTTCCTGGAATAGCTGACCTCTGTTGATAGATGGTCGTGTCCACCACAGGAGGGAGGCGAGAACTTTCGGCGGGACCTTCACTATAAACCTTGATGTGCTCCTTCTTGAATGCTGGTATGGCAGGAGGAACCATTGCAAAGATCTGGAATGCAAGCGAGCCCATGGAATAATGGAAATACAGGAAACTAGCTTCCCTAGCAGTTTGGATAAATTGAGCAACGATGCTTTCCCGGTCCGCCGGATATCTCTGATAGTGGTGCGGATACTAATAAGTCTCTCCTGAGAGAGAAAGACCCTTCCTTCAACAGAGTCAATCACAGCCCCTAGATGAGATATACTAGTGGAGGGAGTAACCTGACTCTTTTCCCAGTTCACTAAGAACCCGTGGGACTGAAGTACCGAGAGGGTAGCGCTAGTATCGCTCTCGGCTTGATGTCGGGAAGGGGATACAACCAGGATATCGTCAAGGTAACAGTGGATCCGGATGGGAATTTGTCTAAGGTGAGCTGCAATAGCTGCCAACACCTTAGTGAAAGATCTCGGGGCTGAGGCTAGACCAAAGGGGAGGGCTACATACTGGAAATGCTGATTATTATAACAAAATCTGAGATATTTAGAATACGAGGAATGAATGGGAATATGGAGATAAGCCTCGGAAAGGTCAATTGACGTAAGCCAGTCTCCTTCTCTGATGCCCTGTAAAATCGACTGCAGAGTCTGCATTTTGAATTTATGGCGTACAATAAAACGATTTAACCTCTTAAGATCTAAAATGGGTCTCCATCCCCCGGAATGTTTAGGCACCAAGAATAAAAGTGAATAGAAACCCCTTCCCTGTTGGGAGAGGGGTACAGGTTGAATAGCCCTAATATCAGAGAGATGTTTGATGGCAGAAGTCATAAGAGCCCGCTTAGTAGGATTCCTAGAAATGGGTGAAACCCTGAAATGTTTGGTGGAGGAGAGAGAAACTGCAGGGTCAAGCCAAAGCGCACTGAATCTGTAACCCAAGTATCAGAGGTGGATTCCTCCCACTTGTCTGCAAAATGCCTGAGGCGGCCGCCTATGATAAGAAAACCTGCAACGCTACCTGGGCCGGCGGGCCGCTCTACTCCCGGAACCCCTGAAGGGCCTTCTGTAGCTGCCCCCTCTCTTGCCTCTGTCTCCCGAGTCGCCCCGGTCCTGGTAGGACGGCCGGAATGAGGGAGAGCCCTGAAATCTAGGAGAGAATGATGACTGGAAGGAGGAAACGAAAGAAGCCCCTCCGAAAGGACTGGGAACTCTTGGCTTCCTGCCTACGAAAAAGTGAAGGCAGAAACTTTTTCTTATTTCGGGTCTCCAGGAGTAATGGCTCCAGAGCGGGCCCGAATAATTTCCCTTTTACTTTGGGGGCTGAAGCCAACTTAGACTTATTTTTAATATCAGCCTGCCAGTGTCGAAGCCAAAGCAATCGTCTGGCAGAAACATGGGAAGAAATAGCTCGGGATGAGAACTTAACCGAATGAAAGGTAGCGTCAGCTGCAAATTCCGCCGCTGCCGTGATCTTTGCAATATCTTGATGGGCTCTGGTATCAGCTGGGGAAATGTGTTGCTTCAGCTGTCTGAGCCACCTGATGGAGGATCGGGTGAAAAAGGAAGCGGCCGTGGCCGACCGGATAGCCCAGGCATCAGCGGTGTGAGCCCGCCGGAGCGCCATCTCCGCTCGCTTATCCTCCGGCTTCAGTGCCTCTAGTGCATCGGTAGGATTGGAAGAAGAAGCAAGCCTTATAATTGGATCATCTACTTCCGGGGTATCTAACATAGCTGAGAAATCCGAATCCAGGGTAAACAACCTCTTGTCCTGACTAGAAGGGGCCGGAGAAGGACCCACTGAGGCCAACTGCTTTGCTACCAGATCTGAGAAGATTGGGGGGGCCGGAATAATGTCTGCTGCCACTGTCGGCTGTCTAAACATAAGGTCATCAGGACCTTCTGGACTCGATGGAGGGGGTTCAGAAGGAGGCTGAGAGGCCAGACCTGAAATGTTCTTTGCCTTAAATAGCAAGGACTTAAATAAATGGGGTTTAAAAAGACCCACAACGGCCGGTTGTTCAGGAGAAAGACCCTCATCTTCCGACATTTCTCCCTCCATTAGGTCCCCATCCAGAAAGGGTTCTGAATACTGTAAGGAACCTCTGTCAGAACCTTCGTACTCTCCGAATGATTCAAGGCCCACTCCCTCTTCTTCTTGGGTATCCTCCCCCTCTGGGAATGGAACATCCATGTGAGGAGGTACCTGACCATGCTGTGACGCTGGTGCAGAAGGAGATCTCCCGGATAAAGACTCAGCCTCGGGAGTCCTCCCTCGGGAATCCGGTCTAGCGAGCTGCTGCATTCCTTCAGCTATACCTTGACGGATGGCAGACTGCATCCATTCTCTGATGTTCTCAGGTACAATAATTGGAGCAGGATCCTCAGAGCGTAGACCTGCAGCGGTTGGCGTAAATGTCGCCTCTGGTATACGGGAGGGCTGGCGGCCTCGGGTGGAAGTACTGCCCCTAGAGGAAGGTGGTTGGCTCGGTGGGGGGGGGTAGAAGGAAAGGCAGATGTTATAGAGTGAGACTCTTTAGCCCGCTTGCTAAATTCCCTTTCTAGGGCCTTATGACGTCGTAAGGCATCTCTTTGAGAAGCACTGGAAGAATCCTTGTCCCTTCTGCGAAGGTAGTGCGTCTTAGACTTGGCCTTCAGAGAAGAGCCAGTAGGATTAGCCTCTGCCATGGTATTGAAAGAAAAATGGCGGTTGGCACACCTAGGAGTTCGGCCTACAAACGTAAACTGGTTTTCCTAAAATTGGGTCACGTCCCCCTTTTTGAAATAAATTTTATTCTAGAACTAGCTATTATCTATTCAAAAAAATCTCCTTTCTCTCTCTCTCTCTCTCTCTTTTTTTTAAAACCTTATGCAATAAAAAAACAGAAAACAATTCTAGCAGCCAAATTAAAAATCTGAATATATACACTAACAATTAAATACAAAAAAAGGGGTCAGGTTCAAGTAAGGAAAACCAAATAGCCCCAAAAGGTACAGCAAATAATAATAATAATAATAATAACTTAATTCCAAATAGACCAAATGAATGCTGAGGCCAAGCAATTGTGAAAGGCAAGATAAGAAAAAAGAGATAGGCCTCTATAGGCAGCCCCCCAACAACATGGAGAGTACGCCTGCGCTTCTGAACTAGCTGCGGGCCAAGGAAGAAAGCCAACAATATTAACTCTAAGAGAGACAGCAGGGCACAGGACCACAGTGCTCTCTCAGTAAAAAACAAAGGCTCCACGTGGCCTGACGGTCCCGCTAAGGGCCTACAAAAAAACCTTGCAGCTCACTCTCAAACTAAAAAGAAAAAGGCCTTACTTTTTAAGAAAAACAAAATGGCGCCAGCCACGAGGCGTGCCCAAAATGGCCACCCGGCTCAGAACGCACAGCTCAGAAGCGCACCAGCCCACCGCAATTTCAAAAGAGAGAAGGAAAGAGCTGGGAGAGGAAGCGCTGCCTCCTCTGAGGCGTTCTAGGGGGGAAGACGCAATTTGCGCTTTTAAAATACAGCGCAGGGCCAAGCGGTTGAGCCCAGCACGCTTGGAACGGCAGAGGATAGATTAGAAGGGGGGGGGGACAAAGGGCTCCAACCCCTTACTTCCCTCCTGGGAGCGAAATCGCTCCACCAACTAAATTTGGGATCGCACTAGCCTTGCAGGGAGAGGGAAAAATGAATCAAACCTGATCCAACTCTCAACGATCACCTGAAACGGCCAAGGAATGAGAAAAAGCTGCCTGCTTCTCGAAGGCTGAGCTAAAACTGGGAGGAACGCATGGAGGAGTCACGTGGAGGAGGAGGGCGTTCCTCAATTTCAGCTCAGCCTGTGAGAAGTGAAGACTGAAGCACCTCCCACTCTCTGGATGCTTGCAGCAGTTCTACGGAGAATGTCATCATAGAAATTGCTTGTTATCTATTAGAAATATAAAGTAAAAAGTTGGAGCTGTAATTGTATTTTGTACCATAATGAAATGAATCGGAAGTCGCTGCTTTTCTTTCTTTTTACTGTACCCATCTTTCCCCTCTGTTCTTTATTTCCATTTCTGATTAATATCCATAAATTATAATAAATATTTTAAAAATAATGTAAAAAAATAAATTATTAAAAAAGCCACATGACTGTTCCTAAATCATCTCCTCCAAAAAGGGAGGCAGAGAAGTGAAGTTGCATGCAAAGATGAGGTAGGAAACAAGTGGTGTGAGTGGGTGCAGCAAGATTGGATACGCTCCAGACAATGTACAGACTCTGATTAGGAAAAGAGATTATGTTGGGATGAGAGTAAACTCTGGAAATTTCTACAGGGCAAGCAGGGTAAAGGGTCTGCTGAGGTAATGTGAACTCACCAATTATGTTAAAGCAAGAATTAATGACTAAGTGAATAGAGTTTCATCTCTGTCCTCAGAGGCAATTCCTTTCCTGCTTGCAGAGGACCTAAGAATCTTGTTTATATCATGTTGAATGTTTTTCTGGAATTCAGCCTGTATGCCCCAAAACAGGTGTTCAAGAATAGTGATAGCAAAAGCACTTAGACTTATGGTTTACAGCGCTCTCTGCTGTCCCCAACAATCTGTGTCCTCATTTTACCAACTTTGGAAGGATGAAAGAGTGAGTCAACCTTGAGCAGGTGAGAATGAAACTGCTGGCAGCCGGTGTCAGCAGAAGGAGCCTGCAGTACTGCATTCTAACCACTCCACCACTACAGCTTAGTTGGTTTTCATGTTGCACACCACTGATTTCTTCTGGTGAATGTTTAAGAAAGTGATGCATGCTAAAGCCATGTCTGTTACCTCTTTGAAAAAGTGATGCAACATACATTGCTAATTCAATTTTTATTTTCTTGATATTCATATTGGGATATTATGGATTTTACCAACAGTACTGATTTGTACTGTTTTATAATGTAACTTTTCTTAAGCCACTCAAGTATGCTAGGTTTCAGGGAATAGGCAAATTGCAAAAATAAATCACATGGAATATATTAAAGTATGCATATCAATGACAACTTGTTTATTAAATAATTACTTTATATTTCTTCATATAAAATAATCTTTCTCTGACAATACAGAAAATATCATCCCCATTGGATCAGATGAAAAGACTACCTAATCTAAAATTCTGTTCTTATACCTGTCCTGGCAAATGCCTGTGAGATCTTTCACACATGTTCCCAGTAATTAGTTTTCAGAACCATATGACCTTTATTATTGAAAGTAATATAGACTAGATACTGAAAGCTTTATTTTCAATAAACGCTTAATTTTCTTTTTAAATCCAACTTTCTGGCTATAACATCTTGTAATAAAATTCATAATGTATCTATATAGTGTGAAAGGGAAGGATTTTTTTTTCATTTTTTCTATACTTTGCCCTTGTCCATAGGATATTGTCCATTTCTTCCTATCTCCATTTTTTCTAACACAAACTTTTACCTTCCCATATGGTGGAATTACGCAGGTTTCTTGGCTCTGCACTTTTTAAAGTTTGACATTCATAGCAGAGCTAGAACTATGTATATTATTCAAATTTAAGTCCTCCATAATTTTATTGAAAACAGTAGTAGTACTAGATAATTTCACCATATGCATTATAATCTAGGTTTGTGTTAGCCCATTATTAACTAACACGATAGTGGATGGATTCCAAGGTGATCCAAAAAATAACAAATCATATTAAGACTTAATAGTGTGTGAATTCATCTATTGATTGTATAGGACAGTGGTGGCTAACCTTTTTGGCTCCCATACCGATAATTGCAGGCGAGCTCGCATGCCAGCACCCAGAAGGCAATGCGTGCTGACCCCCCCATGCCCCCTGTGCATGCGCACGTGATTCCCCCTCGTGCAGTGCATCTGCGCATGTGCACATGATTCTCCCCTTACATGCCGCGCATCTTGGCGCATGGATGCATGCTTCTCCCCTCACGTGCTGTGCATCTTTGCACATGCGTGTGTGATTCACCCCTTGTGTGCTGTGTGCCTTTGCACATGTGCGCGTGACTCCCCCTTCACATGCAGCGCATCTCTGTGCATGAGCATGTGTCCCCCGCACACCTCCTCCGTCCCCTTGCACATGCATGCCAGATACCTGACAATCAGCTGTCGGGCGGCGGCGCGCATACACAAGCGCAGTGGGGTTCTTCCAGGTGACCTCTCGCATGCCGCGGGAAATGGCTCTGCGTGCCACTTCAGGCACGTGTTTGCCAACATGGGTATAGGACTAGTTCCCAGTCTTGCTTACTGATTATAATTAATTGGTAATGAACCATCTACCGTATATATTCGAGTATAAGCCGAGTTTTTCAGCACATTTTTTGTGCTGAAAAAAAACCCCTCGGCTTATACTCGAGTCAGATTCCCCTCTGAAAAAAAATGGTGTGGAGCTCCGAAGCTGGGCAGCCGCTTCCGTGTTTTCTTTGCAACTTTTAAGCATGGGGGTAATCAGAAGCAGAAAAGTTCTTGCTTGAGGATATATTGTTTTTTCTTTTTTAACTGTTTTTTTTTGGGGGGAAAGACCCACCGCCATGTGAGAATGCTCAGACATGAAATCTATCCGACTGAAAATAAGTGTGTGTGTGTGTGTGTGGGGATTTTAACAGAGGGAAGATGTAGGGAGAAGGCAAAAGTGGCGGAAGATCCTTCAGGGGAAACTGAGGGGGAGACTCACCCTTGATCCAAATGAGCCCCCTTCCCTGCCCCGAAGGAAGCAGAGGCAGCCAGCAAGGGCAGGCAAGCCCCACTTCACGGACTCCATCCATCTTCGCTCCCACCCACTCACCCACCCACCCAAAGCGACGAAGTCCCCCAATCGCGCAGCCCAGAATTGCCCTCCCCTCAGGGGGCAGCAACGACGCCCAGTGTTTCCCGAGACAAGAAGCTCCACCGTGCAATGAAAGCACCCTGGCTCTAGGCTCTAGACTGAGAAAACAATGCGAGCCGAGGTCGGCTCCACTCAGCTTCGTTTCCTCAATTCCAGCTGCTTTCAGTCCACTCGGGAGGAGGGGGGAGGTGGTGGTGGCGGCTCACGTTGTTTTCTGAGCTCTAGGCTCAGAAAACAACGCGAGCCGAGGTCGCTTCGGTTCTGCTCAGCTTTGTTTCCTCAGCTCCAGCTGCTTTCAGTCCACTCGGGAGGAGGGGGAGGAGGTGGTGGCGGCGGCTTGTGTTGTTTTCTGAACCCACGAGCCTAGAGCTCAGAAAACAACGCGAGCCGTCACCACCACCTCCTCCCCCTCCTCCCGAGCGGATTAAAAGCAGCTGGAGCTGAGGAAACGAAGCTGAGCGGAGCTGAAGCGACCTTGGCTCATGTTGTTTTCTGAGCCCGCGAGCCTAGAGCTCAGAAAACAACGCGAGCCACCGCCACCAACTCGCCCTCCTCCCGAGCGGACTGAAAGGAGCTAGGGCTGAGGAAACGAAGCTGAGCGGAGCCGAAGCGACCTCGGCTCGCGTTGTTTTCTGAGCCTAGAGCTCAGAAAACACGAGCTGCCGCCACCACCTCCTCCCCCTCCTCCCGAGCGGACTGAAAGCAGCTGGGCTGAGGAAACGAAGCTGAGCGGAGCTAAAGCGACCTCGGCTCGCGTTTTCTGAGCCCGCGAGCCTAGAGCCAGGGTGCTTTCATTGCATGGTGGAGCTTCTTGTCTCGGGAAATACCGAGCATCATTGCTGCCTCCTGAGGGTAGGGCGATTCTGGACTGCGCAATTGGGGGACTTCGTGGCTTTGGGTGGGTGGGAGCGAGGGCGTTGACTTTAAACGCTGCCGACCAAGTGTTTCACAAATACCAGTGGGACCTCCGTCCACCACCACCCCTCTCTCTTTTGCCTCCTTCCTTCTGATCAATCAGGTTTTCCCACGATTTGCTTACAGCTGCGTTTTCTCTTCTGCCGTGCTAGGCATTGAACGCGGGGATTTCTGATTCCCCTTACACGCGCGTGGATATGCCGTGGGGCATTTTCTTCCAAATGCCCCACGGGCAGAGAACACTGACTTTCATGATAGTGAGATCATTTCCCAAATTAATTGATTCACTAACCCAAAAGAAGAAGATGTTGATGACAGTGGGAGGCAGGAGTCACTCTCTCCCTTGCAAGAAAAAAGCAAGAGCCGTTCTTATGATCTCTCTCTCTCTCTCTCTCTCTCTCCCCGTAATACAGTCAAGCCCTTTCCAGCACGCGGGATCCGCCCCCGCCGTTTTGCACCTTGCAAATGCAAAACCCCCAGGATTTTGCATTTGCAAGTTGCAAAGTGGCGATGGCAGTTTGCGCGTGCTGGAAAGGGCTTGACTGTATTACGGGGAGAGAGAGAGAGAGGGAGAGATCATAAGAACGGCTCTTGCTTTTTTCTTGCAAGGGAGAGAGTGACTCCTGCCTCCCACTGTCGTCATCATCATCTTTTGGGTTAGTGAATCAGTTAAACCTTTCATGATAGTGAGATCGTTTCCCAAATTTCCCTTAAATCAGGGAAGAAATCAGAAACAAACTTTTGGACTGAGAATAAGCCTGTTCCTATGATGCCATTTTTGTTCACTGCAGTGTGAAAAGTGTGAAAAAACACACTTCTTTTTCTTCATCTTCTTCTTCCCTATTTACTGGTCTCTTTCAAAGAGGAAATTGTGAACATCAAATTTATTCTCAACTGTCCTAGTGAAAGTTTTTATTGGTATCTATTTTTATTTTTGAAATTTACCAGTAGCTGCTGCATTTCCCACCCTCAGCTTATACTCGAGTCAATAAGTTTTCCCAGTTTTTTGTGGTTAAATTAGGTGCCTCGGCTTATATTCGGGTCGACTTATACTCGAATATATATGGGTATATTAAGATTAGTGAACATTGCTGCCTACAGTATTGTATTCTGTTTTATTGTATTCAGGATTTAAGTGTTAATTTTTTAAAGAGAACAGCAGGAATACCGTGAGTATTTTGCCACTTTTTCAAATGCACTTCTAGGGAATTTGTTACTAATAGAGGGTCCATCTGGGATATTCACACATAATTGATGGCACAAGTTTTTTCTAGCACTCTAACATGCTGCCCACTCTGTCCCTGCTCATGCTTGTTGGAGGATGGGAAGGAAAACATTACACTGCAGAAATTGGCAGAAGGGAAGAAGGTCGATTGCATATATTGACAAATCTGGCACATCTTTGTGCTAGATGTGCATTAGCATCAAGACCTTTTCCTTCCATCTTCAAAGATTCTGATTCTACCTTGTTCTCCATAGCTAGAGTTTAAGCAAACCTCAGATTCATATCTTTGGCCACCAGGAAAATGCACTTAAGAGAGAAAATTGAAATCCCTTCTGGAATACAAAAAGAAATAGAGGAAATATGGCAAGTTTGGAAAGCTGAAATCCAATTTTCCCCATTTTATCTTTCTAGACCAGGGTCCCCAAACTTGGCAACTTGGCAATTCCAGCATAGCTGGCTGGAGAATTCTGGAAGTTGAAGTCCACAAGTCTTAAAGTTGCCAAGTTTGGGGGGACCCTTGGTCTAGACTAAAAGTAAGAAATAAACTGGGTGATGAATAGGCAAGAATAGCCAAGACAATAAATTATTATCTTTTAGATTAGATTAGGAAGTACAGCATGGAGGGCATATATGAAACTGAAGTTGACCCACTCTTTAATATTAAAAATTTTGAAAATACTTCCATTCTAACTGAGTTATTTTTTAGAAATGGTCCTCTTTGCATCAATAATAAATTATTTCCAAACACATTTAAGTTCTGTTCAGATTATGGTAGAGTTCAAGTTTGAGTTCCTAATCATTTTGAAAGAAAATGTATTTAGGACTCACAGTTTTGAATAAATTTATTGTTGCTGAAGCAGTGAATTAATGGCATTAACTAATACCAGACTAAAGCCAGTAAAACAGTTCACCAGTTCTGTGTGATTGGATAAATTCCTATTGAAATTGGTTAACCCAATAATCATATGATGGGAGACCACATGGCACTACATTTAGTATTTAGATGTTATTTCAGTTGCAGTATATTACTCTTGTTTGAATGAATGTGAGAAGGTAAGAGGAACGGGTTTATTGAAAACAGTAAAAAGTCATCACAAATATTTCAGCTGCACTATTCTTTCTAGTTAAACTAAGTTTTACAGTGAGATTGAAGAGAAAATATTTTACTGTTCTTCACTAAGGACAGCTTAAATGTGTAAGCTTGATAGATTTGAAAATATATTGAACAAGTCTGTAATTTTTAAGACTGTTTCTGAATATATAAAGAAATATTGAATGAAACTAGGAGGTGGAAACCATCACACTTGAAATTTTATATGAAAGAGAAAGAAAAGGAAGCTTTGGGAGAATTATCACAATGGATTAATTTACTTTTACTTTGTAAGAGATTTCTTTGTTGGAATGCAACTTATGTATTTCCCTTCAAATATAATGGATCCTTGAACTAGGTAGTAGTAGAAGTTTAGTAGTTTTCAATAAAGATGTCTGTTAGGGATAACATTGGTTTACCATAACTGGTTTAGGTAAATAATAATATGTAATCATAGTTTGTTAGTTAAAGTGTCTGCAACTTTAACTGTGGGACAGTAATTAAGGGAGTAGTTGTGAAAGCACTTTAAAAGAAGCAAGACGACAGCTTGCTCTCTCTCTGGCTTTGAAGTTCCTGATTACTGCAAGGACACAAGTCTGCATTGCTCGAACGGGAGAGAAAACAAAGGACTGGCTTGTAAGTGTATTGACATAGGGTATTCAACACGGACTTTGCTAACTGAATATCCCTGAATGGACTGACTAAATGATACATGACTATTGGACTGTTATTTTGACTATGCTATGAACTCATAATGGAATAAACTATATATTTGATAGCACAAGCGTATCTGTCATTTTTACTGTATGTTAATAAACATACAAGCTTAGCTCACTCATTTATCTGTGTGCCTATCTGACTAAGCTGCACATTCTGTTTAGCTTGTCTCCCTAACCCTGGTTGGGGAAACCAGGCTTAACACTGTCTATAAAGTGTAATGCATTTGTGATGACCCAGGGTGGGATACTAAAACAACAAAGTCACAAAAACAGGTGAAGTCCCTTTAATTCCTTCAACTTGGCTTTAAAGGTCCAATTATCATTGACTGGAGAAAAAACTCCCTCACAAACAGTTGTGAAAGTCAAACTCAAAATACATTATAAATAGAAAAAACAACAACACAAACCACACTGAAGAATTAATGAGACAAGGCAGGATAAGGGCTTGAAGACATCCATAGATATCAAAATACACACACTGGAAAGGATGCCAAAACTCAGATAAGAACTGACAGAAATATTTTCATGCTTTGCTTCCAGCACTGGCCCATGTGCAGTTTGTCCTTTTAAACAGTCCCCACAGCTGCAGCCCATGAAGGGGATCAAGGCCCTTTCCACCCCCCCCATAGATCACACCATTCACGTTTCTCCCTTATCCGCTCCTCCCTGTGTGCCCTCGGATGAAGAGGGAATGGGTCTGGGTCTTCCTCTGAATGCCCAGCCGGCCAGTGCCCTTCCCCAGTTTCCTCCACAACCTCTGGAGCCACACTCCCACTCCCTGTTGGCTGTTCCTCCTTTCCCTCGGAGTCAAATTCTAACGGGCATGACAGCATTATTAAAAGATGAGAGAAGCTCAATTTTACTTGGTCAAATATTGATTGTTATCTGATTATTTAGGAAAAAAAGACTCTTAAAATATATTCTATTGTAAAAAATTTTAAGTTGTGTAGCTCAGAAATTCAGAATAAGGTGGATTTTTGGAAACTTAAGAATGTTTCCTAAGAGAAACATAAAAATATTAACTATTGCTTAAAACCAATACAAGGGATGTGGTGGATCAATGGCTAAGACGCTGAGCTTGTTGATCAGAAAGGTTGGCAGTTTGGCGGTTCGAATCCCTAGTGCCATGTAACAAAGTGAGCTCCTGTTACTTGTCCCAGCTTCTGCCAGCCTAGCAGTTTGAAAGCATGTAAAAATGCAAGTAGAAAAATAGGGACCCCTTTCACCATTCCATGAACCTTCGGCATTTAGTCATGCTGGTCACATGAGCACAGAGACATCTTCGGACAGTGCTGGCTCTTTGACTTTGTAACAGAGATGAGCGCCGCCTTCTATACCCGGAAACAACTAGCAGGTATATGCGAGGGGAACCTTTACCTTATCTAAAACCAATACTCATTACTGGTTTCTTACATCCTTATACTACGCCAACCATCAAAGAAGAGAGAATACTTACGCTTAGATTTAGCACAGAAAAGTTCAGTATGGTTCAGGTGTTCCTGAGTTACAGATTATTATCTACTCATAAGTAGATATGAGAAGAAGTGCCTTTGCCCTATATCAATGGGACTGGACAGATTCTCCTTGTTTTGACCATGGTTCTAATATGCAAACATATTGTGCAAGACTGCCCACGATGTGCATTTTCTGGTTCCTTAGAAAATCCGTATGAAGCAACGAGAGATTGCTTGGATAGTTGAACTGGACATCCAGTTATGAAGCCATTGCTGTTTTGTATATAATTAGGTGGATTGTGTATATGTGATTAGTTCTCTTTGTCTTATTCTTATCATACGTTTAAATAATCTTCTATAATTTGCTAAAAGAAACAGCATTGTTAAATAATTTACTCTATCAGATGGAAGTCATTAAAATTTAATGCATGTATCTACCATGGGTCTGTAGTACTTGTATATCTGCCCTTTTTAAAAAATAGGCTGAATACGCATATAACATACAGTGCATTTGGAAATGCAAGCTTCTAGGAACAAATAGTTCTAAAATGCAAAAAGCATGAAATGGATCTGGATGACTTCCACTCCTCCACCTGGCTCTTCTGGCATCACTCTGCTTTGTTCATCCTTTATTGGTTTTACTGTGATTTCTTCTATTGTTTTAGGCTTCCCAGAATCATTAATAGTTGGGCAGTATACACTATTAATAAATTATTATTTTTATACTTTTAATAATTGGTTATCATATGATAACTGTTAGAGCAAACAGAGAAAGACTTTATGGCATCATATTGGTCCCACTACAATAAAGGAAAATAATTTGGATACATAGTTGTTATTGTTAAGAGTGATAAGAAAATATAGTAAAATGATATGTACGCATATTTTTCACTTTGAAAAAAAACATATGTTGTCCTTAAATAAGAAGTTCTGATGGAGTGTGATACTGACTATATTTAGTTGTTGGACCTGTTGATTCACATGATGGAAACTATATTCCAAGTTGACTTTAATTCCTGAGGAATACTGTTTTCTCTAACTTTTTTAGTAATGGTGTTTTGCATTATTGGGGATACAAAAATTATCTGTGCAACATGATATGAATGTTTTATCTGGATTTCATAATTCCAGATTTAAATACTTGCTTTTGGTTGGCTGAGGGAAAAAAACTCTTCATAGTACTTATAGAATGTAATTGTTTTGGTAATGCACAGTGGGGAGTGTAGAAACTTTAATTAAGAGACTAGCAAATTGAAAAGATGGTATTGTCTGCCCAATCCTTGAAGAATCAAAGTGTACTTTCATTTCTGAAAGCCTTTTGAAATCTTCCATTAGAAATTATATAAATCAGCCTATATTGGTACAGTAATCACTATAGTCTGGCTTATAACTATGAGGGTTGTAGTAAGATCTATTCTGAAAGTAAACCCTAGCATGTTTTGATGTGTGTGTCTAAGACCTACTCCAAAAATAAGCCTTACCAAAGAGCCTGCGCAGCTGCCCACCCGTCCATTCTGTCTGGTTGCTCATTGGTGCATTGCCCATGAGGCGAGATAGGAGGGTGGTGGAACTGCCCCACATATCCCGCACTAGCTACTTCAGGGCCCCCGCAGCCAGGCCATCCATGTCTCGACACCTGCCTCACAGTGGCAATGGCAGCAGGAGTCCACGTGGCAGCTCGCCCACTTTTTCTGCTTGCTCGCAGCTGCAGCAGAGCAGGAGGCTGAGCAGCATGCTGTTGCCACGGCCAGCAGGTGAAACACGTATTGGGGCTGGATGGCCTGGCTGAGGGGACCCTGAGATAAGCCGGTGCAGGGTGTGAAGGGCAGCTCCACCCCCCTGCCTTGCTTGTGGTGAGGTGGAGCTGTGACCAAGCAGAAGTGTGCCAGTGGCTATGCAGGATGCTGTTGGACAAGGATGTCAGAGCCGCCACTGTGAGGTGGGGCAATGTTGGGGCGTGGGTGGCCTGGCTGCAGGAATCCTGAAGTAAGCCGGTGAAGGCCGCATGGGGAAGCTCCCCTCACTCTACTCGTCTATAATGAACAATGGGTTTACTTAATGATTGTAGCATTTCCTTAATGACTATCACAAAAAGGCCTAGACACCTGGTAACCTACTTTACGGGCATCATGACTTACAACCCAAATTACCAAGCTCAATTATGGTAATAAATTGAAGATTACCTATATTGGCTTGTTAACAAGACTTAAAAATCGATAGTCCTCAACTTACAACAGTTTGTTTATTGACTGTTTGAAGTTACAGTGGCATTGAAAAAAAGTGATTTATGACCAGTTTTCACATTTATGACCATTGCAGCCATCCCCATTGTCATGTGATTTACAGGCAGATGATTGGTAACTGGTTCATATTCATGACGTTTGCAGTGCCCCCAGGTTATTTAAGATCATCTTTTGTGAGTTCTGACAAGCAAAGGCAATAAGAAAGCCAGGTTCACTTAAGTAGTGTTATTACTCTTGTTACTGTTGTTACTACTTTTAACAATTGCAGTGGTTCACTTAACAAATGTTGCAATAAAAGTTGTGAAATGTGGCAAAAGTCACTTAGCAAATTTTTCACTTAGCAACATAAATTTTGGGCTCAATTGTAATCACAAGTTGTGGGCTACCTATACCCAACCTTTGTTAAATTTTTGTTGGAACGTTTCTTTGCTATAACCATTGTATTATCATCATGTGTTATCCCAGAGTGGCATTGACTGGGCATTGCAAGATCTATCTTCTCTACAGATGGCTATTGCTGGGTGGACAGATGGAGGCTGTGGCTCCATCTCTATTTGCTGTTACAGACCTGTTTCCCAGGTATGGTACTTCTCTCCAGAGAGACAACACTGGGGCTTACAACAGCAACTATATCTTTCATCTCAGATAGTCTCCAGCAGCCTCTATATATTTGGGCAACATTGCTGCTTTGGCCTGGTGATCTAACACACAAATAGTGGATTACACTCTCAAAGAGAGTGTTTACAGTCATGCTTCACATGTTTAATACATTAGTTTACTACATTTCAGAATGGATGTTGTGCTTTTCTTTTGGGTAGACAAAGGAGGAGAAAAAAGAAGCAGAGATTTCAATTATCTCTGCCAAGCAGTAGCAGTACATTGATATTAAGAAAGCAAATTTAACTTACCAAGGCCTAACTAAGTGTTTCAACTTGCCCTACCACATGCTTTCTTTTGGGCTTGTTTGTCTATTGTACATTTACAACTGGCTTATCTTGTTAAACAAGTACTGCTAAAAGTTCCAAATTTGCTAAGAGAATGACAGTAGCATTACTATTACATATCAGGGTGGCATTGATAACTGGTGTCATCAGTCTGTCTTTCGACACAGTTCCTAGATGAACATCATCACCATGGTGGTTCTTTTTATTTTTCACAATAAAATATAAAAATCTGAAAAAATGCCAGAGTTTATTAATTATTTAAGTATAATTTGTTAAAAAAACACAAATATTTTTCAGCAAACCCTTGTATATAAGGGTTGTGCATCAAAATGTACATTATTTTGTACATCAAAATAATGACTAACCATTTTGTTTGGAGAAGCTTTGTGTTTGTTCCATTCTGTTGGAATTATGCAGATTCTTAGTTTATTATTCTATTAAATACATTCATATCATTCTCTTCAATTTGTACTAGAATTGTATCTGTTTTTACAGTAAACCTAACAGTCTAGGCAAATAAATATTGTATATAGAGAAATCTGTTCCCAAACCTGTCATTAGACAACTTTCTAAAGCATCTCAATAGCCTTTTGGCTTTAAGTTGCATTTTGATTGATAGAATTCTTAGGAAAGTGTGTGCTATTTTCAGAGATACATTGTTTACTGTATATGACCATTTATTTTGGGATACAATTTATTTTGTTTTAGTAATAAAAACAGATTATAAATATAATTTTGTGTGTGTGTGTGTGTTTGTATATACCGTGTTTCTCATATAATAAGGCCGGGTCTTTTTTTTTTTTTTTGAGCCCCCCCAAAATGGCTAGGCCATCTTTTTGGGGGTGACTTAATTCCCCCCCTTGCATCTTTGGATGGGCAGCGATGGCTTGGATGTTGACCTCGGCATTGGTGGGGCACTTTGTATCGGGGTCAATGCAGGCAGCACCATATCCGGGTGTGCAACAAAAGTACTTCCTAACGGCAAGCCCCCCCACCATTCCCTCCCATTTCGCATGTTTTAATATAGGCCTTAATTTGGGGGGGAGGGGCTTAATTTCATTTCATGCCTATAAAACATGCTGGGACTTCCTATTGGGGGAGGCCGTATTGTTGGAGAAACAGGGTGTGTGTGTGTGTGTGTATGTGTATGTATATATATATTTCTAGATTTTCATGGGTACAGGTATGCAGATCTTGGCATGTTCAGGTCTTTTCCCATGTAAGATTGAGAGTATCTTGGTGACGTTTAGATGTTTGAAGCTGAAAGCACTAGCCTGAAGATGGCGAGTGGGACCTTGTCGAAACGTCGCCAAGATACTCTCAATCTTACATGGGAAAAAACCCAAACACACCAAGACCTGCATACCTGTACCCATGAAAATCTACGAAAACGTATGTATGTATGTACGTATGTATAATTTGTTCCACCTTATACAGTGCAACTGTATAAAATGCTGAGAACTCTCTGAAATGTTTATAGAATGTAAATAATTTATATTGGATTATTTTGTATCCATATGGTTGACGTCTAACTTGTGAACAACTTCAATGTTTCAGTGAATAACCTGAATGCTTAATATTGGCCCACTATCTGATCTAGTTTGTCCTTTGAATGCATATATTTTCTGAAGCCCAGGCACTAGAGAAAAACATTACAAATATAGGTATGCTAAAATCTGTATAACAATGTTTCACAAATCATACACACTTTATTACAGGTAATTATTGACTTACAACCACAATTGATTCCAAAATTTAAGTTGTGAAGTGAGAAATTTGTTAAGTGAATTTTGCCCCATTGTATTACTTTTCTTGTCACATTTGTTAACTGAATCACTAGAGTTGTTAAATTAGTAACATGATTGTTGACCCTGGGACACTGTAACAGTCATAAATGTGAATCTGCTGTCAAGCATCCAAATATAAATCACTTGACCATGGGGATGCTGCAATAGTCATAAGAGAAAAATGGTCTTAAGTCACTTCAGCCATTGAAACTTCAAACAGTCATTAACAACAGTTGTTAGTCGAGTACTACCTGTTGTTAGAGGTGGTGGGATCTCATGGTTTGTAGTGCTCATCTGTACTTCATGGAACATGTTCAGTTGTCTTGCCATGGCACTCACCTGTCCTAATCCATGCCTCCTGCCTTCAGTGCCAGAGGTGATATTCATCAGGTTCTGACCAGTTCTGGAGAATTGGTAGCGGAAATTTTCAGTAATTTGGAGAACCGGCAAATACCACCACTGACTGGCGCTGCCCCCATCTTTTCTCTGCTTCCCAAGGCCCAGCTGATTGACTAGGTTTTCTTTTGTTGCCTTGCACAGGAGAAAGTATCTGGAGTGGGGTAGTGAAGGAATGGGGACTTTGCAGTATCCTTCCCCCAGGAGTGGGGAGGGAATGGAGATTTTACAGTATCTTTCCCCTGCCACACCCACCAAGCCACGCCCATGCCTATCAAGCCACGCCCACAGAGCCAGTAGTAAACATTTTTGAATCCCACCTCTGTTCAGTGCCTGCCTATACTCTACAGTGGTTGCCTGCAGCATCCTCAACCTGGTTGCCTGGGATACAGTTTCAAGTATTATAAGAAAGCATTTCTAGACTCGCAACTCTTCCCACCTAAAGTTCTCACTTAAGTACTTGCATGGTTCTCATTTAATGATGGCAACACAGTCATATGACCTCTTGTTTTAGGACTTTTATCACTTAGCAATGGAAACTTTGGTCTCAATTATCAGCATAATATCAGGACTCCTTCTATTTAAAATTTCTGTCATTTTTATGCCATAAGTATAAATAATATTTTTAGTAGATGCATGTGTTTAAAAATTTAGTATTTTTACATTTTGCAGCAGACAAGTTTATATCTTGATACACATATATCATTTATTGGGGATGTCTTGCTAACTGCCTATGCTTTTCACCTGTTGTCTATTCCATTTGCACAACAGCATGTGAAATTGATTGTTAATCAGTGTTGCTACCTAAGTGGACAGTTTGATTTCACAGAAGTGTGATTGACTTGGAGTTACATTGTGTTGTTTAAATGTTCCCTTTATTTTTTGAGCAGTGTATAATGATGATATAAATCTGCACTGTTCAGTGCTTCCTTTCAATAGCTACAGAAACTGGATAAATAATTGAATAAATCATATTGGAAAATGGAAAAAATGACCCCCTGAAGTTGCGAATGTTATTATTAAATGTAATTCTGTTGTCAGTCTAGATAGGAGGTGTTTTGTTTCAGAGTGTCTAAATTCAATAATGCCTTCCTTTTTCTATCATATTCTTATTGTCAGTTGTAGATAATTTTAAAGAACTTTGAAAGAATCTTTTTCGTTTTTATAATTAATAATATAAAACAAACTAATTAAAATGTGCACCTTAATGTTTGTATATATTCCTTTGTAATATGTATGCTATTTCAATTTTGAAGAGCTATAAACTTAACTCACTAATACAACTTGTTTGAAATCTCAAATATGCTTGCTATTTTTCTGACTCCCAAACTCCCATAGTTCGCAACTTTTGATCTGAAAGCATCATTCATTGGTAAACATTTCTTTTACCTTGCTTTGGCTTCTTTTTAAAGCACATTTATTGATGTGATTATAAAAACTGTTTCTCAGAATGAGTTGGCAAGGCTTTTATCTAATTGACTTATTTTTATATTAACTAAAACTTTAAAGCCACAGTAATGTACCAAATTATTATTATTTGTATATGTTGGTGGCTTTGATGAGTTGGGGTCTTTTTCATGAGACTTGAGTTCGTACTAGCCAGAAGTTTTGGAGTCCACATGTTAGTGCAGTGAAGGAAAGAAAGTGTAGGCTGTTTTTTTTGTTTTTTAATGTTTTGCATGGATGGAAATGTAGAAGATTGCCTGAATGGCCAGCTAATTAATTCCTAGGAAAACATACCGGGAGATGACAGAAATGGGAGTATTAGAAATTAGACTGTTTTCTAATCTGCAAGGTCAGATAAATCCAAGACCTCTATGAGATTCTGTTAATTCTGGCTTACTTTGTTTACCCTTACTTTGAAAATTAATTTTCTTAGGATGTACTAGGAATGAATTCTAATCATTGGCATGACAGACCTTTGGGATCTGTTTTCCTTATCTCTCAGGGAAGAGTGTTCGACAATGCAAAGGCAGCAGCAGGGAAGGCCCTCTCCCTAGTCCCCCATTGAAATTCTTTGACTAATAGGGTCTGCAGCATACCTTCCCTGACGGAACGAGCGGGACAAGAAGCGTGTAACTGGCACACAACATAATGAAAAGGCCCTCCTTGGTAGAGCTACCACTGCTTTTCTAATAGGAGGCATGAGTCTAAGAGGAACCCCAAGTTATACACTGGGTCTATCTAGAGTAATGCATCCCCACCCAAGACCAAAGATAATAAACTCTTGGATACAGAGGGGCCCATTCAATGCCACTTTGTCTTACTAGAGTTCGGATGGAGTCCGTTATTCCTCATTCAGATCTCCACAGCTTCCAGGCACTGTGAAAAGTTTCACTGCATCATTCACTTCATCTAGTATGGAGACATATAGATGGGTATCTTGGTGTATTGGTGATACCCCGTCCCGTGGTGACAGAGGATCTCACCTACCAGTTTCATGTAGATGTTAGAAAGGAGCAGACAGAAGCATCCAATCCTGTGGCACCACCAAAGCCATGCTCCCTATTAACACTGACTGGACGTGGTGCCTTATTTTCCCCTAATGTGAGATAGTGGATTTTTCTTTTCCTGTGCTACTTTATTTGTTTTTAAACATTTTTAAATAAAAGGTATTTGTTCCATGCTGTATCTACATGGTCAACAGGTTGCATTTTGTTGTACTTCCCTCAGAGCAACATTCACAACTTGCAATACAATATATGTGTATAAAATTATAGGATAAATTATGTCCTATATTATTTTTAGCCTCTAAATAAAGTTTGCTATGATTTTTACAGGTAGTGCTTGGGGTATAATTGCACATCAAGACAGGACACATCAGAATGTCTATTACTAAGCAAAGTGATCAAAAAGTGCAATGTCAGATGACCATGTCACTAAGCAACAGCAATTCCAGCAATCCTGGATGTTAACGTTAAGTGAGGATCATGTTGGTCATTAAGCAAAAACCTCATGTGAGAAAGCTTCAGACTTCCTGTTTGATTTCCCATTGACTTTGCTCATGGGAAGCTAGTATGGAACATCCAAAATTTTGATCCTGTGACTGTGGCTCACCATGATGTTGTAACTGGAAATAGCCACCAACTGCCCAGATTGCAATCACCTAACTGTGGAGCTGCTGCAACAGCAGCAACTATGTGGACCTGTCATAACGTAAGCTCAGCACTGTCATAATTTTGAATGGTTGCTGAACAAATGTTTGTAACCCAATACTTTTGTAATTTTTAAGGTTATTTTTCAGTAGCACATCAATAAAAAACTATATTAGTTCCTTAAATATTGTGTCATTCTATTGACAGAAAATGGGGTTAAATGTTTTCTTCAAGACTGTTTGCAGTCTTTGCATAGGAATTATTCAGCTAATGAATTATGTGAAAATCTGTGAAAAGCTGGTTTTTTTCATATGAAAGTCTAAGACTGCCAATTATTTCTTGCACTTTTACTTCTGTAATAAAAGCCTCTTTTTTATCTTGTTCTTGTCTTCTGGCTATTTGACCTTTGCATATCTAGGATTCAGTATTTTCATTTAAAAAAGAAATGTCTACAAATTTTGTTCAAATGAGTATTTTCTTTACAGTTTATAAGATGTTTGTGCTTGTCATGAATAATTCCAGTAGTATTTTAATTTTAGTTTTTAAACACAATGTTTCTTCTCAGTTCAGTTATCCCTATTCACAGATTGAAAGAAAAAGTTGCCTCTCCTTGTCTCATCACATGTAGAAATTCATACATTTTATTTTCAGACAGTATAAACATTAAAAATAAAATTCATTCAAGATGTTTCAGTGTTTTCTAAAACAGATGAAAATATCCAGATAGTTTAATATAGCTCCTAGCATTAGGTTGCATATGCTTCTTCTATTGCTGGGCTGATGCTCTGGTATTATCCAGAAATAGTTTACTGTGAAGAGAGAGAAAAAGTGTAGCAGATCATTTAACCAATTAATCAAATTAATTAACTAATTTAAGGCATAATTGTTGGCTTAGTAGGTAATATTTTCTCTTCCTTGAGGCAGGGAAAAAAAAAACCATTTTTAACTTTGTAGTTAAAAAACCCCCATGAAATTAGATGCTGTATAACCATGTACACAATATATTGGAATAATAGTATGACCTTGACCAAAATGGGTATGTAAAACAATAATACTTATAAAATATAATACTTATTGTTGTGAATGAATAATACCAATAAAGTATATTGAGCTTGAAGTCAAGTGCAAGGGTTCTGGCCCTGCACTTCTGATTGGCTGTTAATGGCAGGATCGGATTGGTCCGTTCAGGAGCATCTGATTGGCCATTAACAGGCCATTCCTATTGGTTAACGGAGCTAGCGCTCCAGGTTTGCTATTGGTTGAACAGTTAATAAGTTGCCTATATAAGGAAGGCAGCCCTCCAGTTGGAGCTGTCACAATATGTAAATAAAGAGTTTGAAGTTCACTGTTTCTACCGGCTCGTCTCCATCATTCGCACCCATGCTCCAGACTTAACACCGGCGACAAGGGTGGGATTGGATGACATCAGAGCCAACTAAGACAACTAAGCACGTGGCTGAAGCGCAAAACGGCGGAACCATGTCCGGCGGCATAGTACCACCCGCTCCGTTTGATCCAGCTCAAGAGGACTGGGAATCCTACATGGATCGTTTTCAAATGTTTTTGGAAATGAATAATCTGAAGGATGCCACACCCGGGAAGAAATGGACGGTATTCCTAACGCACTGCAGCCCGGCGGTTTTCAAAATGGCTAAGGCATTAGCGAAACCGGCGGAAGCGAAGGCCATGGACTGGGACGTCCTCGAACCGCTACTAAGGGCCCACTATGCACCAACCGTTCCAATGCTCGTAAGACGACACGAGTTCTATCAAAGAAACCAGCGGAAAGGAGAAAGCGTCGCCGATTTCGTTGCAGACCTCCGGAACTTGGGAGGCCTTTGCGATTTCACCGACATAGAGAAGGCTTTGAGAGACCGAGTAGTCCTTGGGCTAGACGCTCTAAACGTACAGAGCAAAATAATGGCAAAGGGAGACATCACCCTTAAAGATGCCATAGCTGAAGCAGCGGAGGCGACCAAGAAGTCGGCTGTCCAACTATGCTGAAATCATGCTCCAGCACACCCACTGGCCGGTGAAGTTTCACCTAACGCAGAAGGGCGGCTACCGACGGTCCACCATGAGGACCTCTCTTCGTCGTCAGACAGCGACGAAGAAGAGGTCCATCGCCTGCGGTCCGATCGGGAAGGATACCCAAAGTCCCAGCAACCGTGCGCTGGCTGTGGGGCCAACCATTACCGCTCCGACTGCAAATTCCGCGACGTGCTCTGCCTCGAGTGCGGGAAACGAGGCCACATCGGACGGGTCTGCAGAAGCCTCCTCAGACCTAGCCTGACCTCAAAAGAAACCAATCTCTGCCAATTGACAGGAAATCGCCCTGTAAGGCGAGAACCAGTAAACCACTCCTACAGAAACCAACCCGTGAATCATCTAGCGAGACGGGAAGAGGCCCACCAAACACTCACTATTGGCATGCCTCTTCACTTGACGCTAAGAAAATTCGGGTCAATGTGAACATTGAAAATCGGCCTTGCCAAATGGAAGTTGACTCGGGATCGTCTCTTTCAATGGTCTCATGGAAGACCCTCAAGCAACTCATCCCCACTATCCGGCACCAAGATCTTCAATTCCAACGGCTCGTGTTAAGGAACTACCAGGGGAACCAAATTCCAGTCGCAGGATCCAGTCGAGTCTGGGTTGCATTCAAGAACCGCACGGCATACTTACCCCTGATGGTGATCGATAAGGACTGGCCTAGTCTGTTAGGCCTGCAATGGTTCGCATCACTCGGCATTGAAGTGGCAGGCATTAACCAAATCGGCGGCAGTGACTGGGAGGAAGACCTCACCCACGAATTCAGGGACGTCTTCGAGGAAAAGCTAGGCAAGTACAAGGGGACCCTGATATCCTTTAGCCTTAATCCAAAGATAGCTCCCATCCGCCTTAAGCCTCGTCGAGTTCCGTTCTCTCTAAAGCCAAAAATCGATGAGCAGCTTGATAAGTTGATTGCCCAGGGAGTGTTAAAGCCAACTCACCACTCCCCATGGGAAACGCCGATTGTGACACCAATTAAACCGGACGGCTCCATTAGAATTTGTGGGGACTACCGAGTCACCCTAAACCACGCCCTGCAACAGAACCCATATCCAGTGCCGTTGGTACAACACCTCCTCCATTCCCTGGGGGGCGGAAAAGTCTTCGCTAAACCAGACTTAGCTCAGGCTTATCAGCAACTGATGGTTGATGAAAAAACGGCACAGGCACAGACTATCGTAACACACCGAGGTGCCTTTAAGTGTACGCGGCTTTAATTCGGAGTCAGTGTGGCCCCGGGAATCTTTCAGAGCCTAATGGAGAGACTATTGCAGGGGATCAAGGGCGTTGTCCCCTATTTTGACGATGTGCTCATTGCCACCCCCACTCCAAAAATCTTACAGGAGCGTTTAAGACTGGTATTACGAAAATTCCAGGAAGCAGGCTTGAAAGTCAAAAGAAATAAGTGCAAACTGTGTACCGATCGTGTTGAATTTTTAGGGTATTTAATTGACAGTCAGGGTATTCACCCTACTGATAGCAAATCAAGAGCAATAAAAAACGCTCCCAGACCCCAGAACAAGACCAACCTCCAGGCGTTCTTAGGCCTCATCAATTTTTATAATGTATTCTTGCCGCACAAGGCGACTGTCACTGAACCTTTACATCGTCTTATTAGATTAAAAATCAATTTGGGTATGGGGTCACAAAGAAGAGCAGGCGTTCCGTAATGTAAAACAACTACTGACGTCGGACACCGTACTAATGCAGTACAATGAGACTTTGCCAATAAACATTACATGTGATGCATCGCCTTTTGGAGTGGGCACCATTTTGAGCCATGTGTTACCTAACGGTAACGAAGCCCCTGTTGCTTACTTCTCAAAGACGCTCTCGAAAACCGAGCAAAATTACAGCCAGATCGATAAAGAAGCCCTGGCGATCGTATCAGCTGTTAAAAGATTTCATGAGTAGGTGTACGGCCGGGTTTTCACCATTGTAACTGACCACAAACCATTGCTGGGGATCATCGCTGGGGACAAGCCAACTCCCTACATACTTTCTCCCAGAATGACCCGCTGGTCAGAATTCTTGGCTGCCTACAATTATCGGCTACAATATCGTCCCGGTAAAGCCATTCCCCACGCTGAAGCGCTGAGCCGTACACCACTCCCTGAAACTATCAACAATCCTGCACCAACGATGACAGCGCTGCAGATCGAGACACTCCACACGCCACCATTAATGGCCCGTGACATCGCGAGAGAAACAAAACCCGACCCCATCTCAGCATGAGTCCTCACATGGGTGGAACGCGGATGGCCATTGGACCAAGTACCAGACGACTTTGCACCATTCAAAAGTCAAACAGAATTGTTCTCGCAGAAGGACTGTGTAATCTGGGGCGATAGAGTCGTTATCCCAGAACGACTCCAACAGACATTGCTAAGAACCTTGCATGATGGCCACCCTAGCATCGTGCGCATGAAGGGCCTCGCATGAAGCTACGCATGGTGGCCAGGCATCGACAGACAAATTGAATCGTGGGTTAAAACTTGCAGGAGATGCCAAGAAGTAAGCAATGCTCCACCAAAGGCAACCCCAACTGAATGGGAGATGCCGCGGGGACCCTGGTCCCGCATCCATCTGGACTTTGCCGGGCCGACCAAAGGCCACACGTTTTTGCTAACCGTCGACGCCTACTTGAATTGGTTCGAGATTCACTGAATGAGCAACACGACCACTAATGTGGTCATCAAAAGACTGGAAAGATTGTTTGCAACCCACGGATTACCAGACGTTCTGGTATCCGACAACAGGCCCCAGTTTACCGCGCTGTCTTTTGAACAGTACCTGGCTGACCGCGGTATCCGACATGTGCTCACTTCACCTGCACACCCTGCTGCCAACGGTAGGGCTGAGCGCATGGTACATGGTACAATTCGTCAAAAAGACTCTTCAAAAGATTGACTACGACAACATCGACGAAAAAATCAATCGGATCCTTTTCTTACAACACATCACACCTCACAGCATCACTAACAAAACTCCTGCCGAGCTGCTAATGGGACGAAAGCTCTGCTCCCACCTCGATCGGCTACCCAGCCTACGAACCGGAAAAACCACTCGGATCCAGTGGCCGATGCTGTACCTTCCAGGTAGGCGATTTAGTATTCGCTAAAAACTTATCGGGCGATCTGCTGTGGGTAGAAGCAATCGTAATCCACGTAACCGGCCCAAGATCATACTTCGTTCAGTGCCCTGACGACAGACTTTGGAAGCGCCACATAGATCAACTACGATCGCGGCTAGTGTTGCGCACTTCCGAACTCCCTTATGACCAAACTGAGGGGAGGGGGAGATACAGAGGAAAGCGAATTGCAATTTGAGGGAAACCTTTTTGAAGAAACTGATAATGGGACTGAAATGCAGGAACAGGAACCAGGGACCGGAGTGAGTTCACCTCAGGGAGTGGCCAGTGATATTGGTGACGATGGGAACGTGAACTCGGAACCAGAGGCACCCCTACCGATAAATAACGATCTACCTCAACAGAAGTGCAGCCAACCGCCAGGCACTTTGCGAAAATCGAAAAGACTAATAAAACAGCCGTCCTACCTTAAGGACTATGTAACCGCGCCCCTGGGCAGAAGCCAGGGGAAAGGGGTGTTGTGAATGAATAATACCAATAAAGTACCGTATATACTCGAGTATAAGCCGAGTTTTTCAGCACATTTTTTGTGCTGAAAAAAAACCCCTCGGCTTATACTCGAGTCAGATTCCCCTCTGAAAAAAAATGGTGTGGAGCTCCGAAGCTGGGCAGCTGCTTCCCTGCTTCCGTGTTTCCTTTGCAACTTTTAAGCATGGGAAGGGGAGGCTTTTCTGAGCTCTAGGCTGAAAAAGCAACGCGAGACGAGGTCGCTCCACTCAGTTTCATTTCCTCAGCTCCAGCTGCTTTCAGTCCACTCGGGAGGAGGGGGAGGAGGAGGGGGAGGCTTTTCTGAGCTCTAGGCTGAGAAAGCAACGCGAGCAGAGGTCGCTCCACTCAGTTTCATTTCCTCAGCTCCAGCTGCTTTCAGTCCACTCGGGAGGAGGGGGAGGAGGGGGAGAGAGAGAGAGAGAGAGAGATCATAAGAACGGCTCTTGGTTTTTTCTTGCAAGGGAGAGAGTGACTCCTGCCTCCCACTGTCGTCATCATCATCTTTTGGGTTAGTGAATCAATCAAACCTTTCATGATAGTGAGATCGTTTCCCAAATTTCCCTTAAATCAGGGAAGAAATCAGAAACAAACCTTTGGGCTGAGAATAAGCTTGTTCCTATGATGCCATTTTTGTTCACTTCAGTGTGAAAAGTGTGAAAAAACACACTTCTTTTTCTTCATCTTCTTGTTCCCTATTTACTGGTCTCTTTCAAAGAGGAAATTGTGAACATCAAACTTATTCTCAACTGTCCTAGTGAAAGTTTTTATTGGCATCTATTTTTATTTTTGAAATTTACCAGTAGCTGCTGCATTTCCCACCCTCAACTTATACTCGAGTCAATACGTTTTCCCAGTTTTTTGTGGTTAAATTAGGTGCCTCGGCTTATATTCGGGTTGACTTATACTCGAGTATATATGGTATATTGAGCTTGAAGTCAAGTGCAAGGGTTCTGGCCCTGCACTTCTGATTGGCTGTTAATGGCAGGATCGGATTGGTCTGTTCAGGAGCATCTGATTGGCCATTAACAGGCCATTCCTATTGGTTGATGGAGCTAGCGCTCCAGGTTTGCTATTGGTTGAATAGTTAATAAGTTGCCTATATAAGGAAGACTATGGCAGCCCTCCAGTTGGAGCTGTCACAATATGTAAATAAAGAGTTTGAAGTTCACTGTTTCTTCCAGCTCGTCTCCATCATTCGCACCCATGCTCCAGACTTAACACTTATAAAGAATACCTATTTTTGGTATCTTATTGAAATTATTGGTAATTAGATATAAATTAATTGTCCCAATATAAAATCTTTATAGATTGATTTATATTTTGCAAATTTATTCTTAATAGCTACCAAATTGTAGCTATGAAAAAGTGAAATCCATAATTGTATGGTAGCACCTGCTGTCTACTTCTCCCTTCAGGTTGATGGTGGTAGATTCATTTGTACCATCAAAGCAGAATTAAGAGAATATACATTTCATAAATTACTAGAACTAGCTTTAAAGTTTGTTCTAACATACATTTTTTGATGATTGGGTGAAAATATTTGCAATATAATGAAAATGTATGTTTTTTGGCTGTTTGAACTGAGGGAAAATGTGACATTCATGAAAGTGTTGATGAAATTTTAAGCATAAAAAATATTTATATCCTCCCCATCTTATGATTTGGATTGTTTCGCTCAGTATTTTAAAGCCAAGTCTATTTTTTAAAACTGAGAAGATTTTATGTTTAGCTGATTATTTTGTTTGGTAGAGATTTTACTTCTAACTATGAATAGGCAACTTCATTTTTGTTTTTTTACCTCTCAAGGAAAGTCTATCGTAGAGGACATCCTGTTCCATGTGAAATTGATTCTCCAGTGGGCTGAGTAGAGAATCCAAGGAATGGGTTAACTCTGCTCTTCTGCTCGGAGACTTATGTCAAGTTCTAAACATAATATTAATAATTCCTCTGCTCATAAAATCTTGCACGGATAAATGTTTCACATAATCATGTCATAGCTTATCTTTTCAATGAGTCTTAAAAGTTCCAAATCATACTTTTTAAAAAAAAAACAACCTACATTTAATTCAACCAAAGACTACTCTTAATCACCATCCAGAATTCCCCAGTAGTTACTAGGTGCATGTGAGAATCTGAGGGTAATAGAACTTGCTAGCCTTTGTTTTCATATTGTATATTTTCAAGTTCTAGAACTATGAAAAACTATCATCATCCATTTTCTTTAAAAAAGCTTACATTACATCATTACATTACATCTACTATGTCTGTCACAATCATTTTCCAGCTTAAACAATTCCAAATCTTTTTCTCTTAAGGGAATTCCTTCATGAACATAAGCCCATTTGGTTATCTTTTCAGAATTTAGAATGCCCTTTTGCAATTGTATTGGCTGGAACTGTGTGTACATTATTCTAAGCATTTTTGTTGAATTATATTGTAGTAATAATGAGTGCAATTATATTACTCAATACTCAGGTTCCTGGTTTTTGGCTGTTTGCAAAGATAGTGTAGGTCAAATACATTTTTTATTTTTTCCAGATTTTGTTAGTTTTTGTTTTTTATCTTTTGTTTTAAATATGTTTTTACATTGTGTAAGCTGCCTCGAGTCAGCATGGGTGAATAGGTGGCAATATAAATTAAATAATAAATAAATAAATGCCCTTAGAACTTGTTCATATTCAAAGAGAGAGCATAAAATGCAATTAAGAAGTATCCTGATCATGCAACATACAGTAGTACCTTATGTATAAATTTAAGGCCAAGGATCTTACATGATTATTGTATCCCCAGCACAATTTCTGATATTTATTTGGGAAAATTATATTTAGGAATTACACATATAGCTATATCATAGCAAATACTGCAGATGCATATTTGTGCAAATAAGCTTGTTCCTCACTTTCCAGTGTCCATTTCCTGAGATAGCTATTTAGGTCAGATATGAGTTTGCTCTGAATTGACAAACAAAGACATCTAAATTTTTATTTCTGTCTTTCTGGTAGGAGGAGGAACAGCAGCTTTTTCCCTCCTCCCCTTTCTGTCAAGATACAAACAGGGGCTTGACCAAACTGTCTGAGCAACTCCATTTTCTGTCTCTCCCTGCATGTTACTTCTGTTAGTAAATGAATATGGAGCAGTTGAAGTCACAGACTTGGCTCTGGGCCACTGGTGCTCTGTGTGTAGCTTCTGTGCCACTTTAATGAATAGTGATGTGATTCAGAGATAAGCAGATATTCAACTTGGAAGAGGGTATGTTTTTCTCTTTCTGTTTACTTTTCTTGATTGCATCCAATCCCAATTTACTCAATATATCTACTATTCTTTTCCCATAGCTTTTGGATCTTGCCAGAATGATTTAGCTTTATTTCTAGTTAGACAAATTGATGTTTTGATAACTGAAGATTTGACTCTATTAGATAAGAACCAGTTCATGTAGAAAAGTTTGCTTGGCCCTTTTGTCAGTTAAGATCAGATGAATATTGCTGTGTATGTACATTTAGCTGCATTGCTTTAAGATGTAAATTTTTTCATACGGCAAGTTAGGCAGCCAGAGACAGCACACTGTGATGTAATACTCAGATTCAGTTAAGTAGGGTGCCAAAATCCAGCTAATTAGACTTGTGTAATAGATTGGATTTGGATCAGATATTGCTAATAAGTAATTTATATACTGTAGATATGTCTTAGAAAACACTACTAAAACAAACAAAAACAAAACCACAAACGTGCCATCATGAATTTAAACAGTGTTTATATATATATATATGTTTTCTTAAGTATACACACACACATACATACATACTGTATGTATGTATGTATGTATATATGTATATATATGTATATGTATGTCATATAAAATTATGAAGGAAAGTAATATGTCTTAATTTTGTTACTTTGACTTTCATTTTTCTTGGTTTTAATAGCTTTACCTCTCATTTTTAATGCCAGGTAAGCACATTGCTTAAATATAGCAGGCATTGATTCTCATTTTTAAATGATTAATCTCTCATAAATAGTATAGTCTTATTTTGCCAATCAAGAAATATCAGATTTATTAAATAAGGATATAGTAGAGACAAATACTATTAAGGTCTTTTTAATAAAATTATGTTTTTTTTCTAGATTTAACTAAAATTGTACATTTTATGGTAGTTTTTAATTTGCTTATAGACAAAGAGATTTAAAAAGTTTTCAAAAAGGATTAAGCTCAAATTATTGGAAGGTAATAAAATAAATCATTTCTATGAATTGAAGTTTTAATTGTAAGTAAATATGAGTTTTACAGTTTCGTTTAGTCCAGACTACCTGTTCCTTTGAAGGTAAAATAAAGGTAAGATGTTGTTCTTTCTGCCCTGAATATTTCTGAGGATTGATTAAAATTAGCTATATTATTTATTGGTTTTCATGGTAGCACATAAACTTCTGAGACTAAAAGGCTTATACGGGGTGACAATTTTGAACTCTTGTTCAAAAAACTCCTTTTGCTAAGGAGTTAAATCATATTGTAAATGATTGCCTTATTTGTGTTGCATTTATTTCAAAGAACTGCATAAAAACTATTAGTTAAGTACCTTCAATTATTATGAATAAATCTAATTTTGATTTTGATTAATATTATATTTAATAAATATTAAAATGATTAATATAATTATATTTAACTTTTATATAACTTTTATATTATATTTAAGGAGGTCTTGTAAGTCAATGAAACAAAATATGCTTTTGATAGAAGTTAAGATATGTACTCATTACATTTTTTATAATAGCCTTGAGTTGCTGATTAATATGTGTGGCTGACTACATGCATAGCTTTGTCATAGTTTCTTCTCTCAACTTTATTTGTTCTTTGAAGTGTAATTTATTGTGCAGTTTGTTGGGTATGTTTTATAAAATTATGAAGATTGGGAGAAGTTAGCTTTTTTGCTATTTAAAGGACTTACGTTGAAAGCTAGGATCTTCTCTGCCAGAAACAAAACATGTTATTTTGTATAAAATACACTTCCAGGAGTTGCTCTCTTAATTTTGCTTGAAAATTCTGTAGATAGAGAAGTTAACAGTCTCTGACAAATGTGCGTGAATATAAGGGCAATTCAATTGACTAGTATTTATGTTCAGGTGAATGTACAGAATGATTGCCCTTAAATGAATTTCTTCCCTTGGATAGGAAAAGCAACTGGAATGATATATTATTAAGTATCTCACTATGTACCACATTCTGGCATTTGATAATCTATATCTTCCACATTCTGGCATTTGATAATCTATATCTTCTGGCAGATTCTGAAAAATCTGTGCAAACTTCCCCAGCATGAAATTGCAGAATCTAATGGTTGATGTATGCAGAAATGACTACAGAAATAAACCATATGGGTCCTTGACCTCTTTGCCCTCCATCAGTTAGCCTGAATGACAGTGTGCTTCTTTATATTTGTTGTATGCTTGGAATTATGTAGTTAGTTGTCTGGGCCATCTTTCCTTGGGGACTATAAGTGGAAGTTATTGCCATAAATAGACACAATAACAGCAAGTAGTGCTCCGACAAGTTCAACTGCATGTTATTTGCAAATAATACAAATATGAGGAGCAGTAGATGATTCCAAAGCAGATTATTTTGAAATTGTTCATACATGTTTCCTATTATTTGTAACTGTTTGAACCCTAATTCCATTTAATAAAAGGGATGTTTATTTATAGAAAATGTACTGTCTGGTGGATTGGATGCTTCAAGCAATCTTAAATATATAATACTTATTTATAAGATATATAAATATTGAGGTGATTTGAAAATTTGGTAAGTTTGTGGATTGTATTGTGTTACATATTAACAACAGAATGCCATAGGATAATACGAACACAGAAAATAATGTGTGTCAACAGTATATGTAATTGAAAATCTGTCTGGAAAAAAAATTACATTGGAATCTGCATATAGAAGAGAAGATTCTCCCTCGAGCTGCTCGGAGCATCCAGAGAGTGGGATGTGCCTCTGAGTCCTCTTCTTGCAGGCTGAGCTTCAGCTGAGGAAACACTCCGCCCCCTCATGTGACTCCACGTAGCGTTCCCCCAGTCTTTTGCTCAGCCTCGAAGAGTCAGGCTGCTGTTGAAAAGAGCTCCTTGGCTGATTCAAACCACGTACTTTATTCTGGCTAATTTCTTTATTTCTCAGGTTTGGTATTTCCCTTCCTCCTCCTGCGCAAAAGGTTGGGACTTAGGGAAAGTCTCCCCTTGCCCCTAGGGGCCAAGCGGGCAGGTTCGCAGCGCTTCGCGTGACCCCCCCATTATTAGATCGCGTCGCTGCTTCTGCGCTGCCCCGTGGTGCCCATTTTTGCTGGATTCCCCACCCACCCTAAACACCGACCGGGAAAGGCTAGTCACTCTTAAGAGCACCAGGCGTGCTGAGCTAACCGGACAAGCCCTCACCATCCCGAAGGCGCCCGACATAGCTCGCGGCTGCCATCTTGGCGCCGCATCGTGGTCGGACACCATTTTCATTTCCGATTCTTGCCACTGAGGTGGATGCAAGCGTCCCAGACCCCTTGGGTCAAGAGTTTAGTCGTTTTTAGTGATCTTCCTGGCTCTCTTTCATTATTCTGTTGGCCTCCCGCAGCCTTCATCGGGGCGAAGTTGCAGCCCCCCCTCCGGTTTGTTGTCTGGAGGCCTGCTGCCGGAGGCCTTGCTCTCTAGGCCTCAGGCATTTATTTGGTAAATCCGGCCTGTACTGTGATACTTTTCTAGTTCCTTCCTGTTATCGTTTATATAAGAAAAAAAAAAAAAGAGAGAGAAATTTATATATACAATTATATGTATTTATATGTATATACATAGATAACCTTTCATGCAGACAGCATAAAAAAAATCAAAAGATTATATACCTGTACATATTATATATATATATATATATGTTTTCTGAGGTTCTCGCGGGTATTTGTATGTGGATCTTTGGTTATTCGGGTTTTCTCCCGCGTAAGATTGGAAGTATCTAGGCAACGTTTCGATGAAGTCTCATTCATCATCTTCAGGCTTGGTCTTCAGCTCTGTGCTTCTCTGTGCAAGCTCACATCACTCTGAGAAGCACAGAGCTGAAGACCAAGCCTGAAGATGATGAATGAGACTTCATCGAAACGTTGCCTAGATACTTCCAATCTTACGCGGGAGAAAACCCGAATAACCAAAGATCCATATATATATATATATATATATATATATATATATATATATATATATATACACTACCTGTTATCACTGTACAAATTAAATTCCAAAAGGGGGAGCGGGCCAGCTCAAACCTCACTCGGCCCTACTCAGGCCAACTCCAGGCGAGCCAACCGCCCTTTGCTATTATTACTATTATTATTATTATCAAAATGGCAGACGACAATCTCTCTTAACGACCTTCCTTGAAGGCTAAGGCAAAGTCGCACTACTTGCGCAGGCAGGACAAGGAACTTTCCAAGGCCTCCCAACGAGATACCTTAAGGCGCCATAAGGCGTTGGAAAAGGAGTTTGATAGGCGGTCAAGGGAGTCCCGCTCAGGGCCTCCAGCCTTTCCTCCTCCCACTCCCTCCACCTCTACTCAACCTCTTCCCCCTCCAGACCCATCTTCCCTATCTAGGCGCAGTCCACTTCAGGGTCACGTGACCCCTGGACCACCGACCAGACAGACCCTTTACACCTACGGCCGTGGGTCTGCGCCAGGAAGAACCCTCTACATCCGAGGTTCCAGCCCACATCAAGGCTTGGATGGAATCGGCTATCCGCCAGGGCATTGCGGAGGGCCTGCAGCACATGTCCAGATCGCCACGGGCTCCCGCACACGACTCTTTATCCATCAGATCCCTTCCACAGCCGGATCCCCCGGTTGGTCAGGTACTCTCTCAGAGGGACAGCCCTCCTCCGGTAGGGACTCAGGAGGAGGAGGAAGGGGACTTTGGTGACTTCAGGGAAGAGGAAGAGGTTTCCCGGATGGGATCCTCCTGTTATAGTGAGCCCCTCTTAGAGGCGGACCTCATGGAGGGGGAGATGTCAGAGGATGAGGGGGCTTCTCCCGACCAACCCATATTCGGGGGGGCTGTTCAAGCCATACTTGTTTAAATCCCTCCACTTTAAAGCCAAGAACGTCTCTGACCTCCCCCCCACCTCAGAGGGACCAGAGGACTCCATTTTCACACAACCAGTGGTGGAGGCTGAGGTCATCCCGACCCCACCTATCTTTGTAGACCTAGTGGCGAAGCAACTTGCTTCCACGGGAGCCCCCCCTACACCCTCTAGCCAAGACGAGATTTTTTAATCTCGACTCAGCAATGTCTAGCCTTCTAAACATCCTGGAGGTTGACGATCCCATTGTGGGCCTTCCTCCTCTACCCCCAGTGAGGCCTCAGAGGCCTTGAAACCTGAGGACAAGTGGACGGAACTGGCATTGCGCCGGGCCCATCTATCCGACACTTGGGCCATTAGATCGGCTACAGCCATTTCATTCTTCACAAGGTCGTCTATCCGCTGACTCCAGCAGCTGAGAGAACAAGTCCCCGCGTCCAATGTGAGGGTGCACCAAGACATAGCGAAACTGGTGGCCGCAGCCGAGTTCTCAGCTGATGCCACTTACCAGTTGGTAAAGTTCTCTTCCAGAGCCATAACGTCCCATTTCACAGCTCGCCGCCTGCTATGGCTCAAGCACTGGCAGGCGGATGTTAAAAATAAGGTCAAGCTGGCCACTGCTCCCGTCAAGGGAGACAAACTGTTCGGTCCGGCCTTGGAACCCCTGCTGGTCGAGGGCCACAGGAAGAGGAAGTATCTGCCCTCCCTTTTTCGGAGGCCAGAGACAAGAGGCCCTCAGCCCTTTCGGAGGGGCTTCCCCCACCCCTTCTACCAACCCCCCTTCCTGCCCAGATACCCGAGACCCCCTTCCTTCCGGTCCCAGGATCGCTCGGTCTCAGGCAACAGAAGCAGACGGGGCAGCAACTATAAGAGGCCCTTTAGGGCATCGGGGGGGAGGCCCTACCGCCGATCTTCTTCCTCTCTCCCCATCGGTGACCGCCTCAGGCACTTCCCCGCCCAATGGGACAAATCCACATCCGATGCATGGGTTAGGGACACTGTCAGGTTTGGTCTCGCCCTTGAGTTCCAGTCCGCCCCCGCTGATTTCTTCATGACATCCCCCACCTCAAGGGATCCTGCCAAAGGTGCACTAATGGATGCAGCCATCCAGCACCTGCTTGACATTCAGGCCATTCAACCCATTCCACTGGCCCAGAGGAGACGGGGATTCTACTCCCACCTTTTTGTGGTGCCCAAGCATTCTGGGGGATGCAGAGCTATATTAGATTTAAAATGGCTAAACCGCCACCTTATCCAGCGCAAATTCAAAATGCACACCTTGCAATCGATTGTCTTGGGTACCAGACGGGGTGACTGGTTATCCTCCATAGATCTCTCGGAGGCATACCTACATATTCCAATCCAGCCCTCTCACCACAAATTCCTCAGGTTCTGTTATAATAACCTTCACTATCAATATGTGGCCCTCCCCTTTGGTCTGGCCTCAACCCCCAGGTCGTCGCGGCCCTGGCGGCTCACCTCAGGAGCGTTCCCGTCCGCCTCCACTGCTATTTGGACGATATCCTTATTCTCTCCCCGTCCAAGACCCAGGCAGTCAGGGATACCAGGGCCACCCTCTCCGCCCTACTGGCACATGGGTTCCTCGTCAATTGGCAAGAGTCAACTGACCCCATCCACCTAAATCACCCACTTGGGAGCCATAATTGATTCGGTTACAGAAAAGGTCTTCCTCTCTTCAGAGAGATTCCTGAGCATTCAAGCTCTGGTCAAACAGATTAGGCGATCAAGGAGGGTGGTGTTACTTGACCTTTCCAAATTATTGGGTAAGATGGTTTCATGCATCTCAATTATTCCCTGGGCCCGTTTACACAGCAGATCCCTTCAGTGGTTCCTGCTCCCATTCCAAAGATCCGGAAGAAGCAACTTGAAGTCCAGAGTCAAGGTGCCTCCAAGGGTCCTCACGTCTCTCCTCTGGTGGACCAACCCCGCCATCAACAGGGGCCACCTCTTCACAGAACCTCAATGGCTAACTCTCACCACGGATGCCAGCCTATCCAGTTGGGGCGCTCAGGTCAACTCGCTCTTGGCACAGGGCAAGTGGTCGCCGATCGAGCAAAGACACAGCATCAACTGGCTGGAGCTTCACGCCATCCACCTGGCCCTGCGCAGCTTCCTCCCCCTGGTCTGCGGACGTCATGTCCTTATTCTCATGGACAACGTCACGGCCAAAGCCCATATCAACAGGCAAGGAGGCACCCAGTCTATTCAGTTGATGAGGGAGGCCGAGCATCTCTGCCATTGGGCAGAATCCAACATCCTCTCACTAAAAGCCAAGCACATCTCCGGAATCTCCAACATCCAGGCGGATTGGCTGAGCAGGGCCACGATGGACCAAGCAGAATGGTGCCTCCATCCATCCCTATTCAAGGAGGCATCCAGAATATTTGGCCTTCCGAGGATGGATCTCTTCGCTTCTCCGTCCAATGCACAGCTTCCACGGTTTTTCTCCAGGTACCCATCTCATGGGTCAGAGAGCCACAACGCACTACGGTGCCCATGGCCCCCAGGGCTCCTGTATGCCTTCCCTCCGCTGCCGCTAGTTCCCAGAGTCATACAAAAACTCATTCACAAGAAGGCAGACCTGCTCCTGGTGGCTTCTTATTGGCCCAGGCAACCGTGGTTCACGGACCTCCGCAATCTTTCGGTAGCGCCCCCATGGAGGATCCCCCCGGACAAGGTCTCCCTCTCTCAGGGGCCCCTTCTGCATCCGGAGCCTCAATGGCTCCAGTTAGCCATCTGGAGGTTGAACGGATCCATTTGACAAGAGAGAAATTCTCCAGTCAAGTAATCGCCACTATTTTGGCCGCTAGGCGACCCTCCACCACACGAATTTATGATGCCACTTGGAAGGGCTTTTGCAAGTGGTGTAGCGGGTCCCAAGTCGACCCCCTCTCTCCCTCTATTGTGCAGGTCCTGGAATTCCTTCAAGAAGGCCTATGTAAAGGGCTTGCCCCTAACACCCTGAGGCGGCAGGTCGCTGCCCTCTCAACCGTTGTCTTCTCTGATAACTTCGGTTCCCTTTCTCATCACCCCCGGGTTAGGGCTTTCCTCAGGGGCGCCACCAACTTGTGCCCTCCGACTGTTCACAGGTTCCCCACATGGGACCTCAACAAGGTCCTTGTTTCGCTTACCAGACACCCATTTGAACCCCTGAGGGAGTCCTCCCTTCAATTGCTAATGTTTAAGATAGTTTTTCTAGTGGCTATCACTTCTGCTCGTCGAGTCTCGGAAATAGCAGCATTGTCAATCAGAAACAATTTATGCGTGTTCCACGCTAATCGGGTAGTCCTTCGCCCCGACCCCACCTTCTTATCCAAGGTTAACTCACCCTTCCACAGGTCACAGGAACTGGTCGTCCCAAACTTTTGCCCCAGACCCTCGAGGGAGAAGGAAATCTTTTGGCACACCTTGGATGATAGAAGGGCCTTGTGCATATACATTAAGCGCACACAACCCCTGAGAAGATCGGAATCCCTCTTCCTCTCCTTTCAGCCCAGGACTTTGGGGCTCAAAGTCTCTCCCTCAATCATCAGTCGCTGGATCAGGGTGACTATCGCCAGGTGCTACCTATCACAATCTCTGCCCGCACCTGGTGGAATAACCGCTCATTCCACCAGGAGTGCAGCTCTTTCGGCGGCTTGGGCCACACAAGCCCCAATCGCTGACATTTGTCGGGCAGCCACCTGGGCCTCTCCGTCCCCATTCATCAGGCATTACAAAATAGACGTATACGCCTCAGCGGAGGCCTCTTTTGGCCGACGAGTCCTACAGAGGGTCATCAGTGACCCGGAGGGGCTTCCGGTCCAGACAGAGTCCCACCCATAGGACAGCCAAGTTTTGGTATATCCCACTCTTTGAATGTTCTGAGCAGCTCGAGGGAGAATGGGCGTTGGTTCTTACCTGATACGCCCCTTCTCGGCGAGCCGTGAGGAGCATCCAGCCCCACCCTAACTCCTCCGTCTGGTGGGGACTCTTGTTTTCAGACAAGGAGCCAATAGTTGATTAGAAGGACTTTATAACCTTTCTTCTCGTTATTGCAAAAAACTGGGGGAACGTTACATGAGGGGGTGGAGCATTTCCTCAGCTAAAGCTCAGCCTGCAAGAAGAGGACTCAGAAGCACATCCCACTCTCTGGATGCTCTTCGCGGCTCGCCGAGAAGGGGCGTATCAGGTAAGAACCAATGCCCAATTTCCTGAAGCTGTAGATTTTGAAGCATTTTGGCAATGTGTGAAAATGTGCCTCATCACCAGTGATTGTTTGCATGGCTTTAAGACACTTGGGAAGGATGAAATATGGAATGAAAAATAATTTATGACAAAGACACATAGGGAAGAAATACTATAAATTTGTATCTTATTTTGACAGAAGTATGCTGTATGTAAACATCCTCAGTGGAATGTTATAAGTTCTCTTAATTTTCTACTATTCCAGGAGTTCAATTTGTAATAAATAATTAGTGTTATTGAGTGATGGGCAATGTTCTGACATGTTTGTAGGCATAGCAAGAATTTACTTCCAGGACATTTTCAATGGGTTATCACTTACTTCAAGACAGACAGGAATTCCAATGAACTACAAAATTGAGATTTAATGATAGTCATTTGAAGAAACCAAAGTTAATGTTAGTTCTCCCTCTACTTGCCAGTTTTTACTTTATCTGAGCTTCACTCATCTTTTTCCCTATAGCTGTTATCAAGTGCTTTCCCATTGGATGTAATATACCTATTCTTCTGATAATTATTTATATTTGTAGCCAGTATATTCTAGTTATTCTGGCTGAACCTAAATAGGAAGGCCTACTTACCAAAGCCTTCTTCCTTCCTATTTTTAAAATAATAGAATGGATAATGAATGGCTCTAAACCCTAAACCATTTGTCTCTAGGCATAGGCCAGTTGCAGTCATCAGTTAATATATCCTAACCAAAAAATCAATTTATTGGTTACATTCAGGCAACAGAGAAAAGACAACCAAAGACAATCAAGCTATAAACAGCAGGAGCCCAAATTTTAGTAACAGAATAAAACAAAAATTACACTTTAGTTTACAGTACACTTAGTTCTTAGTATTTCAACATTTGCCAACATCTGCTTTTTTGGTATGAATATTGAAGGAAGCACTTTAATGTTTTGCACTTTAAGGCAAAAAGCATCAGTTGTAGATGAATTTAGAAGATCAAGGTCGGCTTTATCAGAACAAAATGCATATGCTACAGCTGGTAAATTTCTACAAGCAATAACTGTTATTGAGAGGTAGATTAGTTGGTGACATGTGAGGACTTATCTCATGAGGAAGGACTGAAAAGAATCTATTTTAACCTCTAAGCAATTTTTCTGTGGCTAAAAGGAACTCAGGAATGCAGCTTGGAATCCAGCATTAAAATTTTAAAATGTGTGCTTGCTGTTATCTGGAATATCTCTGATCCCTCATAGGCCAGCCAAACCTGAACATGTCCTCTCAATGTGAGAAGATGCAGTGTCCTGATAACTGAGAAACACAAGTTCCCTGATTCTGGCAGCATTTGTTCTCTTTTATTTATTTATTTTTGTTTGGGGGAAAAAAGGCAGATAACAGATGAATTATAAAAGAAATGCTGCAGTTTTTATGTCAAATGTTCACAAGCTGCAGAATTGAGATCCATAATAGCTCAGTGGTATGAGCTGTAATATATTGCTCATCAATTTAAACCAGGTGTATGCAGTACTTTACTTCAATGATAAATACTTGTGATGAATACCAATGAACACTTGTTTCATGGGATTCAAATATATGCTGAATAACTAGAAATGTAGAAATCTATGCTACATAGCATTGTAACAAAACAAGCAAAGCTTTCTAATTTTATCTATGTTTTCTAGATATATTAGAAGTTTTACCATTTACCAAACTATATGATTATAATTAGAGGTAATCCTGGAAGTTGTGCTAGGAATTCATCTGAAGAATTGCACACTGAAGAAAGCTAGTATGTTATATGCATGTCTAAATACTTATTTATTCATAGTAAATTAATTTCTCTTTTGTTTGTCCACATACAACCAAAATTGCATTGTTCTACCCCAAGATGCAGAAATCATAAGATTTTCCAAAAAATCCAGAGTGGGATTCCTGAATAGATTCAGTGACGATCAAATTGATTAGTGCCTGAACAATTACTGCTTATGAAAGGTTTGGAGAGAATGGAAAATGGAGTGGAATCCTGTACATCATGTTTTCTTGCAAATCTTGTTGGTATTCTTCCACTAAGGTTTTGTTTTATTCCTGCTGCATTCAAATTAAAAAACTTTTTTTAAAAAAACCCAAAACCTATTTAAAGTTTGATTGTGACATTATTTCTTAAAAAGCCAGATATAACAACATACCATATTTTTCCATGTATAAAATGATACCTTTTCTTAAAAATATTTAAGAAATGGAGGAGAGTCTTATACTTGGGGGGCTGAGAGGAGAACCACAGTTGCGAAACTGCTGATACCTTATCTCTGCAAACTAGCCTCATGACCCAAACTTCCGCTTGCTTAAAATATTGGTTTCTGAATTTTCGGAAAGAAAAGTGAGGGGCGTAGCGTCCTATATATGGGGGTGTCTTATAGGCAGAAATATAGGTAATCTTCATCAGCCAAAAGAAAAGGTAGATAGAGGTTAAAGAGATTAACTGAACCTTTCCATAGTTAAGACACTTTTCCCAAATACCCAGCAGGCTCACACTTGTAGGAAGTAATACATGTAACAGCATATTGGAGGATAAATGCAAATTTTGGGCAGACTCTCAAGGGAGGAGGCTGTCATTTAGAATGTTGGCCTAAAGCTGTTTAGGGCTGTGTTAAAGATATGTTACTGTATGTACATAACATAGGACATAGCAATAAACAATGGGAAAAAAGGAAGGCTGTGCATTTTTTAAAAATGTATATGTATCATACCAAGTTTCTTCAACTGTTGTGCCCTCAAGGTGGATAAGGCTGATATATCTATCATCTATCATACTGCAGTGCACATGATAAAACAATTAGGTTTGGCTTCTTAACAATAAATCTATTTGGGAAATATACTATATTACCGTAGAATTAAGGAAGCTTGTCTTAAGCAGTTTATTCTTAAATATCTCTTGTCTTTCTTGCTAAGAGCTGTTTTTTTTTTTTTTACATAGTCTCAAACTTAACTAAACCCAATTTTCATTTTAAATCTGAGGATTTCTCATCTCTTTACATTGGAACAAAACTAATTCTAAAGTACTAAATGCTCTTCTTCCATCCAGTACTACTAAATTCCATTTTATACAATGGTGAACATCCTTTTTATACTGGTATGTAAGATTTGAGATTGTTAATTACAAACTAAAACTGGGTCAAAATTTTCAGTGGATTTACAGAAGAAGGAAATATAAATCCAGCTTAAAATTATTTATATAAACAGCCTGATAATCATGAATACAGCTCTGCGTGCATCTCATGTAACATACTTTTAGAGGTAAGTTAAATAATAATAGATGTACTTTCATTTGCCAAATTTTATGCTTCGTTAACTGGATTCTATATGAAACAAACAAAATGTTAAAGAGTTATGATATTTATATAGTTACTTGCCAAGTACATCTAAATTATATTAAAGTAATTAAAATGTTGTGAATGAATAATGCCAAATAAACTTATCTTGAGCTTGAAGTCAAGTGCAGGGTTCTGGCCCTGCACTTCTGATTGGCTGTTAATGGCAGGATCGGATTGGTCTGTTCAGGAACAAATGATTGGCCATTAACAGGCCATTCTCATTGGTTAACAGAGCTAGCGCTCCAGAATTACTATTGGTTGAATAGTTAATAAGTTGCCTATATAAGGAAGGCTATAGCAGCCCTCCAGTTGGAGCTGTCACAACATGTAAATAAAGAGTTTGAAGTTCACTGTTTCTACCGGCTCGTCTCCATTATTCGCACCCATGCTCCAGACTTAACACTGGCGATGAGGATGGGATTGGATGACATCTGAGCCAATGACGAAGACAACTAAGCACTTGGCTGAAGCGCACAACAGCGGAACCATGTCTGGCGGCGCAGTACCACCCGCTCAGTTTGATCCAGCTCAAGAGGACTGGGAGTCCTACATGGACCGTTTCCAAATGTTTTTGGAAACGAATAATCTGAAGGATGCCACACCCGGGAAGAAATGGACGGTATTCCTAACGCACTGCGGCCCGACGGTATTCAAAATGGCTAAGGCATTAGCGAAACCGGCTGAAGTGAAGGCCATGGACTGGGACGTCCTCGAACCACGACTAAGGGCCCACTACGCACCGACCATTCCAACGCTCGTAAGACGACACGAGTTCTATCAAAGAAACCAGCGGAAAGGAGAAAGCGTTGCCGATTTCATTGCAGACCTCCGGAACTTGGGAGGCCTTTGCGATTTCACCGACATAGAGGAGGCTTTGAGAGACCGAGTAGTTCTCGGGTTAGACTCTCTAAACGTACAGAGCAAAATAATGGCAAAGGGCAACATCACCCTTAAAGACGCCATAGCTGAAGCAACAGCAGCGGAGGCGACCAAGAAGTCGGCTGCCCAACTACACCAAAATCGTGCTCCAGCGAAGTTGCACCTAACGCAGAAGGGCAGCTGCAGACGACCCACCATGAGGACCTCTCTTCATCATCAGACAGCGACGAAGAAGAGGTCCATCGCCTGCGGTCTGATCGGGACGATTACCCGAAGTCCCAGCAACCGTGCGCTGGCGCCAACCATTACCGCTCCGATTGCAAATTCCGTGACGCGCTCTGCCACGAGTGCGGGAAACGAGGCCACATCGGACGGGTCTGCAGAAGTCTCCTCGGACCTAGCCAGACCGTGAAGGGTAGCAATTTCCGCCAATTGACAGGGAATCGCCCTGTAAGGCGAGAACCAGCAAACCACTCCTGCAGAAACTGACCCGTGAATCGCCTAATGAGATGGGAAGAGGCCCACCAAACACTCACTATCGGCCACGCCTCTTCAATAGACGCTAAGAAAATTCGGGTCAAAGTGGACATCGAAAATCAAACTTGCCAAATGGAAGTTGACTCGGGGTCGTCTCTGTCAATGGTCTCCTGGAAGACCCTCAAGCAACTCATCCCCACTATCCGGCGCCAAGACCTTCAATTCCAACGGCTCGTGTTAAAGGACTATCAGGGGAACTGGACTCCAGTCGTAGGATCCAGTAGAGTCCGGGTTGCATTCAAGAACTGCATGGCGTACTTATCCCTGACGGTGATCGACAAGGACCGGCCTAGCCTGTTAAGCCTGCAATGGATCTCACCACTCGGCATTGAAGTGGCAGGCATTAACTGAATCGGCGGCAGTGACTGGGAAGAAGACCTCGCCCATGAATTCAGGGACGTCTTCGCGGAAAAGCTAGGCGAGTACAAGGGGACCCCGATATCCTTTAGCCTTAATCCAAAGATAGCTCCCATCCGCCTGAAGCCTCGTCGAGTCCCGTTCGCTCTAAAGCCAAAAATCGATGAACAGCTTGATAAGTTGATAGCCCAGGGAGTTTTAAAGCCAACCGACTACTTCCCATGGGAAACACCAATTATGACCCCAATTAAGCCGGACGGCTCCATTAGAATTTGTGGGGACTATCGAGCCACCCTAAACCACGCCCTGCAACAAAATCCATATCCGGTGCCAGTGATGCAACACCTCCTCCATTCCCTGGGGGGCGGAATAGTCATCGCTAAACTAGACTTAGCTCAGTCTTATCAGCAACTGCCGGTTGACAACTGCCGGCACAGGCACAGACTATCGTAACACACCGAGGTGCCTTTAAGTGTACGCGGCTTCAATTCGGAGTCAGTGTAGACCCAGGGATCTTTCAGAGCCTAACGGAGAGACTATTGCAGGGGATCAAAGGCGTTGTCCCCTATTTTGACGATGTGCTCATTGCTGCCCCCACTCCAAAAATTTTACGGGATCGTTTAAGACTGGTTTTACAAAAATTCCAAGAAGCAGGCCTGAAAGTGAAGAAAAATAAGTGCAAACTGTATACAGATCGTGTTGAATTCTTAGGGTACTTAATTGAAGTCAGGGTATCCACCCTACCGATAGCAAATTGAGAGCAATAAAAAACGCTCCCAGACCCCGGAACAAAGCCAACCTCCAGGCGTTCTTAGGCCTCATTAATTTCTATAATGTATTCTTGCCGCACAAGGTGACTGTCGCTGAACCTTTATATCGCCTACTAGATAAAAAATCAATTTGGGTATGGGGTCACAAAGAAGAGCAGGCGTTCCGTAATGTAAAACAACTACTGACTTCTGACGCCATACTAATGCAGTACAATGAGACCTTGCTTTTAAATATCACATGTGATGCATCGCCTTTTGGAGTGGGCGTCATTTTGAGCCATGTATTACCTAATGGCAGCGAAGCCCCTGTTGCTTACTTTTCAAAAACGCTCTCGAAAACCGAGCGAAATTACAGCCAGATCGATAAAGAAGCCCTGGCAATTGTATCAGCTGTTAAAAGATTCCATGAGTACGTGTACGGCCGGGTTTTCACCATTGTAACTGACCACAAACCATTGCTGGGGATCATCGCTGGGGACAAGCCAACTCCTTACATACTTTCTCCCAGGATGACCCATTGGTCAGAATTCTTGGCTGCCTACAATTATCAGCTACAATATCGTCCCAGTAAAGCCATTCCCCATGCCGACGCGTTGAGCCTTGCACCGCTCCCTGAAACCATCAATGATCCTGCACCAACGATGACAACGTTGCAGATCGAGATACTCCATACGCCGCCATTAACTGCCCGTGACATCGTGAGAGAAACAAAACGCGACCCCATCTTAGCACGAGTCCTCACATGGGTGGAACGTGGATGGCCATCGGACCAAGTACCAGATGACTTTGCACCATTCAAAAGCCGTCAAACAGAGTTGTTCTCGCAGAAGGGCTGTATCATCTGGGGCGATAGAGTCGTTATCCCAGAACAACTCCAACAGGCACTGCTAAGAACCTTGCACGATGGCCACCCTGGCATCGTGCGCATGAAGGGCCTCGCACGAAGCTACGCGTGGTGGCCAGGCATCGACAGACAAATCGAATCGTGGGTTAAAACTTGCAGGAGATGCCAAGAAGTAAGCAATGCTCCACCAAAAGCAACCCCAACCGAATGGGAGACGCCGTGGGGACGCTGGTCCCGCATCCATCTGGACTTTGCTGGGCCGACCAAAGGCCACACGTTTTTGCTAACCTTTGACGCCTACTCGAATTGGCTCGAGATTCACCAAATGAGAAATACGACCACCAAAGCGGTCATCAAAAGACTGGAAAGATTGTTTGCAACCCACGGATTACCAGACGTTCTGGTATCCGACAACGGGCCCCAATTTACCGCGCTGTCTTTTGAACAGTACCTGGCTGACCGTGGTATCCGACATGCGCTTACTTCGCCTGCGCACCCTGCAGCCAACGGTAGGGCTGAGCGCATGGTACGATTCATTAAAAGGACTCTACAAAAGATAGACTACGACAACATCGACAAGAAAATCAACCGAATCCTTTTCCTACAGCACATCACACCTCACAGCGTCACCAACAAAACTCCCGCCGAGCTGCTAATGGGACGAAAGCTCCGCTCCCACCTCGATCGGTTACACCCAGCCTACGAACCGGAAAAGCCACTCGGATCCAGCGGCCGATGTCGTACCTTCCAGGTAGACAATTTAGTATTCACTAAAAACTTATCGGGCGATCCGCTGTGGGTAGAAGCGACCGTAATCTGCATAACCGGTCCAAGATCATACCTCGTTCAGTGCCCTGACGGTAGACTTTGGAAGCGCCACATAGATCAATTACAATCGCGGCTACCGTCACGCAATTCCGAACTCCCTTATGACCAAACTGAGGGGGGGGAGGAAAACGAATTGCAACTAGAGGAAAACCTTTTTGAAGGGACTGAAAACGGAACTGAAACGCAGGAACAGGAACCGGGGACCAGAGTGAGTTCACCTCAGGGAGTGGCCAGTGATATTGGTGATGACGGGAACGCGAACTCGGAACCAGAGGACCCCTACCATTAAACAATGATCTACCTCAACAGAAGTGCAGCCAACCGCCAGGCACTTTGCGAAAATCAAAAAGACTGATAAAGCAACCGTCCAACCTCAAGGACTATGTAACCGCGCCCCGTGGGCAGAAGCCGGGGGAAAGGGGTGTTGTGAATGAATAATGCCAAATAAAGTTATCTTGAGCTTGAAGTCAAGTGCAGGGTTCTGGCCCTGCACTTCTGATTGGCTGTTCATGGCAGGATCGGATTGGTCCATTCAGGAACAAATGATTGGCCATTAACAGGCCATTCTCATTGGTTAATGGAGCTAGTGCTCCAGAATTACTATTGGTTGAATAGTTAATAAGTTGCCTATATAAGGAAGGCTATAACAGCCCTCCAGTTTGAGCTGTCACACCATGTAAATAAAGAGTTTGAAGTTCACTGTTTCTACCGGCTCGTCTCCATTATTCGCACCCATGCTCCAGACTTAACATAAAATATCTTTACAATCTCCAAGGCATGTCACAACTTTTGAGCACCCCTAATGTTTGGAAATTGAAAGTTGAAAAATTTGACTTGCCCTAAAAATCTAGATAGTGATGTAGATAATAATCAATATCCATAAAAGCATGAACTGGTACTTTGAGCTACTAATTGTTGTGTTAATCCTAAAATGCAGTATGTAACAATTAGTGTTAGTATGCAAGGATTTTTATTACTATGTTACATTTGCACATATATATCATAAGCAGCCCAGTTGGACAGTCATGTTCATAATTTGTATTGCTTTAAAGAATTTATCCTCAAGCATTTTTAATATTAAAAATCAAATAAAAGTCACAGTGGATTATTTCAACAAATAGGAATGGCATTTCTCAAATAGAACTCAAGAAACCAAGTTTCAAGTTTCAAGCATTGTGCTCAATGTTTGGGACAACTATAAGCTATAGTTGTATTTGGAATAGCAGGATTGGCTTTCTATTGTATACACCTGAAAAACATTGACATAATAAAACATATTATTCTGCATAGCTATTTCTATTGCTATACAAATAGCATTATTTAAGGTGTAATTCAAAGATTACCTATTATGAATCAAATAAATGCCAAATGTATGTTAAAAACAAGCAATTGTCGATGTCTTCCTAAATACAAGAAATAAAGAGGATAAGTTCATCTCTGAGGGGAGCATATTCTGTATAATTTATTTATTGAATTATATGCTTCCAAAATACTGGTTATGGTACATTAAAACAATACAATGTGCAGGTACACAATGTAGCACTAAAAATATTCACAGTAACCCAAATATAATAAACACAACAATAACATCTGGTTTCCGGTTCCGCGTGGCTTCGGGGCAGCAGGAATTCGCGATCGTCCGTGATTCCTGCTGTGCTTGCCGCCGAGTTGCCCCCGATCCAAATGGATCCAGGGGATATGGCTGCCCTATAGAGGCAGCTGAAGAGAGAAGGGAGTCGGATAGGGGATTGGGAGTGTCGCAGACCCCCTCAAACCCCTTTTTCCTGAGGTGGCGGAGCGGGGGTCAGGAATGGCCGCCACGAAGAAGCCTGCAACCGGATAAGATTGTGCTGGAGGAAGCAGGAAAAGTGAAAGTACTGGCTGAGCCGAGCTAATCAACATCTCTCAAACTCTCTGAAACGGAATTGTTTGAATTGCTGGAGGATACATTGTATCCCTAAGAAGATCGGCAAGCGGCGGAGAAAGCTGTTAAAAGGATTTTTTTTTTTCTACACTCTCCCACCCCATAGAAACAGCAGATGAAGATTTGAAATTTACTTGGGCATTGAAGGTGAATTATTTTGAAAGTTAAAGCCAAGGGACAAAAGACTCTTTGGACATTGGACTTAATAATTTAAGAAATTGGAAAACCCTTATTGGAGGTATGGATTTCTGATCATTTAAAAGTTGTTGTTGCAAGTGGGAAGGGAGAGGAAAAAAATTGGAGCAGAAGTTGAAAAAGGAGGAGATTGCCTAGAATTCTAAAGAAAGATATATGGTAATTGGACCTCTTTGATTAAGCAGTAACCCCAGAAAGAGAAGTAGAAGAAGGGGGGGGGAAAGCATTAACTTTTAGAATCTTTTTTGAATTATTCTTGATTAAAAATACTTGGGTGGTTGTTTTGGGAAAAGTTTCTCTTTTTATGATGGCAACGCTTGTGGATGAATTAAAAACTGAATATCAAAAATATAAAAAGTAAGAACAAGATGGAAAAGATACTTTGGGCACTTTATTTCAATTTTTAGAAATGGCGTTATGCACTTATGGGACAAAGAAGAAGAGGAAGAAGAAGCCATCTTTGATGAACAATGGGTTTTTTCTGGGGAGGAGGAGAAAGAGGATAAGAAAAAGGGGATTTTAAGGTTTGAAAAAACAACCAAAAAAGAGAAAAATGAGATGAAAGGTGGATGCAAGGTGAGAAAACAACGGAAAGGGAGTAAGAAAAGGGAGGAGGAGAGACAAAGGGGTAAAAAGGGCAAGGAGGAGAATAAGCAAGAGAGAAAGGGGGGGGCAGAAGAAGCCTTAATGGTGGGAAGCAAGATCTAAAGAAAAAGTTTATTTAGATACAATGGGTGAATCTAATTGAAAAAAGAAAAAAGAAAGGGATTCTGGAAGGTACATAAGATTGGGTCTTTATTTGTGTATTTAGAGTAAAATGCTTAAGATATAAATGAGTATTAATATATACGATTAGTTTTATTTTTTTTAATGATATGGATAGTGCTTATGTAGGATTTTACTTAGTTATTGTTGGGTCTTTACCTTTTTTATAAAATTTATTGTGTAATTTTAGAATGTACTAAACAGAATCCCAAGATAAACTTAAGTGTTATATGAAGTAATTTTAAGTTAGGACAATGAGTTAAAGGCGTCACTCCAATCAGTGTATAGGAGAAGTATATTAAAAGAAAAAAGGTGAATGGATAGTTGGAAATAGAACAGACAAAGAATGATATTGAAAATGATAATAAGATATGGAAGGATATATAAAGTGAATATGATGTTTGAATTTGTGTCTGTGTGAAGAGTTTCAACCCGGGATCAAGCAGCCTTCAGAAAAGATGTTTTAGGTTTTTATTTTTTCTATGTTCTGTGTTTTGTATGTTTATGAAAGGCAATAAAATTTTAATAAGCAAGAAATATAATTTGGATAACTAGAATGAAAAGGAGAAGTCAGGATAAGATATGAAGTTAAATAGATAATGTAAATATTGATATTACAATTTGGAATTATTTTGTATGTTCTATTGGCTTTCTTCTTTAATTATTATTATTATTATTTTTAGAAAAGAGTTTTCAAATTGTTATGCCTGGATTATTTGTGTATTGTTTTTGTAAAATTAATAAAATTTGCTTTTAAAAAAATAAACACAACAATAACATCTTAATACAATATTATTATTATTAGTTAATCTTTAGTGAGATTCACAGCCTTTGGGGGCTGGTTGGTAGTTCAAGTCCTAAGCAAGGACCTAGAAACTGTTAAGGTAGCACCCGAGTGTCTGAGGATATAAGTTGTTCCAAGTAGGGTGGTTTTTTGTAGAATCAGGGTATTCAAATCTGATAAATTGAAAATTTCCAAATAGCGAGTTGGCCCTTTAGGTATTGCTCCAAGGGCTCCAATTACAATTGCGATAATTTATTTTTCCAAAGTTGCTCAACTTCAATTTGAGAGTCCCTACACTTTGTGATTTTTTTCTTGCTGCATGTCTTCAGTTTATGCAACACCAGGTATTGCAATGTCAGTGAATCAAAACATTTTTTCCCCACTATTGTTACAACTGTGTGAAAAAGTCCTGCACGCTTTATGCTTTACGGTTTGTGACATTTTTTGGATTGATTTTATGATATTTTATGCTAACTGCTATGCAAATATTGTTATATTTAAATAAATACTGGTGGTTTTTAAGTGAAAAGCATAAGCTTTTTGCAATTTGGTGCTGTTTGGATGGGGATTGTGAATTTTGTTGCATGCTTATAATGCATGCTTACAATGACTATGAAACAGATTAACTGATGCATACCCAGTAGCATACATGTTGCATAAGGCCGATGCTACTGTTTTGTTAACGTTTATGTTGTTTGTGGCCCTGAAAAAGACCATTTAGGAAACCAAACATGGTTACTAATATGAAATTGGCACACTTTTACAACACATGTTTCACCCCAAATTCTTGTAATCTGAGGTGAGGTGAGCTTCCTGTCAGCCATCGAAATGCATTGCTAAGCCTGATTGTTGACTTTCTTGGTCTTCCAGAGCAGAGCCTGTCATCAACTAAACCAGTTATTTGATATTTTTCAACCACTCTGCTCACTGTGGTGCAATGGCATTTCACTCTCTTGGTTATTTCTGTACAGGAGTAACCCTCTTCATGAAGCACAATGATGCGCTGCGCTGCTCGGTACTGGTGAAAGCAAAGGCCTTTTTCCTTGCCTGCAGCCAGAGCTAAATTAAATTTCTCAATGCTTTTCATGCCAATTTATAGTTAGAGAGTATGACAACATTGACTGACTCATATATTTAGCTTCTGAGCATTTGATTGGTCAGCCAAAGCTTGCTGCTGATTGGCTACTTTTGATCCTAACATTCTAGAAAATTCAAGTTGTGTTTGTTTTAGCACATAAGCTCACTCAAAACCTTAAAAAAGACTTTGGTTATATTAATAAAAATTGTGCATCTCAATCCAACTACAGAAATTTTCATCAAAGTATTAATTTTGCATGGTTTCTATGAATGAAAAGTTGATTAAACATGTAAATACAGCTTAAAACTGAAAGCGTGCAGGACTTTTTCACACAGCTGTATGTCAGGTGGGCAAAGTGCCTGTCAGTCTGAATTCTGAAGTCCCACAGGATCTTGACTTTTTCATTCTCCAGAACCTTCTCAACCTGATGTTCCCAGTAGTTGTTACTATTATTATTATTAATTTTAATTTTACAATCCCATAATAAAATTAGACAGGGAGGAACAATCTCACAATTACATTTCACATGACCACTTTCAAAGGCTTTCCATAATAGCTTGATTTTTGGTTCTTACCAATGCAGTAGAGAGATATCTTGTAATGTCAATGTCAAAACAGAAAAAACACATCACTTCTGGTTTTATACGATCCTTCTAAAAAATAAGGGATAATCAATAACTTTTCCTATGGTGAATGTACCAAATAGATAAATTCTAACTGAATGAAGCAGTGTTAAAAATATGCTAAACAATTCAAGTGTTGTAAGTAAAAACTGATACTTTCAATTGCTCCCTATCAATGCAAGGCACTGAGCCTAGGTGTCATACAAGTAGATTTAGGACAACTCAGTGCAGCCAGCTCAGTGTGGCTAGCTCACCATTGCCACTCGCCACTGTCAAGTTGCCTCTGCAACTCACTGTTACTAAGTCTTTGCAGGACAACTCCACATGGCCAACTAACCAAGGGGACAATTTACTGCTGGTGGCCCGAGGCACAGCTGGGTGGGTTGGTGAGTGAGTGGATGGGCAGAGTGCAGAACAGTGGCTAATGGCTTCCCATTGTTACCCTCCTTCCACTGTTGAGCTCTGGGCCAAAAAGCCCCAGGACAGCGGCAGTGGTGGGTGGGGCAGGCAGTTGAAGGTGGCAGAACTTGTGCTAAGCTGACCATGCCAATTGTTCCATTCCACATAGAAAGTGTAACCATGCAGATGCACTGCTGCTAAAGTACGTAACTCTAAAGTAACAACAATTTTTTAAAATCTATCGTGTCAATTCTTCATCCAATAGATATATTTGAGAGTTAAGATATTCAAGTTCTAGAATTTTTCTATGTATAGGATATTTCTTCTGAATTAAATAATATTTTGCATATTCTCTACCAAGCCAATTTTAATTTGTCAAAATTTGGATTTACAACAGGAATGAACTTTCACAGTTCACTAACTTAAGATTTCTAGTAGAATCTTAAAATCTAATAGATTACTAATAGATTTCAGTCTATTATATCAGCATAATTAACAAAAATTATCCTACACATTTATTATTATTATTATTATTATTATTATTATTATTATTATTATTATTATTATTATTATTATTAAAGGTAGGGGACATTGCATTAGAACAACTAAAAAAATATTTTGATCATATTGCTGAAAAGAATCTTTTTCTTCATTGTCTCCTGGTCAAAAGAAACAGACATCCTTTAATTTGAATTTGTTCAGATTAAATTAAATTATCATTAATTGTTTGAGTGTCATTTCCCATGCCTGAAATATCCATGGTTCCTTGTGGCTTCAACTCCTAGAAGTGTAATAAGAAGGGTACATTTAATATACCACATTTGAATCAAGAATATTCTTGTTGATTTTAACTCTAACTTTCAACTGGATTACTACAGAATTGTAACCCTTGAGAAGCAACTTTTCCTTTAGGATTAAGGAATCCTTAAACAAATAATATTTTCATTACCAGCATTTATTCCATAGTTGTTTTATGTACTAAGGAGTATCAAACTCACATCACAGTGGCATCACATGGCACATCGGGACTTTTCCCATTGCTAAACCGGGCATGGGAGTGGCCAGCACATGACACATTCAGCCTGTTGGCCAGGAGTTTGACAGTCCTGTACTAAGATATATATATAAGATACCTTTTTATTAGAGCAGACACCTTTTGGAGGTTGGGTAAGATTTTTTTGTGGCTGTTTTTAAACCACATGACTCATACTTCAGTGATTTACTACAATCAACTAGATTTTAGTAGTAGAATATTTCAGGTTTTTTTTATTTTCTGCTGCTCTGTCCTATATCAGCCTGTAATTGTGCTCACATTAATATAATTAAACTATGGTTTACTATGAACTACTACTGGCTGGGTAAATGGCTTGGGATGTCAGGTTAAATAAACATGATATAGCATGGTCTATAACTCCACTTCTTGGATATATTAGTGCAATGGGACAATTGGCATTCTTGTGTTTATTCATGTAAACACAAGCATCTGTCTTAGTGTTACAACTGCAGAATGGAAATGATAGTGTGCTTCCCATTTGGTAATTTAACTACATTAAGAAACCCCCACAGAGTTGAAAGGCTCTGAAATAGAGACTTAGGTTTGGTAGAAGCTTGATGATGATGATAATTGAAAACTCCAGTGTGCTTTCACCCAGTGGACTGAATTTCTTTGGCAATTTGTGTCATTTGCTTACTCTTGTTATTTCTTTTTTGTCCTTTTGGAACCTTTGTTTTTCTTTTTTTAACCTTCTTTCCCAGGCTTTGGTGTATCCTGTATCCTGAGAGAGCACTAAATTACTCGTTAACCTTCTTTCTTATTTATGTTCAACTATGTCTAGATTGTAGGTTTAGCTGGCTCTAAGGTCAGGCAGTCGTGTCTTTTTGCTGTTATTTTAGCACTGTTAGTTAGTGTAAGCTCAGTTTTTAGGACGATGTTAGTAAAAAGAATGCCCAGAATTGGCCAAATTTATTGAATTTGATAGGTTTTCTTTTTTTAAAAAAACTGCTATTTTATCTATAGTAATTAAATGAATCTAAAACTGGTGATGGGTGGAAAGAATGACCCATTATCCAGAGTTATATAAAATATAAATACTGTATAATTTAATAAGCCATCTCTCATGAACCTTCTTGATCAAAAAGTTGGCTATGTCTGTAGAAATCATATGTATCATCAGGCAGGTTTTGAAATGTAGCACACAGCTATAGTATCCTTAACAAAAAGATCATAAGCTCTGCTTAAATATTTCCAGCAAATCAAAGTGCATCAGTCTACAATATAAGGCAGATGGTTCTGTTGTTAATTCTGACCTCTAGAATTTAGCTAAGATGTGATTCCCTGCAGTTTCCATCTAAGTGACTGAAGACTGCTATCATGTTATCTCTCTTTCTCTCTCTTTGAGTAAAAGAACCAGTCCTTTGAACTGTTTCTTCTAAGACTTCTTTTTCCAGATTTATGATTAACTTGCTTAGTGTTTTCTGCAGACGTTCTGCCAATATTGTTATTAAAACAGCATGTGAGACTTGGTACACTAATTTAAATATTTCCTGACAGAAGCAAAAGATAGCTGAAATGTTACCAACCACAACTGGGACATTGACATCCTGTTCACATGATTCCCTCATTTTTTAAAAAATATTATTATTATTATTTCCTTCAATATTTGAGAACTACCTATCCTGTGTTACATTAAAAAAAAAAGTTTAATACTGGTAGGACCTGCAAGGAATGAAAAGGTTTCTGCAAGAATTTGTAAATTCCATAGTATGAAGAATTGTTGTTGTTTTTTTTTAAAAAAATCAATTCTTCCCTTGCAGGATTTATCTAAAATATTTATTCATGTGTTTATTTACATATATTTTATACATTAGGATTTTTTTCAAGAGAAAGATGTGCATTGATGTAGTCAGTTATGCCCCTGCTTATTATTTTAGTATATAAGTTCAAAGTTTTAAATAATTTGTTCACCAATTAAATAAGTACTTTTTATATACATTAAACCATTCTCAAAACATACAATTGTTGTTATTTTCAGTCCATTGTGTCTGCTTCCTGCTGGTCAAAGGTTATTATAATAGGGTGGTGTATAGTAAGCTGGAAAGCTGACAGGAAGACTGAGCTTCTTTTGGGGTAGACGCAACAACTGAAAAGATTGGAATTCGGGAATATGCTGAAAACAAAGAAGAGGTACTTCTTTATTAACAGTATCAAACTGTCCAGATGAATGCTTCCATCTTTCATCTGATGTGTTATAAAAATATGTAGAGTTGGTTATTATGTACACTTTAATCTTTTTTTAAAGAGTTGATTGGACTTTAAAATATTTTTTGTAAATATTTGCATAATTCTTCACTCTCGGACCATTACTGGTTTTTCAGAAACAAAAGTAATCAGGATTTAATGTGTGTTAAATGTAGAATTTGTAATCCTGTTAAAATTTCTTGAAAAATACATCTTTGTGTAAGGCATTGAAACAGAGATAAGAGGCAATTCTAATTATTTTGCAAAGAAAAATTTCTGCTAAGAAAGAACGGATGATCTGGTTCCCTATGGTATTAAGGATTTGTGACTTTAAAAATAACTTTTAAAAAATCAATTTAAGAAATTAATTTTAAAATTAAATTAATTTTATTGAAGGAATATATAAAGAAAAGAAAAGACAGGCTAGCAAATAATCATGCATGTGAATTTGGATTTATTGGTAGTCATCATGCCTTTCTTACTACTGTTATTTTTTATAAAGTACATGAAGTTTAGGTGTCAAATTCAATTAAAAGTGATCATATTGACTTAAAGATTTCAAATTGTTCTACTAATGCTTCCCAAATACCACCCTACATCCTTGTTTTTTGTCACTTCTTCCATGGTGAATAAATCAAAAGAAAGGGAAGGCAGATGTTTCTGAAAAGCCCATAAAAATTTCATAATTTTTCATAACTTTTCATAATTTTGAAATGGGAAATGACTATAAAAATGGCTTCTGCTTTTTCAGTCAAAACCTGACTATATACACAGATGCATGTGAGGGCGCATGCCACACACACGCACAAGAGTTTGTTGATATGTGGAACAGTTTTGGTATTTTTAGAAAAGAGACTCAGTAAAACAAATATTAAAAGAATTGCTCTTTAAATTATATTTTAAAAAATAATTCTAATAACATTAGTTTGTTTTAATATTATGCTTTTGGGGGCTTGGGTTAGAATAGGTTAACCTGACCAATATTGGTAAGTAATGGGATTTATTGAAAAGCATCACTTCAAAAAGTTATCAACTGAGTGAGAGAATTAATATGAAAAAAGCAGAAAAATATTTTTGAATATGTATTTTGAAGACATAGCAAATGAATGAAATAAAAAAATGTCAAATGTATAAATATTGGAAGATGGATTTAAACATTAGAAGAAACCTGTTTAACAAGACTATAAGCTAAAATTATTTTTTTTTAAGGTTAACAAGGTGGATAATGTTATTTGGATTGCAGTTTTAAAGCTCAGCCAGTCAGTCTATTCCCACATGCTATTAGATTTTTATGAGAATGGAAGAGAGCGTGACCTTTTGATTGTTCTTGGTTGTGAATGTGTATAGTGGGATTCCCTCCTATGAAGCTATCTTCAAAATGTGTTATATTTTGCATGAGCAACTGCTGCAGGGCAATCAATGCAGGCAGAAGTCAGTACCATTTTTATTACTTTAGCTTGAGCTGGGCAATGCAACAATTATTTATCGCATGATCAAATCTAACATATCTGGAATCTTCAACACCCAGAATTTACACCCAAGAAATCCTCATGTGCGTGTTTACATAGAGGTATTCTTGAGCTATATAGCACATTTCAACTTAGGATAATAAATTAGTAATTATAAAATAATCACATGAGCAAACGTATCAAGTGTTTCACAGCTTTGCCTGCTTTTTAAACTTGTTTAAAATATATGGTCTTCTAATTTTCCACGTTTAGGTTTAAAAAAATGCTGCAAAATGCAAAATAAAAAGCACTGTTATATTTACATTGTTTGCAATGTTTTTGTTTGCATAAGTACACTAAAGTTAGAACAGACCAATGCAGAACTGGCAAATGGTGACAATAGATTAAAAACAGGAAATGTTAGCCATGTGTGTATTTCAAACAGCTAATCAGGATGATAGCCGGTGGAGTGGAAACTTCCACTGAGATTGTTTTTTCCTTATTTTTCTTTGTAAGAAAAGATGGTGCTTCCTGGAAAACAAGTCTTAAAAAGTATGAATGTATTTTTGGCAAAGGGGGAGCAGCGTAACAATAAGTAAAGATGCACCTAATATTTTCTGTCCTTATTTATAAAGCTTTGTAAAAGGAATTAAGATATATACAACTGAAGCTTGAGCAATTATGCTTTGAATAGTTTATCTGTGTGGAAAGCCAGTAAATATCAATATTTAGTGTTAATAGTGTGTTAAATTATTTGTGGGCTAAATTTTGGGTGAAATTATTTGTTTATTTGAATGAAAAGCTTAAGGCACAGGAAAGCTTTTCCCATTCATCCTTTGGGAACTGAATCTGATAAAAGCCTTCCGTATACATAGGAGCTGCTATGATATAGAGACCTTCATATTCATTCATTAAATATCCTCCCAACATTTCGTGAGCCTCAATTTTGTTCTTCATGTTTATTAATCACTTGATTCCATCCATAGGGAGGGGAAGAATTGAATCAGTTGAAAAGTTAAGTTGGATTGTAATAGATCAAAAGTTTAAAATATAGGAAGCTTTTTCATCTTAATGCTTTTTTTATTTTAATTAAGGAGAAATGGAAAATGCATTCCCTGATGATTAATTAAAATATATACATAAGTAAGGCACCGTAAGTAATGGTAAGGAAACTTACTTTGACAGTAAGTCTTGCTGAACTCTTCCTTTTCAATGGTTTGGGGCCTTATTGTTGTAATTCTATATAACAGTGGTTCTCAACCTTTGGTCCACAGACAGACCCTTCCAATATCATCACAGGATTCCATGAAGGAATGAAGAAATGTTATGTTTTAAATCTTGAGTTAAGTCTTGCGGGTCTGTGGCCATGTTTCATGGCCACAAAAGGTATTTAAACGGAGTCCATGTTGAAGAAAAGGTTGACAACCACTGCTATATAATATTATTGACATTATATTGTAATTGATTCAGGGAGCTCAGTTTTTAAGATTATAGCTCGTTCTTTATTATGCTTAATTTTTCTTCTTCCCTCCCCCCCCGCCTTCAGACAGGACTGATGGAATAATCCCTGAAATACAAACTCTATAATTCTGTTTCAGCAGTACTATTATTCTGCTTTAACAGAGCAGAAAAAAGCTTGAAAATTGATACTTACTCATTATAGTAATATCTATAACAAAGACCAACCCTTCCAAGTGTATTCCTGAAGATGTTAACATTAGGTGTCCACTTGTCAAAAGGAATCAAAGACGCTCAACATGGGGGGAAAATCTTATTCATATACAAGCCAAATACTTTGGATCCGAAAACCAAAGCTGTGCTTTTCACTTCGTTCTGTAGCATGATCCTCTGAAGTTTTTCTCAGTAAGGCAATATACAGCTTCTATCAGGCAGCCAATATTAAAATGTTAAAAATAGAACTTACTTCAAGAATCCCAGATATTTTCAGATAACAAAGAGTGATTTATATGGACTCTCTTTGCAGTTTCATGAAACATAGTAAGGCCATTGTACTATGATTAGCACGCGTGCTGATGTCAGGTCTCTTGTCTAGCTTCAAGCTTTATTCTGCTGTTAAATTGTGCTTTTGTGCTATAATCCAGAGAACCTTTGTGTCTGACTTAGTAATGTGTAGTTTCTGAAATTGCTTTTGTTTTTAAGGACAGTCTGTGCCAGTTTCAGTGACTGACTCATTAAGCAACCGAAATAAACATACCCATTTTTACTCTGTGAAAAAGATGTATTCTGGAAAAATAAAGCAGAGATATAGAAGCAGGTGTTAGTTGTCTAAAGACAAAATTTTCTGACATGTAGGACTATAAACAAGTTTTGTTTATATTACCAATTTACCAAGGAAGCTGCAGTAAGAGCGATATTTCGCTCTCACAGAGGATCTTTGTTAGCTCTGAAATACAGAGAAGATGTCAGTGTACAAGTTAGAGAAGAAACTTCCAAATCTGTATTATATAAGTTATAACCACCTTACTGTACAAATCATAGCACAGTTTCTTCTCACACTTACATTGGGTACATTGATTTCCTGTTCTTCATTTGTCCCTGTAAATGTTTGCCATATTATGAAACTCCTATTATCACCTAGATCAGGGATGTCAAACTGGATTTCTTCGAGGGCCAGATCAGCATTGTAGTTCTCTGTGGACCAGCCGGTGGGAAGAGAAATGGGATGGGCGCCTCCTGCAACAAATTGCAGCACTTTGTTGGCCAAAGTGGGGTGTGGAGGCGATCATGCCTCATTTTGGCCAGCAATGCTGCAGGAGGCTGTGCAGGCTGAGAACGGGGCACGGGCCTGTGTGGAGTCCCCCCCCATACCCCATTTTTATCGCTAGAGGCACCTCAAGCCAGTCCTTTACTATTTCCAGGCTGGTCCCATGGATCAGATTGAAGTATCCTGTGGGCTGGATTTGACCCATGGGTCATGACTTTGACACCCTAGATACTGATGGGTTACAACTCCTATCTTCTTAGTGCTCAGAAAAACAATAGTTTTTCTACTATAATGGAAGGAAATTAGGAATGTTGTACAGTATAACATAATATAAATACTATTATAATGTAAATAATAATAATATAAATAAAATAATACAATTGGTTAATGTACTGGATTTAAAGGATTGTTTATAATCAGGCTACTCCAATGTAGCTTTAAAATGACTTGTTAAAATTTGTCCTTTCGTATTTGGTTGTAAAGTCAAAAAGCAACTTAGTCAAAAAAAATTCTGCTTGAATGGTTTAACCAAAGAAAGATCATAACATAGTGGAAGACTATAATACTAAATTCTCAATATTTCTGCATAAGTAGAATGACGCAAAACGGATTCTGTTTTCTACACAAGTCCTACAACTAGATAAAGAGAACCCAATTAAATAAATCAGTAACATGACACTTTGTTTATTAAGGAAAATGATACAAATAACATTTTTGTGTTGGCAAAAGCAAAGTTACTTTGCTTTCAGTAACTGGTATGTGCCCCCCTCCCCCAGGTTGGACAGCAGTAACTGCAACTAAACTTTTCTTAAAACTGTTCATCAGTCCTGCACATTGGTGTGGAGGAATTTTAACTTATTCCTCCTTAAAGAAAGCTTCAATTCAGGTATGCTGCCCTGAGCTGCTCACACCATGTCCGTTTACATATTTCCTTAGGATTAAATTCAGGACTTTGACTTGGGAGACAAGAAGAGGAGGAAGTGTAGACTAGGCACTGGTCAGATTAGTAGCACTTAGCCTGCAGAAGCAATGACGGTGCAGCAAGCATCTCAGAAGGGATCTTTCTAGATTCTTGGATTGTAAAGGAAAAGAAAAAGTGTGTCCAAGAAAACTAGAACAGCTGGTGGAAATGTGTAAATATGTACATTAGCTGTGCCAGTCGGAATTGAGAGTGACAAAGCTAGCTTATGGCATAATAACTGGGTTAAGTTTTAATACAGTATAAAGCTTTTTGTTCTTGGTAATTAGCTTATTCTTAAATAAATGGGAATGCGATTACAGCCTTGAATACTTTGTTAAACCGAAATCTTTCATCCCAGAAAATGAAAAGTCCTTTATGTTTTCAAACATACATATATTCATTCAAGACATTAAGGTAAATTAATTGTGGAGGAAGGGAATGCAATGTAAAATAAAAAATACCAATTTAAAAACTGTTAACTTTGTAGCTTTTTCTGTTGGCCACAAAGATTGTGTGTATATTCAAGATATGTAAGACTCATTACCCCAAATTGCTATTCCTGTCCTGAACTGAAAAATCTCTGGGGCAACATATTATTTAAGCCTAGTGGCTTCATCCAGAGTATTCCAAATACTTTGTATACTGCTAGAAGATTATGCAATCTTACCTGCCCTCCAAATTATCAGTTCCTTTGCCCTTCTTAACTACTGCACGTTCTTTTTATATAGATTTAATTGAATTCAAAGTATTTCAGTTTATAATATAATTTTATAGTTTCAAATATGTATTTAGATTACTCTGTGCTACTTCAGGAACACACTCATATGAAACATCTGGGTATTTTCTCTATTCTCTAGGCATGGAAGAGAAGATGGTTTGTCCTCCGCAGTGGTCGGTTGACAGGAGATCCCGATGTATTGGAATACTACAAAAATGATCACGCCAAGAAACCAATTCGTATCATTGACTTGAATTTGTGTCAACAAGTGGATGCTGGATTGACGTTTAACAAAAAAGAGTTTGAAAACAGCTATATTTTTGACATAAATACAATAGACAGAGTCTTCTATTTAGTTGCCGACAGTGAAGAGGAGATGAATAAGTGGGTTCGATGTATTTGTGATATCTGTGGATTCAATCCTACTGATGATGGTAAGTAAATTGTTGTTATATTTTAGCAGTTCGTTAGAAATTTTATCCCATACAGTCCTGTAGGGATATGAAAATTCAGACGATAACTTTCTGTTGTATTTAAGTCTTAATATGCATTGATTTTAAAAGACCATATTGGTCTTTGCCGTTATAGAAAATTATTGTGCCATTTCATTAGCCATTGTTTTCTAATGCCACACTTCAGCTTCTGAAAAAAAGTTTTTTTTGGAGCAAAGAAGGTCCAGCATGCTATGTAGTTGCAAAGTTGCAGCATCAAACAGATAGCAGTTTACGGTACATGGAGACAATCTAGTTGTGGACAAATGGAGTGTCATTTGTAGCCAGTCAAGATAGCAAGAAAATTTAAGCACATAGGTCTTGCCATGGGACAATGATTGCCTGTACATACATGGAAAAAATAAAAAGGAGCATTTCCCGGGGGCTAATTTGAAGTCTTCCTTTGAATTTAGTCCTTTTAATGTGGCTTCCTTTGATCGTGGAATTCTCAGGATACTATAATGAAGAATTTATGTGGTATTCCCCAATTTCCTCTGAGAAATAGATGATGTTGTATTTCTCAGCTAATAAAGTTTCCCATTCAGAAGTGTAGTTACTGTAAGATTGTACATTAGCTGGTACATTTGTTGGAAAAGGAAAAAATGTTTTTGAAAATATATTATTATGTATTATATTTGTTTTAAATTATTGAATTTTGAAAAGATACATGAAGCAAATATAAGCCTGCCATAATATTGAGATCATTGTTAGAGAGCTAGAATAGGATTGACCTATTCAAATGGTTTCAAATGGTTTGTCCTATCGCATTGCTGAATATGTTCTGGTCTAGTTACTAAGTTGTACCCTATTCAGCTTCATGGGTGAATTGAATAAATAAAACAATGGGGAGAGACCACATATGTGAAGATATAAATTTATTAAATGAATAAAATATATTGTATGATGAATTTGTAAATATGGTGATGGGAAAGCTGAAAAGTATCTGAGTAAGGTTGCTATGTAAAGGCAGGGTTCAATCAACCATAGAGCTTTTATTTCTTAGTTATTATTGTTAGCCGATTCTGATTATGGGGTCATGAAAGTATATGACTTATAGCTTTTTTTTTTTTTGAAGTATCTGTATGAATCATATGTGCCCCCTCCCTTTAATATTTTTTTCTCCTGTTCAAGTAACTTAAAATTTCAAAGAAAATATTTGCAGGCTGAGTACTTCATGTCCATATTACTGAATCTATAAGTTTTCTTATATCAATTTGAAATGTACTTATTCTGTATGATCTTATGCTTAAATGAGCTGCAGTAAAATGAGTTGCAATGTTACACAATTACTTTTGCTTGTACCTGATACATAATCACTCATTTCCTTTTGACATAATTTTTACATAGGCTACTTTGTGGCCTTCTTGGTACTCTCTGAGCTTGGTTGTTTGCTTGCACACATTTCGTTATCCAACTAGGTAACAGCAAGAACTCAACAGGCCAACCCCAAGCTACAAATTTTCTCTCTTACTGGATCTTTCTAATTGAATCTAAAATCTACGCATATTATTTTGAAATTGCAACTATGAGTATTTCCAGTTAGTAAGTCTCATTGGTAGCACAAATGGCAGAACGAAAAATTCCCATAATGGATTTTATGAAACAATTTTGAAACATAGTTTTCAGAGTTATAAAAGATTAAGTTTGTATATTTATAAAGTTGAATGTTGAGAAAATGTTACACCACACTTAGAGGTTGCTTTGGAAGCAGTTAGACATTATAACAATGTTAAGGATAAATTTGGGATAGTATGATGAATATTTGCTATTGCAAAATATTTGCTATGGTTTTCTACTTTTAGAAATTAGTACGCAGATTAATTGAATGGCACATCTGTTTTGCAGAATGAATGAAAATATCCATACCAAATTCTTTCCTTGGATAAACAGTTGGGCAGATATCTATAGCCCAGATCCAAAGGCAATTCTCAATCTTACACTGACTACATAAATGTGGCTTTCTGCATTGCAATCAGTTGATTGCTAATAAGTTTCCTTTTACTATGTGTGGGTATTGTACAGTTAGATTTACAATCTAAGACTCTGGTATCCTAATAATTCAGGTTTTAACTAAGGAATTAAGAATTATAAAGGTAGCACCAAAGAATTCATAGATGCTACCTTAATAATCCTACTTTAATATCCACAATAATCTGCGAGTGGATTTTTCTTTTTGTAAAATTAAGTGGTTCAGGCCGGATAAATTCAGTATTTCCAGATATCAAAGTGGCTCCTAGGCCTCCAGTCATGACAATGTTTTTTTTCTCAGTAAACACCCAACTTCAATTTGCAAGTGCCAGTATTTTGTTTTTCCCTCCAATTATTTTTCCTCAATCTTAGCATCACTTGGAATAGCAACATCAATGAACCAGCCTTTCTTCTTTTTAATAACTGTTATAGTAAGCATGTTATCAAGCACATGCCTTTCTCTTTGGATCTTGAAGCCCCATAAGACCTGAACCCACTTATTTTCAGAAATCTTCTCAATTTGATTGTTTCAGTAGTTTTTTCATTGTATTCAAATCCAAACCTCTGGCAAAGTTTCCAGTGGCAACTTGATCACAATGCTGCTTGTAGTCAGTTTATGAAATTTTGCTGCAGCCACTGATCAAATGGTCAATTGTTTCATCCTTTTCACTACAAAGGCGACATTTGCTGTTGTTTGTTATGATGTTGAATTTTTGCCTTCATCATCATATTTTTTTTTAATAAAAAGCCATTCGTCCTATAACACACCCATCAAGCTGCAATAGCTTAAAAGTAAATACAAGAACATAAAACGATCACTTCAAGCATCTGATAGTCAGAGACCTACTACTTCTTGTGATGTGAATATTTACATTATTAATTGAGTTTGCAAACAATTCCTCATTCTTTTCGGTACCATTATACATTAGCACTGAAATACAGAACATAAAAAGTCTTAGGCTTTTTTTCAAGAAAAAAAAAAAGCACGGGAAAGTCAGAGTTTTGTGAATTTATTTTATAAAATTGTCTATTGGGAAGGAAATTATGGGTTCTTTTTACCTTAATCTGAAAGGGGCAAGTGAGGATCATCTGGTTCAGAGACATCATATCTGAAGATGGGTAATTTGATAGGTTACCTTGATTAAGAGGTTGAGAACCTAACAGTTATAATCCTTTTACAGAATAACTGCAGCCTGCTCCATTATCTCTATTGTGAAGATATTAAGAGTAGTTGATATTGTGTAATTGAAACATTACTAATTTTTAAAGTATAAATCAGCAAGTATTATATTTAATACTTTTAAGTTCTTTTAGTAGCATTTAGGTGAAATCTTGAACTTCAGCCATGATAACTTTCTGAATTAGCTGCAGGGACTGGAAGTGGGAATCATTCTTCCTCCGTGGCTGGAATCTGTTGAATTGGTTTTGGAGGTGGAAAAAAATCTAGCTCTGATCCCACACAATGTGAATGCCACAGAGTTTGAATCTTTTAACACAGTTTTTAAATATGAAACAGCTGGGTGAGGTTATCTGATGGCATGGGGTATATATCATCAGCTGAACAGATGACGCTGTTTCACTGCTAATCTTCTGCCTGGAGATTGTTAGGATCTGGCTCAGAATGAATGGGCTGTGACTCAATCCTAGCAAAATGGACAAGCTTTGGGATTTGGAACTCTCAGTGGTATAGCACTTCCCCACATAGAGCTGATAGGCAGTTTGAGTGGACTTGCATCTTCTACTTAAGAATCAGGTAGCAGCTATGACTAGGGAATCTTTTTGTGGACCAGTTGTACCCATTCTTGAACCAGGAAGCCTTGCTAATGGTCACTCATACTTGATTGTTTCATACTTGGACTATTGCACTGTGCTGTGGATGCACATTGAAGACCCCCCAGAAGTACAACCAGTCCAGAATGCAGTAGCTTGCACAGTGTGGGTGCTCGCTTTGTTAATATTATACCATTATTGTGCAAGCTTGACTGACTCCCAGTTTCTTTGCAGGTCAGTTCAAGGTATGGTTATCACTTTAAGGTTCTACACAGCACAGGGCCAGGTTGTTTTTTTTCCCTTAGAGTATCTGCCCTCCCACCAGATTGCTAGACTGGCCACGCTTCAGTTCCTTAGCTTTAATGTTGTTGTCTAGTGGGACCTACGGACCTAGTGGGGTCTTTCCTACAGTAGGCTCTTCTCCATGGAACATTTTAGATTCAGCTGAACCTCAGTATCCTAAGTTTTTGGAAAGCCATCAAGAGGTGACCATTCTCCCAGGAGTTTGGAATGGTAAGGTTGGAGCATAGAGATTGAATAGATGAATAGAAATAAATGTTGGATTGGGTGTCAGGTTTTCCTTGATTTTTAGTTATATTGTTTTTATTATTTATGATTTTATCATTATCGTTAGCCAACTAGAGCTGTGTACAGGTAGTCCTCGACCTTATGACCATGATTGAGGCCAAATTTTCTGTTATTATGTAATGATATTTGTTAATGGGACGTTTGCCCATTTTACGACCTTTCTTGCCACAGTTGCTAAGTGAATCACTGCAGTTGATAAGTTAGTAACTTGGTTAAGTGAATCTGGCTTCCCCCTTGATTGTCAGAAGGTTGCAAAAGGTGATCACATGACACAGCAACAGTCATAACTATGGACGAGCGGCCAAGCATCTGAATTTTGATCATGTGACCAGAGGATGGTGCAAAGGTTGTAAGTGTGAAAAATGATCATGTCACATTTTTCAGTGCTGTTGTAACTTTGAATGGTCACTAAAGGAACTGTCAGGGACTACCTGTACTGCAAGATGAATGGCCATATAACTCTTGAATGAGTGAATGTATGAATCAATCAATCAATCATCAGAGTATTTAGTGACCTGGTTGCCTGTTCTGTTTTGTAGATGCTGTGAAGCCACCTGGCAATTCTCTGCCGGCACAAGCCGAATTACCCTTAGCTGTCAGTACTTCCCTATCATCTGTACAAGCCGAGCCATCCCTGCCTCCTCCGTATCAGTTAATTAATATCCCACCATTAGAATCTGCCTCTAGTCATGAAGATCCACAAGATTACCTGTTACTAGTCAATTGTCAAAGTAAGAAGCCTGAACCAGCAAGGTAAACATTGGACTTTCTAATAAAAGTGTCATTAAAATGCTATAGTAACAGTTATCATGGGTAGTTTCTAAGAGTTTAAAAAGTTTTCATTACCTACTGTTCAAAGCCACAGAATGGAATAAATAATGTAGCGCACAATAGCAGTAGCACTTAGACTTATATGCTGCTTCACAGTGCTTTACAGCCCTCTCTAAGCGGTTTACAGAGTCAGCATATTGTCCCCAACAATTTGGGTCCTCATTTTACCCACCTCGGAAGGATGGAAGGCTGTGTCAACCTTGAACCTGGTGGGATTCAATCTGCCAAATTGCAGTCAGTCAGCTGAATTAGCCTGCAATATTGCATTCTCTTCCAAAAGTGTTGAAGTTCATCATTCTTGATGAAAGCTTATTTTTTTTAATGAATATGCTCCCCTCCCCCATCAGTTCCTATGTAATTTTTAAAGAACAACTATGACTAGAATCTGATTATTTAAGGTTGAGGTAAAGTGTCTTAGGTACCTCCTGGGTACATATTATTTTCATAAAATCTGAAAATCAGCCTATATACAATAATATTTTATCTTTAAAATGGCTCTTTTTATTAAATATTTTTTCAAAAGGGGTTAGGGTTACTGTTAAAAAATAATTTCCACCACTGATCTCTTAATTTTTATCATGTACTCAAAAAACCAGCTCTTTCATCTTGGAAGAAGTGGAGGAATATTTACTGCTGGAGGATTTTGAAAGTAAAAAAGTTCCGTTGCAGTGAGTGTTTAGGATTTCTCTTTAGAAGTTAACCACAATTCTAAAGCCTGTTTGGAAAAAAAAAATCAGTGTGTGTGTGTGTATTTGTGCATCTTGTGCATTTTGCTGTGGATTTTCATAAGCAGTGCAAATAATTACTACTTGATGTATCCAGAGTGGCTTGAAGTGGAGAAATTGCTGCATTGTTTGCAGATGTATTGGTCATTTTGAAAACACTGAAGTAAAAGGGTTTATCTTTTAGAAATGGGGGAAAAAAATCATGCTTAGTTTCCATTTTGCTCCTTGCTAAGAAAATTGACCTCCCAACACATAGTCCGTACCCTGCTAAAAATTTGGAATGTTATCCCTCATCCCTTTTCTCAAAAACAGACTTCTCTTAACTTAGGACATGTTACAATTTCACATTAGAAATGGTCCTGACACTAAAACAATGCAGCAGTGAATTGAATTAATTTGTTATATGCTAGACTTGCTCTTACTGGAGATAGCCAAGTTGAAGTTAGGTTGGTTTAATTTGGATTTCTACAATGAGCATGTTTAGATTTGATGAAAAAGACAATTTTTAATTCTATAATTGTATGAAGATAAGGAAGAATGCTGCAGTATATGGATCTGGATGGTCAGTCCATTCATATTTAAGAGCATGGTATATACAGCTGCTTTTGAACAGCATCTTTGTCCCTGGCTTGTATTCATATATATTCCCATTCCAAAAAACAATGTTGTTTTAAAAAATTGTTTTCAACTGTAACTTCAAATAACTTTAAAACATTATTTCTTAAATAATTTATATAACTTTAAAACATTATTTCTTAGTTTGAAGAACTACATTATTTCAAAACTGAAGAATTCATAACAAGTTATGGAAAGTATTTTTTTAAGGATTGAAAGAAAGAAAATAGTTAAAAATAATAAAGCAGCACATTTAAGGCAATTTAATAAGAGTTAATATAATTAGTTTAGTATAATTAGTATAATTTGTTATTAATCAATGCTCTATAGATAACTAATATTGACTGTTTATAAGAAGAAATATCTTAGAAGCCTTGCTGACTAAAATCTATAAACAGTATGAATGCTGAGAGTTTAGCAACATAGAGTGGAAATACAGAATATCATGAAAGCAAGTACTTTTTGAATTTAAGAATAAAAAATACCTGCAGTCCTAATGCCTTATGATTTGCAAAGAAGCAGTTTCTCCCCTCAGGTCCTTCTGTATTATAGGTGCATGTTAGCAATAAATACAGGTGAAACTCGAAAAATTAGAATATTGTCCAAAAGTTCATTTATTTCAGTAATGCAACTTAAAAGGCGAAACTAATATATGAGATAGACTCATTACATGCAAAGCAAGATAGCTCAAGCTGTGATTTGTCATAGTTGAGATGATTATGGCTTACAGCTCATGAAAACCCCAAATCCACAATCTCAGAAAATTAGAATATTGTGAAAGGTTCAATATTCTAGGCTCAAAGTGTCCACTCTAATCAGCTAATTAAGCCATAATACCTGCAAAGGGTCCCCGAGCCTTTAAATGGTCTCTCAGTCTGGTTCAGTAGGAATCACAATCATGGGAAAGACTGCTGACCTGACAGTTGTGCAGAAAACCATCATTGACACCCTCCATAAGGAGGGAAAGCCTCAAAAGGTAATTGCAGACGAAGTTGGATGTTCCCAAAGAGCTGTATCAAAGTACATTAATAGAAAGTTATGTGGAAGGGAAAAGTGTGGAAGAAAAAGGTGCACAAGCAGCAGGGATGACCGCAGCCAGGAGAGAATTGTCAGGAAAAGGCCATTCAAAAGTGTTGGGGACTTTCACAAGGAGTGGACTGAGGCTGGAGTCAATGCATCAAGAGCTACCACACGCACACGGATCCTGGACATGGGCTTCAAATGTCGTATTCCTCTTGTCAAGCCACTCCTGAGCAACAAACAACATCAGAAGCGTCTTACCTGGGCTAAAGAAAAACAGAACTGGTCTGTTGCTCAGTGGTCCAAAGTCCTCTTTTCTGATGAGAGCAACTGTTGCATCTCATTTGGAAACCAAGGACCCAGATTCTAGAGGAAGAATGGAGAGGCACACACTACAAGATGCTTGAAGTCCAGTGTGAAGTTTCCACCGTCTGTGTTGATTTGGGGAGCCATGTCATCTGCTGGTGTTGGTCCACTGTGCTTCATTAAGTCTAGGGTCAACACAGACGTCTACCAGGAGATTTTGGAGCACTTCGTGCTTCCTTCCACAGATGAGCTTTATGGGGATGCTAACTTCATTTTCCAGCAGAACTTGGCACCTGCCCACATGGCCAAAAGCACCAAAACCTGGTTCAGTGACCATGGGATTACTGTGCTTGATTGGCCAGCAAACTCACCTGACCTGAACCCCGTAGAGAATCTATGGGGCATTGCCAAGAGAAAGATGAGAGACATGAGACTGAACAATGCAGAAGAGTTGAAGGCCACTATTGAAGCATCCTGGTCTTCCACAACATCTCAGCAGTGCCACAGGCTGATAGCTTCCATGCCACGCTGCATTGAGGCAGTAATTGCTGCAAAAGGGTCCAAACCAAGTACTGAGTACATTTGCATGTTTATACTTTTCAGAGGTTCAATATTGTTCTATGTACAATCCTTATTTTATTGATTGCATGTAATATTCTAATTTTCTGAGACTGTAGATTTGGGGTTTTCATGAGCTGTAAGCCATAATCATCACAATTATGACAAATCACGGCTTGAACTAACTTGCTTTGCATATAATGAGTCTATCTCATATATTAGTTTCAGCTTTTAAGTTGCATTACTGAAATATATGAACTTGTGCACAATATTCTAATTTTTTGAGTTTCACCTGTATAAAAAGTTAAAGCCTATATGACACAGAATTGTGATTATCTATTTTTGTTTCTTATTTTAGGAAATATTTGTTTCTGGAAAAAAAATACACCAATACATTTATTTTTTGTTTGTTTTCATTTAATATTTAGGTTGTCAGTTGATACAGCAAAATCCACCTGTTCTGAAACAGATTGTAATGATAACGTGCCTTCCCATAAAAGTTCTGTGCAATCACTAAACAAGCACACAGTGAATGGATATTTTCAGCAACATAGTGTATATGATTCCCCCACATCAAGAGCGGCTTCTGTGTCAGTAGATGGCAGTCTTTATAATCTACCACGAAGTTATTCTCAAGATGTTTTACCAAAGTCATCTCCTTCTGGAACTGATACAGATGGAGAGCAGCATGTTTTCAGCACTCCGTCTGCAACCTCTTCTCTTGATACACAGATGAGGCATTTCTCCCTTAGTTATGATATTCCTTCAACACCTGGAAGTACTTACCAGATTCCACGAACTTTTCCAGAAAGTTCATTGACTCAAGGTTCAAAGCTAGAGACTATTCCAGATGTTCCTCCACCACGCCCACCAAAGCCTCATCATGCTTCAGATCGCTCTCCAGTGGAGGCATGTAGCATCTCTCGTACTGCCTCAGATACTGATAACAGTTACTGCATCCCTACAGGTAGCTTGCTCCCATCTCGCAGCAACACAATTTCCACCATGGACATGAATATATTTCGCAAAGGTTAGTGAGTTTTTTATTGTATAAATTTTATCAAAGATTTCATTTATATTTAATTGAAATATTTAAAGATTCAAGAGAAGGATGTTAGCTCAAAATCATTGGGTTTGTTCTAATTTCCTTTTAATGTGATGTTACCAATCTTGATACATTATATTATTTCAATGCAGATTTCCATTCAATAATATTATTTTAATTGTGAACATTCTATTATTTAGAAAGCTCAGAGTATTAATAAAAAAGTAAAAGTAAAAATATTATCAATATTAAAAATAAATCAATATTAAAAGCATTTTAAGATGTCACTATTGCAAGTTTAAAATTATTTAATTTTTCACCCAACATTAAATATAGTATTAAAAACTACTGCTGCATTCATATCAAAGTAGTACTTAATATTATCACTGAGTAGTTAATATTAATACTTAATATTAAGATCTCCATTGTATTATTATTTAGTAGGTATACATTTATATACACATTCATATATTGATAAAAGGAAATCAGATAATCAAAATCATGGGTGTTTGAGGGTACATACTGTAAATAGGTGATTGATGTTATGGGAAGCTGAATTTGCTGAAATCAGCAAGAGTTTACTTTGATTGAGTGAGTTATCTTGACTATTGTATATGTCCTTGATTTTCTTTTTGCACTGCCTTTTGTTATAGATTATTAAGAGAGACATCTCTTAGGGCTACCACAACATGGATATCCTACATTATGGATTAGATGAAGCTCTCTTGTACTGCTAAATTTCAGTACCAAAACAGAAATATGCATGCATGTTTACTATGCTTTTTTCTATATAATAATGGGTTGGTAAAAATTGTGCTTGACTTGATACATTTATTTTAATTAATTTCCTAACCTATAAAAAGAGTTCCTTTTATGTCATCATTGCACTATCATGGTATCTGTGTTCCTAAGGAAATTTAAAAAAAATCAGGCCTAACTTGCAACGGGGCTACCTGCCCTTGGCTTCAAATCATTTTGAGCATGGGTGTCAAAAGTCGCGGCATCACGTTGCCATGATGTGACATTTCATGACATTTTCCCCATTTTCGGAGCTGGGGTGGGCATGGCCTGCATGTGACATATCAGGCCTGTGGGGCACCAGTTTGACACCTCTACTTTTGAACCTGCATGCTATTTATGATGTAAACCAATCATGAAGCAAGATGGCTTTCAGAATTCAAACTCTTTTTAATCTGAAAATTGCTATTGTGGTATTCATCTTTTACTATTGCAAGTATGCCTTAATCATTTTAGTGTCTATAAAGCAGGATTGGGCCATTTAGTGCTTTTGAATGTTGTGGCTTTCAGTTTTCTTCTGCTTCTGTTGGAATGACTAAGGTTTAGGTTGTATAAAGAGGCATGAGCTTGGACAGTATCTGTTAGATATTTAGGTTTATCCCTTGCAACTTCATAACATTTGAAATCTTTATAAATATTATGAATAATTATGAAATCATGAGGAAGGTATGGGATTAAGGGGGAGGTTGGCACATGCAGACGAGCCAAAACTGGCCGTTAAAATGAAAAATACAGAACAAATGAGCTTAAAAGAAGGATAGGAGGGAATATTTCTCTTTTAACTCTGATTTATTTGTTCACTGCTTACTTCTAGGTTGAACATTGGCTCTATTTGCATTTTTAAACTGTGACATAGCGAATTTTCCTGTTACTGAATTATATTGCTATTACTTAACCTTGAAGTTGGCCGAAATGTACAGTGGCTAGAAATTTTGCCTATTTTGAAGCTAACTTTAAATGGTTTTGAAATAAGAGGAAAAAACATTAATCCCTAGATTAATCTAAGGGTAACTTATCTTTATTTTAGCCAGGGGCTTGAAACTAGGTGAAGTTAATATTATTGTAATGCAACATGAAAAAGGGCATGCTTGTTACTATACTTAGCTATAAGTAGACACATGGGCTGATTCTTCCAGCCCTTCCCTCAGCTATAGCTATATTGTGCTTCAACTCCCATTATTTCCAGTCAAGTGAACATATCCAAAACATAACAAATGTGGGAAGGCTGTTACAGAAAGTGATTATACAGAATTTTCCATTTTTACTAGTTACACTTAACTGTGTGATTTTATGTCATTGCTGAGGAACAGGGAAAAACATTTGCTTTCTTCTCCCTTGTTTTAGACCTTGGTTGTCAAGACTGCTATTTTGTTCCACGAACATTTCCAAATGATAGATCAAGCTCACTGGAAGGCTTCCATAACCACTTTGTAAGTATTATTTTGATTTGCCAAGGAGAAAAAAAAAAGTTTATAAAACTGAAATGCCAGTCTACTTACTATTCAAGAAAGAAACTTTATGCTGAATATCAAACATCAAACTTTACACTGAACATAATACATCAATCATTGGCTTTATTGTTTTGCTTAATCAGAGACAACCTAGATACTTCCTGTATAGTAAATTGGGACTCCATATTTTTTAATATGTGATCAGAACAAGAATTCCCTTAAAGAGGGTTAAAATTACCGTATATACTCGAATATAAGCCGAGTTTTTCAGCCCATTCTTTGTGCTGAAAAACCCGCCCTCGGCTTATGCTCGAGTCAGATTCCCCTCTGAAAAAAAAATGGTGTGGAGCTCCGGAGCTGGGCAGCCGCTTTCCTGCAGGCAAGCCCCACTTCATGGACTCCGTCCATCCTCGCTCCCATCCACCCACCCACCCAAAGCGACGAAGTCCCCCAATCGTGCAGCCCAGAATTGCCCTCCCTCAGGGGGCAGCAACGACGCCCGGTGTTTCCCAAGACAAAAAGCTCCACCGTGCAATGAAAGCGCCCTGGCTCTAGGCTCAGAAAACAACGCGAGGCGAGGTTGCTTCGGCTCCGCTCAGCTTCGTTTCCTAGCTGCTTTCAGTCTGTTCGGGAGGGGGGGGAGGTGGTGGTGGCCTCCTCCCGAGCGGACTGAAAGCAGCTAGGAAACGAAGCTGAGCGGAGCCGAAGCGACCTCGCCTCGCGTTGTTTTCTGAACCCGTGATCCTAGAGCTTAGAAAACAATGCAAGCTGCCGCCACCACCTCCTCCCCCTCCTCCCGAACGGACTGAAAGCAGCTAGGAAACGAAGCTGAGCGGAGCCGAAGCAACCTCGCCTCGTGTTGTTTTCTGAACCCGCGAGCCTAGAGCTCAGAAAACAACGCAAGCTGCCACCACCACCTCCTCCCCCTCCTCCCGAACGGACTGAAAGCAGCTAGGAAACAAAGCTGAGCGGAGCCGAAGCGACCTCGCCTCGCGTTGTTCTCTGAACCCGCGAGCCTAGAGCTCAGAAAACAACGCAAGCTGCCGCCACCTCCTCCTCCCCCTCCTCCCGAACGGACTGAAAGCAGCTAGGAAACGAAGCTGAGCGGAGCCGAAGCGACCTCGCCTCGAGTTGTTCTCTGAACCCCCGAGCCTAGAGCCAGGGCACTTTCATTGCACGGCGGAGCTTCATCTCGGGAAATACCGGGCGTCGTTGCTGCCCCGAGGGGAGGGCGATTCTGGGCTGCGCAATTGGGGGACTTCGTGGCTTTGGGTAGGTGGGACCGAGGACGTTGACTTTAAGCGCTGCCGACAAAGTGTTTCACAAATACCAGTGGGACCTCCATCCACCACCACCCCTCCCTCTTTTGCCTACTTCCTTCTGATCAATCAGGTTTTCCCAGTATTTGCTCACAGCTGCGTTTTCTCTTCTGCTGTGCTAGGCATTGAACGTGGGGATTTCTGATTCCCCTTACACGCGCGTGGATATGCTGCGGAGCATTTTCTTCTAAATGCCCCACTGGCAGAGAACACTGACTTTCATAATAGTGAGATCATTTCCCAAATTAATTGATTCACTAACCCAAAAGAAGATGTCGATGACAGTGGGAGGCAGGAGTCACTCTTTCCCTTGCAAGAAAAAAGCAAGAGCCGTTCTTATGATCTCTCTCTCTCTCCCCGTAATACAGTCAAGCCCTTTCCAGCACGCGGGATCCGCCCCCGCCGCTTTGCAACTTGCAGATGCAAAAACCCGGGATTTTGCATTTGCAGGGTGCAAAGCGGCGGCGGCAGATCGTGCGTGCTGGAAAGGGCTTGACTGTATTACGGGGAGAGAAAGAGAGAGAGAGAGAGATCATAAGAACGGCTCTTGCTTTTTTCTTGCAAGGGAGAGAGTGACTCCTGCCTCCCACTGTCATCGACATCTTCTTTTGGGTTAGTGAATCAATTAAACCTTTCATGATAGTGAGATCGTTTCCCAAATTGATTAATCTGTTTTTCTTTGAAATAAATATTCAAAAACATTTAATCTACTGATGCCTCAATTAATGTAATTTTATTAGTATCTATTTTTATTTTTGAAATTTACCAGTAGCTGCTGCATTTCCCACTTTCGGCTTATATTCGAGTCAATAAGTTTTCCCAGTTTTTTGTGGTAAAATTAGGTGCCTCGGCTTATATTCGGGTCAACTTATACTCGAGTATATATGGTAAGCTCTCTGCAACCAGAAATTCTTTAAGAGAGTTCTTATTCTGATCTTATGACTTTGTGTATTAAAAATATGGTATCTCAATCTATTGCACATGGAATATCTAGGTCCATGATGGTGAACCTATGGCACATGTGCCGGAAGTGATACGCAGAGCCATTTCTGCCGGCACATGAGCCATTGGCCGGAACAGATCCACTGTGCATGCACATGCGCCTCCCGCCAGCCAGCTGATTGTCTGGTATCTGTCACGCATGTGCAGGGGGCGGGGGCGCGAGGGAGATGCGCGCGCTTGCGAAGAGGTGCATGGAATGTTGGGTTTATGCACGCATGCAGGTGCAGTGTGTGCATGGAGGTCACATGTGCCTGCGTGGGGGAGGGCTGTGTGCGCATTGCATTATGGGTGCAGGCACGCATGCTTGCACATGCACGTACTTTTGGCACGCAATGACGAAAAGGTTAGCCATCACTGATCTAGATTGTCTCTGAGTGTTATCTAATGTTGTCTCTGAAGGCTGAAAGGTCATTTGCTGGTCACAGGGATCTGTAGTGATGCCTACTGGGACTTAAGTAAGTTGATGCTCTTAATGTCAACATCTTCAGGCTTTGTATCAAGATGATGAAAATGCCCATTGAGTTCTTATTGTTCCACAAGTATTTCAGCATTTTTCATACTGAGCATTTGGTTATGTGCATATTCACTAATAAAAAACAGTAGGGATCCTTAATAGACCCCATGAAAAATATTTGAAAGGATGGCTTGGCTAAAAGGGTGTCTTCATAATGGGACATCAACCTGATGAAGGAGAGGGAAGGAGCTTGGAAATAATTCAGCACATAAATATCTTGCAAAACGTGTAGAAAGGTGAAAAGCACATAATAGGATGAAAAGGCAGAGGATGTGGTGGATGTTTAAATGTGTAAGGTATGAAAGAATTGTCTTCCATGAAAATGAGGCCCTTAATCAGTAATGTAATAATTATCATATGACTTGAATCATAGTCAGTGAATTCTGATTAATTTACTGCTATCATAACTCTTGTTTCTAGAAAAATAAAAGTCTATTGACTGTTGGAAGTGTTTCAAGTGAAGAACTGGATGAAAATTATGTTCCCATGAACCCTAACTCGCCTCCACGTCACCACTCTGGCAGTTTTACTGAACCCATCCAAGAAATGACGAACTATGTGCCAATGACTCCTGGCACGTTTGATTTTTCACTATTTGGAATGCAAGTGCCCCCTCCAGCACACATGGGATTTAGGTCTAGTCCAAAGACCCCTCCTAGAAGGCCAGTACCTGCGGCAGAATGTGAACCTCCTCCAGTGGACAGGAACCTGAAGCCAGACCGTAAAGGTGAGGGGTGAATGTGTGCAGCCAGTTGCTCTAAGCATTTTCTTCCCATCATTGTTTATCCTTCACAGAATAAAACCGTATTAGAAGTTGACAGCTAGTATGAACAATTTTAATTTAGAGTTTTATTATTAAGGTGTTAAATACGTTCATCATAGTTTAATTTTTGATTTGTATCTTCCTTTTAACACAATTTCTGTAAGCTGCTTAGAGCCAATTTGGTCTGTAAGCCAATTATGCAAATAAGTAAAATCACAGCAATTTTTAAAACACATTTACAGTATTTTATTGTTAATGCTATACTTTCAATTAAGGTTTTGTTTTTTTAATTTTGTGCAAAATCTTGTACAGCAGATTAGATCTTTGTTTTGGGAATAATTTAGGCATCATTAATCTATGATCATCAGAATTTATAGATAATAATGTTACTTGTTTTTCATAAAATAAGTTATTAAATGGATCTCATTTAAATCCTTTATTTATTTATTTATTTATTTATATTTTATACTTTGTTATTATATGTATATACACAGTATACACATACAACAAAATTCACATAACACCAGAGACCAGACCCAGCACAAGCACACACATGACAACCCCCAAACACCCCCCCACCCACCAAAATTCCATGCCCCCTAAAAACACACAAGCTACAGCATTTTTGAAGCTGGCAAACTCATAGTTTTACTGTCTCTCAAATAACTTCATTTCCCAGTGTCTTATCAAAGTGGTATTAATAGATAATACATATTTTAATGTAGCACTGTAAAAGGAATGCATGTCGTTGTCATAGAATAGCAATAGCAGTTAGACTTATATACCGCTTCACAGTGCTTTACAGGCCACTCTAAGTGGTTTACAGAGTCAGTACATTGCTTCAACAACCTGGGTTCTTACCGAGATTATTATCACCCTTGGAAGGATGGAAGGCCAAGTCAACCTTGATCTGGTGAGATTAGAACTGTTGACAATCATCAGAATTAGCTTGCAGTACTATATTCTAACCATGCACCACCATGGCTCTCTAATAATAGTGAATTATTATTAACTATTACTCCTAGATATTGTAAAATTACCATTCATGGCTTGCCTCATCATTGGCCATGCCAGTGTAGTTCAGGAACATCTGGAGGGCCCTGTCTCAATGTCTTACAGGCTTTTTAATTGAATCATATTATTTGCTACCAATAGTAGAGATTTTTTGTAGTTTAGGGATCCTTGCTGCTGTCTGAGCTTAGTTGGTTTTCTTGCAGATGTCTACAAGAAAATGACCAAGCTCCGAGAGCATCAACAACCTCACAGATTATTTGCTTTCCTGAGATCTACTAAAATGGGAGAAGGAGCAGAGTGGCAATTTTCTCTTATTCCCTCTGCAGCACCTTTTATGTAAGAGTATAGGAAGGAAGTGGCAGCAGGAGAGAAAGAATAAGATAATATTGCTGCTATATTTCCTTTTTCTAGCATGATGATTTGCTAGATTCAAGTTCCTATTTGTTTGTAGAGGTAGAATCCTGGATCCAACCCAATGTGTTGGATATAAACATAGAGGCAGGTACGTTTTTTTTCTTCTAGCAAGAGAAGGCACACATTATTTGAGCATGTTCTGCATATATGTCATTGTTTTTTTACATTGAGTTGTACTGAATTATGTGCTGATCACAATTATGCTTTTTTGCTGTTCTAATTTTTAGTGCCTATAAATGTTGGAGATGGTGCTTCTCTAAATCTCATTGGTAGCAATTTCAAAGTTTGCTTTCCTTCAGCACTGCTGATCAGCATTTCTACCGATCAAATAACTGAGTTACTCAGAACTTTTATTTAAGTGTCATTCAATTTTTTTATTGATTTCAAATATAATAGAGGTGTTAGCCTCAAAGATAAAATTAAAAGGAGCATTTGTTTTGTAGTTAAATATCACATCAGTCTCTTTTATTAGTACCTGCTTTAACAGAGATGTGCTAAGTTTATTTAATATAAAAATTAATTGACACAAAATATAATTGCAAAATGGTACATAAACATGAATTTAATAATTATAGTTGAAATTTCATACAGTCCTGAGTAGATGATACATTGAGATCTTTAAAAGTGTTAATGGACCTCTGAATGCTCATGCTAAAAACTGGTTAGCTATTTATCAACCATCAAAGGATGCAAGGCTAAGTCAATCTTGAGCTGGTCAGGATCAAACTCTGGCAGTGGGCGGAATTAGCCTGCAAATACTACATTCTAACCACTGTGCCCCCACACAAGCTCTATATGCTATTTTAAAAAAACCTTGTTTCTATAACCTTTAAGCAGGAAAAACAGTGCGTCACAGGCAACAATTTTTGAAACAAGTATCTCAAATGGGCTATCTTACAAAGTGCATCTAAAATCTAGGTCTTCCGATTTTGGTAGGATTGAAATGTGACAAATTTGTTGTCACTTCAGTGATGCTATGTCACCATCCAGAGGGTCAGTAGACCAGTACCACCCTAGCTTTCCAGAGGCTGGTTAGATTTGGTCTCTCTTTTGGCTGCTGGAGACCAAGTAGATAGGTCCCACTCTAGCCCTTCAGAGACCACAGAAAGCCAGCAAATTATTCCCACTCTCATTTGCATTTTGTTTTTTGATTGTTCTGTTTTTCTGTATAGATAAGAAAATATTTTTGAGTCATCTAGTTTAACATATTTATATGCTTCCATCATTAAACATACTTTTATTGTAAGTTGGCATACAGAACACATCCTCTGTGCTGTGATGGCATACAGAACCTATCTTCTCACCGTTTTTTCCTTTCCCTAGTTTGCTTTGGTATCACTGTACTGTTCCTCCTTCTAATATGGTAGCTAATAGCACTGTTTGCAGCAAGAACATCATATTTATTGGTGACATTCAATTCAATTGCTTCCTTCAATAAACTTTGATGCATGGGCTCTTAGCATGCTGCATGTATTTTAGTGTGAGATTGTTGCCTGTCACTTGCTTGCTTAACTTTCAAAAATGTAATCCCTTTCTGCAAGGGACTTTGCAGCTTTTTAATAGTTATTATTTTTTCTGGTTTTTATCTTGATAATAAAAAGCTATATTAAGAAAGATTCCTTTTTTTATCAATTAGGTCAAAGCCCTAAAATTTTAAGACCTAAACCTCATGGTTTAGAACGAACAGATTCGCAAACCATAGGTGACTTTACAACAAGGAGAAAGGGTATGTACTCTGGCATTGCATGAACTATTTGGCTTTGTATAAAACTCCAGTAAAAAGTGATCCTGATTACTCATATATCATTCCAGTTCATAGGACTGCTAGCTTCTCAGCCATGTTTTTAATTTGCACAAAATGTGTTGAAAATGCTGTGTGTAAATCAGTTTTCTTCCCTTTAATTTATCTTAGGCATTATTTCAAATATATTTTGCTTGGTTTTAGATTATTTACACATTATATGTGTAATGTGAAATATATAAACACTCAATTGAATTATGCCACATTATGATTTATGAAGACTACTCTTTATAGAGATTTTATTAGTATAAAGGATTCTTTTCAATTAATGTGTAACAATGGGAGAAAATGACATCTTTTCACACATACATTAGTACTTAGTAATGTATCTAGCAATTTATCTAGTAATAGCTATATTTAGTAGTATCAGAAATAATTGACACATTACTATTTTAAAAATATCCCTTTCTTGATTTCATTTTGGTATTAGATGTGTTAGATAAAGAGTCCTGAAGGGCTTTCAGCAATTAAGAACATTTCTGCTACTTATCTCTTGAACAACTTCAAAGGTCTGAAAGGCTTATATGGAAGCCAAAAAAAGAACAGGCTGCTTCAATGAATAGAAGAAAAGTACTGTGTTTAATGTTCACGCACGTGAACATTTTCCCAATTATTTTTGAAGTGTGTGCAATTCAATTGTTATAAATTTATAGCATTGTATTAAATTGTATATTTAACACAAAGTTATAAGTGTTTTTAAAACATCATAAAATATTTTTTCTCCCATTGCTCTATCTTTATAAAACTTTCTAACATATTTAATGCTCCTTTTTTGAAAAACAAAATATTTTATAATTATTGTACAATTAATCTATGTTAAAAAAAATACAGTAGATATACATACATGCTTATTCTTGGCCCAATTAGTATTTTAAGCATTTTAAAGTAATTTTAAAAATACCTATTTTTTATTATTCAAATCAAGAATTTTATGACTGGTTTAAAATAGTTCTAGTTAAAATAGAGAATATTCCATGTATCAAGCTGTTTAGAAGCAGAAGTATGTCAATAGGTTACAATAATGAAACATATTATACTATTTACTAATTTATACCAGTAACTTAAGTATTATTTACAATATAGTACAAAATTGGAACTAAAGCAATTATATATTTTTCAAGTGTGTTTTTAGGGCCTTTTAACTTATCTTGGGCATTATTTCAAATATATTTGGCTTGGTTTTAGATGTTTAACATAGAGTGCACTTTAAAAAATTGTAAGCAGACCTCAGATTATCTCAAAGAACAAAGAGATCATATACAAGGCAGATGTTGACTCAAATAGCCTGCATTTAAATGATAGGAAGCTTTAAAGATATTAAACAATGTTTTGTATGTCATATTTTGTATTAAGCCTGAAAAAAGGTATTTTACCAATTTAGTTATTAAATAACATTGTTTTAATAAAAATAACCTTCCTTTCTGCATCATTTGATCACTCAAGGAAGGCTATCTAAAGTTCAATAATACACAAATGTTCAAAAATCAAATGCATAAAGTATGTCAAAAAATCTTTGCCTGCCTATGTGCTATCACCAATCTCAAAATGATGAATATCAACATTTCCCAGTATCCATCTGTTTTTAATGCAGGGTAATTATAAGTCATAGCTAGTTGCTCTGAGGTTGTTCTTAGAAAATAACAAAGAAAAAGAGCTGTACAGTTAATGCTTAAATCTAGTATCATACTGAGTGAGACCTTCTTAAAATGATTGATATGACATGGTTTAGCTAATAATAAATGCATTCTCATGAGCTTAATAGGCTAACATTAACTACTTTCAAAGAAGATCTGAATTCTCTGATCTTCTGCTAAATCATACGTATTGATTAACTTCACTTTCTTTCTAAAAAGGATCATACAAAATTAACCAAGGTATTTAGGAGAGAAAAGAATAGTTACGGTTGTTTATTCCAGCAAGATACAACTCCTTGAAAAGTGAAAAACTAAAATTCATCTATTAAAAGCAGACAAAGTCTGAAGAACAGGTTTGGTGGAAAGTCAGTTAGTCTTGACTAATCTTTTATACTCTAGTAACAATTTGCACAAAGCAATTTTTTTTGTTTCCGTGTGTGTAATAAAAGTTTTAAAAGCAGTAATGAAAACTAATACACACTAACTTAAAACAGAGAAAATTAAGAAGAAACAATATAGTATATTAAGAGTACATTAAATATATTTTCCCACAACATTTCATGGTGAAGTTTTATATGGAAAATGAGCTATAATAAATAGGTGTATTGTAATATAAGATTTCTCTTAAAGTGCATTATTTTCAAACTTGTTTCTTGTGTATGTAGTGAAACCAGCACCACTAGAAATTAAACCTTTATCAGAATGGGAAGAATTGCCAGCTCCAATTAGATCTCCAATTACCAGGAGTTTTACACGAGAGTAAGTCTTTGCCTTCTTCTATATTCATACTATAGTATAGTCTTTTTTATTCAATGGTGACCACAACAGCCATGTGTACTGCCCATATAAATTGCTTTACATATGTTCCTGCCACTTTACCATATAGCAGACAGTCTAGGAAAAGATTATAAAAAAATCAAGTTGGCAGTCATGACCACTATCTTGATTTTTCTGAATCCCTCTCAACCACAGATCCCACCATCCAAAAATTTTGGCTATGTTGCTAGGAATGTCAGTCCCGGATCCATATTGATTCAGATTAAGGGCTGTCACAGATTAAGGGCTGTCACAGCCCGTAAGGGCGCAGCTGTGGGAATGAGAGAATAGTGAGAAGGGAGGATAGCCACAACAGCATTTTTCAAGAGAGCTCAAGGTCGAGTTGCTGGAGTTTGGGGGGGAGTGACTGGACTTGACGGGAGTTCAGAATTAAGGTGGATTGAAAAATGCAACTAAAGAATCATCAGTAGGGGCTGTGTGTGAGTTTTAGTGTAGCAGGCTGAAAACGCAGGAATGCAGATTTGGGTTTTCCCTAGATGTGCCAAAATGACTTCTCTAATAAATTCTTACTTGGGTGGACTTTGGCTCTGAGTGCTGAATTTGGGATGGAGTTTGGTTGGAACACTGACAAGGATCTTCCTACATAATACTTCTCCTATGGCACCACAACTTATTTATTTTTAATCTCTTCAGGAACAGTTCCTGATCTTTTGCTGTAGATTCTTTTGGATTTCTTTGTCTTGAATTATTATTCAACTCCTTTATTTTATTATTCTTGCTTTTAAAGGGAAAGATGGAATAAAAATACAGAAATAAAATACAGAAATATATTTATGAACAGCATAAAATAAATACACCACATTTTAAAAATACTTTTCTTCATTTAGTTCTTCCAGGTTTCCATTATCTCCCCGGCCAGATTCAATTCATAGTACAACTTCTAGCAGTGATTCGCATGACAGTGATGAGAATTATGTACCCATGAATCCAAATCAGTCCACTGATGATCCTGTAGGTAGTTTTACATCATAAATATGCCCTTTCTTCCAAATCATATTGCACGTTCTGTTTTTCGGTGGGAGGGGAGGGATTAAATACTATGAGGCTTATAAAAGTGAAATAATGTTTAAATAATAGGAGCATTATTTTGTAGTTACACTTAACAAATTACAGATAGTGATAGACAAACTGGGTAATGGGATGAAGAAAATTAGTCATGTTTGTTTTTAAAATGATTTATTTCATGTATTTTATATCTTGAAATGTTATCATTCATGCCTGGCAATTAAGTTCTGGGGACCATAAAATGAGTAAAACCTTGAAATAATGGAATCTAGTTGCCTGTTTCTCATTTTCATCCTTTTCTTTGTTTGAATCTGGACATAGGAATTGTTCTTTTGATTAGAAATAAATGGCCAAATGACCAGCGAATACCTATGATAAAGTAGGGAACCTGTGATTCTTCAGATATGGTTGGATTTCAACTCTCCTGAGCTCTTCTCATAAATAATGCTCACATTTCTAAAGTGGATGGTGAAAATACATAGGAACTACAGAAGACCAGTATTCCAGTCCAACTTTTGTTTTAGCAAAAGATATTCTTTACTCATTATATAGACTTATGAACTAGAAGCCTTCAACATATACAAAAACATTTCAAAACTATTCGGCCATCATCATGTCTTGATAGTGAATGAGTTACATTATTTCCCTATACATTTTATACAACTTTAAGAAATATTTTATTTATTGTGAAATAATAATAAGAGAAGGTAGACAAACTTTTATATGGTCTTTGACCGATATATACACATATATGGGGAAGGGGAGGAGACAGTACATATTATGAAGTAAATTCTTATGAATATAAATATTTATGTGGCTTTCCAACATTTTTCAGTTTTATAACATCTCTTCTGACACCAGTAAGTATGTTTCACACATCCCAGAAGTGTTCTGAGCTTGATCAGGTTCCAAATTTGGGATATTTCTGGAACGAACAAAATAAAGAAGAATATTTATAGCTCAGGGTTGACATGAGTAAGGAGTGCAGCACACTGCACTCCTTACTAGCACTGATGATGTTGCCTAGTTTGGGTAATGAAACATCTGCAAGAAAACAAGCAAGCCCAGAGAGGACCAAGAACAAAATAGTGTTAAGCCATTTCTAGTTAACCTAATACAACCAGACTTTGTATTGACTTTTAAACCTTTTGCATATCCCTAACATTAAATCTTAGTTTGATTTTAGTTTTTCCCTATACTGTGCCATCAGACAATTTTAATTAAAAGTAATCTTAGTTGTAAAATATTGTTGGGTATTGAAATATATGTTACAAAATGAGACAATAGTGCTTCACAACGTTGAGGGATACATTATATTAAAGTTTTTCACAAATAATAACAATAATTCCAATTACAATTTCAGGGTTTGTTCGGCAGCAGCAGCCTTGATGGAGGAAGCAGCCCTATGGTAAAACCTAAAGGTGACAAGCAGGTGGAATATTTAGATCTGGATTTAGATTCTGGAAAATCTACTCCACCTCGCAAGGTAAATGCAACTGCATAGCTACTCACAGATAATTTAGCTGCTGACAATGAATCAATTTATTTGTCAATTACAGTTGAGGTCCATTTTTTTAATTATGAAAATGGAGAAAATATAACTTTTTATGCTAGTTGTCACTATACTGATAAACTTAGAACTTTTCTTTCAGCAAACTTTGCAAAGCTGGGTAGAAAATGACTTTTATTCAAACACTAATGAATGTACGATGTGTACATATTTGCCAGTAGTTGCTGTCTTCTTCTTTATCAACTTAGATCAAGGGTTTTTATCCCAAGTCTCTAGTTTGAAAGAGAAATAAAGTGAGAAGTGAGAAATAAATACATAAGTACTCCATTTTTTCAACTAGACACTTCTGCTGAATCATATTCTCTTCTGAAAAAGAAGGCTTTCATTTGTGGAAAAGACTTTTATGTTATCTTGCCTTATTATAAGTCTCTCTGTGTATGTGCCTTAAAAATATTGTTGACCCCTAACAATTACCTGGACAAGTTCCTGCAGTTTTCTTAGCAGCATTTTCAGAAGTATTTTGCCATTCCCTCTTTGCTAAAGCTGAAAAAGTGACTGGCCCAAAGGGCTTTGTGCCAAAGGCAAGACTAAAAGTCTCCGTTTCTCTCCTACTGCTTTAACCATTATACCAACCCCTTTCTATTATTCTACTTTAATGTCTTGTTTTGTTTCTTTTCCAGAAAAAGAGTAGTGTTTCTGGCGGTAGTGTGGCTGATGAAAGAGTCGATTATGTTGTTGTTGACCAACAAAAAACATTAGCGTTGAAGAGTACAAGAGAAGCTTGGACAGATGGAAGGCAATCAACAGAATCTGAAACACCAACAAAAAGTGTGAAATGAAAATAATTTTTTGAAGTCCTGTTTAAATATTAAATTATAAGCCACCATTAACTGAGAGAGAAGAATACTTCAATGAATTATTTTTCTTCAAATATTTCAATATCAAGCTGATAACAACATGAAATAAAACAGTAGCCTATGTGATTTTCATGATGTAAAATAATGTTATCTTGGGTCTCAGAAAAACATTTTGATCTGGAATTAACTGATTGATAGTATTACAATGTTGTATGCACTTTTTCCTTGTTAAAATGGTGGTTCAGCTTTCTCCACCAAAAATACTTTTAACATCTTCCTTTCTTCCCCCTGACACTACTATATAACATTCTAGGAAGTAAGCTATGTGTATGATATTGAAATTAAGGTCTGAGGTGCATTTTAATATCTCAAACATCAATTAGAAAAAAAGTTTCACAATTTTAATCTACTTGAAATGTCAAGAGATGATTTGTTAAATGCCTATGTTTTATATTTAATACATGCAAAAAAAATATTTCAAACTCTACAGGTTGCCTTCCTATCAGAAATGGCTGTGAGTTAGTAATAATAGGTATGTTTTTGGATCTACTCTAATGTCTTATTCAATAATGCATTAGTTAGAGGAGGTCCTTTTGAATTTTCACTGAGAACAATGTTCTTTGTTTGCCGAGCAAAGATTCTGCAGGGAGGGATCTTTGTCCAGAATATCACATAAATCTCAATATCACTGAAGGTATGCAGTAATGACCAATCTTATTCTTTAACTGTAAAGTGTAATATTTACTTCATTTACAAAAACAGAAACTATGACATCAGGTACGTACCTAGCACCACATTGTGCTAGTTCACATATCAGGTTCAAACAACGTGCTTTTAATTTTCTACTGCAACCAAGCCTTTGTATTGGTTTTTAGTAAGAAAATTCATGAAGCGATGTGACATTCACTGTTTATAGTACTAGAAGATACTGTGATTTTTGTTTTGTTTTGTTTTGTTTTTAAATCAGATTGCAATACAAATGGAATTATGATGTCTTGACACCATATGAGTCTTTTTAATGAACCTTGTTATACCTAGTTTCTTGCTTGGCCTTATGTTTAAATTTGTATGTATGTATTTTCAACATCTTGTTCTTTTTAAAAGGAAAACAAGATTTATCCCATTTTTTTAAAAAAAATTCTTCAGGTACAAAATTCATTTTTAATACTTTGATTTATTGAGTCACTATCCTTATTCCAAATAGTAGCTGCTTCAACAGCTAAAAAGGGAAACACTAATTCTCTTTAAAGTACAACTTTAAAAAATCATTAGTCGTGATGGAAAAATTTACTCATTCTTTTTGTGGTTGCAAAAAATGTATTTCTCAAACCTTATAAATACTGAACAAAAAAAGAATTGCTGGCCTTAATACTGTATCTAATTTTCCAATCCCATTCCAACTTAATAGTTTGTAAATTTTCTTTATTCCTAATTTCTTTTTAAATTAGAAATATTTTTGTGTTTTAAATGTTTTTTAAACTAAACATTGCATTTTGAGATGAATTTTAAATAAATCCAAGTTGTTCTGCTTCATGTGTGCAAGTCATTGATCGAGAACCATAAACATAGTTGTTAACCTTGAATAACTTCAGTATGTAGATTATTAAATAAGATAACCTATTAGAAATTGTGCAAATTTTGGGGTGGGTGGGAATGATGCTAGTGTTTTTAAAACTGAAATGAAAGGGTATCTCCAAAAGACGGTCTTCCTAGTTTTTAATGCTTCTACTACTGAGCCCATTTGTTCATCAAAAGTCTCTGAATAGATGTACCTGGATGAGCCATACAGCCTAGATGAAGACAATCAAAACAGCCAAGTTTTAAGAGCTTTCAGAACTGATAGATAAGAAGTGCAGTCCTTATATCAAGGGACATATAAGGAGGGGCCATAGCAGAGAAAGCTTGCTCAATATTACAATGTTTAATAAAACTCATGCATATCTGGAACCCCTGAAACTGACACATACCTGATGGACAGAGACAAATAGTCTCTCCGATATCCAGGCTCTATTCCATGCAGGACAAACCAGCCAATTGAATTTCACTCAGAAGATAACTGATAATCCAAGTTTGCGCTGCTTCATTTCAAAGCACCTGTAGCTTATGGGCAGCCCCATACAGGGTACATCCCAATAATCTAATCATGAGTAACTGATTGGTGGCATTCCTAGCTGACAAAACAGATGTAACTGGCACCCAAGTTGAACTTGTGCCAAGGCCCTTCTAGCCACACCTGTCACATGCTCTTTGAGCAGTAAGCTGCGACTCTATTAGGATCTGCTACTTGTGCACCAGTCTTCAGTGGGGATGTGCTGCCCAATCTAAAAACAATTAGTGCCCTCCAAAAGTGGAATTGTGTGGGGAAATGGGAGGATGGAGCACAATATATGATGCGGGGAATTCTTGAATGAGAAAGGATATGTAAGTCTAAAAAATAAATTAGTTATGGAAGTTGAGATCCATGTAAATATAGGGTACTAGTGAAGTATAATGCCAGCCATAAGATGTACAAAGTGAAAATGCCACTGTTCAGAGGATGGGGAAACCTAGCTACAAATAGGCTGACTCTTGCAATGATGAATGACAAATCAAGAAATTGTTTCTTACTAAGAAATTGGTAAGAAACAGATAGTATTATAGGAGCTGGTGTTGAATTTTGTTTTAAAATACTTGTTCATTTCTTTGTTTTATGTTTTTTTTAATTTGGAGTACATAATCACATTTTTAAAATAATGAAATTAATCTTTTCTTAGGAAACCAGTTCAGCAGATCCACCCTGCCAATGAAATAAGGCAGGCCAGATGCTTTTTTTTTTTTTTCACTTTACTACTCAGTATCATTTTTTCCTGAAATGGATGGATGGATGGACAGGCAGACAGATGGGAGAGAGAATGTGCAAGAATCACTATAGAAATACAATGTTATATTATTGCATTTTATTACTATTTATGCAGGTTTAAGCAAAATCAACTCAAAAATTATTAGGGAAAAAATTCAGAGTTCTAATGCTAAAAACAATGTAAAGTTCTAATTCAAAAGCAGTATCTTTGTATTATTAGAAATTACACAAGCGTGTTGATAACCATTTCATCCACAACAATAACAATATTACACTGATTTAAGGTGCGTGCGTGTGTGTCTATACACACTGCTCAAAAAAATAAAGGGAACACTTAAACAACACAATGTAACTCCAAGTCAATCACAATTCTGTGAAATCAAATTGTCCACTTAGGTAGCAACACTGATTGACAATCAATTTCACGTGCTGTTGTGCAAATGGAATAGACAACAGGTGGAAAGCATAGGCAGTTAGCAAGACATCCCCAATAAAGGAGTGGTTCTGCAGATGGTGACCACAGACCATTTCTCAGTTCCTATGATTTCTGGCTGATGGTTTGGTCACTTTTGAATGCTGGCGGTGCTTTCACTCTAGTGGTAGCATGAGACGGAGTCTAAGCCCACACAAGTGGCTCAGGTAGTACAGCTCATCCAGGATGGCACACCAATGTGAGCTGTGGCAAGAAGGTTTGCTGTGTCTGTCAGTGTAGTGTCCAGAGCATGGAGGCGCTACCAGGAGACAGGCCAGTACATCAGGAGACTTGGAGGAGGCCGTAGGAGGGCAACAACCCAACATCAGGACCGCTACCTCCGCCTTTGTGCAAGGTGGGACAAGAGGAGCACTGCCAGAGCCCTGCAAAATGACCTCCAGCGGGCCACAAATGTGCATGTGGCTGCTCAAACGGTCAGAAACAGACTCCATTAGGGTGGTATAAGGGCCCGACGTCAACAGATGGGAGTTGGGCTTACAGCCCAACACCGTGGAGGACATTGGTATTTGCCAGAGAACACCAAGATTGGCAAATTTGCCACCGGTGCCCTGTGCTCTTCACAGATGAAAGCAGGTTCACACTGAGCACATGTGACAGACGTGGCAGGGTCTGGAGACGCCGTGGAGAATGTTCTGCTGCCTGCAACATCCTCCAGCATGACCAGTTTGGCAGTGGGTCAGTAATGATGTGGGGTGGCATTTCTTTAGGGGGCCGTACAGCCCTCCATGTGCTCGCCAGAGGTAGCCTGACTGCCATTAGGTACTGAGATGAGATCCACAGATCCCTTGTGAGACCATATGCTGATGCAGTTGGCCCTCGGTTCCTCCTAATGCAGGGGTGGGCAAACTATGGCCCACGGGCCACATCCGGCCCGTTGGTCTGTCCAATCTGGCCTGTCCCTGAACAAAAATCGCTGGGCATGGCGTATTGCCCTGTGCTGCGTGGCCCCAAAAGCTGCAAAACAGTGCGGAGCGCTCTCGGGGTAGGAAAGAAAAGAATTTTGCAAAGGCCTCGGCTGGGAGTTTGAAATCACCTTCGAGTGCGACCTCTCCGAAGGTGAGTCCCCGCCGATCCCCCTTTTTTTTCCGGGGCTTCCAGGCTTAAACTTTGCAAAGGCAAAGCTTGCAGGCTGGAGCGTCTTCCTGCTGAGGAGTGGGAAGGATTCCGCCCGGCAGGCGGGGCGGGCTGCTTGGAGCCACCTAAAACTAGGCCGCTGCTGGAGGAGCCTTGCCCTGCCTTGGGGTCCCGTTTCCTGGCTCAGCGGTCCTGCTCAGGTGGCACTTTAAAAGCCTGCTCCCAACACTCGAGCAACTTCCCAGCAACTTTTGGCTTCCTTTTAACTCGCGGGCGCTCGTGGCTGGCCCCGAGCTGCGCGGCGGAGGGGAAGCCCGGTGGGTGGGCGGGCGGGCAGGCAGGCAGGCTGCTTGGAGGAGGCAACCCGACAGCGCTCCAGGCTTTCCCTCCGCTGTGTGGCTCGGGCGAGGTGTGAGCGCCCGCGAGTTAAAACGAAGCCAAAAGTTGCTGGGAAGTTGCTCGGTTTTCCGGGGCTTCCAGGGCTTTGCAAAGGCAAAGTTTGCAGGCTGGAGTGTCTTCCCACCAAGAAGTGGGAAGGGTTCCGCCCGGTGGGTGGGGTGGGTTGCTTGGAGCCACCTAAAGCTAGGCCGCTGCTGGAGGGGCCTTGCCCTGCCTTGGTGCCCTGTTTCCCGGCTTGGCGTTCCTGCTCGGGCAGCACTTTAAAAGCCTGCTCCCAGCACTCAAGCAACTTCCCAGCAACTTTCAGCTTTGTTTTAACTCACGGGCGCTCGCAGCTGGCCCTGAGCCGTGTGGCAGAGGGGAAGCCTGGTGGGCAGGCGGGCAGGCGGGCAGGCGGGCTGCTTGGTGGAGGCGACCCGGCAGCGCTCCGGGCTTCCCCTCCACCATGCGGCTCGGGCGAGGCGTGAGTGTCCGCGAGTTAAAACGAAGCCGAAAGTTGCTGGGAAGTTGCTCAGTTTTCCGGGGCTTCCAGGGCTTTGCAAAGGCAAAGTTTGCAGGCTGGAGCGTCTTCCCGCCGAGGAGCAGGAAGGGTTCCACCCGGTGGGCGGGATGGGCTGCTTGGAGTGGGCTGCCGTGCGGCTCGGGGCGAGGCACGAGCGCCCGCGAGTTAAAATGAAGCCGAAAGTTGCTGGGAAGTTGCTCGGTTTTCTGGGGCTTCCAGGGCTTTGCAAAAGCAAAGTTTGCAGGCTGGAGCATCTTCCCACTGAGGAGCGGGAAGGGTTCTGCCCGGCGGTGGGGTGGTCTGCTTAAACTTTGCTCGGGGGGCACTTTAAAAGCCTGCTCCCAGCACCAGAGCAACTTCCCAGCAACTTTTAACTCGCGGGTGCTCGCGCCTCGCCCCGAGCCGCATGGTAGCCCACTCCAAGCAGCCCGTCCTGCCCGCTGGGCGGAACCCTTCCCACTCCTCAGCGGGAAGATGCTCCCGCCTGCAAACTTTGCCTTTGCAAAGCCCTGGAAGCCCCGGAAACCCGAGCAACTTCCCAGCAACTTTTGGCTTCGTTTTAACTCACAAGCGCTCGTGCCTGGCCCCGAGCCGCACGGCAGAGGGGAAGCCCGGCGGGCGAGCGGGCAGGCTGCTTGGAGGAGGCGACCCGGCGGTCCTCCAGCAGCAGCAACAGGCAGTTCCGCCCGGGCTCTGCTCAGGTGTCCGGCTGGGGCTGTCAGGAGTTGCTACCACCGGCGCAGCTCCGCGTGGCTCCATTCCCACGTTGCCTTGGGAAGGAAAAGGCAAAACCAGGAGCTGCTGAGCCTGAGCCTCTGGTGCCGCTGCTGCCATTTCAAAGCACCGCCATGGCTCTTCCTTTTTGCCTTTCCCTTCCCGAGGCAACACGGGACTGGAGCTGCGCTGGCGGTAGCAACTCCTGATTCAGGGGCCTCCGAGGGGAGGGGAAGGAGGAGAAGGGGGGAAAGGGTGGGGGGGCGATTCCCAAAAAATCTTGTGCTGACCCAGCCCGTCTGTCAAATTTTAAAAGTCAATGCAGCCCCCGAGCCAAAAAGTTTGCCCACCCTTGTCCTAATGCAAGACAATGCTAGACCTCATGTGGCTGGAGTTTGTCAGCAGTTCCTGCAAGACAAATGCATTGATGCTATGGCCCTCCCTTTCCCCAGACCTGAATCCAATTGAGCACATCTGGAACATCATGTCTCACTCCATCCACCAATGCCATGTTGCACCCTGACTGTCCAGGAGTTCAGGGATGCTTTAGTCCAGGTGTGGGAGGAGATCCCTCAGGAGCCTATCCACCACCTCATCAGGAGCATGCCCAGGTGTTGAAGGGAGGTCATTCAGGCACGAGGAGGCCACACACACTACTGAGCTTCATTTTGACTTGTTTTAAGAACATTACATCAAAGTTGGATCAGCCTGTAGTATTTTTTTCCACTTTAATTTTGAGTGTAACTCCAAATCCAGACCTCCATGGGTTGCTAAATTTGATTTCCATTGATAATTTTTGTGTGATTTTGTTGTCAGCACATTCAACTATGTAATGAACAAAGTATTCAATAACAATATTTCATTCATCTGCCATCATCAGGCTTCTATTGTGTTCGTCTATATATATATAGAGAGAGAGAACCTCAGAATATATATATATATATATATATATATATATATATATATATATATATATATATATATATATATATATATATATATATATATAATTAAACTGAATTAGTCAAAAGATCAAATGCAATGAACTAATCTATTCAATTTATAAATTTTCATGGATAGCAACAGGTTTGAAAAAGACTTGGTTGTATTTAGGCTCATGTAAAACTAATTTCAAGATTATTTTTAAGGTATATCTTTGGTAGTTTGTTCTGGTTTGCTGTATATTATAAAATCATTTTTCAAACTTAGGCTGGAAAGTAAGAATTGAACACAGTAGCTGTCCTACTTAATTTTGCTGTTCTTATTTTATAGATTGCTGACAGCTGACATTCTACATCGGATATAAATAACAAAACATTTAAAGATATGGTTTGCATTTCAGTGTTTAACTTCACTGATAACAAGTCTAAGTTTGACAGGTTTTTTTGCTATATTCTAAATTAATTGCTATTTAACCTAGAAACCTTCTATTATTAAATGTATAGAAGACTGAGCAAATGTTCCAATTTCTTGCATCCATCTCTGTAAATAAAATCTATATCTTACTAAGAATTCAGGAAATCTTCACAGCACTACAGTCCCCAGATTTTTCAGCAGGTCGTTGAACAAGAGAAATATTGAGTACTCAGCCATTGTGATTTATAAAACAGTGTGAAACCTCCCCCTCCCCAATTTGCATTTTACTGCATTATCTTGTTAAGTGCATTATGCTAATATTTTAAACCTTTAAATATGTATATTTTAAACTGTCTTTTGGCCATGGGCAAATCAAATCAAATTGTTGCAAGTGAAAATTAAAAAGAAAACATTTTAAAAACAAAGAGGCTTTTGGAAATCCTTCTGAACTACTATAAATATAGCTGACATGGCCAGTGGCAAAGTATGCTAGGGCAATGGTATCACCTAAAAGGTTATTGTTTAATCATTCTTATTTTAAAAACAAACAAACAATAAAACTGAAATCCACCAGAAACTATCAAAATCTGATGTCATTTTTTTTTTGTAGCAGTAATTTCATGAACTATTTCAGACCCTAATCAACCCAATGGCTGGATTCACATATATCGCTAATTACAGAGTGGTTGGTAGGCTTAAGGCTATAATTGGATTTGACAGATTAGAATTGATGGTTCAGTTTTTATTGTAAAACTTTTATTGTATAAACCATGGCAAAGCAATATTTATAAGCCAAGTCAAGGCTCCTTTTCCTGAAAAAGTGGTTAGAAATTAAAAAGAAGTAAAAAAAAAAAAGATTTAAAGACCTGTACTAGATTATATAAATCTGATACAGTTTATTTACATATTGAATGGCTGTAGGTCAAATGAATAAAAAAAATCAGTGAGGCTAGGCAGTAATTAAAGACACCCACACAAGCAGTAACATAGATATACCAAACTCAGCAGGCACTAAAAGAACTTCAAGGAACTATACACAGACTATTAGAAAGCAATCAATAAATGCAAAAATGACTGGATGGAAAAACAACTGCCCCAGAATTAACTGATTGTAGAGTTTGAACATGATAATCACGAGATTTGAATTGGGGCAGGAAGAACAAAAAAGCTCTGTACTTTAGGTGTTTACAGTGACTCCATGATTTGTATGCTGAGATATAAAGAGGAAATAACTAGAACATTAATAACTGAAGTTTACTGATGTTTTTTATTCATGCTATTATTCATTTCATGCCTTAATGATTAAATGTGATAGCTTTTTGGAAAGAAGTAACAATCAACTAGTTCTTATCTAAAAACTAATGTTTTAATAAATATATAAAGCCCATAAGTGTTACTGGAGAAGACATACATCACTAGTTCCATAGATGACGATAACAAGAATATCAAACACTCTACTCACGTGATAATTTTATACATAGGTTTTCTACACTTGGACTGCAGAAATCCAGACAACAAATTACAGAATCATCATTTTACTGCCATCTAGGGTTCATCAGAATTTATGCAGCAAATGCCAAATACGTTACATTCAGTTTAATCTTCTAATGTGATTTTCTAGTCCCATTATAATTATGCAAAAGTTGCTGTCTATCAATTTCCTCTGAAGACTCTGAAACACAATTTCAACTGCCATTTCTTAGATTTTGGGCTCAATAAATTGATACTGAACGCTCAATATTCAAACACTTCAAAATAAAGATTTTATATCAAGATCAAAGAGTGTCAAAGGAGCTTTTTCAAAGGGAACTGGACTTTGTTTATGAGAAAGATGCTTTGCTTCTCCATTGACAGTCATATGGAGTCACTTTGATAAACCTTCCCACTCTACCTACCCACCTACCGCAGTTTTTTAACTGATAGTTTAAAAGTATAAATAACTCAAGATATTCATAGAGTTAGAACTGAAATGGGTCATTCAGGCTGCATGGTTCAGCTCAATACAGAAACACTGATAAAAGTCTGTTCTGCTAGAGCAGCGGTTACCAACCTTTTTTTTGCCCCGTGCCCGAAAAGAAATTTCACTCGAACCTCGCACCCCCTGAAATTTAGACTTTAGGAACTACTGAATGTGTTAAATATATGGTAGGATTGAATCTTTTCAGCTATTTATGTGACGGCCACTAAATAACGATACTTAATTCTAAAATGAAAACAAAGTTAATCCATTGCATAATAAATAAAAATGCCAATATATAGCCAATATGCTATTATTTACCTGGACTTTTCTCGCACCCCCTGGAATATCGTCTCGCACCCCCAAGGTTGGGAACCCCTGTGCTAGAGCATACCCAGGTATTTTTTTTCTGTCATTTCTCTTAGTAATTAGTTCATTTTCCAAACTATCCCTACTGCAAGAAATTTCATCCAAGATTCAACTGAAATGTATATTTTTGAAACTTGACATCAATAGTCTGTGTCTGCATTCTGAATGATTGATCTTGAGTTTATGACATTCTTTGAACTACTTGAATATTAGATCCTGCTCACCTTTCACCCTTTATTTTCTCAAACTCCCATTTTTAAAGTCAACTGTTATTTCTAATATATATATCTTGAACATGTTCCAATTATTTAAAATACTTTTAAATTGTGCTGTCCAGAACACAATATTCAAAGTAGGATTTTAACAGACTAAATAGAGTCAATTATTTTCAAAAATTGATTTTTTTATACCAGCTAAATTTATATTTGTCTTTTAGCAGATATGTAACAATACATTAATACTATTGATTTAGTTGGTGATCAATTTCAATATACTTTTCATATAATTACTTGTGCTTAATCTATGTACTTGAGCCCAATTCCTGAGTGAAGCTGGTATTTTCTTCTACTGTCATTCTGTTATTTCCTTCTTTCTGTATAGATATCTTCTGATTTTTGTTTCTATTTTACAAAAGATTAGTTACCTGCCTTTTTATTTGCAAATTTAAGAATCATTCCCTCTGATTACTTATCCTATCCTGCCCCAAAACCAAGAAAGACGTGATTTTTCCAAGCTTATGTCTTGTTTCTATCTATAGACAGAAAATGAAGTATTCTGCATGTATCATATACTTGGAGATTAGGGAAGGGCTGTCTTCGCCTTCTTTTTCTTATACAAGCTATCTAGAATGAGCTGATTTTTACTCCTCTGGAGTAAGCACCTCACATCTGGAAATTCAGTGTCTTACATTCTTTCACACATCAAAAATATTTAATGAATATGTTGACTCAAGGACCAAACATAGAACTATCCACTTAATGCTTAATTTCAGTTAGATGTTTTGTTGCTGAGTACTTATCCAATGTCATTGAGTGTCTGCTAAGGGTCCACCAAATGAATATATCACCAGCTGATACTTAATGGCTTGTAATGGGGTATTACAAAAGTTTTTAATCTTTTCTAATCACCAGTTTCAGCTTCCTCTGAACTAGTTTTCTTGCATTTCAATGACATTTAACAGTTGATTTTTTTCCACATCAAATTCACTTGCTTATAATAAAAAAGACTTAAGTTGAGTGACTGCATCTAATGTTATGAAAGTAGTTAGATAGTACCTTTTTCTGGCAGTTTTGTTTCTAAATCCCTGGTTTGTTTTTTCTTAAGAAAATGAGGATCATCACTGTTTGCACTGTTCAAAGATCATCAAATTTTACTGAGATGCTAATGGTCCTGAAACTCCTGTAACCTATAAAATTATCAACCCAATCCCTGTATTCATTTTTTCTATATTCCGTATTAATTGTTATCTAGACTATAAATTAATCCATTTGGATGGAAGATTTCATTGTTTTTAATATACCTAACCCCAGTGGTGTAGTTATTCTATACTTTTGTTGGTTATATTTGTTTTTACTATGCAAAATTATATGTTTTTACTTTGAAAAGCTTTATAGCATTTTAAGGCATTGTTTTCACATAGCCATACCATGTATACTTTCTGAAAAAATTGCTTGCAACCACTTGATAGAACCAAATGGCTGCAGAAAATTTTTCAATAGAGAACTCTGCTATTTAATGGACTTCTGCTTTTTCAAGCTCTATTGGATAGACTCCTTAATATTTTAAATGAATTCTGACCAAATCACTGGTATGCTTAATATAACAATATAACAGTGTCAGTTGTATTTCAATCAATGAAGCGTTTATTGTCAATGCACAACATGTGTACAATAAAATTTTATAACTTTAAAGCTTAAAGGTTCGATATTACTTATCAAAATCAGGTTTAACACAGATCCTAACAGCTATAAGTCGTTAACTATAAGAATCCAGCGACCGTCCTGATTTTTAAAGCCTTCGTTGAAAACGTGCCAGTATTTTGCAGAAGGGAAATGAGGAGATTCTGACAAGAGGCAAAAAATGCCAGGAGTCGTGGTTCCAAAAGAGTGGAAGGCTGCACAAATCTCCCATTTCTATTCTGACTAAAAGCTTTGGAAGACCTGGAAAGGCTACCAATATTTCTCAAACTCGACAACTTTTTAAGATGTATGGATATCATCAATGCAGGGCTGGCTGGGGAACTCTGGGAGTTGAAGTCCACACATCTTAAAGTTGCTGAGGGCTGAGAAACTCTGAACTAATCTTCCGGCACCTCGACTTCTCTTTTTCTTTGCCTCTCATCTGCAACGGAACTGTAAGCCCCGCCCGGATTTGATGACGCGAGGAGATTCCCGCTCCCAGTTGTGGTCGCTTGGGCAAACTTCACCCATTCCTACCCTAAATCCCGAGCACCGGGGCCCAAAGGAACCCGCTTTCTTGCTTTAAGTGACCAATCAGCCAATGTAAGAATCAGAACGGACTTTTTTTTCTCTCTCTCTCTTTTCTTTTTCTTTTCCCCTCTCCGTGTTTTCTTCCACACCCAGCCCGCGAGGCTGAGTCTCGCGATACTCGAGAGCCGGCTCGGTTCCTGGTTGGTGGGACAACGTTGAGAAAGCCGGGGCGGGCAGAGGAGAGCGGGGCCTGAAAGAAAAAGAAGAAGAAGAGGAGAAAGAAAAGAGTCGCGCGCGGAGGGAATCGGGGAGAACTCCGCTCATTTTTCACTTTTGTCTTTCGAAGAAGCAGGAGTCGGGAGTTCGGCGCCCCTTGGCTGTTTTCTCTCCACCCCCGGACGGTGTTCATTATGTCTGCGCTGGGACCGGAGAACGAGAACGTGAGCTCTCTTTCGGGCACCACTTCGGTTCCCAGCGGCGGCATGGAGAACCCAGGAGGGGGGCCGGCTTCCGCCGAAGGGACGCCCGGGATAAACGACGAAGGAACGGTAAGAGGAGTCCGGCCGCTAGAAAAACCGGCGCTGTGTGGGGGCGACTCGCCGCAGGTTCCTCTCGCCGGCTGAAGCAGGCGGGCGGGGAAGGGCGACAGGCAACGTGGAGCAAAGGACCTCGGCCGTTTCTTCGGACCGAATCTGGGAAGCGCTCGGAACCGCCGAGTTTCTCGGGCGGGGACCGAGCCGTTGGCACTGGAGACAATAGGGAAGAAGAGCCGAGCGGGCGGCTGTTGAAGCTCCTCTAAGCCCAGCCGAGCGAAGAGTGATGGGCGCGGGTATCCCGATGGAGGCGAGCGATTTTCCCGTGGGCGACGCCGCTCCTTTCTCCGGTTTAATCGCGTTGCCTCTCCTGCCCCCCCCCCGTCCCCCTCTTTATTTTGTTTTGTCTCCGCCGGCAGCTGAGCCCTTTGTAACAACAGCCGTAGCCCTTCGACTTATCTACCGCTTCACGGTGCTTTATAGCCCTCTCTGAGCGCTTGACGTATCGCCCTCAACATTAATCTGGCTCCTCATCGGCGAAGCTTCGCTTGCTCTTTATCCGGTCGCCTCCTTGCTCTGCTCTCCTCCTTCTATCGCAAAAGCTCCGTCGGCGCGGTCCTGGCTGGGCTGCAGGTGGGAAGGGGCGGGGATGCTTTCCAAAAGAAAGGGCATTGGCCGCGCATTGGTGTTCGTAGCGAAGCGGTCCTTCCGACGCTCACGGTCGGTTTAAAACCAGGGGTCTCCCACCTTGGCAACTTTAAGACTTGTGGACTTCAACTCCCAGAATTCCTGAGCTAACATGACCGGAGGAGGAATTTTGGGAGTTGAAGTCCACAAATCTTAAAGCTGTCAAGTTTGAAAACCCCCGGTTTGAACATCCAATGTTGCGCCCTCAGCGGCGTCGAGATGGTTACCTTCCGTGTGTGGACGGTTGTAGCCTTGGAAGCCTCCGTTCGCCTCAGCTCAGAGTTTGGAGGGGTTCCCCGGGCAAACCGGCGTGGTTGGTGCTTCAGAAGAGGCCTTCGCTTTCGGTAGGTGGATTGTTTGCACAATTAGGATGTGCAGACTTTGTCAAAAAATGCTGTAGCCCAGGGACCACTGCTGTTGATGGTGGAAAGTCATTTGGACTCAGTTCCTCCTGGTGGATCTGCATTTCTGGAGAAAGGACCCTTCTCCACTTGTCCAGGGGCTTCTTCACCTGCTTTATTGTATTCTGAGGTTTCTGCTCAAACTGTTGAAAAGACTAAAGGTAAAGTTAAAAATGTACAAAAACACGCAAACCCTCAAGGTAAATTTTAAGGAATCCTTCTTTGAAAATAACATAGGATCTTTTTCCTTTTTATTTTTTTGCTACAGTGTTATATTATTTGATTTAAAAATAAAACAGGTGACATATACTGTTGGAAAGGTTAAAGGTTGTATTTATTAGGCTATTAATATGAAATAAACCAGGAAATGCAACCTATTTGTAGGAGGATTCCAGGCTATTTTACTTCTAGGTGCTGCTAAAGTATGTATGTTATAAAATGTATTCAGAAGTGCAGCTGCATCTGTGTATTTTGTGTCTAGCTTCTGTCATAAATTCCCACTTCCCAAACTTATATTAGTACAGTGTCACCTGAACATTGAATAGTTTTGAATAAATGTCTTTTTATAATTGCATAATAAGATACATCAATGTTAAGCAGTGTTACTTGCTTCCTTATATCTTTGTTTGCAACTAGACTGAGCACAAGTTAATACACTTGTTTGAATCATATGTGGTTTTTTATTTCAATTTTAGTAATGTAATAAGGTAAGGATGTGAAACTCCAAATACATCATTGGTAGCAAAATTCAAGAATGTATAAATATCATAAATCACATTAATTCATATGTTTGGAAGACAAATAATGAATTGATCCATAATCTTGTTAGCATAGAGGAATTATTTATATCGAGTTCTACAAATTAAGTAAGACTTGTTAATCAAAAATTTCTAGCTATTTTAAAAAAATATTTTGATCAATTCAAGGCAATAAAGTCTCATGGTTGTAAAATCTCCACTTAAATACTGGATAAAGTCATGACAGTCCAGTTTTTCACCCTGGTTCCTTCAAATGTTAGACTGTAATTTTTATAATGCATTTTATGTAATTGTTACTGATTTTATGCAATTTCAAATAATATATTTTAGTAGAAAATAAAAGGAAAAAAATCCTATGTTAATTCACTGAAAACAATTACTCATTTACATTAAGGTTTTTTTGTGCTTGTACATTTTAACTTAAATGTTTTACTTATTTAATCCTTACCTTTATGTGTTACCCCATCTGCATACTCTAGGATATCTGTATCCATAAAAGAGCCTCGCCATCCTTAACAACGGCCAATTCATATTACAAATTTAAAACACAATCAGAAGCGGTATTATACTTACTAGTATTTTGACCCTGCAGGGGTAGAGAACCTAATTAATACGATCTTTTGTCTATATTGGACATCTTAAGAGTACAGGTAGTCCTCAATCTACGACTACAATTGAGCCCAAAATTGATGTTGCTAAGTGAGACATTTGTTAAGTGAATTTTTCCCCATTTAAACTAGGGCCTGGCTATTTTCAAGACCTCACACATAAATTTTGCCCGTCCAGTTTGAAGATGTTGATATTTTTTAGTTATTGTGAGGCACAAAAGGAGATTTCCCAAAAGTGGGCATTAATAAAGGAGAATATTTGTAGCTCAGGGTTGAAATGAAGTCCTTAATATTCTCTGAGCTTGGTTATTTTCTTGAAGATGTTTCATTATCCAAGCTAGGTAACATCTCAAAAATGGACATTTTGTGGGAGGCTTCCTTCTCTGACAGACTCACTCTAGTTGTGAGGCAAGGATAATTATCATTCTTCTGGTCTTCTGAAATCTTGTAAAAACATGGCTGTTCTGGATGGTCTTCGGAACTTGATGCTGTAGAACTCCTACTGCAAGAGTATTAATGTAATGCAACACAGCACAAGGCAACACACACAAGACAATATATAACTTTAGTGTAATTTTATATTTATTATGTTTTATATTATTACTGCATTGTCTTCCACCATTCCTTTATTGCCACGTAGAATGTTTTACTGATGAGGTTTATAAACTTCATAAATACCGTGTTTTCCCAAAAATTGAAAACAAGCCCTACCCTGATGTTAAGCCCTGTCACAGTCTGGTTGTACAAGGTGGGGCGAGGCACAGATGTAAAAATCAATGGCACAACACACCATGCAACATCCTTCTGAAAGTGGCTCTACCAGCACGCTGAGCCTCTTGTTGTCCTTCTGAGAATGGCTCCATTGGCGCAACAAGACCCGAGCTCCAGTGTCCCAGCAGCAGCAGGGCCAGCAGGCAGGCAGGGCAGGGGCTGGGTCATGTCAAGAGTAGATGGGGCTGGCGGTAGCAGTGCTCCCATTCCCATTGGCCCCTGAGCTCGCTGCATCTTGCACATCAATAAAATAAGACCTCCCAAAAATAAGCCTGAGTGCTTCTTTCGGGGCCCAGAATAAAATAAGACCGCGTCTTATTTTGAGGAAAACAGGGTATATACTTTTTCTATATATAGTTTGGATTTCCAAAACAAATGTTAATGTTTGTAAAGTATAAAATGTGAAAGAGTAGTAAGGGATGCCATTTGTTCCTTAGGAACTTGGTGATGAATCTCCAGGAAAACAAAAAGAAAATCAAGAACCAGATCCTACATATGAAGAAAAAATGGTAGGTATTTTGTGTTGTAATGTATGTGATTATTTCAGGAATTGACAGTTTGGTTCATGCACTGGGCAGCCAAGCATCTCAAACTTGGACTGAACTATCAAATAATCTTGATACTTTATCAATGCAATTTTGGTTTATTTTGGAAGGCTTTTTAAAAGAATGGGAATAGAAGAGTTTGTTTTCTAGAAGCCACCTTCTATTCATACTCTTAAGTTTCCTTCAAACTCTGTTGACATTCCCCACCCAGTCTTCAGCTATACTATTTCTAGCAGTGTCATTCATGGTAATCAGAAAGCTTCATTGACCACCCCAGAGATTGCATGTTAAATTATGTTTTTTTCTGCTTTTGCGCCACTTTATAATTTCAAATGTTAAAAATTAATTCTAGAATTTGAATTTTTTTTCATATACATTTTCTTGTTTTCTGGCTAATCTTTATAACTTTATTGCAGCAAACCGATCGAGCAAACAGATTTGACTATCTGTTGAAACAGACAGAGCTGTTTGCACATTTCATTCAGCCTGCTGCTCAGAAGACTCCAACCTCACCCTTAAAAATGAAACCAGGACGACCAAGAATAAAAAAAGATGAAAAACAAAATCTGTTATCTGTTGGAGAGTGAGTACCAACATATTTATTTTGAAAATGTATCATTGTAATATTTTTAGCACCTTTGAGTTGTAATGTGCAAAGGACGTCATGCAACTAAATAAATGTGAAACACAAAGATAGATCATGATTGAATACAAATATGGTAGATTGTTCTTAAATTGTCTGGGGAAGTCTACCTCTGATGAGAATTGATAGGGCCATATATGTGAATAGCATATAGCTTATAGTGCATTGGAGCACTCTCTGGGTATTTGGCCACCAACAAGCCAGGTCCTAATTTTAGCAATCTCGGAAGGATGGAAGACTGAGTCAACCTTGAGTCGGTCAGGACTGAACTCCTGGCAGTCAGCAAAATTAGCTGCAATACTGCATTCTAACCACTGCACCATTACGACTCTTCACTGTGAAACTCTAAAGTCTGAGATACAAGAAATACCTTCTATAAGGAATATCTTCTATAGTGATGTTTAAGTAAGCTTTAAAAAGAGTTGCCAGGACACTGTCTTTGAATGTTCTTTTTTCAGCATGTGATACAGGACTATCTCTCTACATTTTCTAGTTTTGAGTTGGAGAGGAATAAAAATCAACCTTTCATTTGAATGGGTAGCAAATATTTCCTAATAGAGTTTCATATATGCATGCTTTGAATATTTTCAGAATTAAGTGAAATTGCAAACATGGTTTTAGTTCAGTTTCTGGGTTACATGATTGAAAGAAGGAAAACTGACATGGCTATGTGCTGTGATGAGATTTGATATTTAGAAATAGAAAAACAGCCAATACTTCCTGAAAACTACGATGAAGTATTTGCATATTATAGAATAGAAGAACCATACAGGCTATTGTATGATTGTAATTAATACTAGTTGTTTGGGAAACAGGAAAAAGCTTATGATTGGAGAATGAGCCAATAGCATCTTGAGCTGTGAATAACTGCCTCTCACATTGGAAGCATTGTGAATTTTTTTAATGGGTTATTTTTCTCTTCAGACCTCAGATCACCGAATTTTTGTTTTTATTTCTTTTACTTCTTCCCCAACCAAATGTTTTCCAATAACTTACTTGAGTTTTTAGAAATAATTTGGATAAAGTCATAAATCCTATTACATAAGCTCTCTTCAACATGTATTGGATTGGAAAGCATAAAAAGTTGTGATGAATATATTTTTTCCTCAGATTAATTTGTAATAGTACTATATAAAAATTTGGCTTGTTTTGGAATCTACAATAGTTAGCTGTTTATTTTCTTAACATTTCCATTATTTCTAGCTATCGCCATCGTAGAACTGAACAGGAAGAGGATGAGGAGCTTTTAACAGAAAATTCCAAGACTACTAATGTATGCACTCGATTTGAAGAATCTCCATCCTGTATGTAATACTTTTTGTTGTTTTACGTGGCCATTGGGAACTATCCAAAATTAAAAGATTTTGATACTTACTTTGCTCATTTAGAATAATAGCACTCACACATTTGCCAATATTATCCAACTTAAATTAATATTTTTTTAATTTTATATGCTCCCTTTTCAAAACAGAACTCTTCCTAGAACAATTAGAAAATATTCATATTTGCATTTTGAATAAATTTTTCATGCAAACATTTAAATATACTTATTCTACTATTATGTTCTACTTTTTTTTATTCATTATATCCAACTTTTAATAGAACAAAACCTTTTTTAAGCAATATGATTTTTCTGGTGAAAAATGGGAATATGTTTTAAATTGTCTACAAGAAATTACTGTATTTTTCAGTATAAGACACACTTTCTCCTCCCAAAAGTGGATGAAAATGTCTGTGCATCTTATACAATGAATGTTGCCGAAGCCCCGCTCACATGCCATCCCCCCACCCTTCGGCTCTGCCTCCCAGCCATTTGTTTCCTTGCAGCAAACAGCCTGGTCAGCTTCAGCACAGCCTGATTAGCACAACCAGCTGATTGTTGGTTGGATCTGCATCCCAGTGATCAGCTGTTTCAGGCTGCAGGGATCGTCATCACCTATTGCTGCCTCCGCGTGCCCTATTTTTGGCCTGTTCTGGCGGGGATCAGAAAGGGCCAAAAATGGGGCATGCGGAGGCTGAAAACGGGAGAGGTGCAATAGGCAATGGCGATTCTTGCAGCCTGAAACAGCTAATCATCGGGAGGCCGATCCAACCGACAATCAGCTGCTTGTGCTAATCAGGCTGTGCTGAAGCTGACCAGGCTGTTTGCTGCTAGGAGACAAATTGCTGGGAGGCAGAGGCAGATTTTTTCCCCCATGTTTTCCTTCCCAAAAGCTAGGTGTGTCTTATACTTTGGAGCATCTTATATCTGAAAAATACGATATATTTCCAAACTGGATTCTAAGTTGAGCATCAAATTTATCTCTTCTAGAACTACTATAGAAAAGTTATATGCAAAATCCACCCCCAATTAAATATGTGTGTAATAGAGATTTCAGATTTTAAAAATTATACAATTTTAAAATATATGTTCCCATGTGTGATCAAAACTGTTTTGCCTCCTTGATTTTGAATGTGTACCATGTATAACACAAATTTAGGGATTTGTTGCTTCATAATGAACTCTTTAATGGAGTATCATTTCTAGTGTTTGAGAACAGACAGTTAATTTGTTTGGTTAGTGGCAAGTGGAAGCGAAGATATACACCTTTCAAAAAAGATTGCCAATAAGTATATTCATGCATTTGTATCTAATAATTTATTATGATTTGAGAGGATTTGTTTATCCTCTTGTCAAGGTATATTAGAATGCCATAATTTGTTTTCATAGGGATATAGCATTTCTTTTCAAATAAAAAATAAACAAAATTGTCTAGTTTTCTATTGATTAATCTTTCTGGAACTGTTAGTATTTTTATTCATTAGTTGAACAGTCAGTTGGTAGACATGAGAAAAATCCTGAGTTAACAAAGAATTTGCTTTGTATACATTTAATTTAGTCATGATATCATAACTTTTTGCATTTTATTCTGTTAAGAATATGGACTGAAGATTAGTCCTTTCTCCTGTGTTATTGGGAATACTTACTATGAAGAAAATAAGAGGTGACTTTAAATTTATTATTACTTGCTTCTGTCTCTTATTGCAGATGTGAAATGGGGAAAATTGCGTGATTATCAAGTCAGAGGATTGAACTGGCTCATTTCTTTGTATGAAAATGGTATCAATGGTATTTTAGCAGATGAAATGGTATGCAGAAAGTTGCTTTTATTTAGAATTAAAGTGAAAATTAACATTTAATTTTAATTATTACAATCTTGTCCAGTTTCTTTTTTGTGAACTGTTGCTAAATTTTGAAATTGATTATAAATTATATAATAGCATGAAATGCAAGTCACAGTGAATTAATTCAAAATTGAATAAGAGGAGAATGTTTTTATGTCAAAATGTAGGCTTTCTGGTTGTAGATTTTCTAGTCTGTCCTGTCCCAATATAAAAGATACTGATATAGTTGTAAAAAGCCTACTAGTAGCAGATATATGTTGTTGTTGTTTTAAAAAAAACAGTGCTTATTCTAGTAGCAAATTGAAAGTTGGTTTTTTGATTCGAGTGGTAGTTGGATAGGTAAAATATTTCTTATTTTATGTAATTAGTCCTGACTAGCCATATTGAACTTAGATATTTTGGAAAAATGTGCTTTTTAAATATCTGCAAAAATAAGAGGCATATTTTCTAAAGAAATGTAATTTTTTGATGTGGCTTCTGTGAAGGTTTTCAATCTTAACTAGAATTATTGTCTAAGTCTTGGAGCCATTACTGTAAATATTATATGAATTGCAGAATGCTTTATTTTGTGTTCTGGGGTTGTCCTGGGTTTTATATTTTGAGCATGATATATCATGCAGATTGCAATCATTTTTCTGCATAGTTAAAATTATGAATATATGATGTTTTTTATTATAAAGGATAATATGATAGTGTTAAAGAGAGTAGCATATTTTTGAATGTTGATCTAACTGGAGATGATTGCATATTTGAAAATAGGCTTTCTGATAATAGAAAAGCTCATCATAAGAAAATTAACAATTCTTAATACACTTTCAAGAAGAATTTGTGATATGGGATACAAATATGCATGCATACACAATCATACATTTTCTAAATTGAATATATTGATACATACATACAAACAAACAAACACACACACACACACACACACACACACATACAATTCCAAAATGGATAAAAGACAGCTGGCTTTATTGAGGTGTAAAATTGCATTTAGTAGTTGCTGAAATCTGCCTTTGCAAACTCAGTGTGCATACATGAATACAAACACACACACACACACACACCCACTTATATATATATATCTTGCTCCCTGATACAAATTAACTTTTTATGTATATACATTGTTAACAGGGTCTTGGAAAGACATTGCAAACAATTTCTCTTCTTGGGTACATGAAACATTACAGGAACATTCCAGGTCCTCATATGGTGTTGGTTCCTAAATCAACTTTACATAATTGGATGAATGAGTTCAAGAGATGGGTGCCAACTCTTCGAGCAGTATGTCTGATAGGTGACAAAGACCAGCGGGTGAGTATGAATTCAAGTATGTTTCTATACTAGTCATATACTTGTTTAGTGACAATTAGCCTACCTTGCCTATAGCAAAGTACTGGGGATTGGTAAGTGAAGTTTCTTATGGATAGTAACAGACTTATGAGACCATTAAGTGAGATATCATTTAACAATGACTTATGATTTTTCTGCTGGCTTCTCCATTGACTCTGGTTGTCAGAAATAGGTTTGAAAAGTGACTGAATCACAATCAATAGCTGCAGGGTTATTGTGATGGTTGTAAAGTTACATTTCAGCATCATCATAATTTTAAATGATCAATTGCCAGGGAAGTCACTAAAGGTCTACCTGTGTCCTACTGTATCCCACTAAACAATAAATGTTATGGAATACTTTAAAGTTTCGTATCAATTATATCTATTTGACAAATGCATTTTTGCCAGGAGCTGTGGTGTCACAATGGTTAGAATGCAGTATTGCAGGTTACTTCTGCCTACAGCCAGGAGTTTGATCCTCATGTCTCAGGCCTTGAATTCTTCTGAAGTCAATAAAATGAGGACCAGATTGTTGGGGCAATATGCTGACTTAGTAAAGTGTTCAGAGAGTGCTGTAAAGCACTATGAAGCAGTACATAAGTCTAAATTCTTTTGCTATTGTTATTTTATGCAGCTTGAATTTTGTGTACAGTATTGGAAGTTAAATTGAAATCTACCATGTTTCCCTGAAAATAAGACTTACTCTAAGAATAAGGCCTAGTTAAGACCCCACTCACTCCGTCCCACTGTCTGGTTTTACGAACTGGAGCAAGGCGCATGCATAAAAGTCAAGTTAGGGCAGGGAAGGGAGGTTGGAACTGGCCCACCTGTCCTGAACCCACTTATCTTAGGACCGCTGCAATCAGGACTCCTGACACGTGTTGAGTCACTGGCTGACTTCTGTGGCCACTTGCAGACAGAAGGCACATGGTGTATTGTGCCAGTGCGGCCGCTTCCGGCAGGACATTATATTACTCGCATTCTCACCAGTGCCATCGTTATGGCAGGAGGCTGCATGCCTTATGCCAATGCTGCCATTTGCAGCAGGAGGCAGCATATCATGTCACACTGGTGCTGCTGCTCATGTGCACAATGGCGCAATGCGCCACATGGCATCCTGCAAGTGGTGGCACCAGCACAATGAGCCACATGCCATTCTTCTGCCAGCAGTGGCACTGGTGTGATGTGTCATGTGGTGTCTTGCCCAGAGTGGCCGCGAGCAGCTGCAGAAGTCAGGCAGCGGCACAACAGGTGTCAGCGCGTGAGAGGCCTGGCTGCAGTGGTCCTAAGGTAAGCGGGTAAGACAACCCCTGAAAATAAGACCTGGTCTTATAACTTTGCTGTGTTTTAATAATTAAAAATAAAATATCGCAAAATTTAAGGATGTTATAGTGTCATTGTTTGAAATATTCTGTTACCACAACAGTATTCTGCCAGTTAGGAATTATTATTCAGTTAAACTTTTAAAATAAAGGACATAAGGGTTTTGCTCTTGATTTAATTGTTTCTAATTCTTTATGCAGCCAATTAAAGAAAATGTATTGCTATGTTTATTCATTCTAAATTAATTAATATTAGGACTGATGATTATGCATTATTTTTAAAATATACCTCCTTTGGTCTTTTTAGCTGCCACCTTACTCTTGACATGATCTTTTGGAAAACCTGGTCAGAAACTGATGCAACACATTTTGAATTTTTGGATTAGCTATTAGCAGTGTTACAAATTACCCTGAGTTTTTAAACCCTGAAGTTCCTCAGTACATTAAGTTTATATTATATGTAATTTTAGGGAACAAGTGTAACGTATTTGAAATTATCGGGATCACACGTGGATATATTTAATAATAACTGGCCATAAAATACATATTCTATGGTATAGTATTGATTATTTCTTTCTTTAAAATGTTTAATTCAATATTTTGTCTGATTAAGGCTGCATTCGTGAGAGATGTTTTGCTGCCTGGTGAATGGGATGTCTGTGTAACATCATATGAAATGCTCATTAAAGAGAAATCAGTATTCAAAAAATTTAACTGGAGATACCTAGTTATTGATGAAGCCCACAGAATTAAAAATGAAAAGTCAAAGGTAATTTTAAATACCCCATTTAGGTAAGAATTTAAATTTTGCAGATTGTTTTCCTGTCAAATGTTTATAATAATTATTTTTCTTTCAGTTGTCAGAAATTGTAAGAGAATTCAAGACTACAAATAGGTTATTGTTAACTGGAACACCATTACAGAACAACTTACATGAACTGTGGGCACTTCTTAATTTTTTATTGCCAGATGTCTTTAATTCAGCTGAGGTAATGTATGAAAATATTTGTGATATTTAGTTGTACCTTAATTTAAAAATATGGCTGAATGAAAGATTATATGATATTTATGTAGATGAAGTGATTGGTAAACAATTTGTGGGTAAAGCCTCAGTGATCCTGATCAAAATAATTATATCCCAACTGCTAATAGAAATAGAAAAATGATCATCATTTGGAAAACTATAATTAAAAGGGAACATAGGTACAGGTTTGCCTCTTGATTTAGGAAGCATTTCTCGGCAAGTATAAATAGTTTTAAGCAACAGCAACATTTCTGTAGGAATTTATTAGTTGAATTTGATGAGATAACAACAATAATATTATACTGTCAACAACAGATTTGACTGTGGCACTGTGAGCTAATGAAATAAATGTTTACAACTGAAAATAAAACATTTTTTAAAAAAATATTAAAGTATTTGAAAAAGATCTTTCTAGCAAGGTAGAAAACTATATCATTGATGGTGGTTATCTTCAAAAGTAAATTCTTCAGTACTTTAGAGCAGGTTGGAAATCAGCCTTATCTTTAGTACTATTTCAATTTTTTTCCCACTGATTCTACTTTATAAATGGAAATGAAATTATGGCTTTAGTAGATCTTAAATTCATTAAGAAGAATTGTGTTATCCATATGCGAGAAGAGTAGGGGTATGTTCATTTATCTCATATTAAATGTTGACATCATGAATGTCAGCCAACATGAGTTATCTAGCAGCATTCCTGTATCATTTGAGCAAGAAATCGGAATTGAAACATATTTTTTGGAAAGCTAGAACTCAAGATAATAACAATAGTTTTTATTGTCATTGTATATCATGTATGTAACAAAATTGGTTAATAGTTAAATTCTTTTTGTATTTAATAGATGTGTGCGAAAGGAATAGTATATTAATGCTGATTTATTGGTAATGGATTATTGGATTATAAAGCATGTTTTTTAATGCAGGATTTTGATTCATGGTTCGATACAAACAACTGTCTTGGGGATCAAAAATTAGTAGAACGGCTTCACATGGTGAGTTTCTTTTAAAAAATGAACTAACTTTGGTCTATTTTTACTACATAGCTCTCACTCTGTGCAGTATCTCCATGTATTCTACCTAGAAAGGAATAAAACGTGTCTCTAAACTTTGCTTGAGACACTGTTGGTGCAGATACCGCAACATTTTCCAATTTCATAAATAGCACAAATAGTGTGGTGGTTATTGGGACTTGTGATTTCCTCTTTCTTTCTTTCCATAAATGTTATATAATAGTTGAGGTTTCTCCATTTGTATGCATGAAGTCCTTGGAACCACAATTAGATATAGCATGGAAAGCTGATCCTTTTGAAAGAAAAATTAATCCAGTAGTATAAAACACAATTATTTTACTGTGTTATTTATTATAATTGGCAGGTACTAAGACCATTTTTGTTACGTCGTATAAAAGCTGAAGTAGAGAAAAGTTTGCCTCCAAAAAAAGAAGTTAAAATATATGTTGGTCTCAGCAAAATGCAAAGGGAATGGTAAGTAATTAAAATTAGTATTTGAATAAATATAACTTCTCTATGTTGCTGATTTTTTTATTAAATCTTGAAATATTTACATTACATTAATGCAGGATTGAGAACCTCAGTTGTCTTTGTCTTTCAACATAGGTACACAAGAATCTTAATGAAGGATATAGATATATTGAACTCTGCTGGAAAACTGGATAAAATGAGACTATTAAACATTCTTATGCAGTTACGAAAATGTTGCAATCATCCATACCTTTTTGATGGAGCAGAGCCTGGTCCCCCTTATACAACAGATATGCATTTGGTAACCAATAGTGGCAAAATGGTAGTTTTGGATAAATTGTTGCCAAAATTGAAAGAACAGGGTAACTATTTTATACTATTGCTAAAAATTATTGGATAAAAGTGAAGAAAATGTTCACTCTGCATAAAAATAATGTAGAATTACAAAATTATAAAAGTAATTCTGTTTATAAATTAGCTTTTAATTCTAATTCTAAAAATCATTTGCTAATTATATATTATACATTTTTAAGGATTTCTAATAACTTATTCAGATCCTATGTTGCTTTATGAGTACACTTTCTTATTTCAGTTCTTCATAAAATTTATTTAGAAGAATTTATTTCAGTAACAGTTTTAAAATTCTTTCTTCATGCAATAGGATCACGAGTCTTAATCTTCAGCCAGATGACAAGAGTGTTAGATATATTAGAAGATTACTGTATGTGGCGAAATTATGAGTATTGCAGACTTGATGGGCAGACACCTCATGATGAAAGACAAGTAAGTATGCGGAAACAGAAGGTTCATTTGTTGTCTTCACACTCAGTGTAAATTGACCATTTTTTTTTTATTGTAGGCTTCCATTAATGCATATAACGAACCTGGCAGTTCGAAATTTGTCTTTATGCTGAGCACACGGGCTGGTGGTTTGGGAATCAACCTAGCTACAGCTGATGTTGTGATTCTATATGATTCTGACTGGAATCCACAAGTAGACCTTCAGGCTATGGTGAGCTAGATTATTATGAAATCTTGTGTTTGAATATTGGACATGCAACAATATGTTTGCTTGTCGGCCTGGATTTTTAATTAAAAATGATTACATTAAAATAAATTTTCTATGGTAATTATTATGTATTATTTTTAAGTTGTAAATATTTAGACTTCTAAAAGTTATTCAAGAAAAATGATATTTGTTTGCCAATTGTGTATTGCTTATATTACAAAAATGTAATTTTTACGAATTGAGTATTCTTTTTTTCCCTGCCACATAGGATCGTGCACATAGAATTGGTCAGACAAAGACTGTTAGAGTATTCAGATTTATTACAGATAACACTGTAGAAGAAAGAATAGTAGAAAGAGCAGAAATGAAACTTCGCTTAGATTCCATAGTTATTCAACAAGGTAAAAATGTTACATTGTTTTTTAATACTATGTGTGGTCAGTAAGCTAAATATAACCAAACTTAGAAAAAATGATTGCTGAGTACTGTAATGGGAAAATATACCCCAAAGTATTATCTAGACATAAGGTTGATAGTTAAATTTATATCTAGAATGTTGATTTAAGAATAGTTGCTGTTATAATTTTAATTGTAAATAATAATTGGAGGGATACAAAACTAATTTTGAGAGAAGTTGCAAATCTTATTCATCAGTATGTACAATTGTCAGTTTTTAAACATTTTTAGATGAGAGGGAAAAACCCTACAGTGTAAATAATTCAGTAATACATTCTGTTTAATGTTGGAGAATTGTACTTAATATTTAATATGAAAAATTGGTCTCACCTTTCCCTGGAATAGAATTACAAATTACATTTAAATAATAAAGGGTTACTACTTAAAAAAGTATTTGCCAAAGAAGTAGATGTGCTTGGTATTACACTGTTGTTTTAATCACAGCTCAGCTTTCAGTACAGAAATAATTTTTTAAAATATTTTTTTTAGTTTCAAAACAAGTTAAATGTTGTGGTGTCAAAGAATTGCATGTTATTCCTGTTTTTAAAACTTTTTTTGTGAAGTTATCAGCCTCTTGAGAATATTCTCTTTTTTTATATATATATATAGGAAGACTAGTAGATCAGAATCTGAATAAATTGGGAAAAGATGAAATGTTGCAGATGATTCGACATGGAGCTACCCATGTCTTTGCTTCAAAAGAGAGTGAAATTACAGATGAAGACATTGACGGTATTTTGGAAAGAGGTGCAAAGAAAGTGAGTGGATATTAGGAACTAGTAGAAAAAGTTATACTAATCCTCTTCATTCAGATTTTGTCAGAAAACGATGCTGATTGTATGAGCACTGTTGTGATAAAGCAGATTGTTACAAAACTCTAATTAAAATCTGTTTATATATGTAGACTGCAGAAATGAATGAAAAACTTTCCAAAATGGGTGAAAGTTCACTCAGAAATTTTACAGTGGATACTGAATCTAGTGTGTATAACTTTGAAGGAGAAGATTACAGAGAGAAACAAAAGGTAATGCATTTATTTCCCTTCAATATGTCGGTTAACTTTACTATCCATTTACAACTATGGTGTTTCCATACAATTTTCTAAAAGTACCTTATGTTGCAGATGGCATTCACGGAGTGGATTGAGCCACCTAAACGTGAAAGAAAAGCTAATTATGCGGTTGATGCTTATTTTAGGGAAGCTCTTCGTGTCAGTGAACCAAAAGCACCAAAGGTAGGTGTCATTGAAACTTGTTAAAAATAAAATAAGTAGAAAAGCTTGTAAACTTATTCCAAAAATGTTTTATGCACATCGATATCCATATTGTATTGATGAAATTTTTGGAATGTAAAACTATTCACAGCAGATTTATATATGCTTTTATTATACTTGTTTCCAACTATGTCTGTTCAGGCAGTGGTTAGAGATAGAATAGAAAATGGTTTTCTTCCCTATAGATTCAGTTTCTAGTTCCTCTAAAAAAAATATAGCAGTTCCATTCATTGAAATACTTATTAAATTTTTAATATGTCTATATGTGTGTCTGTGAATATATACTTTGCATTTTGTCATTATTTTTGCTGTCTTTTTTTTCTTTCAGTTTACCACTACATTGTTATTTCTTTGTTTTGTAATAATAGCAAACAATGAAAATAAATCAAGCAGAATTGGAGATTGCAGAAATTAAACCATTCTTGTATAGATTTCCTCAATTAATTAACAATTAAGTACATTTATGTATCAGTAGGGAGACACTTGCGGGGGGAGCAGTAACATAAAATGGAAGTAATTTGTATTTTATGTGAAAATTAAATGCTGCTTAACTTCTGCTACTGAAGTGATTATGATTATAGTGCAATGTGTCTTTTTTTAAAGGCCCCGCGACCTCCAAAACAACCTAATGTTCAGGATTTCCAATTCTTTCCACCACGTTTGTTTGAACTGTTGGAAAAAGAAATTCTTTATTACAGAAAAACTATTGGATATAAGGTATTAGTCATCCATCTTTTGCTTTTTAAATTTAAAAAGTTCTTTATGTTTTACTATATGACAATAAAAAAATTATGTTTTTATGTACTCAAAAATGTTTTGAGTAAAGCCACTAGAGGTTTATACAGTATATAAAACTATAATGTTTTTAGAGCATATGAACTAGTTACTTATAGAAATATAAATTCCTTAGGTACCTCGTAATCCTGACCTGCCAAATGCATCTCAGACCCAAAAGGAAGAACAAATTAAAATTGATGAAGCTGAACCGCTTAATGAAGAAGAATTAGATGAAAAGGAAAAACTACTTACTCAGGTATTTCTCAGCTAGACAAATTATAAACTATCCTTAATTCTTTTTTTAGACTTAGTAGGTACTGTGAAAAAAAAGTGTTCTTATAGTAAAGGAATACAAAATTGAAATATAGTTTTGTTCTACAACTGATCTATACATTGATGAACATTGTTTTGTCAGTAACTGCATTTTGTAAGCTTAGTACAGGCATGTTCTCTGTTGGCCCTTTTTAAAAATTATTCAACTGCACTGTTTTCTATATGAGCCTTTCTTTACTTTATTCTTCAGAATAATATTGGTTTAAGACTTCCAGAAACTAGTGTCCCCCAGTCCAAGTATTGAGAAATTTTTTATTAATCTTAAATACTGTTCAGTACTGTTGAATACATTCAACAAATTTATCCAGTCCTATCATTCATAGATTGCTTCTGTCAGAGTTTGATGGATACAGTGGCATAGAAATGCCATAAACAAATATTTATTATGTTGCTTCTTGAGTTGAAATCCAGCAAAGGGAAGAGTATTATTTGTGGATATTTTTCCCTGAGAAGATACTATTGACCTCTTCTAATCAACTTTATACTTCTGGAGTAGCTTTTACAGTATGAGAATGACCTGACCTTGAATGAACTTGAATGAAATTGAGGATGGTTATTCAGTCATAAAGGATTTATAATTATGAGCTAGGGAGTGCAGACTTCATTAATTCTATTAGTGTGATAATGGATCATGTTTAAAAATACTTAGAAGAATCAGAGTTTATCCTCAACTGGATAGTGTAATTTTTCAAGCTTCAGCTTCATCAACAACTCAACTGAGCTTTGTCTTCTAAAGTACAGTAGTATTAAACACATTCTTTATTCCTTTTTTTTTGGGAAGGGATTTACAAACTGGAATAAAAGAGATTTCAATCAGTTCATTAAAGCTAATGAAAAATGGGGTCGTGATGACATTGAAAATATAGCTCGAGAAGTAGAAGGAAAAACTCCAGAGGAAGTCATTGAATATTCCGGTAACACTTTTTAAAATTTTTAAATGATATAATAAAAGCTATATTCACAATCCAGTCTGATACATATTTGATGCAGTTTGATACATGCTGCCATTTTCATTTGACTCATTTTCATAATATGTGTAACATTACAAACAGTAAAACACTTATAATAAATGTAACATTAAAATGTACATCGTAAATAATAAAATAGTGAAACATTTACTAGAAACAATAAAGCATCATTTGAAGATTAACTTGCAGATTTGCTCTTCTTGCCCTTCTTTTTGGTAGCTTCCACTGGCTTGCTGCCAAAAACCTGCAGAAGACTTTCATTTTATTCCAGATGAATGAGCATGGACACTGAATGTACACAACTTAAGCTTTAGCAAGCCTAGTACCATAGAGCTTTTTTGTGCATTTTTAAGTGCACATTGATCATCCACAACAAAGGAAATCAAGAGAATATACAGATTGCAATAATGAGCACATCTGTGCAAAAAGAAACTCATTTTTCATTTTCATTTTGCTTTTTTCAAAGCTGGTATTCATCTAGCCAACTGATCTAAAAACATTCATTAGTGATAGAAAACTTGTAAAAATTGGTGCTATATTGATGATTTTCAAAACTTAGTGCGAGTGTACATTCTTTATACTCTTTTGTCCTATTGCTTCTGAAGATTTCAGACTGCCCTTGAAGATAAGGGCACACTGTTTCAGACATCCTAAAATCAGAATGCCCAACCCCAGGCACAGTATGCACATACAGCCCCCATCTGCTCTGTTAAAGTTCAGCAGACCAAAATATGGGTAGTTTTATCTTTTATATTCCATCTGCTTTTCTTTTGAAGAACACACAAGTTTTTGTGAAAAGGCTTTAGAATTACATGTAACCCTGAAACATTGTTACCATATTATTATAAAAGCTTTATCTAAGTCCTTTTAGTAGTTAAAATTATTCATTTTGTATATTCTTTACTGAACATGCTGAATTAACTTTCACCCTTTGTTGGAAAAGAAAGTATGAGGCACTAGCACAGGGGTGGGCAAACTTTTTGGCTTGGGGGCCGCATTGACTTTTAAAATTTGACAGACGGGCTGGGTCAGCACAAGATTTTTTGGGAATCGCCCCCCCTTCTCCTCCTTCCCCTCCCCTCGGAGGCCCCCTGAGTCAGGAGTTGCTACCGCTGGCGTGGCTCCAGTCCTGTGTTGCCTCGGGAAGGGAAAGGCAAAAAGGAAGAGCCGCGGCGGTGCTTTGCAACGGTAGCAGCGGCACTAGAGGCTCAGGCTCAGCAGCTCCTGGTTTTGCCTTTTCCTTCCCAAGGCAACGTGGGACTGGAGCCGCGCGGAGCTGCGCCGGTGGTAGCAACTCCTGACAGCCCCAGACGGACACCTGAGCGGAGCCTGGGCGGAACTGCCTGTTGCTGCTGCTGGAGCACCGCCGAGTCACCTCCTCCAAGCAGCCCGCCTGCCCACCCACCGGGCTTCCCCTCTGCCGCACGGCTTGGGGCCAGGCACGAGCACTTGCGAGTTAAAATGAAGCCGAAAGTTGCTGGGAAGTTGCTCAGGTTTCCGGGGCTTCCAGGGCTTTGCAAAGGCAAAGTTTGCAGGCGGGAACATCTTCCCGCCCAGGAGTGGGAAGGGTTCCGCCCAGCGGATGGGACGGGCTGCTTGGAATGGGCTGCTGTGCGGCTCGGGGCGAGGCGCGAGCACCTGTGAGTTAAAAGTTGCTGGGAAGTTGCTCTGGTGCTGGGAACAGGCTTTTAAAGTGCCACCCGAGCAAAGTTTAAGCAGCCCGTCCCCCCGCCGGGCGGAACCCTTCCCGCTCCTCAGCGGGAAGACGCTCCAGCCTGCAAACTTTGCCTTTGCAAAGCCCTGGAAGCCCCGGAAAACTGAGCAACTTCCCAGCAACTTTTGGCTTCGTTTTAACTCGCGGGCGCTTGCCCGAGCCGCACGGCAGCCCGCTCCAAGCAGCCCACCCCACCCGCTGGGTGGAACCCTTCCCGCTCCTCGGCGGGAAGACGCTCCAGCCTGCAAGCTTTGCCTTTGCAAAGTTTAAGCCTGGAAGCCCCGGAAAAAAAAGGGGGATCGGCGGGGACTCACCTTTGGAGAGGTCGCACTCGAAGGTGATTTCGTACTCCCAGCCGAGGCCTTTGCAAAGTTCTTTTCTTTCCTACCCCTAGATCGCTCTGCACTGTTTTGCAGCTTTGGGGGCCACGCGGCACAGGGCAATTTTTTTCAGGGGCGATGTTTTTTTCAGGGGCGGGCCGGATTGGACAGATCAATGGCAGCGATTTTTTTTCAGGGGCGGGCCGGATTGGACTGACCAACGGGCCGGATGTGGCCCGCAGGCCGTAGTTTGCCCACCCCTGCACTAGCATAAGGGAGTAAGATGAGTTAGATGTTCCAGCAGTGGGATAACAATCAGGTGCTTGAAGGACCAACCATTTAAAAATACACACAAATCAGTTTGTTGCTGTTAAAGGCTGTGCTTTATGACTGCTTGTGGAAGTAAATCAAAAAGATCTCCTCAGACCTCAGAAAAAGAGTTATTGATCCCCATCAAAATGAAAAGGCTACACATCCATTATCAAACTTAAAAGAGTCCACAAAAGAATTGTATACTTAGGAAGAAAGAAGAAACCACTATTCTTTTGAATACACTCTGTCTTGGATTTGCAGAGGACTCCTGGGTAATCCAGTAGATTACCCAGCAATATCCTGTGTTAAATTCTATAGGAAAATGTTAAGGTAAACTTAAACTTAACTTAAAAATGTGCTCATGCAGCATACAGATCCTAAACAAATCTACAGCAAAATGGTTGAAGCAGACCAAATGTCATCTTTTGGGAAGATAAAGGCCTTAAGCCAGTTGGCATGTTATGCTGATTGATGTGAGAATTATGTTAAATCTAAAAAGAAATAAAAATACAAAACTGAACAATAATAGATTTACTTTGCAAGCATGTGAGAGAAAACTAATAAATTACTTACTTTCTTCAGCTGTTTTTTGGGAACGATGTAATGAGCTTCAGGACATAGAAAAGATTATGGCACAAATTGAAAGAGGCGAAGCTCGAATTCAGAGGAGAATTAGTATTAAAAAAGCACTTGACACAAAGGTAAATTGCCTTTTAAGTTGTATCATATGAAGAAAAATGGTAAAATATTAATAAGGGATGATACCATTGGTTTTTAAATATTGTCTTTCCTATTTTATTGTCCCAAAGGTGCACTTTCAAGAGGCAACTTGGACTTTCTGGGTTTTTAAAAAAAACATATTTCGCTTCTCATTCAAGAAGCTTCTTGCATGAGAAGCAAAACGTCTTCAAAGAAAAACCAGAAGGTCAGCTGTCTCTTGAAAAAGCACCTGTGGGACAACCATGACCTGGATGACTGAGAGTCTCAATAGACATTCCTATTTTATTGTTATGTTTTCCATATTTCAGAAAATAAAATTGATATGTTTTCTGGTTAACTAAAAGATTGGGAACCTTTCTTTAGCACTTTTCAGCATTTCTTTGTTTCAGGTCCTACTTTTCCTTGGCTTTACTGTGTGCTTCTAGAAATACAGGTAATCCTGGACATACAACTACAATTGAGCCCAGATTTCTGTTGCTAAGTGAGAAATTTGTTAAATGAGTTTTGCCTGGTTTTACAACTTTTCTTGCCACATTTGTTAAGTGAATCACTGAAGTTGTTAATTTATTAACATGGTTGTTAAGTGAATTTGGCTTCCCATTGACTTTGCTTGGTCGCAAAAGGGGATCACATGACCCCAGGATACTGCAACCGTCATAAGTTGTCAAGCATCCCAATGTAAGTCACATGACCATGAAGATTCTGCAATGGTCATAAGTGTGAAAAAGGGTCATCATCACTTTTTGAGTGCCGGTGTAACTAAATGAACTGTTGTAAGTCGAGGACTATCTGTATTTTAAAGCGATGAATTGCTGTCCCTGTACAGAAGAATAGCAGCAATGATTACACAGGGAAAACATTATAGAATGTGGAGAGTGCATGTTTTTCTACGGCAGGGCTGGCATTCCTGAAATAAAAAGGCCAGAATAAAAATTATTTCATGACAATGCAATGCGATCAATATTATTACTATCCAGTTTTGTATTATAGTCTTATTTTTCATTAATAATTGGAGAGCAAATTCTAAAGGTCTTTGAGAGACAAAGTGAAATCATTGGGTTCTTGTGGCAAAAAATGGCAAAAATACTGATTTGATATTCTAGATACACTTCACAACTATGTGGTTCTTTTAATAACCTGTGATTGGCTCAACAGTCATAGTGATCCACTTAACAACTGTTGGAAAAATAGTTATAAAATTGAGTCAGGTTACATGGTGACCTGCTTAATGACTGCAACAATTTATGACCAAAATTCTGCGCTCAAATGTAGTCATAAAAAGACTAAGATGTATTTGTGACTGTTTCCTAGTATGATTTGTTTGCTTATTGTACCCTATGACTATCATTTAGTGTCGTACCTTACGATTTTTGACTCTTGATGAATGTATCTTTTCTTTTATGTATACTGAGAGCATTTACACCAAGACAAATTCATTGTGTGTCCAATCACACTTGGCCAATAAAGTATTCTATTCTATTTTTCTGATCTTTTAAAACTCAAATCCACTGTTCAAATTTGGAAAGAATGTATACATTTTTGAAAGGTTGCTTTCCTACAAATCAAGAAATCCAGTGGCATTTAAATGTCAGGTTGTCCTATTTCCTCCTGACTTCTAATTTATACATAGCAAGCAGAACTGGTAAACTTATAGTTAAAACAGTTAATCAAAGGACCCATTATATTGAACAGATTGGGGTATTCTGAGATTGTGGCATTGTTTACTGAATGCTAATGCTTTGTATGTTAACTTACATGTATTTTATTAATTTCCTTTTATCTAGTTTACCCTGGACTTATATCCTGTGTTTTATTTTTGTTTTATATTGTTGATATGGTCAGATTAATGACTTATCTACAAATCAAGAGGCTTTTTTGCTGCTAGAAATATGTACTAGCTAAATTTTCATTGAGAGAGAGAGAGTGTGTGTGTGTGTATTCTTTTACATGCCATTTTGATTTCCTTCTTTTTCTCAGATTGGCAGATACAAAGCACCTTTTCATCAATTGAGAATATCATACGGTACTAACAAAGGGAAGAATTACACAGAAGAAGAAGATCGGTTTTTAATCTGTATGCTTCATAAGCTTGGATTTGACAAAGAAAATGTTTATGATGAATTGAGACAGTGTATTCGAAATTCTCCCCAGTTCAGATTTGACTGGTTCCTCAAGTCTAGAACTGCAATGGTACGTACTAGTTTTTATTCGATTTTTTTGAATAAGACAAAAAACAAGAAAACCAGTTTGCGGATAGAGAAGATTGTATTATGTGTAGATAAACATTGTTTCTTACAGATGGTCCTTGATTTATGACTACAGTTGCAACCAGAAATTCAGACAATGAATGGTGGAGGTAATTCAGTTATGTGATCAGACTCATTTTTATGACCAGCTTTACTGCAGTTGTTAAGTGAATCACTGTGGTAGTTAAATAAATTGCATAGTCATTAAGTGAACCACATGCTTGTTAAATGAATCTGGCTTCCCCAGTTGGCTTTGCTTGTCAGAAGCTAGCAGGGGAGGTCACGAAATGTGATAATGTGACTGCAAGGTACTGCAACTGTTGTAAATGCATATTGGTTACTAAGCACTGGAATTGTGATCACATGACTGCGGGAGTGGTACAGTGGTAATAACTTTGAAAATGGGTCATAAGGCACTTCTAAGGCCATCTTAACTTTAAACTATGAGTTTAAAACTATGGAAGGGAGGATATGGCAATGATCTCTTGTTGTTTATCATAGTTGGGTTTGAATTAATATGATTTATCTCCCTGTTAGATAAGCATATACAGCTTTTTTGTATTTTATGTTATTATTATTTTTTTACTTTATTGTATTTTGGGAAGGGGTTTCTTAACTGTTTTTAGTTGGCCGTAGGAAATGTTCCTATACTCATGAAAAAGAAAGAACACTCTCTTTGAGTTCCATGGTTTTATGTATTATGATGAGTATAGGGTGTAATATATCATGTGTTACTCAACTGATATTGCATTTACCTTTTTTTAAAAGAACTGCTACGGACCTGATGTCTTTTGCTATGTCCTGATGTATAAAACCATGGAACTTAAAGAGGGTTTACTTTCTTTTTCATGTGACTATAGCTTTTTTTTCCTTCCATTTTCTTATGAATGGAATAAGAATGGGAAAAGAAATGGAATGAGCTAGAAGGAACCTTGGACGTCTAGTCCAGCCCCCTACTTAAGCAGGAGACCCTATGCTATTTTAGATAAGTAACTGCCCAGTCTCTTGTTAAAAATATCTAGTGATGAAGCATCTATAACCTCTGAAGGCAACTTCTGTTCCACTGGTTTATTGTCATCACTGTTAGGAAGTTTCTCCTTAATTCCAGGTTGCTTATCTCTCTTTTATTAGTTTCCAGCCATTGTTTCTTGTCCGGCCCTCTGGTGCTTTGGAGAATAATTTGACCCCCTTTGTGGCAGCCCCTCAAAGACTGCAATACTGCTAATATGTCACCTCTATTTTTTCTTTTCTTTAGACTAGCCAAACTTAAATCTTGCGGCTGTTCTTCGTAGGTTTTCGTTTCCAGGCCTTTGATTATCTTAGTAGCTCTTCTCTGAACTTTTTCCAAAATCTCAACATCTTTTTTGTAGCATAGTGACCAAAATTGGTTGCAATATTCTAGGTGTGGTCTTATTAGGTTTTATAAAGTGGTACTAATATTTCACGTGATCTTGATTCTATGCTTCTGCTTATACAACCCAGGATTGTATTCACTTTTTTTTGCTGCTGCTGCACACTTTGAATCTATAAACATTAAAAAAATATTATTAAGTATCCATTCACCTTTGCAGAAATAGGTCATGCTTAATTTTGTGTGAGGTACAGGTTCTACCAGCTTCCATTGAAACATAAAATTTGATGAGGAATGCCTAAACATCTCCATCCAATTGTACATTTCGAGCAGCATAGTAATTGTGTAAAAAAAAAAAGGTTTTTAAAGTAGGTCTTATTTACCAATCACAATTGGGACTGGGAACTGGGACTGGGCACAAAGCAGTCAGTAAGTGGAAAATCACATGGCCATGCCATGGGCTTTTTCCATTGCCCCTCCCTTTGGGATGCTCAATCTGGCACTGGCACTGGGATAATTAGCAAGAAGTAAATTAAGTTTTGTATTTTCATTCATTAGAGAGGGAGTCATTACAAGAGAATAAGCTTATTGAAAAGAATGTGCTGCTTGGTGCAAATGATGATGATATCTAGTTGGATTATGAAATGTCTGCAAGCAAACAACCAAGTTCAGTTTCAAATAGTCCACTTTATTCTTAACTAGGGACATAATTCAAAATATACTGAAGATTCTATGCTTCATGTAATAGTAACCCAAAAGGTACACTGCCATTTTTATTGAAGTAGTATAATAACTATTATTTTTTCTGTTTTTATTCTCTGCCTCATTTCTACCCCACCAAGAAAAGTTCCTTCCATAGGTTGTACTGCTTCTAGTATAAATATCAAACTTTGTTGTTATTCTTCAGAAATAGTTCATACAGCTGTACATTTTTTTTAAATTTGGAAGCTTGCCTTCATAGCTCAATATTACAGGGTTCATTTGGTAGATGATCGCTTACCTTCCAGGTGTTTAGTGCTACATCACTATAAAATCTCATTGTTGAATATGATTCCCAAGGAATGGAGCTGTAGTTCCAGATACATAATACAGATAGCCCTCGAGTTACGAATGTAATGGAGTGTGCCCATTCCATTTGTAACCCAAGGATTTGTGGGAATGAATCTCATACTTTGACATGATCACTTCCTCCTTTCTCCCATGCATTAACTAATTGAATGTGTGGCTCGTTAAATGCACGTGAGGTATTTCAGAGTGGGGAAGACCATGGGGAGACTAGTGATGGAACAGGCCACCTGCTTCAGACTACCCAAGACCTCCTGACCCAAAGATATCCCATTCTCCCTCCCCTGGGATCCCAATTGCTCCCTACCATCCTGTTGTGCCGGGTCACTTACCTGATGAAAATATTTCCTCTGCAGCCTGTTTCTTTGCTTTCTCACTCCTTTTTTGTTGCCAAAGCCTTCCTCAAGCAGATTAGAGGTGAGAAAGGAGGCCTGGAAGGGTGTGCACTTTCCAGCCCTCCTTTCTCGTTATCAAACAGCTGGAGGATGGCTTTAGTGACAAAAAAAGAGCCCCAGAGGTTCATGTGCGCCATTTCAGGCTTTCTTTCTCGCTGCCAAACTGCTTGAGGGACAGCTTCAGCAAAAAAAAGGAGGCCCTTGAAGGCCCCGTGCGCAATCCAGGCCTCTTTTCCTGTCACTGGAGCACTTGAGGATTGTGTCCCTGTAGGCTTCAGCAATCCTTTGCTGGTAGGAACAGAGCTTTGGAGAGAGGCGTCTGCCTCTCCCAAACTACACTGACAAAAGTTTTTTTTTGCAAAGGACCGCTGAAGCCTACAGAGATGCAATCTTCCTGCAGATTTTGGTAAAGAAATGGCAAACGGAGGAAAGGCCTGAAGCCTTCCCTCCATTTGCAAATATCCAGGCCTCAATTCATAGAGAATAGAGGCCTAAAGTGTAAGATCACATAAGATCTCGCACTACTGATCTCGCATGATCTCTCAGTATGTTACGCCTGTTTTCTATGAATGCACCAAAAGCCTGAAGCAAAAAAGAGGGCAAAGAAACTGCGACAGAGATCTTCACAAGGTGAGTCTCCACAGGTGGAGTGCCTGCGAAAACCCGGCGGGATGAATGTTGTAGACCTTCTGTAATCATTCGTAAGGACAAACAAGTGCTGTGATGCTGCAACATTTATAATTTTGGAACCTGTTCCTAAACGCTAGGGGGTGCTAAGCACATAACTTTGAATGATTGCTTAGGGAATGCTCGTAACCCAAGGACTACCTGTAGGTATGAAGTTGTTGACAAGCAGCTTTTTAACATGGCTAGTTTGGAAGACTGGAGGGATTAGTCTACAGATTTTTCCAAAGTTTTGTCTTACATGTGGAAGCATCTTTTCAGTGGAGATAATTAGAAAGAATGTAATGTAATCGTGTGAAGTTCTTTGTGTAGTGGCAATTATACTATTGAATCTTTTGTTTGCTCTTGATTCAGGAATTGCAAAGAAGATGTAATACCTTAATCACTTTGATTGAAAGAGAAAACATGGAATTAGAAGAAAAAGAGAAGGCAGAAAAGAAGAAACGTGGACCTAAACCATCTTTGGTGAGAGTAAAATCTGTTTGACTCTGAAGATTCAGATGAATGATAAATAATAATACGTATGGGAAAAGATTATGAATCCATAGTAGTTATAATTTCCTGTTCTACTCTTTTAAATGACACATATTAAGTCTAGATTTGTAGCATTAATCATATCTTTACATTACTTCATGGTGTATAATTGACCAGTGTTTTAAGATAGCCTTTTCTAGACTCCTTTTCCCATATTATAAACTTTTTTTTAAAAAAATTAAAATATGAATTTGATATACAATGAAAAACAAATTATAAAAATGTTTTAACCTTACTATAGCTTTACAGTAATTTAAATCATGATAAACAAAATTCTTAGAGCTGAGACTCAATTTTTCTCTTTTCTCATTCAGACACAGAAACGTAAATTGGATGGTACTCCTGATGGAAGAGGAAGAAAAAAGAAACTAAAGCTGTGAATACTGAGTTCTTTTAATCACTAAATTTAAGCTAGTTCTTTAATTTTACGGGTCTTCATAAGATGTACTTTACAATTCTCAACTATTATGTCATTAAAGGACATTGGGTTCATGTGTTTGTTTACTTGCTGAACTAGAAGAGTAATGTAGTGTCACGTTTTTAAATAAAACAGCTGTGCTGAACTTTTTTTACCATTAACACTTGAAATAAAAAAATAGGCTTCACCTAGTAGTTGATTTTTTAATATGTATATATATGTATATGTATATATTGTTCAATTCTTTATTTCACCAAAATGCTAAATTACACTATCCACTAATAGTTTATAGATATCGTGCTTAGGTTTCCCTGGCTTTAACATTTTCAATGTATGTCCTTAGCTGTTATGGACATATACCCAGTGATAAAGTAACCATTTATCACTGAGCAAATTATTTAGAATTATCCATGCTGTTCCTTTGGTTTTCCAAGATGATCTCTGTACTTTAGGTTAACTTTTGCCTTTTTAAATAGGCAGGTAAAGATATCAAACGTCCAGCCACCCAACATTTTTATTTTCTATGAAAATGTCTGTGGGACACAAAAGTGTCATTGGAAATATTACATTGGAATTTGTGCTTTGCATTATAGGATAGAGTCAGTCTTGTTGATCTACAAAGTAACTATGGTTGTGCTTATCTCAGTAATTTTTCCCCTTTTTGGGACTGCTTTTTCTTTTTACTTGCCAATTATTATATTCTGCTCAATCATAATAGTAATAAGACAAGAAGCCAAGAATCAAACTGTATTCCCATTTGTACATCATGTTAACTGCATTTGTAACTGGTAAGCCAAAGAAAATCATCTCAAATTAGCTTATTACACAATAACCAGAAGAAAAGGATAGAATAATGTTTAAGTGAAAACCTTTCCACTCAAATTTTATTTCTAGATTTCTCACAGAAAACAAGAATTAGTCTTGTTCTTGGTTGTGCTCTTTAGTCCACCTAATAGAGGTACAGTTTGATTGCTTTCTATATAACCTTCACATAAACAGTCCCTGAAAAAATGGTCATTTAGCAGTCACTGGTAATGATCAAGCTTTTGCACGTACAACTTAAACATTCTGATCATGGATTGAACTTTTTATTTCATCATTCAATTGTGGAAACCACCAACTTCACACTTAGCCTATCAATTTACATTGTTATAATAAAATGTAATTAGCTAATATAGTCATGTGAAAAAGAAAGTACACCCTCTTTGAGTTCTATGCTTTTATGTATCAGGACATAGTAAAAATCATCTGATCCTTAACTGTTCTTAAAAATAGGTAAATACAACCTCATATAAATAACAACGTATGACATATTACTCCATGTCATCATTTATCTTACAAAAAGAAAGCCAAAATGGAGAAGCCATGTGTGAAAAACTAAGTACATCCTTACAGTTCCCATAGGTATGAAGGCCTAAATATCAGCCAGATGCTGCTAATCAAGCCCTTGATCAATTAATCAGCAAGTGTGACTACCTCAACAAAAGCTGAAGTTTTAGGAGTTTGTTATTTTTTAGCGTTGAGGTGTGTGTTACAATGTCAAAGAGGAAAGACATCAAGCAATGATCTTAAGAGAAGTAATTATTGCCACCTATCAATCTGGGAAGGGTTATAAGGCTATTTCCAAACAATTTAAAGTCCATCATTAGTGAGGAAGATTATTCAAAAGTGGAAAATATTCAAGACAGTCAATCTTCTCATGAGTGGATGTCCTGGCAAATTCAATTCAAGGTCAAACTGTAATGGTCAAAAAAATTGCAAAAAACCGCACAAGATCTCAAACTCTACAGGCCTAAGTTAGCATTAAATGTTAAGTTCATGACAAATTAGAAAAATACTGAACAAGTATAGTTTTGGAGTTGTCAGCAGAGAGTCTCTTCTCTCTAAAAAAACATTGCAGCAGGCTTAGGTTGGTGAAGTTGTATCTGAACAAATTGTAAGACTTCTGGAACACTGTCCTTTGACAGATGAGACCAAAGTGGAGATATTTTGCCATAATGCAGGGGATGTTTTGCCATAATGCCAAACTTGGCAATTCTGGGAGTTGAAGACCACAAGTCTTAAAGTTGCCAAGTTTGGAGACCTGCAATGATGCATAGTGCCCTTTTGGCAGAAATAAAAAAACAGCATATCCGTATAAACATCTCATACCAACTGTCAAGCACAGTAAAGGAGGGCTTGATTTGGGCTTTTTTTGCAGCCACAGGACTTGGGTACTTTGCAGTCATGAGTCAACCACAAATACCAAAGTATTGTAGAATCAAATCTGAGGCCATCTGCCGACAGACTAAAGCTTAGTTGATGTTAGGTCATGCAACAGGACAATGAGCCTGAGCACACCAGCAAATCTGTAACAAAATGGTTGAAAAAGTGTTGCAATGGCCCAGACCTCAACCCAATTGAAATGCCATGGTAGGACCTCAGGTGAGCTATACATAAACAAATGCCCACAACCTCAATGAATGGAAGCAATGTTGTAAAGAATACTAGGCCAACATTCCTCTACAATGATATGAGAGACTGATAAAGTCATATAGAAAATGATTACTTCAAGTTGTTGCTGCTAAAGGTTCTACAGGCTTTTGAATCATAAGATGTACTTAGTTTTTCACACATGGTTTTTCCATTTGGCTTTCTCTTTGTAAAATAAATGATGACGTGGTGTAATTTGTTGTATTTACCTACTTTTAAGAATTGCTAAGTATCATATGATTTTTACTATGTTCCGATATGTAAAATCACAGAACTCCAAGAGGGTGTACACTCTTTCATATGACTGTATATATTTTACATTAGGAAATGTTAGGAATAAAACATGTTAGGAAAAATCTATGTAAGGATACATTTTAACATAGTAATTTTATATTTTCTAATGACTTGAAAATAAAAGAAAATGTGTTTTGGTTCAATGAATTGTTCTGTTTTTTTCTACAAAAAAATAATGGGCACTTGTACCAGCTAAATTCAAATTATTTTCTGTCCCTACCACTATCTTAAGATTTTATTAATCAGAATGCAATCAGTAATATAATTTCTGGCAAGCATATCTTACAATTCGTATCAATCAAAGGCTACGGACAACTTACAAGTGTAGCAATATATATATATATATATTAAATATATTCTGGTTTATTAGTTTATTGTAGTAAACCTGTAGTAAACTTAACTCTGTGGTTTTGCAGATTCCAGGCTTTCAACTTTAATAACAGCATAGTTTAGTCTTTTACACTACTGTCATGACATTTAGTATCTGACCTTATGTTTAGGCCTAATGCCTTAGGTAAAGCAATATGACCACCAATGGAAAAAACAACACTTGTATGAAAAAACGATTTTTTTTAAAATGGTCTCTGAAAGAGTATTTTGGTAAATTCAGTCATAGGGCATGAGCAGTATACCATAATACATGAGTGAAATAGAGTGTTTCTGTTCTTGATAACCTAGCTTTACCTGTCCTTTGAAATAATTGAGTTGACTTATAATAAGTATACAGATATATGCCTTACCTATTTTACATCCGAAATGCAATATAAATTGCAGCAATCTACTGTTCAAGGACTTTTTATTCTACAGTAGAATGAACTAATGAAAGAATGCTTGTATTTTCGTGGCTTTCCATCTTTCGGTTCCTAAATGAAAAATAGACTGGATGACTGTACCAATTGTCATAAAATTTACATACTTTGGAAAGAGATCTCATGGAAGCGAATCTTATTCCAGGTAGTGTGAATAAAATTGCAATCTTATCAGAGTACAAATGCTCTCTTCTTACAGAGCAATATACAAGCAATGCATACCATTTTTCAAAGGCTGTTTCAAGATGTTCCTTTCAGAGTTTGCTTCCTTCTTTAGTGCTTCAACATAGATAATATATGTATCATATTAATGAAATAACCCTCCAACTGCTTGGTAAATATAACAGTGGAAATGTAAAAGTCTACAGTTAATAAGATATTAAACTCATGATTTTGACAGAATAAATAACCAATGATTAACATATGATAAATTTGTTCATAATCAACCAAGTATATAAACCATATTATTGCGCTAATTAAAATCTTGCCAATTTTGACTTCCTTTAAGTAAAAGAAACTTGTCAATTTTACACTGAGAATTTTTCAAATATATATTTCTTCATAAATGAACCATTAAACTTAACAAAAAAGAAGGGACAAGGAGGAATCTAAACTAGCTGCTATGTCTAGGCAGATAAAAGGTACTGAAGAAAATATAGCATGGTCCTCTGATGTGAGTAATCTGAAATTAGCTGGTACAGGTGAATAAAAATATATTGCTATTGTTATTTGGAAAGGTATTACAGCTATTCATGCTAGCTTTGAAAGCCACAAATGTCAGTTTGTTTTAATGAATAGTAGAATAAATGCAATTAAAAGGTAAAGATTCCCCTCATATGTAGGGGCTAGTTTCTGGTCCTGGGGAGTGGTGCTCATCTCCATTATAAAACCAAAGAGCCAGCGCTGTCCAAAGATGTCTCCGTGGTCATGTGGCCTACATAACTAAATGCCGAGGGCGCACAGAAAACTGTTACCTTCACCACCAAAATGGTCCTATTGTTCTACTTGCATTTTTACATTCTTTCAAACTGCTAGGTTGGCAGAAGCTGGGACAAGCAATGGCAGCGCTAGGGATTCAACCGCCGAACTTTCTGATTGACAAGCTTAGACGCTGAGCCAACGTGTCCCTTATATAACCCTTTTCACCGCATCTTATACAATGCACTTTTCCAAATAATATTGAAATGTGTACTGCCCTATATAAAATGAAAGAAGCAGCAGCAGCAGCAGCTGGAAGATCTATTATTAACAATTTTCTTCTATAAAGCAGGATATTTTTATGTGTTAGTTATTTTTGCCTGATCAGCTAATAAACACTGAATTAAAATATTTAAAGAACACTAGCATCCAGTATTAAAACTCATAGTAGTCTGAGAATTTATTTCTAGACAAGAAATGATAGATATAACTATTGCACAATGAATTATATCAATTAAAAAGGTAAATCTTAATTAAATTGTTTATAGACAAATTAGTGTACAAGCACCATTAACGGAGTTTCCTCCTAAGCATGAGAAAAAAGAAACTCTTTGCTTTAACAACACAAATGCTGTTAAAAAAAATAAAACTGGCTGTCCAATTAACCAGGGATAACTTTTAGTATATTAAAATACTTTCCACTGCATCCTCTGATTAATTAAAGCTTTGATCTCACATAGACATTTACAATGAGTAGATCCTACTGAAATTGGTGTAGCTTCTAAATAAGTTGGCACAATCTTATTATTAATGTACTTTGATATTCTGTAAGAAAACTCATTTTGAATCCAAAACTTTCAAGATGTCTGGGACAAAAACCTACTACGTGATAAATATATAAATTCTGTAACCAAATTCAGTCTATGCTGATTAATTCAACACCACAAAATCTCAACAAATAGAGGCAATAACTTACTTATTTTGGAATTATATAGATTCTATCAGTCTGACATGGAAAGTTGCTTTAAAACTGAAAACAATTCTATCTAGTTTTCATAATTAAAGTTGAAATAATAAAGGGGTTTACCAGCTTTGAAAACATGGCACTATTTTATTCAAATAATAGTAAAGTGCCATCTTGATTCTCCTAAAACAATATTGAATAGCCCTTTTCCAGAATGATTTCTTTTCAAAATAACATGGTAATAATTGTCCCATAATTTTTTAAACAGTTGCGTGTATTGACACAAAATTGACTATGATTGCTTAGCTAAGTAGTAGTTGTTTTTTTAAAAGAACACTCTGAAAAGAAATTTTCAAGCAGTTAAGGTCATGCAAATTATTCACAAAGTTTTACAATATTTTCCAAGTTCCATTAGGAGAGAGCTATTTGAACTAACATAAATAAAATACGACTAACCACAAGCAACTGGAATAATAATCTAATAATGATTTAGTTTTATGACATTTATGTTACATAAGTACAGAACATTGCAGAATGTTGTATGAAAGACTATTTGTAATACCTGTATATTAAAACATTCAAGAAACATTCTCTTTAAATAAGTTCAGTATTTTTCCAATACAGTGTTTTGCTTATCAATACAGATTCCATTGAGATTTAATTATAGATATTTGCTTTAGTTAAAATTTTACCTTTTTTCTTAACCTCCCTCCCACTCTTTCATATAAAAAAATGGTATAAATCTAAATACTATACAACTTAATGAAAAGGAAATCAATATCCCTTTGAATAGCACCAGGCTTTCACGTTGACAGATAAGGCACACATACCTGCTAATGGATTTTTTTTAAAGCACCATTTCAGGGGGGAAATGCTAAATTTAATTAACATTTTATTCCAGGAGATCATCCTGTGTTCCTGGGAGTTGGTTGGTGGGGAAGTTATAAATAAGTCACATTTTTATACAGATTATCTTTGCTATACTTGTCTTCCAAATGCTGGAATCTCACACAACATAGCACCAAAACTGCAGCAGCCTAATTCCATGTTTACCCCACCTCCAGACCAGCCCTATGTGGTTTCCATTATGTAAGATCTTCAGAGTCATCAATGCTGTTAAACTTCAGAGCTATCATTATTGCTCTGCTGTGTAGTCATAGTTTCATTACTGTTGGAATGATTGGTAAATGAGCTTGTTTTTCCATCAGTTGAATGTCCCTTACGCTTCAGAAGTAATATAATAATTATAATAGTGCAGAGAAGAAGCAATAGTCCAATTGCACCTCCAATAATGGGAATTATCTTGTCTTCTGCATTACTTCCTGGAATTTGCAGGACTGGCTTTTCATAGGGTTTACCTGCTGGAGACCATTCTTTTTGCTTGAGGGTAATTTTATTAGATCGGTCAAGAACTATATGCTGGATATTTGTTCCTCTATTCTTATCAGTACCAATATCTTGGGCAAGTGCAGGAATATCAGAAACAGCTCTCCGAGAGCGACTAAGATGTGAGGTGCTGTTATTGCAAGATAAAACATGGTGATCCTCAATACTTCTTTTTCCAAGGCCCTTATGAGCATTTTCACGTGATCGAACCATGTAGATGGTGTGGATGTACCATTCTCGACCCACTGCCACCTATTAGATTAAAAATAAACAAACAGATGAAATTAAAAAAAAAAAATTAGAAAACTAAGCAAATTGAAAAAGACAGTGAGACTCCAGTAGCTGCACATCTAACCTGCATGTATTAGTTTTCATGCAATAACAGTATGATCCATCACATTTTTTTTACCTGGAATAATGGAGTTGACAGCAGGCTGAAACCATCAGAACCAGGCTGTTTTACCAAAGGATAGCCATCAATGTGATCAACTGCTAATTTGGCGTGGAATGCCATATTTCCAAACATTTTTGCTTGTGTATCTGGTTGAGCTTTATCCTAGGGGATAAAGAAATAATGGTATATTATTAAGTTTAAATGTAAAAATGATGTTTATGAGAATCTATTAGCCTAGTATTAGAATACATTACCAGGATTTTGAATCTGTACAATAGGGAAGGTGAGTCAGCTAGGCAACCATATTCTTTGTTACTTGGATTATACTTGGGAACATATCCATCGGCCCCTGTACATAAGAACACCTTCTCAATGTTACAGAAGAAAGATTCCCCTAAATTCTGAACAGGATCCACCATGACACGACCATAGATTTCTGAACCTAAAATTAAAGAAGCATGAGTTCAAAATCAACTGTGGTTTGAAAAGCCTTTGGATGTATTTGCCCAAGATCTTAAATTCAGTAACCAAGTAATAATATTTCATGTGACAGAAAAGTAAAATTAACCAGACTAAGATAATCACATTAACCATAAATTGAATTCACTTTAAATATTTAAAAAAAATCAAATTTGTTTTTTTTACTCAGTTTATGACTTTGAAAAAGTGGCTCTTGGCATGCCATTCAAGGGGGAAATATGATCTCCAAGCCTGCAAGTTATTACACAGACTAATATGTACAGTAAATCCAAATCCTATATTCCTAGATGTAATCATGTTGTTTGAGTAGCTAACAAACTGCTAATCAATTCAATCAATAATTAAATATTACTAATGCTAAAATTTAAGTTTAAAAACCCTACAATATAAATTAAATAAATGTGTAACTGTACAATGAAATAATGTAAGTCACAATTTGCATTTAAACTACAAAGGCCTGAAATTTGTGAATATTTATGAACAATTTATGCTTGGCATATATTTATAACCTCAACCCAGCATGCTATCGCTTTAAGAAGATATGCTAGGGCCAGGAAGCCAGCATAGGAAATTATTTTCCATGCATTACCGCACACTGCACTGCACTTAGAGAAGAAAAGGCATGACATTCTGGATAAACTAGATTTATTTTACACACACACACACAAAATGGTTGGCTAGTATTATTTCATAATTTCATAATTCTATATAAATACTGCCCTTGAGCTATTAAGATAAATGCTTAATATTGCTCTTAGATGCTTAGTTCAGCATTTTATTTGCTCTACTGAAAATCCCTGCAATTCTATTTTTCTTCACTAGGGGTCAGCCTTTATTCAGGACACAATTAAAGATAATTTATATGATGTTACACTAGTGATTTAATATATCTTTTGGTCATCACAGTTACAATTTGAGCTAAAAACAGGAATTCTGCTTCCTAAGGAAAACATTTTTGCAGTCACATTATACAGTGCGTTTTAATTTTCTGAAAGAACCATTTCATAGAAAGATGATTGTTCATCTATACCACTGTAATTTTACGGTAAATATGCTTTTTAATTCATAGTACAAGTGGACAAAAATCTCCTTCTTTCTCAATAACAAATATTGTAATATAAGAGGACAGGATTCCTCAGAGCATTATCCCATGTAAACTAACAAAAGAGATTTGACAAGTGTGGCTAGAATGGTTCATTAGTCTATTATGTTCATTGGCTATTATGTTAAAGGAGACTTTACCCTCTGTGAATGAGACGTCAGTTTCTTCCCCAAATCCCAGAGAGCCATCAGACAGCCACAGATCCTTCTTGGATAGCAGAAATATTTGAGTATTGAGATTAAATTCAGCTGCTACTGGGTCACTGACCTGTATAAAGAAAAAAACTATTTAGGGAAGTAATTTCAATAGTCTCTCTAGCAAAAATCAAGCAATAATTTAATTGCAGTTTATTCACAAAATTATTAGAAATACTCAAGAGAGTTCAAGAGAGTAAAGCTAAAGAGGAGAGTGTGGTCCATGATTTGTGTTTATAAATAATTGCCTCAAGAACTAGGTGCTTTGTATAGTGCCATTGTTCTACATAAATGTGCAACCTTGAATTCCTTCTCACAGCCTTCTTCAAGAATAAAATTTGTAAATATAGGCTGATTTGATCAAACAACCTACAGGAAATATCGTAGAGCAGGTTGGAATCAAGCAGTATCCAACTTGATTGGCTGAATGAATAAAGAAATATTAGAAAGAAACAGCAATCATAAGTAGATGCTCTAGTCAAAAAAGCCCAACCCAACTTATGTGTTGCAATATTCAATTCTGCTGAAAATAATTCCTGTAATGCAATTTTATCCAACATAATGACATCCAGATCTGCTGGACCTACAATTCATTTATTGGAAAGCATAGTCTTAAAACAACTGATATAGCATAGTTATAGAAGGTTGTTCTAAGATAATTTTCCTGCACTAAGGTGGCTTCTAATAATTCATTATAAGGCAAAATCTATTATAATCTATTATACAGAAAAGATTGCATGATATTCTAGAGAGATGCAACATTTATATGACTAAATGTTACTAGAAGCGAGGAAAGAGTTTTATATATGGCTGTTATTTTCGACTGTCAATCCTAAATCAGAGACATTTATAGGTATACTCAGTGTTTAGTGCTACAATCTCTACCTTAAAGGCAATATAACCTCTAGGCCACAGTTCTCAAATCTGACACTTTTCAGATATGTTGCAATTCTAATTGTCAGAATTCTAAAAGTTTAGCTCTAATGCTACCTCAAGTTGAGAAAAACCAATAAAAAATGATTAGATTTTGATTTGGAGATAGTGAAAAAGTGAAAATGTGTTGTTAGAATTTTAAATATTTAGCGTCCAGCTTTCTAAGTCACTTTATAACAACAAACATGTAAAACTAATTCAGATTTTTGGCCCTAATACTGCAATTAAGCCAATGTAATTATCAAGTGATATTTCAGAGAAATGTATCAAAACGCATTATTAGTTGAGAACATTAAAGTCATGAAATACTTCACCTGCTGGAACCTGATATCTAGTTCAAAAGTGATTGGTTCCCGTGGGCTGCAGATGACAGGCTGGGTGTATTCTTGGCTGGGTGTGGCAACACAGGGGAGAAGTTTCACAGTGTAAGTGCCAGAATAGTCACGTACCTGGAAAAAGACACAGAAACTAAAATACAGGTAGTCCTTGAGTTACAACCACAATTGTGCCCAAAATTTATGTTGCCAAATGAAACATTTGTTAGGTGAGTTTGCTCTATTTTACAACTTTTCTTGCCACCATTGTTAAGTGAACCATTGCATTTGTTAAGCTAGTAACATGGTTTTTAGTGAACTGGATTCCCCATTGACTTTGCTTGTCAGAAGGCCGCTAAAGCTGATCTGGAGTGACCCCAGGACACTCCAATCGTCATAAAGATGAACCACTTGCCAAGCATCTGACTATGGGGATGCTGCAATGGTCATAAGTATGAAAAACGATCATAAGCCACTTCATGCTCTTCTTTTCTGACAAACCTTAACCTAATATAACATTCTGCATAAATAACACTACAGCAAAGATGTGTATATTGAGCTTAATAGGTACAGTATTTCAATGATACTGAAAGACACAAAACTGACTTGCATTCTTACTACATATGCATGTAAAAATATTTGCTCCTAAGACATCCAAAGTCTATTACAAGTTCATTTACCTGTGATTATTTATAGCACACTAAACATTATTTTTAAAAGTAGGTTAGTATGAAGCTAATCTATATCTCAGCATCACAGACTTACATCATAGACAGCATTAAACATAAAGAAGTTTAATATTGGCCCTTTTTAAAAAACAATATAAACTTCCACAAAATACTAATGTTAGTACTCACAGCAAAATCGGAAAGAAACTTCCATTGCTGCATTGGCTGATTAAAGGTTTGCTCACTTTGAGAAAGGTTCAATGTGAATGTAAGGCCAGGATGGTCAGATGACATCACCATAGAAGCCAGAGAAGTACCTGCAAAAGTGAAATACCTGTTTTATGGTGAAGTTCATAGATGTTATCCAACACACTGGGGAATGGAACTATCTTTTCTATTCCAATTTAGGAAAGTCAGGATACAAGGAGATGGACTAGCACCAGTGGGTAGTGTAGAATCAGCAAATCCTTGCTGTGTGTTTTGAAGACAGAAGGAAATTGGCAAAAATGTGCTCTTCTCTTCTCATTAGGGAATCCAAAGCTTTTCATGAATAGATGATAAAATCCAGTTCAAGCCATAAGTTCCTTACTGTTTATTAAATCCCAAAGTCTGTTGTCATAGACCCACAAAGTGGTTTTTGGCTCAGAAAAGATACTCAGAAAACATACAAAATGCTGGCCTTACCTGGGTGGGATATTATGAACTGCCCCCTGAATCGAATTTCAGTCCTGAAATGGACCACCAATCGCCCTTCATCATTGATTTGCATACTGGTTGGGTAAAGAGACCCTAGATGTAAGCAGCCATATTATTTTAGAAATATTCATAAAAAGACTAGTTGTTTAGTATCATTCAAATGTGTTGGATTGCAAGTACCACAAGACTTAGTCAGCATTGTGTCGATTAAGGAGCCGAAATCATTGCTATGATAAAATAAAGCAATACACATGAAAATAGAGTAACATAAATCATTCAAATCTTGTTTTAAAAAATAAGCTTGGCTTTGAAGCAGCTATCACTGTGCAAATGGCTGGATAAAGTTGTTTACCACAATCTAGCCTGGAAACCAGCTATTCTTTTTTGGTGAAGTTCCACATAGCCACGAATGGCTAATTGTGTCTAAGAGGCTGATTTTTCACATCCTGTAGTAGCCAGTTCTCCAGACTAATGTCGTAAGGTAACAAAGTTCTGGGCAAGAAAAAAAAGGAAATATTTATAATTTACCTTGCAGTTCTGCTTCTGGTGGACTTCCAATGCCGTCTTTCCATAGAATTGCAGTATCATACACAAAGGTGAGCCTCAACTCAGATTGCAGGTCAAAATGTTGCCAGCCCCCAGTTGCTGCAGGTGAATGGAAGACATAAGATACATAGAGGGGCACTCGAAGAGTGACATATGATTGAACCAGATTCAACACCTGAAAAATAGCACAGCATTAAATCACCCTATGTTCATACTGAATCTTCAGCAGTTAAAATCACAGCTCTTCTTAACACAGTATAAAATCTCATCATCATAACTTCCTTTTGGTCCCTTGTTTATTTATTTGATGATATGTGTTGGCTCTACAACAAACATTTCTTGTTGTCCTTAGATGCTTTAAAAATTAATTTACAACTTATGGTGAAGTATGAGAGAATGAAATGTAGGCCAAAACCTAAGCAGGCAGCCCTCTTCCTGGCTTCTGAAATGCAACCCTGGCAAAGAACAAATCCCACTCTAAAATCAACTTGACAGTCATCCCAGGGTGTGTGGCAATCTAAGATTACAATCAAGGCCCTATTATGGGATTAAATTGATACTAAGAATCTCACATTCATCTCTTACCTCCGGTGCATTGCAGTCCAACTTTTCAAAAGTAAACTTGCTCATATTCAAAAGTATAGTTTCTGATCATTAAAGATAAGCATCACTATCACCAATTTCCTTTCCTGCTTTTACAACTGATAGCAAATCAGATGAAGAATAAGAAGTGAGCTAATCAAAGCCTGCATTCTAAGAAGTAAATAATACTCCAGATTAAAAAAAAATAACTGGCACCTAACACTCAAAATAATCTCCAGGATTTCAAGCAATTGAGAATATTTTTAAACCTCAAAGTAAAATGGAATGTAACCACCCATCAGTAATGGTTTATAATAATATAACTCTGATTAGAATATGACATGCAGGTCAAATTCTCCCCTTTATTTGCATGCAAACATGTTTTTTCCCTGCCTGTTTAAACTACAGGGCCGAAATTTAAATACCGTATATACTCGAGTATAAGCCGAGTTTTTCAGCACATTTTTTGTGCTGAAAAAACCGCCCTCGGCTTATACTTGAGTCATATACTCTATACTTGAGATTCCCCTCTGAAAAAAAAATGGTGTGGAGCTCCGAAGCTGGGCAGCCGCTTCCCTGCTTCCGTGTTTCCTTTGCAACTTTTAAGCATGGGGGTAATCGGAAGCAGAAAAGTTCTTTCTTGAGGATATATTGTTTTTTCTTTTTTTAACTGTTTTTTTGGGAGGGAAGACCCACCGCCATGTGAGAATGCTCAGACACGAAATCTATCCAACCGAAAATAAGTGCGTGTGTGTGTGTGTGGGGGATTTTAACAGAGGGAAGATGTAGGGAGAAGGCAAAAGCGACAGAAGATCCTTCAGGGGAAACTGAGGGGGAAACTCACCCTTGGTCCAGATGAGCCCCCTTCCCCTTTCTCTAGGCTGAGAAAACAACGCGAGCTGAAGTTGCTTCGGCTCCACTCAGCTTCATTTCCTCAGCTCCAGCTGCTTTCAGTCCACTCGGGAGGAGGGGGAGGAGGAGGGGGAGGCAGCTCGCGTTGTTTTCTGAGTTCTAGGCTGAGAAAGCAACACGAGCTGAGGTCGCTCCACTCAGCTTCATTTCCTCAGCTCCAGCTGCTTTCAGTCCACTCGGGAGGAGGGGGAGGAGGAGGTGGTGGTGGCAGCTCACGTTGTTTTGTGACAGTGAGATCATTTCCCAAATTAATTGATTCACTAACCCAAAAGAAGAAGATGTTGATGACAGTGGGAGGCAGGAGTCACTCTCTCCCTTGCAAGAAAAAAGCAAGAACTGTTCTTATGATCTCTCCCTCTCTCTCTTTCTCCCCGTAATACAGTAAAGCCCTTTCCAGCACACGCGCGCGATCCGCCCCCGCCGCTTTGCACCTTGCAAATGCAAAAACCCTGGGGTTTTGCATTTGCAAGGTGCAAAGGGACGGGGGCAGATCGCGCGCGCGTGCTGGAAAGGGCTTGACTTTATTGGGGGGGGGAGAGAGAGAGAGAGAGAGAGAGAGAGATATCATAAGAATGGCTCTTGGTTTTTTCTTGCAAGGGAGAGAGTGACTCCTGCCTACCACTGTCATCATCATCATCTTTTGGGTTAATGAATCAATCAAACCTTTCATGATAGTGAGATCGTTTCCCAAATTTCCCTTAAATCAGGGAAGAAATCAGAAACAAACCTGAGAATAAGCCTGTTCCTATGATGCCATTTTTGTTCACTGCAGTGTGAAAAGTGTGAAAAAACACACTTCTTTTTCTTCATCTTCTTGTTCCCTATTTACTGGTCTCTTTCAAAGAGGAAATTGTGAACATCAAACTTATTCTCAATTGTCCTAGTGAAAGTTTTTATTGGTATCTATTTTTATTTTTGAAATTTACCAGTAGCTGCTGCATTTCCCACCTTCGACTTATACTCGAGTCAATAAGTTTTCCCAGTTTTTGTGGTTAAATTAGGTGCCTCGGCTTATATTCGGGTCGACTTATACTCGAGTATATACGGTATATAGTACATAATTGAATGTGTTCCTTATAAAATAGTTCCATTTACTTTTGGATATATTCCATCTCATCTAATGTGGCTCCCCGTTTTCCATAAATATGACTAATTCCGTATGGTTGAAATTTTACTACATATCAAATAAATGATTCAGTTTCTACATTAGCAACCAATAAGACATTTCACCATAAAGTTATATATTTGTGTGTTACTCATGTCTTGTAGCATTTCCTATATATAAAACAAGGTGGAAGGCATGTATATGTTCCTAACTTTAATCTCTTTGTGGCCTCTCTGGGAAACCTGATATGCAATATATTGATATTTACAGCTGCATGTATACATAACAACACTATCTCATTTTTACAGGTTTAAATTATATGAATATATCAGCTTCCTACCTTTTGTCCTTGACATGCTCTCTTTAGCTTGCATTTAAGCTCAGGGGTGTCAAACTCAATTTCACTGAGGGCTGCATCAAGTTGTGTTTGACCTTGGGGTGTGTGTGGCCAATGTGGGCATGGCCAACTCGGCATCATTCATGTCGAGGGTGCCTGTGGTGGCTCCTGAGCTACATTTTCGGCTGTAACCTTCTGCCAGCAAAAATGGAGCTTTGGAGTGCTGCCCACGCCCTTCGCAAAGTTTTGTTTTCAGCTGAGATGACCTCCTGCAACCCTCTGCCAGCGAAAACGGAGTTCGGGAGGGCCACACGCAGTCCTACCAAACTCTGTTTTCGCTGGCAGAGGCATGAAGTTCCTATAAGGATGCCTCCTTTTTAGTTTCACACTAAACGTTTGACATATATATTAAATTATTAGCACCATGTTTTACATTTTTAAAAAATAAAATTAATTGTAGTTAGAGCATAGTCCTCTACTTTTTACCATCACTGAATTTTGCCCTTCCTTCAATTAGCTCTATCCAGACATTTGGAAAAACACTGCTAATTTTAAAGCAAGAGACAATGTTATTTCCTCTCATTAAGTTGGATGTTATCCATTCGTAATACATTGATATTATCAGGTTTTCAGCTCAAATGAGTTCTGCCACCATGAATAAACTAAACCAGGTTTTTTCCTCCTTTATATGGCTGTTCCATTTGGTGCATATTAATGCACTATTGCCTCATCAGCCACATTCTGAAATATATAAGATCTTATTTGGCTACCTTTTAAGTTGCCCTAATTCATGAATCACAAAAATTAATGCCTGTACTATCTTTGTCAGTACACTCATGCAATCATTTGACTTATGTTCACACCAAGTATATTAGGATCATGTTCAGTCTTTGGGAGTTAGCATATAAAAGAATCATGAGTACGATGGCAGTTTTTTTCTTTGCCCATGTATGGAAGTTCGATAGTTTTTAAATTAATGGTGCTTAGGAGGTCTGGTCTCTATAATTTTATTTTCAGACTGTTATACTCGTTAGACATTAAGCTGTCTGCCAAATATTCCTTCAATCTTAGCTACACAGACACATTTCTCCTTTTTATAGTCATTCTGTTTTGATTATACATTATGTATTCATTCAATATTCATTGTATCACTTAAAAAATAACAATTTGTTTGAAACTCCAAATAATTACTTTGCTCGTAAGAGCATCCTTTTTAATACACTATCAGCAAAGCTTTTTAATGCCATCTAGTTTGATTTTCTAATTGAATTGAACTATTATTGGGATTAAGCATAAAATTGTTCCTTGGCTTTGTTTTACACAATACCTAGATTCTGCCATTGTGTTGTATAAAGTAACTTTATTATTTTATTCATATGTGAATCAGAAAATAGTGGGTCTTCAACAAACAGTAATAAACTTCTGAGTTCAGCTACATTATTTATCCATCTGCCACAAATTTTCTTTCCTGAATAGCAGCAAAGCTCCAAGTAACGGATAGGAATTTCCCTCAAAGAAGTTAGGAAAAAGGTGATATGAAAGCTTTGCTGTAGACAGATTGGATCAGAATATATAATGGAACCTCATTACTCATTAATTGGTTCTGAGAGATGCAACGAGTACTAAAAATGATGAGTACCAAACAAAACTATGTGATTTATCACATGACCCTTTGTTTTGGCTTGGAAGAATTTCCTGTTTGTCCCTTTTCTTATGACAGTGGCCTTCCCAGCATGGCCAACTTCCTGTCTGCCTTTTGAGGCCGTCCCCACTTCCTTTTGCAGTGACCTTCTTGGTATGGCTGATTCCTGTCTGTTCTCCACAGGTGTCCCCCTCTCCCTATTGCAGCGAGTCGAGTATCAAACAAAAGACAATTACCAGTACAACATTTTCATGTCAAATTGCACTGAGTACCAAATTCAACGAGTTTTGAAGCAGTTGAGTACTGAGGTAACACTGTATATTCTGATTCTGTATATTATTGGTTTAAATGAAGGAATCTGTTCTGGTTTTTCATACTATGACTTGAAGTGCATGCAACTGAGCAAAATCCTTTCATTAATAGATTTGCTTTTTTTCAATGGAACCTACCTGACCATCTGTCCCAATGGAGCCGCTACAGCCAGTTACCAGTTCTGACATATCATAATAACTAATAAATTCCCACAGGCAGGCCTCCAGATTGAGATTACGGTAGAAACGTAAAGTCTTAGCTGACCGTATGCTACTGCTGTATTGATAGGGTGAAGTTTCTCCAATCACTTCTGGATTCTTGATATCATCTGTGATGAAGCCATGTTTTGTTTCAATTTCATTATAATCCAAGAGATTGGAGCATTTGTGATTGCCTACACGAGTGCCATCCGGACTCAATGTCAACTCAAAATTGGACAAAGGTCTGGTTGAGATTACTGGCAACATTCCTGAAATCAGAAATTGCCTATTAGATATTTTATGCACTAATAATAAAAGTACCTGGATGATTACATTACATTAACAATATTACATTCAGAGCATATGTAAGATTCAGATAAGTTTTATAACAGTAATTCAAATTTCAAAGCAGGGTTAAGAAAAATGTATGTACTTAGTTGCCATCTAAATCTTTTGTAGGTGAAATATAATGTTTTATGGAACTAAAGTACACTGAAGTAATAGTTATTTCCCATATAAAATAACCTTTATTGTCATTTTTACTGTATTATTCCAATGTATGGTTGTGAGATTTCATATTGCTGTTTTTTTAATATAACATGCACATACAAGTCTATGTTTGTGTATATGCACTGCAAGGTACTGTATACGCATATATTGCATGAATCCTCAAATCTAAGCATTATCTAGAATAAAAAATAAAGAATTTTAAAGTCTATGAATTGATTCTAAATTGTGTTCATGGTCCTATTCCCAAAACCACTCCTGCTTATTCCAAGCCTTCTTCAATTCAGCACTAAATCTAATAGATTTTCTCTTTCGTATTTAAGAATAAATACAACATTCTTTCTTTGTTAAGCACTTTAAGCATGAACAAAGATGAGGATAAACATTAAAAGTTGTCTTTGAATCATCGTTTCAAAAATCTCCTTCTGATGATAATTGGTGCAGCAACATTTCAGCTGTTCTGGTTCTAGTGGCACGTATGTCTGGTACTTACCATCTATATGAGGCATGGTAACTGAAAACCTGATCAGGTTTGGATAGTCTGGATCATCAGGACCCATATAATGAATTTTGGCTGAGAAAGGCTCTGCTCCAACTGTACCCAGAATACGTGGTTGACACAGACCTAGGGGAAAACAGCGCCATTCATTGATTTATCAATTTAAATCAAGCCATACCTCTAATTAATGTGATTAATGTGGGAAACTTACGCAGTTATGAAAAATAAGCACAGGAAGTCTTTGTCTTATGACCACAATTGAGCCAAAAATTTCCATTCATAAGCAAAGCAGTTGGTAAATGAATTTCATCCCATTTTACAACCTTTATTGCCATAGTTGTTAAGTGAATCATTGTAGTTGTTAAGTCAGTAATATGGTTCTAAAGTGAATCTGGCTTCTCAATTGACTTTGCTGATCAGAAAGTCACAAAAGCTGATCACATGAGCCTTGTCATAAATATGAGCCATTTGCCAAGTGCCTAAATTTTGATCACATGACCACAGGAAGCTTTAATTGTGAAAAATGGTCATAAGTCACTTTTTAAAGTGAACCTGTAGCTTCAAACCATCACTAAATGAAATGTTGTCAATCGAGGATTACCTGTATTAACTTAATATAATTTTATTTATGCTCATGCTTTAATAGTAAATGTGTGATGACCCAGGCCATGGCACAAAGGCAACAGTCACATAATCAATAGGAGTTCCTTTATTAGTTTATTACTAACCTACTATATTACTTTGCCCCCAATGTCCTGGTTACCTTCTGGCTGGAGAAAAACTCCCCAGGAAGAGCCTTTGGCTACAGAGAATCAAGTCCAAAACGTGGTCAACAAAAACTGTAACTATTAAGTCCAATCAAGGCAAGATGAGATGGATAATTAGTTCTGCAGGGCAGAAGGAGGAACTGCAATAATTCAACATGGTTGGGAGGATGCCAGGAACGCAGATAACCAAAGTCAATACAAGATAAACTCATGTTTGTTCCCAGCAGAAGCCCCACTCAGCATGCATCTCTTTTAAACTCTCTTCCCAGGTGTGGTTAATGAAGGGAATCAGGGCCCTTTCCTCCCCACGCAACGCATGTTGCTCTTTTGTCCGTTGCTCCCTGTGTGCCCTAGGATGAAGAGGAGGTGGGCCTGGGTTTTCCTCTGTCTCCCTTGTTCTACCTTTCTCCTGCTTTGCCCAGCCAGATTTTGCCCTTCCTCAATTTCCTCCACAGGCAATGGAGCCACACTCCCACTCCCTGTCAGCTGTTCATCGTCCTCCCTGAATCCTCAGATTCAGACTCCGAGAGGGGCATGACAAAATGCTGATAAATGCCTAATATGGAATTCTATAAGTCTAAATGCTTTGCCCAAGTGTTATTAAGTTACTAACATAGTCACTGAAGCTCATGTGTGTGTGTGTGTACACACGTGTGTTTGTGTGTGTGTGTGTATGTACCGGTAGTATATACTATATATACTGTATTATATACAGTATTATACTGCATATATATAGAGCATAAACTCAGACAGAACTAATGTTCTCTAAAATTTAAAAACGGCATCGTTTAATCCTCAATTTTCCAATTCAAGGCATGATACATTTCCTCAATAGCAGGCAGCTCACATCCACAACACACATATCACAAATAGGTGAAAGTGACATAGATTTGGAAATCCTTTCACAATTGTTTCCCTCACAGGCAAATTGTAGGAAGTATCAGATTACATGCACACTTAGAGCAACATCCTTGCAAGTCAACTTTATGTTTTCTTTACATGTATGGAAACCAAAATGTTATAAGCTTGTTTTCAAATGACATATTTGCAGAGGAACCACTCTAGTCATAAAGCTACCATCTCTATTTTTCACTTGGCTAAGTTATACAGGTTTTTAAAGATATTTCAAATTATTATTTAAAATAAAATAAAATTACACTTACTACTATAAATATATTGAAGTGCAAATGTTGAATGTCATATCTAACTCCCATTGCTACTAACTTAATAATTGCACTTCTAATTGTTCCATCTTTCTCATTACTAAAAAAAAAACATTTCTCGGAAAGAATGTTCTATCTGAATAAAAGTGTTCAGAATCACTTAATGGTTTATTAAACTTACCTTCTTGTCTATTTATTATATGGATGGGACTCAACAGTTCTAAGCCCACATCTCCATTGGCCTTGACAGCGCGTGCTGCACACTGAACCCTGGAGCCAGCTTGGAAATAGATGGAGTCTAAAGCAATTGACTTTGTGTTAGTGAAGAAAGTATTGGAATCTACTTCACGCATAGGGCTGGTCACACCATCCATGCCACTTGGGGCACTGACAAGCCAACGATACAAGGTCACTGTGTCATTGATGTTTTCAGCAGCACAAATAGATCCAGTCTTGTCATAATCTGAGTATTTGGGATTGCATGCCTAAATGCCAAGATGCATACAATACATTTAGTTATGTTTAAATCTTTGCCATGCAAATTCTTAATTAAGATGAAAAATAAGACCTTCCTCTCTTTTTGTTTCAAATTACTTTTTGTTTCAAATTTGTTTTTAGCAAATTACTTATTCTTGTTATCACTTCATAAATCTTATTTTATGTTCATCCTAGCTAAGAATTAAGTATTACTGATTCTGCCATTTATATATAAAAGCCAAATGCTGTGGAAAGAGTTCAATTTATTAAAATTTGAATGAAAAAAGATATTGATATCATATCTATTAGAAAATCAGGGAAAAGGAAGAAATGAAGTATCAGTAAATTATCTAGCAAGTTGCAAGAAGATTTAGATCAGGTTTTAATTCTATGAAGAATGCAAATGTAATATAAAGCAAACACTGATTCCTTCATAGGCTCTTTTCTGTGAAATTGGTATTAACATGGTTTTTTCCATAAGCAAAATTTTGAGGGCACATGAAACAAAAGCTATAACTAATGTTAAATTTTCTTGTTTTTAGATACTGAAAATCAAGTAAATGACCATTATGAACTGATAAAATGGAACTTTCCAGAAGCTTAAAAGATTAATCCCAAATATTTTTTCTCCTCCTAATTTTTAGTAGTAGAAAAATTAAGACAGTATAACTGTAGATAGTTCGTACCGTTACACACACAATAGGATATCCATTGGGAGGCTGGGGATTTACTTTACTTTTGGCAGTGTCATCATACAACAGAAGTGATACAACTTGTGGCACAGCTGGGAAAGTCACATCTGCCATGCTATCCATTTCTTCAATGTATATAATGGCTTTATTCATCTGAATGGAAAAACAAAAAGTTTCTGTCTCTAAATATAAAGCAGATATGAAAGAATGCTTCCAGCTATGTTACACATAATATATGACATGTTAAAATTAATCCACCCAGAAATAAGACAATAAAGAATATGAAGATGTAACTTCAAGGAGCATACCACTTACAATTAATTAATTTTGACACTGAAGCATAAAATATCATGAAGACTTTCCTGTAATAAAATATAATAATTAAGAATTGGAATGTATGAAACAATTATCAACTTATTCCTTTTCACAATATCTTATACCTGACTTATGATGTAGGGTCATAAAACTTGTCTTATGCCACTCTTATCCATTCTAAAGAATGAATCTAAAGGTTCCTTTTTGTTAGAGGAAGAAATTATTCACTTGATAAAGGGAATCCATAGAACCATTCCATGTCTCTAAAATCATACCAACAAGAAACTGCTTTCCACCTTATTTGATAAAAGAAACCTATGACCAATTCATCTTGACAGCTGTTCATTATGGATCAATCCATTTTTTTTAGAAAGATGTAGATTCAGATCTAGAATTAAAGCATACTTTTCACTGAGAGGCAATTAGATATTATTGGAAGGCACCAACACTTTTTGTGTCAGTCTTATGGTCAATCTAAGGGTAGAGATTTTTTAATCAAGACAAAGCATTAAATCTTCCTTAAGACTGAATGCCTGGTTGGAGTCAAAGCTTCTAAACTTTCCAAATAATAGAAGCAGATCTGAGCAGTTTGGTCTCCAACAGCAGACTTCCATGGATTCTGAAAAACCAAGGTTGTTAATGCTTCGACATTTCTGAATCACCCTCAACTGAATGCAAACTACAGGGAAAACCACTTGGGTATTTACCTGTGTTTCAGCCACCATATTCTCATCAGGTTTCAAATGCACTGTAAATGCTTCACGCATTTCTCTCACTCCATCATACAAAACTTCAACCTCCACAAAGTGCTCTGTTTTTCCTTCTTTAAATTCAATATCTAAAATGAATAATGATAAATGAGCAATTTGGGTCATGTCTGTGAAATATGAATATTCATCAGTCCAAGTTTTGCATTCACATTTTGTAGCATTAAAAACATATCTAATTCCAGATCCACCTTATGCATTGGACATTTGCTGCAATGTCCAATTTAGGATCAGAATCTTACCCTCAGACATTGGATTATAGTCTTCTCCAGAAGTAGCTGAACCATCTTTAGTATGAATTCTTACAATAGAAACTTTGGAAGTGTCTCCAAGTCGTAAGATTGGGATCTTTAAAACTGCCATCTCTCCAGGCTCCCGTGGTTCTTGAATGTTGTATTTCACATCAGAGAATTTAATCATTGGTTCTGCAAGACAAATGGAAAATGTCAACTTCTCCTTTTAACCAAGACTAAACTTCAGTATAGCTTTTAATAATAGTCAGAGACAGAAAAGAAGTACTAACCAAGAAAATAACGTTTTGCTTAATTCACTTAATTTATTATTTAGCAAACTCCAATTTAATGTTTTATCTAATACACATCAAAATATAATACTCATCCAGAAAAAGATAATAAAACAAAAGGTATTTTATTTTAAACTATTTATTTTATTAGAGGATGTGGTTTAGGGTAATTTTGAAGGAAACCAGCCAATTTACTATTATCTAATAAAAAGTTATTGACTATTTGACTTCTTTTTCAGGGATGTAATTTATATTTTAAAAGCACTGTCCTTGAATGCAGAGATTAGCAATATATAAATGAATCCTAATAGCTGTCCAGTTTGAAATCCCTTGAAGTAATAATCTAATTGAAAGAATAGCAAACAGCTCATCAACCTACTGTCTTCTTCATCCTTAATCTTCACCAGCACTTCTTTTGGCTCCCCAATGGAAGCACCAAATGAAGAGGTACTTTTGGGAGTTCCAAGCACCAGTCTGAACTCTTCCTCCTCTTCATAGATAGCATCATCTTCCAAAACCACAAAACAGGATTTCTCTATCTCTCCTTTAGAAAGCAAAAAACCAGAATAATATATGTTGACTCTTGGTGACTTAATGGATGTGTCCATTTAGGTTTGTTTGTTTTACTATGAAACCAGTTTTTCATTAACATATTCCAATGTGGTTTCTCAATCTTCCCTGGAATTTCCTGGCGCTCCTGAGCCAGATACTGGCCAAATCCAATTGTTTAGTTTGCAAGACTAGCCAGTTCAGTCAAGATCTGCCAACTGAAGAATCTTACCATTTAACTTCACAATTGATATTAAAGAGATAAAGGCACTAACATTATTACATATTATGTAATCACTGAATATTGGAAATAAATCTGGAGAAACTGATTTGTTTTGAGCTTCAGTTCCCCTAAATGCTAGCCAGCCCTCCAATGCAAGGTATTTTTATCCAAAACAACCATAACAAAGCTTATATCCCAACTTTTCCCCTCTAAACTTCATAGGAATAAACATACTAAATTTAAACAACAATAATAATAAAAACAGGAAAACAAAAAACATCCTCAATAAAATCTGCTTGATCAGGCAATTGCTACATGTTCTCTGTTCAGACAAAGAGTTTAAAAAATACTTGGTGTCCACAAATCTTTTACAATGTAGTTTCTATAACCATTGATTAATGAAAGGCTTAATTATAATAGAAAAAAAAATCATAATGGAAGCTAAATGAATGAACAATGCAGTAACATGAGAACCGAGGTTTCTAGCTTTACATTCACTCAACTTTCATTTCCAATTTGTATGTTTATATAGCACTATATACCTGAATGCAAATACCCCAATACACATACACACATTAGAAAAATGATTAATAGGGTTTGGAATGACTACATGGTGCCTAAACTTGAGAGTATGGCCGTATCTGTTTTCATTGCAACAAGTTGCTTGCTGGTAAACTTTTTTTTTTTTTTTAAAGGAGATCTTACCTGGTAGGAATGTTATTATTGAGTCATCTGTGTTTGGTCTCTCCTCATAGTCCATCATAACCTGAGCAGAGCCTTGGCGAGTGTAGCAGCGGACAGTAGACTTATGATGAACATCTCCACTTCGTGAGATTATAGCTTCCACCTGACCATCTTTTTCATTCACAACGTAAAGAGGTTCCTTAAATTGAACTTTGGGTACTGCAAAAGAAATATGAATTATTCTATTTACATTCCATTGTAATGTCCACCTCATTTAAGGTCACTCTGTATATTCACACTGTACTGATGTATACATAATTAGCAGAACTGTCAAATTTATACTCAGGACTTCTCAGTTAAGAATTTGTTATATCAAAGCAATTGGGGAAATTTGTAAAGGTGACTCACTTATCTGAATATATACTTCTCTTCACTCACTACATAGGTATACCTTTTATTTTAATGCATCAGCCATTATATTCTAGTGTTTTTGATATAGTTAATAACCTAATCAATAGTTATATTTATACATTATGACACATACCTATGGCATAGGTTCTACCTATTTTATTTATAGATTACGATTTATCAATTGACAGGTTAAAAAAACCCCCACTGTATAATATGATGTCTGAACGAGTTGACGGAATTATTTTGTATAAAGCATTTAAACAAAAGTCATAAAAATATAGAGTCTTCAAGTTTCAACAGTTCATTTTCTGATTGTTTAGGGGTTAAAATGATGCTGAAAAAAGTGTCTGTTTTCCACACTTACGACCATTGCAGCATTCCATGGTCATGTGATCAATATTCAGACACTTGGCAACTGACTCTTACTTATGATGGTTGCAGAATCCCAGGGTCATGTGATCGCCTTTTGCAACCTTCAGACAAGCAAAGTCAATGGGAAAGCCAGATTCACTTAACAACCATGTTGCTAACTTAACACCTGCTACACTTTACACCTGTGGCCAGAAAGGTCATAAAATGGCCTTAATTGTTGGGGGAAATATGCTGACTCTGTAAATCGCTTAGAGAGGGCTGTAACGCACTATAAAGACATATATAAATCTAAGTGCTATTGCTATTAAGAACTCTTTTGCTGAGCAACAAAATTTTGGAGTTAGTTGTGATCAAAAGCCAAGCACTACCTATAGTTAAATTTTGATTTCTTAGAGTTTATTTTGTTAGAGCAGCATTCTCCAGCTCCTTTCCTTCAGGTGTATTGAACTTCCAAACTCCAAATCATCAGTTGATATTAGTTCTGCTTGCTAAAGGTGATGGGATTGAATTTTTTAGACACCAGATTGGAGACAACTGTATCGCACATTATCAGTAAGCTAGTTTGTTCTAATTTTGTATTTAATTGGCAAGAAGGCTACTTTCTTCATGCTTGAATAATTGACAATGAAAGCTTTAAGATTAGGCTTCCAAGAAGAGATTGGACTGCCATTTGTCAGAAATGGAGTAGAGTCTCCCGCTTGGGCGGGTGGTGGTAGATTAGATGACCTACAAGTTCCCTTCCAACTCTGATTATCTGTTAATCTGTTGATATTTAACAGTGCTATTTTCTATTCTACTCAAAGGATGTTGTTAGAAGGCAAAGTTGAAAATGCCTTCAAAATTATTTAAAGTGAAGGAAAATAATGATAAAATTATTCCATTAATTAACATCATTAAAAAAAAGAAAAGCCAAAATCTAGACCTATAAGTTTTGCATTAGGCATTCCATCCTTTCTGGAAGTAAAGCATAGCTTTGGAGAGTTCACCAGATTTATAATGAACTCTAGTATAGTTTGTATCCTAATACTATCTTGGTAGCTAGATAGGTTGCTAGATAGGAAGGAAGGAATGCTTTCCTTAAAATTCAGAATTCCTAGCTATAATTTCCATTTTTAAAAAAAATATACATGTTCTATTTTCCAAATTCAGTTTTAGCACTGTCTTGCATGCACCTATGCGTGTTATCTTTACCAGAAAATATTTTGTATCAATTTATGGAAAACAATCTGCAATGCTTACAATCAGTGATGGTATCATTTATGATGATAGTAGCTTTGCTTGGCTCTCCAAGCACTGCATTCACTGGCATCTGGAGAACAAGTTCAAACTTTTCTGGGCCTTCAAGAACTGGCTGTCCTAGATCATCCAAAATAGTTGCACGAAAAGTCTGCATGTTTACACCAGGAGCAAAATCCATGTTTTGGCTTATGCCAACATAATCAATTCCAGCTACAAGAGACAAAATTTAATTATGTGTGCAGTAATGTTCATATGATTCAGACAGCAGTTTATATACATTTTAAAATGCTTTATTTCATGTATTTTGGACACCTAAACATAAGACAATTAAACTTTCCATTACTTTTAGAGAACTGTTCTTGAATGTCAAAAGGAGAACAATTAAAAGGCTACAATAATAAAAATCTGAGTACTACAATTTGGACAAATTAAAACACTGTTTGTCACAGGAAAACCATCACTGGCCTTATCTTGTTTTCATCTTTACTTTGAGATTGTGCCAGGAAGTTTCTAAACTTAACTGACATACAGGAATTGGAATGAGCAAAGCACAGGAAATTTAATTTAATTTCCTCAAGTTTGAAATGTATTTTTTTCTTTGAGGATAGTGCTACAGCATATAGTTTAATTAAACAACTTGGTGATCCCAGAATGTGACTGTGACAACAAAATAAGAGGGAATCTTTCTGTTGTGCACTATTCAAACAATCTCATGGAATGAATTACAGAATATTGGAACAACAAATTCATTCAATATTGGAGCTGCTGGAATTCTGCTTATGTGGTACTTTTCTATATATCTGTTAGTTTATGAACAATATATAACTAAAATATATAAGAAATGTTTTCAACACAGGACAAAATGTTTGGTGAGAGATTATTGAACAGATATATTAGTAATACAGATGAAATAATTCACCTTCTGCAGATACTGGTTCAGTTTTCCTGGAACGTACTGTGACAGTGGCTGCTTTAGATAAGTCTGTCCCAGTTCTCCAAACACGAACCTCTACATAACCAGCACTCTCCGCAACATAATATTCAGTGTCACCAAAATAAAAAGTAGGTTCTAGGACATAAAACAAAGATAGAAAAGAAAATGTTAATCATAAAAAAAAAAATCAAAGATCATTCTTCTTGTATTTAAGTCATCTGGGCAATTAAGAAAAAGGAAAACAAGGATAAATAGTTTTGGAGATGTGAAAATGTTCACAGCTAACAGAAAATAGAGGATCTATCAATATTTTTGGTTTTATTTTTGAGCCATGGTGGCACAGTGGTTAAGAGTGCAGTATTGCAGGCTACTTCTGCTGACTGCCGGTTGGCTGCAATTTGGCAGTTTGAATCAGTTTGAAGTTCAAGGTTGACTCAGCCTCCCATCCTTTCAAGGTGGGTAAAATGAGGACCCAGATTGTTGGGGACACTTTGCTGACCCTGTAAACCACTTAGAGAGGGCTGTAAAGCACTGTAAAGTGGTATCTAAGTCTAAGTGCTATTGCTATTTTTAATGTCCCCAATATTTCCTAGTTCTTCTTGCTGAGTCAAGATAAGAGAAAATCATAGAGAACATGCATTAACATATGTAACATTCATGTTCTTATAGCTTTAATAGACTTTCATTTACATTGAAAGTCCTGAAAATCTCTTGATACTCCCCTCCTCCTTATTTCCACAAGAATTAGGCACAACTATCTGGCAAAGGGTGAAAAGAATTGCCTTGAAGAAGAATAACTGCTATCAAGGCAATGGTAGGTAATCTCCAATAAATTTTATGAGAAAATGACTCAGGCAAACCCCTCCTAATTCACATGAAGATAAATTGAGGGTGTGAGAAGCATATTCAGACTTGCAAGATTTTGTTATAATACAGATAGTCCTTGCTTATAGCCTTATTTAGCGACAATTGAAAGTTACCTAAAAAAACCAACAACTTAGCTTTGCAACCAATCCTTATATCTGCAGCATCCCAGTTATGATTGCTATTCATGCTTCCTAACTGGCTTACTAAAGCAGATTTAATGCTGATACAGAAGTAAAACCACAAATTGTCAAGTGAGATGATGTCTTGCTTAACAACAAAATGAGAAGTTATGTTGTAGGCCTTTGTGGCCATATCATTTTTCTGCTTAGCAGCCATAGTGCTCAGTGACAGAGCTGCCTGTCCCATTTGCGCTTGCTAGTAAGGATTGTCAGTAAAAATAGTACTGAACTATATGGTTTCTTAGTCTTGTCTACCTTGCAGGGTTATGGTTATGGTTAGACTGAGACATTTATACAAATTTTCTGTATGTCCCAGACTTAATCTATCTTTCCCTTGTGATCTTTTTGTTAATGGTTCTCTCCTCTCTACTTTAAACTATCCTCCTTAATCTGAACAGATATTTATATTACATATATTTTCATATACATAGCTCTCTGCAAAAGATCAATTTTCAAAAAGTACAATGATATAAATGTGTGGGATATAAATCAGGCTTTGAATTCATTCTCAGATTATTTTGCCAATGGTAACCTAACCCCATTTTCTATAGTAGTATAATTGTGGAAATGCATCTGAAACTTTAACCTGTGAAATTGAAAGGTGCAGTGTACTGTGGATAGTAAAGTATCTTTTTTGTAGATTGGATATTAATAACAACAACACAAAACAAAGCTAATGCCAAATAAAACTTATAAAAGATAATACCCTTACATTTTATTGTAAGGAGTAAAATGGAAGGAAGTACTTGTATATCTCCAGCTTTGCAAAGGTGTGTAATTATGTCTTCTAAAAATGCAGAGATATTGATCAGTGCCTATTTCATGAATTGCTAATAAAATGTATAGGCAATAGCTTAGAAATAACCCAGGTGTTCCTCAAAGGTAGAACTATAAACCCACATTTCCTCATATTAGTAATCAGTTTGTACAATCTACATTAACTCATGAGCTTTAATCACAAAGGGAAGCTAAGGAAAGCTTTTTGAAAAGCATATAATTTAAACCAGATAATGTAATTGCAAATTAAAGACAAAGCAAAACATTAACTGTTTATTATATCTTAAATTATGGTTCCTGTCACCATTGATGTTTAAGATTTTCATTCACCCCTCCCAAAGTCTGGGGTGGCTGTAATCTCAACATCTAATTGTGCATTATTTCCTTATCTATTAGCCATTTTATAAGTAAATAAAAATATTATTAAAAATACTAGCCTCCTGACTTTTGTACAGCAGTAAAATGTTCTGTGTAAACTACTCATTTAAAAGCGATTTCTGGTTTCTCAAAGAGGCCCTCAGTGTTTGCTGAGGCTGGCTATCCCCCAGTGGTCCCTCCACAATTGAGAAATATGTGTGCCAGTGCTGAAACCTGTTCTACCTGCCCTGCCACTTAAAAATTCCTGTAGAAAACCATGGTAAGATTTCTACTTCCTTATAAAATCACAAGTTGTTTGCATCTATATCTTCAAAGCTCATTATTATATAACTGGATCCTTTGTTGAGTTACACATGATCAGGCAGCATGTTTCTGCATAACAGGAAAATATACAGAGCCCACAGCTTCCTAGGGTATGATCAAGGGCCAGTAACAAAACCCATATTGTTCACCCTTAGGTGGAATATGAAGATCAAAGGACTAGATTTTTTGGGTCTTGAGTACTTGATTATGCAGCTTTTTTAAAATAGGAAACATGAGCAGTTTGCTGGTCTTATAGGTCATGATACTGTACAAAACAAACAAACCACCGATTACCTTCCAAAATTCTTAAAACTAAACCTTTGTATCAGTTCTGTATGAATTATTTAACATGAAAGACATACAATTTTCACAATGCAAAACAACTTAATTTGTATAAAACATGTTGTATTGACATTGTATCAAATAGAATCAAAATCAGATTCTTTTACCAGATTACAAAATAGATGCTGGATTAAACTACTGAACTACTTTATTTAAAAATGAAATACAGTTTCTGTGAGCACTGAGACAGGCAGATTTCCTGACGCCAAATCAAGTTGAGATAAGAAACACACTGGGAACTCTGATTGTTGGCCTCATAATGCCATTAGTCTTGAGACAACTACACAGCATGGAAGTGGATTCATCTTTTGTTGCCAAATGGAGGGGTTTTTTTTCCAGGAAGTATTCTCCTCTTCTGGCCTTTAAAATCTGGGAAAGAAAATAGCTCTCTGATTTTTACAATTGCTTAAGTCTCTCTTTATCCTCCTTTCTTGTTAGCAAGAACAGACCAAAGTAAAAGGGATGCCATGCAAGTGAAAAGTGAAATGCACTTTATACTTGTTCTGTTTAATAAAGAAGCTATTATGGCATGACCCAGTCCACTTTCTTGGGGTCTCTTTTTCCCAGCCTTACCATCCTCCACTAAAGAAACTCATTCATGCTTTCCTTTCCCATTAACTCCCAACTTCTGACATGAATTCTTGCATTTCTAGAAAGAATGGAGCCAGCATATCATAAACATGTAAAAATAATAAATCATGTATTGTTAGATCAGACAGCCTCATTGTATTTATTACTAAACAAATAACAATTTTAAGTAACAATTTGAGAGTTCGTTCTGTCTCAAAGGTTTAACTTTCCAAGAAACATATTTTTTCAATAGAAACCAAAAGCTGAAAGCAATGAATAAAAAAATAATATTAGGTCCCAAACAGAAACTAAATATCCAAAAACTAAAAACCCATCTAAATAACCCACCCATCACATGTAAAAGTGCAACAAAATGTCCACATATAACAAATAATATATACCAATTAAGCCATGACATGATGGAAATCATGATTCTGTAATCTAAGAGGTACATATGTATGGATAGATGATAGATAGAAAGAAAGAAAGAGGGAGAAGATTGAGATTGAGATAGATAGATAGATAGATAGATAGAAATAAAAAGATATATAAATAAAATGATACATAGAGAGACATGATAACAGATAGCGATGATAGAGATAGAGAGATAATGACTGTGTAGATAAATACAAGAAGTGACTAATGTGTTCAAGACCTCATGAAGTAAGAGAGTAAGTATTCAGGGACCAAAACTTGAATAAATGCACTGAATATTATAAACTTTGTAAAAATGTCTATTGTTATTCTTTTTACTCACGATCATTTGTATCAGCTAAAATGATGACTTTAGTACTGGGAAATTCAACTCCAATTTTTCCACCCAATGGCATACTTAAAGTGACATTAAAAATTTCATCTTCCTCATAAAGTGAATCATCAATAATTATGACCCGGCATATTTTCTCTGTCTCATCCTTATGAAAGCGAATTAGACTGGTATGGTCATCAGGACGAGATATGTAGTCAGAATATGACAAGACCATAGAAGGAATTGTGCCAGTGGCAGTCCCTTAAATAAAAAGAAAATAAATGACAGTGAATATATATTATATTTTCAATATTTCTTTTTGTGTATGTTTACAATATTTGCATTTGTAACTTTGTTATATTTTTAGTCATATAACTGCAGCATGTAGCATACAATGTACAAATGTTTGTGGTTCTATTAGTGGTTTTATATCGATCAAATACAGAATTAAAATCAGAATAATAACAACCTAATATTTCTGTGCCACTTAATGAGTATAAGTCAATTTTCTTTGTCCCCAAATGTTTTCCTGAAAAAAAATGTGGCTTCAGAAACCTAATAGCGAAGGGTAGGGTGAGGACACTCCAGAAATCAGGAGGCAAGCTGCTTTAATAGAATTCTTTATTGGCCAAGTGTGATTGGATATACAAGGAATTTGTCTTGGTGCAAATGCTCTCTGTGTACATAAAAGAAAAGATGCATTTGTCAAGAGTCAAGAATCATAAAATACAACACTTAATAACAGTCATAGGATACAATAAGCAATCAAATAATACTAGGAAACAGTCAATATAAACTGTAAGATTACAAGCGACAAAGTTACAGTCATACAGTCACAAGTGGGAGGGGATAGGTGATAAGGAGTGATGAGAAGATTAATAGTAATGCAGACTTTGTAAATAGTTGGACGGTGTTGAGTGGATTATTTGTTTAGCAGAGTAGTGGCATTCAGGAAAAAACTTCAAGATGTTGTAAGTTGTAGTTGTAAGGTTTCCAAGTAATGAAATCCATTTAAAAAGAAAAGTACGAAGTCCATTTTTCAAAAAGATTTCTTTTATTTAGGAAAGCATCAAATTGGCAAAGTCCATGATAATTCCAGATCTGACACAACCCAGAATTACCCCACAATATTACAAGTTAGGAACAGCCCCCAACAGTCACATTCTCCAATAGAAATAATTCAACATTGCTTGATGTCATAAATCTCCATCTCAAGGCGCCCCAGCAAGGACAGCTTGTTTCCCATGGGAAGACAGATCACCTAGCCAAAACAACTCTCTTTGTCTCCACTCCTCCCCCCCTTAGCAATGTGTCAAGCCCAAAACCCTTCCCCCCATGATTACCACAGAGAAAGTAAGAAAAAGAATATACACTAAGACGAACTAAAATGGCTACACTTATGTCAATTTTGGGCTTGACAGTAGTGCAGAGCCATATTAACAGCATCATATGTCGATCTATTTGCTTGGTATGCAAACTGCATAGGATCTAACAGCGGATCCGTGATGGTTTTCAGGTGGGACAGCAGTAGCCTTTCAAAAGTTTTCATAACTATAGAAGTTAGAGCAACTGGTCTTTTGTCATTCAGTTCCCTGATTGAGGGCTTCTTTGGCATTGGGATGATAGCGGATGGTTTGAAACAAGAAGGAACATAGCATATCTCTAGTGATTTATTGAAGATTTGGGTAAAGAGGGGGCCCAATTGGTCAGCACAGACTTTTAAGCAAGGAGTTAACTTGTCTAGCCCTGGTGCTTTTCCTGCCTTTTTTCCTGCCTCTGTGAAATAGTTCTTGCACTTCTTTTTCTGTGATCACCAGAGGTTGTGAACCCAATGGGTTGGAGTCAGTTGTACAAGGCTTGGCTGTTGTTGGTGTGTTTGTGATGGGGGTTGTGGAGATAGGTGGTTGTAGTTTCCTTTCAAATCTGCAGTAAAACACATTCAGGTTAACTGCTAGTTGTCGATTTTATCCTGCTTGGGAAGGAGGTTTGCTGTAACCAGTGATGTTTTTAAGAGTTTTCCACATATTTGCTGATTCATTTGTTGAGAACTGATTCCTTAACTTTTCAGAGTAGCTTCTTTTTGCTGCTCTGATCTCTCGTTAATATGTTTCTGACCTGATTGTACAGCACTCTGTCACCTTTTCTGTAGGCTTCCTCTTTGGAACAGTGTAGCTGCTTAAGTTTAGCTGTGATCCAAGGTTTATTGTTACTATATATTCGCAGGTTCCTTGTTGATACACATAGGTCTTCACAAAAGCTGACATATGATGTTACAGTATCTGTGAGCTCATCAAGGTCTGCAGAAGTATCTTCAAAAACATTCCAATCAGTGCAATCAAGGCAAGCCTGAAGCTTCAGCTTTGCCTCATCAGTCCAAATCCTCACTGATTTAATTGTTGGTTTCATGGTTTTAAGTCTTTGTAGGCAGATACAAGGTGAAACATGCAGTGATCAGAGTGTCCCACAGCTGCTTGTGGTAAAGACCTATAAGCATCCAAAGAGGGATCCATCACTGTTATCTCTGTGTGCATGTGTAATACATGGATTACAGATAGCAGAAAGCAGCATATGACATAACTTTTTCTTCTTGCCTAAACAGAAGAATACAATGACCATGGCAGTGGGCATTAGAAGCCTTCCTTGCTTCCTCCCTCCAATTCCTTTCCCAGCTGTAGGTAAGTGGTGGCAGCTCAGAGGAGGAGACAATGAGGGACTGTATGATTGGTCAGGAAATTGTCAGGCAATACCAAAAATGAGAAGCACGTGACTAAGTGATGTAGTTGTGTTATTAACAATTAACGACAACTAGCTTAAATTTTATTTCCTGAGGAATAATGGATCCTGGCATTCTGTAAGTTAGTCTATTTGAGGTACACCTTGGTTCAAAAGCTGTTTCCCTATGATGTACTGTTTTTCCAGTTAAAGGTAATGGCAAAAGTTTTAGAAGTATATGATATTAACACATATACATACCACTTAATTAAAAACACTGCGAATGCAGCAAAATGTAATAAAGCCCATTAAAAATAATAATTCTAACATTGCATAAAATATTAATAGCCTCTAAAATGATTTCTTTCTCTTTGTCACTGATTATAATATGACTTAATATCTTAAGATTAACAGAGATAATAGCAAATGTGCAGATATAATTAAAGTTTATCTCACAATTAATTGGGTAATTAAGTAATGTTTAGCACACTACCATTAAGACAATACAGATTAGTGAATATATATATACATACATACACACACACATATATATGAGATATATTGTGTATATTAAAAATGCTTTCATATAAATATAAGTAACAATTTCTTCTTTATCAACCATTTTCTTATTACAAAATTCAGTTCATTATAAAAATTGCTTTAAAAATTACAAATCAGTGGATCTGTAAAGTATTAGAAGTATTTCACGTTTTCTTCCCCATTTCATATGAGGAACAATTATAATTAGGAAGTTTTTGCTAAGTTAATTATATCCATGTTTAAATATGTGATGTGTGAGAAAGACCTTGGGAGACTAGGAGATGTTGCTAATGGAGCTGTCAAATAAGAGACAGCCTAGCCAGCTCCTGGATAATGGTTGGAGCAAGAGCTCAGGAAATACTGTCCCTAATTTCCCAGTCTGTACAGGAGGTGGGAAAGGAGGAATGTATTTTCAGACTTGCAAGATTTTGTCACAGTAGCCTTGCAATAAAGTAGAATTAGCTCATATGGTTGTGATTACTGTCTAGTAGGCTAACAAAATAATTACATATTATATTTTATTAACAACTTATTTCATCAGGACCATTTTCCACACACAGGCTTTGTTTATGACTTTTTAAAAGGTATTTTTAAAAGGTATTTATTTAAAATGTTTCTATATTATAGCATTTGCATATCAATTTCACTAAGTCAGATATAATAGAGTTTGTAACAGAATTTTTAAACAGTAACATCTGTTTTATATTTTATGCATGCGCAAAATCTCATCTTATGCTTGTATAACCTTAATTTGACATTTAATGGACATTTCCCTCTAGTGACAGTCCTTTTTACGATAAGTCCATTAAATCAATGGGTGTATGCCATAGATTGTATTAAAGGATTCCTGTAGGACATGAACAAAGATTCAAGTGAACAAACAATATTGCCATTCTAATTTATTTATACTAGCTAAAATTGAAACTAACCATAATAAGCATTTCAAGTTCATAGTAGTAATAATAAACTGCAGCTACATTAAGAGTAAAAGCAGAATATTTCAATCTAACCTTCTTATAGTGTGAGGTTCAACATTTTATTGAATTGATTTGCACATGGCGACTCAAGGTGGCTTTCAGAATATAAAACCTCATTTAAAACAATAAAACTAATAAAAAAGAATCAAATAAATTAATATAATAAAAAAGTCATTCCCCACTCCGATGACAGCAGATCACATGAGCCATTTAATGGGCACCATCCCACTCTAGGTTCCCCAGGCCCTCTGGCAGAACCAGATCTTCAGCGTAGTAGTTGTAGTTATTTCATTAGAAATTTGTATTGTTTAATCAGCACAAAGAGAGATTGTATATATCAACCAATGGACCAGTTTATATTCCTTGAATTGTATAAGACATTTCTTTCAAGAAGTAAAGCGCCATTCATACATGCAAATAAATCAATAAAAGCTGTGATGTACAATTGAATATTTCGAAGTATACTATTTATCAATAGAAGACTTGTTTTTACTTTTTTCTTTTATTTAGAAAATGATACTTTCAAACTAAGCCTGTATATTAACTTGTAAAAGTTTACAAGTATATTAAATTTAAAAATATACTATAATTTTATTCACCACCAAATTCTATTTGGTCCAGGTGGTCTGGGCTGTTCTACTAGTTTGGACTTTTAAGCCTCATATTTAGTGTTCCACATATTAAGTATTCTGTAAGTATTTGTAAAGATAACTATAAATAACTATAATTATAAATAAGTATTCTAAACCAAGCTTCATTATACCCTAAATGTTTGGAAGAAAAGGAAATCATGCAGGATTATTCAGGCATTGGAACAATCAAAGTAGCTAACAGAAACCACAGATTTATTTCCCTATGAGAATTAATCTAATATGACCTATACAATGCATTATTTGTGCAAGAGAGCAATAAGTCTTCCAAAAACGACTTTTAAGAAAAAAATAAATAAAAGTGCACAATAACCACATTGTAATTACTTTGCCTTTATCTTTTCCCTATAATTAATTGAAAAAGCAGATATTGTTAGCTCAACTATGCCTACTCTCTGATCAGATGTGGGGGGGGAAATTTGTATGCTGTATTGGGGGAGTGCACAAAGTTTGGCATGAAACGATAGGAATGTAAAGAACTGTTATCTCGAAAAAGGGCAAATATACAAAGGAAGGAATTTGTTTGAAGCAGTGGGTTGTCTTTTCAATTAAAACAGAATTTAGATTACATTGGCTAAAATACAAAGATACTAAGAGTTTACATCATACTTTGCCTCTTTGAGAGGTAATATGGGTCACTCCCTAACATTTGTAGTTTGGAGGAGCCACTGTCTTTCCATTACTTTATCTAGAAGTAACACGACCAAGATGAATCCGTCTGATCCCAACAAAGTGAAAAAAATGAAGAAATCAAAATAAGTAGAATCCCTCCACAGTTTCAGTTCCAATTCTTACTGCCCTGTACTTCTAGCTTTAAGTACAGGTAGTCCTCAACTTACAACAGTTTGGTTAATGACTGTTCAAAGTTGCAATGGCACTGGAAAAAGTGACTTATGCCTGTTTTTCACGCTTACAACTATTGCAGCACGGGGTCATGTGATAAGATAAAAATTCAGAAGCTTGGCACTGACTTAATTCAGAAGCTTGGCAACTGATTTATATTTATGATGGTTATAGTGTCTCAAGGTCATGTGATCATCTTTTGCAACCTTCTGACATGTGTTCTGACTGTATTGCTAACTTAACAAATGCAGTGATTCACTTAACAAATGTGACAAGAAAGATCATAGAATGGGAAAAAAACTCACTTAACAAATGTTTCGCTTAGCAACAGAAATTTTGGGCTTAGTTGTATCATAAGTTGAGGACTAGCTGTAATAAGCATTTAACATAAACAGCACATAGCAGGAACTGAATTATTTCCTCCCTTCATTCCACAACATTCCACATTCATAGAATCAAAAGACATTTATATGCTGAGCCCTGTAAGTACAAAATGGAAAACTCTATCCTACATAGAAAGCTGGTTAAATGTAAATTAAAACATTCATTTTTCTTGCCTCCAAACTATTCTGAATGTTTAGGAGTTTTGAATTACTTTTCAAGTTAAAACCCTCTCTATACACATGCGTTTCTCCAAGTGTTTATTCTATAGTTTTACTGCATTAAATGAGACTAACTCTCAATGAACTGAGCATAAAAGAGCAAGCCCTGAAATTAATTAATGAGCTTATACCACATTATTTTATCACAGCTCTATTTCTAGTTAGGCCACCTAATCAATATGAAAGCCTCTAGTTAAAGGAATCTAATCTCCCCTTTTAAAGTGGCAATGAACCTGTTTTAATACTTTCATCTCCCTATTACATCTTGCAGCTGTGTTGGTATACCTAACATCTTAGACTGACCAACAGCTGTCATGCTTCACAAACACAACTTGACTAGCCGTCTAACCCATGGGGTCATAAATCTTGTAGCATATCCACCAGGCAGAAGTTCATCTTGCCTAATAAGGAAATAAAGTATTAGGGAAAAATGATCTTACATATATTTTCCACTAGTTCTCCCATTAAGGTATGACTTAAGTTGAACAAGAAAAATACAGAGGTACTGTATTTATATTAGCATATCCAAAATATTTTAGTATCTATTCATCATTTCTACATGTTATTTGGCAGTTTGCTTCGAAAATCAATTTACAAACTATCTGATGAATACCCTGGCAACCTTCTGTTGTGCATTTTAATAATAAAAAAAATTCCACTAAATTTAGTGGAAATTCATGAATGCAAAACTAATTTTAGAAAATTTTGCTGTTGCTCAGGAAAGAAAATGCATTTCTTATCAGAATGCTTACATCAGAGAATCTGGCATTAGAAGAAAGACAACTATCACAAAATATTGGTGTTTCCATAACATGATATGAGATCTTGTACAAGATTATTGTACACCTTATCAACAAAAGTGTGCAGTCAAGGTTATGGTTTTCCCAGCTGCAATGTATGGCTGTGAAAGTTGGACCATAAGAAACATTGAACGTTGAAGAATTGAGGCCTTTGAAGTATGATGCTAGAGAACATTCCTGCAAGTCCCTTGGACTGCAAGGTGATCAAATCAGTCAGTTGTAGAGGAGATCAGCCCTGACTGCTCTTTAGAAGGTCAGATCCTGAAGATGAAACTCAAATACTTTGGCCACATAATGAGAAGGAAGGACTCACTAGAGCCTAATCTAAAAAACATCCAAGTTACCCAGGAGCTTGCTCTTCCTGAGACCATCGTCTATGAACTGTCCTTAAATATTACATATCGATTCTTACGATGTTACAGAGCACCTGATTATGACATCAAACATGTAAACAAGCTAAATTCACTACTAACATGGGAAACATCCTGCCCACATACTTTTATCTTCCTTGGTGACTTCAATCTACCTCATATTAACTGGACCCTAAACGAATGTAACACTGAACCCATACACGCAACCTTCTACAATGCTATAACAAATCTGGGACTGGAACAACTAGTAACCAACAATACTAGACTTAACAACTGCCTCGATTTCACCCTTCTGCAATAGTTTGAATTCAATTTACAGAATACAAATTATACAACCCTTTTCCAACAGTGACCACAACATGATTGACTTTTGTCTCAACATATGTCCACACAAAAATCACCACAATGACATAATCCCCAATTATAACTTCAAAAAAGGCAAATATGATCTTATAGACAATGACCTCTCATCCCTTAATTGGCAATTTCTATTCACTGGATGCAATACTGTTGAAGACAATTACAACATATTTTAACTTGAAGTCAAAAGAGTCATCAAACTATATGTACCAATAACAACTCCCAAAACCAGAAAAAAACAGATTAACCATAACAATAAAGAAGCTTCAATCCAAAAAGAGATCACTTTGGTGGAAAAACACATCTGGTCACATTGCCAACTTCAAAAGATACAAAAATTTATGCCACCTGAATGCACCAATTATCAAATTAAACAAGAGGAAAACCTTCTACGCACCAATTCCACCCGCGCTTTCTACAACTTTGTAAACAAAAAACTAAACAACTAAAAGTCCATCCCACCCCTGAAAGGACCTAATGGTAAAGACTGTAACAATGACACTATTAAAGCAAACCTCTTTAACACATTCTTTGGCTCAGTCTTTGTAAACAGCAATGGATCATGCCCAATATTTCCTAGTTGAACCACAGACAACTACAATGATCTAATAAATATTGATTTTACAGAAGACAATGTTGAAAAAGCACTACGCAATCTAAAACCATCTCTATCTATTGGACCGGATGGAATATGTGCCTACTTCTTAAAAAAGCTATCCACTGCCATAGCTGAACCTCTAAGCATAATCTTTGAAAAATCTTTCAGGACCACCTCCTTGCCAAACCTCTGGTCACAAGCCATAGTCATCCCCATTTTCAAAAAGGGAGACCCCAGCCTAGTTGAAAATTACAGACCAATCTCTTTATGCTGCGTCACCTGTAAAGTCATGGAATCAATTATTAACCAATCCATTATCCTCCACTTAGAGACAAACAACCTACTCTCTAATAAACAATTTGGTTTCAGAAAAACACTATCCTGTAATCTGCAATTGTTACACTGCAAAAACATATGGACTACATCAGGGTAAAACAATAGACGCAATCTACATAGACTTCTGTAAAGCCTTTGATTCAGTGGTACATGACAAACTACTCCTAAAACTAAAATCTTATGGTATCTCTGGACACCTGCATAACTGGATAGAAGCATTTCTGTCAAACAGACAACAAATGGTCAAAATTGGGAACATCCTATCAAATTCTGTACCTGTCAACAGTGGTCTCCCCCAAGGCAGTGTTCTAGGACCAACTTTCTTCATATTCTACATAAATGACCTCTGTGATCATATTAAGAGCAACTGCGTTCTCTTCGCTGATGATGTAAAGCTATTCAACACCACAGACAATTCTGCTACCCTTCAAAAAGACCTCGACTATGTATCAGAATGGTTAAACAAATGGCAACTTCAAATCTCAACAAATAAATGTTCTGTCTTACATACTGACAAAAAAAATCAGAAAATAAAATACAAGCTGAATAGTCAAGACCTTGCTGATGATCCAAACTCTGTCAAGCACCTTGAAGTACTCATCTCAAATGATCTAAGTGCGAGAGCCCACTGTAACTACATAGCCAAAAAGACATTAAGAGTTGTTAACCTAAACCTATGTAGCTTTTTCTCTTGTAATATCATACTACTAAATAGAGCATACAAAACATTTGCTAAACCAATACTTGAATACAGTCATCCGTCTGGAACCCACACTATGTATCTGATATTAACACAGTACAGAAAATCCAGAAATATTTCACAAGTAGAGTTCTCCACTCCTCTACTCATTGCAGAATACCTTATGCCACTTGAAATTCTAGACCTAGAAAACCTAGAACTACGCCGCCTTTGGTCCAATCTAAGTATAGTATATAAAATCATATATTGCAATGTCCTACCTGTCAATGAATATTTTAGCTTCAACCATAACAATACAAGAGCACACAATAGATACAAACTCATGGTTAACCTCACCAAACTTGATTGCAGGAAATACGACTTTAGTAATAGGGTGGTTAATGTCTGGAATACTCTGCCTGACTCTGTGGTTTCTTCCCCAAACCCCAAAACTTTAAGCTTAGGCTGTCTACTATTGACCTCACCCCTTTCCTATGAGGTCTGTAGGGGGTGTGCATAAGCGCACTAACGTACCTACTGTCCCTGTCCTATTGTTTCTTTTATTTTTCTTATATGTATCCATGTGTTCATAACTATGTTTATACTTATACCTATTATCTTGTAAGCAATTGACAAATCAAATAAATTAAATAAATAAATAATACTGGGAAAGATTGAAAAGAAGACGAGAACGAGAGAGAATGAGGTGGCTGGATGGTGTCACTGAAGCAGTAGGCATGAGCTTAAATGGACTCCAGAGGATGGTAGAGAACAGGAAGGCCTGGAGGAATGTTGTCCATGGGGTCGTGATGGTCAGACACGACTTCACAACTAACAACAACAAGAAGATTATTGAATCTTCTACAATCTTATTTGGGAATATGATTTAAAATACAATCCTTGGAATCTTGTGACAGTTTAGTAGTTTGGAAAGGTAAGGCACCATAAGACTTTTTCAAAACAGCAAAAATATACAAAGCAAAACTAACAAGAAAAGAAAAAGACAAATGAAAGGAAAAGGGAAAAAACATAGCTATTCCATGTTACTTTTTTTATCAAGAAATTATCTTTTTCTTTTCCCCACCTAGTTTTGCCTTTTTTAATCCCAATGATCATGCTTTCCCATGGTTTTTCTCCATCAAATGAAGCAAAGAACAATTTAGAAAGAAAAGAGAGAATACTTTAAGGTGAAGAATAGCATGTAAAAAAATTACTCACTAGCAATTTGCAAGCTTTCTGCAGGGATGGGATTCTACCAGCTCGGATAGGTTCTATAGAACCGATTGTTATGATTCTGTGCAGTTTGGAGAAGACGGAAAATCATGCCACTGGCTGGCCCTGCCCCTCCCTGCCTAGTCACTCCTTAGCTCGCATGCGCATCATCCAACTTGCCTGCATTGTGCCTTGGCCTAATTTTTCCTTTTTTCCCCTGACGATCAGCTGTTCCGACTATAAGCTATTCCACATGATTTAGATTAGCTAGAAAGCAGGAAATGGTCAGATTTCTTGCTTTCTAGCTAATCTAAATCACTGTTGTGCTGCTTTGCCTTCGCCCAGGAGGCTTCCTTGGAGGCCCAGTCAGGGCTGGTATTCAGGGAGTTGGGGAGGGGAGAAGTGACCTAAGAGCAGAGCTGAAACTTCCTTAGATCGGAAGCTTTTATTTTTCAGTGCAGACTCAGGCAGCAGATTGCAGAAAGATAGATCTGTGAGTGAATCTGTGATTCTGCAAGCAACTCAATCTGCCTGCCTGCTTTGCCTGATTTTGGGTAAAAGTTGATCTTTTTAAATAAAACAATAAATATTTACATAAATATTAACAATATTTATATACAAGTCATGGCCAGCCAGTCACATGACCATCAAGCCACAACCAGTCAGCAAGCCACATCCACCCAGTCACATGACTGCAAAGCCACACCCACAAATTAGGCCATGCCCATAGAACTGGTTAAGAAATTTGAATCCCATCCCTGGCTTTTTGGAACTGTTTTGCATTACAAATTAAGTTATTTCTAAAATGGATATACTGTGTTAAGTTAAATAAAATTCTGCTTTATGGGACAAATACAATATTTATATTTGGCATAAGTTAGTAAGGAATACCTTGATGAGTGGAACAAACAACCATTAGTTCATGACTAGTATCTCCAGATCTCCTGATAGGGATTAACAGTTCACCAACATCTTCCTCTATTTTATATTCTGACCCAGGAATATACACAGTAGATTCTGAAAAAGAGCAGAAGGTCATTGGTCAATATACAATAATCATTTATGACAAAGACTAAGTATACTAGGTTTGTTAAAATTCTATTCCAGTAAATGGCAGTCAAGATATGAAAGCTACAGGATGGAAAAAAGCAGGGGAAAAAGTAACATACCATCACCAGGATCAATGATTTCCACCACTGCTTTCTCTGGCAACTCCAGGGCAGCCATAACTGGATCTGACAAAATAATCTGGAAGGTCTCAGATTCTTCATATTTATTATCTGCAATTATTCTTACTCGCCAAGTAGCCACAGTCTGTCCTGGGTTAAACTGAACCTGTTTCTGAGCTTTTCCCCTGAAATCTTTATCCTTTTCTGCTGTTCCATCTTTAGTCCCAATGCCTATGTAAATGTTTGGAAGAAAAAAATAGATATAAGAAACCTTAGACTTGAAATACTTATTTATGAAATGTACCCTACCTTTCTACATAAAATAGTTTTAAGGCACTTAATAAGACACAAATGAGAATGCAAAATTAGAGTCAAACAATTAAGATGACAACACAACAGGTTTTTTCTTTTTATGACCCTACAATCCCTTAATTTGGGGTAGATTTAATTTGGGCTGACTTTATGCAGCCGAGTGTTACTGGCTGGATACCCTTCCTCGTGTTTACAAGGAGTTTGCAACAGTTACAAGGAGTTTGCAACTCTTTGCACTCTGAGAGAGAAACATCTGCTGCTACCTAGGATTGAACTCTCAACCTTCTGAGTGAGAAGTGACCATTTTCACACTGGGCCACCATGCTTTTCAATGATATGGTATGTTCCCTCATCACGCAAATAGCAGCCATTTTAGGAAGAGTCACGCTTCATATGGTAGATATTTTCTACAATACGCTCCTAAAATTGCAAAGTAACTTAAACAGGCTCAGGCAGTGATATATAAGTTAATAAAACTTTTGATCCAATGCAAAAAGCAAAGGTTTATTCCAGCAGTGAATTTATCTTAATTAATTTTGATAACTCAAGAACAATTTGAGATTTCAGAGACACTCAATTGTATTACTGCAATACTGAGACCTTTCAGATTAGGCCCATTTTAAATAATTGTAAAGACCTAACTTCATTATTTGATTTGAAAATTTATATTAAGATTGTTCAAATCTTTTGAAGGATGTGCTTTGAAATGTATGGAAATGCATTTTAAGGACTTTCTTTGAATGTTTGAGCAGTTGCAACCTTTTCCTAGCTTTACTGACTCTTTGAATGCATGTCCTTGCATTTGATTAGTGTATCCACACACATGCAAATACAGCTGTGTAAGCCAAGAAAAATATACCACTACTTTACTGATTTTAAGAGACAAGCTGTGTGTGTCCTTCTGTTCTCCTGGATTTGCACATTTCTAATATTAATGCGATGCTTTAAAATGCAAGAAAAAAATCAAACATGAGAATTTAATTACTGAGAAGTGAGAAAATTTGATAGTAATTTCTGCCAGCACACAGGAAAACTTTTGCTGACATTTTTGGGAACTGTTTCCATGTTGCAAAAATGTGGTTTCGGTAATTGAAATTTAAGTTTAATTTAACATCACGAATTTGAGCTTGAACATGTTATATCTAATGTTTTTACTCAGCTGCAGCTTAAAAAAGTAAATCTTAATTAAATTATCATTTGAGGCTGTCAGTTACAAAATTTTAAGAATAATAAATCTGCAAACAACAGGACATGTGAAGTCACATTCCTAGCCAATACTAGAACAAAACATCCTTTAAACATATATTTTTAACTTCATTAAACTCCCAAGAGAATTATCACATATCTTTGTTGTACTCCTTGCTCAGTAATGAACTGCTGGCTAGGAATTCCATTTATTTTCATTCGTTCTTTACTTCTATCATATACTTCATCACTCATCACATTCAGCAATCAACTGCAACTTTCTATATTTGTGCTAAACATTCCATGATTCATGCCTCTTCACTTTGTCTAAATCAGCAGAATGTTATAAACTTCTTCTGTAATAAACGTTCAATTATCTTTCTCAATGCTGAAGAATATTTTTCTGGTCTGCCGTCACTAGCTTTTAGTCACTTCAGTGTCACTACCTACACTCTTCCATTAGAGTTCCATCAAATATCTTGTCAAAGCACTGCCAAAAAATAAATCTGCCCATAGTTTATGTAGTAACTCTTGTTACTTTTTTATTTTGTATGGAGAAAAAAAAAATCTGCCTCTGCCTCTGCCTCCCAGAAATTTGCTGCCTTTGCAGCAAACAGCAAAAAGCCTAGTCAGCTTCAGCACAGCCTGATTTAGCCTGAGCAGCTGATTGGCAGTTGGATCAGCCTCCTGGAATACCGCCTATCAGCTATTCCAGGCTGCAGGGATCGCCACTGCCTATTGCCGCCTACGCACACCCCTTTTTCAGCCTCTGCATGTCCCATTTTCAGCCTCTACGTGCCCCATTTTTTGCCTCCACACACCCCATTTTTTGCCCAGGGTATGTGGAGGCCAGGGCATGTGGCGGGGATAAGCAGCAGTGGCAATTCCCTGCTGCCTGGAATGATCAGAAAACAGGACGCGCAGAGGCTGAAAATTGGGCATGTACAGGCGGTGATAGGTGGTGGCAGTGGTGGTGATTCCCACAGCGGATAGACAGTATTCCGGAAGGCGGATCCAACTGCCAATCAGCTGCTCATGCTAAATCAGACTGTGCTGAAGCTGACCAGGCTGTTTACTGTAAGGAGACAAATTGCTGGAAGGCAGAGGCAGATTTTTTTTCCCTCCCCAAAAGCTAGGTGCATCTTATAGTTCAGAGCATCTCATAGTCCAAAAAATATGGTAACTCTCCAAACATTTGTTGAAAAACCAATTCAGCCAACATTATAGGATTCTAAAAAAAAGCCCAAAACCAGTAAAAACAAAAAGAATCCAAAAGAACAAAACAAAAAAACTCCCACCAAGGCAGGGCAGATCACCATTTTGACAAGTCTGGCCACATACGGTAGCATACAGTCCTTAGCCACAATGATCCATGTTGAGAGCACAGCAAAGGCTAACTTTTTAGACAGCCAAATGTGAGAGTTATATGACCCTATTATAGGGATGGGAGTCAGCAAAGTGGCTGTGTGGATTTGCCCAAAGACAATCACATGCAAAAAATCTTCCAATGTCTAAAAGTGCTGATTTCCAAGTCAATGATGCCTCTGTCTTCTTGGATAGAAATAGTATATTTGGGGATCAACTAAAGGACACCAAACTAAAGAAGATTGCAGCATTTCTTCCTAAGGGTCACTCTTATACTTTGAGCCTTAATAAGTAAAATGTTTAAAATCACCTCTGACATCTCCTCCTCCCCAGCTTACTATGTTTCTTATACCAGCCAGTATTTGTTGTAACAGGCATGAAGAGGTCACATAAATCAAATCAAGAAAGACCAACAACAAATATTCCTAGAGAACAAACAGCCTTCCATCCTAAGTTAGAAAGATTTTTATACAAACAGGATTTAAATGCATTTTTGAATCTAAAATAAAAAGAAGCCATTTCAGAAGTAAATAGTACAGCCCAATGTAAAAAAAAATCAATAAATCTGGAGGGCATTCATAAAAACATGCATTTATAAAAATATTGTACTATGAAGGATAATAAATAAAGGTATGTTAAGGTAGACTAATCTATAGCTAGAATAGATTAGTTTAATACATTGCAGAAAGAGATCTAACATAAACAAATATTCAAAGTACACAGTAGCAGGTTGACAAATTTGTCACCATCTCCATTACTGTATACATGTTGATATAATCTTTTACACTATAAAAGTTTATTTTCTTTTAAGTAATTTTATAGTGGCTATAATCTTTTGATTAGGGAAACTACAAATATCACAAGTTCCCTATAATAAAGCTACATGGTACATTTCTAATATTTCAACATATTAAAACAATGCTTACTAATAAATGAAGTCTCCCCCAGATATCCTCTGCGTTTCAGGGTCACCTCTAGAACCTTGGAATCCTCATCTATCATGTAATATTCTTTTTCCAATGAAATCCAAGCCCAGTTCAAACGAAAAGGTTGGCTCTTCAATCTGTTTCCTCCTAAAATTCAGTTCAATAAATAAATTATTATGTAGTACATATAATCTGAAAGATATCCAGAATCCTTTCAGTATTCACATACAGGACTACATGATATACAATATGAATAAAACTGCATGAGTGAGACAATATTTCTTCATTGTAATACTATGTAAATGTGTTGTATTAGGTTTCACTTGAATTGTGTCATTTTGATTAGACAAAAATACAATTATGATTTAAAAAAGAAGAAAATATAACGTGGACTTTCTGTCTTCAAAAGAATGACATTTGTCTTTCAAATGCAGATGGACTGCTAGATTTTGCCCTAGTGAGTTTGTTCTTATATGTGGCGCCATGGGTTTGTGATGTGATGTTTTGTATCCCCAAAGAAGACAATAAAGAACACATTCTGAATAAGCACTGGTTTGAAGAAGGAGTCAAAGAGGCCATGTATGTAAAAATTGAACAACAGTGGCTACACCACCACCTATCTCCTGTCTACCTTTCAGCAGTCCCAATAAGGTTCTACACTCATTTGCACTCTGATTTAGGTAACCCTGGGGGCAGAGATAAAACCTCAAGGGGCCTCAATGAGTCACAGCTCATGAACAACCTTCAGAGTGCTAACAACCAGATGACTGAAAAATAATATAAATCCTTTCATTCCCCACTTTCAGTCAAAACTGAAGAAGCTTCCTGTATGAGAAGCAAAATATGTTCAAGGGAAAAAACCCCCCAAGAAAGTCAAGTTTCCTCCAAAAAACTTTTAGGATAACCAAAAGTGGAGTGATTAAGAGCCACCATAGACATCTTTTATTTATGATGATGTGAATGAAACTGTTAATAACATAAACAGATAAAATTTATCATTAAATTAGGATCATATGGAGTCCACCAGTATTTAGTCACTGATTATCACTGATTATCACAGTCCAGATAAATTGTATCAGACACATTATCACAATGCTTTACGCCTTGCCAATTCCTCTACAGTGTACTGGAGTTGGAGAAGAGATCTTGAAGCTAACCATGAAAGCACTATGAAGACACTGTGAAAGATACCCTATGACACTGTGACATCCAGCCAAGGGACTAGAACAGGGGTGGTAAACTATGGCCCGCAGGCCACATCCGGCCCATTGGTCTGTCCAATCCGGCCCACCCCTGAAAAAAAATCGCTGGCTGTGGCGTATTGCCCTGCACCGCGTGGCCCCCAAAGTTGCAAAACAGTGTGGAGCACTCTTGGGGTAGGAAAGAAAAGAAGAACTTTGCAAAGGCCTTGGCTGGGAGTTTGAAATCACCTTCAAGGGCGACCTCTCCGAAGGTGAGTCCCTGCCGATCCCCCTTTTTTGGGGGGGGGCTTCCAGGCTTAAACTTTGTAAAGGCAAAGTTTGCAGGTGGGAGTGTCTTCTGGCCGAGGAGCGGGAAGGGTTCCGCCCGGTGGGCAGGCGGGCTGCTTGAAGCCACCTAAAGCTAGGCCGCTGCTGGTGGAGCCTTGCCCTGCCTTGGTGCCCCGTTTCCCGGCTCGGCGGTCCTGCTCGGGCGGCACTTTAAAAGCCTGCTCCCAGCACCCGAGCAACTTCCCAGCAACTTGCGGCTTCCTTTTTCCTCGCGGGCGCTCATGCCTGGCCCCGAGCTGCGCAGCGGAGGGGAAACCAGAGCACTGCCGGGTCGCCTCCTCCAAGCAGCCCACAACCCGCCCACCAGGCGGAACCCTTCCCACTCCTTGGCAGGAAGACGCTCCCGCCTGCAAACTTTGCCTGTGCAAAGTTTAAGCTTGGAAGCCCCAGAAACCTGAGCAACTTCCCAGCAACTTTTGGCTTCCTTTTAACTTGCGGGCGCTCGCGCCTGGCCCCGAGCCGCATGGCGGAGGGGAAGCCTGGTGGGCGGGTGGGCTGCTTGGAGGAGACGACCCGGCGGTCCTCCGGCAGCAGCAACAGGCAGTTCCACCCAGGCTCCGCTCAGGTGTCCGGCCGGGGCTGTCAGGAGTTGCTACCGCCGGCGCAGCTCCGCGCGGCTCCAGTCCCGCGTTGCCTTGGGAAGGAAAAGGCAAAACCAGGAGCCGCTGAGCCTGAGCCTCTGGTGCTGCTGCTGCCGTTGCAAAGAACCACTACGGCTCTTCCTTTTTGCCTTTCCCTTCCCGAGGTAACGCGGGATTGGAGCCGCGCAGAGCCGCGCCGGCGGTAGCAACTCCTGACTCAGGGGGCCTCCGAGGGGAGGCGAAGGAGGAGAAGAGGGGGGGAAAAAACTCTTGTGCTGACCCGTCCTGTCTGTCAAATTTTAAAAGTCAATGCGGCCCCTGAGCCAAAAAGTTTGTCCACCCCTGTGCTAGATTCTGTTTCCAGATTGAGAGTGCAGAGTCACCTCTGTGTACACAAATTAATAGAGTGCAAAACAGAGTTTTCTTCAAACCTGAAGGACTACACATAAAATAGCTTTAATAAATGGTAAGAAATCTGAAAAGATCAAGTAGTTCAAAATATAAATATAATATAAATATAAAATAAAATATAAATCACTAACTTTGCTAAGATATATGGCAGAGAATAGGGAAAAGCCAGTGTTTCACAGAGAGCCAATTAAGGCTTCAAACTAAAAACCAGGAGAATAGGCAGCCTTTAGTTAAGAGTGCAGTAGATGTGCAATTATAAATAGCTGTGGAATATAATGAGTGGTTTGCTTTTTGTAGCCTAATTCATCATATTACTTAAAACTGTTTAAATTCACAATCACTGGAAAATATTAATATTTTAACATGCTTTTTGTAGCCTAATTCATCATATTACTTAAAACTGTTTAAATTCACAATCACTAGAAAATATTAATATTTTAACATACTTTTTATAACTGAAGATTGAACAAATTCCTTTATAAAGGGCTCTATTGTGAAACATGGATTAGACAGTTTATTTATAATTAATAATACGAAAGTTAATTACCATAGGCTCTACCATGCAGTATATAAATAACAGATTTCATACTATCATGCTGGCAGCTAAAAAGAACAAAGGAGTATCATGATTTAAACACAGGGCATAAGGTAATTTTTTTTTTAGAAATTAATTGGCTGAACAAGTTGCTAAGTACACATTTCACCATTTTTTTCAGCTCAGGCAATATCCCCTCCCTTCAATCACAGGATCATACTTTGTGCCTTTCAAGAGAAGCTGAAAGAACTTATTACAAAGGTATCTGAGTTTTGAAAAAATGTATTACCCGTTTGTTCCTATTTTATAATGTTGGCCTCCTATTTCAGTGTCATACATGCTATCTCTTCAAAGAATGGTTTTGCAACTTATTTTTTAAAGTTTTGTTCCATTCCTTTTCTTATTATTGATACAGTACAAATAATAAATAATAGCAGGAGTCAAAATGAAAGTGTTAGGTTTAAAGGTCCATCTTCCAAATGACAATGTACAACATGGTGTTTGATACTGCCACACATCCAATTCAATTACCTTATGGTTAGATTACTGTAGCATATAATTACTTAGGGCTGTCCTTGAAAAACGTCTGTAAACGTAATCAAATGCAAAAATGTATGGATTTGTTCTATGCATTTTAAAGTTCATGAGACACTGGTCTTGAAAGAATTATATATGCTTCCAGTTTGTTTTCAGATATAATTTTTAAAAATCCTGGTTCTTGCTTATTATGCTCTAAGAACTTTAGACAGATGTCTGGAATACCAATATATAAATTTGTCCAAACGACTATTCATCAAAACCTTGTTACATGTATCCCTTACTGATATCTGATAGCTTCCTGAAATCTTTTAGTAGCAGAAAATTTATACAGCCTCTACTTCAGCTACATAACATTGACAGGTAAAACAATATATACAAAGATAATATAAAAACCCACAATTCATTAAAATATTTCAGTCCAACGCAAGGGGTACTACATAACAATTACATAAGACACATCGATTTCTTAATATCTTGACCCTAGCACTAGGATGATAAGCCAAGTTTTATCTGCCTTCTGGAAGACAAAATTGGTTGGAGTCATCCAAATATCAGGGAAAGGCTGTTCCACAGGCCAAGCAATCCCTGGTCCTACAAGATAGCACTGTTTGGTAGAAGGGATCTGGAACATCCCCACTTTGTCATATCAGGTGTAAAAAACTGACACCCTCAGACATGGATGGTCCCACAAGTAATCTGTACCATTTCATATAAGGTTTTAATGATAATAACCAGCACTTGAAATGCACCGGAAGCATACTGGCTACAAGGTTTTAGCAGCAGTAGTGTAACACATATGAACTTCAAAGCACCCAGACTGTACACACTGTCAGATTCTGTATCAGTTAAAAGGCTGTTAAAGGGCAGCTCCACCTAGATAATTCTGCAGTAATTTAGCCAGAAAGTACCTAAAGTATGTATAACAATGAGCAAGAACCTCCTGGTCCAAGAATGGGGGCAACTGGCATGTAATCATATCAGTGAAAATATTAGGAAGATTAGTCACCTAATGGTTTTATAAGCTGGTAAAGATAACATTGATTCAGACTTAGTGTGCTGTGCAAGTCTAGCCACTGCAGGTTATAAACCCTGTTGATGATTTAACAGATTCTGGTACATTTCATGGAAAGTAATGAAATAAATCATTACAATAGTAGCAAATATCTGTAGTTCGGGTGTAGGATGAGGGTGAGGGTTCATTCTCCAAGTTTGTGGACCGGTTTCTGAACATTTTGTTATCAGACTGGGTAACATCTTCTGCAGAGTTTAGGCGATGTCAGCGTCAGCGTTCTTCTGTTTATAAGGGTTTCAGGTGTGGGTATGTCAAGTAGGAGTCTTGGATATAAATTATTGTTCAGCATAATGAGAAAATGTGCAATAAGTAAAAGAGTAGGATGGCAAACTGACATTGGATTTGGATCAAGTATTTGGATTAAAACTCCCATATGCTACAGCCAATAGTAGGCTATAAAAGTAAATTATGATAATAGTGCAAAGATTTGACATATCCCAAATTGCTAAATGGATTAAAAATATCCTCAGAACAGCATCTAATAATAATAACAGAAATGCCAGATTTGCCTTAGTCTCAGATATACTGACAATCTACTATATTCTAGGAATAACTTTTTATTGTTTTCAACATAAGAATTATATAAAATTTGTCAAGGCAGAAAGGACAATTGTATTTAAAATGAAACATTTCAAAGTAAGACATTTACTTCTATTGTTTACTGGTAGGCACAAAAAACTTGGAACAGGCGCAAACTTTTTGCTTCACCAGACACAGTCAATAGCAGAGTGTCTAAGAGTAAAATATCTAAAAAGGACCAGGAAAGATTAGCGTATAAGCTTTGGCAAAATTATTTTGATAATTTAAGAAAAGACTAATTGTTAAGCCTGGTTTCCCCAACCAGGGTTAGGGAGACAAGCTAAACAGAATGTGCAGCTTAGTCAGATAGGCACACAGATAAATGAGTGAGCTAAGCTTGTATGTTTATTAACATACAGTAAAAATGACAGATACGCTTGTGCTATCAAATATATAGTTTATTCCATTATGAGTTCATAGCATAGTCAAAATAACAGTCCAATAGTCATGTATCATTTAGTCAGTCCATTCAGGGATATTCAGTTAGCAAAGTCCGTGTAGAAATATCCTATGTCAATTCACTTACAAGTCAGTCCTTTGTTTTCTCTCCCGTTCGAGCAATGCAGACTTGTTTCCTTGCAGTAATCAGGGATCATCAAAGCCAGAGAGATAGCAAGCTGCCGCTTTGCTTCTTTTAAAGTGCTTTCACAACCACTCCCTTAATTACTATCCCACAGTTAAAGTTGCAGACACTTTAACTTACAAACTATGTTTACATATTATTATTTACCTAAACCAGTTAGGGTAAAACAATGTTATCCCTAACATTCTCCCCTTTTAGGAAATAATAATAAATATAACTATTTACATTTTTAAATCATATTTGTTACAACTTTCTTGAAACTTAGTTACTCCTTGAACTTTTGTAAATTGGTCAGCAATGTTTTCTTCCGTTATGCAGTATTCCAATTTAATTAGCCCATTCTTTACAGATTCTCTAACATTTAAGTATCTTAAATCAATATGCTTTGATCTAGTTTTTACAGCAATACTAGTAGCAAATTTTATAGCTGCTTGATTATCCTCGAACACAATAATGGAATCTTTTACAGTTATACCCATGTCTAATAATAACTGTTTGTACAGAATTAAGTCAGTGCATAGTAATGACAGACATGAAAATTCCGCTTCCATCGTGGACAAGCTGATATGCTGTTGTCTGATTGACCTCCACCCTATTAGTGTCTTACCAAATAATATAGCCATCCCAGATGTTGATTTTTTAGTGTTTATATCAGTTGCAAAACTTGCATCTGCATAGGCACTAAGACTCAAATCACCCTTTGGTTCTATATACAATGCATGGTTCATTGTTCCTTTAAGATATCTTAAAATTCTCTTTAATGATTGCCAATGACATTGATGTGGATCTGAATTAAAACGTGCCATCTGATTTACACTATAAGCTATATCAGGCCTTGACCAATTGCTTATATATGATAAGCTGCCAATCAAAGATTGATATGTGGACTTATCAAATTTGGGACTTTGATCATCAGTTTGGCAAACTTCCTGACTCATTGGAGTCTTTGCCGGTTTACAAAGTTCCATTTTAAACGTTTTAATTAATTGGCAAATTTTATCTTCTAGAGATATCTTAAATCCATTTTTTGTTTTGTTAATTGTCAATCCTAGATACCTTTTAATTTCACCTAAATGCTTTAATTTTATCTTTTTGGCTAATAATGATATAATCTCATTAGCTTCATTATTAGTCTTAGTTATCAAAGCAATATCATCTGTAAATAATAACAATAATGACACCATTCCATTATTTTCTCTTTTAAATACACATGGATCTGCTAAACCAGATTTAAAACCTATATTGTTTAACTCTTTCACAATATATTGGTTCCACTCAAACCCAGATTGTTTTAACCCGTAAAGACTCTTTTTGAGTTTCCAACAATCATTACTATTTACTTTATTGTCTTTTATACCTACTGGTTTTCTTAAATATATAGTGTGCTGCAATGGTGCATGTAGATAGGCAGTTTCTACATCTAAATGGTTAATGACATAGTTTTTCTTAGCTGCCCACACTAATGCTGCTCTTAAAGATGTTGCTTTAAGACTTGGTGCAAAAACTTCATCATAATCAGATGCAGTTTGATTAAATCCTTGAGCTACTAACCTAGCCTTATGGGTAACAGTCCCATCATTTCCAGTTTTTACTTTAAATATCCATTTGCACCCAATGGATTTTTCTCCTGGAGGTAATTTAGCATCTTCATAAACTTTCATTACCTTTAATGAATTTAGTTCTTTTTTCATTGCCTTTTGCCAATTCTCCTGATCCTTAGCAGGATACATCCTAAGTTCATCTACACTAGTTGGAACTTTAGTTACTTGGCAAACTATACTTGCTTGATATCTATCAGGGGGTCTAGTTACACGTGTAGTACGTCTAGGTATTACAGGACTTACAGGTGGACTTTCATTTATTAACTCTTCTTGATTATCTAACTCTTCCTGATCAACTGTTTCCTCTTGTTCTGGTCCTATTTGCTCTTCGTGGACTTCTTCTTTAATTGGACTCTTCTTATGACTAGTCTGATCTTTCTGCCTTTTGTAGGGTTCAATAATTACTTCATTATTTAAATCTTGCTCTAATCTATTCCATCCTACATGTTCTAGGAATTTTGCACTAGCACTGGTGTAAACTCTAGATGTACCTGGTTCCCAGAATCTATAAGATCTATGATTAGATGTATATCCTACAAAATATAATCTTTTAGCTCTATGTTGTCTTTTGTGTCTAAGTTGTGTTGGGATATGCACCCATGCTGGTGCTCCAAATGTGTGCATGTAACTTAAATCAGGTTTTATACCATGCCACAATGTGAATGGTAATTCACCTGTTGTTGAATTAACAACATTATTTAATATATGATTACCACACATTATTGCTTCTCCCCATAAATTGTCAGGTAATCCTGAATCAGACATCATAGTTCATGCCATTGATTGTAATGTTTGGCCTCTTCTCTCTATAAAGGCATTATGTTGTGGCCTATATGGTGCAGACTTTTTATGTTGAATACCTAACATTCTTAGTCTGTTCTGGAATTTATTATTTGTAAATTCTGTACCATTATCTGTTATAAGAGTTACTAATTTCTTTTTAGTTTTCCTTTCTGCAAATTTAATCCAATTAAAGAGATTTTGATATGTTTCAGTTTTGCTCTTCATTAAATAACAAAACCCATATCTAGAATAGTGGTCCATTATACTTAGTATGTAATGAGCTCCTCCTACACTTGGTTTTTTCGGACCTATTAAATCTGCAAATACTACCTCTAAAGGTTCTTTGGTAGTAAATCCATCAACTCTATTAGCAGGTGTGACCCTTGCTTTACTTTGATTGCAGATAGAACATTGCAAATACTTATTACAAGGTTTCAAACTTATTCCCTTAGATAATTCAACAGTTTTCTTAAGCATTTTAAAATTTAAATGCCCTAGCCTTCGATGTAACAAGTGAATACATTCATCATGAGGTTTCTTATTTTCATAAACTGTGTTAGCCACTTTTAAACCATCATCATTTAACACATATAATTCACCTCTTAAAGATGCAGTATTTTCTTATCTTCTTTCTCAATTATGCAGTTATCTCCCCTAAATGTAACTACATATCCTAGTTTAACCAAAATTCTAACTGAAATTAAATTAAACTTAAGTTGTGGTACATATAACATTTTTACATTCTCTTTTATAAAATAACAATATGCAATACCTTGACCTTTAGCTTTCAGTTTCCAGCCATTGGCTAACGATATCTGCTGTGTACTCTTGGACATTTTAATAAAATGTTTCTTATCATTTGTTATACAATGAGATGCTCCACTATCAACCACCCATAAATTATTTTTTACAGCTCCGTTAGTATACATGGCTAACTCTAAATTTTTATTTATCTTTTGATGACTTTTTGTATTCTGGCCAGTGTTCTGGTGTTTTGCTTTTTTACAAAATCTTGCCAAATGTCCTCTTCCTCCACAATTAAAACACTTTTTAATTGCATATGCAGTAGGAATTTCATTATCTTCTTTTTGAGGTTGCTGCCTCCTTAAATCGTCTCTTTCAAGCCTTCTTCTGGCCCCTTCAATCAATCTGCCAGTTATATCAGTTAAAGTTAGGCTTTCCTTTGGCAATATTTCAAGTGAAGTTACGTAGTTATCATAGCTTTCGTCAAGGGAAGATAGAATTATGTAGACTTGGTGTAGTTCAGAGAAAATAAGCTCTTTCTCATGCAGTTCTTGAAAAATGCTTTGCATAGTATTCAAATGACTCAGCATATCACCATTCTTATGGAGATGTGTACTGAAAAGTTTCCGTGTTAGATTTATGTGAGCACCAACATTATCTCGAACATAAATCCTCTTCAGCTTCTGCCAACACCCAACAGCTGATTTCTCTCCGTGGATATAAACAAGTTGCTTATCAGTTAAGGTTAAAGCAATAATGCAAATAGCTTGTTGATTTTTATGCATAAATTCTTCTATCTTTAATTTATCTTCCTCATCCTCTGGATCCCATTCTTCTACGTTTGGTGGATCTTCAATTATGTTCCACAAACCTTCTCTTCGTAGAAGCAGACTACATTTCATTGACCATGATACATAGTTTGTTCCATCCAACTTGGATATAAGGGACAAACTTTGTAGATTGACTTGTGCCATGTTTTCTTATATGGATATAAAACTATAATTAATAAAACACAGCTGTCAGTTTACTGTAATGTATAACAACACAAACTCTCACTTTTAACATAAATCTGTTTTATCCTAGTTAAACTGACTTTGCAGCCTCTGGGCCCATAACCAGTATTAAGCCTGATTTCCCCAACCAGGGTTAGGGAGACAAGCTAAACAGAATGTGCAGCTTAGTCAGATAGGCACACAGATAAATGAGTGAGCTAAGCTTGTATGTTTATTAACATACAGTAAAAATGACAGATACGCTTGTGCTATCAAATATATAGTTTATTCCATTATGAGTTCATAGCATAGTCAAAATAACAGTCCAATAGTCATGTATCATTTAGTCAGTCCATTCAGGGATATTCAGTTAGCAAAGTCCGTGTAGAAATATCCTATGTCAATTCACTTACAAGTCAGTCCTTTGTTTTCTCTCCCGTTTGAGCAATGCAGTCTTGAGTCCTTGCAGTAATCAGGGATCATCAAAGCCAGAGAGATAGCAAGCTGCCGCTTTGCTTCTTTTAAAGTGCTTTCACAACCACTCCCTTAATTACTATCCCACAGTTAAAGTTGCAGACACTTTAACTTACAAACTATGTTTACATATTATTATTTACCTAAACCAGTTAGGGTAAAACAATGTTATCCCTAACACTAATCTTTTTAAAGGAAGAGCCACATACATATAGTTCTACAGAGGAATTATTGAGTCTGAATCTCTATAACTGTCTGGTTTGGCTCTGCAACCCAACAATACAGACACAGACTTCAATGGATAATCAGAACTGCAGAAAAAACAATTATTACTACCCTGCTTTCCATTGAGCACCTGTATACAGCACGCCTCAAAAAGAGGACTGTGAAAATGTCTACAGACCCCTCACATCCTGGACATAAATAGTTTCAACTTCTACCCTCAAAACGACGCTATAGGGCACTGCACACCAGAACAACTAGACACAAGAACAGTTATTTCCCAAATGCCATCACTCTGCTAAACAACTAATTCCCACAACACTGTCAAACTACTTAGTAAGATTGTATTAGTATTCTTCTTCTCCTCATCCTTCCTATACCTATCTCTTCCACTTATGACTATAACCATGTTGTTTGTATTTTTACAATTTATATTTTATTCCCAGTATGATTTGATTGCTTATTAGTAACCTATGGCTATCACTAAGTGTTGTATCTTATGATTCTTGATTAATGTATTTTATTTTTTTCTTTATGTACACTGACAGCATATGCACTGAAGATACAGTAAATTCCTTGTGTGTCCAATCATACGTGGCCAATAAAGAATTCTATTCTATTCTATGGATTTTGAATGGTTTGTCAGGGAAAGTTGCATTCCAAAACTGGGACAGGGTAAGGACAAATACATGGTATGGCCTAGCTAAAAAAAAGCAGATTTAACTTAATGCACCTATAATTTGAGCTCAATTAATGTGATTATTTTCCTGCCTATTTAACAGTTCCTGTCTTCTGTCAAATTAAAAAGAAGAAATAATTTGGTGACAGCTGTTAAAGGGGCACTGAGAGTCACACCCAAGATTTGGGGAGTCACATATCAACCTGGGCCTGCAGCTTCAGCACTCCATGTATATAAGGTAAAGCAATCTGCCTATTTACAGACATCCCTAGTTATGGATGAACTTCTTCTCCAAGTTGCAATCCTTCATCAGTCAGATTATGTGGTGGATGAAACAATTACTCTCATGGTTGTATAGATGTTTTCTTCCAACTCCTTGAACCTCCTTTACAGGTCCACAGCCCTTAGTTCAGAACTCAGGCACAAGGAAACACGGATCATCTGTCTTACACAGAGATAATTAATATTCCAATGATATACCCTATGCCTCCCCTATATTACTTCTGTTTTTCATCTGTGATACACACTTCACCAGTTGAGAACCATTGATGCAGATCCCTAATTGGAAACAACAGTTCAAGGGCTTCAAATTGGCAGTTTTCCCAGCCCTACAGGGTGATGCCAAGAACTCAGAATTTAACTCTTTTGGCCCCTTCCTCAAATTATTACTCTGACTGGCAGTGAGCCTTGGGCACAGATCTTTTTCTTCATTCATATCCATCTGTCTGTTGCTAATATATAATTCTGGAGTTTGCAAATCTTGTAAATCAAAGTTATAATCTTCCCCAAAATGGGTGTACTCCTATTAATTGCAGCATAAAGGAGGTGACTGCTATGCCAGCTTGCCAACTGCAATATTTCACACCTTAAGGAGACTTAATAATTGTCCTCAAGTGTGTATGTAAACATTATGGCAGAATATTAATGGTTACATAAATAAATAAGAATAAGGAGACCATAGCACTATAATTATCCTTCAACAATATTCTGTGAAACTTAATTGTTTGGAAATAATATGTAAGCATATTATATTAAATAAGGAAAATTTTAATTGCTGCAAAGTGTCACAGCTTCATGTTGAGGCAACTTGAGTTTTTGCACAACCTCTTTGAGGCACTTCCCAAGTTATCTACACAAGTATGCTTACCCATATGATTGTTCTCCTGGGTTTATACTAACTGATGAGCAGATGACATGGCAGACTTGAAACAAGCATGGGCCTTTGGGAAACATTTGTCCAAGCAATTTAAGGAATGGTGTTTCTTTGCGGTGTTAACATGAAACAAAGTTTCTGAAGCTATTGGCACACTAAGGTAATTTGGAAAATGAAGCAGCTTGGGACAGAGCAGATAACAAAGCTTCTCTTTCCTATTTTTTGTACATGGTTCTCAGTCAGGATGTCTATTCAAATGCTTAGATCAGTGAAAAAATTAAAGACTCACATTTAAAGTACCTTTCCTATTACATTGAACCATTATATTTATGGGTTTCTATGTTAGTTGCTAAAGATTTTATGTACAGTATAAGTTGCCATGATTTCTGGGCAAAGAGAAGAAAACATGAGAAAAACTCTCTCTCTCTCTCTCTCTCTCTCTCTCTCTCTCTGTGTGTGTGTGTGTGTGTGTGTAGGGAATTCATTTCTCAGAAACTCCAGACACCAACTTCATCCAAAATGTTTGAATGCATGTAGGGTCAATCCAGTCCATGGGCCTGGATAAAAATATGTCACCCTAAATTAGAATACTGGACAAAGATTGTAATGATTGTGGTGCAACCATCTAACCAATCACAAAGCTTACTTACAACTAATAATATACAAATGTGTATCTATTCAAGTAGCAATGCTTACAATCCCAGTCCTCAACCAGAAATTCTTATCTTTTTGATACTGTTAAGGTGAGAATAATGTTCTTTGTGTCTCTTTTACTTTAGGAAATATTTTACACGTAATTTAAAAAATCATCCATCATTCAACTATCTAGCCATCCATTAAATATTTATTATGGCCAAAGACCAGCACAAGGTGGAATACACTCAATTAAAAAGCATTAAAATACATCAAACTCTAAAAAAAAACCCTCAATACTCCCATCCTCTAACCTTTTCAACTATACACTTCCACTTATACCACTTGCCCAAATATGGAAACTTTTTGGTTTTTCATTATATTTTTCCACAGTGTACTCAATGTTGGCAGTCCAATTTTTATTTTTTAAATAAAGGCCTTCTTTACAACAGTATCCAACATGAATAGTCAAACTCTAACAAACTTTAATGATGCTTGTTTACTGAACATATATAAACCCTGCTTCTAAGAAATATTCTGGAGTATGCCTTCTAAATTATTTCTCTGATTATCCCTTTAAAGCTGCACTAGATCTAAATATATTCATACAGGATTAAAGCATAAATATATTAGATGCCTGCCATTATTTTCCCCCGCAAGCAATTATATACTCCAATACTGACAAACCCAATCCTTAAAATATAACTGATGTAATTATCTCACAAATACTGCATTTTAAAATTGTTCTGTTGCTAGTTTAAGAAGGGTATCTTGTCTACTAGGCATTCTTTATAGATTTCCTTCATGCTATCATGTGATCTTATTGTGATCTTATTTATTCCTTGCTAAATTAGTCCCCAAGACTAATTTATACTGTTTGGTATATATATAATTTATATTGTTTGGTATATATATATATAATTTATACTGTTTGGTATATATACTCTTTGGCCATGGATTGATTTTCTCTGGTGGAAAACATTTGATTAGATGAGAGAAATAATCTTCTATTATAGAAATCTGTGTTGATTCACTCTTCCTTCCTTGTGCTCCCTTTTTTATGTCTAACTAAATCTATCTTAAAGGATTAAGAAAAAAACCAGAACAGCCGTGATATTGTGGATGTAAGACAATTTGGAAAAAATTATCTGCATTCCTTTCTAGCAATATGATTTATAATTCCTGGAATGCTTAGGCCCTTGATGGCGAACCTATGGCACGCAAGCCACAGTTGGCACACAAAGCCATTTGTGCGGGCACGCAAGCCCCAGGCAAACTTACCTTACTGCACATGCCTGTACTCCCAGCTGATTTTTCGGCTTCCCAGAGGCTCGAGTGAAGCCTCTGCATCCTTTGGAGGCCGAAAAACAGGCCTATATTTCTGGAAATACCGGAAGTGATGGAACAGGCCCATTTTTCAGCCTCCAAAGGCTGCAGAGGCTTCCCTCGAGCTTCTGGGAGCCTGAAAAAGGCCTCAAATGGGCCAAAAATCAGTTGGGAGGCGCAATGCAGGTAAGGGTGCGATGGGGGAGGATCTTGTGCACATGCACATGATCCATACGCATTGCCTTCTGGGTACTGGCATGTGAGCATGTACACGCGAGCGAGCATGCGATTTTTGGCCCAGGAGCCCAAAAAGGTTAGCCACCACTGGCTTAGGCCAACTCTAAAGAATTTGGATCATAGTTAATTCATTTTACCATAGTTTTGCATTTCCATTCTGTTAAACTCATAACTATATTCTGAATCTTGAAGTGGTATCTCAGAGTATGAATAATGCCATAATAATCTGTTATTCCTATAATCTGCCTCTGTAAACCCAGGTGCTGCTTTTCAATGCCTGTAATTCTTAACATTTTTGCAATGTTGGATTCCTGGATAAGTTTTTACTACCTCCAGAGCAGTTTGGATCCTTAATTCAGAAAAGAACTTTTTTTCTGTCAGAAGGAAGTACTAGAAATGCAGACTAAAGTGTATAGACAGAATATTGAACAACTCTTATTTGGTATTACTATTAAAAGGGCTATATATGGAAGTCAGACATTTTTTACAGTAGACTATACCAGGACACAATTATTTTAAATTCAAAGAAAATGCTCCTGAATGGGGCAATGTGCTGTGTTTCTGAACAATTCAATAAAATCCTTTACCCATGTCTACTTGGATGAAGGTCAGAAACTGTGATACTGATTCATGCAATACATAGGTAGTAAATGAATAAAACAATCTAGCCTCTATCATAGAGAATTCTATAATAATAAAATTAATGCACAATGCAACTTTCTCTTAAAACTATAAAAACTCTTGAATCTAATAGATTTTGGGGTGACCAAAATCAGAGAATTGATTTAACATAACTGAACAGTACTACTCAGTTACTGGCCAGAAGATTTTTCTCCCCATTGCATTATCTCCTTGTGTGGCGAGAAGAATCCTATAACTCCTAGAGAATATTGAGTTGATGACATTGGGTTATTGAACATGTCATAATGTGTCATAATGACAAGGAATCTAGTGCCACTTCTCCCCCAAACACACAAAGATTGATTTTGCGTATTGTTGGTGCTGCGGAAGCATGGCTTATACCATATGAAAGGCCATTTACTCCTGCAGACAGGCTACATGGAAAGCAGTTGAACAATTCAGATAATATCTGAATACAACTGTTGGGATGCCTCCAATGTTTAAGTATTGCTGGATTGGCCTATCTTCTGCCTAATTTTCTGCCTAATAAGGCAGTAAAACATCCTATCTAACAGCTGAAATGTTGCTGAAATTGTTTTGAAAAATCAGACATAAATGTAACTACTTTAAAGTATCTTTCTGTGAAAATCCATTATGTTAATTATAGCAAAATATTATATTTCTTAAACATGACTGGAGATATATAATAAAAGGAGATTATTTCATCTTTGTTTATAGTTCTATTAAGCAAGCGAATAAAACTACTTTCCTTATAAGGTTTATAAACTGTTTTGGAAACTGTTTTCATTGTTTACAATATATTTCAACATATGGTACTTTAGAACTTTTTAAAAGTAAGTAAAATAAAAAATACATTAAAATTTTAAGTGAATAGATTTTCAAAAGGAGAAGATTACAGATAGTTTTATGTTCCCGGTTTGTTGAATAATATAAAAGCTATATCAGTTCCTACAAAACTCTGTTAATTTACCTAATAGAAGAATGCAACACTAATTATTATACTAATAAATACAGTTAGTTCTCGACTTACAACCACAACTGAGTCCAAAATTTCTGTTGCGAAGTGAGACACACCCTATGAAATCAATCACTGTTTACTCCAAAGATAGTGCCACTTTTACTAAGTTCATATACTGTATGCACAAAAGAAACCATATTCATCTTATATATGTTTAGTACATATGAATTTCAAACAAATTAGTAAATAATTTTTGCTTAACAGAAATCCAGGATTAAATTTAAACAGCTACTGTCTCATATGGTTTTCAGAAAACACAAACGTATATAGAATATATTTTGGAATGTAATAAGGTGTTTTTTTGTTGTTTTTTTAAATATTGAGTGTAATGCAAACATCCTCCAAATAAGAAATTTCATGTACAATTAATATTTCATTGTACATTGTATAAGAATACTTTTGCCTGAGGGCAAAATTATCAGCGTGTGACTTTACTTTTAAAATCTAGGAATAGTAATAAAGCCTGTGATCATTGTTATCATTAAAGACTTTACTGATAAATCAGAAAAATTGTAGCTCATAACAGCTTTTTTTAAAAAAGGTATATATTCTTTATCACAATCTTATGCATGTTTAAATGAAAGGAAATCCTACTGGATCTAAATAAAATTAATCCTTGGTGTGGTTAGGACTGGAGAGTTATTTGCATGATGAATGTGATATGTCTCAAATTATCACTTACTCTAATGGATATTAAAGGCTAAAGTGGGAACAGAATGGAGGACAAAATAGACTTCCGGCTTTTCTAGTACAACTTTTTCCATGTTACACCCTTATACATATCATGCAATCCTCCATGACCTGGCTGCCTTCCAGCTATATGCATTTCAACTCCCAGAATTCCTCAGCCAGTTCCATCATTCCACAGGTGAACATTCTGGAAAGGGGCCTAGTTGTGGGATGACTACTCTTATAGCCAATATACTGCCAAATACAGATTAAAATGCTAAACAATTAGATACGCCAGGATTTTAGTCTCATCAAGTGATTATAATATACATGATTATTTTCATATATTGTCCCATAGCATTCTTTCCTCAATCATATAGTTATTAAAAGAATGAGAAAAAATGTTTTTAAAAGTTGGAAACTCGAGATCTGAGTCTCCATTTCTATTTCTGCCTACCCCATGTTTACATAGTTTTCCCCATCTTTCAACATTTTTCACCAAATCATGATTTTAACAGGACAGAAGTAGAAATGATTAAATATAGTGTAAGTAGTTATATTGATTGTGTAATGACAGTGCAGCATTTTTGTATCTGACGTTCTTCAGAGTACCGTGTTTCTCCAACAATACGGCCTCCACCAATAGGAAGGCCCAGCATGTTTTATCGGCATAAAATCAAATTAAGCCCCTCCCCCCAAATTAAGGCCTATATTAAACATGCGAAATGGGGGGAAATGGTGGGGGGCTTGCCATTAGGAAGTACTTTTGTTCCATACCTGGATATGGTGCTGCCTGCATTGACTTTGGTGTTGGTGGGGCACTTCGTATCAGGAGACCTTCCTCCACCGTTGCTTTCCCTTCTCCCTTGCTGCCGTGGCATTTAGAGCAACACTGCGGCGTTTGGCGCAGCCATGCGAAGCCAGCCAGGGCTCCTCCCTGCAACCGGAGCCCGGCGGAGACATTTGGCTTCAGGCGCTCCTGTCGCCGTCTTCCCTTCGCCTTCAAAGGCAAAGCCAATTCTTTTAAAAACGACACCCTACTACTGGTACAACAAAGCCTCCCCTGCCTGAGAGGGCAGCTCAACCCCATGTGGGGAGGCGAATCTCCTGGGGCCGCAGCGCAGGATCGGCCCACCCTGGGAGAAGCACCCAGCCACCATCTCTGCCTGGCGCTGGGCGGAGTGCAAAGAGCTTCACCTGGGGCGCCCAGCGCAGCTGACAGGTGGGCCCTCCTGCCTGGCAGTGGAGCTCTTGCCAAGGCAGCGAGCGCCTCCCTGCTGGACCCTCTGCTCATCCCGTCAGGGCCGCGCCAGAGCCGTGCGGGCTGGGCAGAGCCAGGAAAGCAAGCCGCAGGTACGCACCCGCCTGCCAAGCGAAAGAGCTGGGGCGACCCAAGCTTGGCTTCCTTCCCAAGTCCCTCCAGCCCGAACCCGAAGGGGCCACCGGGAGAGGCCACCCGAGGCAGTGATAGCACCCACCCATCCATGGACAGGAAGGCAGGTCGAGGGCCTGCGCCACGTCCTCCTCCGAGCTGAGTCCCGCTGAGTCAGCGCCTTTGCCTGATGCCCATTCCGCTGCAGCGTTTGGAGCTGCCAGTTCATTTGGAGATGCGTGGGGAACGGGATGGGCTGGGTGAGGGGTGAAAAGGATGGGCGGCTTCGGGCTCTCTCCGCCGGCCAGGGAAGCAGTGCTGCCATCACCTCGCCTCCCTGTCCGTGGACAGATCGGCACTATCACTGCCTCGGGCAGCCTATCCCGGTGGCCCTTTCGGGTTCGCGCTGGAGGGACTTGGGAAGGAAGCCAAGCTCAGGTCAGCCCAGCTCTTTTGCTTGGCAGGCGGGCACGCACCCGTGGCTCGCTTTCCGGGCTCTGCCCAGCCCGCACGGCTCTGGCGCGGCCCTGGCAGGATGAGCGGATGGTCCAGCGGGGAGGTGCTGGGCACTTCTCCCGAGTTGGGCCGATCCTGCGCTGCGGCCCTGGGAGATTCGCCTCCCCACATGCGGTTGGGCTGTCCACTTGGGCAGGGGAGGCTTTGGTGTAGTAGGGTGTCGTTTTTAAAATAACTGGCTTTACCTTCGAAGGCAAAGGGAAGGCGGCGACAGAAGCGCCTGAAGCCAAGTGTCTCTGCCGGGTTCCAGTTGCAGGGAGGAGCCCTGGCTGGCTGCACATGACTGCGCCAAATGTCATGGCGTTACTCTAAATGCCGCGGCAGCAAGGGAGAAGGGAAAGCAACAGTGGCAGAAGGTCTCCCGATACAAAGTGCCCCACCAATGTCGAGGTCAACATCCAAGCTGTCACTGCCCGCCCACCTGAGGATGCAAGGGGGGGATTATGGCACCCCCGAAAAGACGGCCTAGCCATTTTTTCAGGGGTCAAAAAAAAATAAGGCCTGGCCTTATTTTGTGAGAAACACGGTAGTATGAATGTAGACCCTGTCTGCAAGTTTTTAAAGCAGATACAATTCCTCCAGGATCATACACCTACCCTTTGTAGTTGGCTGAAAAAAGGAATGGCTGCTTTAAAGACATGCAAACAGATGTGCACTGTGTAGCCTGAACCACTTTTTGGAATCAAATCTGAAATACTGCATAGTCCTAAAATTAGTTTTCTTTTGCTCTCCCTTTCTGTCATGACTAATTTTAAGATTGCAACTACTGGAACAACATTTAGATCTGTCTCTTAGCAAGACAAATATCCCCTCCCGCCACATAGATGAGATGGAATTGCAAGAAACACATGCTCATCAATAATAACCAAAATAACATTTAAAAAGTCCAATTAGAATGTATAATTAGTATTTGCACAGTTACCAGATTGTAATGACATTTGATCGAAAATTATTACAACAAATATATTGAAACCTTTCCTATCAATTCATGGAGACTGTTACAATGTATTTCTTCACTTCCTAAATCAGGTTTCACACTGATGGTACTGTCTCTAAAGAAGCCATTTCAAATCTCTAAATAAGGTATAATAGTGTATTTATAGCAAACCAAACCAAATTGTAATTTCCATTTGTTATGTAATCTTGTATATATGTGTGTGTGTGTGTGTGTGTTTCAATATCTCTGAGCACAAAAGGGCGTGTTTTTTAGAAAAGCAGTGTCAGTATAAGCAATGTATTTTGAGCAGCCTGAATTACAACAAATTCACAATATTCAATGCCAATATTCATATGCACACCACTTTAAACCTACTGAACCACTCTACAAAACAGAAAATCTTACCATTATCTTCAACTGAAAAATAGAAGATATCGCTCGTAGCATTTTCACGTTCTTTCAAGGCATAACATATCTTCATGTCATCGATATCAGCTGATAGAATGAGAAAAGTTACACAAGTCACCACAATGCTGACTTCAAAATCTTTTCAATACAGATTAAATTTACACCTTTTGCTTTTGTTTGTTTTGAACCAGCATATATTTATGTATGTATCCTACACAACATATTAATATCTGAAAAGGTTTAATATTTCCCCCTTTGTCATCTGGAGTACCGAATCTAATGCCCTTCAGATGAACCCGAGCTATTCAGGTGCTCAGACTTCAATGTCTAGAAAGAGATTATGAACTTCATCTGCAAAGCATCTGGTTGGAGAAAACTGGTTTAAATGATTGTGAGTCACTTGTTTTCATTTAGAACCTATAGCTAGGTGTACATATAGTACCATTAGAGTATATAGAACAAACCATAGTAGTTCACTCATTATGCTAAGCCATAAAACATTTACAAATCTCAGTATAAAGAACAAACAAGACTCATTAAATCTTCATGTGTGAATCCAAGCTATTAATTACTATATGCTCAGGGCACCTAGAATGAAATATAAAACTGATAGATTGTGCTGGCTGTAATCACTGAATAATACCACAATAATCAATGGAATGACATCACAGCAAAATTGTTTTCTTATTCCATTGGATAATACATATTATAAGTGTTTATATATCTGCTAATATATAACAAAATTTTAGAATGTTGAGAATTTGTAAAAGTTAAATATTTTACACTGCCAAACATCTGAGAATGCTCATATAATAACCCATATAAATCTATGGCAATTTTAAAATGTATTTGTGTTCCTAGTGCAAAGCCACTTGACCTACAATGGACTGAACTCTTACTGATGGATATAAGCCACTATGGGGTAGGAAATGCTTTTGGCTAGACAGGATTATGAATCCAGCTAATTTTGAACCTGGCAACAAACCAAGTTAAATAATGGATTAGATAGGTATGAGCCTATAAAAGATTAATTTTTGTGTAGATGTTGATCTGTAAATATGATTTTAAAACAAATTCAAACAGATTTCATTGTTTAGAAACATCAACTTTCTAAAAAAAATCAATAAATAAAACTAGTGATTACATAGTACTAACCTTGGGAAAAGGATTTGACACTTGCATTTCCTAGACCAATATTAATGAGAAATCCATGTTTTGGCCCATCTGTGATCTTATATTTCAATAATTTGTGTGGACTATCTCTGTCTTCTGCTTTCAGAGACTTGCTAGTTATTAGGAAGCCCAGATGTCCAGTTGCTATATTTCTCAGTGTGGAGACACCCTTGTTCACTACTATTTGTGGTATTCCATTGTCTAAAGCATTGATCTGAATTTTCATCATCTGTGGGATACGTGTTTCAAGGATGGTATCAGGTAAAACATAAAAATCTGGATGTGTCCCATCTGTTATAGTGAAAGAGAAGCTATCCTGATTAGTTTCAGTGCCATCATGTTTGTAGCTGATCATATTTTCATTTAAGTCTTGTTTAGTGAAGCTCATGACAGAATAGCTGTTGTTATAAATAATTTGACCATGTACAGGGACTTGGGTAATTATGAAATGGAGCAGATGATCAGGTGTATCCCGATCATCCACATTTAGCTCAAATGGTGTGATCAGTTTGGTTTCCCCTTCTTGAACTGTGAGGTCATGTAATGTGAGAACTGGCTTCTTATTGTCCACATCAGTAATAGAAACTCTAAAAGTACGGAAGACTGGATTATAGCCATCAGTCACTTCAAACTCAAAGCTATCCATCTTCACCTCATCATCTGCAGTGTGGATGTAATAAATCTTGTTGCCAGCTAGTTGAAGCTGAGTGAAGGTAGTGACAAGAACTCCAGGGTTGTCAGAATTCTCTAAATGACCTCTGCTTGGTGCCCGTGTGATGCTGAACCTAAGTAGTTCATCAGGACTGTTGATATCACTTGTACTGAGGAGATCTGTTGTGAGAGTCACTTTACCACCTTCTTTCAGAGTGACTCCTTTGTTGATCACTTCAGGAAACACCATATCAATGCCATTGATAGTAATGTAAAAATATCTGTCTATCAAGGGATTGATGCCATCAGTGACATCAAACTTAAATAAGTCACGGAGTCCCTGTTGGCCCGTATGTGTATAACATATAGATTTATGATCTATGTCATCCTGTGTGAAATTCATGCCAAGTGTAATGTTATATAGCACCTCTTTTTCTTTACTTATATGCTGTAATAAGCCATGCCTGGGGGATAAACGAATAATGTAAGTAAGCATCCTGTCTTCTGAGTCTATGTCAGTGGCTTTGAGATCTTGACTGGTGATAACTTTACATTCCCCAACATCTACTTCTAATCCATCATTGATGGACATCCGGGGTGTTTCATCATCAACCAAAATAACCATTATTAATACTTCTTCTTCCACTGTGTGTAGACCATCAGTAAGCTGGATTTTGAAAGAGTCCTCTTTAGTTTCTGAGTCATCATGCTCATATACAATGCTAGATGCTTCCTGAATTTCTTCTAGAGTGAAATTGGTAACAGACACAGTACCTGTAGCCAGCTGGTTAACAATCTGCCCATGCTTTGGAGGAACAGTTATAAAGAAGTGCAATTTATCTGGGGGAATATCGCCATCAGCACCATTGAGAATGGGTGTGTCAATTACCAAACTCATTCCTTCCAACACCACAAACTCACGTACAAACAATTCGGGCTTCTCATCATTAGTTGGGATAATGATAATTGGAAAGAACTGAAGTGGTGAAAAGTTGATACCATCAGAACACTGGAAAGTAAACCTGTCTTCTAAAGGTTCTATCCCCTTATGGATGCTCTGAACATAATTGATATGACCAACACGAATATCTTTGATGGAAAATGCACTGATGGGAATCCCAGCTCTGGATTTTTCAGATCCTGGTGCTGGAGAGATATTTTCTAGGTATCCAGCAGTTGACTGTGTTAGAATGGTACAGAGAACATCATCTCTGGGAGTATCAATATCTTCCACATCCAGCAGTTCTAACCTTAGCACATTCTTTCCTCCTTCATGAACAGTGAATGGTTCTTCCCCCAACATAACTTCAGGAGCAATGTTGTCCACTGGCAAAAGAGTTACAGTCACACGCACTCCTTCTATTGTGCTTCCTCTCACCACCCACTCACTGGACCGATCAGAGATAGTAAGATTGAAAGAATCAGTCTGCTTCTTCAACCCAATCTCTCCACTATTATGAGCATAAACAACTGTTCCGCTTATGAGATCCTCTTGAGTGAATCTTTTAGAAGGTATGCCATCCACTAAAATACTACCAAGCTTAGGGGGGTCCTCTACAATAAAAGTTAATGCCAGTTCATCAGTATCCTCATCTGTGCCCTGGATAAGAGAAGTAGTTATTTCAGTAGCACTATTTTCCAGAACATCAATAAAGGCCCCCAAAAGTCCATTACTACCAGGGACCATGATGTTGGGACGTTCATCATCAACTGGTTGAACAGCAATTTTAACTGTGATTGGTACTTGATGAACTTCATCACTTACTTCTAATTGAAAGGAATCATTTCTGTACTCATCACCATTATGCTGATAAGATATGCGACCATTAGCAATGTCATCTAAAAGAAAAGATTCACCCTGCACCATTAATGCCTCCTCCAGGTAGCGCAGGTAGCCATGTTGAGGTGCTTCAGTTAAAGTGAAGACAATTCGGTCAGTGTCTGTATCTTTATCAGTAGCATCTAGTTGCGTGGTAGTGAGAAAGAAGGTGTGCCCCTCAAAAACTGTGAAACCAGCATTGGTTATTTGTGGGGGCTGATTATTCACTGGCTGCAAGAAGAAAGTGAAAATACCTAGCACGGAATTACCAGCTGCATCTTCTACACTGTAAGTGAATTGTGCTATTCTTGGAGTAATGCCAAGTTCTTGATCTGGTGGTCTATAGGCCACTTTATGATGATTTATCTGTGCTTGAGTGAAATGGGTAATAGGCACTAGAGGGCTGTCAGTCAATACAATTTCACCTGCCAAAACAGGGTGATTTTCGTCAATATCAGTTGGTGATGTAAGCACTGTGTATTTCAGCTCTCTGTCATCTGTGTCCAAATCGGTATAACACAGATAATGCTTCGTGAAATGTGTCACCTGGTATTCCAGGACAGTCATCTGTAAAGTTGTCCCTGGGTATAGTTCTGGAGATAGGTTATCTACTGGCTGTATCTTGATGATAAATACCTGTTCTTCAGATTGATTTGGAGGGTCATTATCATCTTGGAGATAGAATACAAACTGGTCCATCACTACATTGGTGCTATGAGGTCCAATATGTCTGTAGAACAACTTTCCATGTAGGATATCCTCTTGCAGCCATTCAGTCACTACTTTCTCATATATAGCCTCACTGTCTATAAAGTGCCAGGAGGATGGATCACTATGATCTTCTTCTATCTCTTCCTTTTTTTCATAGGATGATGGAACTTCTTCCTGACGCAATAGAAGCTCACCAAAATGTTTCCGGATAGGTATATCTGAAGACTCTTCAACCTCCTTAACAACAAATCGAATAGTTGAGTCATCAGAATCTATATCAGTAGCACTGAGAACAAAGGGTGAGATCTGCACTATCTGGTGCTCACTTAGGACCAAGCCAGTGTTGGCATTAAGGAGTGGTGGTTGATCATCATCAGGGGCAATTGTAATTGGATAAAAAAACTCCACCTGGTGTTGTCCATCCTTCATGCGGAAGATAATGTTATCACTGAAACTGTGCTCACTGCCATCATGCTGGTAGATCACCTGTCCAGCTTCCAACTCTGCTGCAGTAAAAAAATGACGACCAGGAGACGCACCCAAAACTCTCAGTTCCCCATGTTTTAGACCTCTTGTAACCCAAATCTTCACTTCACCTAAGTTGTCCTCATCACTGATTATAAGATTGTCAGAAAGCGGCCTTGACTGGCCTTCAAAAAGCATCATCTGAGGGCCAGCAATTCGATTAAAGACAGCCACAGGAGCCAAAGTGTTCATAGGCTTCACCACCACCACGAAGGCAAAGGGGTCTGAAGAGGCACCCTCAGGGTCCAACACCTCCATCTCAAGCTGGAAGAGGCGCTCCTGGTCTGAGTCCACTGTAGGAGGTTGATAGGCAATCTTCAGTTCCCTCAACTCCCGCTGAGTGAAAGAAGTGAGTGGCTGACTAGGATCATCTGTACTTATCAAGTAACCAGTTGTCACCTCCTGCCCTCCAGCACTGAGCCAGAGAGAGGTGAGATTAAATAGCAGCAGATCTGCCGGGCTCTCCAAGTCCTCCGCAGCCAACATGTCAGGGGTGATGGCGGTAAGCACAAACTGGTCCACCTCCATCATGAGCAAAGCCACAAAGCTGGGCTTGGGGGGGGTGTTCTCAGCGCCCTCCCGGATCCGAACCACCAGCTGAAAGTATTCCTGCTGGCTCAGGCTGTCGGGAGAGCCGCTGTCCTCCAGCACTTCCACCCGCATCGGGATGTGGTCGCGGTTGGGCGAGGGCGTGGGAGCCGTGTGCTGGTAGCGGATGCCCTCGCTCAAGAAGCGGCTGCACTCGTTGCTGTAGCCCGGCGGCAGGGGGCGGCCGCGGGCGTCGATCAAGCGCCCGTAGGAAGGCAGGTGGTTGCCGCTGCTGGGCGCGTGAGGGAGGGCCGTGAGGCGGCAGTGGCGACGGCCGGCTGCTCCCTCTTCGGCGAAGGCCAGCACTTTGGCGTCCAGGGGCTGGCTGAGGCCCCGCAGCTTCTCCACGGCGAGCGGCAGGTGGCGGCTGAGGAGGCGCAGCTGCTGCGACAATACCTCGGCCTCCAGCGCGAAAGGCACCACGAACGTGCGACCGGGAGAGTCGTAGCGGAGCTGGAGGCTGAGGCGGTCGCGGCCGGGGCTGCGAGACCCGTAGTGGGTGTAGGTAACCTCTCCGGGGCCGAAATCGCAAGGGAAGCGTTGTGGGGAGAGCGCCCCCGGGCGGTGAGGCGCAGGCCCGCTCTCCAAGACGGTCACGCTGCACTTGTCGCCCGGCTGCACGCGGATCACCAGGTCGTGGACAGGGTCCAGGGAGACGGAGCGGCCGAAAGGCACGCGCAGTCCGCGGTTGGCTACCAAGATCCCCGCGGCGGCCCCGTCCACAGCGTCCGGTTCCGCCGGCTGAAGGAGAAGCGACGGCGCGGCTGAGTTCGGCTGCGGCTGGGTGGTCCCGAGCGCAGCCAGAAGGGAGAGCAGGAGCAGCGCCGCCCCGGAGGGCGCCCGGCGGCGGCGAAGGTGCCTAGGCGGTTCGGCCATGCCGCCTCTTTTGCTGCCTCTTTCTCTCTTTCTCTCCCCCGGCGTGGGGCGGTGAGCGCGAGTTCCGACGGACTTTGGGACCCGGGGACGGCAGGGCGGACGACCAGGTGCAGGAGCCGGGCTTCTGTGCTGCTCCGGAGCGGGGCTCTCTGGGACTCGGCCACTGCCTGCCGCAGGTACGCGAGGGGAGGGGAGGAGAGGAGAGGGAGCGGGGTGGGAGCTGGCAGCCCCTCGCACCGCCCAGGAACTGCCTCCCCCTCCCCGGCCCACCCAGGAACCGAGGCTTCGTTTCTCCGCTGCTCGAAGCAGCGGGGAAGCGTCCATTCGCTGAGCGAGCAGCCCCCGAAAGGCGGCAGGGGGGACGACCCTCCTCCGACCTCGCTTGCAAGGAAGGCAGAGCTTATGGCTCCGGGGCTCGGATCCCGTTTGCAGCAAAGACGGTTCCGTCTCCAGTTATCTTTGCCTCCGGGGCACCGGTTTTTAAGGCGCGAAAGAGCAGCGCTAGGGTGACACTGCGTCTCTGTCCCTTGCAGGTGGCTGCTGCCTTTGCTCCCGCGGGCGAGAGAGCAACGAGGAGCTGAGGCCCGGTCCAGCAAAGGCGGTAAAAATATTATCTTGCACTTCTCCGAGGCGCTTTGCTGCTGCTGCTGCAACAAAGTCTCTCTCCTCTCCTCTTGGAAGTTATCAGGGATGCGTTCGGCTTAGGTTGCATTCTGATTCAGGCAGAATGTGTTGCAACTTTTTCTTCCATTAGATCAGACAGGAATTTTAAACCAGAATTCCTGGGAATTATGGTGCAGTATAACTTGAGGAATATGTGTTAGGCTGCCACGAAAATCAACCAGTTTCTTTCCTTTGACAATCAGAATCCCTGGGGATTGTCAAATCCATTCATTCTCATCAAGAATGTTTGAGGGGGGGAGGGGGATACCAAGACAACATATTTGCCAAATTCATAACAGTCTGATAATTCTGATAAAAACAAGCTGTCCTTTAATGTTAGGAACTCACAGATTCCTCCTTTTGAAAGGAATCACATATGCCAGGCTGGCAGGTGCCCTTTGCTAATCCAAGCTTGTATGGAGGTCTTCCTGATTGTGAAGCAAATAAAGTGGTCTGACTAAAGCAAGGGTGGGAAGTACAGCTTTAGAGAGGAAGTTTAGGCCTCCTGCAAACTTTTGAGTTTGCTAATTATACATTTTGCAGTGGTGCAGAATCTGTAAATCAGATATTTATATATATATCTCATTGGCCTGTGAACTGCTAGTATGTAAATGCTCTAATTTTACAATAGTGCAGACTGACTTGGGAATTAGCCCTGTTATATTACAAACAAATTTAGGTGCCTTGCATTTGTCAGTGCATCTGTTTAAAGTCTCAAAAGATTTTTAGAAGCTGGAAAGATTTATGGGAATAAAAGTACATTCCTTTGGCCATATAAGTTAATTTATACATTTATAAACTAACACCTCTCACAACAATAAAAATTAGAAAAGTAAAGAAATTATGTAAAACAAACAACACATCATCCACCCAATGTTGAAGTTTAATAATAATTGCAACAACATATATACAGTACTCATTGAAAACTGGCTCATCTGCCATCCGTGGTATTTCCAGGTTCCCTATATTTTTGTATTTTGTGCCCTCACTATCCCTTTTTACCACTTCTAGTATTGCTGGAGTAGTTACTTCCCAACTTCCATTATAGTGATTTCAAAACTGGGAGAAATTGGGAGTTTCAGATGATAAGTTTGAACGTTGCTCGTAAGAGATTTTAAAAATTGAGTTTAATTTTATACTTTTGCAAAGATTTAAAGAAACTTTTAGGATATGTGTGTATTGTCTGCTAAGATCTTTGCATCTAGAGATACCAAATAAAAGATGAGAAAAATTGCAATCTTCTTGTCTCAATTTAATAATGCAACAATTAAAGGGTTAGAAATGAAATTTCTGAATGGGGTTCTAAAATATGCTTTGTGTAATAAGATATTGTGGCAATATATGCCCTACAGTTGCTGTATAAGGTTTCCCCTTGTCTCATAATTTTGAATTATATATACTACTTAGACAACTCAATACAACAGCCTACAAAGAATCACTACATACTCTGTCATTCATAGAAGTCAAGGGTAGAATGCATGTGGCCCACAATTTTGCCTCCTGAAAAGCAAAATTACTCAAAAAATACTCATTTTCATGGCATGATTTTTGCTACTTTATTAAAATGGGTGCATTAAGACTTTGCCAGGTGAACGCACATAATTTGCACTAAGCCTCTCCTAAAGCCTCTTTCCCCAAGAGGGCTAAAAAGGCCATCCTTGCCCATTAAAGATCTCATAAGAATTATCAAAATCTTAAAGAGATTTTGCATCAAAATGACATGTGATGAAACCTAACCAACTGAGATGAGGGAAACCTAACCAACTGATCAGTTGTATAAGATGAATTACTGAACAAATTTATATTTATTTCTATGCCTTTTCCATTTCTCATTTGTATGACTTTGCATGAAGTAATTTGGCAGCAGAGAAATTAAAATTCTCACCTACTGCTCATTTATGTTAATTTTATTTACTGAGTATCCTGTGAAATCCCTGTTACAACTAAACTATTCTGTCATATTGCTAAAAAAAAATTCAAAGCATTTAAATACTTGCAATAATTGTTTTACTTTTGCTTGACCAGGCAGTCTCTTGAAGGGTTATTAACTTAAAATACAACAAAGGAATGGCTTACTTATTAGATAAATTCTTATTTATAGGGATTGCCAATCAGCATGAATAAACTTCAGCATTCCAAAATGTTTCTTAATAAATTACCACTATTATTTGAACAAAGTACTGAAAGATGTTTATTTGAAAATCGTCCTTGATCTGAAATTTTGGAAATGAAAGAATTATTGTCGTTTTAGCAATTCATTGGATTTTGATTATATTTTTAAAAGTACGCTTGAAAAAATAGCAAGATTATGATTATAGTTTTCTCTGACAAACCAAGTTTTATAGCAGCAACAGTAAAAACATTGTAGCTTATATTTTTAGCCAAGCATGAATAATATATGTAATATATATGTATGTATGAATGAGTTTATTCCCCTCCATTTCCAGTTAATGTGAAATTGATTTCTATTACCTTAGTAAATATTACTTTGACTATGAAAACCATGTTGTACACAAATTAACCTTTAGGTGGTAAGTTGAGTAGTCTATTGCGGTGTCCCTTTGATGTATCTAAGAGCTGATATTTCAGAGTAGATTACCATGGTAATTACGAACTGCAGGCCATGTGAACAGAAAGGTCTTTCACAAAACCTGATTTATGGTAATGCACCATCCTGTCACACTATGATCCTTTATTCACAGTCTCATCAAAAACAGGCATCAGGATGACAGATTGAAATGGCTATGAATGTATTGAGATATTTACTATATAAGCAGATATTTGATTCTTTATTTAACTTGGACAAATTGCAGGAAGATTTTTATGAGACTGAAACTAACTTAATCTTAAGGAAATTCAGGTTGTATAATGAAATTGTTTTTTTCATGTAATTTGTAATCATATACCTGCATTTGAATGGATAATAAATGCATACAATTACAGGCAGTCCTCGACTTACCAGCACAATTGAGTCCAACAGTTCTGTTGATAAATGAGACATCTGTTAAGTGAGTTTTGTTCCATTTTCTTGCCACATTTCTTACGTAAATATTTTGTTACATTAGTAATGTGGTTGTTAAGTGAATCTGGCTTCCCCATTGACTTTGCTTGCCAGAATGTTGCAAAAGATAATCATATGACCCTGGGACATTGCAACCGTCATAAATATGAGTTAGTTGCCAACTGTCTGAATTTTGATCACATGACCATGGGGATGCTGCAATGATCTTAACTGTGATAAATGGTCATAAGTCACTTTTTTCCATGCTGGTGTAACTTTGAAAGGTCACTAAATGAACTGTTGTAAGTCAAGGATTATCTGTATTGAAATATAATGCTTTTTAAATCATTCAGCATTAAAAGTGCAATTATAAATACAAAATAAAGTTCACTCCCCCCCCCCAAATTATAAAAATACTGCTAAGAAAATGGTGTCTGTTATTTATTTTATTATTTCCACAACTATGTTTTCACAACTTATAATTCATTATTAAATCCATAATTATGAAATAAACACAGCTGTTGGTTTGTACAACAATAAAGCTCCAGCAAATCACAGTGGCTGGATGTCTACAATACACCGGGCCACAAACAAGATAACCATATTTTAGCTTAGTAACATAGCAACTCTGTTGATATTTGATTTCCTTCCAACAATGGGAGTGTTTCTTCCACCAATGGAGTTCAGTGGGAGATACAGTACTGCAGGAGTAGGAAAGATGTCATTTAATTACTTGGCTTCTGACTGACTGAATTATTTCTGCAGTTCTGTCATCTCTAGTGGTGGTGTGCATGTCCCATAGTACTCCAAAGCAATGGGGGAAGAATACAGAACAGCGAAACAGACATCGGAAAGTGATATCAATCTCTGTTCTACCAGTGAAATGCTGATTGGATTAGAAGCAGTGCATGGATAGAAGATATTTGTAGGAGGCGGATCATAAATTCAACTGTATTATCTTACATAAGGATAATGCAAACCTTTTTTAAGCTGCTCTAGTAAATTGTTGGATTTGATTTAAGTTCAAAATTCCTATGCCTGCAATTTACATACAAAAAAGCATTCTTTGAAAGACACTGCAGATATGAAAGGTCAGTTGAAACATTCACAATGACAAGTGGCAAAGAATTAGAACATGGCAATAGAATTCACAGCCTGTTTATTCTCTGCAAGTCTTAGCTGCAGAAAGTGTAATCTTCAAAACCAAGTGAACCCTATGTTCTCTCCTGTTACATGATGACCTACGGGAAATGGATCATCAATTTCTTGTTGGTATAAGCAAGGGGAAGTCTGCAGTGTAGTCTTTATTAGCAGGATGATCAGGTTAAAGCCTACTGAAATCTACTGGGTAAGAAAAAATGCAGCTACAATATGTAATATGAGATACTAAAATATAACAGTTTATAGCATGCTAAGGTACATACAACTATTTAATGCAATATATAACATACTTAAAGTTATATGCACAATTAGCATACAGTATATTTACATTATGCAATACTCTTGGTATTTAAAAGATAATTTTGGCTGGCTTGCTTCCAATTAATTCCAAGGTGGTGTACTGACATGTTAGCTCTGAATTTCAAAGTCACAGTTAGGGCAAATTTTTGTTAGTGTGTGGGATAAATTATCTCTAGATCTCTAAACATAACCACTTCTTTATATGGCAAAACTTTTATGGAGTATTACTTAAATCATACTAAGTAATGCGATCTACCCTGTTACTGATAAAAAGGCAAGGAATAGTATAGTAATGTATACAATCAATATTTCATGAGAGGAAGCTCATAGCAAACAGGCTAATTTTCCAGTTTTTAATCTCAGTTGTTCTCAATGGAAAATATTTAAGGATGTTGGTTTCATGAAATGCTATGTGATTATAGGATCCTAGGTCTTGTTTAACAGAAACTTACTTGGATATCTGTGTCAACATAAGAGACACTTACTCTCAGGCTGGAATTCTAAAATTCAAAGATGTCCTATAGAATTATATAGCATTAGGACTATCTTTCTGTCCTGTCTCATGGCACAGAGGTGGATTTGTGGCTATGAAGATGCAGATAGATAATTCCACAAAACATCCATAACAAAGTACATTTATTGGTACATCAGGTATCTTCATAACTCACATTTGTGACGAAGCTCTTCTATAATGACCAATCCTTTGTATATCAGCCTTGCAAGGTAAAAAATGGTTCTTTCCTAACCCATCACGTAGCGATAAAAAAAGTTATCAGTCCATGAGTGCAGGCAAGAATGGAGGGAAACCTACCTCAACCCCTCCAGGGTCAATTTAGTGACCAATCAGGATTACAGATGTAGCCACGTGACATGAACTACATTTCCCAGGATACCTTTAACTACATTTCCCATGATGCGTTCCCTTAAGGGAACAGCTCACAATTCCTAAGTAACTATCCAATTCCCATAGACTGGCTGGGACAGCACAACCATGATTTAATTTCCCAAATATTGCTAAACTGGTCACTGAAGATATAATCCTAACTGATATAGAGAATTAAAAAATGTTCTTGCTTTATGTTTTAAGCTAACCAGAATTGTGTGGATATAACTGAATTGGAGAAATTACGATCCAATTATTTAAATCTTAAGGCAATGGTAAGCATACTGTGCTTCTCAAAACTCTTTATATTTTCACACAATCAAACAATTTAGGAGGCCTCTGCCCCAATCTTATTTTGCAGCTATAAAGAGGAATTTTATTAGCATGCACCAAACAAATCTTCAGAATGTATTTCAACAGCATATTGTCTGAGTCTTTAGTACTTTGGCGAGGATGCTTGAAAGGGGCAATTCTGCTAAGATAAGATTGCATCATCATACTGAAATATCATTATCATACTGAAATAAGCATCTTTGCTGCAGTAGTACACTGAGATTCCATAAAGTGCTAATTATCCAAAAAAAGACCTCAACCTCTTTTTTTCCATTGGCTGCTTTCCAAGAAGGGAGTCTTCTTTCTTTCAGGCATAATCTGCATTCTTTGTTCTGAGATGTACAACCGAGTATTTAGCTGTATGAAAACACACGTTTTCTTTGATTTCAAGCTTTTAACCAAACAACGTGACGATTTCTCACAAAGCAAGAACTTTTCAATGTCTAAGAGAGAACAATTCCTTGGGCCACAAGGAATTCTACATTCCATTATGGAGAATCAGTACCTATTTGCTTATGTCCAAGTAACTCCACACCTTTGATCAATAGAGCATCAGTTCTCTCCTTCATCTAATCAGTTCCATATAAGCTTCAGGCATGTAATTGCCTTACAACTGATTAAAACAGGGTAATGATTAGACAGTTGCAATAGGGGCCATATTCATTATTAAGTACAATGATCCTCCCCCAAATGAATGATTATTTTTAATAACTGGAACAGTTACTTATTAATATTTTGGGATGATAAAAAGGTGCAGAAACTTTTTGCCCAAAGAAGATAAGAAAAACTATAAATACAGAAATGCTCATAATGACAATTTATGATACCCATTAATGACATAATGACACACACATTTGCACACATGTAAAATGAGTATATCAAAACTCTTATGTTAAAAAAATGTTTTTAGGATGGGCAGGCAATCGTCTGGACAATGCTGAGTTAGGAAATGCTAATAGGTAAATAAATGCTAACAGAATTCACATTAACTCAATAAATGATTGACACATTAAAATAACATTCTTTGAAGCCAAGTGTGTAGACTTTGTGCAAGTTCCTTTCCTTTGAAATTTATTCTTTTCTTCCTTTCTCTTACTATCTTTTGTATCCATTGGATCTCACATTCTCTCTAAAATTCCAATTCCATTCCTTATGGATTAACAGTGGAAAAGAAACTTCTCATAAGAGCTTGGAGTATTCTATTGTTGTTAAGAATATGTTCTATTTGCTTATTGTGTTGATGATGTATGTGAGGGGAAAAAGCAAGTGAATTACTTTTGGAAAGAAGAGGCACAACTCCCCCTCAAAGCAAACATTCGATGGTGGATATAAAGTTCCTGCTCATCACCCCCTCCTCATTCTAAATTGGCTTTTCTTGAGACTCCGTGACCTCAATTGGTCAAAAATAAACATTTTTAAAAACAACAGTCAATGACTGTACTCTTGAAACTCACCCTAAAATGGATAATTAAAAGCAAATTTCCTCTCTTAGCAAGCTATTCCCAAATCTGATAATTACCATCTCAGAGGCTTGGTCAATTGTACCCCAATCCAGTGCCCATCTCCTGATGGGGGTGAGATTAGGAAAGAAAATTGCAGAACAATTCACAGATAGATTCTAAAGGAAATGATTCTAATTAACTCATGGTGCTTTTCAAGAAATAATAGAAAACTTTGTTATCCCAACAACCAAAGAACAGCTATCATGAAAAAGAATAAAATTATATGTAACATGATAAAAAGTAATGTGTGTGCTTTGAATAATAGACTGTTCACTAGGATTCTTGCTTGCTTGCAGCTGTTTGGTGTGTTACTGTCCTTTTAATCCCAGTGCTATTTCTTCCTGTCTGGAAGCAGGAGAGAGAGAACTGAAGGAGAATCTTGGAAAGATAACACAGCAAATGAAAGCTTGTGCTTTACATATTCTCTTCTGGCAGCTCTCAGCCTTAGTGGTTTTATTTTTATCAGGCTTTACACATGGCCCTGTTGGCCTCTAGCAGCATATTACAGATTCTTGCCAAGCACTGTTTTACATTATCTCAGTAATATGTTTGCTAAAGTCCTATGAAACCAGATGCTGGTCTTACTCTGTATGCCCTTGCTCTGTCACAGATAATTGAGAATATAGCTCCTACCTACTGTAGGTTAAATATAGTGAGGATTTAGTTGACTCCCTATAATACTTGCCTGCTGCCCCACTCTCTCTAATTTTAGATGAGTTTGGAGTGTATTTCTCTCTGCTCTCCAATTTCTTTGTTGCTAAAATAAAGTGGAAAGGGGGGAAGGGAAGCTTCCTTTGAGAAACTGAGTGTGTTGCACCATATTTATCTCATTCATTTTTATGACTCCAGGATATAATAATTGTATTAAAATGCACAGAATCCTAAGATTTTTATCAGGAAAGGATAATATAGGAACAATCTTATGCATTAGTTGATAATAGTTGTTCCCGTTTTGCAGATTGAAAAAACAAGGCTATGATTTAAAGAACAGTATAATAGAAGATTAAGATAGATAATTTTAAAATCACATTTTCAAAAAGAAATACTCTTTTTGAGAATATGATTTATCCTCACAAACTTTTGCCATCTTAATGTATGATATGTGAGAATAAAAGTAGTTAATGTCAGCCTGATTTGCCATGAGTTTCCTGTCATGAAATATTGATTGGATCACATTACTTAGCATGATTTAAGTAAGTCTGCGTAAAAGTTTTGCCAAATAAGGAAGTGCTTCTGTTTGTCTTAAAATATGGTGCCAACTTAAGCTATGGTTTTCTGACAGGAGAGCTAATTTGTTGGAGTGGTTAAAGCACTAGGCTAGAAAGCAAGAGACTGATTTCTAGTCTGGCCTTAGCCATGACAGCCAGCTGGGTGACTTTGGGCCAGCGACTCTCTCTCATCCCAACCCAACTCACAGGGTTGTTGTTGTGGGCAAAATAGAAGGAAGAAAGTGTGTTGGATATGGTCACACCTTAAGTTATTTGTAAAAATAATAAAGGTAGGATACAGATAAATAAAATTTGCAATGTTCTATATTTAAATTTGCCATAGATACCAAACATTGATAAAAATCTATAAACAACATCCATGTTAGATATGTCAGTTATCCCATTGACTGAAATTATCTTAAAGAAAAAAAAAACACCTTAATACAACATGCAAAGGATATAAGATGAGAAGCTGCTGTATACCGAATAACAGCATTTACGTTATGACTGACACATAATACACGCAGCATTTCTCCAGGATTCAGGCTTCTCTACCAGACATAGACATAGAAAATTGGCCATGCTTGATTTGGAGTCACCAATAATATTCCTGTAGTACCTCAATATATTGATTATAGTATAATATACAGTACACATTTTGTATACATTTTGTACACATATTATCTATTGAGCCAAATTTTGATAAAATAAAAGTTTGCATCAAAGGCAGGTTTTTTTGATTGATATCAGCAAGCTGCCTTTTGATACTGTATATATAATATACAGTATATGAGGTGGATAGTTCTTAGCCAGCCTACAGAACAGAATTCATATAGAATGGACTTAGGAATCCTTGGAATGAAGTATACTTGGTTTTTGGTGGCTATTATTTCTGTTTTAACTAATTTAACTAATTCAAATAATAACAGAAAAATATATACATTTGCCATGAAATGGACAAAGGCCAAAATGTTTTCACATACCATTTCCACAAACACAAATTATAAATATACAGTATGTGTGTTTATATACTTTATAGAAGCACAGAATGGTTTGTTTTGATCTTCATTTAAGTGTAGGAAAAGCTGAGGTTTTTTTAAACAAAAGTTGCAATTCTTTGCAGACTTCTTTAGAGGTAAGACCCATTGAATTAATGTGAATAAACTACATATCAAGTAGCACTGTTTTTAAAATAATATTGTATGAATTTCAATATACCTGAAACATTTTGAAGATATCAACCAATAATTTGGATAGCACATGCTCAAAAGGCAGATTGCTGATATCAATCAAAAAAACCTGCCTTTGATACAAACTTTTATTTATCAAAGTTTGGCTCAATAGATTGGCAGACTAAATAACAACTAATCTTTCCTGCAATCCTTTTTTATTTATTTTTATTCTGCATCAGAAAATATGCTTTGGATTTTATGAATAAAAACTTTATACTGGCCAGACTTCACACATGAATGGTTTAATTTACTTTCTAAAAGCCATTTTCTATTCTCATGTTTTGCTGTTGAAAGATCAAACACACTTTCTCTATCTCTTCCAAATCACACATTGGAAACTATTTAGATATAGCAGCAGCTGGATAAGCCTTAATTATAGGCTATGCTTATAATTGGAATTTACATTACGCATGGTGATCGTTTTCCTACTCACCATTATGCCTGATATGGACTCTTTATTTGCAAAGATATTTGGCAACTTTGCTGGATGAATGTCATATAGCTGAATATACTGCCTTGGATTCATATTTCATGAATTTCTAGGCAGTGTGCTTCATATGCAAAGATTTTCTGACATATATTTGTGTTGTCATATGCTATGAAACACAGCTAATTGAATTCTTTACCTGCTTTTTCAATATAGTATCCGGAAAAAAAGATCTTATACAGAGCTATTTTCCAGGAATTTAGATTCAATGGCATCAGTGGTGCCTCTTGTCAAAGTGATTTATAATTAACCTCATAAACTCTTCTACCATCTTGTCAAGACATTATGATATATAACTCAAAACTCACTACACAGAAAAAAATAATTGTCCAGAAAACATGTCACATTGCTTTATCATATCAGGAAAGACTTAATAGATCCTATATCCTTGTTTTTTCTTTATACTGGTTGGAATACTGTGCGCAGTTTTAATCATCATGATCCAAGATGATCCAAAAGATGCTGGGCCTCTAGAAAAAGCCAGATAATTAGAATTTAAAATAAAACCTGATGAATGGTCACAGGAAGTGGGTATATCTAATCTAACAAAGAGAAAGACGGGAGTGACTTGACAGGAGTCTTCCAATATTTGAGGGGCTGCCACAGAAAGGAGGGGCTGACTATTCTTCATAACACCTGAGTACAGGACAAGAAACAGTAGATAGAAAATAGTCAAGAAGAGAACCAACCTAGAACTAAGGCGAAATTTCTTGACAGTGAGAAAATTTAATCAGAGTAATGACTCCAGAAGTTGTAGGTGCTCCATCACTGATGATTTTAAAGAAGAGAGAGGGCAATCATTTGTCTGGAATAATACAGGTTTCTCCTGTTTAAGCAGGGAGGTGGACTAGAAGATCTCCAATGTCTTTCCCAAACTTGATATACTGTTAATAGTGTTAAAGAGATAACATTTGGATCCAGAAGGTCCATGAGCAGAAACACAGGACACTGTACGGAGAAAAAAAGGAGGATCAAAGTGTTCTAATTTTATTTTATTATCTTTAGAAGCCCTTCTATTGGAGTGTTGTAGAAATCACTTGACCTTATATGCAATCTCTTTCAAGTGACTTCCCAATATAATTCAAATGTTTCTTTCCTGTTATTTCAGACCTGGAGTAGATTAGTTTCAGTGAATTTTTGTGGTCTGCCATGCTTAAAGGTTTTTCCTTCCTTCCTTCCTTCCTTCCCCTTCCTTCCTTCCTCCCTCCCTCCCTCCCGCCCTCCCTCCCTTCTTTCTTTCTCTCTTCAACTAAACAGTTGCTTAAACAGTGTTTCATATGATGTTTTATCTATTCTGACAAGATTGCAATATTTTTAATATTTTTTAAAAAAAATTCCATCCATTTATAAAATGTCCTAGTGATGTTGGTATGGAACATTGCTGAATCCAGAAGTTTGAAGTCAGAAGTCATATTTTTCTTGGTTTCCCTACCTGATTGTACTAGTGAAAAAAAGATGGATCATGGCACTGTTGACCAGCATAAATAAAACAAAAATTATAAGGCAATAATAACACTTTTATTTCAAAAGGATATTTTATTTCATGAAATTGTTTTCCTTCTTTTCAAATGGTGTCTCTCCTTACACTTAAGTGCTATTGGTTGTTATTTATTCAGTACGAGATTCTGAGATTTCCTGACTGCTAAACTTATTTGTTTCCCTTTTTCGTGGTAGAACCCAGTAGTACACTAAGAGATAAATAAGAAAAATCGCCACTGCTGTAATGTTGTTCCTTGGTGGTTCAATTGCTTTGAAATAATTTAGTTCTCAATGAGTTCTTTTGATTCATTTTATTGTTATTAAAATTATACTTACAACATTATGATGATATTTATGGAAAGGCAATTTGAGATATAAATAAATATGTCCAAATAAAATCTTCATCAGAATGACGTAAGCTTTTATAGAATTTATTACTTTATGAAAAAGAACAGGTGGCTCAGAAGATAAGTAGGAAAGTGGTGATGTTTTCAAGAATTCCTTTTATCTTTCCAAATGCCTTAATGATCTTGCAGGTGGCATAATTTATCATATTCACTAGAATAAAACTGGAAAAGATTTGAAAGGTTTATTGAAATAAAATGTTATATACTAAGTGCATTATAGCAGTCTTAACTGAAATAAGTTCTTTAATCAAGTAACTGTTATTTGGAATGTTAATCTTTTTTCACTCTGACAACTTTTTGAACAAATTAATATGAGACACATGTAACAATTAGCACTGAATAAGTCAACATATAGATATACCATAATGCCGGGGTCCACATATATTAATTTCTGCATAAGCTGGGAACAAGAAATGAAATGTAGTACCAATAAAAAATCTCATCTCATATTACTTAAGTGATCATCGCAAATGTACTACTTCAGCTTTATTATTAGGATGCATTTTGATGAATATTGTTTGACAGTACAATTGAGCATGTGAATATATATGTAATATGGTACTTCCATAATATTAAGAATGAAATCCAGATACAAACTAAATTAATCCTTTCAGGAATGTGGCCCTGATCAGCCTATGATGTCAACAATCATTCATTCATAATAAAAGTAGAGTTTCTGAACAAAAGCATTTTATTGTTATTAAAGTTATACTTACAACACTATGGCGATATTTATGGAAAGGCAATTTAAGATATAAATAAATAAATATGTCCAAATAAAATCTCCACCAGAATGATATAAGCTTTCATAGAATTCTTATTAGTGGTTCAAGTTCTTGAAAGGTGAGGAGCAATGAAAAACAGTGGCTAATACAAACATAGCAACAATAGTTTCCATTCTTTATTGAAAAGGCTAAACTGGACTAGTGCAGAAAGAAGTAGGCCTCATTTGAAATGCAACTTAGGACAATGCACATTTCTTTGTTGAAAATGAATAGTATTTACACTGGAGTTAATAGCTCCAAATTTAAGAAAATTTTCCAATCATTCTGATCAATTTTACTTCTGTTTTTTTTAACTTTCAGGCATTCATGATTTTATTACTGTGGTTAAATTTTTCTACTTCATATGCTAAATAAAACTGATTGAAGGTATCACCAGCTAATTTTATTATTTGTTCTTTTTATATTTAAATATCAAAATATTTTGTAACTATAATGTGGCTTGCCCAATATTCATAGATGAACACACACACACACACACACACACACACATACACAAATGAAAAAACAGTCAACAGATTAAGCTAAACATTACACTAATCTTCAAATCCCTATGTCAACCATCTGTATATTTAGCACGTAGAAAGTCCACAGTTTCCAGTCTCTTATAAAACTATCTAGTCCAGGGGTAGGGAAACTTGGCTCTTTTATCACTTATGGACTTCAACTCCCAGAATTCCTGAGTGAACCATAAAAGGTTCCCCATCCTTGGCCTACTGGTTTTTCAGTTGGGGGGGAAATCAATTTTTGACTTGAATGAGACTAATATACAAAACATTTGGCTTGTCTAAAAGAAAAGCTTCAAGTTTCATTAATATTTGTATCTTAAATATTTTTACATTTTCATTGTTATTTTTATCCAGTATGTTTTCACATATTTGTAAGACCTACATATGATAAAATGAACTTGGATTTTGACTACATATCCAGCACTTATTAGAAATCCCTTTATATATTTATGTTAGTCTATCTGGGGTCAATGGTACATCATTTTATAAAAGTTTTCTTTCAAACTATAATGTAAATTTTAGCCCATTCATCCATACATTCTCCCATTTATCTAGCATTATATTATAACCATTTTTTGGCCACTTTACCATACACTCTTTAATGTATTCATCTTCCAGATTCATCTTGAGTAACATTTTATATACTTTAGAAATCAAGTGGTCATATCCAGAACTTAATGTTCAGTTCAAATTTAATTCCTGTAGAACAAAACTTTTTAAATCAAATTTAAATCTTTCAAAAATTCTATAATAATTAAACCAAACATAACCAAATCCTTCACTTATTGCTTTCTCATCTTTATGTTAAATCCCTCTTTTTCAAACCTCAATAAGTCTTGATATGTCATCCATTTACATTCCAATATTATCCTGGTTCTATGTAGTGCTTCATGCGGTGATAACCAAAGTGGCACTTTATCACCCAAAAGTCCCCTTTTATAATTCCACATATACATGAAATCAATTGCTTAATACCAAATCATCAGCAAACACACGTAATTTGTAATTATGCACTTTAAATCATAGTCTTTTAGCTGTGTTATACTATCTAATATCTCTCTTTAACAGTTCCAACACTAGAATAAATAATAAAAGAGATGAAGAATACCCCTGTCTTGTTCCCTTCTGGATTTCACATGGTTTGTAAAATCTCTATTCACCATGATCCAAGCTTTTTCGAATGCATAGACTTCAGACCCTGTATAAAGCCCAATCCAAAACCCATCTTTTCCATTACTTTAAATATAAAGGTCCAGTTCAAGTTGCCAATCACTTTTTCTTTATTCAGAAAGATTAATGCAATATATCTGTTGCTACATTGTTTTAAATATTTAATTATATTTAAAATTACTCTTACATTATCTTTTAGATGTCTTTTAGGTAAGAAACCACACTGGTTTTCATGTATATGATCCTGTAAAATTGTTTAAGTCTTTCAGCTAAAATAGATATAAAGAGTTTATAGTCATTATTAAGGAAAGACATTTCCTAGAAAGTGCTAACCATCTAATAGTCAATTTAACAGTTACCAGATATCCATATGGATTTGCTCTGTCAAATCTTGACAGAACAAAATCACTTCATTTTTAATTAGATATTTTCTTAGATTTAGGGAAAATTGCATATAAAATATAAAGAATTTTACCAAGGATATTGCAAAATTCTGATTAGCAAACTAGTTAAAGTATAAGCTAAATGGTTCTACATTTAAGTAGATTCACAACTGAACTTGAAAATTGTGACTAGAGTCATCAAACTAGAGCAGAAATCAATAAAATTCAATTTCTATTTTCCAGAAATTAGCCCATATAGTCCCATCCATACAAAAACCTTGTTTAAAAAAATCAGGCTGCGTCTTTATAATTCCACCAGGTCATTAGGAAATGAGTTCAGTACCTAAGTAATGTTTGATTTACTGGCTAGACCAGGATATCACAGATCACTTTCCCTCAGGGCAAATCAACATTTTCTCCAGAAATGCTTTCGCTTATCTCTGTGTTCCCATAAAACTGATGATAAATGCAAGGAATGAAGTGTGGGGTGGGGATGGGGTAAAGATAAGGCTTGGATGGCCATATGAATACCTAGGAGGAAGGTCCAGTTAATTTCTCTCCAGTTATATTCTATGAAACAAACCAGTATTGAAATTCAACAGCTTATTTAATAAATTAATTAAACTGGGCTAGATTTGATGGTAATAATTTAAATTCAATATCTTGAAATACAAAGTATTTGTAGCTGTAATACTGTATTTTGTCTGAGGCAATATAAAGAAATAAGGGCAAAACTTGATTTTAAGGACAAAAAAATGCGTTTTCATGAAAATAAGATGAGTTATATAAAAGAAAATAAATATGTCAGATAAATAATCCCTAGGAAGGATTATTCCTAAGGAAGGCTTATTAATTATCTCAAGTCTAGACAATTTTGGCTGCAACCATGGAACAATTGATATTCCTGTCTGTCTTCTCTGGCCTACCTCACATTTACCTTGTGCTAGATATCTAAGCTGAAGTACAATAAGATAAATATAAGCAATTGTTTAAGTTAATGGATAAGGAGTAAATTTAAGATTAAACTTTATTTATATTTTGTGCCTCTGAATCATTTATGCTTTGTTGTGTATGTATCTTTTGTAAAAATAAACTAGTGCTTTGTTATATTTAAATATTGGCTGATAGTTGAATAGTTTCATATACCTTCTCCATTGATCTCAGGTTTATTTTGTATGGGTTTTTTTGTCAGATTCAATTCTCTGTTTTAATATTCAGGTTAGGGTTTCTAAATGTAAGGTTCAGTTGTTTTCAGGAAATACATTATGGGGCTACTCTGTGAAGTATCAGCTGGACTGGCAATTGTTGCTTTGTGCTGAAAGAAATAAGCACGTTTGGGCATGTGGACAAATGGGGTGTTTCTGCATTCTCATTCCATGGCTATCTGTGTCATGACCTGGTTGCATCCTGAATTTAGAGTCAGGATACACCTTTCATTTTCCTCCACGTTATTAACTTGCAAAGCCTCCAGACATATAATTATGAAGCACTAAGAAAGTGCCAGGCTTTCTTTTTCTTCAAGGAAAATAGGTGCAGTAAAGATGAAGTGATTAACCTTCCAATCAATAGCCATATGTTCTGTTTTTAAAGCATGGTTCTTCAGACTCTGGAAATGTGTAACATTAGGAATAAAATGACTTTTGGAAACAAAGACTAAATATGTGAGTTAAAGTTTTTCTTAACATTTTATTTTTGAAGTCAACTCATTTCATGATACTTTTATTTTGCTTGCATTTAAAGAGAAGAAAAGGATTGACGGGGATAATGTGTCCATCTGTTAAATAGCACTCTATATAAATGGGTACCATTTTCACAAGAACTATATCAAAGCATTTTTGCCTTCAGGCCTCCGGACCAAAGGTCAGTTACTAATTTATATTAAGGGATCACATTTGGATGCAAGTATTACAAACTTGGAATTCACAAACCCGGTGGGAAAAAGAACAGTTGTTCTTACAATTTTATGCACATAGAATTTGACATTTCTTTTGTTGTTTAAAAAATAATTTTAAAATACATTGAATGCTTATGCATTGGATTTAAAATGTCTGTATATTGCATTTGTTCTATTTTATAAGGCATTTTGAATATTTTGGAAATAATATACACATTTCAAACTTAAATATAGTCATTATATTAATTATATATTTACTTATTTTGGGGGGTAGTAAAAGAAGGAAGCTTCTAGCACCTATTTAATAAAGAAAATGTAACAAATTATAATAACTGCTTTTGGAACCTTACAGAATCTGAGATTTATTTATGTTGTTATTGAATTGGAAGTCACCTTGGCAGGTGTAATTTATTTAGAAACACAATTAACTGAAGTGTGTGTGTGTGTGTAAACACATCCTCTATCTGCTTTGACAGTCATATTGTTATCTAATGATATTGACTGCAAATATAATTTATTGTCATACTCCATTTTTGCAGCCTCTGGAGCTTTGAAAGTTTCTTCGGGTATAATTTGATAACAAAACAAATTTTTTAGTAGTGCTTTTTATGGGTTTAATAATATAGAAATATCACATATTATATAATTTATAATATTTAAAAAGATTAAAGCAGGCATGTAACCCTATATAAAGCTTAATGTACTGATTTTGCATTTAATATCCATGGCCCACATATATAAAAATAAAACAAATTCTTTGAAAAACCAGTCCTGTTCCCTCTAATACTATGCCTTCTACAACTCTTGGAAGACCACTTTTTAAACAAATAACTAAATAAATATAGAAAAAGTTTACTTTTCCAATCCTTGAAACACAATTGCAGTTCAAAGTGCAGCTATATCTTTAATATTTTAAAAATATTAGTTTGTATCCATATCAACTCTACTTTTCAATGGTTATACATAGAATAAGAACTATAGATACAACTTTTTAAAAAAATATTCCAGCTATTTTAAAAACATAAACCAGGTCAAGGACGGACAGATTTATTACTGCATAAACTTTGAAGGCTGGAGTCCATGTTAGATTTTTTTTTTTAAAGAGAGAAAAATTATTTTGTTTTATATAGAAGAAATAATTAATGTGTTTGAATGAAGGAACATTATTCTTTCCCCAAATCTGGAAAGAAATCAAGTCCGGTTTGTTCCATTAATGACAGAAACTTGGAAAAAAAGGGCTATTTACCAAGAATGTTTGTTTAACAAACTGCCTTCAGTTCAAGAATTGTCCAGTGAAGTCAGCTTTTACCCTTTAATCATGACTTAATGAACTCCCAGTATGTTTGTTCCTCAGGTCTCCAAAGGTCAAAGAAGCTGAGTGAAATGCATTGTTAGACCTCATTGTGCTATAATATGATAACATCACTCTAAGTATTCAGAAAATAAGTTTCCTTTAGCAATAATCAGGAAAGAGCTATTTAATTGGTGGAGTTTATTGAAGTGCATTACTAATCTTTTTAGCTTTTGTCCTTTCAATAGTAAACTGAAATGGTAATCTTTTAATTGGCTTTTAATAAAAAGAGGAAGCTTAGAATATTCTAATTATGCCAGCAGTTCGTGCTCAGTTTAAATAATCTTAAGGAGTTTACCACTATTGTAGTACAACCCTCTTCATGTTTACTTGGCAATTAGTTCTTCTTTGTTAAACTGAACTTATTCCCAAGTCAGGACTTTGCTTAGGATTTCAAGATTCCTTCAATTTACTGAATCAGTGGCTGTATTTATACCACAGTTAGGCCATCTTATGTCTCCAGATACTTGAAACTAAATATCCTCTCCATTTGCCAAATTGCAGGGCTGCCAACTCTCACGCAATCAGCGTGAGACTCACGCAATTCAATCAATTTTGACTGTCTCACTCTGATAAACAAAATCTCACGCTAAACCCCCAAAATCATGGAATGTACAAAAATATCCCTACATTCTCTGATTATATTCCGAATATTCCCCTTAGCTTAGGAGAAGGATGAGCTCCCAGCGCCGCCCCGCCCTGCCCAGCCACCCCGCCCTGCCCAGCCACCCCACCGTGCCTCTTTTCCCGCCTTAATCCTTCTGCCGGCGTCCCGTAACTGTCACGATGCCGATCATTTTCGCTTCAGGAAAGCGAAGAGCAGGAGGCTTCTTCGCCGCCCGGGGCGCTCGCAGCCACTTTGCCCCGCCCTCTCCATCTCTGCAATGTCCTCTGGGACAAGCCAGCTGCCCTAGGCTTTCCAAAGAAGGACACGAGGGGGCTGGCAAAGCCTCTTTACAGCCTCGGCCAGTAATAACAATGGTAAGCAAAGCCAACGGAGTGGCTTCCATTTAACCCTTTGGTGTTTAAATCTTTGGTGATGTTTCTTTATTTTCTCTGGCTGGATTTCTGACCCAGGGGAGAAAGACCATTTAAAAAAGCAAAAAGGACAGAAAGAACACCAAGAAAGAATGGGACAACCCCCCCCCCCCAAAAAAAGAGATCCAACACAACTCTGAATAAAATTATTATTATTTTAAATTTTATTATTATTATAATTATTATTACCACCCCTTTACACGCCTTATGCTCTCTTTTAGCTGATCCAAAAGAGTCTTCCCAAACCAGCAAGGCGAGAAGCGCGCCAGGCTGATCTATAAAGGGGCTGGGCAGCTTTTTTGCAAAATACTTAATAGAAAGGTTGGAGGACTGACAGGATTACATCTCTGGCAGTGGATGAAGGAATCACTTTTTCCTCTTTCTCCTTTGAGTTTAAATCCTAGGTCTCCATGCACCAGATCGACAGGACTGTACTACATTATTATCATATTTTCAAACCCTTAGATAAGGACTCAATAAGGACTTTTTTTGATGCCAGTAGGCTTCTCAGCCCCAAATTGGGATAGCCTTGACTCAACTAGAACATATTCTAATCTTAACACAATTTACCATCCAAAGAGCAGTAAGACCATTAAGTTCAGAATCTAAACTTACCCAATAAATAATATACTGTTTCCTCACTGTGCTCAAGCTTCAGAATACAGTAGATGAGTTTTACAGTTAACAATATGTATATTTATATGAAGCACTCATTATTTGATTAAATGTTTAGTTTATACATGTCTGAAATTATGAACCCCTATTTCAGTCAACGTTAGTATATAATTAAAGACTGAGACTATAGCATTTGATATTGGCATGTAGTATGGTATTTGATACAGAAAGAAGAATACCCATTGATGTATTTGCATTATCTCTGTAGTTGTTTCGGGTTTTTGTCTTTTTGTTGCACATTGAATTCATCCTATAGTGGTCTATAGTACATCACTAAGCTAATAAAGTCAGTTGAGGTAGAATACTGCAGTTACAAGTCAGGAACTTCAATTATTCATGGTCAGTGAACTGCATTATTAATATCTTACAAATCCGGTTCAAGTACATTGGTGCTGCTTGCATGTATGTATGTATGTATATGTCCAAATCATGACTAAAGTATGCATCAGATTGCACCATTTAAAATGTAAAATTGTCAAAGCTCCCTACCGTGGAAGGGGGGACACCCCCCTTCCACACCATCCCCCCCCCTCGGTCGCTTCGCTCCCTCACAGTGTCTCACTCCAAACTATCACTCAAGGTTGGCAGCCCTGAAATTGCCTGAGACTAATAGCAGTTGTCCAAACTATCTGAAGGATCCCAGGTTGCCCATCACTGTTTTACACATCATGCTGAGCCATAATGTGCTTTATAAATTTAGGGCATTATGTGAACCCAATCAGTATGCCTACTGGGAAGGATTAAAATTGCCCCCGTGGCTGTGCATTTAAAACTCTGTCCCAAAGGTGCTTTTTTTCAAGAGGCAACCGGACTTACTGGTTTTTCTTTGAAGGTGTTTTGCTTCTCATCCAAGAAGCTTCTTCAGCTCTGACTGGATGGTGAGAAATGGATGGTGGCTGGGAATTCTTCAGTCAGAGCTGAAGAAGCTTCTTGAATGAGAAGTGAAATGTCTTCAAAGAAAAACCAGAAAGTCCAGTTGCCTCTTGAAAAAAAAAAGCACCTTTGGGACAACCCTGACCTGGATGACTGAGAATCTCCACAAACATTCAAAATCTTGCTTCTTGTTTACATGTAGAACACACAAAAATGAAACCAGACTTCACTTCTTCAGTTGCATTTCTACATTCTGCATTTTTTTTCTGACCTGGACTTCACTTGGACTTTAAAAGGTGAGCCCAGGAATAAATTTTAAAAAGACAACTTATATGCAGGTAGTCCTTGACTTACAACCATAATTGGGACCAGAATTTCTGTTGCAAAACATGGCAGTTGTTAAGTGAGTTGCCTTGAACTTTACAACTTTTTCTGTCATTCACTGCAGTTGTTAAGTGAATCATGCCGTTATTAAGCAAATGTGAGCTTGCTCCATTGATTTTACTTGTTGGAAGCAGGCTGGGAAGATCATCTGAGTATGAATACCAGTTATAAGCCATTTTTTCAGTGTCATTGTAACTTCAAACAGTCACTAAATGAATGGTTGAAAAACAAGGATTGCTTGTAAAACAATGCAAATGTCAGACATATCTATCAGGCTAACTACTTTCAGATGAAACAATATTAGGCAGAGCAGAGAAAGTGAGTAAGAAAAGAAAGGAAAAGTATTTGGCTAGTCTAGTGAAAAGAAGGACCGGGGAGACATAAAAGCAGTCTTACGATATTTGAGGGGCTGCCACAGAGAGGAAGGGGTCAATCTACTTTCTAAAGCGCCTGTAGGGCAGACAAAGAATAATGGATGGAAGCTGAACAAGGAGAGATTTAACTTGGAAATGAGGAGAATCTTTTTGAAGTGAGAACAATCAACCAATGGAACAGCTTGCCCTCGGAAGTTGTGGGAGCGCCATCACTTGAGACTTTCAAGAAGAGATTGGAGTGTCATTTGTCAGAAATTGTGTAGGATTTCCCGCTTGGGCGGGGGGTTGGACTAGATCAGAGGTCGCCAACCTTTTGGACCTCAGGGACCACCAAACTCATAATTTTAGATCCCAGGGACCACTAACCAGTTCTGTGGTCATGGCCTAATTTGTGGGTATGGTTTGGTGGTCATGTGACTGGCTGGGCATGGCTTGTATGTAAACATTATAAATATTCATATAAATATTGAATTTTTTTATAAAAAGAGCAATTTACCCAAAATCAGGCAAAGCAGGCAGATTGAGTTGCTCACAGAATCACAGATTCATTCAGAGATCTATCTATCTGCCATTGGCTAGCTCAGTCTGTCACATAACATTTGCTTGCAAGCAAACTCATAAAATTAACTCATTATATACCATGCATGTAAATATTGATTTTTTAATAAAAAAGAGCAACTTTTACCTAAAATCAGGCAAAGCAGGCAGATTGAGTTGCTCACAGAATCATTCAGTGATCTATCTATCTGCCATCGGCTAGCTCAGTCTCTCAAATTTGCTTGCTGTGAGTCTGCACTGAATTTGCTTGCAAGCAAATCTTCAGTCCTAAGGAAGGTTCGGCTGTGCTGAGCCGAAGATCTAAAGACTAGCTAGAAAGCAAGAAATCCAACCATTTCCTGCTTCCTAGCTAATCTAAATCTCCCAGCACAGCGGAACAGATGATGGTCGGAAAAAGGAAAAATAGCAATTTAGCAGGCAAGTTTACCGGGTAAGGAGTGAGTGAACGGGAAGGGTTCCCGCGGGTCATGTGGGCAGCGCTGCCTTGTGTTTCTGCGCAGCCTGGATTAATTGCTTTGGGGGGTGCTCTGGGGGGGAGATTTCTCTGTGGCCCACCAAAATTTTTTCATGGCCCACCAGTGGGTTGTGGCCCACGGTTGGCGACTACTGGACTAGATGACCTATAAGGTCTCTTCCAACTCTGATGATCTGTTAATTAAAGACAAGGAAATGTAACAGAATTCAGTTAACACCAAGCTTATTCTGTTCTGTTCCTTAGATTTCTATTCTTGCACATCATTCTTGCTCATATACCATGTCCATTGCCAGTTCATATCTCGCCTCTTATTTTTAAAATTTTTCATCTCTGTTTTTGAGGGTATCAGCAACTCCACCTAACCACAAAATTTTGCGTCTTCCTCTTTCTCTCAACCATTAATTCTTCTTCCAAATGTTGCTTTTCCAATTCAGTTTTTATTTCCTGTATATGTCTGAGGCACCTCAATGATGTATTGATCATTCATTTTTGTAATTGGTTTTACAATCATTTATCACTAATTTGTTCTTGTACTTGCTGATTTTTTTTTTGTTTTTGCCATTTATGTATAATATACTGCAATTTTCCTATCAAATACAACTGCACTAGTCTAATCGTCCGTAGATCTTTCTTGTATCATGAGGATGTTGTGACTCCCTTTTATTGTTATTATTATTTTTTAAGACCATTTAAAGCATTTTGAGCATGAACATTCATTTTAGGTATTTTTATTATTCTCATATATATTGTCTCAGGGGTGGTATTCTACCAGTTTGGCCCGGTTCTGCCAAGCTGGTAGTGCCGATGAGCAGTGGAGACTGAACCGGTTCTCTCCAATGCTCTGCCTGCTGTTGGGTCCACCCATCCACCCCTGTTTCCATGTTAACCTTTATTCCTTGCTTTTGAAGCATTGCGGTATCTGCCATCCTGCATCTGATGGGCGGCTCATGAAAGGGAGCGAGGGAGAGAGAAACGACACGAGACAAGGTTTCCTCGGGATGAGCGCGCCCAGAATGTCTTGGTACGCGCTCTTTTATTATGCTTTTTCACAAGGGGGGTGAAATTTTTCAGAGCCCAAGTCAAACAGGATATACAAGATTTACAATAGTTCAGGTCAGTTAGGATACCAGGTTAACAGGATGTGTGTGATTTACAACAGTTCAGGTTGGTTAGGATATCATTCTGTATTGACAGTTGTTTATCTCCCCGTCCCTTATACGTGCCTGGCAAAGATCACTGAAGAGACAGAAGTCTAATGTTTACACGTGACTGATACAATGTTGCAATGCTTGAATGATACATAGTTGCAATGATACATAGTTGCAATCACATGAATGATACATAGTTACAACATCTCCTCTGTTTTTATTATTTATGACGAGTCTTCTTCCTCATCCAAAAAGACAGGAACTATTTTTCTGAAATGTTCGCCGTCCCCGTCATCTAGGCAGGAGTGCGACCCGTCAGTGTCAGGGTTGTCCAAGGAGCGGTAACTCAGCAATGATATTTTTTCATCCGGTGTTAAAGACATAACATGAACTTGCAATAACACATTAACATCAGCAGTTATGGAAGATAGTTGATTTTTCAAAAATTGCAATATTCTATTAAAACAACAAGGTCCTATAATACATATCAATATAATGATTATTAATGGTCCTGCCAATGCAGTTAAAAAGGTTGTAAGCCATGGTGAAATAGAAAACGAACCTTGATACCAATTATACATGTTTAACCTTTCTTTTTCTCTATCTTTTAAGTGTTTTTCTAATTCATTCATAGAATCCAACACGACCCCCCTGCTATCAGCATAAAAACAACATTCTTCTTTAAGCGCAGCACACAATCCCCCTTGTTTTAAAAATAACAGATCTAAACCTCTACGATTTTGCAAGACTACTTCCGAGAGGGACGTCAAGGAGTTTTGAAAAGCTACAATTGATTTCTCAATTCGTAATAAATCATCATCAATGGCTGAACCCAGAGCTGTAATTCTTTTGTCAGAGACAGCTAGTCCTGCAATGCCCGTGGCTGCGCCCGTGGTGCCCAGAGCAAGCAGTAGACCTAAAGTGAGAGTACTAATAATTTCCCGTTTTGCTCTGAGGGGGTATTCCATGGGTGCCTGTAGGGATATAAAATCATCAGAGTTATACACATTAAGTTTTGGTACAAGCCATACTTGAATACAAAATGATTTGGATTTAACAAGTTCATCCCCATGGACACATGCCGTGAGACCGGTGTTACAAGCCCAGACAGAATTTTTGCCAGGGATAAAATACATTCCTCTTAGGATTGATGTTAAATTTCCTCCTGAAGAGGTGTAGACTGGAGAATATCCCCCGACGGTGTGGTAGCGGCCAAGGCAGTTCTTAGGAAGATATAATTGACAATGATAGCCATTAGAAACATTATGACAATATTGTGAGTAATTGGATGGAATATTTCCCAAGCAACAACCAACCCCAGTGATGGAAGAAACAGTAATAGTGGAGTTCCTCCAACGGCAACGTTCATCTGATGTGGAATTAACAATGGGTTCTTGGGAAGCGATGGCTTCGTAAAAAGGTGGAGAGGCAGAAACACAAAACCAACATGTGGAGGCAATTGATGAGTTTGAGGAGTTCAACAAGGCATAGGAAGCTTTGATCAATGGAATCAATGGGTTAACTTCCTGTGTTATGGGTTGCAAGAAAGGGGATTTAATAACCTTTTCATGTGGTCCCATCGGGTCAGAGCGAGGGAGTTCAATGTGACGTTGAATGTAAAAAATATTTCCATAATGCTTTCCTGGCCAGACTATTTTTAGGCGGGCACCCCATTTCAAGCCAGTGTCCCATAGGGTACTTTTCTTGCCTTTGTCCGTGAACCTTATGGTTACCGGGTTGCATTTGGGCAATTTTTTAGCACCACATTGAATATCCCAAGTGGTGCGAGTGGCAGTAATGAGATCACCCTTAGTGCCTGGATCCCAATAAATATGTCCAGTTGAAACACACGACCAGTCCTTGCAAAAGTAATCCGACAACCCCCCGCAGTCGAGAAGTCGTTGGGCAGGAGACTGAGTGTCGGAAACGGGTTGTCCGGGGCATACATAAAACCTATGTTCATTTACAAATCTATGATTAGGCTCCGTTGGATGAGAAGGCGAGTTGTAGGCGGTGGAGCCTACAAGCATTTCTGCCAAATCGAATTGAAGTGGTGGGTAGAAGTCTTCTATGCGAGAAAAATTGGTTGTAAAGTTTAAACGAACGCCTTGAAAGTCAGTTATAGTCCAAGTAATATTATATCTTCTATGAGGCTTCTGCGGATCGTCATGGGCAGTTCTTTTGAAGCGTCGTTTGTTGACAGGATCAGAGTTTGGGTATATAAAAGCATCACAAGTAGGAGAGAGGGCTATGGACAAGTTAGTTGTGGAACATTTACGAGATGAGGAGGGAATACAATTAGTAGAAAAAGGATAATAATTACAATAATGACAATGAAGATTAATTTGGTCATTCATCAAGGATGTTAGTTGGGGTGGGGGAACCCATGATACAATAGAAGGACATTTAGGTCCCCCTATATCTAGCTTGAATAGAATAAAGATTTTAAGGTTCCTTTCCATAGGAAGAGTAAAGAGGGAACAAAAGAGCGAGTGGTAGAGTGTTCTGAAAACAAAACAGAAATGACAGAGTGAAAGCTATGGGTAGCGTTTTCATGACGTACCCTCATGGAACAAGTATAATAGCCTTCTGTTAATGAAGTGGCTTTAACACGAATAATCTTTTGACAGGAAGCATAGGTTTTGTTGAAGTATGTGTGAATATAAGGAGATAGATTTATGGGAAGATTATCATGCCAACAAACAATAGGACAGTCACTATCATAATTAATAAAACGAAATTCTAATGTGGTCCAATGACCATGTTGAACAAAGGTATAAGTAGGATATGAATAAGGTAGAAATTGCAAAGAGGATATAGGCAAGAATATCAGGAAGAGTTTAAGATGCAAATGTATCGGAGGAATTCCCATGATAGGGTCTTACCGCCCGACCAGGGATCCAGCAAGTGGTTTTGTCTGGCAGTAAGATCGCAGCGTAGCCTCGTCCCCAAGTGAGAAGCTCAGCGGGACCCTGCCAGGCAGGATCTGGCAATCTGCGATAATATACCAGAGGTCTGTTAGGCGGGGGTGAGGGGGAGGAAAAATGACGAGAAGCAGCAGAAGTGGGAGGAATGCCAGTCAGATTAAGAAAGTTTAAAGTGTAAAGACAAATGTTAAGAGAATTTTGCAATGCTGGGAGGTTCGGGGTTTTTTCCCGCAACGAATATCGATCAAGGGCATTTTTCAGAGATAAGTGTGCCCGTTCCACAATAGCCTGCCCCTGGCTGTTGTAAGGAATCCCAAACTTGTGGATTACATCCCATCTGCTACAGAAGTCCTGAAAAGCAGAACTTGTATAGGCAGATCCATTGTCTGTTTTTATTTCTTTTGGACATCCCAGCGAGGCAAAGGTACGAATTGAATGATTGATGACATGTTTTACAGCTTCTCCCCTTTGAGGAGTAGCCAGAATAAAACCTGAATATGTGTCTATTGAAACGTGCAAATATTTCCATGGGGCAAAAGGTGGATACTGAGTTACATCCATTTGCCAAATTTCACAAGCTTTTAACCCTCTAGGATTTACTCCTATGGGAATGGAATGTCCTTGCTTACTACATGTGGGGCATTGTTGAATAATGGAAGCAGCTTCTGCCTGAGTTAGGGAAAATTGAAAAGTTATCATAACTTGGCAGGGGAGATTCAAACACACTCCCTGCTTCTATTTTATAATGGACTTTTAAAGCCTCCATAATTTTCCTCCAAGTGACCAAAATGCCAATAGGTGCACGAGGAGGACTATGGAGATGTTCACCAATTTTTTTTGCCAATTGGAAATTTTTAAGGACCCTTCCTCAGAATAATTGGGACAATGTTGCCACACATAAGCCAATAATGTAGCAATAGGTTTTTTTTTTATAGGAGAGCCCTTTAAATTAGCAGAGTATTTAGAAGAAGAAGCGACTAGCTCTCTCAATTCCTTCAGATGCTGCGTCTGCTGTTGAGAAAAGCCTCCACCCATACTTACGAAAGTCGAGACCGTCTTTCAGATCCGATGAATGTGCCAGGCCTGGCGATGCTCCCACCGAGTGAATAAGATATGGGCGCGCTGCTGCGTATCCCCCTTAGGGAATCACGTCGGGGTCACCAGAATGCGGTATCTGCCATCCCGCATCTGATGGGCGGCTCATGAAAGGGAGCGAGGGAGAGAGAAACGACACGAGACAAGGTTTCCTCGGGATGAGCGCGCCCAGAATGTCTTGGTACGCGCTCTTTTATTATGCTTTTTCACAAGGGGGGGTGAAATTTTTCAGAGCCCAAGTCAAACAGGATATACAAGATTTACAATAGTTCAGGTCAGTTAGGATACCAGGTTAACAGGATGTGTGTGATTTACAACAGTTCAGGTCAGTTAGGATATCATTCTGTATTGACAGTTGTTTATCTCCCTGTCCCTTGTACGTGCCTGGCAAAGATCACTGAAGAGACAGAAGTCTAATGTTTACACATGAATGATACAATGTTGCAATGCTTGAATGATACATAGTTGCAATGATACATAGTTGCAATCACATGAATGATACATAGTTACAACAAAGCATAGCTGCTTTGCACAGCACAGCAAATTGTCACGCGTCAGCTGCTGAAGTGACAGGGAGAGTGCAGGGTTGCAGGCGGGGAGTCGGAAAGCCCCTGCACCTGCAAAAAGTGTGCATTTGGTGTGTGCATGTGCACAAAGCACTCCCACCAAGCCACACCCACTGAACTGGCGGTAAAAAATTTTTTTGAAACGCACTATTGCAGTGTCTACAATACTTTCAGAATTTCCTCCCTTTTCAGGTACGTTCCAAATAATTTCATTACTGTTAGTCTTAATTACATTCGCTGTCCAGGATGTCATTATTCTAACTTGTTTACTATTCCCATTTTAAAAATTTCCAGCACAATACCTCTGTTGTTCTTGCCTCTTTTAATTATTCCTTGCTCTCTTTTACCATATCTTTTTTTTCAATTAATACATTACAGAGTATTAATTTATTTCATTTAACTAGCTTATGAATTAAATAAAATACAGTTAATATTAATGCTTACCAATATTTATTATTTTTACTTCTCTAAAGTAAAAAAAAAAAAAGCAGTATGATAGAAACAACCATGCTGCAGAGCAAAGGACTGTCATTTTAATTGGCAGGAATGTAAATCTAGTTTCAGATTAAAAGAGGCAGCCAGTATTCATGCTAATGATGCTAGAATGTTGCTTTTATGTTTTCTCCAAAGCCAGCAGTTCTTTTATGAGCTCTGTTTATTATACATACCCTAAAACTCCCATGTCATTAACATAGTTTGAAAGTTTGAAGCATAAAACTGGTAGAGTTGCAAACTTTAGACATTTTATAAAATAGTTAATAGTTTTTATTTTAAAAACTGCTTTATAAGAAATTGTGTCTGCATATTTAAACATTGATGGCATAGAAATGTCCATTGTCTCACTGTGCTTATCCAGTTCAACCAGCAGAGGGCTTGTGCTTATTTTGAAGAGCATCAATCAGAACAGAGCCGGAAGGGACTTTGGAGGTCTTCTAGTCCAACCCCCTGCTCAAGCAGGAGATCCTACACCATTTCAGGCAAGTGGCTATCCAGTCTCTTCTTAAAAACCACCTGTGATAAAGCACCCACAATTTCTGAAGGCAAGCTGTTCCACTGGTTAATTCCAGGTTCCTTCTCTCCTTGATTAGTTTCTATCCATTGCTTCTAGTCTTCCCTTCTAGTTCTTCGTAAAATGAGTTGACCCTTCTTCTTTATGGCAGTCTCTCAAATACTGGAATACTGCTATCATGTCACCCCTAGTCCTTCTTTTTTCTAGACTAGCCAAATCCAGTTCCTGCAAACTTTTTAGTCTCTAGGCCTTTAATAATCTTAGTTGCTCTTCTCTGCATTTTTTCAAAAGTCTCAACATCTTTTTGGTAATGTGGTAATCAAAATAGGATGAACATCTTAAGGATGATCCACAGAGTCTTTAGTGTGAAGACTTTTCATATATCATTTGGAGCCTTTGTCTTTTAGGCAGCCTGCTGCTAAGGCAACTAAATCTTGCCCAAGAGGTCTGGCATGACTGGAGCATCCCTTTCTTGGAAAAATGGAAGACACCCCCCTCCCATCCAGTCAATCTATAGCACATGAAGGTGGAGGCAGGTGAGATGGGCAGTTTGCAAAGCTGCTATTGGCCCAGCAGTTCTGCTGTAGGACCATTCCCTTTTGGATGCAAAGGAAACTAGAATCTTAACTTCTACAGTCCTTCTTCTCCCGGCCCCCCATGGATTAGTCCACTGGTCCTTCAAAATGACCAAGATTTTATTCATGTAAATTGAAAACATAATTCAAAGGACTCTGCTGTTGAGTTTCTGTAGTGGGGAACTCTATTCCCAGGAGGTAAGGCTATCAAGGAAGTCCTAGCTCCACGTTGGAATCTCCTCCTTAAATATTGTTTTAAAAGTTCGTTCAGTCATAGAATATAAGTGGCATAGATATGGCCTGAACATGTAGTCACATCTTTTTTCTCTGAATGACTACTAGATGCTATGATTATCTAGAAGTAACAATACAACATTCTTAACTCTCTGCTGCCACTTCGTGATCAATAGGTCATTTTGGAACAATTCTATAGATATCCAGTACCTAAAACCACCTCATAGCTGAGCATTTCTTTTATACCTCTCCTTCATTCATATTCTCACCTTGTACTCTGTTTCCATTACACTTAGGCAGAAGCTACAGCCAGATGGTTTCTGTTTTGCAGATCACAAAGATAAACTCTTTGCTGCCAGGTAGCCAGGTTTTAGGTTTATAGCTATCTTTGAAAAAGCAAAGAAACAATTGACAAATTCACCACAGCAAAAAGCAGCTTGGCTCGGAACAGCTTACATTCTGCAACGATATTCTAACACCATCAAACATCTACATCTGCCTATCGCAGGACATTGAGAAGGATGCAATAGGCAGAGAAAAATGCCAAATCCAGTCTGAACATCTTGGCTGACTGTGTGACAAAGCAAATATCTGTCCTTCAGGAAATGAAGCAAAGGATGGATTTGTGATTCTTTGCTAACAATGTTTCTTACATAAAAATATACCTGGATAAATAAATAATAGACACTATTTGTGACTCTTTTGGGGAGGTTCAGGGCTTATCTGAACCATGCGCTGCACTTTCTGATCTTGGTTTGTTATGCTTTTTTTGTTATCCAGGTTCCAGGGAGCACAAGTAGAAAAATTCTTACAAAGAGAAAGAAAGAAAAAACACTGTAAGTGTGCTAATTCTGGAAAGTTTATATGCTCCATGAAGAGTTCATGTGTAAAGTCTTGGGTCAGATTTCTATGCTCAAAAATAGCGACTCTTAAAAGTTGGGCCAAATGCCTAAAATAAAATCTGCTCTATTTATGAACATCAGCTATGAATAACTTGACTCCCTGGAGACAGAGAAGCATAAGTTTGGGATATCTTATTCTCCTTTTAATTTATCAAATGCACGCTTTTGTTCATGCATTTAAAAATAGTCTTTTACATTTGCAATCACATTCCTGAGCAGCACACTCTGAAAGAGAATTCACTGCATGCTACAGCATCTATATTCAAAATGTGTCCACTGACTCAAAAAGGACACATAATTTTGTGATCAATGAGTCATAACTGTCTTTGGGGACAATCTATAAATATTTCATTTGTCTTTCTTTATGAAGTAATATTTTTATTACAACACAGTAAAACTATCAAGAGTGGAGGTTCTCAGTCATCCAGGTCATGCTTGTGTCAAAGATGCTTTTTCCAAAGGCAACTGGACTGTTTTATCCTTGAGGAAGAAGATGTTTTGCTTCTCATCCAAGAAGCTTTACCAGTTCTGACACAACTGATGAAATTTCTTGAATGTTAGGCGAAACATCTTCTTCCTCAAGGAAAAAACAGTCCAGTTGCCTTTGGAAAAAGCATCTTTGACACAACCATGACCTGGATGACTGAGAACTTCCATAGACAATATTGCAGTATTGGATATTGCTTTTTAATCTAAATGAACAGTGATGGTTTAAATATGCCAGGAGTTAGAAAACATTGTATTCCTCCCAAGACATGTTTTGTTCATCTCAAGGAAATTTCAGATATAATTTGTAAATAAAGTAACATGAAGACCTAAATTGTTGGGCTTAATATGCAAATAATGCTTACATTGTAAACCACCCAGAGAGTGCTGTAAAGCACTATGGGGCGGTATATAAACCTAAATTCTATTGCTATTTCCCCAGGAAACCCAACATTCCTAGGCTTTAATGGTAAAATGACATTTTCAGGACCATTTTCAGCACTAGTCAGCAGATTCTAAGCACATTAGTACGTGTGATTAGTATACTTATGACAGGATTACAGTTAAGAAAGAATGTTCATAAATAGATAAATAGATAAAGTTTATGGAAGCACATGCCAAGAATTGACTTGTTGCTTCTTTGTGGAAGAAGGGAATCCACCAATCACTGTTTCCATGTAAGTTTAACTGATGACATTTACAAGTAAATGGATTTATGACTTCATCTCTAAAGTAATCCTGCAAGCTGTAGCAGCAAGAACCATTGCTGAAATTCTTCCAGGCCTGCTGTTGTTTCTAAAAACAAGTCACTGCCTGCAATCTAGGAATATCCCTTTAGGATATTATGGGTGTTTATTTCCCATATTATCAGGCATCCCTGCCTGAAAATATTATTTTCATTTTCTACTGGAAGCTTCTTAGATTAAAAAAGATCCTTTTGTATAACTGAAAGAATACATGTGTGTGTATGTGTGCATGTGTGTGTGTGTGACTCAGGATAGAAATATTTTGGAGGTCCTTTTCCCAGGTTTTAAATGATTTATTTGTATAGCTGTGTGTCCCACATGAAAGCGGCTGTGGGTGATGTATAATACTTAAAAAAATCCAGTCACAATTAAAAATAACCATAATAAAGCACCCAAAACAGGACTACAGTGCTAAAGTTCTCAATGCTCTTTTAAGGCCAATAGGTGTGCCATTTTGTTATTTTGCCACTGGCAGCAAAATTTCTTGACTATTCTCCAGAAGTAATCACATGGAAGAAAATGTAGTATGTTTAACTAAATTGACTGAAGTCGTATTTGAAACATAGATTGGGGATAAACAATTTTTAGACTTTCTGGGACAGCAACATTAATCTGACGATGCATTGAATAAGCAATTACATTAACTTTTAAACATGTCTCTAAAGAAATGTATTTCCAATGATATGTTTAGAATGGAAGTCTTAGTGACTGGTATTACTAATGTCATATTACAGTTTATAGATGATAGTCTTTCTTTATAGCTTTTTTCAAAAACCTATATTTTAATATATATTTTTTGAAAAGCCTCCCTATGAAAGCCAGATTTCTAATCTAATATTTTTATGAGTTTTCATAGCTCTAGTAAAGAAGATAAAACTACTCATTAAAAAGATACAAAATTATTTATAATATACACCTTGGAAGAGTAGATGAAAGCAAGACAAGATTCATTATCAGAGAATCCAAAACAAATAAGAAGGAGAAGCAGAGACAGGAGAATAAGCAAGATAAAGAGGGAAGTTCCGTTCCTGGACAAGTTTGTTATCATTTTAGAGAGTCTTTAGATCTGCATCAACATCCTCTCTGCTTTCTTGTAACTGATTTCTGTATCAATATGACAATTTAATGTCATGTTCTGCAAAAGATCTTAAAATTATATTAATGGAGGAAGAGTTTTAAAGAAAATAATAATGTTCTTTGTGATGTGATAGAAAACATTGTAATATTGATCCAACGTCTCTGAAGACTAAGAAAATCCAGAATATGCTTTTGGAAAGAGACATGTGAAATATGGAAGCATTTACATTAATTTACAACCAGATTAGCAATGCAAATATTCCTTTGATGCATCTCAGTTCCTTACCCCACATTTATATTGATTAAAAAAAAAGAATGCAAAGGCAAAACATGAACAGTGACAAAAATTACACAATCACACTATTTATACACAGTAATGTTTCCTGTGGCTTCGGAAAGATCTATGCCTTTGATATAAGATAGATATGATATAAATTTATAATATTTATTTGTTTTATTTCTATAGCCTCCCCATCTCAATCAAATGACACTTTTCTTGTCAAATTCTTTCCTGCTGTTTATGTTTCTCTTTTTCTTCCTATTTTTGCCAGGTTTTGTTTCATTTGCTAGAGTAGTTTGCTGTACTGGATATAGAAACTTACTGGGAAGATGCCACATACAAATTAATCTGGAAATTACCTACAATAATTTTGCAACAATTCTTGGCAAAACTTTTGTTGGTACAACAATGTCTGGGGTCCTTATTTAATGCATGATAAAACATGGCTTTATATCATTGATCATAATGGATTAAAAGTTAAATAAAAAATAGATAAAAGAACGAACGAATGAATAACATTCTTAAGGGTTTATATTTTGAGACAAATTTATGTTTAAACCTGCTGGAATGATTCAATTCCAGTAACGTTTTCATAGCATTTTAGCTGTTTATTTGTCAAGAATAACATGACAAACTGCCTTCTGTAAAACCAGACTATACAGAGATCAGTGCTTTTCAACCTCAGCAACTTTAAGATGAATGGGCTTCATCATTCTGTCTGGGGAATTTTGGAAGTTTAAATCCACAGCTCTTAAAGTTACCAAGACAAATTTTTATGGGAAACAAAGACTCAACATTGAATCTCTTATTTCAATCTTGGAAACACTGGTGACTTTTCTGTTGATAGCCACAATGGGGTTTCTGAGTACTTATTAGAATTGGTATAAGGAGAAATGTGTATTACGACCAAAGTATGGGACTTGCTTTAGTTTCACATGAGTGAACAGCTACTATTTAATGTATTATAACTTGTATATAACTTTTGTTATATACTAAGACATATAAGGGATTATATGGGAACCACTACTGTTTCTATTCCCCAATTTTGGCAAATCCTTTCATAGCTGACTTGATAAACTGCACACACAGATAATCAGGCTTTGGCAGAAGGACAAAACAACAATAACAATAACAACAACACATTTTTGGGGGGATATGTGTATTGTCACAATGCATGTAAAATAATAGAAAAAGGGTGGTTGCAATGCTGGAGTGGCTGTTTTTATCACTCTGAATGTCCCTGGTTTCCTTGTGGATCCTGATTCCATCGTCATTTCAGTCCCCTTGAAATGTTAAAAACATGAAGAAATCTTTATGACCTAATTTTGACATCCACCACATAAATAAGTTAATATTTTTCAATTTTTAAAAAATCCTATATCAGAGAAAACAAATTGTTAGTGCATGCCCCTCAATCTCCCCATTAGAGATAAGCCCTGGTGGCACAGAAGGAAGGAAGGAGCCCTGGTGGTCCTCTGCTCACTGCCTGGAGTTCGATCCTGATGGGCTCAAGGTTGACTCAGCCTTCCATCCTTCCCAGGTTGGTAAAATGAGGACCCAGATTATTGGGGGCAATATGCTGACATGGTAAAACTGCTCAGATAGTGTTTTAAAGCATTGTGGAGTCTAAGTGCTATTGCTATTGCTTCTACAGTGGAATTATTGAGTCTGTCATCTGCACCTCTATAACTGTCTGGTTTGGTTCTACAACCCAACAGGACAGACACAGACTTCAGAGGATAATTAGGACTGCAGAAAAAACGATTAATACCACCCTGCCTTCAATCAAGGACCTGTATACTGCAAGAGTCAAAAAGAGGGCTGTGAAAAAATCTACAGATTCCTCACATCCTAAACATAAATAGTTTCAACTTCTATCCTCAAAACGATGCTATAGGGCACTGCACTCCAGAACAACGAGACACAAGAACAGTTTTTTCCTGAATGCCATCACTCTGCTAAACAATTAATTCCCACAACACTGTCAAACTACTTGGTAAGACTGTATTAGTATTCTTCTTCTCATCCTTCCTATTACCTATCTCTTCCACTTATGACTATAACCATGTTGCTTGTATCTTTACAATTTATATTTTATTTGTTTCCCAGTATGATTTGATTGCTTATTAGTAACCTATGGCTATCACTAAACGTTGTATCTTATGATTCTTGATGAATGTATTTTACTTTTTTCTTTATGTACACTGAGAGTATTCGCACCAAGACAAATTCCTTGTGTGTCCAATCACGCTTGGCCTATCTATCTATCTATCTATCTATCTATCTATCTATCTATCTATCTATCTATCTATCTATCTAGTTCTGTGCATGGGCACAAAGGATGGAGACGAGCCGGTGAACAGTGAACTTCAAACTCTTTATTTACATGTGAAAACAGCTCAGATCAATGGCCGCAATGGGCCCCTTTATATAGGCAAACTCTTAACTATTTAACCAATGAAACACGGGGAGCGCTAGCTCCATTAACCAATGGGAGAGGCTCGTTAATAGCCAATCAGATTCTCCTGAATGGACCAATCCGATATCGCTATTATCGGCCAATCAGAAGTGCAGGGCCAGAACCCTGCACTTTGCTTCAAGCTCTTAATAATCTTTATTTAAGTATTTATTGATTCACAACACCCCTTCCCCCTGGGTTCCGTTTAAGGGGTGTGGTCACGTAGTCTTTGAGGTAGGCAGGTTGTTTTGATTGTCTATTTGATTTGTGTTGTTCTTCTGGTATTTGGCTACAGTCTTGTTGGAGTAGGACGTTATCTGGTGAAGAGGGTGCCTCCCGTTCCGTATTCGAATTTTTGTTGCCGCTACTGCTCTCGGCATCTCTTTGAGGCGAGGCCACCCCCATTCCGGATCCATCACGTGCTGCCTCTGAGCGGTCATTACTTCCGCTAAAACTTTCTGCCGCTTCAAATTCAGCTTCCTCGGTATCTCCTCCCCCCTCGGCTTGGAAATCAGGGGGCTCGGAGATCCCGACTGTAGCTTTGAACGCAGCTGATCAATATGGCGCTTCCATATTCTATCGTCGTGACATTTCACGCGGTACTATCTAGGGCTGGTTACTTGTACTACAGTTGCCTCGACCCACAATGGATCGCCCGAAAAGTTCCTAATGAAAACCAAGTCGCCTACCTGGAAGTTACGGCATTTCCCGCTGGAACTGTGTGGTTTTTCAGGTTCATATGATGGATGCAGATGGTCGAGGTGGGAGCGGAGCTTCCGTCCCATTAACAACTCGGCAGGAGTTTTATTGGTGACTCTGTGTGGAGTGATATGCTGCAAAAGGAGTATCCGGTTAATCTTGTCTTCTATATCGCCATAGTCCATTTTATGCAAGGTTTCTTGACGAATTGTACCAAGTGCTCGGCCCTTCCGTTGGCTGCAGGATGCGCTGGCGAAGTTAGCGCATGGCGAATACCGCGGTCCGCCAGGTACTGTTCAAAGGACAGCGCGGTAAATTGGGGCCCATTGTCGGATACTACAACGTCTGGTAATCCGTGTGTCGCAAAGAGTCTGTCTAGTTTCCTGATGACTGATTCGGTTGTTGTATTCCTCATCTCATGGATTTCAAGCCAGTTCGAGTAGGCATCCACCGTTAATAAAAATGTGTGTCCCTTGGTAGGTCTCACAAAGTCCAGATGAATACGGGACCATGGTCCCCTCGGTGTTTCCCATTCAGTCGGGGTTGCTTTCGGAGGGGCGTTGCTTACTTCCTGGCATTTGTGACAAGCTTTTACCCATGTCTCGATCTGCTTGTTGATACCCGGCCACCACGCATAGCTTCATGCGAGGGCTTTCATATGCACGATGCCGGGGTGGCCATCGTGCAAGGTCCTTAGTATCGCTGGTCGCAACCACTCTGGGATGACAACTCTATCACCCCAGATAATGCAGCCCTTCTGGGAAAATAGTTCCGTTTGTCGATTCTTGAATGGGGCGTAGTCATCAGGTATCTGGTCCAACGGCCATCCCTGCTCGACCCAACTGAGGACTCTTGCTAAAATGGGGTCGCGTTTCGTTTCCATCGTGATATCTCCGGCTGTTAATGGCGGCGTTCGAAGTGTCTCGATCTGCAGTGTTGTAACCGTCGGAGCGGGGTCATCAATGGTCTCCGGAAGTGGTGCGCAGCTCAATGCGTCGGCGTGGGGAAAAGCCTTCCCCGGGCGATGTTGCAACTTGTAATTATATGCCGCCAAGAATTCTGACCAGCGAGTCATCCTGGGAGATAATATATACAGTGTTGGCCTATCTCCCGCTATTATTCCCAGCAAAGGTTTGTGGTCAGTCACTATGGTAAAGGCTTGGCCATACACATATTCATGAAATCTCTTAACCGCGGACACAATAGCAAGGGCCTCCTTGTCAATTTGACTGTAATTGCGTTCTGCTTTTGATAACGTCTTCGAGAAATAGGCAACAGGGGCTTCACTACTGTTTGGCAAAAGGTGGCTTAAAATGGCGCCCACTCCGAATGGGGATGCATCACACGTGATTGTTAAAGGCAAAGTCTCGTTATACTGCATCAAAACAGCATCAGAAGTTGGTTTCCGGTTCCGCGTGGCTTCGGTGGCAGCAGGAATTCGTGACTGCTCGCGATTCCTGCTGCGCTTGCCGCCGAGGTACCTCCGATCCAAATGGGTCAGGGGGATATGGCTGCCCTGTAGGGACAGCCGAAGAGAGAGGGGAGCCAGACAGGGGGTTGGGGGTGTCGCAGACCCCCTCCTCATCTGGAAAAAAACCCTTTTTCCCAAGGTGGTGGAGCGGCGGTCAGCAATGGCCACCACGAAGAAGCCTGCAACTGGGTAAGATTGTGCTGGAGGAAGCAAGAAAAGTGAAAGTGCTGGCTGAGCCGGGTCAATCAACATCTTTTAAATTTGCTGGAACTAAGCTGTCTGAATTGCTGGAGGATACATTGTATCCCTAAAAAGATCGAAAGCGGCTGAGAAGCTGTTAAAGGGAACTTTTTTTTTTTCTTCACTCTTCCACCCCATGGAAACAACAGATGAAGATTTGAAATTTCTTTGGGCACTGAAGGTGAACTATTCTGAAAGTTGAAGTTAAGGGACAAAAGAGTTCTTGGATATTGGACTTAAAAATTTAAGAAATTGGAAAACCCTTATTAGAGGTATGGATTTTTGATTATTTAAAAATTGATGTTGCAAGTGGGAATGGAGAGGAAAAAAATTGGAGCAGAAGTGGAAAAAGGAGGAGATTGCCTAGAATCTCAAAGAAAGATATATGGTAATTGGACCTCTTTGATTAAACAGTAACCCCAGAAAGAGAAATAGAAGAAGGAAGAAAAGTATTAACTTTTGGAACTTTTTTTGAATTATTTTTGATTAAAAATACTTGGGTGGTTGTTTTGGGGAAAGTTTCTCTTTTCAGGATGGCATCGCTTGTGGATGAACTAAAGACTGAATATCAAAAATATAAAAAGGAAGAACAAGATGGAAAAGATACTTTGGGCACCTTATTTCAATTTTTAGAAATGGCGTTGTACTTATGAAAAGTTGATTGTGCAGCAGAATGACTGGGACAAAGAAGAAGAGGAACAAGAAGCCATCTTTGATGAACAATGGGTTTTTTCCGGGGAGGAGGAGAAAGAGGGTAAGAAAAAGGGGATTTTAAGGTTTGAAAAAACAACCAAAAAAGAGAAAAATGAGAGGAAAGGTGGATGCAAGGTTAGAAAACAAAGGAAAGGGAGTAAGAAAAGGGAGGAGGAGAGACAAAGGGGTAAAAAGGGCAAGGAGAAGAATAAGCAAGAGAGAAAGGGGGGGAGGAGAAGCCTCAATGGTGGGAAGCAAGATCTAAAGAAAAAAAGTTTATTTAGAGACAATGGGTGAATCTAATTAAGGATAAAAGGGGGATTCTGGAAGGTACATAAGATTGTGTTTTTATATGTGTATTTAGAGTATAAAAGTTATTGTGTAATTTTAGAATCTACTAACAGAATCCCAAGATAAATTAAGTGTTCTTTGAAGTACTTTTAATTTAGGGTAATGAGTTAAAGGCATCACTCCAATTAGTGTATAGGAGAAGTATAGTAAAAGAAAAAAGATGAATGGACAGTTGGAAATAGAACAGACAAAGAATGTTGTTGAAAATGGTAATAAGATATGGAAGGATATATAAAGGTTTTGTTATGTTTTTTTTTGGGTTTTGTATGTTGATAAAAGGCAATAAAATTTTAATTAACAAGAAATAACTTGGATGAAAAGGAGAAGTTGAGATAAGATATGAAGTTAAATAGATAAAGTAAATATTGATATTATAATTGGGAATCATTATGTTCTATTGGTCTTCTTCTTTAATTATTACTATTTTTTTTTAGAAAAGAATTTATAAGCAGTTATGCCTTGATTGTTTGTGCACTGTTTTTGTAAAATTAATAAAATTGGTTTATAAAAAAAAAAGAAAATGATAATAAGATATGGAAGGATATATAAAGTGAATATGATGTTTGAATTTGTGTCTGTGAGAAGAGTTTCAACCCGGGATCAGGCAGCCTTCAGAAAAGATATTTTAGTTTTTTTTTTTTCTATGTTCTGTGTTTTGTATGTTTATGAAAGGCAATAAAATTTTAATAAGCAAGAAATATAATTTGGATAAAATGAGAAGTCTGGATAAGATATGAAGTTAAATAGATAATGTAAATATTGATATTACAATTTGGAATTATTTTGTATGCTCTATTGGCTCTCTTCTTTAATTATTATTATTTTTTTAGAAAAGATTTTTCAAGTTGTTATGCCTGGATTGTGTATTGTTTTTGTAAAATTAATAAAATTTGTTATAAAAAAAAAAAACAGCATCAGAAGTCAATAAATTTTTCACATGTCGAAACGCCTGTTCTTCTCTGTGTCCCCATACCCAGGTTGCTTTTTTGTCCAATAAAGGATGTCGGGGTTCAGCTACGGTTGCTTTGTGAGGCAGGAAAACGTTATAAAAATTGATAAGGCCCAGAAAAGCCTGGAGGTCGGCCTTGTTCCAGGGTTTTGGGGCGTTCTTGATTGCCCTAAGTTTGTTATCGGTGGGGTGAATGCCTTGACTATCAATTAAATATCCCAAAAATTCTACACGATCCGTACATAATTGACACTTGTTTTTTTTTAACTTTGAGACCTGAGTCTTTAAATCTCTGGAGAACCAACCTCAGGCGTTCCTTTAGTATTTTCCGAGTTGAGGCAGCGATTAACACATCATCAAAATATGGGACAACACATTTTATCCCTTGTAATAGCCTTTCCATCAAACTTTGAAAGATTCCCAGGGCTACGCTCACTCCGAACTGGAGTCAGTTACATTTAAATGCACCTCTGTGCGAATGATCGTTTGGGCCTCTGCCGTTTTTTGGTCAACAGGCAGTTGTTGGTATGCCTGGGCTAAGTCTAGTTTAGTGAAGACCTTTCCACCCCCCAGGGAATGGAGGAGGTGTTGCACCACCGGTACCGGGTAAGCGTTTTGTTGAAGGGCGTGGTTCAGGGTGGCTCGGTAGTCCCCACAAATTCTTATCGATCCATCCGGCTTGATGGGTGTTACGATTGGGGTTTCCCAGGGAGAGTGATCAGTTGGTTCTAACACACCCTGGGCTATTAATTTATCAAGCTGCTCGTCAATCTTTGGTTTAAGGGCAAATGGAATTCGACGAGGCTTAAGGCGGATGGGAGCTATTTTGGGATTGAAGTTAAATGATATTGGGGTCCCCTTGTACTCGCCTAATTTTTCGGCAAAGACGTCCTGGAATTCGTGGACAAGATCTTCTTCCCAATCGCTGCTGCAGGTTCGGTGAATGCCGGCTACTTCAATTCCGAGTGGAGCGAACCATTGGAGGCCTAACAAACTAGGCCGATCCCTGTCGATTACAGTCAGGGGTAGGAATGCTGTACGGTTCTTAAACGATACCCGTACTCGGCTGGATCCAATGACTGGGATTCAATTTCCTTGATAGTCCTTGAGTATGAGTCTTTGGAATCTGATGTCTTGCCTCTGGATAGTGGGGATGAGCTGCTTGAGGGTCTTCCAGGAAACCATCGAGAGGGATGATCCTGAATCGACTTCCATCAGGCAGGGCTGGTTTTCGATGGCCACTTTCACTTGGATCTTTTTGGCGTCAAGAGATGAGGCGTGACCGATTGTGATCGTTTGGTGAGCCTCCTCTCGCTTTGTTGGGTGGTTTAGGGTTTTGTTTCTGTAGGAGTGGTTGTTCCATTGGTGGTTCACAGGTTTTCGCTTCATGGGACGACTTCCCGTCGGTTGGCGATAGTTAGCCCCCCTCGAGGGCTGGCTGGGTCCTAGCTTGCTTCTACAGACCCGTCCTATATGGCCTCTTTTCCCGCACACATGGCAGAGCGCGTCGAGGAATTTGCATTCTGACCAGGGGTGGCTTGCTCCACACCCGGCGCATTGGTATTGTGATTTCTGGCATTGGTCTCGTTCGGACCGAAGTCGATGGACCTCTTCTTCATCGCTTTCTGACGACGATTCGAGGTCCTCGTGGTGTGCTGTTTCAAGCTGTCCCTCTGACTGAGGTGAAATTTCGCGGGCGCGTTGGCGAAGCGAGGCGTGGGTGCAGCGCATTTGGGCAGCCAACTTCTGGTTGCTTCTGCTGCAGTAGCTTCAGCTATGGCATCTTTAAGGCTAATGTTGCCCTTCGCCATTAGTTTACTCTGAGTGCCTGGTGCATCTAATCCCAGAACTATTCGGTCTCTTAGGGCTTCTTCTAGGTCGGCAAACTCGCATAGGCCTCCCAGATTCCGGAGATCTGTTATGAAATCAGCAACACTTTCGCCCTTCCGCTGACTTCTCTGATAAAATTCATGCTTTCTAACGAGCGTTGGCACGGTCGGTGCGTAGTGAGCCCTCAGTAGGGGTTCGAGGACGTCCCAGTCCATGGACTTTACTTCTGCCAGTTTTGCTAGTGCCTTGGCCATCTTGAATACGGTTGGCCCGCAATGAGTTAGGAATACCACTCATTTCTTTCCGGTAGTGGCATCCTTCAAATTGTTGGTCTCCAGAAACATCTGGAAGCAATCCATATATGAGTCCCAGTCTTCTTGTGCTGGGTCGAATGGAGCGGGTGGTATGACGCCGCCGGACATGGTTCTGCTGTTGGTGCGTTTCAGCCACATGCTCGGTTATAGTTCTTCGTCGTTCAGTAAGCTCTGACGTCTCCACATCCCATCCTCGTCGCCAGTGTTAAGTTCTGTGCATGGGTGCAAAGGATGGAGATGAGCCGGTGAACAGTGAACTTCAAACTCTTTATTTACATGTGAAAACAGCTCAGATCAATGGCCACAATGAGCCCCTTTATATAGGCAAACTCTTAACAATTTAATCAATGAAACACGGGGAGTGCTAGCTCCATTAACCAATGGGAGAGGCTCGTTAATAGCCAATCAGTTTCTCCTGAACGGACCAATCCGATGTCACTATTATCGGCCAATCAGAAGTGCAGGGCCAGAACCCTGCACTTTGCTTCAAGCTCTTAATAATCTTTATTTAAGTATTTATTGATTCACAACACTATCTATCTATCTATCTATCTATCTATCTATCTATCTATCTATCTATCTATCTATCTATCTATCTATCTTTTAAAGGAATGTTATCTGAGAATATTAGTGGAATTTACTGGTCCAGGATCATGCTAAATCTGTCTAGATGACATCAAATCAAAGCAAATGAAGAGACAGACATCCAGAACAGGTCATTTTAAGCAGGCTTTGTTTCTAGTTGATTAAAAGCCAGTGAAGGTTGCAGTGTTGAAAAGTGGCCATTTCAACTACCTGAATCCTTTAGTAATTAAGGAACAAAAAACCATGTTCTTAGATATTTTGTGTATGCATTCTTGATTAAGAAGCATCTTGCAGGATCAAAGCAAGATAGGTCCAGTAATAACTAACAGGGGCAAGGTGGACTTTTATTTACATTCAGCCCAACTCTGGGTTTAAAGAACATTATACATGATGAAACATTTTATAATACCTTAATATTTTAATAGAATATTAACAGGAGAATCAAACAATATACTTTTGATTCACTGAAAATTTAATATAAACAAGTATTTTATTGTTAGATAACTGAAACCAAAATTTATTTTTTAACCTTAAAAAAGCCAATAATATAAGTACCTGCTAAAGGCCAATCACTAGTAAACAGTGCCCTCTGGTGTTTTTCCTTGGAGAATTGGCTCATGTTTTTCCCTGGGAAATTTTTTAATTTGTCACATTTGTTTCATATTGATGCTTTTGCATCTTGCATCACAACAATTTTGAATTTAGTTTAAATTCTTTAAAAGGTAGCCTATTTGCTTTGCAGGGGGAGTAAAATTCAAATTGTACAATGATTTCTAGTGAATAGTGGCAACTTGTACATGTGAAAGTGTCATCTTCTGATATATTTTTGAAACTATAAAGTACAAATTGCATAAACTACAAATATTTCATGTATCTTTTTCCCTTTTATCTGACAGTTTTGACATACCACTGGAAATTTAAATATATTTAATTATTGAGATAAAGTTTATTGAGATTAAAGAAAAACATCTTATACCCTTTTTAATACTTGTCATTTGTTTTCCTTCACTGGCCCTTGTACATAGCTGCTGGCAGATATCTGCCATTGTTTCCAGTTTTCCTAATGTTAACTATCCTGCAGATTTGATGCCAGGCAGATGTCAAGAGGTCAGTTGGAAAAGGTCCCTTCTCTTTGTTTCTTGTGCACACAGATGGCTGGCATACATGACTGGCTCTTTTGGGGATTAACTGAACAACTTAACACTTCACATCATTCTTAAATCCTGATTTTACACGGTTGGCCATCTTTGTATTGATTTCAGTTTATAATTCTCTTTCAAGACCTTCCTGGTCTAATGATGCTGCTTTATAATGCTACCAGTAAACAGTAACAACTATTTGAAAGCTATCTAGAACTATTCTTGTATTTCATGTTTTCAAGGTATGGAACCCTGTGAATAGGGGAAAAAAAGACTTTAAGGGTGTATTTTCCTATTTCAGTAATCAGAAATCTCAGCATAAATATCCAGAAAATATCAATACATGACAAGAGAGGCAGGCAATTAACAATGACATTCTCTGTTTTCAGTGCCTACATAGGTATGTATAAAGTACAGCTGCCAAATGGTGAAAGCAGAAAAGCTAAGACTGAGCAGCAAATGTGCTTTAGGAAGGGGAAATTTACTAAATGCAACATACCAAGCAAAGGATGCCAACAATGTCTTTTAAAATTAACTATACAATTTCTAAAGAGGATAGACTACAATGATAAAAGGAACTAAGAACCGTTCTCTGATATTTTCTGGAAAGGCCAATATAAAAGACCTAGGGGTCAACAATCCTAGTCTCTATCCTAACCAACAGAGAATAAAGAATTGATGATTGAAACTTTCAGGGACATTAGGAAGTAAAACGTTAATTTAGCAAAATGTGGATTTACACAACAAAGCTTGAAATCCTAAACTTTCATATGCATTGAATTCTACCCAAGAATTTATAATGTCATAATGTATCAATGTAGTATATGTATGGTGCCCTTTTGCAGTTGACAATTGGAAATATTGTCATTGCACAGCTTTTATGAGTGCTGCTAAGATTTTTTTTTTTGAATGGCACCCATGTGCTGATAATCACTATGGCTGGTTTATGACATAAACTTTCAGTTTTGATACTAATTCCAACCCTTCCTATCATCAGAATGAGTATTGCGTGAGCCCCTAATATGGCACAAAAGAAAAGGCTTTTAATTTAATTTGATTAACATTTTAAAGTAAGTTGAGTAACATACATAATAAAAGCATTACAATATCTTACTGCATCATTATTTAAAATTTGTATTCATCTTAAGAATGTTAAGACAGCTTATATAATATATAGTATAATTATATAATATAGTATATTTAAGATTTGCATTTACTTTATTTTTATTTTCAGTTTCATGATTACCTATCCTTGGTTTAAATGTTGCTGCTATCAAAGCAATTGAGAAACCAAGCATATTTTAGGGTATTTCTTAGCAAAATAAGTGATGAATTGAGGAATTTTATCTTTATCCAATCTTTACTCCAGAGCTTTGGAATTACTCTGTAATATCATTTTCAGATAAAGGATTAATGTAAAATATTAGCCTGGACGAAGAGAAAGAAATATTTCAATAGAAGAGAATATGTAGATCATGGTTGAACTGAGGAGTCTTTGGTGCTCTTTGACCTTGGTAGTTTGCAGACATTTTATTATCCACTATCATCATCAGTGTAAATGAATGTGGGGTTTGCTGCCTGTTGGTATACATTAGGTTGCCCTGCCAGTTTTGGTGAAGTTGTGCTTTTCTTCTTGAACACCAACTAGCCTATCATCTAGTATCCTTGAAAACCAACAATAATGATTAGACATGATGAAAACTCTTTAATTCATAATATATGGACTGACCCAACCACAGCTTCTGCTGGCAAACTGTTAGCACCTTTGACCAAAAATGTTAGAGAATTCCTGGAAGTTGGCATTAGACAAATCAGCCACCAACAGATACATAGAGATAAGCCACATTTATACACTATTCAAAAGAGACAATAAGAAAGCTAAAGAGGAATGAAAATACCATAAAACATCCTCTCCAGTCGCCAACACCCAGATAAGCAGATTAACCCCAGAAAAACTATGAGACAGAAAATAATACCCTAATGAAAGAACTACCAGGAAAACCATACCTTCACCAAAACTACATGTCAAGCTCCTTTATATGCCCAGTGAGCAAACTCCATACTTATTCAAACTGAAGATGTTACTTAGTTGGATAAGCAAATGTCTGCAAATAAATAACCAAGGTCAGAGGACACAATAGAAAGAAATATAGATACATATACATACTTTAAACTGGGTGCAATCAAAACAGAATTGAATCAAAATAGAACTGAATGGATTAGATCCAGATTTAATTATACTTAGTGTATATCTGTTTAAATCATTGGAATTCATAAATATGTTTTAATTTTAATACTTAAAACATAGTGCATATAATAATAGGGTTGGAAGGACCTTAGAGATCTTCTAGTCCAACCCCCCCCCCATTTAGTCAGGAGACCCTATACCGGACAGATGGCTGTCCAGCCTCTTGTGAATCTTCTGTGATGGAACACCCACAACCTCTGGTTACATAATACACACACACACACATACACTTATATATAAGTATGTAAAATATACTTATTTTGTATATAGTGACAACTTCAGTATTTCAATCACACAGGAATGTACTGTTTGAATTGAATTTAATACATATTGTTAAACTGGATCCAACATACTGTTTGACTTAATAATGTCACTGCTAGATTTTTCCATTTTTAAAAAATTACTGTAGTATGTTCAATTTGTGGAGCACAGTGAGCTTTTGTTAAATACTAGCAATGTTGTATACTTCATCTGAATTTTGTTTCAGACTATGGAAATAAATAATTACTACACTAGTCTTATTCTGAATAATTACTTAGATATAAAACTGGAAACTTTTCTATGCCAAGTTTGGTAGTTTATTATACAATGCTGAGGAAAATATATGCCCTTTTAACCATTTTAATGGCATAATTAAAAGTGCTTCAACAACAACAACAACACCCCACATATGGAAAATGTGAATTTTGTCTTCTAGAACATGAATGCAACTTATCCTCTCAAGATACTGAAAACATTTTGAAACATCATTGATTCGTGACATTTTAAGGAATGACTGAAGAAAAATCTACTCCTAGCTTAGATATGTTTGGATTTCATAAAAATTGCACAATATGGCTGTTATTTTTATATGATAAAATGTCATACAGTAGTGGGCAGAGAAAAGAATTTTTAAAATAACTTTTCCACCATAATGCTCTTTTAGTTTCTCATAGTTGCTAATAATAAGTATGGTCTTTCCCTTTGACTTTTTGGAGGTTTCTGCTGTATTCAAAATAGATCAGAGGAAATGACCTGATTGGAATTTAAAACATGAAGTAAGGCACTTTCTGCCAGAAGGACAAGAATTGAATGACTGGGTTGGAAGTTATGGAAAAACACCAGGAGCCCTTTTTCTGTCACCTTGTTTTCTTCTAGAAGAATAAATCAAAAGTCTGTCATTTTTGGCAATTGGGAGATGTAGCCCATAGGTTGATATGAAAGAGTTAAGTCAGGAGACAGAAAGGGCAACTTGATGAATCACACTGGTAGTTCAGAAAGCCACTAGGCAGTGAGTCAGTGCAACAGAATCAAAACTGAATGGGCTAATTGAATGAAATATTAGAAGCAGCTTCAATTAAATAAAGATTTTTGTTCTAAAGAATTCTTGCATGATTCTTAAATGGTTGCAGATATAACTTGAATTAATAGGTGCATTTGGAAGTTTGAAAGCATGTTGTGAGCTTCACCCAAAATGCCTGCAGTCTAATGAAGGCTTCTTCCCCTTTCGTAAAATGGCTGCAGTGGAAAACACCAAAGCAACAATGCATCAGGATGCTCCTTACTCCTGCTTATGCTTTGCCTTACCTTGACAATATATTATTGTTTTTCACATGATAATCATAAACTTGAACTGCTATTACATTAATTCCAAAATAGAATATTCAAAACCCAAGTGTATAAAAGACAACTTGTACAGAAATGCAACGATAACTTTTCAAATATCAAGTTTCTTCCTAATTTACCTTTTGTAGATGGCTTCTAAATTTATTAATTGTCCTATGCTGAAGTAAATAAGAAAGGTTCTAGGTGTACTTTTGTCTGCAGTAGTCATGAACTTCAGGAGCTGAACTAAAGGAATGACAAATGAAGTAGCAAAAAAGGTCAGGATAATATCTGCCAGTTGTTTTGCAACCAGTGATTACTATTTTTCAATTGTGGACAGCTCTCTCTATCATGCCTATTGACACTTGGGAATGTGTCTAATGGCAGTTAGCATCATCAAAGAATGGAATCTCTATGTGAATGGTTTTGGATGCAATAGTACTGTTGGGATACTGGCGGTAGTGAAGGACAGGCAGAAGGAGCGAGGCAAAAACTGATGAAAAGATGAATACTAAAAAGCAAGGGTGACAAAATGTTCTGGATAACAGCCAATACCAACTCATCTCTGTTCTGAGTAGGCACGCTATAAAGAATTATATTTTAAAGTGTGTGTGTGTGTGTGTAAAACATTTAATAACATAGTTTGACTGAAGAATTTCTAAAGGACACAAGTTCTCTTTATAGCTTAGATTCATATTTTATGTTTCCTGCAAGCGCTTAAGGCAAGTTACATGGGAATTTCCCTTCAATTTTTTCCCACAAGAGCAAACCTGGAGTTAAGTTAGCTAAAACAGAATGAGAGAACTAAAACATCCTTATTGTATTAAATTTCCATGTCAAAGAGTGGATTTGAACCTGGTCCCCAGCCAAAACCCTGTCAGAAACCCTGTTTTACCATGAAGCTGGTTTAAAAAAGATTTAAGAGTTCCAGGTCAAATTAAAGACATTAAAAGTCTTGTCAAAGATACTCTCTGGTGTTTTTCCCCCAATTTATTTCCTTATGAAATAAAATTGGTTGGCACAGCTAAGATGACACCTAAAACTGAAGTTAATACTGCTTATTAAAGATGTGGGGAAATGATTTTGCCATATAACCAATATTTCTGTTTTTCTACTGCTTTTGTGGTTCACATAGAGGGTAATGCAATAAAAATATAGAACTATTAGCAAATTAGAGATGGGTTCTGGTTGGTGTGTTTGAAGGGAAATTATATAGCTAACAGTTACCAGAACATGTGTCTATATCTATTGCCAAATAAAAATGACATTATGATTGGTGTAGAAAATTCAAGGGGTAATGAATATCTCATTTTAAAATCTACAAATGGTACCTGTTTGTGGTTAATTCACATTCTTTTCACAGACACTATATTTGTCACCTTCCTTCTTAAATAGTGCCATGAAACTTTGAAAAGGACATATTTGAAAATGTACTATTCTGAAACAAAAAGGGGAACATTTTTAAAAATGTCTTTCACATGATGAAGAAATTACTCTAAATTTCATTTCACTAAGTGGAATGGAAATATAGCTAGGTCTGGATCCAAAGTGTTTCATTTTAATCCAAGAATGCTGTTAAGTTCTGTGCATGGGTGCAAGGAGTGGAGACGAGACAGTGACAGTGAACTGCAACTCTTTATTAGGCATACTGAACAGAGCAAAACCCTAGGGCAGCAGCAGCCCTTATATAGGGTTGGCTGCTGACCTATTAGCCAATGAGAAACATGGAAGTGTTAAACCCTTGAACCAATGAGAGTTGGCCCGTTAACAGCCAATCAGATGTCCCAGAAAAGGACCAATCCTATATTGCTATTGTCGGCCAATTAGAAGTGCAGGATTAGAACCCTGCTTTTTCTTAAGGTTGTTAAAACTTTATTAAATGCCTTTATTAGTTCATGACACCCCTTCCCCCTAGGTTCCGTTTGAGGGGTGCGGTGACGTAATCCCGTAGATACGCAGGTTGTTTTAACTGTCTATTAGATTTGCGCTGTCCCATTGGTTCCTGTCTGTAGTCCGGCTTCGTTTTTTGATCTATCTGGTACAGGTGGTTCCGCATCCTCACTGGACGACTTGGTGCCGCTAATTCTGTCGTTGTTGTCCTCCGATCTCTGCGGGCTCGCCTCCGTTGAGGTATTCCTCTGTGGCGAGGACAACCCTCTCCCCGATTCTTCTTCATGTAAGGCACCCTGACTTCCTTTGATTCCGCTTTCCACCATCTCGAATTCGGCTTCTTCAATATCCCCTGCCCCCTCAGTTTGAGAGTCACAGGAGTCACGGGAACTGGGTTGTAGTCTAGAGCGAAGCTGATCTATATGGCGTTTCCATATTTTTCCGTCCCATGTTTGCACACGGTATGATCTGGGCCCGGTGGTTTGAGTTACGGTTGCTTCGACCCATAATGGTTCGCCGGAAAGGTTTTTAGCGAAGACTAAGTCACCTACCATAAACTCGCAGCATTTTCCGCTAGATCCACAGGGTTTCTCTGGGGCGTAGGACGGGTGGAGCCGGTCGAGGTGGGAATGGAGCTTACGTCCCATCAACAGTTCAGCTGGAGTCTTGTTGGTGACGCTGTGCGGGGTGATGTGTTGGAGTAGGAGTATTCTGTTTAGTTTGTCATCAATGTCCCCATAGTCCATTTTGTAGAGAGTTTTTTTTAACAAATTGGACCATGCGCTCGGCCCTGCCATTGGCTGCAGGGTGCGCTGGCGAGGTTAGCGCATGGCGGATACCCCGGTCCGCTAAGTATTGCTCAAACACCAGGGTGGTGAACTGGGGTCCGTTGTCGGAGACCAGAACATCTGGCAGCCCATGTGTTGCAAATAGCCTATTCAATTTGTGGATGACTGAATCGGTTGTAGTAGTCTTCATCCTGTGGATCTCAAGCCAGTTGGAATAGGCATCTACTGTTAGGAGGAACGTATGTCCCTTAGTAAGTCCCGCAAAGTCAACGTGGATGTGGGACCACGGCCCCCGTGGGGTTTCCCACTCCGTTGGAGTTGCTCTCGGTGGGGCACTGCTGACTTCTTGGCACTTTAGACAAGTCTTTACCCAGGCTTCAATCTGCTTATCGATGCCCGGCCACCACGCGTAGCTTCGTGCGAATGCTTTCATACGCACGATGCTGGGGTGACCGTCATGCAATGTTTTCAAAACTGCCCGTTGTAGCCGTTCTGGGATGACGACTCTGTATATATTTGTTATATTTGTTATATTTCTTAATAACAATCCTTAGATAACTAAAATACTACATTGAATTTCCCAATAATTGTTTCCAATTAATTTGAGTTTGTGGAAGTAAAGTACTCTTTCTGTAACAAATAATAAATTTTATGAATATATAATATATTCATATTTAACATCTCTGATGTGTTTTGATAGCATATTGTTTTCTCTCCTTTGGGAAAAATTAATTTTAGGTATATATTAATATTCTTCAGCACAAATTATATCTCTTACACTAATTCACTGGATCAAAACACTTAGGGCTACCACTGTTAAACAGTTTCTTGGTAGTGTATGGCATATTTATAAACCTACCCTCCTCCTTATAACATGTATTCCAAATGACCTTTGCTCTTATTGAAGTTTTTAATGTCTTTAATTTCTTCTAGCCCTCAAATCTGAATTTGCATCCTTCCCTAATAATATATTTTCTCAGGACTACATCAATCATTGTCTTCTTGCATAGACACATATTCAGTACCATTTCACAATCTACGAATGCCAACCACATTTATTTTTAACCATATCTGAAAGTCACATGCATATTCCAGGCTAAAAGCCCTTTATTTCAGGGGGTGAGCCTCAAAGGTGACTAACTGACATCTGTGCGAGAGATGTAGGAATTACAGTTGAAGTGGCTTGTATCAGACCATCACTTTTATAACCACATCAGGGATTTGCCTCAGGCCACCTAGTTTGCTCAGGTCCTAGACCCAAATCTCTTAGCACCACACACAGCACAGGCCACTAACCACTGACCTAACCACTCTGTTTTCCAGGCTCAAAGCTCAGTTCAGAAACCTGACCAAAAATGTCAGTCATGAAGAATTAAAGTGAAAATTCTTTCTGTTTAGCACCAGAGGTCGCCAAAATTCCAGATACTATTAAATAATGAAAACAGAAACTTGTTGAGGTAACAGCATTTTTCTCTGCCACTTCAATCCACACTATTACTGGAAAGTCTCTGAGACTCCAGAATTGGAGACAGACGACAGCCCAAGTCATTCATTTTGAGTGTTAAATATGTGAGGAAATAAAAATTAAATGCAAGCATACTATCGAAAGCTATTTAGCTAATCTCAAATGCCTTTGCATTTTGATTGATCTGACAGATGATTTAACAACAGTGGTGGGATTCAAAAATTTTTACTACTGGTTCTGTGGGCATGGCTTGGTGGACGTGGCAGGGTAAGGATACTGAAAAATCCCCATTCTCTCCCCACCCCACTAACCTGCTTTCCAGCTCTGTTCTCCTGTGCAGGGCAAGAAAAGAAGATCCAGCTGATCAGCTGGGACTTGAGAGGCAGAGAATAGATGGGGACAGAGACAGTCAGAGGTGGAGTTCTGAACTATTCAAAATTTCCGCTACCGGTTCTCCGAACTACTCAAAACTACCGCTCAGTTCTCCAAAACTAGTCAGAACCTGCTGAATACTACCTCTGCTTAGCAGAACCACATTGTCTTTTAAAGGGGGTGATGGGGTGCATTTCAAATACAGAAGTGACTCCCTACTAATCAATTCCTATTGTGTGTGAAAAGAGAACATACAAGATTGAGAAGATTTATCCAAGGCCTCTGTGCAAAAAGATGAAAATGAATGAGCACATGATAATATGTAACCTTATTAAAAAAGTTATTACTGAAAACAATTTCATCCTTTAGGCACCTGGCTAGAAACCAGTCCTGCCTTAGCCATAAAGTCTGGCTGGGCCAGATTTGGGCCAGTCATTTTCTCTCAGTCCAAATCATCTCACAGTGGTTGTGTGAAAAATATGAGGTGGAAGGAGTACTGGGTATGTTAGCTACCTTGAGTTATTTATAAAAATAATGATGGGATTACAAAAGTTATCCCTCAGTTACATATTTTGATTTCTTTTAATCATAAAAAAGATTAAAATCCACTTGAAGAAAACATTCATTTATTCTGTGCCACCAGAAGAGCCTAGTTCAATAAGCAATCCCTTTGTGTATAAAGCAAACTGGGCTTGTGTTTATACAGATGAGGTTGGTGCAAATCCACAGTAAACATTTAATTACATCAGTTGGGCAACTAGATGGACATTTAGTCACTAGGGAATTTTGGTTCTGTACATCACAATCAAGAATATATTATATGCATATATTATTGCATGAACACACACATGCAAATATACAGTATGAACTATCTACATACTTTATATGATTTGGTTATTCCGTTACTCTTCGTTTCTGTTTTTCCTAAGTTACAAGTGTTGGAAGTTAAAATACACCCCTCTGCTAGGTAAATGAAATATTTTAGGATACATTAAAAAGGCAGAATATTTCCCCTAAAAGAGAAGTAGAAACTCAGAGAGGCAGAAATTCACCCCCCACCTTTGTTAATGGGCCATTAAGGCCTGGGCCAGTCTATTCTACATAACAAAGATCTAACTCCTTCAAGCAGAGCCATTTAATTGTCCTTCATTGCACCAACCACCAAGTTTCAACCAAACTTAGCATACAGACAACCCACAAAGCTAGCTATGACCTCTGACAGCAACCAATCAGGATACTCTTCCTGTGTCCCAGGAAATTCAAAGCCAGAGAGAGCATAAAACCCAGGGATTCTCAGCATTTTTTTCCTTTTTCACCCAGGATCTCCAAGGTATGTGGTCCTGTTCATCAATAAACCATCTTTCTAAACGGCTTCCATGATTCCAGTGTCTTTTTCCCCACTTGGAACTGAACCCAGAAGGATATTTCTTCCAACACAAGATTCCAATATTCAGTTGAAATGTGAAATAACAGTATCCCACTTTTCTCCCACAGCAATAGCTGTTTGAATGTATTCCTAGTCTCCTTCCTAACATTCTTGAACTGAGAACTGTTTCTATTTTATAATTTCAAACGAAAAGGCTAGTCAGTTGCTTCTGAATGAAAATGCAGAGAGATATCTTTTCTAGTGATGCTGTGAAACAAGTCCAGTTTTTAAAAACACATTTTCTTTATCAATATATCCCATGGATTTAAGATACTTAAAAGAAAAATGAGATAACATAAAAATCAGTAAAGTAAGCTAATTGATCTTTTAGTTTAACCTTTGCTTAAGACTTAAAGACTTAAATAATGCAAGACTTAAAAAATATCTCATTTCTTTTTCTTAATATTCAAGCAAAGGTTGTTTATTTATCAAAAGGTATAGATTTTGCCTTTGTAAAAATGGTTAATCAAGTATTAGTTATTATAAATATTTTAGTATTAGTTTACAAAGTCCTAAAAATTGCAATGTTATACATTGTTGCTCCACCATTTTGCAATTGAGCAGCAAATATCCACATTCACTGAAATATTGGGAAGAGAGTAAAATGATAACTATATTGTACTTCAGTTCTACACATGTCTCTGTGTAAGACACAGATCAGTTGTATCCCTGACACCTGACAGATGTAGAACAGATTTATGCTTTGGTATTTTCCAACTCAACCTGATTTTCATAATTTGATAATCTTTGTAATTTCATCTATTATTTTTCTTGTTACATACCTTAAATGAACCTATCACATGCACATTCTACTTTTATTTCAAAGCTTCTTCATATTAGACATCTAACCAATTGAACCTGTTTATTTCTAAGGTATTATTTATTTCATATAAAACTTAATTTAATTTCAGAATCCATTTTAAAAAAACAGGTGCTGAATCAATCTTTGCTTATCAATCTTTGTTAGCTAGATGTCCAAATACTCAAGACTACTACTGGAACAGCTGAACTCTTGGAAACATAAATTTATTTTCATTTCACAAAGTTGATTATGGTTTGATACATTTTAAAAACAGAAATATTTCACAAAGTTTTTATTGATTTCTGAAATCCATAAAAGATAAGTTAGAGTTTGTGGTTCTGGCCTTTCCTATTTTTCTTCCAAAAACTACACTGTTCAGCTGTATTTTTACCTTATAGCTGAGGTAAGGTAAAAATTTGCCTCAGTAAGTTTTCATAGTTTTTTTCATTATTAAAGGCTTTTAAGTCATAAGTAAAGTAATTCTTTGAAAAAGAATGGTTACCATTACTGTTATATCAGGCTAAGGTGAAAAACATTCTGATATGCTAGAGCAGGGGTCTCCAACCTTGGCTCCTGGAAGCCTGGCGAACTTCAACTCCCAGAGTTCCACAGCCAGCTGGCTGTGGAATTCTGGGAGTTGAAGTCCGCCAGGCTTCCAGGAGCCAAGGTTGGAGACCCCTGTGCTAGAGGAATTGCTACCAGCACAGGGAAGACACACATACTGAGTTCAAGAACAGTTGCTTTGTTGCAACTGCTTCAGCTTCACATATTCTTAATCATATCCTACATTATCTATTTTCAATGTTTAGTTTTAAAAAAATTTAATGCATTATGCTACATACCCATTGTTGATTTAATAATTTAATTCCTTCATGTCAAAGGAGCTGTGTATCCAGTGTCCAGGAGGAAAAAGATAACAAAGCAGGTCCATTATAATGCAAATTCCAGCACTGATCCCAGAATTTCAGAAGAAATTTCCCTTTTTGAATCTGCATCTTGGAGCAGATGCAAGGGGGGGGGGGAGTTAGAATTGTAGAGAATTAGAAATACCTCACTAGTAAGCTCTGAATGAAACTCATCCACAGAATATAATATAGTGTTAATTTCTTGGTATGGTGGGTGAAAAAAAACACTAAATAGATAAATACAGAACAATCAAAAAAGCATAAATGGAGGAAGTCTCTTCTAATTGTTAAAGCTTCTTGTAAAGCTTTGGACTGGTTCCCCAAAGCTGCTCCAAGCAGAAAGAAAGTGGCTGTGCATACACAACTTTTTGGGAGACAACTGGAAGGATCCTCTGAAGCTGTTACATGAATTTTATAAGAGAAGCAGTGACTTTAACAAGTCCAAGAGAAGTACATGGTTTACATTCTCATACTTCGATGAGCAGCACTTCTAAATACTTTGCAGAACTCTAATAAAAAAGACCCCACTCTCCCTTCCAAGTTTAAGAATGTATACAAATACAGCTACAAATACATTTGTATAGATGAAAGTTATACGTTGGGATCTACTAATACAAGGATAAGTATCTGAATACCATAAATGATCTGCCTGAAAATTTTAGATTTCAGGCTTAAAAGTGAAGCAGCTGTCTGTATCATATAGTCTTCCAGAAATCTCTTAGATTGGAGTGGTACTACTGTAGTATAGCAATAGCACTTTACAGTCTTCTCTAAATGGTTTACAGAGTCAGCATATTGCCCCCCAAAATCTGGGTCCTCATTTTTACCTTGGAAGGATGCAAGGCTGAGTCAACCTTGAGCTGATGAGAATTGAACTGCTGGCAATCAGCAGAATGAGCATTGGTATAATTACCTGAGAACACTCTATCAACTCTGCAAGAGAGCCCAAGATGGGTATGACTCCTCCCTCTGATATCATGGAGCTGAGTCTGCCACTATATAAAAAGCCAGCCCCTAGCTGGCTCCCTAGCTTTTAGGTGAAGATGCATGACAAACGTAAGGTGCCTCTGGAAGATAAATCACAATAATTAATTTATCCCTTCCCCACCAGGACCAGACACCGAAGGGTGGGGCTGGACTCTCTTGCAGCATAGATAGAAAAGGCATTCTCAGGTAATTATACCAATGCCCATTCTCATCCACGCTGCGATGAGAGTCCAGGATGGGATAGCCTGCATGTCCATGGGAAGGTCATCATCTGGTCCACACACTCTGACTGTGGGACAACCTTCTGTAGTACCTTTCGTCCAAACGCCACTCAGCGGAGGCAAAGGAATCCAGGTGATAGTGCATATAAACGACAAAGGAGACACCCAGGTAGCCACCCTGCAGATTTCTCAAGTGACGCCTGGGTGTTCCAGGCGGCAGAAGTTGCCACACTTCTAGTGGAGTGGGCCGTAACATTCTTGGGTACCAGCAGAGATAAAGTCTGGTAGGCCTTGGAAATACAAGTTCTAATCCATCTACCAATGGTAGGTGAGGAAGCCTTGCTCCCCAAGGATGAAGGTTGGAAAGAGACAAATATAGCTTTGGATTTCCTAAAGGTTGCAGTACGTTTGATGTAGATATGGAGAGCTCACCTTACATCCAACGTGTGCCACTTGTGCTCCAAGGCATGGAGTGGCTTGGGGCAGAAATCTGGCAACACAATGTCTTGCACCCAATGAAATTCAAGAATTCACTTTAGGGACGAATGTAGGGTCTAGCCTTAGAACCACCCTGTTCTCATGGAAAATACACAGGTGCTGTCTAACTGAGTGTGCTGCTAGCTCCAACACGCTCCTGACCGAAGTAATGGCCCCCCAAAAGACTTCTGAATTCGAGCTTAGGGCTGAGAAGAGAAGGCATGCTGCTTTGGAAAAACAGTTTGCTGGAACAGATGAGAAACCAGATCCAGAGGTGGGATTCAACCGGTGTTACTAGCGGTTTGGTGACTACGTTTTGCATGCTGTGGAACAGCCCGAAATTGGCTGTGAAGCTGCCGTCCATGGCAGCTGAGAACTGCATGGGAGGCTCAGCCGAATGCTCCCTGTGGCCACAGATTCTCTGACAGGCAGCATCAAGGCCTTGACGCTACAGGAGAGCAGATCCCCGCTCTCCTTGTAGCACAGCTCAACTGGAGCCCCGGGAGGTGTGTAGAAGCTGTTTTTGTGCTTCTGAAGATTTATTTGCTGTAAAATGCTTTAAACGCTTTAAACTCTTTTATACTTCTTCCAAAGGCAATAGCTCCTAGACACAAAGCTGAGTCAAAAGCTGGGGAGCTAGCTAGGGGCTGGCTTTTTATATAGTGGCAGACTCAGCTCTATGACATCAGAGGGAGGAATCATACCCATCGTGGCCTCTTGTCACAGTGTGGATGAGAATTAGCCTGCAATATTGCATTCTAACCACTGCACCACCACAGCTCAAACTCAAGAGAGTCAATTTTAATAAAAACTAGAATGAATGCAAATAGTTTGTTCTTCAAATACTTTTTTTAGAAAAGGAAAAGACAATGTAACATAAAAGAGAAAATTTAAATCTATTAAGTGAAAAATTATTCCTAAATTTGTTGTTGAAGAATTGCTTTATGACATAAATCCATTGAACTAAACATAAAACCTTTAAATCTTTAAGCAACATACAGGCACATGATCTTACAGAGTTTGCATTCATGCTTGCTTTCATTAAAGCTGCCTCTCTTTGACTTTGAACTTCATTTCACTTTGAGGTACATTGGGAATTAAAAAAAAGATTATGCAAAAATAAAAAAAATGCTGGTGTGTGGTGTGCAAGGAATATTATCCTTGGAATATGAAAAAATAACTGGATATGATGTGATATTTATTTTCACAACTTTGTTTAAAGTACTACATTGCTGAACAGTCGCTGAGTTGTGTCGCTACACTTAAAACACTTCACTTCAGTGCATTATTTATGATGCTATAAATACACAATGACGCAGGATCGTCAGTTTTCCCTGGCATCTGACAAGAAAAATGGAAAGCGACCGGGCTTTAGGGATCTGTTATATGAGTTGTCTGAAAGGTGTAAATAAATGCACTGCTGTAGGCTGCAGTGTGCAACACATAAACATTGCCAAGAACTCCAAAGTCATTAAGTGAGGGAAAGCATGCTGTAAAGGAACGAAGCCAGGAGAGGCCAACACCTGGCTAGTTCAACTGGTTCAGCTATTGAGTAGTGTGACTGCAAGGAAAAGATATGCTGAGAGTTTGAATAATTTGGTCAATTAAAAATGAAAGGAAAGATGATTAGTATTAGAGAACAACCTTCCTCAGTATGGTGGGAATTCTGGGTCTTAGTATGCCAACATATCTAAGGGATACCAGAATGGGAAAAATTATTATACAGTAGGCTGTAATCGTATGCTGACTTCTCTAGAAGTAAATCTAGAGGAAAATCTTGTATGATAATTGTTAAGTTTGGAGCATGGGCGAGAAAGAATGGAGACGAGCCTCTGGAATGGTGAACTTCAACTCTTTATTTACATGGTGACAGCTCAAATTCAATGGCAATTATAGCCCTCCTTATATAGGCAACCCAATAACTATTTAACCAATAACAATCCAGGAGCGCTAGCTCCCTTAACCAATATGAACGCTCCGTTAATGGCCAATCAGATCCCCCAGAACGGGCCAATCCGATCCTGCCATTAACAGCCAATCAGAAGTGCAGGGCCAGAACCCTGCACTTGACTCCAAGCTCAAGATAACTTTATTAAACCTTATGCATTCACAACAATAATCTTATGTAATTTATTCATGGAAAGCTTCCGCACCAGAGACGAATTCCTTGTGTGTCTAATCACACTTGACCAATAAAATATTCTATTCTATTCTGTTTTGTTCTGTTCTGTTATTAAGAATAGATTAGAAGAGAAGAGAATAGTATCATATTCATAATAATTTTCCAATGAGACACAGCAATCATATGATTCTGGGGCTTGTGTACCTGGACATATTGAATTTATCAGAGCTGAACACCCATATTTTACAAAAAAACACACCCCACCTTGTTTGAAGATGCCTATATTCTTAGATGCCACCTTTGCATTCTTAAATCCTTAGGTAGGATTTGAATTGTTAAGTTTTCATCACAATCTTGTTATATTATTTGTTAATATATCTTGCCATTCCACTGTTGATATATAGAGAGCACTACGGAACACAGTATGAGAATTAAGAAATTATCAGGCTGGTTGATAGTGACGAGAATTTGTCTTGGGTTGAGATAGGAAAGAATTCAAATATGAATTCAGCTCTGAATTTCACTTTGTTATTTTTAGTAGCCATTATTGAGAGGCTTGACACATCACATTGAACCATGTTTTTCCTAACAGTGGTCTGACTCACACATCATTCTATGCTATACAGCCTACAACGGTTGGGTTCATGTGTCATGCAGTCATCTAATCTAACAAACTATGTGATGGATCTGCATGAGGTGTGCACCCAGCATCTGAATATCACAATGCCTGTAGTGAAGGTTTACTTTAAGAGTGCATGCCTGACTCAAACAGCATTCCAAATTTAGGGTTTAAGATTTAAAATAAGTGCAAAAATGGATTGTGGCTTTTCCCTGCAGCAACCACAGTTTATCCTCTACCACCTCTCCTGATCCTTGTAATAAAGGATGCCTTTAGCTATCTCGAACAGATTTTGGTGCTTTTGGACTTCTCATTCTCAAATCAGAGTCTATCAAATAAGCACCAACTTTGGCCCATAAAATAAGGAAATTTTATGTAACAACAAATTTTGTAACAACAATATTCTAGAATTAAGAAACAATCAAGCGTGATAGACTGGTTTTAACAGGCCAATTTATCAGTATTATGTTCAGTGCTCCACTTCAAAAGGTATCCCAACACTATGTGGTTTATAAAGTGAAGGGGAGACTGGTTACTTCAAGCCATGCATAAAGCTTCATGCCTAATAGGAGACTTGAATCTGAACTGCACAGTTCCAAAGCATTATTCACTATTCCTCCTTGTCTCTCTAATGGATGGATCATGACATAAATATGGAAAAGTAATAACAGAACAAAACATTCTTGGACCAGAATGGAGAAGGAACCATAGTAAATAAGGAGCTGTGTCACTATGAGTGTTAGCTTGCTCATGGCCTTCAGAAGTGTTAGCTTGCTCATGGCCTTCAGATGCCCAGTGTTCATGAAAAAGAATGCTAATTTCTAGTCCCTCCAAAAATATGTGTGTGTGTGTGTGTGTGTGTATTTCTGGAAGACTGTAGCTTTAATAGGTTTGTAAGGTACTTTAATGTACAATTCTAAGCAAAATGACATATAAAATAGATATATGTGATTTTTCTACAATCCAGAATGTTATTTATGAATTTTGAAATACTAGGTGCTATTTGATAGAGTCTAAGTTTGGGGTAAAAAGTTTGTAACATGTTTTTTTCCTGTAATCAAAGCAGAAAATTAAACTAGTCTCATAGCCAGTAGCTTACAGACTAACATAAGTTAGCTGTTTGTCTGCAGTGGAAATCCACGTGTCACATATGAAACTAACTAAAACAACAAACTACTGTGTTAATGGCCACCTACAGAATAAAGAGGAGTGGGAAAAAAGAGTATTGTTTTTTTGATAATCATAGAACTGCTGTTAGACATTAACCTAATTTAGAGCATTTTCTCCTCTACTAGAATTCTTTAAAGTGGTTTTTGGATGGAAAAGCATGATGACATTTTTCGCACACAAAAACATTCCTAAATATTTTTTAGAAAATGAACAGTTTCAACTAGTCTTCTTAGATCTGGTGACATCTTAGTGCAGGGGTATCACACTCATGTCATCACATGATGTATCGGAACTTTTCCCCCTTCGTTGAACCAGATGTGGGCGTGGCCAGCATGTGATGCATCCAGCCCATGGGCCAGGAGTTTGACATCCTTGTCCTAGTGTACAATACTTCATAAGCAATGTTATATGATATAAGATAGGAAAATTGTAATCTAACATTTCTTAGATGACTTTAGAAAAGTTTTTGGCTATATTTTATGTGGGCCAAATCAAAATAATCATGAGAAACAATTGTTAGATCCATCTGAAAGACATAGGAACCAAATGTCTACAGTTAACTTGATGCATTCATTTCAGGGCAATTTACTTATTAAAAATGTTAGCTCAATTTATACCATAAACTGTCATTCAAGCAGAGCTTAAAAATTATGAGACTTAAGCAGATCATATGCATCAGGCATATCCACATGGGACTATTATCTTAACGTCTCCAACCCTCCCTAGCCATAAACTTTTCTGGTATACAGGGTTTTACACAAGCAAAGTACCAGCAAAGGAGAGAAAAAAAAAACTCCAGAGAAGTTCCTGAGACAGGAAGTCTAGTCCTGCCAAGAATGTAATAAGGAGAGGCAGTTTCTGTAAGCAACACCAGAATGTTTCCTTCCTGCCTTCCTTACAGGATTAGGCCAGTAATTTCTTCTAACAACTGGTTCTCCGAACTGCTTAGAATGTTAACAACCAGTTCTACCTAATAGGTACGAACTGGTAGAATCCCACCCCTGGTTGCAATCATTATAACATCAGAAGCTGTGGTCAATTATTTCTGCTATAGGATTAAAATCTCACTGCTTGCTTGGTTTATTATATACTATATTATTAAGAAATATGTACTGTACATATTATTAACAAAAATACAATGAATACAATAAGTTCAGATATATTTGGGCGAAATGCAATATATTGGTTTCTAACTGAGATTTATTTATTCATTTTGTATGACTGCTTATCTCACAAAATAATTCTGGATGGCAAACCCCCCCCCCCCAGTTAAAATAATACAAAAATTAAAATATGTAGTAGCTGTACACAATCACCACAATCACTAGATTAACAAGGAAATGGATCTTGATCTTGAAGGATTTAGCCTTTAAGGAAAAGCCAGCAGGCATGGGGCCATCCTAATTTCTGGCGGGACAATGCCCCATAAGATGGGTGCTATTGGCAGAATATTTTCTAGCTCCTGTCAAATGGCATTCCTTAATTGATGGGATCCAAACCATGCTGCCTGACTGAATCAGATGGGTAGAAGCAACTGGGGAGAGATAGTTCCTCCTGTAATCCAGTCCAAATAATATCTGTTTGGGTTGTAATTAAGATATTTGGCTAATTTGATGTTTGTTTTTCTTTTCAGTTCATAACCTGTTTCTTCATCATTAAAGTCTTTCTTCACCGGTCATAATGAATCTATTTAATTCTCTAACAATTATGACAATATAACAGTGCTATGTCACATGATCACATAAATCAAGGCCACTACAAAGTTTTAATGAAACTGTCTCTTATTTCTTTATTATTTATTTCTTCCATGATTTAGGCCAAGGCCTATTATTTTGTTTTGAAATTTGAATTCTGGATGGCAGTTCTGGATTTTACATTTTAAATCTACTAATAATAATAGTTTGGCCCGAATATTAAACTTAAATAAGTTATTTTTTACAGATATTCATTGTTGCACTTTCTATCACTTTAACATCGTAGAAGTACTATATTTGTATTTGAACCTGAATGAAAGAATTAATATTATGCAACAATTTTAGTAAGGTTCATTTTTCCAGGCACTGGTTTTCTTTAAAATAGGGCACTTGTTAAAATGGTATCATCAGCATAAACAATTAAGAATCTTAAACAGCAATGCTAAGCACACTTATTACCGTAGAAAATAAATCCCAGTGAATCAGAAAGGAAAAATTATCAGGAAAGTTATAACTATACCATTAAATTCATAATATGGAAAAATGTATGTATAAAATATAGACCGTGAATCAGAGGTGGGTATTCAGCAGGTTCTAACCAGTTCTAGAGAACCGGTAGCAGAAGTTTTGAGTAGTTCAGAGAACCGGCAAATATCACCTCTGACTGGAGATTTTACAGTATCCTTCCCCTGCCATGCCCACCAAACCACATCCACAGAACTGATAGAATCCCACCACTGCCTTTAATGTTTTACCGATCTCATTCATTCAGTGAATTTGCTACTTAAAGAAAGACCAAAAGGCAGCCATTTTTCTTCTTTTCCCAGAATTTAAGAATCCAAAGTTTTGAATTTTGACAATGATTTTATATAGAAAATTTAATAATCTGGATTTATGGCTTGTGTGAGCCAGAAGATGAAGTGCTAAATAAGAAGGGCAGATTTATATATACTAATAGACTGTTTGGGATTAAACATACAATTTGAACAAAAACTATTTCACTTAACTTGTGTCTTGTTTAACCACATTTTATTTTATTGAATAAAATCTGATTAGCATTTATAGCTAAAGCTAAACCACAATAAATGATTATTTCAAAATCTCAGTGGCTGGATTCACAGAGTTTATTAAAGCAGATCTAAACAAACCTTATCGACTAAATCAGCCTTATCCTTGGTAGCTCAGTGGTTAGAATGCAGTATTGTGGGCTAATTCTGCTCTTAGTCTGGAGTTCGATCCTGACAGGCTCAAGGTTGACATAGTCTTCCATCCTTCCAAGGTCAGTAAAATGAAAACCCAAATTGTTGGGGGCAATATACTGACATTGTAAAGCACCCAGAAATTGCTGTATTGCACGATATTGGGGTGGTATATAAATCTAAGTGCTATTGCTATTGCTGAAACCATGTCCATTTCAGGGGAGGTTATGAAATTTCTGACCCTTATCTTTTATAGACTTGAGCCAAAGTAGATAGTTGTAATTAAAAACAACATTGCTGTCTCTTAGATTAATGTAAACTATGATTGCCATACAGTTTTTTCTTACAATTGTGTTAATATGATTTCTTCCAGTCCTTGACAAGGACAAAGGATGCTACGCTGACTTCAAGCAATATTGGTAAAAAACAAAAACAAAACCCTGACAAATAGTGATCCTTTTACAATTGTTATGGACAGGACAGAACTAGTAGTAATCTTGATTTTTAAGCAGAGTTCTAGAATATTTTCAGAAGTTTTAAAAGCTACTTTCAAAAAACAGAACTGATTTCAAAAGAGTGTTTAACCTGTTTATGAAAGGAGCCTGTGTAAGCGATAGACAGTTCTTTGCAAATAATCAATTATGCATTATGTGGATAGATGCTTCTGAACATCTGTCCCATCTTTCATGCAGCTGAAGCCAAAATGGCCATAGAGGGCAGTGATCAGAGGAGAAGGATAATGCTCAAATCAGCCTAAAGGGCCCAACAGGTTTGCAGTCCTGGGCAGATGGATAAGGTATCCATATGTTTAAATATAACTTTTTAAAAATATACTTACGTCAGTCTTTCTATGAATATTCTAAACAGGATATTCATAGTTTTATGAGAAGTAAGTGATCCAGAAAAATTTCCAGCCATGGAAATTGAATTCTGCACATTCCAGTCTTTTTCCAGGAACGCCTTCCAAATTAATACAATATGCAAAAATGCAAGGCCACCCTTAGGTTCACAATATGTAGGAAAGCTTATGAATATAGTAAAGCATGACTTTGAACTAATGTCAAGGGTCTACAACTTGAGCCATCTGCATGTGTATTTCAAAGTCTTTTTTGTCTCCTGACCGCAAGCATCACAGTTGGATTTAATACTATTGTTGATCTAGCAATTTTTTTTAACCATGATGCCATTTTCCTCTCCACATATTATATAAATAAGTTTTAATTTAAAAATAATTAAGATTAATCATAATAATAATATAATAGTTTTTATTCACATATAATACTAATATGTAATCTACATGGTAATGAGCATTTTATTTATCAAGATGTGGAAAAACCTTCCCCCTAAAATGGAATATATTAGCTACAATGAACAAATCCATACAAATCATATCATTCTTATGCCTTAATATGGTGAATGAACCAGCATTAAGATGCACGTTCAACTTTTTCTCAATCCCAGGATCACAATCTTGAGTATTCCTCAAGTATATACCCCAAGTATCTATCCACTTGGATCTACTATCCTAGGAGTATGGTTCCTGCTTGTTGTTGAATTACAGTTTAATGGAATAAATTCAACAGAATATAAATTCTGAAGTGAAGATCTAATTTGGACCAAGACATGTTTATTTTTAAGCTTAATTTCCTACTGTATCTACAAAATAAATCTCATGTATGAGATCACTTTCTTCTTTTTGGACCTTTAGATGTTCATACATGTACGTGCGTGCACACACACATATCATGCATTTATGAACCACTTAATCAAAGAATACCAGAAATATTTTAAAATATGAACTACAAACATGACAGTAAACTCAGAAGTGATTACAAATGAGAGATTATTAAGTGAGCCAAAGCATTTCAAAATACTCCGCCATATTGTAAAACAATCCATGCTTCAAAGCATTTATCTGCCTCAAAAGCTTCAGCTACTTTGACAACATCTTGGGGAAAAGTTTGAATTGTGGGGGGAAATGTTTCTCCTATCTTCTTATTAAAGTTTTAAGGAACAAACACAGATCAGAAAAACAGGAGTCTCCAACCTTAGCAACTTTAAGACTTGTGGACTTCAACTACCAGAATTCCTCAGCCAGGAATTCCTCAGGCTGAGGAATTCTCAGAGTTGAAGTCCACAAGTCTTAAAGTTGCCAAGATTAGGGACCCCCTGCTTTAAGATATATCCATTCCCACTATTATTTCATTTATAGAATTAGTATCTCATTTTTCTTCCAACTTATGATATTTAAGCAGTTATATATCTCTATATATAAAAGCAAAGTATCACTCAGGCATCATCACAAAATGTCCAGAACCATAAAGCCTACAAACTTGAAATTTGGCACGTATGTTCCTCTTGGCTTCTAGGTCCTCACTAAGAAAGGATTTTTCAAAATGACAATCAGAGCATTAGTATTTCGTACATGCTCTGATACTAAGGAATTCTACTCTGCTTCCCCACTTGAAAAGAAATCTGTTCCAAATGCAAAACACAAGCAGAGGAGAGGAGTATCAGTTTCAGTTTTAGTTTCATAGCAGCAACCAGCTTTAGTACAGAACAGTTGAGCTAAGCCACACCCAGGCTCTTTGTGGTCTCCTTCTGTTTCAGTTTCCATCTTTCAGTTTCCAAACAGCCCTCAACTCTCTCACACGTTGACAGGACACTAGCCAGATGAATACCGATGGATGCTGGTAGGGAGAGGCACAATTCCCCTCACTCCTATTTTCCTCCCCAAAAACTAAGCTTGATCACATAATTTTGTAGCAAAGCATGGGTATATATTTAGCAATCATTGTGACATTGTGAAAGATTGTGTGGAGAGAACCTTTTTTTGTGCCAGAAATAGTTCAATATTAGATAATAGGTTGAATTAGAAATTTCTTTTTGGCAACAAAGCAGAAAATAGTCCAAACTCTAGATTTTATAAATCTATATAGTTGCCTGTATGATTTATGCCTTTGGTACTATTTCTTCTATATTTATGGGAGTAATGATAATAATTATAATAATCTTATAAATTATTTCAATGCAAATCATTTCCTAACTTTTGAGCCTTCTTCTGGGTTCTATTTGGTAAGATATGCAAAAAGTAATTAAATGCAGGTAGACCTTGACTTACAACCATTCATTTAGTGACTGTTCAAACTTACAACGGCACTGAAAAAAGTGATTTATGACTGTTTTTCACACTTGCAACTGTTGCAGCATCTCCATTGTCACAGGATCAGAATTCAGACACGTTTATTACAGTTGCAGTGTCCTGGAGTTATATGATTACCTTTTGCAACTTTCTGACTAGTAAAGTCAAGGAGAAAGTCAGTTTCACTTAACTCGTGTTATTAACTTAATAACTTCAGTGGTTCATTTAACAACTGTAGCAAGAAAGGTTGTAAAACTGGGGCAAAACTCACTTGACAACAGAAATGTTGGGCTCAATTGGGCTCATAAGTCAAGGACTACCTGTATTATCTTTTAAGCTTGTATCCATTAAGTCTTAATTAATTTGGATATTTGAGATTTCGGGAGTGATTCCAAATTTGAGAGGAAACCAATTCAGTTTAAATCCCTCCAGATTCCTAGAACTGGTTTTTTAAAAAATGTTTTAAATTATCCATAGGTTATAACATTTTGACAAAAATCAGGAATGGTAGATCTTTCAAGAAACCTAAAGCAAGCCTATCATCAATAGTTTCAGTATAATAAAACCTTGAAATACTCCTCTTGTGCCTCTTTAAAAAGTAAAGAGGATCCTGCCATGGCTTGCTGGCACACTGGATTGGGAGAATGTTTAATGAAGTGATAAAAGATACTACCTTGTCATGCATCCCAGACTATCTTGTTCAACTCTCTATCCTACTTCATGTATTCCTTGTAAAGATGTGGAGTTTCAATATATTGTCAAAAGCAACTCCATGTGAAGCACTTTAAAAGGCTGACAGATGCTTTGAAGTCACTGATCTGATTTATTGTTTAATAGCAGATCTCCTTGTGATTTGGGAATCTGATTAAATAATACCTTTTAAGAACTGCATGGAAATTTTGCCCAGGCAATCACACATACATTAAACAAAATTTGCTTTTTTCAATTGAAAATATGACCCTGAACAATCTTGGCTACTAATACCAACAAAATAGCATCCCAAACCCCTTCTAGGCCATAGACTACTGACCTATATTATGGCCTAACCACAATACATTTTCTTTTCTTATTAGTAAGCAGAGTTACAATGAATCAGTGACAAATTTTAACATACTGTAAGATTACACTTCCTGTTAATACCCAGATGTTATGCATGAAATGTCTATAACAGGCTAAAATAATGTGAAGCTTGAAGGGTTGTCTTAACTGAAAAGATTATATTTTGCTAAATGGACTAAACAAGTGGTATAAATAGCTGTGTATGTGTGTGTTTACTTCATTAAAAGAGGATGTTTAAATATGACATGATGTATATTTTGTAGATTCACATACTGAAGTGATTTCTCTTCCCAATCTTTTTGCATGCTGAGATTCTTCCGTTTCTTGACTGTTCAGAAAACAATCTGTAATGAATCAGTCAGAAGTTCTGAACAGAGGAAGTCAGTGACAATTCCTGAATAGTAAACTTGCTACTGCATGACCATCCAGGAATACTCAAGATTTTGTTCACTTCAGATTTTAAAGCAAACCAGAACATAGAGAGAAACAATTTTGTGAATATGATATCAGAGTTTTCCTCTTAAAAAGTACCAAAATAAATATGAATTACATACTTTAGGAGAGATAAATGTTCAAATGTACTTTTTGATTGATTTTTTATTTTCATGAAGATGGAGGAGGAGGAGGAGGAGGTGGTGGAGTAGAAGACATGACTTCAGCCAATTCAAATGTACAGATGAAACTGTACAATCTGACATAAATCAGAATAAAAACCCTATATATTCATAATTCTGATTGATGGATGCCTCTTTTAATAATTCAGCATTTTATATTCTTTGGGCATAAATTTCATATGTGTTTAGCTTTCATTTCAAGGACTGCTATTGTTATGAACTAATAAAACGCTTAAATAAAGTTTTATCAAACCTTTAGAAAATAGCAGGGTTCTAGTCCTGCACTTCTGATTGGCCAATAATAGCGATATCGGATTGGTCCATTCAGGAGAATCTGATTGGCTGTTAATGAGCCACTCTCATTGATTAAGGGGGTACACGTTTCTCATTGGTTACTAGATCAGCAGCTTGCCTATAAAAAGGCTGCTGCTGCCCTAGGTTTTTGCTCTGTTCAGAATGATTAATAAAGAGTTGAAATTCACTGTTCACCGTCTCGTCTCCGTTCCTTGCGCCCATGCGCAGAACCTAACAGCTATTGTCAGGCTTCTGTCAACAGTCATATTTCACCAGGAGAGCCCACTATTCACTGTCAGAATACCCTGATACCAGCTGTATCCTCCTAATCATGTGTCCATGTCATTCCACACTGGTGAGAATATCAGACTAAAAAAGCAATGGAAATGAGCTGGTATGAACACTTTTTAACACTACTATAATGGAAAAGACATTGCATATTTTCATACTGACTAATTTGGTATGGAAAACTATATATATCTGTAGCTTGCATCTGTTATTATAAGCAAATCATGATATAGTCTTTTATGAAGTCTATGAAATAATTATGCAAAGGTATCTGTTCTGTCCTGAATTTGAATACTCGAAATCCCCGCGCCTTGATTGGCTAAGGCGCGGGGATTTCTGATTGGCCAGGCGAGCCGCGCTGATTGGCCCGATTGAAGTCTCCCGCGATTGGCTCGCTCCAAGAGCGGGAGACTTGAATTGCTGCCATTGGCCGCGGCCGCCGCAGCAAAAAGGATAAAAGCCGCGGGCTTTTTCCTTTTCGCCGGTTCGGTTCACAACAGTTTAATAAAGAGCTTGAATGATAGTCACGGACTCTGAGCTTTCTTTTGCGGACACGACACTGGCGACGAGGGTGGGATCCCGACCCTGAACCGAACCCCGTGTCCAACAAGAGCCAGTTCCAGTGAAAGAGATGGCGAAGATCGCACCGCCCGCCCCCTTCAACCCTGCCAACGAAGACTGGGAATCGTACTCAGACCGGTTCCGAATGTACTTGGAATGCGCCGGAATGAAGGACGCCCCGGGCCCGCTAAAACGCGCTGTCTTCCTTACTCACTGCGGACCAGAGGTCTTCCAGATGGCCAAAGCATTGGCCAAGCCGGCAGACGCAACCGCCATGGACTGGGACGTCCTCGAGCCTATACTGCGGCGCCATTACGCCCCCGAGGTCCCCATCCTGATACGGCGCAAGGAGTTTTACCGCCGAAATCAGAAACCAGACGAGAAATTGAGCGACTTCGTCGCCGAGCTACGGCGCCTAGGAGGACTCTGCGAGTTTGAAGGTCTAAACAGCCTCATAAGAGACCGATTCGTGCTCGGCCTATGGGACCCTACACTCCAGAGCCGGCTTATGGCCAAGGGCGACATCAGCCGAGCAGACGCCCTCACCGCAGCTGCAGCCGCAGAGGCAACCCGCTCGTCCGCTGACAGCATGCGAAGATCCGACGCAAAGGGCGGTAACAACAACCCGGCAAGGTCGGCCGACCCTAGAAGTGAATCCACCGCACACTACGGAGAATTTCAGTCAGCCTCCAGCACGTCGGAAGACGAGGAGGACATACATCGCGTGCAGACGGGACGCGGCGACCAGCGGAATCGAAGAGGTCGTAGGTCGAGGACCAACTGTGCCGGGTGCGGCGGCGACCACCCCAGGTCAGAATGCCGATTTTTTGACTCTATTTGTAGGCATTGTGAACGACGGGGTCACATCGCTCGAGTTTGCCGCCAAAAGAAGACCCGCAGCCCGCCCAGATGGGAACAACACGACCGGAAGAAGGAAAGCCCCCCGCCCAAGACCAGAGAGCGCCAACCGGACGGTCGGTGGGACCGTACCCAGCGATCTTCAAGAGGCGGCGACGGTCGGCGAAAAGAAGAAACACACCAGACGGTGACCATCGGCCATGCCATCTCTGACGGCGCCAGAAAGGTACACGTTGAAGTCCATATCGAGGGCCAGCCATGCAAGATGGAAGTGGACTCCGGGTCCTACCTCTCCATGATTGCATGGCGCGAGATTAAGCGGCTCGTACCCACACTCCATAAGAGGAACATTCATACCCAGAAAATCATCATAAAAGACTACCAAGGGAACCGCGTCCCGGTAGTGGGCACCAAGAGCTTCAATGTAACCTACAAGGGCCGCACCGAACAACTGCCACTCACCATCGTCGATCGCGACCGCCCAAGCCTACTGGGCTTACAATGGTTCGCCCCGCTTGACATCGCACTGACAGGAGTCAACCACGTCGCCGACGACGGTTGGGAACAGCGGCTAGCCCAGGAGTTCCAGGAAGTTTTCGATGGAAGCTTGGGCAAGTACCAGGGGCCCCTTATTTCATTTGATCTAGACCCGAAGGTCCCCCCCAAGCGGCTTAAACCTAGGAGGGTACCATTCGCCCTGAAGCCTAAAATTGATGAGCAGATCAACAAGCTCGTCGAACAGGGGGTGTTGCAGCCGATAGACCATGCCCGATGGGAAACCCCGATAGTGACCCCAGTAAAACCAGACGGGCCCGTGAGAATTTGCGGGGACTATAAGGCCACCCTAAATGGCGCATTACAACAAAGCGCCTACCCAATCCCAATCGTGCAACATCTGCTGCACTCACTGGGAGGGGGCAAGGTCTTTGCCAAGCTCGATCTCGCCCAGGCATATCAGCAGCTACCAGTAGATGAGAAAACGGCGGAAGCCCAGACCATCGTGACCCATCGGGGGGCCTTCAAGTGTAACCGACTCCAATTCGGAGTCAGCGTGGCACCAGGCATCTTTCAAAGCCTGATGGAACGTTTGCTACAGGGCATCGAGGGGGTGGTGCCCTATTTTGATGACGTATTAGTAGCGGCGCCAAACGAAGCCGAATTAGAAAACCGACTCAGACAGGTCTTAACAAAATTTAAAGTGACAGGACTTAAAGTTAAACGAGAAAAATGCCAACTATGCACAAAGCAAGTAGAATTTTTGGGCTACCTTCTAGACCGGCATGGCATTCACCCTACAATTAAAAAAGTGAAAGCCATCAAAGAAGCCCCTACCCCAAAGTCTAAAACGGAACTACAAGCATTCTTAGGGTTGCTGAATTTTTATAATGTTTTCCTACCCCAAAAGGCTATGGCGGCGGAGCCTTTGCATAGACTCCTGGATAAGGCGGCAACCTGGACTTGGGGGAGACGAGAGCAAACCGCCTTTCAAAAAACCAAAGACCTCCTCACCTCCGACGCCGTCCTGATTCAATTCAGCGAAACCTTGCCCTTAGCTGTCACTTGCGACGCATCACCTTTCGGCATCGGCGCTGTCCTCAGCCATACCCTCCCCGACAAAAGGGAAGCACCCATCGCTTTTTTCTCCAGGACTCTGACTAAACCAGAGCGGAACTATAGCCAGCTGGACAAAGAAGCCTTGGCTATAGTTGCCGCCGTTAAGCGTTTCCACGAATACCTATATGGCCGCCCGTTCACCATTGTGACAGACCATAAGCCATTACTGGGAATCCTCGCCGGAAACTGAGCCACCCCGAACATTTTATCACCCCGGATGACAAGGTGGTCCGAGTTCCTGGCAGCCTACAGCTACGAACTGTTACACAAGCCAGGTAAGAAAATTTCGAACGCGGACGCTTTAAGCCGTTCCCCCTTACCAGATTCTGATCCTGACCCAGCACCAACAACAAACACCCTTAGCATTGAGAACCTACCCATTACCGCATCGGACATTGCCAGAGAGACTGTTAAGGATAAGCGTCTGGCGCGAATCCTACATTGGCTAGAAAAAGGCTGGCCTGAAAGGGACAATGACGAATCCATTAAAACGTTCAGAAACCGCCAGACTGAACTTTCACTTCTTAAGGGATGTATCTTGTGGGGTGACAGGGTAGTCATCCTGGACAGATTGCAAGGGAGGGTCTTAGAGATGCTGCATGAGGGTCATCCTGGCATCGTCAGGACTAAAGCCCTGGCCAGGAGTTACGCTTGGTGGCCGGGGATGGACAAACAGATTGAACAATGGGTCGCCAAATGCCATCGATGCCAGGAGACCAGACCCAGCCCACCCGCAGCACCCATCCGGGACTGGGAAATACCAAGGGGGCCCTGGTCCAGAATCCATTTAGACTTTGCGGGTCCAACAAATGGGCATACTTTTTTGATCACAGTCGACGCTTACTCCAATTGGTTGGAAGTAAGCGATATGAAATCCACTACCACGGAGGCTGTCATCAAAGAACTGTGTAAACTGTTTTCCACGCACGGCCTCCCAGACATCGTCGTCTCAGATAACGGGCCCCAGTTTACTTCCCTCGAGTTTGAAAGGTTTTTGGCGGAGAGGGGCATCCGCCACGCATTAACGGCACCGGCGCATCCGGCGGCGAACGGTAGAGCGGAACGGATGGTCCAGTTTACCAAAAAAACCCTCTGGAAAATGGACCACGGGGAGATCAACGACAAAATCAACAAACTCCTCTTCATACAACACATCACCCCTAACACCACTACCAACAAGAGCCCAGCCGAACTGTTAATGGGCAGGAAGCTGAGGTCCCCACTCGACAGGTTGCACCCGACTTACAACCCGGAGCGACCCCCAGACTCCAGCTCCAAATACCGGACATTTGCCCCCGGTGACTTAGTTTACGCCAAAAATCTGACGGGAGACCCCCTATGGATCCCAGCCGTCATCACTCAAATCACCGGTCCACGGTCGTACCGGCTCCAAACCACCGACGGGCGAGCCTGGAAACGACACATCGACCAGCTCCGGTCACGTACGGCAACAGACCTCAACCCCCAAGGCTCGAACCAAGGGGGGAGGGAACACCCGAATAAAATAGCGCAAGAAAAAATCCAAAAATACTCACCGGAACGCAGCCATCGCGAGTCCCCTCCGGAGAAGAACCACCTGGCCAGCTCAACCGACTCGGAGAAACCAAGCGGGAGCGGCGAAACCCGCAGCTCAACCGACCCGGTAGGCCCAGGCGGGAGCCACGGAGAACGAACCGGCCCGATCATCCAGCCGGTTCACACAGAAGGAGGAGCAGCCAAAAAGATGACCGCTCCGGCCGAGGTACAGCTTGAAACTGAGTTGCGCAGGTCAACTAGGACTAGACGGAGCCCTGCCTACCTGCGTGACTACGCTACGTGATGGACCATACCAAGAGGGGAGGGGTGTTCTGTCCTGAATTTGAATACTCGAAATCCCCGCGCCTTGATTGGCTAAGGCGCGGGGATTTCTGATTGGCCAGGCGAGCCGCGCTGATTGGCCCGATTGAAGTCTCCCGCGATTGGCTCGCTCCAAGAGCGGGAGACTTGAATCACTGCCATTGGCCGCGGCCGCCGCAGCAAAAAGGATAAAAGCCGCGGGCTTTTTCCTTTTCGCCGGTTCGGTTCACAACAGTTTAATAAAGAGCTTGAATGATAGTCACGGACTCTGAGCTTTCTTTTGCGGACACGACAGTATCAGCCATAGCCAATTATTCACTTTTTAACAGTTTAATAAATCAATTAAATTTTCATATATTTGTGTATGATAGTAGCCTTGAAAAATAAAAAGCATTACTTTTAAGATTGTTCATTAATCTATATTGAGATTTCTATATGATAAATGCATGTTTTAGCCTGTCTTGTCTTAAAAAGATACATTTCCTTTTATGAAACAATAAAGAACAGAATGCAGAGAATGCTGTACTCTTCCAAAATTAGCAATTTCTTATTTATGCAGTTTTAATATGATAAATTACTTAAATGAATATATTAAAATATGTTCCCCAATCAATCGGAATGCTTTTAAGAAAAAAATATTCTTAATCAGTATAAGGCACAAAACTGGAACTCGACTTTTGATTATACTTCTGAAATCCCAGGAGAGTTAGAATTTAATTTTTATAAATGAAAAATAATTATAGTGCATGCTGCAATAATTTTAAACTATGCAAATATCCATTTATGTTCTATGCGAGGAATAAAATGCTGAGAAAGGCTTTATTTTTTTGCTAACCAAGAACCTAGTAAAATATTCAAACCTTTATTGTATTTATTTATTTGTTTGTTTATTTATTTAATTTATTGTCACCCAATTCTCTACAAGCTGACTCTGGGTGGCTAACAAGGTTAGTTTCAAAGTAAAGGTAAGATACATAGTATGATTTTACATTGGATTTGTGCTATATTAGAATAGTAAAGTCAAACATTACTTAAGTGAAAGAAGCATTAAATATTAAATAACTAAAAATAAAATAAAATAAGGTGTAACCAGTAAACAAATTTGGGACTCTGCTATTGCAACACATCCCATGAAGCAGTTTAAAATGAGTATAAAAAGATAATGATGAAGTGTGTTCCAATCTATTCAGACTCACAAAATTCATTTTAGAAGCCCTTTTGAACTGTTCCAAATGCTCTGACTCCCTTCTGACCGTTGTTTTCACTATCTGTGTGATTCAGATTTTGCACAGGATATTTTATTGCTTCACCTTGAATAATAATCTAGCCACTGAAGAAATATTTTCACCATTGTGTTTTGCTAACACTGGAGTGAAAACCGGGTATTCATTGAAGATTTAGTGTAAGATTTGAATTCATAAGCAGTGTCATTAAAAACTCCCTTTTTATGACTCTGTAATCCCATAGAATTTTGGGAAAACAGAAGTCTTACATGTCTGTAGAGGTAGATCTGTCCATACCTGGAACTTTGGAACCTCATATGAATGAGGAACTCTGGGAGTTGGAGTCCACAAGACTTAAAGTTGCCAAGTTTGGAGATCCCTGTATTAAATTGTATGTCAATTTTTTTCTTAACAAAAAAGAAAAAAGGCTCAATTGATTTCATACTATCTATAGCAATATTTTCTCTAACAGCTTAGTGATTGGAAAAATCAGCAAGAAGATGCTCTGCCTTTCATCTTAATCTTTTCCAGTAGTTTCTTCCATGTTTGTCTAATCATTTATTAATATTTCATTTGTACAATGGTAGACACTCACAAGGCTTGTGCTTAAAATGGCAGGCTTTCAGAAAAGATCTCCCAGCCTAAATGTTGAGGCTATTCCTATATGAATAGCCAAAATAAACATCTGGATGGCTTGTGAAGTTCTTCAGGAATGTTCATGTGACTATTTTTCATAAAGCTTCCAAGAGTAGGTGAAAGTAAACTGATTGACGAGTGTAGCTTTAAAAAAAATGGAGAATTAAGTAGAACTAGAGTTAAGCGAGACTCTGAAGTTGAGTATATTTATGTTCCATAAAAGAAAAGAATTAAGTAACAAAGTGTGGACAAATAACATTAAATTTTTCTGAAGGAAAATTTCATTTACTACTGAAGGTTTTCTGTTCCTTAGGAGTATCCTGCATTTGATTTTATTTTTAGTCTTCATATTATTGTATTGACAATATGTTCCTCAGTGCCACCTTTTGGCTTTCATCTCTTTACTTTCTTTTTATTCTTCTCATTTGGGTATTTTCATATTTTGAAACGTCTCTCATCTTTCCATCTCTTGTACTTTTAAATACATTCCTTAATATTGGCCTGGTTCATACATCCTGCTAAGCTATTATGTACTTTGGCTTAGCATATTGTGTGAAATCAAATATTGTGGTTTATAACTTAGTCCATTGTAATTCTAGCCAAATAGGATGATTCAACAATAATTTTTCAAAAGATGGTACAGAGGAATTATTGAGCCTGTCATCTGCACCTCTATAACTGTCTGGTTTGGTTCTGCAACCCAACAGGACAGACACAGACTTCAGAGGATAATTAAGACTGCAGAAAAAAAAAATACTACCAACCAACCTTCAATCAAAGTCCTGTATACTGCAAAAAGTCAAAAAGAGGGCTGTGAAAATATTTACAGACCCTTCACATCCCGGACATAAACTGTTTCAACTCCTACTCTGAAAACGACACTATAGAGCACTGCACACCAGAACAACTAGACACAAGGACAGTTTTTTCTCAAACGCCATCACTCTGCTAAACAAATAATTTCCTCAATGCTGTCCAAGTATTTACAAAGTCTGCACTACTATTACTATAAATCTCATCCCTCCTTATCACCCATCCCTTCCCACTTGTGACTATATGACTGTAACTTTGTCGCTTGGATTCTTACGATTTATATTGACTATTTCCTAGTATGATTTGATTGCTTATTGTACCCTATGACTATTATTAAGTGTTGTACCTTATGATTCTTGACTCTTGACAAATGTATCTTTTCTTTTATGTATACTGAGAGCATTTGCACCAAGACAAATTCCTTGTGTGTCCAATCACACTTGGCCAATAAAGAATTCTAATATGATGTACGAACCATTTCACTGCTTGTTACCTGTGTGAATAATTTCTTAAATCTGCCTTTTTTTTTTCAGAATTATGGCATAACGTTTTTGCTGAGCTTTTATTATTGTGGTTATATCTAACAATACTGAAAAAATGTGACCTTTTTTGCTTTGTTTCCTGCTCTGAAATCAAATGTGCCTCTGTTAGGCTTTCGTAGCAATTTTTCATCTACATATGAATAAAATTGGAGTTCATTGTGGTTATTGTTTTCAAGTTGCTCAATAATTTTGCAGTATGCATCTGATTTTAAGAAGAACTATACTTTGTGAGCAAAAGAACAGAAACATTGTAACAGCTTTATGAAAGCAAAATATGAGGTGACACTTCAGACAAAATGTCATTAGAAGTCAAGTTGAGCAAACCTTTACCCTTCCAAATTGATCTCATGAATGGCTACTTTCTGCCTTTTTCAAAGTACCCCCCCCCCCAAAAAAAAAGGAAAAAAAAGGTGGGGGAAAACAGTGTTGATCCATTATAAAACTTTCAAATTAGGATGATGCTTTTATTTGGCACTCAGAGGACCTTATAAATTAAACAAATATAAGTATATATTACTCAATATTATATATTAAATATAAGTATATAAGTATTAAATATAAGTATAAGTTATATTACTCAGTGGAGAAACCAATAGTCCACAGTTTCTCTTCTATCTTCTGGTAATAGTCAAGTTAAAAAGACAATGCTCCAAAGGCTAAATGACATTAAACATCAAACTGAAGTTGGTATCTATCAAACAAACTTTGATTGTAAAAAAAACTTCAGGGGAACCTACAAATTATCTACTCACATTGACTTTCTTCTGGCTAAAAAACAAATGTCTTAAGGGAAGGCACAAAGTGGTATACCCAGTGTTAAGATGGATCAGATTTGCTATGTGGTTCTGGGAAATCAAAACAATCCATCATATATTCTACAAGGATTTTCATAATTTCTATAATGGACCTCCACAAGGATCATCCATTATCTTTGTTACAGCCTTTCCAGGAAAGAAAGATGGATATGATACTAACCTTTCAGATTTTCCTGGTGCCTTTCTTCAGATTTCAAACCTGTTAATTCAGGCCCTTTCAATTGTTAAAATGATTTAATTAATCCCTGAAATAAAAATATTTTAAACATTCAGTCTGAAAGTTTATTTCAACTGAAAACAGCTTTATTTTTTAATTTTTTAACTGATTAAATTTCAAGGCAGCTTTCATATAGGCAAAAGTTGTAGACCACCCTGGTGAATTGCAGCTGATTGATGCAGGATTGCAGGGTGTTTCTGCTGGCATCAGGGCTGTAATGGATCAGTATAATTCAGCTTTTATCTAACATGAAAACCCTCTATGAGAATACTGTGTGGTCCACTAGGGTGTTTTATGGATCTAAAAATAGTCTTGAAAAAAACTATACCACCTGTGAAGGATGCAAAATTTCTGGAAGCCAATCCACCTTCACAGAACTAGATAAGTCTAAATTTTTATTCTGACTTAAAGAAGTTCAGATCATTCTCATTGCTATTCTAAAAAGCTTTTCCAGAAGTAACTTAGAATCCACTGCTTCAGGACATAAAACCTCTCATATGAATGGTGCCACATCTCCTTTCAGCCTAATATCTTGGCATTTTGCCAGCATCATTATATGGCATTTTTGCCTCATTATGTATTACAAGCCAGAAAGATTTTCTAGTAGCAGGCTGTTCAAGACACAAGTAATGAAATTTCAAATCCTAGAATCCCCCATAAAACATTATTACAGGGCTGATGAGTTTTTTAATTGCATACACGTTGATAATATAGGCATATATACCTTTTGACTTGTTCCAAATAATCTAGGTCAGGATTATCAAACTTGTGCCCTGTGTCATCTCAGATTTAGTGAAGGGGGAAAAAGTCATGATACATCAAGTGAAGAGAACATGACACCTTGTGTTTGACGCCCCTGATCTAGATACTTTAGACATATAGACTTTATCCAAATATAGTAGTCAGGACAAGAATTAATTTCTTTTTAGCAAGTCAGATAAAATCTTTTTTTTTCCCCTGACAAGGTGCTATTGACACAGGGTAAATATAACCACAGTACAGACCTAAGATGTAAAGCAATTATAATGCCAAATGTCTAGAAAAATAGATTTCAACACAGAGCAGTTTTTGAGATGAATATCAATCCCTAAAATGTTTAAGTATCATTCTTTAAAAAATATTGAATTGCATTTATTTTAATGTTTCCAAACACTTTATAGATAAGTTTCTTTATATCTTCCTATAGCAATCATTTACTGAAGCAAGATTATGAGTCACACAGTCCATTTATGACATATTAGAAAGAGATTGTATGATTTGTACCCAGGATATCTAGGGAAGCCCACAATTTAATGGTAGGCAGCATACTCACAAAAAACAGGATGAAGAATTTACAATTTCTCAACTCACCATTTATGCTATTTAGAAACCTTCCTCCCTAATCTAGAAAAATTAATTTCTTGTCATTATCTACCAATCTTTAAACACATGGGAGTTTGAAGACTGCATTTCCCCAAACCACACAAACTTTGACTTAAGAGCATATCCTCCATAATTTAAACTTCAAGCATCTTGTGGGAAAACTCTATTACATTTCACCAACTGAACTTCTAGAAGCAAAACGCTTCATAGGAGGAACACAGCATGAGAAAACAATGTGCTCTCATTTCCCTCTTTAATTCTTTTTTATGGAAAAATGTCTTTTTGAACTGAATATGGTGGATCGTTTGTTCCCGAAACAAGTAGTGTCACTGACACCATGATATCAAGCCACGGAAGAACTGTACTTAGCAGTGTGCTTCACATACAAAAAAATGCTTTGTAGGAAAATCAGCTGTCAACTTTATGTCAGTATCCTGATAAAGACAATCTCTCTCTCTCTCTCTCTCTCTCTCTGTCTCTCTCTCTCTCTCTCTCTCTCTCTCACACACACACACACACACACATTTTGATACCTTCAAAAGGCATTTTGATACCTGGACAAGTTCTTTCCTGGGAAGTAATTCACTTTATATCAATGCACAGTGAAAACTTTATCAGATTTTGTCCAATGAACTTCAATGCAGCAGATCAAATTTCTGATGTGACTTTTTGTCATTTGAAAAATTACAATGCCATAATGCAAATAATTGATATCATTATGCAAATCCCTACAATTCTATGTTCTCTAGATCAATAATAGATGCCCCCCCTCTAATTAGTTACAGTTGATGTATTAAAAATTTGTGTAAGCTAGTTCTTACATAGTGAAAAGAAAATAACCCAATACTATATCAGGTAGCTATCTCATCACAAGTTCTGGAAATCTTGTGTGCCAGTTTAATTAATTCCAATCTAGTTGGTGGTTATTATTATTTTTGTATAAAACCTATTTTTCTCAAAGTTAAAAGTAATTCAAAGGAGCAATGAAAGCTTTTACTTTGAAGACAGCAAGTGTTTAAATTCAGAAAATAATTATATTTAACATGGTTCTTAACACAAGGAAAAGATGCAATATCAGTATTGCCATAACTATATTATATCTCAAATGTAAATTCACTACATATTGTGCAATAGTGATTTCTTGAATTTATTTAGTATTTCTTGAGTTAATACCCCTATAATTATTGAATCATCATTTAAATTACCTGGGTGAGTCAATATCTTTTGCTATTTTTTGGGAGGAAGAAGTAAGTCCCCAATGATATAAATAAAAACAATTTAATATATATTTTGAATTATATATTTGATGACAATGATATTAAAAATGGGTAAAAGGGGTTTATATTTATAATTGGTAACTTCAATGGAAAAATTCATGAAAATTTGATTTTCATTTGTATATCCCAGCAGCACCTATTAAGGGAGAAGAAGTCAAAACAGGGAGTGTGTTAATTGTGGCAATGTGATAAATGCCCTAACTTTTTGTACATATATCAAAATTGCACAGTCAAAATGATGAGTTTAGGATTGTTTTGTTACTTCCACCATCAGAATGCTGGCTAATTCCTGTGTAATTAGGTTAAATTTATTCAGAGATTATGATTTCCCCAAACCTTTAAAAAAAGATATTTCCTCAAGAATGATATACTTCTGGGTGTATTTTTTATTTTATAAACGATGGTGCTTATTCCTGGATTACAATGAAATACTTACCAGAAATTTAGTTATTGGGGAGGGAGGTATTTTTATTTAATATAATCTTGATAGAAAAGCTAGGTAATTTTGAAAACCAGGGATAATTTTATCTAAATTCTGATTTGTTATAGCAACCAAACCAGTGGTGGGATTCAAATGTTTTTACTACCGGTTCTGTGGGCATGGCTTGCTGGGCGTGACAGGGGAAGAATACAGTAAAAGCTCCAGTCAGAGGTCTTATTTGCCGGTTCTCAAAATTTCTACTACCGGTTCTCCAGAACTGATCAGAACCTGCTGAATACCACCTCTGAAACAAACAGTGTTAGGGATAACATTGTTTACCCTAACTGGTTTAGGTAAAATAATAAATAAGTTATCATGGTTTGTTGGTTAAAGTGTGTGTAACTTTAACTGCAAGAATGTAATTAAGGGTGTGGTTGTAAAAGCACCATAAAAGGAGCAAGACAATGGCAGCTCACTCTCTGGCTTAATGATCCCTAATTACTGGATGGATTGATGACTGTGTTTTTTTCTACTGGAACGGGAGAGAGAAAGGAGTGTTGATTTCTCAATGGTGAGAAGAGATAATACGGACTGATTTATTGTAAGTGAACTGACATTGAATATTCAACACGGACTTTGCGAATTGAGTATCCCCGAATGGACTGACTGAAATGATACATGACTAATGGACTATTTTTGACTATGCTATAACTCTTAAATGGAATAAACTATATTTTTGATAGCACAAGTATATCTGTTTTTTACTGAGTGTTAACTAACATACAAACTTATCTCACACATTTACCTGTTTGCCTAACTGACTAAAGCTGCACATTCTGTTTAGCGTGTTTCCTTAACATTGGTTGGGGAAACAGGCTTAAAAAAGGTTATGGGCCCAGAGGCTGCAAAGTCAGTTTAACTAGGATAAAACAGATTTATGTAAAAAGTGAGAGTTTGTGTTGTTACATGTTACAGTAAACAGACAGCTGTGTTTTATTAATTATAGTTTTATATCCATATATAGAAAACATGGCACAAGTCAATCTACAAAGTTTGTCCCTTATATCCAAGCTGGATGGAACGAACTATGTTTCATGGTCTATGAAATGTAGTCTACTTCTACGAAGAGAAGGTCTGTGGAACATAATTGAAAACCCACCAAACGTAGAGGAATGGGATCCGGAGGTTGAGGAAGATAGTCAAAAGATAGAAGACTTTAAGCAGAAGAATGAACAAGCTCTTTGCATAATAGGACTAACACTATCTGACCAGCAACTTGTTCATATCCGCAGAGAACAAACGGCTGTTGGGTGTTGGCAGAAGCTGAAGAGGATTTATGTCCGAGATAACGTTGGTGCTCACATAAATCTAACATGGAAGCTTTTCAGGACGCATCTCCAAATGAATGGTGATATGCTGAGTCATTTGAATACTATGAAAAGCATTTTTCAAGAACTACATGAGAAAGAGCTTATTATCTCTGAACTACACCAAGTATACATAATTCTGTCTTCATTAGATGAAAGTTTTGATAACTACGTCACTTCCCTTGAAATTTTGCCGAAGGAAAGCCTAACTTTAACTGATATCACTGGCAGATTGATTGAAGAGGCCAGAAGAAGGCTTGAAAGAGATCAGTTAAGGAGGGAGAAACCTCAAAAAGAAGATATTGAATCTCCTACTGCATATGCAATTAAAAAGTGTTTTAATTGTGGAGGAAGAGGACATTTGGCAAGGTTTTGTAAAAAAAGCAAAATGCCAGAACACTGGCCAGAATACTAAAAGTCATCAAAAGAAAAAGAAAAATTTAGAGTTAGCCATGTATATTAACGGAGCTGTAAAAAATAATTTATGGGTGGTTGACAGTGGAGCATCCCACTGTACAATAAAAGATAACAAAATTTTTGTTAAAATGTCCATGAGTTCACAGCAAATATCGTTAGCCAATGGCTGGAAACTGAAAGCTAAAGGTCAAGTTATAGCATATTGTTCTTTCATAAAAGAGAATGTAAAAATGTTATATGTACCACAACTTAAGTTTAATTTAATTTCAGTTAGAATTTTGGTTAAACTAGGATATGTAGTTACCTTTAAAGGAGATAACTGCAAAACTGAAAAAGAAGATAAGAAAATTACTGCATCTTTAAGAGGTGAATTATATGTGTTAAATGATAATGGTTTAGAGGTGGCTAACACGGTTTATGATAATAAGAAACCTCATGATGAATGTATTCACTTGTTACACCGACAGCTAGGGCATTTAAATTTTAAAATGCTTAAGAAAACTGTTGAATTATCTAAAGGAATAAGTTTGAAACCTTGTAATAAATATTTGCAATGTAATGCTCGTAATCAAAGCAAAGCCAAGGTCAAACCAGTTAATAGAGTTGATGGATTTACTACCAAAGAGCCTTTAGAAGTAGTATTTGCTGATTTAATAGGTCCAAAAAAACCAAGTGTAGGAGGAGCTCGATACATATTAAGTATAATGGACCACTATTCTAGATATGGGTTTTGCTATTTAATGAAGAGCAAAACTGAAACGTATCTAAATCTCTTTAATGGGATAAAATTTGCTGAAAGGAAAGGAAAGGAAAGGAAAACTAAAAAGAAATTAGTAACTCTTATAACAGATAATGGTGTGGAATTTACAAATAATAAATTCCAGAATAGACTTAGAATGTTAGGTATTCAACATAAAACGTCTGCACCATATAGGCCACAACATAATGCCTTTATAGAGAGACGAGGCCAAACACTACAGTCAATGGCACAAACTATGTTGTCTGATTCAGGATTACCTGACAATTTGTGGGGAGAAGCAATAATGTGTGGTAATCATATATTAAATAATGTTGTTAATTCAACAACAGGTGAATTACCATCCACACTGTGGCATGGTACAAAACCTGATTTAAGTTACATGCACACATTTGGAGCACCAGCATGGGTGCATATCCCTACACAACTCAGACACAAAGGACAGCATAGAGCTAAAAGATTATTTTTTATAGGATATGAATCTTATCATAGATCTTATAGATTCTGGGAACCAGGTACATCTAGAGTTTACACCAGTGCTAGTGCTAAATTCCTAGAACATGTAGGATGGAATAGATTAGAGCAAGATTTAAATAATGATGTAATTATTGAACCCTACAAAAGGCAGAAAGAACAGACTAGTTATAAGAAGAGTCCAATTAAAGAAGAAGTCCACGAAGAACACATAGGACCAGAACAAGAAGAAACAGTTGATCAGGAAGAGTTAGATAATCAAGAAGAGTTGATAAATGAAAGTCCACCTGTAAGTCCTGTAATACCTAGACGTACTACACCTATAACTAGACCACCTGATAGGTATCAAGCAAGTATAGTATGCCAAGTAACTAAAGTTCCAACTAGTATAGATGAACTTAAGATGTATCCTGCTAAGGATCAGGAGAATTGGCAAAAGGCAATGGAAAAAGAACTAAATTCATTAAAGGTAATGAGTGTATATGAAGATGCCAAATTACCTCCAGGAGAAAAATCCATTGGGTGCAAATGGATATTTCAAATAAAAACTGGAAATGGTGGGACTGTTACCCATAAGGCTAGGTTAGTTGCTCAAGGATTTAATCAAACTGCATCTGATTACGATGAAGTTTTCGCACCAAGTCTTAAAGCAACATCTTTGAGAGCAGCTTTAGTATGGGCAGCTAAGAAAAACTATGTCATTAACCATTTAGATTGTAGAAACTGCTTATCTACATGCACCTTTGCAGCACACTATATATTTACAAAAGCCAATTATTATAAAAGACAATAAAGTAAATTGTAATGATTGTTGGAAACTCAAAAAGAGTCTTTACGGGTTGAAACAATCTGGCTTTGAGTGGAACCAATATATTGTGAAAGAGTTAAACAATATAGGGTTTAAATCTGGTTTAGCAGATCCATGTGTGTTTAAAAGAGAAAATAATGGAACGGTGTCATTATTGTTATTATTTACAGATGATATTGCTTTGATAACTAAGACTAATAATGAAGCTAATGAGATTATATCATTATTAGCCAAAAAGATAAAATTAAAGCATTTAGGTGAGATTAAATGGTATCTAGGATTGACAATTAACAAAACAAAAAATGGATTTAAAATATCTCAAGAAGATAAAATTTGCCAATTAATTAAAACGTATAAAATGGAACTTTGTAAGCTGGCAAAAACTCCAATGAGTCAGGAAGTTTGCCAAACTGATGCTCAAAGTCCCAAATTCGATAAGTCCATATATCAATCTTTGATTGGTAGCTTATCATATATCAGCAATTGGTCAAGGCCAGATATTGCTTATAGCGTTAATCAGCTGGCACGATTTAATGTAGATCCTCATCAATGTCATTGGCAATCATTAAAGAGAATTTTAAGATATCTTAAAGGAACAATGCACCATGCATTGTATATAGAACCAAAGGGTGATTTGAGTCTTAGTGCCTATGCAGATGCAAGTTTTGCAACTGACATAAACACTAGAAAATCAACATCTGGGATGGCTATATTATTTGGTAAGACACTAATAGGGTGGAGGTCAATCAGAGAACAGCATATCAGCTTGTCCACGATGGAAGCGGAATTTTCATGTCTGTCATTACTTTGCACTGACTTAATTCTGTACAGTTATTATTAGACATGGGTATAACTGTTAAAGATTCCATTATTGTGTACGAGAACAACCAGGCAGCCATACAGTTGGCTACTAATATTGCTTTAAAAACTAGATCAAAGCATACTGATTTAAAATACTTAAATGTTAGAGAATCTGTGAAGAATGGTCTAATTAAACTGGAGTACTGCATGACGGAAGAAAACATTGCAGACCAGTTTACAAAAGCTCAAGGTGTAGTCAAGTTTAAAGAGAGTTGTAACAAATATGATTTAAAGATGTAAATAGTTATATTATTATATTTACCTAAAAGGGGAGAATGTTAGGGATAACATTGTTTACCCTAACTGGTTTAGGTAAAATAATAAATAAGTTAACATGATTTGTTGGTTAAAGTGTGTGTAACTTTAACTGCAAGAATGTAATTAAGGGTGTGGTTGTAAAAGCACCATAAAAGGAGCAAGACAATGGCAGCTCACTCTCTGGCTTAATGATCCCTAATTACTGGATGGATTGATGACTGTGTTTTTTTCTACTGGAACGGGAGAGAGAAAGGAGTGTTGATTTCTCAATGGTGAGAAGAGATAATACGGACTGATTTATTGTAAGTGAACTGACATTGAATATTCAACATGGACTTTGCGAATTGAGTATCCCCGAATAGACTGACTGAAATGATACATGACTAATGGACTGTTTTTGACTATGCTATAACTCTTAAATGGAATAAGCTATATTTTTGATAGCACAAATGTATCTGTTTTTTACTGAGTGTTAACTAACATACAAACTTATCTCACACATTTACCTGTCTGCCTAACTGACTAAAGCTGCACATTCTGTTTAGCGTGTTTCCTTAACATTGGTTGGGGGAACAGGCTCAACAAACAGGACAAGTACAGACTCTAACAGACAGTTAAGAATGCAGAAAGAATAACTACATCTAGCCTGCCTTCCATAGAAGACCTGTGTATTGTGCAGGTGACAATGAGGCTGAGAAGATATCTGCAGAACCCTCACATCCTGGATATAAACTGTTTCAACTTTTCTCTTTTGGATGGTACTACAGGACATTACAGGCCAAAACAAGTAGACACAGGGACAGCTTTTCCCTCAAGCTATCACTCTACTGAATACCTAATTCTCACAGTGCTTTCTACTGTCTATGTGTGTGTACCCAAACTGTATGGCTGTAGCATTATTATTATCCTTATTATTCTTCTTACTGTCCATTCCTATTAGTATTATTACTGTTATAATTATCATTATTCTGTTGCTTTGCTTGTACACTGAGAACTTCTGTCCCGGAGACAAATTTCTCGTGTATCTCGTCAAACTTGATCAAATAAAGTATTCTACTCTTACTCTGGTCTGCTCTATATTCTATTCTGTTCTGTTCTGTTCTATTCTGTTCTATTCTCCTCAGCCAAATCTACCATTTGTATTAAGATGCTAAAATAAAACGCTGAAAGTTTTTACGCTGAATTATTTTTCTGTTGCTGTTTGTTTCTGCTTTGCAAAGAATTGACAGACAGGCACAGCCATTGTGTTTTTAATCACAGAGAACTTGTTTACTCCAACCTAAAAGGAATTCATACCATTATTAAATGATCTGATCCCCAAACCACTTTCATTTCATAAGGTGAATTCCACTTCCAGATGCAGAACCCAGAAAACCCCAATAGAGATAGTTTCCATGTACAAAAGGAAGGAATTATTTTCCTATTGATTTTTTTTAACTGGAAAAATGTAAATGCAAAGACCACACTTTGGAAGGATGGTAAATTATTCAGTTTCTACAGGAAGGATGACAAGCAATGCCAAATTAGTATCCAGTTACTTCTGAGTGTTCCCCAACTCTAATCGGAATGAAGAGTTGAGGTTTTATCATAAAGGGAGCAAACTGAATACTGCATGGATTGCAATCCTGAAGAATGACACATCTGTTTTTATTCTTCATTCCTGTAGAATCCTTCCAGTTGATAATTTGGATTAGAACCAGATTGGTTGTTTTCATAGGTCCTTTTCCTCTCAACTCAGATATAACAAACCTCTCCCATGGGCCTAACTGTTTGTGTTCTGAATTTGTGGTTTACATGGCAAGAGCTCTCTGTATTATATTGCTAACATATTATCCATCTTGAAGAAAATAAAATGAGATACACTTTATGTAAAGACTTCTGTTTTTAAACTTGCTGATAAATAAATGCTTTTGTAAAAGGAGAGGAGCAAATATCTAATTTCCTTTGATTCTCTCCTGTTTTCCCTACACATTCATACACCTTCAAATGCAACATTTTAAATAAAAAAAGCCATACTGAAATTTTCACGTGTTAAAACTCTTATTTACTGTTTGGACCCTTTTTTTGAATAGTTTGTGCTCAGTAGCACTAACTGATGAAGAAAAAGCTTTATGTGGAAGGTTAGATGTTGCTGCAGGAAACACAAGCAGATGTTGCAGAATCAGTCAGCTCTGGTGGAAGAGCTTACATGTAAAAATAATAATAGTAGTAGTAAGTCAGTAGTGTTCAGGACAATTGCTTTTACGTCATCATGAGAAGCGACCAACATTCGACACTAGCTGGATTCTTATAGTACTCTAAGACTAGAACAAGATTAAGAAAATACAAAATATGCATTCACATACATACCATGTCTGTGTGTGTGTGTGTGTGTATTAGGTGAATTCAGTCTTTGTATTTTTCTTAACCTGATTAAATTGTGTATGTGTGAGATTCAACAACATGCTAAACTGTACACTATGCAATCCTGCTTTAACCTAATCTAAAAATTGGTGTGAACCGAACCAAAGTGTATCTATTGTAATCTTCTAAAACCAGAGTCCCCAATCTCTGGGGTGTGGTCCAGTACGGAACCTTGAGCCATTCAGAACAGAGAAATGGAAGTTGTTCAGAACTGGGCCATGGAAGCTGTTTGGAACTGGGCCATTTGGAACTGGGCTCCATGTGTGCTTCCCCACTGGTCATGCAGAGCCATCCCTCCCCCCCAGGCCTCAAACAATTTGATATCAAAATGAGCACATATGTTGTTTTGAAGAGGTATTGTTCACCTAAATGTAAACTCAAAAAAGAAGCCCAAGTTACAAAACATTAGTACTTCTAGACATTTTTAAAGGTAATAATTCTGGTTCATTTATGCAATATATAGGATTGAGATATTGTAGTCTTTGTTCTTTCATAATTCCCTTTGTTTTTTCTATTTCTGTTATGGGCTAAGCCAATGCATCAGTAAAAACCCTAATAGCTTTACTTTAACAGCAGGCTCGTAATCCTGTACTTCTCATTGGCCCGCGAACAGTGAGTTGTGATTAGTCATTTCTGGATGATCTGATTGGCTGACAGCGGGTCTCTCTGATTGGATGCTTGTTAGAGCGGTAAACTCAAATCATTGGTTGTTTTGACAGCAGCCAGCTCTATAAAAGAGCTGCTGCTGCCCAAGTATTTCGCTCTGTTCTGAAATCATTCATAAAGAGTTGAAGTCATGGTTCAATGTCTCGTCTCCGTTCCTTGCGCCCATGCTCAGGACTTAACACTGGCGACGAAGGTGGGATGCGGAGACGATAGAGCTGACTAAATACTCATCAAACAAGATAGAGCACGTTGCTGAGAGCGCACACAACAAACGGCAGAATAACCAGCGGTGCCATACCACCCGCTCCATTTGACCTGGCAAACGAAGACTGGGACTCGTATATGGACCGTTTCCAGATGTTCCTGGAGACCAACAATCTGAAAGATGCTACACCTGGCAAGAAACGAGCGGTGTTCCTGACCCACTGCGGCCCCGCTGTTTTTAAAATGGCTAAGGCACTTGCCAAACCAGCGGAAGTGAAGACCATGGATTGGGATAACCTCGCGCCGATCCTCTGGGCCCATTACGCACCCACAGTACCTACACTGATACGAAGACACGAGTTTTACCAGAGAGACCAAGGGAAGAACGAGAGCGTTGGGGACTTCATAGCTGACCTCTGGAACCTGGGAGGACTCTGTGGTTTTGCAAACCTCGAGGAAGCTATGAGAGACCGAATAGTTCTTGGATTAGATGACCACACATTACAGAGCAAGATCGTGGCAAAAGGAGATATCAGCCTTGCAGATGTCATCGCTGATGCTACTGCCGCAGAAACAACCAGGAAGTCAGCCACTCAAATGAACTGAGTGAACGCACCGCACCGCCAACTCGCTAATGATAGTCCGCCTTCCTTTGAGAGGCACACTATTACCGCCCATCATGAAGACCTCGAGTCATCCTCAGACAGTGAGGAAGAGGAGGTCAACCGGCTCTGCTCGGAACGAGAGCAAAGGAACCAGAGACTTCCGCGCCAATGTGCTGGTTGCGGGGCAACCCACCCGCAATCAGACTGCCGTTCCTGTGGGAAAAGAGGCCACATGCAAAGGTCTGCAGAAGCAAGCGAGAATCCAGTCCAAGCCGGAGGGAGAATAACCTCTGCCGGGAGACAGGCAAACCACCTGGAAATTGGGACCACCTGAACCACCAATGGAACAACCACTACTACAGAAATCGAGCACCTGCCGCTTCAACGAGATGAGAAGAGGCACACCAAACTATCACTATCGGCCACATTTCATCACTAGATGCAAGAAAGATCCGTGTAAAGGTCACTATTGAAAATTGACTGTGCGTGATGGAAGTCGATTCAGGGTCATCCTTACTGATGGTCTCCTGGAAAACCCTCAAACAGCTGACCCCTGCCATCTGTCGCCAGGATCTCAGCACTCAAAGAATCATCCTAAAAGACTGCCAGGGGAACAGAATTCCGGTTGTCGGTTCCAGCCATGTCCAAGTATCCTTCAAGGACCACACCGTGACGCTTCCCCTGACTGTCGTCGATCGTGACCGGCCCAGTTTGTTAGGGTTACAGTGGTTCACCCCACTCGGAATTGAACTAGCTGGCATCCACCAAACCAGAAGCGATGACTGGGAAGAGGCCCTCATCCAGGAATTCCAGGACGTGTTCACAGGAACGTTAAGCAAGTACAAGGGGACCCCTATATCGTTTAATCTCAGTCCCGACGTGGTTCCCATTCGCTTTAAGCCTCGTCGGGTGCCTTTTGCCCTCAAGCCAAAAATTGACGAGCAACTAGACAAATTAATAGCGCAGGGTGTGTTGGAACCAATTGACCATGCCCGATGGGAAACTCCAATAGTAACACCCATAAAGCCAGATGGCTCGTTAAGAATTTGTGGGGATTACCGGGCCACCCTAAATCATGCGCTTCAGCACAGTGCTTACCCAGTACCGGTGGTCCAACACCTTCTTCACTCCCTGGGTGGTGGAAAAATATTTGCGAAATTGGACTTAGCTCAGGCGTACCAACAGCTACCCGTAGATGCGACGACTGCAGAAGTCCAGACAATAGTTACACATAGAAGTGCCTTCAAGTGCAATAGACTCCAATTTGGAGTAAGTGTAGCGCCGGGCATTTTCCAAAGTTTGATGGAGAGACTATTACAAGGCATAAAAGGCGTTGTGCCTTATTTTGACAATGTCTTAATAGCTGTCCCTACTAAAGAGTTATTAAGACAACGACTCAGAAGGGTTCTTCAAAAATTTAAAGACACTGGCCTGAAAGTAAAAAGGGACAAATGTCAACTTTGTACGGAGAGAGTGGAGTTCCTGGGATACTTTCTCGACAGACAGGGAATCCACCCCACCGAAAAAAAACTAACTGCAATCAAAAATGCCCAAGACCTAGAAATAAGACAGACCTCCAAGCCTTCCTGGGACTCATTAACTTTTATAACATCTTCTTGCCCCAGAAGGCGACCGTAGCCGAGCCCCTACATAGACTTCTCGACAAAAAGGCTTCCTGGGTCTGGGGACGGCGTGAAGAATGAGCATTTCAACAAGTAAAAGACCTCTTGACTTCTGATGCTGTATTGATACAATACAACGAGACTCTACCCTTAACGGTTATCTGTGACGCCTCACCATTCGGAGTGGGAGCCATTTTAAGCCATGTCATGCCAAGCGGTAATGAGGCACCAATTGCGTTCTTTTCAAGAACTTTGTCTAAAACTGAAAGGAACTATAGCCAACTTGATAAAGAGGCTCTCGCCATTGTATCCGCAATTAAACGTTTCCATGAATATGTGTATGGGAGACCCTTTGCCATAATTACAGACCACAAGCTGCTACTTGGCATTTTAGCAGGAAACAAACCAACTCCCCACATCTTATCACCAAGAATGACACGTTGGTTGGAGTTTTTAGCCGCATAAGATTACCAACTGCAACACCGCCCGGGGAAAGCCATTCCCCATGTTGACGCTTTGAGCTGCTCTCCATTACCAGATGTCATAAATGACCCAGCTCCAACCCTAGCCATATTGCAAATCGAAACTCTTAAATCACCACCACTGACCGCTCGAGACATCGCCTCAGAAACGAAAAAGGACCCTTCTTTGGCACGAGTCCTCAGCTGGGTGAAACGGGGTTGGCCGGACAGCGAACCCAGTGACACTTTCAGGTCATTCAGGAATCGACAGACGGAACTATTCTCTCAAAAGGGCTGCATCTTGTGGGGAGACAGAATCGTCATCCCGGAGAAATTGCAACATAAAGTTTTAAAAATGTTGCACGATGGACATCCAGGCATCGTGTGAAGGCATTGGCAAGGAGTTACGCATGGTGGCCAGGTTTAGACAAGCAGATAGAGACCTGGGTGGCGACGTGCAGCAAGTGCCAGGCGACTCGCTCTGCTCCTCCAAAAACACCCTCACCTCAGTGGGAAACGCCTTGAGGTCCCTGGTCCCATATCCACATCGATTTTGCGGGACCTGCAAGAGGACACACTTTCCTTCTAACCATGGATGCCTATTCTAACTGGCTCGAGGTCCACAAAATGAAAAGCAACACCACAGAGGCGGTCATTAAAAAACTGAATAAGCTATTCGCTACCCACGGATTGCCGGATGTCCTGGTCTCCGATAATGGCCCTCAATTCACTGCCCTGGCATTCGAACAGTACCTAGCAGACCGGGGCATCCGCCATGCCTTAACATCGCCAGCTCACCCTGTGGCCAACGGTAGGGCTGAGCGAATGGTTCAATTTGTAAAGACGACCTTACACAAAATGGACCAGGGTGACATTGACAACAAGATAATGCGGATTCTTCTCCTCCAACATATTACTCCAGCACCACAAATAGAACCCCAGCTGAACTCCTGATGGGCCGAAAACTTCGCTCACATCTCGATCGCCTCCACCCTGCTTACACACCTGAACAACCCCTGGGATCCAGCAGCAAGTGTCGATCATTCCAGGAAGGCGACCCCGTTTTTGCAAAAAACTTCTCGGGCGACCCATTGTGGGTCCCCGCTACCATAACGCAACCTACGGGACCCCGATCCTATCGTCTACAAACTGCAGATGGCAAAATGTGGAAGCACCACATAGACCAGCTTCGATCCAGACTAGCACCTACTCCCATCTCCTCCCCTGAATCTCAAACTGGGGGGGGAAGGGACATCGAGGGGGCTGAAAAAGAAATAACAGATGACTTAACAATCGGAACCCAGCAGTCTACACAACCAAGCATGGGATAGTCACTGCCAGAAGGAGAACCAAGCCGGGAGGTTGCCTCACCGTGTGACAGCGCCGCAATGGAAACAGATCCAGGGAGACCGGATGACAGCATTGGTGAGAGCAGAGAGGACAGCCCAGAGCCATTCGGCGAAACAGCGGGACTGTTTTCGCTGCCCAGCTCAGCGGGCAGCCCACCGGAACCAGAGCCAGGACGGAAACCGGTGGAACAGCGCAGATCAAGCAGATGGGTGAAGCGACCTGCCTACTTATGAGAATACGTCACCCCATCCCTCAGATGGAACCTAGGGGGGAGGGGTGTTATGGGCTAAGCCAACGCATCAGTAACAACCCTAATAGCTTTACTTTAACAGCAGGCTCGTATTGCTGCACTTCTCATTGGCCCGCGAACAGCGAGTCGTGATTGGTCATTTCTGGCCGATCTGATTGGCTGACAGCGGGTCTTTCTGATTGGACGCTTGTTAGAGTGGTAAACTCAAATCATTGGTTGTTTTGACAGCAGCCAGCTCTATAAAAGAGTTTCTACCGCCCAAGTATTTCGCTCTGTTCTGAAGTCATTAATAAAGAGTTGAAGTCATGGTTCGATGTCTCGTCTCAGTTCCTTGCGCCCATGCTCAGGACTTAACAATTTCCTCTTACATCTTTTTGCTATTCAAAAAAAGGAGGATCAATAAGAAAAAAACATGCAATACTGAAAGGTGTATTTGTCTAATGATCAAATGAATTTTGGAAACATTGACAAGCATATGTGTTGGGTTCTGTAGAAGGCCCTTACACTATTAAAGTTCTTGTTCTTTTTCTCTCTCTTTGTCTTTCAAATTTTTAAGGTCACTCATTCACTATGGACTAACCTTAATTTTATTCTAGAAATTATATAGATAAATCATGCCTGATATGTTATGTCTAAATAACTTATTGGCCTCATATTGGGAATGAATTTTAAGAGAAATCCTACCAATCTATCCTAAATTTCTCAATCAATGGAAGACAATGGTACCCCAATGGTAGACAAGATCTCACAGTGCTACTTTGCCCACTGTAAGCCTATTTTTTCCATTTGAAAAATTTACAAATCAATTGTATACATGGGTTTTTTGTTTGAATTTCCTATTAATTTCACACCTAGTTTTTCAGAATTTGGGTTAGCAATGTTGTAAGATCTGATGTAGACAGCTTTCTGGCCATTCTTGCAACGTTTAGCACTACATTTGTTACATCAGTTCCAATTCATTCAAAAAGCCACAAGCCAGATAAGGTGTTAACAGCCAACAGTCTGTCTACATCAAACCATTTAGTTTCCAACTGTGGAAAACTAATCACATTTTTAAAAGTTTCATGTGGATAGAAATGATGATGAAAGCTTTAACTCAGAATTCAAGAGTTTTATTTATATCAAAATGATTTTTTCCAAATAAAGTTGTAAATTAATCGCACATGGAATTCATGATTTGTCGTGACACATACATTGCCTGTGAAACAGTTAACCATTTTCCAGCTGGTTTTATGGACTGAGAATCTAGTCAACTTTAAATCTATAAACATGGATGGCCTACCTCTGTGACTTTTTGTTTTGAGCTTTCTAAATTGAACATTCAGGTTTATTTCAGGTTCTATGAGCCCTTAGTGCCAAATTCTTGAATTACTTTATTATTGTGATGTACTTACTTGCTGCTATAGAGACAGAAGAGAATTTTTCTGGTATTTTATATTTATTTTGATAGAATTACTTGTCTGATAGAATTGATATTACATTCACTATTAAATATATTGGATATTAAATTGCTATGTGTGTATTTTGCACTATACCTGTGCAATACACTTGTCATTTCTGTTTGCCTTTTGAGCAGGTTCTTCTGACTCAGTAGCAATGCTTTCAGAATTGCAATGATAGTAATTTCATACAAGAAACGATGAAGCTCTGCATCATTTTTATGTCAATTGTTTTTTACCTACATTTTATTTGACTCACCCCACTTATGGATCCTGAGCATTCATCAGGTTCTGTCACATTCTGCTAAGAATTCACCACCATATCTTTGTCATCTTTTAAAGATTTCTGAAGCTCCTTCCTCCCTTGCAACTGCTCAGAACTTTTCCCCCTCCCACACTCTAGAAAAATGAACCCAGTATTAATTAAACTATGGTTTCAGGGTACAGATTGAATGCCTTTCTTTGTGTTTTCTTACTGATCAGTTAAAGATAGCAAAGATTGTATTCTCCATGTTCTAAAGTCACAACAGTGAAGACATTTGTGAAATTTTCTTCAGACTGCTTTTGAAAAAATGCAGAGTAAAAATCGTGGCACAGAAGTGTTTTATGTGTATGCTTTTAAAATGAGGACCATCAGTTGTTAACATTTATAACAGCCTCTTTTAACCAGAGTGTTGTGTCCGCGAAATGATGCCAGGAGTCGGTGACTTCAAATCATGCTCTTTATTGAAAGTTGGAACCGAACTGGCGTAAAGGAAAAAGCCCGCGGCTTTTATTCCTTTAGCCGCGGCGGCCGCGGCCAATGGCACCGCTTTGAATCTCCCGCGATCCGAATGGACCAATCGCAGGAGATTCTCAGCGAGCCAATCGGCGCGGCTCGCCTGACCAATCAGAGAGCCCCGCGCTTTGGCCAATCAAAGCGCGGGGATTTCAAGAATGCTAATTAAGGACAGAACACCCCTCCCCTCTTGGTTCAGTCCTTACGTCGCGTAGTCACATAGGTAGGCGGGGCTCCGTCTGAGCCTACTGGACCTGCGCAGCTCAGTCGTAGGTTGGATCCCGGCCGGTTCGGTCGGGATCTCTGCTGCTCCTGCTGCCGTCGTGGGAACCGGCTGGTCGATCGGGCCAGGCCGCTCTCTGTAGCTCCCTCCTGGGCCTCCCGGGTTGGTTGAGCTGCGGGTTTCGCCGCTCCCGCTCGGTCTTTCCGGGTCGGTCGAGCTGGCCTGGCTATCTCTTCCTGGCGAGGGGTCGTGATGGCTGCTTTCCGGTAAGTACGGCTGGTTTATTCTTCTTTGGTTTTGGTTCCCTGGGTATTCCCTCCCCCCTTGGTTTGTGTTGTGGGGGTTGGTTTCGCCTGTTTGTGCGTCGGTGGTCTCTTGGTTGGTAGTCCTCGACCTTAGTTGGTCGATGTGGCGTTTCCACGCTCGTCCGTCTGCTGTTTGTAGCCGGTACGAGTGTGGGCCTGTTATTTGTGTGATGATGGCCGGTATCCATAGTGGGTCTCCCGTCAGGTTTCTTGCGAATACGGGGTCGCCGGGTGCGAAGGTTCGGTGTTTGCTGTTTGAGTCTGGGGGCTTCTCCGGGTTATACGTGGGGTGTAACCTGTTGAGTGGGGACCTTAGTTTCCTCCCCATTAATAGTTCAGCTGGGCTCTTATTGGTTGTGGTATTTGGGGTTATGTGTTGGGTGAAGAGTAGTTTGTTAATTTTCTCCTGGATCTCCCCGTGGTCTATTTTCCGGATGGTCTTCTTAGTGAATTGGACCATCTGTTCCGCCCTACCGTTCGCCGCCGGGTGCGCCGGTGCTGTCAGCGCGTGGCGGATGCCCCTTTCCGCTAGGAATTTTTCGAATTCCAGCGAGGTGAATTGGAGCCCGTTGTCGGAAACGACGACGTCTGGGAGGCCGTGTGTTGCAAAGAGTTTGCAGTGTTCCTTGATCACGGCCTCCGTGGTTGTCGTCTTCATGTTGCTTACCTCCAGCCAGTTGGAGTAAGCGTCAACTGTTATGAGGAAGGTGTGTCCTTTTGTGGGCCTGGCAAAGTCTATGTGAATCCGAGACCAAGGTCCCCTTGGGGTTTCCCACTCTAGGACGGGTGCTGTGGGTGGGCTTGGCCTAGTTTCCTGGCATCATTGGCACCTTGCTACCCAGGCCTCTATTTGTTTGTCCATCCCTGGCCACCAAGCGTAACTTCTGGCCAGGGCTTTAGTCCTAACGATGCCAGGGTGCCCCTCGTGTAGCAGTTCCAGAACCTTCCCATGTAGCTTTTCTGGAATGACCACCCTGTCCCCCCATAGTATGCACCCTTTTAATAGCGAGAGTTCCGTTTGGCGGTTTCGGAACGTTTTGACGGACTCGTCATTGTCCCTTTCCGGCCACCCTTTCTCTACCCAATGCAACACCCGCGCCAGACGTTTGTCTTTATTAGTCTCTCGGGCAATGTCTGACGCAGTTATGGGCAGGTTGGGTAGAGTCTCTATGCTGAGGGTGGTCGTTGTGGGTGCTGGGTCGGTGTCAGGTTCTGGTAGCGGCGAGCGGCTGAAGGCGTCTGCATGGGAGATCGTCTTACCCGGTCTGTGTATGAGTCCATAGTTGTAGGCTGCCAGGAACTCGGACCACCTTGTCATTCGGGGAGACAGAATGTTCGGGGTGGCCCGGTTTCCTGCAAGGATTCCCAGCAGCGGCTTGTGATCCGTTATGATGGTGAAAGTCCGGCCGTAGAGATACTCGTGGAATCGTTTTACGGCGGCAACGATAGCCAGAGCCTCTTTGTCCAGCTGGCTATAGTTCCGCTCCGGTTTGGTGAGGGTCCTTGAAAAGAATGCGATGGGCGCTTCTTTTCCGTCGGGGAGGGTATGGCTGAGGACATCGCCGACGCCGAAAAGTGATGCGTCGCATGTGACGGCCAGAGGTAGGGTCTCATTATATTGTATGAGGACGGCGTCCGAAGTGAGGAGGTCCTTTGTTCTTTGGAAGGCGGCTTGCTCGCGTTTCCCCCAAGTCCAGGTCACCGCCTTGTCCAGGAGCCTATGCAAGGGCTCCGCCGCCGTCGCCTTTTGGGGCAGGAAAATGTTGTAAAAGTTCAGTAGCCCCAGGAATGCCTGTAGTTCCCTCTTGGACTTGGGTGTGGGGGCTTCTTTGATGGCCTTGATTTTTTTGTTTGTGGGGTGAATGCCGTGACGGTCTAGGAGGTATCCTAGGAATTCGACCCATTCCGTGCATACCTGGCATTTCTCCCTCTTGACCTTTAGCCCGGTCTCTTTAAATTTGGTTAGGACCTCCCTTAGGCGACCCTCTAGTTCGGCTTGGTTGGTTGCCGACACTAGGACGTCGTCGAAGTAAGGTACCACCCCCTTGATGCCTTGCAGTAGTCTTTCCATTAGGCTTTGGAATATTCCCGGTGCCACGCTGACTCCGAATTGGAGTCGGTTGCATTTGAATGCCCCCCGGTGGGTGACTATGGTTTGCGCTTCTGCCGTTTGCTCGTCGACCGGCAACTGTTGGTAAGCCTGGGCGAGGTCGAGCTTGGCGAAAATGTTGCCCCCTCCCAGTGAGTGCAGTAGGTGTTGCACTACTGGGACGGGGTAGGCGCTTTGTTTTAGCGCGCCATTTAGGTGGCCTTATAGTCCCCACAGATCCTCACCAATCCATCGGGCTTGATCGGGATGACTATGGGGGTCTCCCACCGGGCGTGGTCTATGGGCTGTAGGACCCCTTGCTTGACGAGCTTGTCAATTTGCTCGTCTATCTTGGGTTTAAGTGCGAATGGCACCCGCCTTGGTTTCAGGCGTTTTGGGGGGACGTTTGGGTCTAGGTTGAAAGATATAAGGGGTCCTCGGTACTTGCCTAGTTTTCCGTCGAAGACCTCTTGGAATTCCCGGGCCAGTTGATGCTCCCAGCTGTCGTCGGTGACGTGGTCGACTCCCGTGAGTGCGATGTCGAGCGGGGCGAACTATTGCAGTCCCAGTAGGCTTGGGCGGTCGCGGTCGACGATTGTCAGGGGAAGCCTTTCGGTGTGCCCTTTCTATGTGATGTTGAAGTGTTTGGTTCCGACTACCGGGATGCGGTTTCCCTGGTAGTCCTTTACAATGAGTCTCTGGCTGTCTAGGTTCCTCCTTTGGAGGGTAGGCACCAAGCGCTTTATTTCATGCATACAATCATGGAGAGGTAGGACCCGGAGTCCACCTCCATTTTGCATGGCTGGCCCTCGATGCCTACCTCCACGTGGACCTTCCGGGCGTCATTGGTTATGGTGTGGCCAATGGTGACCGTCTGATGGGTCTCCTCTCTTCGCCGGTTATCGCCGCCTTGCAGGGATCATCCGTTCCGGTCCCATCTGTTGTCCAAGGGGCGATCTCTGGTCCGGGGTGGTGTGCTTTCTCTCCTCCGGTCGCTCTGGTCCCATCGTGCCGGGCTGCGATTCTTCTTTAGGCGGCAGACACGGGCGATGTGTCCCTTCTTGTTGCAATGCCAGCAGATCGATTCGAAAAACCAGCATTCCGACCTGGGGTGGTCGCCGCCGCAACCGGCACAGTTGGTCCTCGACTTACGACCTTGCCGGTTCCGTGGGTCGCGGCCTGTCTGGAGGCGATGGATGTCCTCCTCGTCCTCGGAAGTGCCCGATGCCGAGTGGACGTCGCCCTGGTGGGTGTTCGTCTCGGTTTGGGCCTCGGTTGACCTCGCCGGGTTGTTGTTTCCGCTGCGGTCCCCAGTGTTCGGTCTGCGCATGCGGTCGGCGGAAGTTCGGGTTGCTTCGGCGGCTGCGGCTGCGGTGAGGGTGTCTGCTAGGCTGATGTTGCCCTTGGCCATCAGCCGACTCTGGAGGACGGGGTCCCACAAACCGAGCATGATTCGGTCTCGCAGGGCGTCATTCAGGTTGTCGAATTCGCAGAGCCCCCCTAGGCGCCGCAGCTCGGCAACGAAGTCGCTGAAGCTCTCACCCAACCTCTGGGCCCGACGGTAGAATTCGTTGCGTCGGATCAGGATGGGTACCTCTGGAGCATAGTGCCGCCGAAGTATTGGCTTGAGGACGTCCCAGTCCATCGCGGTCGCATCGGCGGGTTTGGCAAGCGCCTTGGCCATCTTGAAGACCTCGGTCCCGCAGTGGGTCAGGAAGACGGCGCGCTTCATGGGGCCGGTGGCGTCCTTCAGGTCACTGCACTCAAGGAACATGTGGAATCGGTCGGAGTACGATTCCCAGTCCTCGGTGGCGGGGTTGAAGGGTGCGGGGGGTGCGATTTTCGCCATCGCGGTGGTTCGTCTGGCTTCCGTCGGACACGTGGTTCGGTTCAGGGTCTGGATCCCACCTTCGTCGCCAGTGTTGTGTCCGCGAAATGATGCCAGGAGTCGGTGACTTCAAATCATGCTCTTTATTGAAAGTTGGAACCGAACTGGCGTAAAGGAAAAAGCCCGCGGCTTTTATTCCTTTAGCCGCGGCGGCCGCGGCCAATGGCACCGCTTTGAATCTCCCGCGATCCGAATGGACCAATCGCGGGAGATTCTCAGCGAGCCAATCGGCGCGGCTCGCCTGACCAATCAGAGAGCCCCGCGCTTTGGCCAATCAAAGCGCGGGGATCTCAAGAATGCTAATTAAGGACAGAACACAGAGAACATTTAATTTTTCAAAGTATGTTTTAAGAGGCTAGATGGATACAGGGCAAGCAGAATGTATGGAAAAGAAACTGGGGTATTTGAATTATCTACTGCGCGTTTGCTTTTAATGTTATGGATCAATATATCTGCTCCAGTAACCAGCTGTTAATAGATCCTATGATCATATATGCAAACATCTTGTAAGGATGTTACGACAAGAAACTTTCTATTCTATCATATTATGATAGAAACTCTCCTATCATTAGTTGGCAGGTTAAGGTATTTTGCATGCAGTGTTCTTCATTGGTGCCAGTTTGATTATCTTATATAATCAAGATTTGTATGAATGACATTATGTTTATTCTAGTCTCATTCCCTGCTTGTTCTTCTTGCACATAAACAGCTACACCAACACTAAACAACTATAATTTCACATTGCAAACACAGATGTGGAGAAATCTGAGTCATTCACAAAGGTCAGTCAGGTCAAGAAACACCAGATTTTCAACACCTGATTTCTACATAGGATACTAATTCCAAACTATAATCAACTAATTCTGCAGCTTTAAAATCCCGCATAGGATTTAAAAAAAAACCTAAGGAAACCAGTGAAGAATAATTCCATGTACATTTAATAGCATAATACAGTTTTATAATTCTACAGGAAAACTGTGGCATCTATGAAAAATAGAAGCTGTGGCATCTACAAAAAATATTCCAAAGATGATATGAAGGTATAATTCAAATTGAACTAGATGATTTGAAAGGATATTTAATGTTGCTTTACTTCCATTATGGTATTTATTTTATAACTATGTATGAAATGGTCTGATTTAGATTCAGACCAAGGTATATGAAGCAAGTGGAACCCAAGTGGATAGTGGCCTTCTGTTTCTGTGTTGGGACAAAAAAGTCAAACTCTTCCCTCCTCACGTGGAGTATTTAAAAATTTCTTTTGAACTTCCACTAAGCACAGACGATTGAGTTTTCCCAAACGAATAGCTGCAAAGTATTAAGTTTCCCTTACCAGTGAATGCAGTATTCCTGAAGTATTGTCAAATATATCTTGTTAAAAAAAATCTCTGGGAAATTTATGTTGAAATCTTAATAATTTTCTTGAACATAATGTGACTTTAGAATCGGTAGCAGAGTAATGCACTACTTCCTGTAGAGTCAACAACCTAGTTTGGATATAAGATTGCCCAGTTCATAAATCATGATATAAAGCCATAGGCAGCAGCCTCTTGTTCTTTATTTCATTACTTTCATGTAATATTGAAATTCTGATTTGTTTTAAATGAAAACTTACTATTTTGACCAAAATTAATATTGGGTTATTTAATCAAAATCTTAATTTGACCAATAGATCTTAGTAAATGGGCTGATTTTCCCAGTGTGTACTTTTTATAAATAAAAATGTACATTTTTTTGTTTACATTTACTAGATATAGCCAAAATAAGTAAAAAAACACTAGTTCAAGGGTATCTAAAGTTGAGGTGTCAGATTTGAATAAAGCTAACATGTAACATTATTTTGAGTTTATTTTTGTGTTCCTGGTGAAGGTCTGTTTCTTGAAGTCCCAATTTAGCACCTGTCCGATCAGAAGAATGTAGTTTTTAAAGCAGAAAATGCTATTCCAGTGCTAGATTTTGTTTTCTTATTTAATCATATTTTTAAAAACAAAATTAAAAATTATCAAGAGAAATGATAAATGGGAAGCATCTTGACTGAGATTTCAGATAATGCACATTTTAGGACTCATACAAACACTGTATAAGATATCTTTTTTGCAATATAGGATCAGTATAGTATAATTTTAGTTCTATTCTATTCTATTCTATTCTATTCTATTCTATTCTATTCTATTCTATTCTATTCTATTCTATTCTGATAAAAACATTAGAAAGTTAATCCTGCACATCTGCCTATAGAAAAATATAAACTGACAAGGCATTCCTTGGGCCTGTTTAAAAATGAAAAGGAGAATCTAAAACATCCCAGGGTCATTGTAACATTTTGCATAAATTAAGCAAATGCCTCTGTTTAAAGTCTTGCTTATTTTTCTTGCCCTGGGTTGAGTTCAGAGAGATTCTACTGAAGTGGATCCAAGACTTTCGTCCTCTGAACCCTGGAACTTCACAGAAGATAGATTGAGGCACTCCTATCAGAAGGCTTTTGAGTTATTTTAGCCTCAAGCTTATTAAAAGTTATTCTCTAGCTCTTCTCTGGAGGGGGCTGGTATAGACAAGTTGCTTTACTGTGAGTGTTAACTTGCCTTTGTTATCTCTCACCAAGGGAACAACTTTGTTTTGTATCTCATGCCACAGATTCAGTAATGTAGAATCACAACACTCTTTCTATATTTGCTGATTCCTTACACGTATGCACACAAAATAATATTTTGCTAAATGAAATGGAAGTATCTAGCTTTTAAAACATTTTAAATCAGTTCAATTATTAAGCATCCCATTGCAATAGGCCCAGAAGGAGGTAGTAAAAAGTGGAATGATTTCATAGTCCAGGAATAATAAGGATTATTTAAAAGAACCAATTTATTTTGATTCTTAACTGATAGTCAAAAAGTTCATTACATTTTTCCAGTTAGTCATGCTGTATAACATTAACAGTATAACTCACCTAACCTCAGATAGTTATATAAAAACGATCTGAAGCTACTGGAAATTCTATATAGGAGAACACTCCAAAGCTCTCAATTACCTCTTTAAGAGGGGGGAAAAAAGAGGGACAGAAGCAAAAAAATATAAACAATGCCATTAATTTACTCCGAATTCTTCATGTTTGACCTGACGATAACATAGTTTCTGTTTGTCTTTGCTGGCTCCTCTATGTGTGTGTTTATCTGTAGCTTGCAGCTAACTGATCACATTCCATATCTGTTCCATTGTGGTAAACCAGCACTATTTGGTTTGTTATTTTTTTTCCCTTTAGGTGCCTTTTAAAATACTTCCAGATGACAAGTGGCCAAATTGCTTTAAGAGTAGTAGGACCAAACCATGTTCCTACTCTGAAATGGCATGTGGAAAAACAGATTCCTGTTCTTGTCTTTCAATATAGTTAAAAGAGGAAAAAATGGGCATGTGTGTCCACATTAGCAAATAGAGCTAACTCTATAATATTAGTGATCAAGTTATAAACACAGGAACAAAGAGAGAGAAAAGATCTGCCAGGCCTAAAATTGTATTTCCGCATTGCAATAGATTTACTTGCAAAAGGAATGTTTTTACTTGATAAATTAATAAATAAGTTTTACAAAACTGTATAGCAATATTTTCCTCCATTCTGCTCTCCAGCAGCATTGAGATAACTATTCCCAAAGTTTTCAGCCAACATGGCCAATGGGGGTTCCCCCCCAAAATGTCTGGAAGACATCAGGTTAGGAAAGGCTGTCGAAGTGGCTCAAATGGGAACGAAAAAAGCTGTAGTTCGTAGTGTAATGAGCATTATTTTCATTTCAATCAAATATGCTAAGACAAAGAGTTAGCAATCTAGTAGAGAACACAATTCTGTTTCATTTGTCTTGGCATAAGGCTGAGAAAACAGAATAACTGAGTCTGAATACATTTTTTGCTGATACCTGCCCAACATTTTCTTTTACATATAAAAAGAGTGATAAGCAATGCAGTTGCCTTTCATACAGTACTGCAAAATTATGCCATTACTATATTTGGAGTTGCTGCTAGTGATAACAATGCATTATCTGTAATGCATTATGATACAGCACAGTACCATTAGTACAAGAAAGTCTTAACACGTTATCTGGAGGTTGTGAAGATCTGGATGGTAAAAGGCACCTTAAGCTTAATCCCAGCAAAATGAAATTATTTGTCCAGAAATAGCTTGTTTCATATAAATAACTAGTTAGTTAACATCCTAAACCCTTAACATGTTTATGTGTTCCTTAGAGACGGGGTTTGTAGCAAGCTTCTTCTACTGGCATGAAATTGGGGAAGGCTAGTCACAATGAGATGAGACAGTTCTTCAGATACCTTGGACCTTTGCCATGTTAACATTTTAAAATAATAACCAACACTTTGAACTGGACCAAAGCAAACTGATAACCAATGGAGCTTACACAACAGTGATGTTACTTGTGTATATTTCTAGAACTATGTGTGCTGCTTCATCCTGCACCAGCTGTAGCTTCTAAATACTCTTCAAGAGTAGCCCCATGCAGCATGCATTACAGTAATCTAAACAAGAGATGACTAGGGCATGAGTGATCATGTACATGGCGTCATGATATAGGTTAGGGCAGAACTTGTTCACAACATGAAGTTGCGCAAAGGTCCTCCTAGCCACAACTGTCACCTGCTCTTTGAGGGATAATTTTTGTTAAAGTGAATTAGCCAATTTTACCATTATCAGAATTCACATTACAGGTAGTCCTCAATTTACGACCACAACTGAGCCCAAAATTTCTGTTGTTAAATGAGACTTTTATTAAGTGAGTTTTCCCCCATTTTACAACCTTTCTTGCCTCAGTTGTTAAGTGAATCACTGCAGTTGATACTTTAGTAACCTGTTGTTAAGTGAACTAGGCTTTCCCATTGACTTTGCTTGTCAGAAGGTCGCAAAAGGTGATCACGTGACCTTGGGACACTGCAATGATCATAAGTATGAACCAGTTGCTAAGCATCTGAATTTTGATCATATGATCATGGGGGATGCTGGAAATGTCGTAACTGAAAAATGGTCACAAGTCACTTTTTTTAGGGCTGTGGTAACTTTGAATTGAAGAGCAAACTGCTGTAAGTTGAGGACACCTGTATGAGTGAAGCATGACTGCTAGCGTCAGTCATGCTACACTCATGGATAATTGATCCTACAGTAACATCTTCAGCAAGTTGTGAAGAAGGATGAGGCCCTCAATTGAACATAGTGCCTAGACAAGGCTACTATGATTATTCACAATTAAGTAATCATATTAACTAATCTGCATTTGTTAGTAAACACATTCCTGTTAGAAAATATAACTTCTAGATGGGCACAGAGAGAGATGGGCATCCTATATCAAATGTCAAAGGTTCATGACAGGGATGGGATTCAAATTTTTAACAACCGGTTCTGTGGGCCTGGCTTAGGTGGTAAGCCTGGCTTGGTGGTCATGTTATTGGCTGGGTGTGGCCAACTCAATATCACTCACATCAAGGCACACATCTCCTCGCCTGGCCTCTCATGATTGTGGGGATGCTGCAACAGTCATAAGTGTGAAAAATGGTCATAAGTCACTTTTTTAAGTACCATTATAACTTTGAATGGTCACTCCACACAAGCAAAGTACCAGCAAAGGAGAGAAAAAAAACTCCAGAAAAGTTCCTGAGACAGGAAGTCTAGTCTTGTCAAGACTAATAAGGGTTAATGGAGAGGCAGTTTCTGTAAACAATACCGGAATGTTTCCTTCCTGCCTTCCTTACAGGATTAGGCCAGTAATTTCTTCTAACAATCGGTTCTCTGAACTGCTTAGAATGTTAACAACCGGTTCTAGCGAATAGGTGCGAACTGGTAGAATCCTACCCCTGGTTCATGATACATAATTTGATAGGTATTTGTAGAACCATCTTTACTCAGCAGTTTCTATCCATCCAATAAGGTCTAGTGGTGAAGCAGGGAAAATCACATTGTCTTTGCTGAAAAAGTAGGAGATGTTTTCTCTTTTAGATAAATGTTACACTCAGGTTACATGTACATGGAGTGTCACAGTTTAAGCAGTTATTTCACAGGTCAGGTTTGGCAGCACCCAATTCTTTTCCAACATCATTCCTAAATAAGGAAACAGCTGCTTCTTGTCCAATCTGTAAAAAAAATGATTCTGATATGATAAAGGAAATGGATTAGAATGGCATGGAATTCTGGATATTTCAGTTGGGTGAGGTTCAGCACTATTGATTCATCTTAAGCATTTCTCCCCTTGCATCGAACTAAGGCAAAGACATGACTTGGCAACTTATTTATGTTATCCATAGCCTGTATAATAGGCAGTGTTGTCATCTTTACTTACACTGGGATTAAGGTAGTGTTTTTACCTTTATCCTGATGTAGGCTGTGCCATGGACTAAACCATTTTTTAAGTAGCACAGTCATGTGACTTCTTGGACCAGCCAAGTAGCCATTGGCAACATAAGGCATAGGTGGTATGTCCTCTCCATGCCAGTCCCTGAACACTATCAGAGTTGAGATGGCCAAATGAAAACTAGAAGCCCCTCTGCCAGACATCACATATAATTTTTCAAGCCTTGTTTCAAGGCTGCCAAGCATCCTATCCACTATCCATCAATTTGGGATGAAAGAAGCATTATGTGAAAATGTTTAAGACATAACTGATTTGGGTCTAACTATGGCATTAGCAAAGTTCTATGGCTGCTTTCTTGTCTGCAGTAAAAATTCTATTCTGGCCAAGCCAAATTGGAGTCTTCTGTCAAATCAAGCAGTTGAGTTAAACATGACCTTAAAGGAATCTTGTGACTTACTGCCAGGTTCTGGTTAGGAGAGTCAGCCAGACATTGTCTTTAGGGACTCTAATTTGGACAGTGGAGGAATCTAGTTTTTGTTTTTTTTAAACAAATTTTATTAATTTTACAAACACAATACACAAGACATAAACTAAAACATCTTTTCTGAAGGCTGCCTGATCCCGGTTAAAACTCTTCACACAGAAACAAAATCAAACATCATATTCATTTTATATATCCTTCCATATCTTGTTATCATTTTCTTTTCTTTTCTTTTTTATAAACCAATTTTATTAATTTTACAAAAACAGTGCACAAACAATCAAAGCATAACAGCTTATAACCATTTTCAATAACATTCTTTGTCTGTTCTATTTCCAACTATCCATTCATCTTTTTTCTTTTACTATACTTCTCCTATACACTATTTGGAGTGACACCTTTACCCTAACTTAAAAGTACTTCATATAACACTTAATTTATCTTGGGATTCTGTTTAATAAATTCTAAATTTACACAATAAATTTTATACTCTAAATACACATATAAAAACACAATCTTATATACTTTCCAGAATCCCCCTTTTATCCTTAATTAAATTCACCCATTGTCTCTAAATAAGCTTTTTTTCTTTAGATCTTGCTTCCCACCATTGAGGCTTCTCCTCCCCCCCTTTCTCTCTTGCTTATTCTTCTCCTTGCCCTTTTTACCCCTTTGTCTCTCCTCTTCCCTTTTCTTACTCCCTTTCCTTTGCTTTCTAACCTTGCATCCACCTTTTCTCTCATTTTTCTTTTTTTGGGTTGTTTTTTCAAACCTTAAAATCCCCTTTTTCTTATCCTCTTTCTCTTCCTTCCCGGAAAAAACCCATTGTTCATCAAAGATGGCTTCTTCTTCCTCTTCTTCTTTGTCCCAGTCATTCTGCTGCGTAATCAACTTTTCATAAGTACATAACGCCATTTCTAAAAATTGAAATGAAGTGTCCAAAGTATCTTTTCCATCTTGTTCTTCCTTTTTATATTTTTGATATTCAATCTTCAGTTCATCCACAAGCGATCCATCCTGAAAAGAAAAACTTTCCCCAAAACAACCACCCAAGTATTTTTAGTCAAAAGTAATTCAAAAAGAAAGTTCCAAAAGTTAATACTTTTCTTCCTTCTTCTATTTCTCTTTCTGGGGTTACTGTTTAATCAAAGAGGTCCAATTACCATATTTCTTTTTTTTATATTCTTGGCAATCTCCTCCTTTTTCCACTTCTGCTCCAATATTTTTCCACTCCCTTCCCACTTGCAACATCAATTTTTAAATGATCAGAAATCCATACCTCTAATAAAGGTTTTCCAATTTCTTAAATTTTTAAGTCCAATGTCCAAGCAACTTTCAGAATATTTCACCTTCAGTGCCCAAACAAATTTCAAATCTTCATCTGCTGTTTCCATGGGGTGGGAGAGTGAAGAAAAAAAAGTTCCCTTTAACAGCTTCTCTGCCGCTTTCGATCTTCTTAGGGATACAATGTGTCCTCCAGCAATTCAGACAGCTCAGTTCCAGCGAATTTAAAGGATGTTGATTGGCCCGGCTCAGCCAGCACTTTCACTTTTCTTGCTTCCTCCAGCACAATCTTACCCGGTTGCAGACTTCTTCGTGGCGGCCATTGCTGACCGCCACTCCACCGCCTTGGGAAAAAGGGGTTTTCCAGGATGAGGAGGGGGTCTGCGCACCCCCAACCCCCTGTCCAGCTCCCCTCTCTCTTCGGCTGTCCCTATAGGGCAGCCATATCCCCCTGACCCATTTGGATCGGGGGTACCTCGGCGGCTAGCACAGCAGGAATCGCGAGCAGTCGCGAATTCCTGCTGCCCCGAAGCCACGCAAAAACCGGAACCGAGGAATCTAGTTTTTTAAAGCCCAATAATTGGGTTAGACATTTGAATCAGCTGGAAGTTAAAATGATATTAGTAACGTGGATCTATGGTATGAAGAGGTTGTGTGTGTGTGTGTGTGTGTAAGAGTGTGTAAGAGTGAAGGCTTTTGCCTATTTCACTGTGCATCTCCTTTCATTTCCATCAGCCATTAAAGCTGCTATTTGACATAAAGTTAGTGCTCTTCTCAAAAATCTTCAATCTACCTCACATTAACTGGACCTTAAACGAATATAAAACTGAACTCATAAATACAACCTTCTACAATGCTGTAACAAACCTAGGACTGGAACAACTAGTAACCAACAGTACTAGATTTAACAACTCATCTTCTGCAATAGTTTGAATTCAATTTATGGAATACAAATTAAAGAACCCTTTTCCAACAGTGACCACAGCATGATTGACTTTTGTCTCAACATATATCCACACAAAAATCAATACAACGATGTGATCCCCAATTATAACTTCAAAAAAGGCAACTATGATCTTATAGACAACGATCTCTCATCCCTTGATTGGCAATTTCTGTTCACTGGATGCAATACTGTTGAAAACCATTACAACATATTTTAACTTGAAGTCAAAAGAGTCATCAAACTATATGTACCAATAACAACTCCAAAAACCAGGAAAAAAAAGATTACTGTTAGGGATAACATTGGTTACCTAACTTAGTTTGGGTAAAAATAATATATAAACTATGTTAGTGAGTATAAGTGTGTGTATCACTTTAACTGCAAAACATGTATTTTGGGTGCGGTTGTAAAATCACCATAAGAGGGAGCAAGAGAGCTCACTGTTAACTGGCTTTTTGCCTTAGTAGCTGACAATGTTGGATTGATGGTGATAACTGCATGTTTTCCCTGCTGTTGCTGAAACGAAGAAAAGGGGTTTGATTTTCTTCGTATCTCTGACTGCAAAAGAGATATATTGCTGGACTGATTATTTGTAAGTTTACTGACCTCTTTTTCAACACTGGACTTTGCAACTGATTAATCCCTGGATGGACTGAACTAGTTTATGACATATGGACTGTTTTGACTATGCTATAACTCTTGCTGGAATAAAAAACTATTTAACTGGCACAGTGTATCTGTCTTACTGAGTGTAAACTACAACAACGTTTATCTCACATAATTTGCCTGCTTGCTAGACTGCCGTTGCACGTTCTGCTAGGGTGTGTATCCCTAACAATTACCCATAACAATAAGGAAGCTTCAATTCCAAAAGAGATCACTTTGGCGGAAAAACAAATCTGGTCATATTGCCAACTTCAAAAGCCGATACAAAAATTTATGTCACCAGATAAAGACTGAATACACCAATTATCACATTAAACAAGAAGAAAACCTTCGGGAGAAGGCGGAGCTTCGTCGCTGCGATACAGCTGCAATCTTGGGGCTCTGAGATTGCAGCTGATATCTTCGCCCCGGTCGGTCCCAACGGACCTAAACCAACCCATAGAGACGGTGATCGTAAGGGGCGCGTTCTGTTGATCCCAGGGACATTGCAAAGTCCCTGGTGGATCCAGGAGAAGCCCTTTTACCATCGGCAGAGAGGCAGCCATCAAGCTGCTGAAGCTGGGACAGCTCCGGAAGGAAGAGACAGAAAAAAAGTATATCGGCTGGTGAGGACTTTTTTTTTTTTTTTTTAATACTTGGGACTTAAGGACACTCTAGAGTGAGAAGAACTCTGTAAATTTTTTGACAAAATCTGACTTAGCAGTGATTCTTTAAAGAATGTCAAAGTGAGGTTTGGCTTTTTACTTTTACTTTTTTTTTTCTTCACTGAACTTCAATTGCGATTTAGTTAATCAGACTGATTTTTTTCTTTTATATTTACTTGCTCTTTTTTCTCCTTTTTGACTGTTTATATTCTTTAAAATAGAGGCTCTCTTTAGTATCTTTTTTAAAATATATATAGATATACATATATGTTTTCTGAGGTTCTCGCAGGTATTTGTATGTGGATCTTTGGTTATTCAGGTTTTCTCCCGCGTAAGATTGGAAGTATCTAGGCAACGTTTCGATGAAGTCTCATTCATCATCTTCAGGCTTGGTCTTCAGCTCTGTGCTTCTCAGAGTTTCTCTGAGCTTCTCTGAGAAGCACAGAGCTGAAGACCAAGCCTGAAGATGATGAATGAGACTTCATCGAAACGTTGCCTAGATACTTCCAATCTTACGTGGGAGAAAACCCGAATAACCAAAGATCCATATACATATATATATAACTTTAAAAGCACAACAGGGTCATGGGAAAATACCCGAACTAAGCTGAATGCCATACATGTAAGTACCCACGAAAACTTAAGAAAACACACACACACACACACATATATATATAGGCTTTTTTAGGGGGGAAAGAAGAGGGAGTGGATTTAAGAAACTTTGTAACACTGCCAACTAGAGGCTGAAAATACTTTACTTGAAGTTGAGAGCTGTGAAAAAAATTTCTTTCAAGGTCACTGGAATGATAAGATAGAGGGAAGAGCACTGGAGAATGTTTACACAGATGCCCTTTGGGACTTCTATTATCAATTGAACATTTGACGCTTGGCTTTGAAATTTGTGGAGAAGCCAAATAAGAGCCTTGGATAAATAAAAGGCAGTGTGCGTTTGTTTTTGTTTTTGTTTTATCTTCTAGTAGCTGTTTTATCCCTCCTCTTCAACCCCACAGTACTTCGTAATATTGGTATATTTATTTTTTATTTTATTTTATTTTTATTTTTTTAAAGGGGAAGCCTCAGAATATTTTTTTCTCTTTCTTTTTCTTTTGTGATTTTTGCCTCTCTACCTCTACTTTTGACTTATTTTTATGGCTATTTTTTTTTTTTTGAGATCTTTTAATTGGATTAAGGTGGGAAGAACCTGAAGAACCTTTTCTTTTTTTCTGCTTATTATTTTTTAATATTACTGGGCTTTATTTTGTTTTGTTTTTATTCTTTATTTTTAATTTTTATTTTTGAATCATAATTGATCATTTCATAACAGGATTAAGGTCTTGAAGAAGTTTGGGACCTTTTTTTATCAATGGTTAGATAATATAATATAATAATAGAATATTTAGGAAACTTAGGAAAAACTTAGGAAATAATGAATATACATTTTTTTATGTTTTGATAATATGCTTATAAAATTTTATTAAGATAGATTTGGTATGATTTTATGATTTGTTATAAATAAATTAACTAATTTATAGTTATCTCGCTTAAGTATGAATTAATAAAATTATAGTCAAATGATTGTTTAATAATGATATGAGGATACATAATTATTGATTGATAATATGAGTTATTATGTAACATAATTATTATGATGACTATGAAATAGATGCACAAAAAAGAGTGGCAAACCAACCGATGCACCGTCTGTAAATTTCTGAAGGAGGGTGATGTTTTTATGTTATGTCTTATGTCTTATGTTTTATGTGTTTTTGTTTGTTGTTAAAATCAATAAAACTTTTACTAAAAAAAAAAGAAAAGAAAACCTTCTATGCACCAATTCTACCCGCGCTTTCTATAATTTTGTAAACAAAAAACTAAAAGACTCAAGGTCCATTCCACCCTTGAAAGGACCTAATGGTAAAGACTGCAATGATGACACCATTAAAGCCAACCTCTTTTACACATTCTTTGGCTCAGTATTTGTAAACAGCAATGGATCATGCCCAGTATTTCCTAGTCGATCCACAGAAAACTACAATGATCTAATACATATCAATTTTACAGAAGACAATGTTGAAAAAGCACTACACAATCTAAAACCATCTCTATCTATTGGACCGGACGGAATATGTGCCTACTTCTTAAAAAAGCTATCTACTGCCATAGCCGAACCTCTAAGCATAATCTTTGAAAAATCTTTCAGGACCAGCTCCTTGCCTAACCTATGGTCACAAGCCACGGTCATCCCCATCTTCAAAAAGGGAGACCCCAGCCTAGTTGAAAATTACAGGCCTTTATGCTGTAACTACATCTCTTTATGCTGCGTCACCTGTAAAGTCATAGAATCAATTGTTAACCAATCCATTATTCTCCACTTGGAGACAAACAACCTACTCTCTAATAAACAATTTGGTTTAAGAAAAAAACTATCCTGCAATCTGCAACTCTTATACTGTAAAAACATATGGACTACACAACTTGATCAGGGCAAAGCAATAGATGCAAACTACATAGATTTCTGTAAAGCCTTTGATTCAGTGGTACACGACAAACTACTCCTAAAACTAAAATCTTATGGTATCTCTGAATACCTGCATAACTGGATAGAAGCATTCCTGTCAAACAGACAACAAATGGTCAAAATTGGGAGCTTTCTATCAAATTCTGTACCTGTCAACAGTGGTGTCCCCCAAGGCAGTGTTCTAGGACCAACTCTCTTCATACTCTACATAAATGACTTCTGTGATTATATTAAGAGCAACTGCATTCTCTTCGCTGACAATGTAAAGCTATTCAACACCACAGACAATACTGCTACCCTCTAAAAAGACCTCGACTATGTATTAGAATGGTTAAACAAATGGCAACTTCAAATCTCAACAAACAAATGCTCTGTCTTACATATTGCCAAAAAAATAAATAAATCAGAAAATAAAGTACAGGCTGAATAGTTAAGACCTTGTTGATGATCCAAACTCTGTCAAGAACCTTGGAGTACTCATCTCTAATGATCTAAGTGCTAGAGCCCACTGTAACTACATAGCCAAAAAGTCATTAAGAATTGTTAACCTAATCTTATGTAGCTTTTTCTCTGGTAATATTACACTACTAACTAGAGCATACAAAACATTTGCTAGACCAATACTCGAATACAGCTCATCAGTCTGGAACCCACATTATGTATCTGATATTAACACAGTTGAGAAAGTCCAGAAATATTTCACAAAAAGAGTTCTCCACTCCTCTACTCGTTGCAGAATACCTTATGCCACCAGACTTGAAATTCTAGACCTAAAGCTAGAACTACGCCACCTTTGGTCCGATCTAAGTATAGTGTATAAAATCACACATTGCAGTGTCCTACCTGTCAATGAATAGTTCAGCTTCAACAAACAAACAATAGAGACAAACTCAAGGTTAATTGCACCAAACTTGATTGCAGGAAATACGACTTCAGCAACAGAGTGGTCAATGTCTGGAATACTCTTCCTGACTCTGTGATTTCTTCCCCAAACCCCAAAAACTTTAACCTTAGACTTTCTACTATTGACCTCATCCCTTTCCTAAGAGGTCTGTAGGGGGCATTCATAAACGCACCAACATGCCTACTGTCCCTGTCCTATTGTTTCTTTTATTTTTCTTATATGTATCCATGTATTCATAACTATGTTTTTATTTATACCTATTATCTTGTAAGCAATTGACAAACCAAATAAATAAATAAAATAAAAAGATGATATAAATCGGCAGGCTTCTTTTTATACATGGGTTTAGTACTATTCTGAAATGCCATTCTTTATGGATAGCACTAAACCTACAGTCCTTTTGAGATATCAGCAGATACTTAAGATTTCTTTTGACTATACCCAGGAAAAACAATTGTGCAAAACTAGGGTGACTTTGATAGATGACTAAGCCCACATGTCAGAAGTAACTTCTTTAGCCAGAGCCAGTGTGTACCTCATCCTATATTAAGCAGAATAATTTGTGGATATTTTCTTGCAAGTTGTGAGATTTGAACTTAAGAAGGAACCAGAGCTAGGGAAATCTACTCATTCTTGCCCTTTATGTGCCTTATAACCCATAATGATACCCAGCTAGTATTTTACCTGCATCAAGGGAGAGATTATAAATGGATCCAAATTTTGTATTATTTAACTACATCAGTTATAGCTTTTTTAATATTTGAAGGACTATTGTGTATTTAATTTGACTGTAAGGAAGAGTCCTTTATGGGAAATGTTCAGTTGTATTTTTTGTAACCAGTAATCAGGAGTTATGGACTAAATCTCTCTTTTCAAAACAAATCATTAAAATTCAGTTTTTACCCTGCCTTGATGGAATTTTGAACAACAGCAGTAAATGTAAAATGTATAATTCTTACATCCTGGTTTTCAGAGTGTGGTGCTCGGGACAACTAGTTGGAAATGCTGCATAAAATTCTTGCAGAAATATCAAATATTAATTGGAACAAAACTATACAATCACAACAAAAATGCAAGACAAATTGGTCTGCTTTGCCAATCCAAATTCAGTTTATTTGCTTAAATAATTAAAATGTCACAAAAGCTCAGTGGGACATGGTTGTAAGTCAAGTTTAGTATATTTGTAATTTTTAATGTATAAGAATATTTGACTTGAATCCAACACAATACATCCAGTAACTGATTAATACTCAGTTACTGAGCATTAGTAACTAACTAACATTTGTACTCCAAATTGGAATACAAATTCTAGAATACTATTTATTTGTGCACAGCTCAACAAATATATAGCTTTTAAAGCACCATGTATATTTTCTACCTGCAAATTCCTTCAATTTTATATGGAGTTAAAGAAAAAATGTTGCAAAAAATATTTTATAGCTTTCAAACATTTCTGTCAAGAGCCTATAAAATAATTTATTGGAGCATACATAAGTCATAGGATTAGCATAAGATGTTTAAGTGCTTTCCAGTGCATTTCATATACAGAACCAGAAGGTTGGGAAATTGAAATTTGAACCTTACTGCTAAGATAATCTATGCATCACACTATAATGAAAGTTGGAACTGGTCTAATATGCTATTTGACACATGCCTAATTGTGGAGGAAGGCAGATTGGACAGTATAAAATATATAACTATTCTTTGGTCATGAAAAATAGCTAAGAGGTTCAGAAGGATGGAGTACCATTGCTTTTTCTTAGCATCTACCGTCTAAAATGATTGCTTCACACTGTAATGCTAGAACTAGTTATGATAATAAACCAAGATACTGAAAAAGTTGTCACTGAAGTTGTTAGGAATATTATGGTAGAAGGAGCAAAAAGATAATGCATCGTCGCTGTATGAGTGAGTCAAACAATGTTTGTATATATGGTTGCAAAGATTTGCCCAGGTACTCATGAAAAAATTCTATTTTATCTTCTTCAAGATTAATTTTTGACATCAGATGAAGACTTTTTCAAAACATGTTGACTAGGGTTTGAAACAGATGGCATCTCTTGGCTGCTATTCATGGGAAATAGCATATACAAAATCAGATTATGTGTTCATCTTCATTTTATTCAATGTTGTGTTTTTTATTCTAATGTTCTGGAGTATCAGACATATAACCTTTCCCAGAATGATATGTAAGGACTTCTGCAAAACTTGGTGTTCTTTAAGTCTATGAAGCAGAATACTGCTAATTTATTTACTTTTATTGAAACAGTGGTTAGATAAATGTTTTTGGGATTTCAGATATTAATATTGTTAATCATGCTGAATAGCTGTAAATGGTGAGAAGTAAGTATTTTTAGTAAATAAAGAGAACCTATGTTTTGTGCATAACGTTAAAAAATATTTATAGAAATACTGATCAGAGGTAAATAATTCTTTGGTGATACAAGATCACCACTGCATTCAGAAACGTAAAAATGGAATAGACCTTACCCACTTTTGTACACAACATCTGATATTCAAATTTCTTACTTTTTCTTTTAAAACGCTGGAGTTGTTCTTTCATGATAACCCTGTCTTGATTTTATGAACAATCATTTTTTGTCCAGCTGCAGCACTGTAAAATGTATTGTTATTTAGTACAAATAAGAATTTTATTTTTTTAAAAGAAGACAAATATAAAGATAAAATTTTAAAAAATAAAGCTGAAATGAATAAACAAGGTGATTATAGCTTTGGTTAATTACAATTATAGATAGTAATTACTGAATATGTTAGTTTAAATGACTAAAAAGTATTATTCTGTCTTAAGCGAGTGTAAGTATCAAGAACTACAATTATTAGTGATGGTAGGATTCCAAACAGTAGGAAACAAAACAGTAGGAAACAACTTCTATCTTATAATAGATTTTATTTTTATTATGAAAATACCTGCATATTGGGAGGACAGTGAAAAAAAAAATGAATTGGGGCAGGAATTCACCCTTGGCAACTTTAAGACCTGTGGACTTCAATTCCCAGAACCCCGTAGCCAGCCATGTTGGGAATTCTGGGAGGTAAAATCCACAAATGTTAAAGTTGCCAAGATTGGGCACCCCTGAATTAGGATCTCAGGCTCATTCTCAGCAACAACTCTCAGTGAATGAGATTCAGTGGTGGTATTCTACTCATTTGGCCTGCTTCAATTGAACTGGTAGTGCCGAGGATCATCTGAGAGTGAACCAGTTCACTCCGACAATCAGCTGCTGGTCCCTCCAGCCCACCCCGGCTCTATGCTGACCTTTATTTCCTGGTTTTGAAGCTCAGCTGCTTCGTGCAGCACAGTGGATTGCCGCGTGTCAACTGTTGAAGACACAGGGAGAGTTCAGGATTGTAGGAGATGGTTAATATCAAATTCTCTGTGCGTGCATGAAGTGCATGCACAAAGAGCATCCACCAAGCTACGCCCACAGAACCAGTGGTAAAAAAATTTGAAATCCACCACTGATAAAATTCTACTGAAACTTCCAACTAATATTGCAGAAGATAAAGTGTTAAAATGAGCCAAACAAAGGTACACTATTTGATGGTATATAAAGGACTGTCAGGCTGGAATCCACTACTTGTGATTATCTTGCATTTGTATCCTGCCATTCTTCCATATAACTCAGGTCTATGAAGATGTAGACATTTTTAATCTTCATAATAATAACCTGCTGTAATAAGTTGGACTGAGAGATAATGATTTGCCCAAAATCTCTTGATGAGCATCTTGATCCACATGCAGCAGTCAAACCCACCATATTGCAAGGTTAGTTTTTTAAAACAAAAGCCTGATTAAGGGTGGCAATTGCTAATTAAATGACAGTTCAGAAGACATATACTAAGCATTTTTCTTTATTAAAAAAAGTTGTAGCACCATCTACTTTAGCTGTTATCTGCAAGATTCATCAGGGCAAGCTACTGAATGGCACAAACTAGCCCAGAGATATTCTCACACTAGAATGAATTACAACTTCACATATTAAAAAGTTCTATACTACCAGAACTACTCCCACAAATAAATTGTTTTAGATCTACTATCAAATGCAAAGCTTTTATTTCTAATTAAAGTTTACTTTTATGGCATTGGCTATGGTGGCAGTTTAATCAGATGATAACAGATAAACGTAACATTCCCCAAATTACAAAGTTTAGTATATTAAATCATGCCACATTTAGGTTAGCAGTGCAATACTGCTTTCTAGCTCTCAATTGGCCTTTAAATTTCTGAAGAGAAACAGATGTTGAAAAACAGATGTTGAATGTTACCAAGACTAAGTATAAGTTCATCTCAGCTGCTTAGGTATGTGGCTATGAAATGACCCATTTAAAAGAAAAATACACACACCAGCTATGCAGCCTGCTTTAAATAATTTGACACCACCAAATATAGCTTGTATTTTGTCATTAAAGAAAATGAAAGATTATGTTTATTGCACAGATTATATTTTTCTTGAGGCGGATTTTAATTTTGTGAGATGTGTTAATATATTAATATATTAAAACTATCATTCCATTTGAAAATACAAAGCTATTTTTGCCTTGGCTAATATCAGTTTGCAGTGACAAGTCAAAATCAGCGGACACTGACTTATAACAAACATTACAGAAGGCCTGGGGGCAGAGTCTCCAAACTTGGCAATTTTAAGACTTGTGGACTTCAACTCCCATAATTCTCCAGCCATCATAGCTGGCTGGAGAATTCTGGGAGTTGAAGTCTACAACTCTTAAAGTCGCCAAGTTTGAGGACCCCTGCCTTAGGATCTATTCTGAAGTAGGCACTCTTAACTGTTTCTTATAACTGGAAGTTCTGATCTATTTTAGTCAGTCTATCACACAGCACAAACCCCTTAGGCTATTCTTGTATTTTGATGCAGTTATTCCTTCTTTTGGAAAGGGGTGCTTAATTCTCTGTAATGTTCTCCCTTATTATTATATAAACCGTTTGAAGAGCACTATTTTACACAAACATCCTGAAAAAAAAGCACATGGAGATTTAGCACACTATGACATCCTTTAGCACATGATGCTAATAGATAGACTTGTCTTTCTTTGTATGTGTTTCAGATGAAATTGCTGAATTTTTAAAAAGTGTCTAGATTTTGTGCATGCTCAAAATGTAACTAGGTTCATCAGAAAAGGGAAGGCTAATGTTAGCCAAACCATATCAAATTTAAAAACTGGTATGGATGAAAATATGCTCTGTTTTTTGCTTATACTTTAATTGTAAAATAAATCTCTAACTTAAAAAAAAAACCAAAAATCACAACATTTAAACAAATGACAATATGATGTTAATATGAGGCATACAAAAAAGCAAACATAAACAATATTTTAACAATTTCACAGAATGTTTCTGAAGATTTCATACATAAACACACAACACAACCAATATGAAATAAACAAAAACTATATCTAGATTCATATCATATCCATTATAGCAATAACTGTGTCTAACACTCTAAACAGAAATAGTTGCCAATGAGTTTTTATTAGACCTGCTTGGCTTCTTAATTGCTTTTCTTAATGCTATATGGATGTATACATGCACACACATGCACACTCAAACACTCACTGATTGTTACAGTGGCAATCAGGTACTATAGCAACCTTACTGTAATGCTGTACCACTAGCAAACTCATACAGTAACAGCCCTGGTTAAGGAAATAAATCCACTAAATTATTGGCCTGAAGAAAATATTGTCTAGCTTGCTGGTTCTTCATAAAAGTGTTGGCGGAGGAAGAACTGTTTCTTTGAGGACAAAGTTGTGTAGTTTTTCCTTCTTGATTTTTTTCAAAACTGAGCACTGAGCAGGGGCTTCCTTCCTCTATGCTCAGCTTGGAAATACAAGGAAATTCAGAAATGGGAATCAGTATGTTGTTGTTGCATGCCCTTTCATTTGACAGCTCACAATCTGCTTGCCTGCAAACAATTCCCTGTCACTTAAACTGATCATATAAATATAGGCCAGTAACACCAAAGGTTAATCTTACATTTGTGTGAATGTAACTTCACTCATGATCATATTGTACAGATGGAGATAGGTTTGTTTAACTGTAATGATAGCATTTTGTTAATTAAATTCTGTGCGTACACAAATGAGCATGTCAAGTTGTTCACTTAGGGCCACTTAAGATTAGTGAAATGTCTTCCCTTTTCTTTTTTTGTAAACAAAGAAAGCTGTAAAAGTGCATTTCCCAAAACTGAATATACATGTTTCCTAGCAAAATATCATGACTGACCTATCCCCGTAACAGATTGGGTAAACATGGAAAATATGTATTCCTTTAAAATCACCCGTGTTTGTGTTAAAACAGCAAAAATGGACAAGCAATCTTTTGTCTTGTTTTCATGTTTTGGCAACATGGGCAGAAGCTTCCACCTTGCCAACCAGTTGGCTCAGTGGGATAAACATAGTGGTTAGTGGCCTGAACCTTTTGTGGCCAAATGTGTCATTAAAGCCTGGTGGTCCATGCGTAAGGTGAAACCACAACCGTATAAAGACGCATGCTATTTCCCACACATCCAAAAGAATGTTGGGTCCTCTGTCATCTTCACAAAGGAGCTGTGTTCTGGGTATCAGAAACTGGATAGAAGCATGTAATGGACTTTGAAAAAATACACAGCTGTTTTCCATTAAAATTATGCCATGATGATGACCAAATGAAACTTCATGGGGGAAGTTCCCTGTATGTCATTGTTAAACATGATCTTAAATACATCACTTCAACATGATTTCCTCTTATTTTGATAGAAATCATTCATTTGAGCAAGAATCAGCTTTTCATTATCATATTCAACTATTAACTCCATATCCACTAATTCTTTTCTCATGGAATTGGATTCGTCACTGTGCAATAAAGACAAAACGATGATGTTTTGAACTGAGGCATAGTGTTTGTAAAATGGCAAGAGCAATAAAAGCTTATTGGGTAGAAAATTAAGACCACACATTTTTTTCCAAAAATTTGTACGAAAAAGAGAATTTCTGTTTTCAGCAGAATGAACCCAAACATGTTGCTAAAGATAAAGGTTTTCACTGTCCAATCATGTCTGACTCTAGGGGCCAGTGTTCATCTCCATTTCTTTGCCAAAGGAGCCAGCATTGTCAGAAGACAGTTCTGTGGTCATGTGGCCGCCATGACTGCATGCCATTATGTCAAGGAGCACAGAACACTGTTATCTTCCCACCAAGGGGGTACTTATTTATCTACTTGCATTTGCATGCTTTCAAACTGCTAGTGGTCAAGAACTAGGGCAAGTAATAGGTGATTACCTCATTGTGTGGTGCTCCGATCTTGAACCCAGGCTGTCAGCTTTCCAGCTGTAAAAGCTCAGCATCTGTATAACTGCTAAATAAAACTGCTGAATAAAACACTGGTTTAACAGTGAAACAACTAAGAGTGACAAACTGATACAGGTGTGTGTTGGACATGAAACAAATGCAACATTATGTCAGTAAAAAAGGAGTTGCTAGGAATTACCACTGTTCAGAAATAATGCTAAATCTGTATTTAAAAACAGATTGAACAATAGCCAAGGTGCAGAAACAGTTGTTCCTTGAAGCATTAGGGACAAAGTGATCTCTCTCTTCTTCCTTCCCTCCCCCCCGCCCCATATATATATATATATATGTGTGTGTGTGTGTGTGTGTGTGTGTGTGTCTATTTTCTCTCCCATCTCTTTTACATTATATTCATGATTTCATATTCTCTCATTCTCTTTCTCTTTTTTTCCTTTGGACTACAATCCTGCATACCTCCAATATTTCATTTTAATCCAGTATTGCTTCTGGTGCCAGTTCAAAGTAAAGACTTGTAGATAGATGATAGATAGATAGATAGATAGATAGATAGATAGATAGATAGATAGATAGATATAGATACAAGTGAAACTCAAAAAATTAGAATATCGTGCAAAAGTTCATTTATTTCAGTAATACAACTCAAAAGGTGAACCTAATATATGAGATAGACTCATTACATGCAAAGCAAGATAGTTCAAGCTGTGATTTGTCATAGTTGAGATGATTATGGCTTACAGCTCATGAAAACCCCAAATCCACAATCTCAAAAAATTAGAATATTGTGAAAAGGTTCAATATTCTAGGCTCAAAGTGTCCACTAATTAAGCCATAATACCTGCAAAGGGTCCCTGAGCCTTTAAATGGTCTCTCAGTCTGGTTCAGTAGGAATCACAATCATGGGAAAGACTGCTGACTTGACAGTTGTGCAGAAAACCACCACTGACACCCTCCATAAGGAGGGAAAGCCTCAAAAGGTAATTGCAAAAGAAGTTGGATGTTCCCAAAGTGCTGTATCAAAGCACATTAATAGAAAGTTATGTGGAAGGGAAAAGTGAGGAAGAAAAAGGTGCAGAAGCAGCAGGGATGACCGCAGCCAGGAGAGGATTGTCAGGAAAAGGCCATTCAAAAGTGTTGAGGACTTTCTCAAGGAGTGGACTGAGACTGGAGTTAGTGCATCAAGAGCCACCACACACATAGACGGATCCTGGACATGGGCTTCAAATGTTGTATTCCTCTTGTCAAGCCGCTCCTGAACAACAAACAATGTCAGAAGCGTCTTACCTAAGCTAAAGAAAAACAGAACCGGTCTGTTGCTCAGTGGTCCAAAATCCTCTTTTCTGATGAGAGCAACTTTGCATCTCATTTGGAAACCAAGGACCCAGAGTCTGGAGGAAGAATGGAGAGGAACACACTGTAAGATGCTTGAAGTCCAGTGTGAAGTTTCCACAGTCTGTGTTGATTTGGGGAGCCATGTCATCTGCTGGTGTTAGTCCACTGTGCTTCTTGAAGTCCAGGATCAACGCAGCCGTCTATCAGGAGATTTTGAAGAACTTCATGCTTCCTTCCGCAGACGAGCTTTATGGGGATGCTAACTTCATTTTCCAGCAGGACTTGGCACCTGCCCACACTGCCAAAAGCACCAAAACCTGGTTCAATGACCGTGGGATTACTGTGCTTGATTGGCCAGCAAACTCACCTGACCTGAACCCCATAGAGAATCTAGGGGGCAATGCCAAGAGAAAGATGAGAGACATGAGACTGAACAATGCAGAAGAGCTGAAGGCCGCTGTTGAAGCATCCTGGTCTTCCACAACATCTCAGCAGTGCCACAGGCTGATAGCTTCCATGCCACACTGCACTGAGGCAGGAATTGCTGAAAAAGGGGCCCAAACCAAGTACTGATTATATATGCATGCTTATACTTTTCAGAGGTCCAATATTGTTCTATGTACAATCCTTGTTTTATTGATTGCATGTAATATTTTAATTTTCTGAGATTGTGGATTTGGGGTTTTCATGAGCTGTAAGCCATAATCATCACAATTATGACACATCACGGCTTGAACTATCTTGCTTTGCATGTAATGAGTCTATCTCGTGTATTAGTTTCACCTTTTAAGTTGCATGACTGAAATAAATGACCTTTTGCACGATATTCTAATGTTTTGAGTTTCACCTGTAGATATAGATATATAGATATATATCAGAATAACAAAATTAGAAGGGACCTTGGAGGTCTTCTACTCCAGCCCTCTGCTCAGGCAGGGAAGTTTTTTTTCAGAACAGGCAGCTGAGGCCAGAAGAGGCAAAAAAAAAAAAAAAAAAAAGCGGTAAGAAAAAAGATATGTCAGAAGATATTTTTTCAAAGTGAGCCACACTATTTGTTTTTAATCTACATAAGTTTGTATGAATTGATATTTAGAATTTTTCTTCCATGTTCCAGAACTGGAATACCAAAACATTTTAATATGTGTCTACTTAAAAAATAATGCTTGCAGCACAAAGTAAATCCAACTACATTCCATGTTGTGCCAGAAATATAGAAAAATTCAGTTTTTAAAAATGGGTCTCTTGCAGCTTTTTGTGATGTTATGAATAGAGGTAATAAAGCTATAATCCAAGCCATTCAGAAAGCGCTCAAAGAATCAGTTCCAGTATATTGTTAAAAAGTATTTCAAATCAGAAAACCAAATAGATAAAGAATGAATAAAATGTGTTCCAAAAGACTCCTCAAATAAAATCTTTAGATATTACAAACAAGAGATTTTTTTTTTTGGGGGGGGGGTGGTTGGCCACTTTCTTGGCATATTTCATAAGGATGCCCTACTTCTTGCTGGAAAAAAAAACTCTTGTGTATAAATGAGATAACATGCATAACTGCTGTGTTTAGAAAACAGCAAAGTACCATGTTAAAAGTCTCTGTTTTAGTCAGCCCACCCACTGAGAAAAAAGTTGACATTTGAAAGCAGGATATAGTGAACAGTTTGTACCATTGTGCCCAGTAAATCTGACAGTTCCATACTGACATTTTACTTTAGTAGATATACTGAGAAGCTGAGCTTTGTCAACCCCATAAGGAATTTTATCAACTTTTGAATGCAATTTCTATTTTAGTTATGTTAAGGCAATGGGCCTATTTTTTAAAAAAGCTAAACAAGCTCAAGGGAGTTTTTATTTTATATTAATACATCACCAGATTTAACTGTTTTTGGGCCTCTTATGGTTGTCAGCCTCAAGATATCCATAATATGTATAATCTGCATTCTTATCCATAATATGTATAATCTGCATTCTAACTATTGCTTTTCTGCTGCTATGCCAATCTATGTCTTTCGGCTGTCGATAGCAACGGAGGGAGGGGGGAATTTGGAGGGGAAGAAAGCTGGAGGTGTTTTGCATTCCTTTGCTGGGTTAGCAAGGGGAGGGGGGATTCTTTTCTTTAACTTTCGATTTCTTGGCTAGCTTCTGTCCCTTTTTGCGCAACTGCGAACTTTTATCAAAATATGTCAAGGTCAACTGACAGCAGTTTCATCACCACCTGGAGATGACCACATGATCATATTCAGAACTTTTAATTGGAAGACTCATTTGGGCTTTGGGGGGTGGGAGCATTTCCATTCCTTTGTATATGTGATCTGCGCGCCAATTTCTCAGATTCGGAATTAAATCTGAAGCTTTCACTTTATTTCCCAGTAAAAGGATAACTTTGCTTTAACCATGAAGTCTGAGTATTTCTTTCTTGGGATTTGAAGAGAGCACAGACTGACAACGGTAGTCATTGAACATCCTGTAAGTGATGTTTATAACTTGATGCAAATGACAAGAATTGAATGACGGGCTGAAAGACCTAGACTGAAACACTTTCGGTCTACAGTGGAGCTCCCATGTGCAAAATACTTGTCAGAGCAAGAGAGAAATGGCTCTGCAAAACAAATCTTTTCAGATTTTAAATTCTGATAAGAAACACATGCTGTTCTTGTACTATCAACAGTATTCCTAATGGCAATCTTGGTGGTATAAGAGTCTTAAGGGTGTATACCTAAAACAAATAGAAGACCCAAATTAAAACTTGGATTACAACTAAGTCTGAACAATAAATCAGAATATATTTGCTTTCTCATGGTAATAAACTGACTTTGGCTAACATATTAGGATGAAAAACTGCAAGTCCTCCTCCCTAAAGTAAAAGGCTCCCCTTAAAAGATGTCAATCCCAAGAATGCTGCAGCTATGGCCTATTCACACTATGATCACTGCTCAGTTTCATTGCAAAATCCAGCCAATGACACCCAACATGAAAAAACTGGAATGGCCAATTTTATCCTTTTTTTTATACCAACTACTTGAAAATTGCATTTTATTTTCCTACCTGACAAGATAGAAAATGCTGATTTCTGCTCATGCAGAAATAGAAATAAATGTAATTTCTGACTCAAAAAAGTTGAATACAAACATTTTCTCTGATGCTTTTCAAGGATCTGGGATTACATTTCTTCTGTGATGATTATGACTGTTTCCCAACACTATTAAGTTGATCAATTTACAAGGACATAGCTAAACAGATTTTTGGTAGAATGAGAAGATTTTGACAACCATAGAAGGTTTGATATTTCTTCAGTATATTCTCCTCACATATAGTATGTGGTAATGTCAGTTTTATCAAGAGCCATGGTGGCACAGTGGTTAGAATGCAGGCTACTTCTGCTGACTGTTGGCTGCCTGCAATGTGGCAGTTTGAATCTCACCAGGCTCAAGGTTGACTTAGCCTTCCATCCTTCTGAGGTGGGCAAAATGAGGGGCCAGATTGTTGGGGGCAACAGGCTGACTCTGTAAAGCACTTAGAGAGGACTGTAAAGCACTGTGAAGAGGTATATAAGTCTAAATGCTATTACCATTACTATTGGTGGCACTGCTTTTTTTCTTGTCTGTTGTCCTGTTTCTTCAAAATGTCAGTAGAGCAGATCCATTCATGAACAACAATTAGCAGTCAGAAAACCATATAAAAATTCCTTAATTTCACAATACATGGAGAGCCTCAAGCACAGTTTCAACTGGGAAACTGAACACTCTAGACCAGGGGTGTCAAACTCATGGCCCGCGGCCGGATGCGTCACGTGCTGGCCCCACCCCCATTTGGTTTATCAAAGGGGAAAAAATTCCCGATACATCATGTGATGCCGCCGTGATGCCGCAAGTTTGACACCCCTGTTCTAGACTAAGCTAAATCTAAAACTACTAGGGAATTACTGGAAACTTGACACTTAGACAAATCAGCCATCAACAGGCACATGAACATTTACATACCATTCAAAAGAGATATTACAAAAACTAAAAAAAGAAACAAAAAGACAAGGATATCCCCTCACCAGCACCAATGTCCAGATAGGCAATGATTAACATCAGGATTAACATCATATAAACAAGCAATAAACAATACCCTAATCAAAGAACTACCAACTGAATCAAGCAGTAAACAACAGCCTAATCATGGACCTACTAAAGAGAAAACAACATCATTATTAATTCCAACAGGAGAAGCTACTGTATGTAAACAGAGAGGAAATCCCACTCTCTTCTAACACTGAAGGTGTTACCTAGTCAGATTATGAAATGTCTGCAAGAGAACACCAAGGTGAGAGATCATGAAGGACTCCACTCTTCATTTCTTGTATGTAATTGCTATTTTAGTCAGGGATAGATCATATGCATTGTGTACAAAAGTTGCAGATTCTGTCCGTGGCATTTGCACATATTTATGTATTTTTTCCTCCACAATCCAACAACCTTGCTCCTGGTGCAATCTCTATAGTGCAATCTGTATAGTTCTTGGCATTTCTCCTTAGCTATATGCCATAGTTCTTTGGTAGTAACTCCAATGGAAACAATAGAGACTGGAAACAGGTGGTGTGAGCCTGATCTAGATGAACCTATGGTCTGTATCCAGGCGAGCCTGCTAAGCCATATTCTAAGCATACTAAGAGGGCTAGAAGAACAGATGTCTTGAATAAGTCCTTTGCCCAAGAGCTCTGCTTGGAAAATAGTGCCCACAAAGTCTAAGGAAATAAACCAGTGGATATAAATTAGAAGCCACATTCCCCCCCCCCCCCAAATATATAGAAAGAAATAAAAGACTGGGTGTTAGAAATATCTTAAAAGGCATTTTATCCCTGGATCCCCTTCAGTACCTCCATGATATCTTGTGTGAAGCAGTAAAGGGAGGGGAAAATGCAGCTGCTAAAAACAGCAATATTCCCTAAATGTTAGAAATGAAACATAGTAACTCTTATCCTGAATCTTCGTTAAATGTGGCCTTAAAAATATTTACTAAACTGCTAACCACAAGACTAAACAAAAGCATTACTACCACTGTAAATCAAGATCAAGGCAATTTCATGCCAAGGCAGGAAGGCAGCTGATTAATTTAAGGAGAGTGCTACGTATATTAGAAGAGGTGAGAGATGATGGCGAACCTCCTGTTGCCTCTTTTTTAGAAGCTGAGCAGGCATCTTTCTCTGTGGGATCATTCACTGCTATCTACAGTAAGCATAGAATAAGTTTTGTTTGAGATTAGAACTCAGAAATCTAATTAAAACAATTTACTTTCACCCATTGGTCTTAATCCTTATGAATAGCTGACTGTCTTCTCCATTTATTTTGCTAAGAGGCATTTATAAATATATTCTTTCCTTTTTATGGATCTGCTCAGCAAGATTTCTCAGGAGAAGCAAACATGCTCAGCATCAAGACAAGATTTGACACCCATAATGTTTTGTAGGCCACATCCGATTCTGTTTATAGAGGAAGATATATCTGTACTTAATTTACGTCAGCAATTTTGTCCCAGCATAAGAAGGAAAACATTTTGTTTATAGGCCAATTTGTTTCTGAATAGTATTCTTTAGCAATGTTTGTCTGATAGTTACGATTAAAAAGGACAAGCTTTTGCTAAGCAAACCTTGTCCCCTCACATATGCTTTCAGGCTTTAAAGATAAAATCAAGGGTAAAACCATTATTGAAACCATAAAGTCTTGAGTTTTGTTAGCTTCTGAGAAACAGGACATAGTTCATACATTTCCACCTAAAATATTAAATAGGCTTATTTCTCAGTATGTTTTTTTAAGATGTAGAGTTTTCTCACAAGTAAATCTCTTTGGGATTCAGTTTGCCAGGTAAAAATACAAAGTAGGAGTACACTGGTAAAAAGTTTGTAATGACAGTAACTTGCTTGAAATTAAGAATGATGTTGGATTTATTGTTGAGTGTGAATAGATAATAATACGTATAAATGGGATCATAGCCATTTTATTTATTTGTTATTTATTGATTTGTAGCATTTACAAGACCACCCAACTTAAAGCATATAACTCATACAACAAAAAGAAATACTAACAACAACAAAACCCCAAGCCCCAAACCATATATTATTAAAGAAAATAACCAAATGTATAAAAAGAAAAACAGAATGGAATACTAAAATATCCAGAAGGGATTCCACTCAACTGAACAAAATGTCTAGGGCAGAACAAGCCAGGCCACAATTGCTCTTCCAAAGGGGAGGCATCATAAATTAGGAGGTAGATTGTTCAGCCACTGAAAAAACATGCTTCCTGGGTCCCAAAATATGGCAAAGTTTAAAATAGGGGATGAATGTGGTGGGCTGATGTTCTTGGGAGCTGACAGTCTCACAAATAGCCTGGACCTATGTCAGCTATGCAGGGGCGAGCTTCAAAAAATTTAGCAATGGGTTCTCTGCCTGGTTGCTGGGTGGGCAGGACCATGGTGGGCGTGGCCTAGTTGGCCTCTTGCACCACAGCAGGGCGAGGGCATTTTTGCCCTCCCTGGGCTCCAGAGGCTTTCTTTGAGCCTCTGGGAGGGCAAAAACGGCCTCCCCCCGGCTCCAGACGCTCTCTGGAAGCTGGAAACGGGCCCATTTCTGGCCTTCCCGAACTTCCGGGTGGCCTGTTTTTCTCCATCCCTGAGCCTCCATGCGCGCCCTGCACTCACCTGAACCCAAAACGGGCTGTGTGTGGACTCCTGGGAGGGGTGGGGCAGGGCGGGCATGGCCAGCCAGGAGTGGGATTTGGGGGGTTCTCCAAACTTCACAGAATCTTAGTAGGGGCTCTCACAAGCTGCAGAGATCTCTGAATCACAGAGATATTCAATTGGTATCATGAGAATATTAGTGAGGATGAGCTTACCCAGTGATTTCATGTAAATATTAAAAGGAAGGAGAGAGCCCACAAGACAAAGCAAGGGTTTAGGGCTTGAATGCTTCCCCTCCATAAATATTGACTAAAACTAAAAAAAATATTGATTAAGTAAAATGGTGTGCCCCATTCCCCATCCTCTAGATTCTTCCAGAAGGATATCATCATCAATGATAACAAAGGTGGCTGAGAAATCAAGGAAACCCAAAATGGACATGCTGTCCCCATCCTGACCTTATCACAACTTATTGACATGCACAATTAAAGTTGTATCAGTACTATACTCAATATGAATCCTGACTGGAAAGAGTCCAGATAATTTGTTTCTTTGAGAATCCTCCGAAGCTGGAGGCTGATCCCCTTCTCAATAGCCTTTTTTCAAAAGAAAAGATCGGAAAATGCATGAAAGTTGTCCTGATCAGCTGGATCCAAGCAATGTCTCTTGAGGATGAGGTACATCACTTATTTCAGAGCCAGTTTGGTGTCTCTCAGGCTTTCTAGCCCACATTACTTTTTTTTTCTTTTTTTTTTTAATTAAAAAATGAAATTTTTGCTTTGCTTACATCTTCATACAAAATAATTATTCTTGACCCGTATACAGTAGGTGTCCTAGGGATTCTTGGAAAATAAAAACAGAGAGTAGTGTATTTCTGTATAGTGGAACCTTGGGTCACAACCGTAATCCATTCCAGGGCTACGGTCGCAACCCGATTTGATTGTGACTGGAAGCACAATAATCTGCGCATGCACGGACACAAAAACAATTGGCGCAGAAGGGGAAATGGGGTGGATTTTTTGTTCACCACCTGATTTGGTCGCGAACAGAAGTGTTTGCGACCCGAAATTTCACTGTACTTGAAAAGGTTTATACAGGTGTTCCTCAACTAATGATCACAACTGAGAACAGAGTTTCTGTTGTTAAGTGAGGCAGTTAAGTAATTTGCACCTGAATTTATGACCTTTTTGCCATGGTTGTTATGTGAATTACAGCAGTTGTTAAGTGACTTGAGCAGTTGTTAAACAAATCCTGCTTCCTCCATTGACTTTGCTTGATGGAAGACAGCTGGGAAGGTCTCAAAGGACAATCATACGACTCCAGGATGCTGCAACTTTTATAATACATGCTGGGCACAAAGTGCTGCAACGACTGTAAGTGTGCGGATCAGCTGTAAATCCCTTTTTTCATGAGAGTGCCATTGTAACTTTGAATGATCACTAAATCACTAAAGAGCCATGGTGGTACTGCAGGCTACTTCTGCTGACTGCTGGCTGCCTGCAATTTGGCAGTTCAAATCTCACCAGGCACAAGGTTGACTCAGCCTTCCATCCTTCCCAGGTGGGTAAAATGAGGAGCCAGATTGTTGGGGGCAATGTGCTAACTCTGTAAACTGCTTAGCAGAGGGTTGTAAAGCAGGGGTCTTCAACCTTGGCAACTTTAAGACTTGTGGACTTCAACTTCCAGAATTCCTCCTCTAGTCATGTTAGCTCAGGAATTCTGGGAGTTGAAGTCCACAAGTCTTAAAGTTGCCAAGGTTAGAGACCTCTGCTGTAAAGCACCGTGAGGCAATATATAATATAAGTCTAAGCGCTATTTCTAAACAAATGATTGTGATTCAAAGACTCCCTCCACCTACTCAGAAAAAAAACAAAGGTATGCTAGGTTAGTAGTGAACTTTCTGAAAAGCTGGAGCATGTGACAGGTGCAACTTTTTAGTTTGTTTGAAACTGGTCATACTGTCCTTGAGATTCTTCTCCCATGGGATTCTTCTCCATATTAAACATATCAATTTCCAAGATTCTAGAGATCCTGGTCAAGATCACCCACATTCTTGCATAGTAATTCAATTTCCATTCCACTCTGATCGATTCATGATGGATCTTTTTTTTCCTTTCCTTGTGATATGTTTATGTATGCTCCTATATGAATAGAATAGAATAGAATTCTTTATTGGTCAAGTGTGATCGGACATACAAAGAGTTTGTCTTGATGCAAATGTTCTCAGTGTACATAAAAGAAAATATATATTCGTCAAGAATCATCAGGTACAATACTTAAAAATAGTCATAGGGTACAATAAGCAATCAAATCATACTAGGAAACCATCCTAATTATCATATCCTAACTGAGGCTATGACTCAAATTTTTTAAAGTGAAGACTAAGTGACAAATTACAGAAAAGGAGGATCCTCCATATCCAATATTTCCATTTAGCACTATTATTTTCCATCTTTGCTGAAGTTCATAGAAGTCAGTTTCCATTTCTTTCTCTCGGGAAAATAGTGAAAATTGTGCTCACCATGAAGAACAAGTCATCTCTAAGTATAGTCCCACTGATTTCAGAAGGAACTAACTGCAGTTAGTGTACCCTCTTTCCTGTCTATTTAAAGTAGGCATTGCTAGAGAAAATATAACAGAGGACAAATTAATAAGGATGATTAAGGGATCAGAAGTAAGTCCAATGAAGAAATAGAATATATGCATTACACCTTTTGCCTGCATTTGCTTAGTAGATATTGAGCTGTTTAAATTCTGGGACAATCTTCCGTACCATATTGGTCCAGAATGCAACATTCTTTGGAATCAGAGATGCATCATGAGGAGAAATATTATTTGCATGACAAATATAGGATTATTCATCCTCCACTATCACTCTCCAAGTGGCATGAAACTATAGGGGAAAGTGCTCATGAGATACAGATTTTCAGACACTTTCAACCAGGACTTTACATCAGTATATTCATACATTAATTTATTTTGCAGTTTCTCAAGAATTCCCTGCCAAAGATACATTCATTTTTCTGTTATTTTCAGGATGCTTGAGAATTTTCTTCCATTTTTTTTGTCATGGTAATATTGTGAAGATGAAAGTAATGAAAGTTTTGGTGATCAGTGTTGCTTTCTTTTACATGTTTTCCCATTGCTCTGAAGCAGGGGTCTCCAACATTGGCAACTTTAAGACATGTGGACTTCAACTTCCAGCTGGCTGAGGAATTCTGGGAGTTGAAGTCCACATGTCATAAAGTTGCCACAATTGAAAACCCCTGCTCTGAAGCCTTCCCAGTTTTCTGGGCTTCTAATCTGAAGGGGAAAAAATGGGAAGAGCGCTCCTCTAATACCTTCCCTTGGCATTCAACTGGGCATAAGAAGCCAGGGATGCTGCAGACTGCCAGACAGGTGATTCTATAATGAGAGAAAATATATGCACATACATCTTGTGGCCAAAAACACCATTCATATGAATTTCACCACAAAACTCCTTTGAAAGATGTTTCAAATACAAATCATCTTTCATCTTACTGAATGAGAAATGGCAAGAAAACATGCAGGAGAATTCTTTGGCATAACACCAACTCACACTGAATAGAGGGGAACAAGCTATGGTAGTATCTAAAGTTGTAAATTAATACCATTTTTATGAAAAGCAAGCAGCAATTTTGTTGCTTCCCATTTTATTATTTTCAGACTGCCAATTCAGTTGTCCTGGCTGAATTTCCAAGGAAAGAAAAAGTCTATGCCTTTAACAGCTTATTTAGAAAGGACTGGTCTAACAGTGATAGATATCAATACTGCCTGAAGAAAACCCTGGATTCATCCCCTCCCATCTCCAGTAGATGACTGAATGAAGTCAGAAATGCTGGAAAAGTTTTTGTCTGGAGTCCTGGGTACATCCTGCCACTCTATAGTTCCAGGTTTACATTATAAATGCTCTAAACATGTACGAAACTGCTTCGTATATTCCCACTTTTTAAAGTGCAGCTATGCCTTGCACTGAGTTTTGGAGGATATAGTTTAATGAGGATACTGAGTGCCAAGATCCATTAGCCTGTAAGAAGACAGACAAGCTGCAACCATTCATTCCATTTATGGACAATCTGCTACTATTTATTCTGTACATGCTGATTATGTCTGTCACAGCTTCAATTCTTCTTCAGTAACAGCAGATAACAGCAGATGGTAACATGGATTGTTACATTATTGGTGCATCATAACTTCACCAGTTGATGTTACTTCCGTAAATGTTTGAGATATAATATTTAGGCATTATGTCTATTTGACCTTGGCAAAATCTCTGTTGGTTTATAGAATGCTAAGCAAGCCATACAATGCCTTGTCTACAATTAGAATAAGTGAGACAACTGACCAGATTGTTCTTAAATGTTCAGAGTTTCCATATGTGTCAGAATCTTTCGTCAGCTTTCAAAACATGACTAGTAGAATTTCCAAATTGGGAGGAAAAATAAGTCTCACTCTTGTTGGTCAGGAAGGGAGAGAAAATTGGATGAGGTTGAAAGCAACAGTTTTCAGAAACCTAAAATGGAAATAGAAATTAATAGGAAAGAAAAAGACAGAAAGAGAGGGGGGGGGGAGAAAATGAGTTATATTTAAAACCTTCATCTTAAGGATTATCAATATCTCCAAGGATATTTCAGGTTTACCCTCAGAAGTACACCTAGATCCATCTTGCTATAATACTAGAAATAAGTTAAATTTATTTTATTTCAGCATGCCATCTAATTGATCTTTATCTTTCATTCTGTATCTTTCATTCTGTATCTTTCATTCTGTTTTTATTTACATTTCCATTATTATATTTTCTTTTCTTTGATGTAATGTGTGATGCACATTCCCTAAAGGTCTTTGGGATTTAGAATAAACATTCTAAATAAATAAGTCCTATAAAATAAACAAATAAACTTCAGCTCCAAAGAGATGTGCTGACAAGTGGATTATGGAGAGTATAAGGAAAAATATCAAAACTCTGGTGATTTTTTTTCCAACTTTTATTGACGTCTTTCATGCAGAGGAAGATGGCCGGTTGTCTGCGAGGAACAAATCCACTGCTATTTGCTTAGCTTAGAAAGATGGCTTTCCTACAAAGAACAACTCATTGCTTTCTGGGAAAAGACATGGGTTTGTGTGTGCAGTGAGAAGACTTGTTCTCCTTTCCCTTGCCACTCCAGGATCTCCTCTGAGATCATTGCCATTTGACATCATAACCTTCATCTGGGACCACACACATATCTCTCAAGCTAAGTGTAAATTCATCCAGCTCAAAAAGAATTTCCATCATGCTCAAGTTAACTTTTGGCCCAGAAGCAGCATTTCAGTTGGCTTAGAAAGGCACACAGCAGTAGGTTGCTGTTTATTTGTATATTGCAATGGTTTTAATCAGTGCTGTGTAGGTTAATATAGTCTACTAGGGTACTTTTTAAACTAGCAGCATGAGTATGCGATTGATATAGGACTCACACAAGTTTAGTCCAAGCATTTCTTTCAACATCAGAATTTGGCTCAGAAATGAAAAAAACATGAAATATCAGTTAAAAAAATAATATGAACATGCTCCAACTGTTTTCCCCTGCATTGTAGCCTGTTTCATTGAACTTTCAGCTATTGACATTAGGTTTTAAATGGATGGATTTGGCAGCACACAATCACTTTAACAAAATTAAGTTTCAACCTCTGAAGGGATGCTATTCGAAAAGTCAGGTGTCATGCCCAAAAAGGCATGCATAGTTGCCTCTCTTTGTTATCACCCATCCTTTCATGAACACACTATTTCGGTGTCCTACTTACTACTACTCTCTCTCCAACCTGACTGAAACAATCAGGAACCCAAATCACCCATCTGTTCCTCACAGTTACCTACCAGGTTTGCCTTATCAATATAGTCCATGACAGGAAAGATTAACTACAATTAGTAATATAGAGAAAATGTCTTGAATTAAAGAAAAAGTTAAGGAGATAGTTATCCTCAGGACATAACAGCCAACCCAAGAAAGGAAGAAATTTGGACTATTAGAATTCATGCCAAGAGAGGACAATGCATAGTTAAGAGTGGTCTGCTCAGAAAGACTATATAGTATGCCTATGATAGAGTCATGATAGGATCCACATTCGTTTCCCCTCAGCTTTGCTAAATATTCAAGCAATGATACATGTAAAAGATGAATGGAAAGCACATCTGTCCTCACTATCTCCTAGCAAGACTCCCATAAAGAATCTTTATGTGTAGGCTCAAGCATTTTCCAGAAAAGCATTCATCCTTCACTGAGGTAATGAAGAATACAGGAGGATGTGTCAAAGATCATATATAGTTCGTATTAAGAAGGATGACAAGAATCTAGAGTCTTGCCAGTAGTCACCCAACTGATGTTCTGTTGTGTCCGCGAAATGATGCCAGGAGTCGGTGACTTTAGTGCAAGCTCTTTATTAGTAAGTTGGAACCGAACTGGCAAAAGGAAAAAAGCCCGCGGCTTTTATTCCTTTCGCTGCGACAGCCGCGGCCAATGGCACCGCTTTGAATCTCCCGTGATCCGAATGGACCAATCGCGGGAGATTCCTAGCGAGCCAATTGGCGCAGCTCGCCTGACCAATCGGAGAGCCCCGCGCTTTGGCCAATCAAAGCACGGGGATCTCGAGTATGTTAATTAAGGACAGAACACCCCTCCCCTCTTGGTTCAGTCCTTACGTTGCGTAGTCACGTAGGTAGGCGGGGCTCCGTCTGGGCCTACTTGACCTGCGCAACTCAGTTGTAGGCTGGATCCCGGCCGGTTCGGTCGGGATCTCTGCTGCTCCTGCTGCCGTCATGGGAACCGGCTGGTCGATCAGGCCGGTCCTTTCTCCGTAGCTCCCTCCTGGGCCTTCCGGGTTGGTTGAGCTGTGGGTTTCGCCCCTCCCACTCGGTCTTTCCGGGTCGGTCGAGCTGGCCTGGCTGTTTCTTCCTGGCGCGGGGTCGTGATGGCTGCTTTCCGGTGAGTACTGCTGGTTTATTCTTCTTTGGTTTTGTCCCCTGGGTATTTCCTCCCCCCTTGGTTTGTGTTGTGGGGGTTGGTTTCGCCTGTTTGTGCATCGGTGGTTTGTTGGTTGGTAGTCCTCGACCTTAGTTGGTCGATGTGGCGTTTCCACGCTCGTCCGTCTGCTGTTTGTAGCCGGTACGAGTGTGGGCCTGTTGCTTGTGTGATGACGGCTGGAATCCATAGTGGGTCTCCCGTCAGGTTTTTTGCGTATACGGGGTCGCCGGGTGCGAAGGTTTGGTGTTTGCTGTTTGAGTCTGGGGGCCTCTCCGGGTTATACGTGGGGTGTAACCTGTCGAGTGGGGACCTTAGTTTTCTGCCCATTAATAGTTCGGCTGGGCTTTTATTGGTTGTGGTATTTGGGGTTATGTGTTGGGTGAAGAGTAGTTTGTTTATTTTCTCCTGGATCTCCCCGTGGTCTATTTTCCAGATGGCCTTTTTAGTGAATTGGACCATCCGTTCCGCCCTACCGTTCGCTGCCGGGTGCGCCGGTGCTGTCAGCGCGTGGCGGATGCCCCTTTCCGCTAGGAATTTTTCGAATTCCAGCGAGGTGAACTGGGGCCCGTTGTCGGAGACGACGACGTCTGGGAGGCCGTGTGTTGCAAAGAGTTTGCAGAGTTCCTTGATCACGGCCTCCGTGGTTGTCGTCTTCATGTTGCTTACCTCCAGCCAGTTGGAGTAAGCGTCAACTGTTATGAGGAAGGTGTGTCCTTTTGTGGGCCCGGCGAAGTCTATATGGATCCTAGACCAAGGTCCCCTTGGGGTTTCCCACTCTAGGACGGGTGCTGTGGGTGGGCTTGGCCTAGTTTCCTGGCATCGTTGGCACCTAGCTACCCAGGCCTCTATTTGTTTGTCCATCCCTGGCCACCAAGCGTAACTTCTGGCCAGGGCTTTAGTCCTAACGATGCCAGGGTGCCCCTCGTGTAGCAGTTCCAGAACCTTCCCCTGTAGCTTCTCCGGAATGACCACCCTATCCCCCCATAGTATGCACCCTTTTAATAAGGAGAGTTCCGTTTGGCGGTTTTGGAACGTTTTGACGGACTCGTCGTTGTCCCTTTCCGGCCACCCTTTCTCCACCCAATGCAACACGCGTGCCAGACGTTTGTCTTTATTAGTCTCTCGGGCAATGTCTGACGCGGTTATGGGCAGGTTGGGTAGAGTCTCTATGCTGAGGGTGGTCGTCGTGGGTGCTGGGTTGGTGTCGGGTTCCGGTAGCGGCGAGCGGCTTAAGGCGTCTGCATGGGAGATCGTCTTACCCGGTCTGTGTATGAGTTCATAGTTGTAGGCTGCCAGGAACTCGGACCACCTTGTCATTCGGGGAGACAGAATGTTCGGGGTGGCCCGGTTTCCTGCAAGGATTCCCAGCAGCGGCTTGTGATCCGTTATGATGGTGAAAGTCCGGCCGTAGAGATATTCGTGAAATCGTTTTACGGCGGCAACGATAGCCAGAGCCTCTTTGTCCAGTTGGCTATAGTTCCGCTCCGGTTTGGTGAGGGTCCTTGAAAAGAATGCAATGGGCGCTTCTTTTCTGTCGGGAAGGGTATGGCTGAGGACAGCACCGACGCTGAAGGGTGATGCGTCGCATGTGACGGCCAGAGGTAGGGTCTCGTTGAATTGTATAAGGACGGCGTCCGAGGTGAGGAGGTCCTTCGTTCTTTGGAAGGTGGCTTGCTCGCGTTTCCCCTAAGTCCAGGTCGCCGCCTTGTCCAGGAGCCTATGTAGAGGCTCCGCCGCCGTCGCCTTTTGGGGCAGGAAAACATTGTAAAAGTTCAGTAACCCCAAGAACGCCTGTAGTTCCGTCTTTGACTTGGGTGTGGGGGCTTCTTTGATCGCCTTGATTTTTTTGTTTGTGGGGTGAATGCCGTGATGGTCTAGGAGGTAGCCTAGGAATTCTACTCGTTCCGTGCATAGCTGGCATTTCTCCCTCTTGACTTTTAGTCCGGTCTCTTTAAATTTGGTTAGGACCTCCCTTAGTCAACCCTCTAGTTCGGCTTGGTTGGCTGTCGACACTAGGACGTCGTCGAAGTAAGGTACCACCCCCTTGATACCTTGCAATAGCCTCTCCATTAGGCTCTGGAATATGCCCGGTGCCACGCTGACTCCGAATTGGAGTCGGTTGCATTTGAATGCCCCCCGGTGGGTGACTATGGTCTGCGCTTCTATCGTTTGCTCGTCGACTGGCAACTGTTGGTATGCTTGGGCGAGGTCGAGCTTGGCGAAAACCTTGCCTCCTCCCAGTGAGTGCAGTAGGTGTTGCACTACTGGGACGGGGTAGGCGCTTTGTTGCAGCGCGCCATTTAGGGTGGCCTTATAGTCCCCACAGATCTTCACCGACCCATCAGGCTTGATCGGGGTGACTATGGGGATCTCCCACCGGGCGTGGTCTATGGGCTGTAGGACCCCTTGTTTGACGAGCTTGTCAATTTGCTCGTCTATCTTGGGTTTCAGTGCGAATGGCACCTGCCTTGGTTTCAGGCGTTTTCGGGGGACGTTAGGGTCTAGGTCGAAAGATATAAGGGGCCCTCGGTATTTGCCTAGGTTTCCGTCGAAGACCTCTTGGAACTCCCGGGCCAGTTGCTGCTCCCAGCTGTCGTCGGTGACGTGGTCGACTCCCGTGAGAGCGATGTCAAGCGGGGCGAACCATTGCAGTCCCAGTAGGCTTGGGCGGTCACGGTCGACGATTGTCAGGGGAAGTCTTTCGGTGCGCCCCTTATACGTGATGTTGAAGTGTTTGGTTCCGACTACCGGGATGCGGTTTCCCTGGTAGTCTTTTACAATGAGTCTCTGGCTGTCTACGTTCCTCCTTTGGAGGGTAGGCACCAAGCGCTTTATTTCATGCCATGCAATCATGGAGAGGTAGGACCCAGAATCCACCTCCATTTTGCATGGCTGGCCCTCGATGTGGACCTTCCGGGCATCGTTGGTGATGGCGTGGTCGATGGTGACCATCTGGTGGGTCTCCTCTCTCCGCCGGTTGTCGCCGCCTCGCGAGGATCGCCCGTTCCGGTCCCATCGGTTGTCTGAGGGGCAATCTCTGGTCCAGGGTGGTGTGCCTTCTCTCCTCGGTCGTTCTGGTCCCATCGTGCCGGGCTGCGATTTTTCTTCAGGCGGCAGACACAGGCGATGTGTCCCTTCTTGTCGCAATGCCGGCAGATCGATTCGAAAAACCGGCATTCTGACCTGGGGTGGTCGCCGCCGCAACCGGCACAGTTGGTCCTCGACTTACGACCTCGCCGGCTTCGTGGGTCGCGGCCAGTCTGGAGGCGATGGATGTCCTCCTCGTCATCGGAAGTGCCCGATGTTGAGTGGAGCTCGCCCTGGTGGGTGGTCGTCTCGGGTCGGGGCTCGGTCGACCTCGCCGGGTTGTTGTTTTCGCTGCGGTCCCCAGTATTCGGTCTGCGCATGCGGTTGGCGGAAGTTCGGGTTGCTTCGGCGGCTGCGGCTGCGGTGAGGTTGTCTGCTAGGCTGATGTTGCCCTTGGCCATCAGCCGGCTCTGGAGGACGGGGTCCCACAAACCGAGCACGATCCGGTCTCGCAGGGCGTCGTTTAGGTTATCGAATTCGCAAAGCCCCCCTAGACGCCGCAGTTTGGCAACGAAGTCGCTGAAACTCTCCCCCGACCTCTGGTCCCGCCGGTAGAACTCGTTGCGCCGGATCAGGATGGGTACCTCTGGAGCGTAGTGCCGCCGAAGTATGGGTTCGAGGACATCCTAATCCATCGCGGTCGCATCGGCGGGTTTGGCGAGCGACTTGACCATCTGGAAGACCTCGGTCCTGTAGTGGGTCAGGAAGACGGCGCGCTTCATGGGGCCGGTGGCGTCCTTCAAGCCGCTGTACTCGAGGTACATGCGGAATCGGTCGGAGAACGATTCCCAGTCCTCGGTGGCGGGGTTGAAAGGTGCGGGTGGTACGATTTTCGCCATCTCGGTGGTTCGTCTGGCTTCCGTCGGACACGTGGTTCAGTTCAGGGTCTGGATCCCACCCTCGTCGCCAGTGTTGTGTCCGCGAAATGATGCCAGGAGTCAGTGACTTTAGTGCAAGCTCTTTATTAGTAAGTTGGAACTGAACTGGCGAAAGGAAAAAAGCCCGCGGCTTTTATTTGTTTCGCCGCCGCGGCCAATGGCACCACTTTGAATCTCCCGCGATCCGAATGGACCAATCGCGGGAGATTCCTAGAGAGCCAATCGGCGCGGCTCGCCTGACCAATCGGAGAGCCCCGCGCTTTGGCCAATCAAAGCGCGGGGATCTCGAGTATGTTAATTAAGGACAGAACACCTCCACCACCAGGAAGCTAAGATTAGAGTTGAAAGCCAATTGTGCTGGACTATCAGAGAAATGGTAGTGTATCAACAGACATGTTTATATACACACCCCAGACTGCAAGGTTGATAGCACACCAACTTGGGTGTTTATCAGAATATGCTCCAGCTTTCCTCAAAAGAGAAGATCCAAACACTGTAGAGTCATTATACCAATTGGATACTCCTAAGTACCCATCCTACAAAGCCATTGCCAGACAGAATTCACAGGATTCTTCCCTATATATGAAACACGTCACAGACCTAGCATTAGGTAGCTGTGATGTTTGGATATTGATGTGGAGGAATGAATAGGAAATAGATGGGTGCCCCATTATTTGAAGCTAATGGGAGTTATTCATGTGCTCCCAAATGTGAATTGTGGCATTGAAATGAAAATAAATAGCATCTGATGGCTTAACCCCTGGAGGGTTAGTGCTAATGTTTTCCTCTTAAACTATTGCAAAATTTGCAGTAGGAAATTAAGAATTTAGGGCTATAAATAATAATTTTTTTTGCTGTAGCTAGCAAATGCATACATCAATATCTGAACATCACAGTTTAAAATTCATCATGAAAACCAAATCTGCTTAATCTGCATAATTTAAATTGCTCTAAGAATTACTTTTCTTGTTTAATATGAAATATTTTATGCACATTTTAAAAAGAAAATAAATGCATGCTATGCTACCTGTTCTTGCAAGCTGTTACAGTTGATGCAGTCTGCTAGATACAGTTCTTAAGAAACTGGCTTTTTTGGGTGATGCCAGTATACTTATTATTCTGTGGTGGTAACCACAGAAAATCCAGGTTTTACTTGATGGGAGAAAATTAGTTTTCACTTCTGAGACAAACGTAATATAACTGGTGGGCTCGGGATTACATTTTATAAATATTTTTGCCTAGTTGCTCTGCTTTAAATTGAAATAGACATATGTGGCTAAGCAGAACAATGATTCCAGGAATGCAAGAAACTATAGATTCAAACCAGTGATAAGATTCAATTTTTTTTTACTTCCAGTTCTGTGGGGGTGGCTTGGTGGATGTGGTGTGGCTTGGTGGTCTGGCAGAGGAAGGATACTGTAAAATCTCCATTGCCACCCCAGTCCAGGGGAAGGATACTGCAAGATCCCATTCCCTCCCTATCCTACTAACCTGTTTTCCAGCTCCATTCTCCCTTGCGGAAGAGAATAGATGGGGGCGGGGCCAGTCAGAGGTGATATTCTGAACTACACAAAATTTTCACTACCTGTTCTCCAAAATTGGTCAGAACCTGCTGAAATCCACCTCTGGTTCAAACCTCATAAAATACGGAGACAATATCTACAGTGTCTAGCCCAGGACCCTGTTTGCTTTTTGTATAGCTTATAGATGGTCTTCATTTACCCAATAAACCAAATTTCTTTATGTAACAGTGGACAGCACATATCAGCTGAAATATGTGGGGGCATGGCATGTAGAAGCACTTGGAAAATATGCCCGTGTGATCATTGTCCTGCTTGATCTCATACAGAAAGTCTGTTTGGGTATTAAATTGTGGTTTCGTTATTAACATTTTAGTCCATTTTGCTTTTGAACAAAATGAAACTACACAAAACAAAAATGCGCTCTATCAAATATTTCTAAATCCTAGAATCATTTCCATTAGTTTAATAGTAAAGAAATTGAAGCTGATTTTTTTTTATCCAAGAAAAAAGTTGATGACATTCTGTTGAATAAAATGTAGTTTTGGCACATATCTTAGTTATGAGATGACCAAGAGGGATGTCAGGAATGTTCTGCCGTTCATTGTTCAGTCATTTCTCCATCTGTCTGCAGCTTCCCTTTAATGAAATTTCAGAGGAAAACATTCTAAGGAAACTCCTTCCAGGAACATTTTTCAGACCAGGAAATGGAGTCTGCAGAGCAATGCAGGCATGTGATAAGAAACAGAAAGAAGCTCTTCTCTGCCTGTTAAGTCTGGAGCATGGGCGCAAGGAACAGAGATGAGACATCGAATAGTGACTCCAACTCTTTATTAGTGACTTCAGAACAGAGCAGGAATACTGGGCAGCAGCAGCTCCTTTTATAGAGCTGGCTACTGTCACAATAACCAATGGTTTGATTTTGCCGCACTGGTAGCGGCCAATCAGCGGCGACCCACTGTCAGCCAATCAGATTAGCCAGAAACGGCCAATCACAATCCGCTGTTCGCGAGTCAATCAGAAGTGCAGGATTACGAGCCTGCTGTGGAAACAAAACTATTAGGATTTTCAACCAAAGCGTTTGCTTGGTTCATAACACCCCTCCCCCCTAGGTTCCGTCTGAGGGGTGGGGTGATGTATTCTCGCAGGTAGGCAGGTCGTTTCACCTGTCTACCTGATCTGCGTTGCTCCACCGGTCCTTGCCCTGACTCTGGTCTCGGTGGGCTGCTTGCTGCGCTTATTGGCAAAGATGTTCTGCCCTCTCCGTTGGGTGACTTGGGGTTGTCATCTCTGCTTCCGTTAAGGTTGTCCTCCGGATCCCTTGGATTTGCTGCTGTTGCAGTGCTGCTCTGTGGTGAGGCGATCGTCTGGCCCGGCTCTCCTTCAGAAGGTGAATATCTCCGGGTTGGTTTTGCTGATTGCTGGTTTTCACATACTGGGTCGTATGCTAGTTCTTCTCCGGTCCCCTCGATTTCCCTTCCCCCCCAGGTTTGAGGTTCGGGGTTTGTGACGGGGGTAGGTGCCAGCCTGGAGCACAGTTGATCGATATGTCGCTTCCACATTTTTCTGTCAGCAGTTTGTAAATGGTAGGAACGTGGACCCGTAAGTTGAGTTATGGTAGCGGGGACCCATAATGGGTCACTGGAAAAGTTTTTTGCGAAAACTGGGTCACCTACCTTGAAGGTGCGATACCTGCTGCTGGATGCCATGGGCTTTTCTGGTGTGTAGGTAGGGTGCAAGTGGTCAAGATGTGAGCGAAGTCTCCGGCCCATCAGAAGTTCGGCCAGGGTTCTGTTTGTGGTGCTGTTTGGGGTAATATGTTGGAGGAGAAGCATCCGGGTCACCTTGTCATCGATGTCCCCTTGCTCCATCTTTTGTAAAGTTTTCTTTACGAATTGGACCATTCACTCAGCCCTGCCATTGGCCACAGGGTGTGCTGGTGATGTCAACGCATAGTGTATCCCCCGCTCTGCCAGGTACTGTTCGAATGCCAGAGCGGTTAATTGGGGCCATTATCCAAAACTAGGACATCTGGTAACCCATGCGTAGCAAATAGTTTATTTAGTTTTTTAGTGACGGCTTCTATGGTGGTGCTCTTCATTTTGAGGACCTCCAGCCAGTTGGAGTATGCATCAACTGCTATAAGAAATGTATGCCCCTTGGTAGGTCCCATAAAATCGATGTGGATACGGGACCAGGGACCTCGGGGTGCTTTCCATTCAGTTGGTGGTGCTTTAGGTGGAGATGAACGAGTGTCCTGACACTTGCTGCAAGTGGCCACCCAGGTTTCTATTCGCTTATCTATACCTGGCCACCAAGCGTAGCTTCTTGCTAGTGCCTTCATTCGCACGATGCCCGGATGGCCATCGTGCAATAGTTTTAGGACTTTATGCTATAATCTCTCTGGAATGATGACTCTGTCTCCCCACAAGATGCATCCCTTTTGGGAGAAAAGTTCTGTCTGCTGGTTTTTGAACTGCTTGAAGGTGTTGTTTGGTTCGTTGTCAGGCCAACCTCTTTCTACCCAGCTGAGGACCTGTGCCAAACAAGGATCCTTCCTTGTTTCTGAGGTGATGTCTTGTGCAGTCAGCGGTGGTGAAGGAAGAGTTTCGATTTGTAGCGTAGTGAGGGTTGGAGCTGGGTCGTCTATGACTTCTGGTAACGGAGAATGGCTCAAAGCGTCAGCGTGGGGAATGGCTTTCCCCGGGCGCTGTAGCAGTTGGTAATCGTATGCGGCTAGAAACTCCGACCAACGTGTCATTCTCGGTGATAAGATGTGGGGAGTTGGTTTGTCTCCCGCTAAAATGCCAAGTAATGGTTTGTGGTCGGTAATTATGGAGAAAGATCTTCCATATACATACTCATGGAATTGTTTAATTGCAGACACAATAGCAATAGCCTCTTTATCAAGTTGCCTATAGTTTCTCTCAGTTTTAGATAAAGTTCTTGAAAAGAACGCAATAGGTGCCTCACTACCGTTTGGTAGGACGTGGCTCAGGATGGCTCCTACTCCAAACGGTGAGGCATCGCAGGTGACAGTTAAAAGCAGTCTCATTATATTGAATCAATACAGCATCTGAAGTTAACAGGTCCTTTACATGGTGAAAAGCTTGCTCTTTGTGATGTCCCCAGACCCAGGAAGACTTCTTATCGAGGAGCCTATGCAGGGGTTCAGCAACAGTCGCCTTCTGGGGCAAAAAGATGTTATAAAAGTTAATGAGTCCTAGGAAGGCTTGGAGGTCTGTTTTATTCCTAGATCTTGGGGCGTTTTTTATTGCAGTGAGTTTTTTCTCCGTAGGGTGAATTCCCTGTTTGTCAAGAAGGTACCCAAGGAATTCAACCCTCTCAGTACAAAGTTGGCACTTGTCTTTCTTGACCTTCAGGCCAGCATCTTTAAATTTCTGGAGGACCATTCTGAGTCGTTTTTCTAGTAGGCTTCTGTTGGGGCAGCTATTAAGACATCATCGAAGTATGGCATGACCCCTTTTATGCCTTGAAGCAATCTTTCCATCAGACTTTGGAAGATGCCAGGTGCTACAGTCACTCTGAATTGGAATCTATTACACTTGAATGCACCTCTATGCATGACTATAGTTTGGGCTTCTGCAGTCTCTGCATCTACGGGCAACTGCTGGTGCACCTGAGCTAGGTCCAATTTTGCAAATATTTTCCCACCTCCCAGGGAATGGAGATGTTGGACCACAGGTACAGGGTAAGTGCTTTGCTGAAGTGCGTGATTTAGGGTGGCCTGGTAATCCCCACAAATTCTTAAGGATCCGTCAGGTTTTATGGGAGTTACAATTGGGGTCTCCCACCAGGCATGATCGATTGGTTCCAACACGCCCTGGGCTATTAATTTGTCCAATTGTTCATCAATCTTTGACTTGAGTGCAAAGGGTACTCGACAAGGCTTAAGGCAAATGGGTGCAATGTCAGGGCTGAGATTAAACAAATGGAGGATCCTTTGTACTTGCCTAGCTTCTTGGTGAAAACGTCCTGGAATTCCTGGACGAGGGCCGCTTCCCAGTCATCACTTCGGGTTTGGTTGATGCCCGCTAGTTCAATTCCTAGTGGTGCGAACCATTGCAAATCCAGGAAACTGGACCGATTTCGATCGACAATGGTAAGAGGTAGGGTGGGAATAAACTTTGACTTCAGTATTGGGTAATGATTAGTCTAAGACTTTATACATACATGTCTGCCTAAGGGTTACTGAGATAAGCAAGGAAATTAAAAACAAACACCAGGAACATTTAAGCAGCTCAGACGACTGTAAACAATTCTGTGTAATTATTTTAATCCACAATGTGAATGCTTACTATGTACGAAATTCTCAATAAAAGGGAGCACTAGAATTTGCTCTAGACTCCCATCCCAAGTACACCAGCCTGTGTCTCATTCTTTCCATGGGAGACCACCACAAGTGGTGACCCCGACGTGATCCACTGAAGCTGGTACATGTCCGGACCTCCGTGTTTCCTCACCTGGAATAGGTAAAGTACATACTTAACTATTGCTGGACAATAGGATTTTTTTCAGGGAACATGGGGGGAAAACTCTCTCAGCCACAGGAATGGCATGTTAGTGAGCTGCTGAAGTTAGTCAGGCAAACTTCTTTATCTTTAAACCCTCCGGGGGGGAGCAAATAGTTCTTTCAAAAGATAATGTGAGAGAGCTGCTGCAAGAGATCTGGCGGCAATGTCCCTGGTATCCAGAGAAAGGCTCTTTAAAGTTAGACACATGGAGGAGAATTGGAACTATCCTTCATGAAGAGCCATGGGCAACAGCTGAAATTTTGATATATTGGAAGGTTGTTATGACTGCTTTAGAGACCCAGCAACAACCTCTTTTAAAAACTTTAGTGGAACCTCCTCCTTATAAAGGAATTGTATTGCACCCGCCTACCCCAAAACTGGAGTGTGCTTTATCATTTCCAACAGCGCCTACTCCAGTGGATGAGAAAATCCAACCAAAAATGGGAAAAGTTCAAGCAATGATGCATCAGGCTTTCAATGAGGGGAAATTAGAGCCTGATGAGATTCCCCAGATGAATTTGTTTCCAGTCAATAGGCAAGTGGATGTTCAAGGCAATCTGCAGACAGAATGGGTTCCGATTCCTTTAGCAGTTCTTAGGGAAATTAAAAAAGCAGTTAAAGATTATGGTATTCAAAGTCCTTTTACAAAGGGGTTCCTGACAAGTTTGGCTACCTCATGCATGATTCCTAGTGACTGGAAAGATTTAATGAGAATGATATTGAGCTCTACTCAGTATGTGGTTTTTGACTCAGAATACCAAAGGGAAGCTGTCACTAGGGGAAGGAATTCAGGGGGGCTGTATACGCCAGACCAAATCTACGGGGCAGGCTTGTTTGAATCCACTGCTGATCAAGCTGCTAATTTGCCTGATCACGTATTTCCAGTGGTTATGGCAGCTGTCCTTGGGGCGTTGTCCTGCATCCAGGATGTGGGAACCCCAGCACGGTCTTTTTCTCAAATTAAGCAAACAGCATCTGAGTCTTATAATGATTTTGTGGAAAGGCTGCAATTGGCTATTACCAGGCAAATCTCTAATGAGGAAGCTGCAAAAGAACTTTTGCTGAAATTGGCAGTTGAAAATGCAACCGCTGACTGCAAGCGTATCTTGCAGCCCTTGGTGGCTAGAGGTGAGGTTACTCTGGCTGATCTGTTAAAGGCATGTGCAGTGGTGGGTTCTCAGGCTTACAACATGGAGACTTTGGCTATGGCATTGCAAAAAGGGATGAAACCTACAGGGAATTGTTTTAATTGTGGAAAGCCTGGCCATTTTAAAGCCCAGTGCCGTGCCCCTGGGGGGGGTGGCATTTAACAAAAACAAAATTAAGGACGCCCGTCCAAAATTGGTCTGTCCAAAATGCAAAAAAGGGTTTCATTGGGCAAATCAATGTTGCTCTGATCAGAACCAAAATCTGGGAAACTAAATTTGGGGCGTGCAGCTAGCCCCGCTCCCAAGGCTGTCACAAAAGCATTGCCTGAAATTACTGGGAGTGCAGGTTTGGGTTTAAAAATGTTGAACTCAATTAATGTGACCTTTCCTAATCAAGTGTACATTGAGGACACTCATTTGCATGGGCCACTGTCAGAAAAAACAGTGGGATTAGTACTTCCCATGTTTTCTGCATCAGAAAAGGGGTTTTTTGTTATTCCAGGAGTTATTGATCAAGATTATAAAGGGGTTATTAAGATACAATTGTACACTGATACTCCTGCATCATTAATGGCCAGTGACTCTATTGCCCAGTTATTATTGCTTCCATACATCCCTATAAATCCTTTAATTGGGATCCCACAAACTGGTGGTTTTGGGTCCACTGAAATGGCAAGTTCTCCAGTTGCTGCAGAATTGCTAGCGCTGACAAAAAATTTGACTACAGACCAACCAAAAATGACAATTGAAATTCAGGGAAAATCATTTTCTGGCCTTATAGATTCCGGAGCAGATGTCTCTGTGATACGCCAAAAAGAATGGCCAAATGAATGGGCGCTTTAGGACTCTCCGGCTGTTCGTGGAGTGGGTGGTATGCAGTTTGCAAGAAGTAGTGTACGTTGTTTGAAGGCATTGTATAGAGAAACTGGTGAGACTGCAAGGATTCAACCTCTTGTGTTGCCCCTGCATATAAACTTGTGGGGTAGAGATTTGCTGTCACAATTTCGCACAAAAATTGTTATTGGATAATGGAAAAATTACATGATCGATGCATTCCTGATAATCCGTTTGCTTTGGCAATTTTACAAACTCCAGCCTTGCCTACTGCAGGTTTATTTCAATTACATGAAGTGCAGGTTTATATAATTGAATGGTTGCATTTGCAGAATACTCCCAGAAAAACAATTTCTACTATGGCTATGCTTTATAGTGAGTTAATCATCAAAGGCTGAAATCGCTGTATGCATTTATATGGCATAGATCTAGTTCAGTTATTTTTACCTATCTCCCTCACTCTATGGGAAACTTGGTATAGTCAATCCATTGAATTGCAAATTGCTCTTGAAAATTGGCCTGGGAAGATTCCTTGCCACACCCCCAGTGACCCTCATTTCCAGTTGCTTCGAAATGTATCTGTAAATTTTAATTCAGTTATTGCCAAGCAGCCAGTTGGGGGAGTGACCATTTATGCGGACGGTGGTAAGACCTACGGCGTTTGTGCATGGAGACAGGAAGGGGTATGGAAAACAAAAATTACCACTCCTCAGCAATCAGCACAAAGGGCTGAATTAGCTGCTGCTATTTTGGCCTTACAGGAATTTGCACAAGAACCGCTAAATCTTATTGTGGATTCTCTTTACGTTTATCAGTTGATACTTAACATTGAATTTGCTTATCTTTTTCCATCTGTTGATGCTAATCTTATGAGTTTGTTTCTAGCTCTGCAAAACTGTCTTCATTCTCGCACACATTCTCTACATATCGCACACATTCACAACCACCAGCCACTTCCCGGGGAGCTGCAGGAAGGGAATGACACAGTGGCTCACACAGCGGCCTCGGCCATGTCCGGTCTCTCACTTTCTCCTGTTACTCCATGGGACTCACATAGCTATTTTCATCAAAATGTTAAAGCTCTTTGTAAACAATTTGGTCTCACTGCTGCAGAAGCTGCAGCTATTATTCAACAATGTCCTAGTTGCACTGCTCTTCCTCAAGGAGTAAATCCTCAGGGGATATCTGCTTGTCAACTATGGCAAATGGATGTCACACAATACCCTCCCTTCAAACCATGGCACCATCTGCATGTCATCATTGATACCTATTCAGGATTTATTATGGAAACACCTCAATGAGGAGAGGCTACAAAACATGTCGTCAACCATTGCCTCCGTACCTTCACACATGTGGGGCCACCAATGGAGATCAAAACCGATAATGGCCCTGCTTACATTAGCACCGCCTTTGCGGAATTTTGTCATCAATGGTCAATTATACATACATTTGGCATTCCCTACAATTCCACTGGTCAGGCCATTGTGGAACGAGCTCATCAGACACTAAAACAAGCACTCCTTCACACAAAAACAAAAATGGGGGAAGTGGATGGATATGGCTTGCCTTACATACAAAACATTCTTAATATTACCTTATACACTTTAAATTTTTTAAACATGATAGGATCTCCCGCTGCTACGGCAGCCAGTAGGCATTTTGCTTCCTCCCCTTCTGCAGGTACGCCAAGACCGAAAGTTTGGTATAAGAGACTACCAGATCCAACGTGGAAAGGACCTGTCCCGCTGATAACTTGGGGCCAAGGATATGCTGCTGTTGAAGATGGGGGGATAGTTGTTTGGGTTCCTGCTCACTGTGTGCGTCCTTATCATCAGCCAAAGAGGCAAGGGGATGGATTTGGGGGAATGGAAAAGAAACACATTGATCCAAGACCTGGGGAAGCTAGCAAACCTTCATAATAAAACTGATTGTTGGATATGTATGCACATGCCAACTCACAAAACATCAGGGCTTCCAATGGTTGCAGTACCTCTGGCTGAAGGTGACTGATATAAGGGACAATGCTATGGTTGTTCAGGGATGTGGTCTAACAGTTGGACTACAAGTAACATAAATACATTGCATCTTGGAAGCTGAATCCAAGAGGTGGCGGGTATCTGCTGGACCCACAATGAGCCAGTAGAGAATATGACTTACTTGGGAACATATCCATTTTGTAACAAAACAATTATTATTGGCAATGGAAATCGGGTTTATCCAGATGACATGAAAACTAAAAATCTCACTTACTTTGTACATAATATTTCTAGATTTGATATCATATCTTTGATCAATGAAAATGGGTGTCCATTTATCCCTGCCACATGTTGTCCCATCATGATAGAAAACCAGCTGCCCAAATGTGCAAATGGGAAATACGCACCACCACCCACTTATTTGGCTATGTTAATGGAATCTTTTGCAAAGTTAATCTATGCTGAACCAAATATGGTTGGTCATCTCCTGGGAGCAAATCTATGGTTGCTGTGTGGACGGATGGCCTATGATCGCATGCCAGCACGATGGAAAGGAGTCTGCACCTTTGGAAAAGTGATCCCATCTCATGTCATTTTAAAATCTTTGGGGACTGCTCATATCCGCAATGCGCGTTCCGCAACAGAAGTAAACTCTGTTTTGAATCATGACTACTGGACGCAGATATCAAGGGGAATTATTCCTCCTTTAGGAGTCATGATGAACTATAGAGATTTGCATCGTTTAAACAATTGGACAGTTACTATGTTTAAAGACACCATTAAAATGCTAAAGCTGCTTGAAGAAGAGCAAGGAAAAATCTTTGACTTTGCACTGCAAACCAGATATGCGGTGGACATTATTTTGGCTGCGCAAGAGGGAGTTTGTGCTGTGATTCATACGCATTGTTGCACGTATATCTCTGATTATTCTCCAAACATTACAGCTACTATACAGCATATAGAACAAACCCTGAATGAGAATTCATTACAATCGGAGGATGAGGGACTGGACGTGTGGTCTGCACTTTGGTCCTGGTTGCCAGATGGTTCATGGATTCGTCACCTAATTGTTGGAGTGATATTGCTTTTTATACTTTCTCTTTGTGTATGCTGTTGTATCCAATGTTTCCCTGGACTTTTAGGAATGTGTCGGGTGAAGCCTACGGAAGGAGAACTATTGTTGCAGATGGCGAAAAGCTACCGAGGCATCCGCGATCATCAAAAAACTAAAACAGGAGAGATGTGGGAATAAACTTTGACTTCAATATTGGGTAATGATTAGTCTAAGACCTTATACGTACAAGTCTGCCTAAGGGTCACTGAGATAAGCAAGGAAATTAAAAACAAACACCAGGAACATTTAAGCAGCTCAGACGACTGTAAACAATTCTGTGTAATTATTTTCATCCACAATGTGAATGCTTACTATGTACGAAATTCTCAATAAAAGGGAGCACTAGAATTTGCTCTAGACTCCCATCCCGAGTACACCAGCCTGTGTCTCATTCTTTCCATGGGAGACTACCACAGTAGGGTTGCAGTGTGGTCTTTGAAGGATACTCAGACATGGCTGGAACCGGCAACTGGAATTCTGTTTCCTTGGTAGTCTTTTAATATGATTTTTTGAGTGCTGAGGTCCTGGTGACGAATGTCAGGGATCAGCTGTTTTAAGGTTTTCCAGGAGACCATTGACAGGGACGACCCAGTGTCGACTTCCATAACACATGGTTGATTCTCAATGGTGACCTTCACTCGGATTTTCCTTGCATCAAGGGAGGATGCGTGGCTGATGGTGATGGTTTGATGGGTCTCTTCTCGTCTGGTTGAATTGGTGGGTGCTCGATTTCGGTAGTATTGGCTCCATTGGTTGTTTAGGCGGTCCCGATTTATTGGTGGAGTGCCTGTTGTATGCCGGGAGTTGTTTTCTCTTCGGATTGGGCTGGACCCTCGCCTGCTTCTGCAGACCTTTGTGATGTGGCCCTTCTTTCCACAGGAACGGCAGAGTGTGTCTAGGAATTTGCAGTCTGATCGCGGGTGGTTTCCCCTGCATCCAGCACATTGACTCGAAGGCTTATGATTCTGCTGGTCTCGCTGGTCGCATTCTGATCTGAGTCTGTTGACCTCCTCTTCCTCCCTTTCTGATGAGGATTTGAGGTCTTCATGGTGGGTGGTCGTTGTGTGCCTCTCGGAGAAAGGTGTAGTGTCACTGGCGAGTTGGCAGTGCGGTGTGTTCGCTCGGCGCATTCGAGCGGCTGACTTCCTGGTTGCTTCTGCTGCAGTAGCATCGGCGATGACATCTGCGAGGCCGATGTCTCCCTTCACCATAATCTTGCTCTGGGTCGTGGGGTCTTTTAGTCCCAGAACAATTTGATCTCTCATGGCTTCCTCGAGGTTTGCGAAGCCGCAGAGTCCCCCTAGGTTTCTACGGTCAGCGATGAAGTCTCCTGCTGGTCCCTCTGGTAAAACTCATGTCTCCTGATGAGTGTTGGCACCACGGGTGCATAATGAGCCCGTAGGATTGGGGCGAAGTTGTCCCAGTCCATTGTCTTGACTTCTGCTGGTTTCGCAAGTGCTTTTGCCATTTTAAAAACGGCGGGCCCGCAATGGGTCAGAAATACAGCTCGTTTCTTGCCAGGCATAGCATCTTTCAAATTGTTGGTCTCCAGGAACATCTGGAACCTGTCCATATACGAGTCCCAGTCTTCATTAGCTGGGTCAAATGGAGCGGGTGGCATAGTGCTGCTGGTCATTCTGCCGCTTTTGGTGCGCTCTGAGCCATGTGCTCTGTTAGCGTTCGGTGAGTGTTCAATCAGCTCTATCGTCTCTGCATCCCATCCTCGTCGCCAGTGTTAAGTCACAGATCTTCCCTTTGGGGGCCTGGGAGATCTCTGACAGAGGACATCTACCATTGTCATATGCTTTGGTAGATTGGGAAGTGATCTTTCAATGCTTTAGAATTTTTTTCAAAGGAGAAAAATTTCTGGGAAATTCCCTTGGGCAGTCTGTAGTGTTCTTTTATTTATTCAGCTACAAATTGGTCAAGAGATCATGGACACAGCTTGCATCACGATGTCAGAGCTCATATTTGTGCCAAATTGCACAGACCTACACAAGAAGCATATAGATAACTTTGTGCAGTTATCTTTCTGACCAGTGGTGGGATTCCAAATTTTTTACTACCAGTACTGTGGGCATGGCAGGGGAAGGATACTGTAAAATCTCCATTCCCTTCCCACTCCTGGGGGAAGGTTACTGCAAAATCCCATTCCCTCCCCACCCCACTAACCTGCTTTCCTGCTCCGTTCTCTTGTGCAGGGCAACAAAAGAAGACCCAGCTGATCAGCTGGGACTCAGGAGGCAGAGAATAGATGAGGCAGGGCCAGTCAGAGGTGGTATTTGTCAGTTCTCTGAACTACTCAAAATTTCCGCTACTGGTTTTCCAGAAAAGGTCAGAACCTGCTGAATACCACCTCTGTTTCTCACACATTGGTTAAATCCCAAAGGAAACTGTGAATTGGGCATTTGAATAGTACAGGGGAGTACTGTTGGAAAACTTTTCCTTCTAGAGAAATTCTGCATTCAATTTCTCTGCCCCAAAATTTTGACAATTTCTAAAGGCCATTTTTGACCAGTTTTAGTCATAAATACTTGAATGTGCTCGTTCCTTCCAATCCTTTTCTTAAAGATTCTCTGCAAGGATTTCCCAAAATATCAGAGTCTATGGCAGATGTTTATCCAATGATCTTCAGTCTTTTCAGTTTGGGGAACAACAAATCATGACTCCATGTTGTCGCACCCTACTGTTTTTGCACTGGTATATGATTGGTGGAAAAGGCAGGAGCTTACTCTTAGAAACACACATCCATATTTGTGTATTCATTAGGACAAAATGTGAATACTAAATACTTAATACCACCCCACAATATTGCATATCTCAACAGTAGAGTAAGTTATTGGAAAATCAAGGAGGTTTTCATTTTGTCTTAAGTTAAATGGGAAAATAAAGCATCTTGCTTTACAATGATAAAAATAAAAAGCGATTGGAAAATAAAAGCAACAAACGCTCCCAAGATCACAAACTGGCAGATGCAAAGCTACTTTTTGGCAACTGATATGGGGGAGAGAAAAATTGGGTTGTGAGGCCAACATTTGACTGAAGAACTCACTTGGGGACACTGATAAAAATAAATTGCTCTGCTCTAATTTTCTTAGCAGCTTCCATGCTATTCTTTGAAACTGAGTAAGAAGCCCTTGGCCTAATCCCAAGAGCCAATCTATAGTAAATAGTGCACACTTAATGCCTAAGTTCCTTTTTAGCACCCTTCCGACAGTGATTTCAGCCACACAGCTTAGTCATAGCAGACATTTTTGTGGTGAAAGCATTAAACCCACATGCAGCTCTCTTTCTGTGGCCACAGGGGGTCATGCTCCTTTCCCATTAGCTGAATAAATCATAAAGTCTGCGCAGACCACACAAGAAGCCAGGCAATCTGCAAGCCACAATCGTGCTTACGAGTCTACTATTTCTTTTCAGGGGAAGAAAAGGAAAAGAAAAGAAAGGAGAAGAAAAGAACGTGGGGGGAGAAAGAAATGTAACAAAATGGACAAACTGTTGGAACATACTTTTTTGTGTGTCTTTTCTTTTATATGCTGAAGTAAGATAGAGGCATGATTACACCCAAAAAATAATAATTACATGATTTCTTTAAAAGGCAGCTTTCTTCTCTGGTCATGTGTAACAAACTGTTGCAATTATAAATATCCTTGAAGATTTATCATCATTGCCATCATCATCATTATCTCATCTGCTTCATGACACAGTCTAAAGCAGAGGTGATTTTGCAGCTGGGCTAATCATTATGCAACTGGGTTCTAGCAAGATAACACAAAGTGTGCCCTTCTTTTTCATACTGTGTAATTCTCCCTTTCTACCAATGTAGTAACAGTTAACTGAGTGAGGTCTGGAAGTCTAGAGGTTAGTTCAAGTTCCCATCAATCAGGAAATGAGATAAAAAGTTGGAATTTTAAACACGGCCATTAGCATACAACTGTTATCTTAGAGGAAAGATACACTTCCAGCTCATTATACTAAGTATTTCTTTTATCCGTAGAAAGCAGAAAGTGGAAAAACAAACACAAAACTCAGCTCTAAAATTTCTTCTTCTATGGTGCATTGAACTTCAAGCATGCTTTAAGTAATGATTTGACTGGCAACTATAATATGTTCTAGCTTTCAAAGACCCATCTTATCAATATAGGAGAACCAAAAATCAAGGGTACAATAGATGAACATTTTTCAATAGCCCCACCCCATTGCCTCAATTTTGTTTCATGATGCTCATTCTATACCCTTTGAACATTATCTGAGAAAAGAGGATTAAATTTTTAAAAGGCTATTCTGAAATATGTCCAGTAAAATCTTAATCTCCCTTCTGATTTTGTTCATTGAGTGGCTTGATGGGAGGAAAGACTGATAGGAGTTGGCGGTGTGCACACCTTCACATCTAGCTATCCTGTCTCTATAATAACCTATATGAAAATATTCATCCAACCCTATATTACCAGTGGCAAATATGGACACTTGCAATAACACATAAACAAAAGTTAACCACCACAGAAATCATATGTTTGAGGAAAGCTGCTGGAATGACCAGAAGAGATAAAATCAGAAATGAGATCACAAGGGAAAGAATTAGCATAGAACGAATCTTAAACTACATACAAAAACAGCAAATGAAACAATTTTTTTCACCTAGAGAGGGTACTGTACAATACATATAGACAAAAAGAGGTCAAAGAATACAAGAGAGATCCAGAAGAAGATGGAGAGACAACATAAAAGACACACTACAACTGCATCAAATAATATTGGTTGAAGCTACCAGAAGATCAAGAACTAGAACCCCTGATACCCATGGTAAAAAAAGGGGGAAAAAGGAATAACAACAACAACAATAACAATAAGAGGAGGAGGAGGAGGAGGAGAGAAGGAGAAGGAGGAGGAGATGGAGGAGGAGGAAATGGAGGAGGAGAAATTTCCTTCCTCCTTTCCTCCTTCCCTTCCTCTCTCTCCTCTTTCCTTTCTTCCTTCTACCGTGTATCTATCAAGACATTACAGAACCTAAAGTCTAAACTTAGTGATCTAAATACCATCAAGGCAACTAACACCTGGGCAATTGCAGTCATTAAATACTGGAAGAGTGGATTGGACTCAGGCAGAAATAAAAGACCTGGAGAGGAGGACCAGAAAAATAATGACAATGAACAATGCTTTTCATCCACACAGCACAGTTTACAGTTTCTGCTTAGCACTTAGACTTATATAGTGCTTTACAGAACTCTCTGAGCAATTTACAAATGTTAGATTGTCCCCAACAATCTAAGTCCTTACTGAACAGAAAACTACCTGAGTCAACACTGAACCTGAATCTTTATTTTTTGTTTTGAAGAAGCTTCTTGGATGAGAAGCAAAACATCTCCAAGGAAAAACAAAGGAAGTCCAGTTGCCCTTTGAAAAAGCACCTGTGGCACAAGTGAAGAACCACATGACAGAGCAAAGCTCAAGAAATTGTCCATAAAGAGTTATACTGCAGTTTCAGAGTGGACCCTGTAGAGTACGGAGCACTCTGGTTATATTATTCCCAACAGGCTCTTATATTTCAGTTACAATAATTTATTTTCATTTTTAATATGCAAATTGGGATGTGTAAATGTTATCAACTTTTGAGTCCTTTTCCATGTATTTGTTTATTGCATATAAGTTCCATCTGTGTCCTCTCAGTGAAACTTCAGGTAGTCCTCAACTTATAACAGTTCATCTAGTGACTGTTCCAAGTTACCACAGCACTGAAAAAAGTGACATGACCATTTTTCACACTTACAATCTTTGTAGCATCCCTGTGATCATGTGATCAAAATTCAGGTGATTGGCTGCTGGTTCATACTTATGACCATTCTGTGTCGCAAGGTCGTGTGATCCCCAGGGGTGGGATTCAACTGGTGTTACTACTGGTTTGGTGACTATGTTTTGCGTGCATGTAAAAAACCTTAAGTTGTACTGCCTGGACAGCTGAAAAGCGTTGCGTGTGGGTGTGCAGCGTTTGAAAAGCCACTTTTTTCCTGCTGAGGTTGAAAAATCAGGACATGAAGGACAGGTAAGAGCCCAGGTGGGTGAGTGGGCCAAACAGCAGCAAACACAGAACCAGTCGGTGTCTGCTGCTCTTCAGAGCTAATGGTTCTATACAGCCGGGCAGAACGGGTAGCATCCCACCCCTGGTGATCCCCTTTTGTAACCTTTTGACAAGCAAAATCAATGGGGAAGCCAGATTTGCTTAATAACTGCTACTAACATATCAATCGCAGCGATTCACTTAACAAAAGTGGCCAGAAAACAGGCCAAAATACGGGCAAAACTCACTTAACAACAGTGATTTTGGGCTCAGTTGTGGTTGTAAATCAAGGACTACCTATATTATAAAAGTTTCCTCTTCTGCTTCTGATTGTTAACTTTTCAATGGTTGGGACAGTGGTTGGGACTTTTCAATGGTTGGGACAGTGAAGTGATTATAAAGATAATACCAATACTTGTAAAATATTAATCATACATACTGTTGTTTTCCTTTATGCTGACTTAATAATGCATTCAGTGTTTTTAAAAGGCTTGTTTTCAATAGTTTTGTGTATTTTAATCTGGTAAATATATATTAAATATATTTAATAAGATAAAAATACTTAAACATGCAGAAATGTTATGGTGCATTATTTATAAAGAACATATCAGGATTCTACACATTGCAGTATTAACATGGAAAATTTAATGGAAATTTCATATGATCTTTTCCAGAATAGTTTGTTTACTGCTTGTTGACCTTTTCCCAAAAAAAATTATTGTCATTTTTTTCATGTAATGTTTTCCATGTGTGTTTCCTCTGTATAGGAAAGACATCATATGATATTGATGTTCTAAGGCATGGCTGTTGCTGCATTTTTTCCATATTTTTTTTTGAACTATGCTTTCTGTTCCTGATTCACCTACTTTTCTGCATTGTATGAAGAAATGTATGCAGCCTCTATGCTCAAGAAGGTGGTTTGCAGATTCTGAAATTATGGAAGTTGCTACTTCCAAGTTTGTTAGCTCTTATTTACATAATGCATGATTACATGATATAGCATTACGCTGTATATCCTTAAATTGTGTTTATGCCCACTGCAAGACAGCTGTGAAGGGTCATGGAAACAAAAAAAAGTGTATTGTTATGAACAGATTCTGAATCAGATTAAATTGCATCCAAAACTTTCCACTTCTTGGAATCATCCATAGTAATTTCTTCATTGCAAGTCAAATGGTAGCATTTATGTTTTCTGGTTTTCAGAATTTTATTACATGTGCATATTAATTAGGAGTTAGATTTTATTTAACAGAGCATTAAACTGACTGCCATCTGCCCAAGATGATAATAAATTGCCTCTGCCATAGAATCATTATTTGTAGCACCTTCTCAGATTAATCACACCTCAGTTTTAATGGCATTCAAATAAACCATGATAGAATCGTTTGTTACCACACAAATCTGGGGAATATTAAACTAATAGAAAGTGGATGAATTATTACTTCTTTAGGATCATTTTGCTAAGAGTGGTTCACTTTGGGGGACTTTTGGTATATTTGTAGAACTAGTAGTTGTGGTTACAAGTATAAGTTTACATGTCTGTCCAAATCAGCACCATGTACTCAAGATGGATTTCATCTGCCAGAGAGGTCAATCTAAACTGCTTGCACAAACCTGCCTTTATACTCCTGTTTATTATGTTCGCATGTAGTAGATGTCTTGTGCACTAAAACAGTGCAGCCATATGTCAACATTTCTCTGGTGGTTCTGAATGTTCTAAACAACAGTTAGGGTGCAGTGAACCTCCCATGTAAACTTTATACAACAGATTCAGCAGAACTGTAATTATTTACAAAATGATGGCATGAGAAATCTCTGGATTTATATCTTACATTGAAGTAACAAGGATTGTGTGTCCACGTAATACTTGACATTGTAGTGGTTTCAGCTTTATTCTATTATTAATAAAAATCCTAGATAGTCCCCATTAAATTGGGAAGCACTAAATTCTTGGCAAGGATTTCCTTGCAAGGCTGGGTAATGCTGGCATGATAAATGAAAACAGCAATAACTAAAAATTATCTTTGGCCTCAAGAATGCAAATTCATATTGACACACCTTTGAGGTTTTATCAATAGTGCTTTTTACTTATATACAATCAAAGTCTCAGTGTTGTTATATGTTTAATCAATTATTTGAAATATATTTCAGGGACAGAAATGGAATGATAGTACAGATGAAAGTTCTTCAAATAGCTTTTGAGTAAGTTGACACTTTTTGATAATTCAGAAGAGATTCTAGGATTTCAGAGTCTTCCTCAACTGAGAACAGGGTTCACATATTGTGCTTATCCATTACAGGCTTTATGATGGTTTTGTCTTTAGCACACCATGTGAAATTAACCATTGTGTTTTTAAATCATAGCTTGAATTATAGCATAATGTAGTAAGAGGTGACCAGGCTGAGCCTGAGGGAGGGATCAAATGCATCATAAGTCATGAGTTCATGCACACCCACAAGAGATCTAAGTCCAGCCCACCTTGAATACCTTCTTAATTCCTACTCATTTACCTTGACTGTTAGTAGCTCAGATTTTTGTAGAGAGCTTAAGCTTGCAATAAATCTTTATACTCATTTGAACTGCCTGCACTTCCCGATTTTCCTGGCACTTGACAATGTATGAATCAGGGCAACTCTGACTCAATTTACATGTGTTTAATCAAATCATGACTTAGATGATGTGTGAACTCAGTATTTTCTGTACCACACATATGATCTTTTAAAATCTATTTGTGGGATAAAAAATGTACTACTTACCCTTTAAATTTTTCAGATAGCCTTGTTAGTAACACTCTCACATCACCAATGGAATTAGCTTTCCTATTCACCTTACTGAAACCAAAGTTTGCCATTTTAAAAAAAGTATGTGCATATTCTGTGTTGATTTGAATAATATCTCACATACAAATATAATTAGCTATGCAAGGAAATCATTCCTACTAAAAAATAAAAATTATATAGAATAGTACTTAAAACTATGTGCATAAACAGCCATGATAATATAAGTTGTTGGAGGACAGGATCTTTTTGACCTGAATACTTCACTTTGGACCATTATATTTTCATTCAGCTTAGTCCTAATTTGCATAGGAATAGCATATAGTTAATTGTATTAATATTAGGATCTATCATGTCACCTGTGTTTTTGCCATGCATTATTTTCATAAGCTAAAGAACCATAATGTTTTAAATAATGCTTCATTCATCCTTTTGTAGAATTCTTCTATCTGCTGTTACTTTGTAAATCATAGCAAACTGTTGATCTATGGTTCTGGAGAATTGGTAGAGGAAATTTTGAGTAGTTCGGAGAACCGGCAAATACCACCTCTGAGTGGCCCCACCCTCATCAATTCTCTGCCTCCCCGATCCCAGCTGATTGGCTGGGTCTTCTTTTGTTGCCCTGCACAGGGGAACTGAGCTGGAAAACAGGTTAGAGGGGTGAAGAGGAAATGAGATTTTGCAGTAACCTTCCTCCAGGAGCAGGGAGGGAGTGGAGATTTTACAGTATCCTTCCCCTGTCATGCCCACCAAGCCACGCCCACAGAACCGGCAGTAAAAAAAAATTGAATCCCACTACTGAGTGACTTATCATGTCTGTACTGAAAGACCTTAAACTGGCTTCTAATGCCTTCTAGCTTTTCAAGGTGTTGGCATTCAGTTTTAAAGCCCTTAACTTTAGTTAAAGTTCTGCTGAGGCCAGGTTTTCCCTAAAACATTCTATATTATTTAGTAAATGCATCTCAGTTAATTCCAGTGTGATTCTCTAAAGGACTATCATTACATTCATATACAACATGTCTTTTTAGGTACGATAAATGTAATACGACACACACTGGTAAAATAGGAGCATTTACATGCTTTTCAGAAAGTGAGCAAATTTAATAAAATATTTGCAAGCTCTTCTGTTAGATACTAGTATGAGAAAAAGAACATTCCTATATTAAATGCTGTTCATTGTAGGTGGCCCATTAACATCCATTTCCTGAGTTGGAATAAATCCTTTAAATATATACATAAGCATATAATCTCTTATCTACTGAGGCAGTATCAATTTTTTAACAAATCCTTGTAACTTCAAACACTGATTTAATGCTGCTACAACATGTAAGAACTTAATTTTTAAGAAGATAATCTGTTCTAGAATGCTTCAGAATACTTTGAAATGAAATTGTTCTCTTATCCCATTAAGATTTTTTAAAACAAATCAGATTATTAAAATAACTAGAAATGATCACTTAAGGATCATTCAAAAATAAATTTAAGGCAGAAAAATATAAGTGGAATCCAAACAGAAAATCAATGCTTGTCTTTAAAATGGTTCAAGATACAATATTTATTTGATAACCTTATTTTTGTTTGAAATTCCATCTTCCTGAAAACGTTGATTTACATTCTGATTACCTTAGTACGAACAGAAATGAATATTTGTTACTTTTATGCAGCTTTTCCTAATCTTCCAGTTTTGATTTATTTCAAGTTTTCCAATTTTTGTCCATTTTATATTGTTTATATAGTTTGTTAAGTCCGCATGGAAGGAAACCAGGAGTCGGTGACTTTGTTTCAAGCTCTTTTTATTAGGCTGGTACCGAACTGAGCATATAGGAAAACTTCGCGGCTTTTTATTTCCAAGCCGCCGCGGCCACGGCCAATGGCACCACTTTGAATCTCCCGCGATTCGAATGGACCAATCGCGGGAGATTCTCAGCGAACCAATCGGTGCGGCTCGCCAAGCCAATCAGAGTGCCCCGCGCTTTGGCCAATCAAAGCGCGTGGATCTCAAGAATGCAAATGAGGGGACAGAACACCCCTCCCCTCTTGGTTCAGTCCTTACGTTGCGTAGTCCCGTAGGTAGGCGGGGCTCCGTCTCTGCCTACTGGACCTGCGCAGGTCAGTCGTAGGTTGGATCCCGGCCGGTTCGGTCGGGGTCTCTGTTGCTCCGGACTCCGTTGTGGGACTCGCCTGGTCTGTCTGTCCAGGCCGCTCTCCACAGCTCCCTCCTGGGCTACCCGGGTTGTTTGAGCTGTGGGTTTCGCCGCTCCCGCTCGGTCTTCCCAGGTTGGTTGAGCTGGCCTGGCTGTCTCTTTCTGGCGAGGTTTCGTGCTGGCTGCTTTCAGGTGAGTATGGCTGGTTTATTTTTTCTCGGTTTTGGTTCCCAGGGTATTCCCTCCCCTCTTGGTTTGTGTTGTGGGGTTGGCTTTGCTTGGTTGCACACTGGTGGTCTCTTGTGTAGTCGTCCTCGATCTTAACTGGTCGATGTGGCGTTTTCACGCTCGTCCGTCGGTTGTTTGTAGCCGGTACGAGTGTGGGCCTGTTAGTTGTGTTATGATGGCCGGTACCCATAATGGATCTCCGGTTAGGTTTTTCGCATAGACGGCGTCACCTGGTGCGAAGGTTCGGTGTTTGCTGGTGGAGTCTGGGGGTTTCTCTGGGTTGTACGTGGGGTGTAACCTATCGAGTGGGGACCTTATTTTCCTCCCCATTAGCAGTTCAGCTGGGCTTTTATTTGTTGTGGTCTTTGGGGTTATGTGCTGGATGAAAAGTAATTTATTTATTTTGTCCTGGATCTCCCCGTGGTCTATTTTCTGGATGGTTTTCTTTGTGAATTGAACCATCCGTTCCGCCCTACCATTCGCCGCCGGATGCGCCGGTGCTGTCAGCACGTGTCGTATGCCCCTCTCCGCTAGGAATTTTTTGAATTCTAGCGAGGTGAATTGGGGCCCGTTGTCGGAAATGAGGATGTCTGGGAGGCCGTGTGTTGCGAAAAGTTTGCAGAGTTCTTTGGTCACGGCCTCTGTGGTGGTTGTTCTCATGTTGCTTACCTCCAGCCAGTTGGAGTAAGCGTCTACGGTTATTAAGAAAGTGTGTCCTTTTGTGGGCCCAGCGAAATCTATGTGGATCCTAGACCACGGTCCCCTGGGGGTTTCCCACTCCAGGATGGGTGCTGCGGTTGGGCTTGGTCTAGTTTCCTGGCATCGTTGACACTTTGCTACCCAGGCCTCGATCTGTTTGTCCATCCCTGGCCACCAAGCGTAACTTCTGGCCAGGGCTTTTGTCCTAACGATGCCCGGGTGCCCCTCGTGTAACAGTTCCAAAACCTTCCCTTGTAGTTTTTCTGGGATGACCACCCTATCCTCCCATAGTATGCACCCTTTTAGTAACGAGAGTTCCGTTTGTCGGTTCCGGAATGTCCTGATGGACTCGTCGTTGTCCCTTTCCAGCCACCCTTTCTCTACCCAATGCAAAACCCGTGCCAGACGTTTGTCTTTATTAGTTTCTTGGGCAATATCTGACGCGGTTATGGGTAGGTTGGGTAGAGTCTCTATGCTGAGGGTGGTCGTTGTGGGTGCTGGGTCAGTGTCAGGTTCCGGTAACGGTGAGCGGCTTAAGGCGTCCGCATGGGAGATAGTCTTACCAGGTCTGTGTGTGAGTCCGTAGTTGTAGGCCGCCAGGAACTCGGACCACCTTGTCATTCGGGGAGACAGAATGTTCGGGGTGGCCCTGTTCCCTGCAAGGAATCCCAGCAGCGGTTTGTGGTCGGTGATGATGGTAAATGTCCGGCCGTAGAGGTACTCGTGAAACCTTTTTACTGCGGCGACGATAGCCAAAGCCTCTTTGTCCAGCTGGCTGTAGTTCCGCTCCGGTTTGGTGAGGGTCCTTGAAAAGAACGCGATGGGTGCTTCTTTTCCGTTGGGGAGAGTGTGGCTGAGGACACCGCCGATGCCGAAGGGTGATGCGTCGCATGTGATGGCTAGTGGTAGGGTCTCGTTGTACTGGACAAGGACGGCATCCGAAGTGGTCCTTGGTTTTTCTGAAGGCGGCTTCCTCGCATTTCCCCAAGTCCAGGTTGCCGCCTTGTCCAAAAGCCTATGCAAAGGCTCTGCCGCGGTCGCCTTTTGGGGCAGGAAGACATTATAAAAGTTTAGTAGCCCCAGGAATGCCTGCAGTTCTGTTTTTGACTTGGGTGTGGGGGCTTCCTTGATGGCTTTAATTTTCTTGTTGGTGGGGTGAATGCCGTGTCGGTCTAGGAGGTATCCTAGGAATTCAACCTGCTCTGTGTACAGCTGGCATTTTTCCCTCTTCACTTTAAGCCCGGTTTCTTTGAACCTCATTAGCACCTCCCTTAGGCGAGCCTCTAGTTCGGCCTGGTTGGTTGCCGATACTAGTACATCATCGAAGTATGGGACCACCCCCTTGATGCCCTGTAAGAGTCTTTCCATGAGGCTCTGGAAAATCCCCGGTGCCACGCTGACTCCAAATTGGAGCCGGTTGCATCTAAATGCTCCCGGTGGGTGACTATGGTTTGTGCCTCAGCAGTTTCCTTGTCGACTGGCAGTTGCTGGTATGCTTGGGCCAGGTCAAGTTTCGCAAAAACTTTGCCCCCTCCCAGTGAGTGTAGGAGATGCTGCACTACTGGGACAGGGTAAGCGCTTTGCTGCAAGGCGCCATTTAGGATGGCCTTATAGTCCCTGCAGATTCTCATTGACCCATCAGGCTTAATCGGGGTGACTATCGGGGTCTCCCACCGGGCGTGGTCTATGGGTTGTAATACCCCTTGCTTTACGAGCTTGTCAATTTGCTCGTCTATCTTCGGTTTGAGTGCGAACGGGACCCACCTTGGTTTTAGGCATTTCGGGGGAACGTTGGGGTCTAGGCTGAAGGATATAGGGGGCCCTCGGTACTTGCCTAGGGTGCCATCAAACACTTCCTGGAAATCCAGGGCCAGTTGCTGCTCCCAGTCAGCTTCGGCGATGTGGTCGATGCCCGTGACTGCGATGCCTAGCGGTGTGAACCATTGAAGTCCCAGTAGGCTAGGTCGGTCTCGATTGACGATGGTTAAGGGAAGTCTTTCGGTGTGTCCCTTGTAGGTCACTGTAAACTGTCCTGTTCCGACTACAGGGATGCGGTTTCCCTGGTAGTCCTTGAGGATTAGTCTCTGGTTTTCTAGTTGCTTTCTCTGGATGGTAGGCACCAAGCGTTTAAGTTCTTTCCAGGCTACCATTGAGAGGTAGGACCCGGAGTCCACCTCCATTTTACAGAGCTCGCCTTCGATGCCTACCTCCACGTAGACCTTTCTGGCGTCTGTGGTTGTGGCGTGGCCGATGGTGACCGTCTGATGTGTCTCTTCTCTCCGCCTGGCCTTGCCACTTCATTGGGCTCATCTGTTTCGCTCCCAGCGATTGTCTGTTGGCCGGTCTCTGGTCCTGGGGGGTGTGCTCTCTCGTCTCCGCTCGCTCGGTTCCCATCGCCTGGGGCTGTGGGTCTTCTTGAGGCGGCAAACGCGGGCGATGTGGCCCTTCTTGTTGCAGTGCCGGCAAACAGAGTCGAAGAACCAGCATTCGGATCTGGGGTGGTCGCCTCCGCAACCAGCACACGCGGTCCTCGACTTACGACTCCGCCAGCTGCGCTGGTCGCGGCCCTCCTGTTGTCGGTGGATGTCTTCCTCTTCGTCGGACGTGCCCGAGGTCGAGTGGAGTTCGACTTGGTGGGTGGTGGTTTCAGGTTGGGCCTCAGTCGACCTTGCAGGGTTGTTGTTTGCGGTGCGGTCCCTGGCGTTCGGTCTCCACATGCGGTCTGCTGACTGTCGGGTTGCTTCGGCGGCCGCGGCTTCGGAGATGGCGTCGGCGAGAGTGATGTTGCCCTTAGCCATCAACCGACTTTGGAGAACAGGGTCCCAAAGGCCGAGCACGATTCGGTCCCGAAGGGCCTCGTTCATGTTGGAGAACTTGCATAGTCCTCCCAGGCGCCGCAGCTCTGCAACGAAATCGCTGAGACTCTCGCCCGACCGCTGGTCCCGCTGATAAAATTTGTGCCGTCGGATGAGGATGGGCACGGCTGGAGTGTAGTGGTTTCGGAGCAATGGCTTGAGGTCCTTCCAATCCATTTCGGTCACGTCGGCAGGTTTGGCTAGCGCTTTTGCCATCTTAAACAATGCGGGCCCGCAGTGTATTAGGAAGATGGCTTGTTTCTTCGGTCCCGTGGCATCCTTCAGATCGTTGCATTCGAGGAACATGTGGAATCTGTCCGTGTAAGATTCCCAGTCCTCAGTAGCGGGGTTGAAGGGGGTTGGTGGTGCGATGCTGGCCATCTCGTCGGTTGGCTGGCTTCCGTCGGACACGTGCTTTGGTTCAGGATGAGGATCCCACCTTCGTCGCCAGTGTTAAGTCCGCGTGGAAGGAAGCCAGGAGTCGGTGACTTTGTTTCAAGCTCTTTTTATTAGGCTGGTACCGAACTGAGCATATAGGAAAACTTCGCGGCTTTTTATTTCCAAGCTGCGGCGGCCGCGGCCAATGGCAACACTTTTAATCTCCCGCGATTCGAATGGACCAATCGTGGGAGATTCTCAGCGAGCCAATCGGCACGGCTCGCCTAGCCAATCAGAGCGCCCCACACTTTGGCCAATCAGAGCGCCCCGCGCTTTGGCCAATCAAAGCGCGGGGATCTCAAGAATGCAAATGAGGGGACAGAACATAGTTTAACACATAACAAATTCTTATTTTCATATCCTTCTTCTAATATACCAGATTCATTCCTTTTTGAAAGTTATTTTTCTTAAATTTAATCAATTAATATATGTGTTAGGTATATGTGTTTTGTGTACATTCTGCAATAATATCCACAATCTGAATTGAAAAATGAATTGCATATTTTATTTTATTTTTCATTTCTTGTACTTTCCTGCTTTGTTTTGTTTTTCTTTTTTAATTATCTTTTATTCTATAGGGAAAAAATCTACAGATAAAAAAGGAAAACTGAATTGCTGACATTATATATGCCATCAAAAATATGACATCAGGTATATTTTAATTAAAATGCAATCTAGATTGTCTCATTTTTTTAAATGATACACAAAACTACAAGTAAGCGTTTCAGGGGTCCCCAAACTTGGCAACTTTAAAGCTTGTGGACTTCAACTCCCAGAATTCCTCAGCCAGCTTTGCTGACTGAGGAATTCTGATAGTTGAAGTCCACAAGTCTTAAAGTTGCCAAGTTTGGAGACCTCTGTGTTATATTGTAAATCCACAGCTGGACTATTCAGCCATAAAGATTTAGCCATGATTATGCTCTTGATATGTTTGAAATATTGGTCTAAAATTACAGAATACACCATACCTGAACTCTCTGAATTATTAGTGAAGAATATGTTGCATTGCTTTACAGAATATAAATCACTAATGCTTTCCCTCTGTGCATCATCTAATCTAAAAAATGTGAAACTGGTAGCCTAGGAATTCTAAACTGGAGATCTCAGAAAGTCAGCCATGTGCCTAAATACAGATGTGTTCTGCTGCCTTTCTGTCTGGTGCTCTTCTCCAACTTGCCTGAGAAGTGTCAGGACAATCTAAGGCTACATTTTGTTCCTCAAAGCTCACAGATAGTGCATCAATAATACTCCTCAATTTTGCTCCTGTATCCTGTACAACCTTCCCCTCTGACCATCTTTATGAAGGCTTTTGGCTTCTAAAATTGAATGTCTTGGAATACCATCATTTAAAAAAAAAAAACAGTGAGAGAAAAGTGGGGGAGGAATATTTCTGCCTTATGCAGATTTGTATTTTTCTTTCTATATAGAGATGCCTTTTAAATGTTACTCCTCACAATTCCTCTTTTCTATAGAATAAACACCTTATCTGTTTTCAGAAAGTGTTGGCCTCATTTTAACTAAGAGCCTTACTGCTAAACGCAAGTGATGCAAGAGAGAACATCCTTGTAACTTTATACAATAAGCAAAGCTCTCAAGTATTTACAGACCACCCTGTATATCCACGTCAATGAACTCAATGAGGATGCACATTTTAGGGCTTTGATGTTTTAACCCTCCTCCCCCACCCCCAAACAAACAAAAGATATCTAATGGTCTTCTTCCCTTACATGGTAGTGAGCAAGGTACATTTTTGATCTTCCCATGAGTAAACAGAGAGGCACTGACTGTCTCTTGCTAGGATTCTATGAGGCTCTTCGTTTATTAAAGGAAGCTGAATTCTTCTGGCTCTGACTGTTGCCTCCCAGTGTTGTTTCTTCCTTTTGGCATCTTATGGCTGTAATTCTTCTGAGTAGCCTATGGCCATAACAGCACAGACCCAGTTTGGTTCTCACAAAATACCAAGCCAAAGCCAAATCAATCACATTATGGCTTAACCTTTTGTGAGAAAAATCACCTTTGTTTGTAAACCGCAAACTGTTTATTATGTTGTGAGAACACAGCCAATTCATGAGCATAAGCATACTTCTGTTTGCACTAGAGCTTCCAAGTTCAGAGATACCGTTCAGCTGAGATTTTCATTAACTGGGTGAGCCTTTGCTAGCTGTGGAAGTGTCCAGGTCTTCTTGGCACAAAATATTCTGATAAATTACACCTACACCCTTTTGTATACTTAGGAACAAATGTGGGGTTTTGTTATCAGGGAAAATATAGTGGTTTTTAAAGAAAAATCTGGAAGATATTGGTTTCACTCATGAAACAATGCCAAGCAAAATTCTACAGTGAGGTTAATGTCTGTGTTATCACTTAAGCACCAATAGTCAATATTGGGGACCTATAAAATTTTGGGGCTGATGAAATCAAAATATGAAAAGGAACAGTTATATTCTAAAATTAAATGTATTGAAGATATTATCACTACTACATTATGGATATATCTACCACAACCTATTGAAGAATATAGATCTAGGCATTAATTTTCTACCCTATGTACCTGGATTATAATTGCAAGGAAACAAAGAAATATGTACACAGGACAGTGGTGGGATTCAAAAAAATTTTACTACCGGTTTTGTGGGTATGGATTGGTGGGCGTGGCAGCGCAAAGATACTGTAAAATCAGGACTCTTCCAAGAGCTGGTCGTCTGGTCAAACAGAGCAATTAGGGGAAAAGGACTTAAGTAAGAGAGGTGACCAAGAACCTGATGGTCACTCTGAACTCCTGAGATCCTGTGTGGTGATGGGACAGAGTTCCAGAAGGACAACCATCATTGCAGCCCTCTACCAATCTGGGCTTTATGGCAGAGTGGCTAGACGGAAGACTTTTCTCCATGCAAACAGACAAAACCTGCAAACTGATCTATCTGAAATCAAGATGACCTGGAAAGGTGGCAGAAGGATGCCATTTCTCTTGTTATGTGTGTTAAAAGATTTAAACAGTTCTATTAAAACCAACTTCTTTCTCATCTACCTAATAGTAACAATATTGTACTGCATACTTTTAGAATATGGTTGTGATGCATATCTATGATCTATGAACAAAAAAGTAAAATTAGCATATGGTTTCAATCATATTGGATATTAGGGTTGTATTCTGAATTAAATAATAGTTCAACGAATGTTAATAGGTTAAATTGTGAATTAGTTAATGGTCTAATTTTTCAAACCCCAACAGCAAATTCACACTTATTCAAGAAGGAAATAATCGTTGAGGAGGGGCAATATAGCTATAAATGAACTAAGTCACAATCACATTATTGGCCAGTTGCAAGCACACAGTGACTAGGAATTAATTGATTTCAGCACATTAACAGGATACCAGATTGAGAAAGACTGACTATAAGTAACAAATACTTTCAATTTCATTTGAAAGGTTTCCTCCTCATTATTTTATATTATAAACAAGGCTGAATGCTATTTACTTTTGATTTAATGGTCAGTTGGGGTTAATGGCCAAAGCTATCCTCCAGAGCAAGTACTCCTCCCAGTTGGTCATTAATTCCCCAGAAATATCCCATGTCTCAATCATGTTTGCTTAATTTCAGGGCTAGGAAATCACTGTGGTTGACAGCGTGCCATTTGTTACACACAAGAGGCGTTTAGTAAATGTAATTAGCTGTTTACAGAACTCTAACAGCAAAGTTTTCAGATTTTTGTATGAAGGTTTGAGTACCACTGTTGCTGTTAAGGTTTATTTAAATAATAATAATGGTTGGATTGAGAGATTTATATGGGAATGAGAGAGAGAGAGTGAAAAAAGCTCACATTTCATCTCTGACAAGCTCTCAATTATTATTAGAATGTGGTTTTATCAAATATATTTAACAGATAACAGATAATCAGAGTTGGAAGGGACCTTGTAGGTCATCTAGTGCAACCCCCCTCCCCAAGCGGGAGACCCTACACCATTTCTGACAAATAACAAACCAAACTCTTCTTGAAAGTCTCAAGTGATGGCGCTCCCACAACTTCTGAGGGCAAGCTGTTCCATGGGTTGATTGTTCTCACTGTCAGAAAGTTTCTCCTTATTTCCAGGTTAAATCTCTCCTTGTTCAGTTTCCATCCATTATTCCTTGTCTGACCTACAGGTGCTTTAGAAAATAGCTTGACCCCTTCCTCTTTGTGGCAGCCCCTCAAATATTGGAAGACCACTATCATGTCTCCCCTGGTCCTTCTCTTCTAGCCAAGCCCAGTTTCTGTAACCGTTCTTCATATGTTTTAGTCTTCAGTTCCCTAATCACCCTGGTTGCTCTTCTCTGTACTCTTTCTAGAGTCTCAACATCTTTTTTATAGTGTGGTGAACAAAACTGGATGCAGTACTCTAGGTGTGGTCTTACTGAGGCTTTATAGAGTGGTATTAGTACTTCCCTTGATCTTGACTGTATCCCTCTGTTAATACAACTTAGGATTGCATTAGCTTTTTTGACGGCTGCTGCACACCGCTGGGTCATATTTAGCTGGTTGTCCACTAAGATTCCAAGATCCCTCTCACAGTTACTGCCGTTGAGCCTGGTTTCACCCAGTCTATATGTGTACTTTTGGTTTTTCTTGCCTAGGTGTAGGACTTTATTTTTCTCTACATTGAAATTCATTTTGTTAGATATGGCTCAGTGTTCTAGTCTGTCAAGATCCATCTGGATCTTGACCCTATCTTGTTGGGTGTTAGTTATTCCTGCCAGCTTAGTATCATCTGCAAATTTGGTAAGTTTCCCTTCTATTCCCTCATCTAAGTCATTAATAAAGATATTGAAGAGTACTGGGCTTAAGACGGAACCTTGTGGCACCCCACTGCTTACTTCCCTCCATGTAGACCCATTAAGACTCCATGTAGACTCCAAGACCCATTAGACTCCATGTAGACCCATTAAGGACTACTCGTTGAGTACGGTTTGCCAGTCAGTTGCGAGTCCATCCAGTGGTGATGCTATCTATTCCACTTTTTTCTAGCTTACTAAGAAGTAGGTTGTGGTCTACTTTGTCGAATGCCTTGCTGAAATCTAAATATATTATGTCCACAGTATTTTGTTGGTCTACTAATTTAATCACTGTGTTGAAGAATGAAATAAGATTGGTTTGGCATGATCTGCTTTTAACAAACCTGTGCTGACTGCTAGTTATTACTTTACTTGTTTCTAAATGTTGGCAGATTTTTTAAAATTAACTTTTCCAGTATCTTCCCAGGTATTGATGTTAGGCTGATTGGTCTACAGTTTTTTGGGTCTGTTTTTCTTTCTTTTCCTTTTTTGAAGATGGGAACCACATCAGCTCTTTTCCAGTCCTCTGGTAGTTCCCCGGTGCTCCAGGATTTTTGAAAGATGTGGTGCAGTGGTTCTGAGATGACCTCTGCCAGCTCTTTTAAAACTCTGGGATGTAATCCATCAGGCCCCGGTGATTTGTATTCATCAAGATCAGACAGGTGTTCTCTTACTATTTTTTTTTTGCTTATTTTAACTTTTATTTCTGGTCTGTCTTTTACAGTTATGTTTTTGGTGGGTTGAGCTATAGTTTCTTTTTGCGTGAAGACTGATGCAAAGAATAAGTTAAGCAATTCTGCTTTCTCTCTGTTGCCTGTTACTTCCTTGCCGTCTTCTCTCTTTAGTGGACCGACTGTTTCCTTGATGGTTTAATGTTTAGTATAATATATTTAATATATTTATCCCTGATCATAACTTTTCTAATAGTAATCTCAAAAATAAATTACTAACAATAGTTTTTTTTGGGGGTGTGTGTGTGTGTGTCAACATTTTGAGTACAAATGCCTTTTTCATGAGGAGAAAAAAAATTAAAAATTACAAGCCACATTTCAGCATAGTTTATTGTTTTGTTGTTTCATTATGTATTTCCCTTGTAAGATCCTTGGGCTAAGAAGTCTCAAGTACAAAGATTGTGCTGTGTAAGTCATTGTCAGCTATGTACCATGCATAGCTTGGAATACAATCTATAATTTTATTGTTTTAAGTCACCTAGAGTCACTGAGAGTGAGCTGGTGGCTGTATAAAATTTCTTAACAAACAAACAATACTGTTTAAAGATGAACAAAAAACATGGCTTAAAAATTACATTGAAATCATGACAATCAGTGGCTCCTATTGCACATAACATCTGGTATATAATAACCTCTAGATGACCAGCAAAATATAGAAGAAAAAATTTTACTGGTCCCCATTTATGATGTATTTTGGAATCTCTGATATTTTCTCATAAAGTCTTCTACTAAATTTTGAGAGGAATTTGCAATGTTTAGAGAATTCCTTCCCCAGGATGCTTGTTATGCAGAAGGAAGAAAACAAAAAACAGAAGCCTTGTAGCCTTTAATACTCAACAATACTGAAAACTATTTTCTATTTCCAGAACAATGTAATCAGAATTACTAGGCAAAGTTTTCTCACAGCTTGTGTATACAACATTTACTAATTTATATAGTCAAACTTTTTTTTCAGCTAACTACTAATCTTACTTCAATAACTTTTTCCTCTGTTTCAGATACTGACTTGATCTATTTTTCTCTCCTCAGTGCCTGCAAGCTAAAAAAAATAGTTCCAAAACATAAAGGATGTGCATATATTCCTACAATTGTTATTGTAATAATGCCTTTTAAGGTATGATTGAAAAATGATTTCAGCTGAGTCATTACAATCCATATTTCCTCTGATTACTTCACATAAATTGGTTCCCATGATACATAGCACAATTAAAAAAACCTCCAACACAGATAACTCATCTTCACCTATTAGTTATTTGTCATGTTAGTTTTAATTTTTTTATATATGCAAAGAAAGCACATATGATAATTGTGGGCATGGAACAGCTGCTTGTTGGACATTTCATTATAAAATAGGCTTTCATTAAGTTAGTAAGAAAACTAATAAAAAATAACGTGTCCTGTTGAAATCCTAAAATAACCTCTCAGTATATGTCTTGTTGTAATAAGCTTTACACCATGAAATGGTCAATTATATTTCTACTTCATTTTCAGGGTGCTTGAGTGCTTCTATCATGAAGTTCTCATGATGGTTTATTTAAAAAAAGTCCTAGAAATGGTACAAAATATTATTGTTAGTGTTGCTTTCCATTTTCTGAAGCTTCTCTGTCAACTCAAATTCCCCCCTACAAAATCATCATAAGATGATTTCCATCATGAAATTTAGTCAAAACAAAGACTACAGACCACTAAAAAAATGATTGCATAGCACAATTCAGGACATTTGCTCACATCTGTTGATTACCTCATAATTAAATAAAGTAAGAAATAACATGTCTTAGGAAAATTATTCAATTTTTTCTTCCCCTTTGAGATAAAATTTAAAATCAATCTCTTATGCCTTTAAATAAAAATCTGGTAAAAAAAAAAAAAGATTTTTTTGTGTAATTCTACCACTTACACATGTGTGTGTGTGTGTGTGAGAGAGAGAGGTCTGACTTGCATAAATGATTAGAATGAGGCAGATGCTATCAAAGGCAAATTATCAACTAAGGTCTGAGTACCTTATCAAATGCTCAGAATATAAAGTGCCAGCCCCCCATAGTAAATATACCATACATAATTTTCATTAGCAGCAGTTTTATAACAATGCTACAATGAAAGCAGTAACAAATTTTACACAGTAGTTCACCTTTTTGATATAAAAAGAGAAGCATTTTGAACTGTTCCATATTCTCTGATGCTTAAAGAAATTTAGCATACTTGACCAAATTATGTTACAATATTTAGGACCTTTGAGCTTTCCTTTCTGACCTCAAGCCTAGCTGCTGATTTATCATTAAAATATCCTTTTCTGACAGTTACATTTTAACCCTTTAAACTTTTTACAACTTTGTAAGATATGATTTCTTTACATGTACGTTTGTGGGATTTCTTTATCCTCGCTTTAAAAGAAAATTTTCAGATTTGTGCAGTCCCAGTTCCTCTCATAATTCCAGCCATTCCCCAAATCCATAAAATTGCTCCCAAAGCTACAGGAGGGCCAAAATATGGTCATTGTTTTTACAAAGGTAGTAGATATTGGAAAATAGGGATTGTCCCCAGTAGGTACACGAAACTGTTGAAAACCAGATGGACCCCAGATTGGCAATCCAACAGCTGAAATGAAACTGAATTCAATTTTCCCGATGATAGATTGTTTTGACTTATCAACCCACAGTCTGTCTTATGAGGAAACATGTGTTTTTGTATTATAAAACAATTCTTGGTTGGTTAGATATGTCGACAATTGGCTGCTGTCTTCTTACAGTGAATGAGTGTAGAGAATGAAACAATGCTGCAGAAATTAATTTGCTTCAAATACTTTTCTAGCACGATTAAAACTTGTTTTTGTGACTATTGCAGAGAAATGTGTGGCATGCAGGAACCCAAGAAAATAAGCAAGAGTTAACACAAAGTTGTTAAATTATAACTCAAGCAACATAAAAATATCTATCAAACAGAGCATCATCTTAAGAGGGAATCTTTTAGAGCAGGGTGTCAAACTCAAAGCCTGGGGACTAGATATGGCCTGTGGGGTGCTTAGATATGGCCCTCAGTGGCACCCTGACCCATGGTGCCTCTGCCAGCAAACCGGAGTTCCATTTGCACTGACAGAGGGTTGCAGGAGGCCATTGCAGCCAAAAACGGAGCTCGGGAGCCCTTTTTCATTGAGTGCTCAGGCTACCATAGGCACCCCCGGTAAGAGTGACATCAAGCTGACTACACCCACCCTGGCAATGCCCACCCCAGCCCCCAAGGTCAAACACCACCTTGATGTGGTCCTCAATGAAATCAAATTTGACACCCCTGTTTTAGAAGGAACAATCTATAATTCTATTTTACTTAAGTGATCATTGCCAGCATAGAGCAGTATCTCTGCTCAATTTCTTTCAGCATTGTGGTCATGCCTTAGGAAACCTTTAATTACTGAAAATGGGAAACAGGAATAAGTACACCATCCATAACTCTTTGGCATATATCTCCTCAGATTAGAATGAAGTGTGTTGGAAGGGGAGCAGTTTGTTCTTATATTTTGTGCCAAGAGATTTCATAGATAGTCCCTGACCTACAAACAATTCATTTAGTGACCATTCAAAGCTACAATGGCACTGAAAAAAAAATCATCATTTTTCTCACTTATGATGGTTGCAACATCCCCATAAGATCAAAATTCAGATGCTTGGCAACTCACATGTATGATGATTGCAGTGTCTCAGGGTTATGGGATCACGTTTTGCGACCTTCTGACAAGCAAAGTCAATGGGGAAGCCAGATTCAGTTAACAACCATGTTACTAACTTAACAACTGCTGTGATTGACTTAACAAATGGGCAAAAAAGGTTTTAAAATGGGACACATTTCACTTGACAAATGTGTCACTTAGCCATAGAAATTTTAGACTCAATTGTGGGCATGTCATTATTTATCTGTAATTGGTAATCCATAAGATATATATACTTGCACTGGTAATATTTAACTAGGAGCAAGGAACAACAAAAAGAGAAGGAGAATATAGTTAACCAATTGATTGCATGGTTTCTTAAAAAAAAAAGTAGTTTACACAGACATCTTTCTATTGTAACTCCTGTATACCATTGTGAAAAATCTACATACAGAAGGTACTGTAGTGGAGTGTATTGTCACTAGGTTTCTGGTAGTGTATTCATCATAACATCTTAATGCCATGTGCACATGTCAAGATTTTGAATAATCAACATTATTTCATCATGCTATTAGCTGTTATTTGACCTATGAAAGGAAATATCTTTATGCCATAATTCCAGGTTCTAAGCTTGCTACTTGTTCAAAATATTTTTTTTTCTCTTTTCTTTTTATAGAATAAAAAAACTGTTACTAATATAATATAATATTGAAATTAAATTATTTTGCATAGTGTTCCCCAATTCTTGGTCGTTATGCAAATGATATTTTTGTATATTGCTGAAACATGGAAAGCCAATAGAAGTGGAATGGATTGCTACATTGTAGACTTTTAGTAGAGATAACAACATAATGAGACTTTGTAAATATGTTTACCAAATTTCAAGGAAATATATAGCAAAATCCACAGAAATATATGGCATGTTTTTGTTTTTTTTTTGCTTCCATGTTTTTCTTTGCTTCCATGTGTGTTTTAGGCCAAATGCTACCCAGGATTATTATCATTAAATTATGTTATGGAAGCTGAGAATAGATGTTGTAGAGTTGGCATTTAAACTATACAGAAGAAAGATCTGTTTGGAAAAGTTGGCATATGTTCCCTTTTATATTGGCCTAAACAGTTTTCTAAGAGATCAGCTCTGCCCCACAACTTTGGCAATAGTATACCTTCTGTTCTTTGACTTTATAAAAGTGCATAAAGAAAACACAGACTTTCCTGGAAGTTCATACTGATCATTCTTCCAACCAACTTCACTCAAAAGTCAAAACCAAAATATTTTAGAGAAGGAGGAAGAAAGAGAATACAAACAACTAAAGGGACTAATGCAAAAAGAAAGGACATACAAAATGTTGCTAGGCATATTAGATCTGTGCCTCCTTCATTCTTCTTCTTCTTTGTCTTTTAGTAATAACGGTTGCCTTCTCTGTCAGTTGGCTTTATCTGCTCAGATGACTAGGCTGGTGTAGGGTCTCCCACTTGGGCAGGGGGAGGGGGGTTGGACTAGATAACCTATAAGGTCCCTTCCAACTCTGATTATCTGTTATCTGTTATCATTCTTTGAAGTCATACATGCACCAACCTATCCAGCAATTCTATGTCAACCTTTACATCAAAGCAATCCTTTTAATTTACATGATCACAATATCTAAGCCTCAGGCTGATTTACGTGTGACCTGGATGTTTCATGTCGAAAGGCTAAAGGGCAGCTTTGGCGATTGTATTTTGCTAATTCATTCACTTAGTACTCCTTCATGGTGTTTTTAATGAAGAGCACCTACATAATTTAGAATTTGTCATGGCACTAACTATGTTCATGGAATTTAGAACACAATGCAGGATTAGAGCAAAGTCTTTATGGTAGATTTGGAAGTTATACAACTTGATGAGCTACTTTTCATTCTCCATTCATTTTAATCTTTTTCAACAATATATTTTTAGACAACTATCCTGCAGAATAATTGAGGTATGTCGTCCAGCAGAGACCATTTCATAATATGGTCTTTGAAACTTGCAAGATGAAACACACACTTGCCTTCATTTATTTATTGGTATTTATTGCTTCTACTCTCTAGCTTGTACATGTTCCCAAGACAACAAACCATGTAGGATGGAAATTTTAGCAGATGCATTATTTATAATAAGAATAAAATAATGAAAAAAGCAGGAGAATCTCATTTGCAACCACAAACCAAAACCATAAATGCTGTTCTTTCTTCAGTATGCATCAAACATCTGAAGTGGGCTAAAAGTTTATTTTATTAGAACTGAAACAAATTTGGCTCCAATAATCCCTTCTTGCAGATTTTGAACTTGTCATCACAAACAACCATCTGTACTACAGTCTTATGTGAACAGCTATCTCCTGTAATTCTCTGTAAGAATTCTAGTTTATATTTAGATATTTTATGTGCCTTGTAACATATAAATCATACTTACTAGACCAAATGTATAGGCATGAATGGATTCAGATGAAACAGATATGATATGTGCTTATCATGAAGTGCAAACCAATCACAACTGATCAGTAACAAAATTTCTAACGACAGGCTTAATCTGATTGGTTCAAGACAGCTCATCTAACTTTTAGAGACACTATTAGGGCCCTTCTTCAATTCTGCCGTCCTTTGTGTAATTTATAGAACCTCAACTAAAGCATTTGGAAATCTGGTTATTTGTCTGCCGCTTCATACCTTCCACAGTAGGAGGGGAAATGTGGGTTGGCTAGGATTACCAAGAGTTTTCTTTACGAGCATCTCAGCAAGAGTTCTTACAAGTGTATTTCTGCCAGGAAAAAAACCACTTCAAAGCATCCACTGTCTTATGGCTAAATTTTAGCAATAGCTCCAATGACATCAATTGGCTCACATGATGTCATTGCTTAGCACAAGTTTTAGCAATATCTTCAGGAGCCAGATGCCCATGAAATAATACTATTTTGAAACTGGCAAACCTTGTAAGATTGCCAGTTAGGGAAAGGCTCAGCAAATGCAGTTGTACAGTGTTCCTCTTGTTTAATGTGAATTGTTTTTAATTTTATGTGGGTATGCCTATGGCTTAGTATGGTGTGACAACTCAGAGGTCAATTAATTATGGCTCAGTGCTGTGCAAAGAAAAAAAAGGATTCAAAGACCAGGCTTAATATTTTAATGCAACCAAGTTTTGGGAAAAAAAGATCAAACAAGAAGGAACAAAATGAAAAGTAGGAAGAAATGTAGGTAAGTTATGGTTTGTTGTTGGTATGTTGTTAAGTTGTACTGTTTGTCTTTTAGTGAATTAAATAAAAGGGTCAGCCAATGTCAGGGTCTGCAGTGTTACTTCTCCTGTCACATTAAAATTTCTAGCGAAATAAGGGGACTTCCGGTTGCAAGGCTTCGGCGGCGACAGGAATCCGCTTCTCTGCGGGTCCCTGCTGCGCTTGCCGCTGAGGTACCCCCAATCCAACTGGATTTAGGGGTTGTCGCTGCCCCAATGAGGCAGCGGAAGACAGAGGAGATCCGGGCAGGGGTCTGGGGATATCACACACCCCTTCCTCAGCCGGCTAGACTCCTTTTTCCTGAGGCGGTGGAGCGGCTGTCAGAAATGGCAGCCATAAAAAAATCTTCAACCGGATAAGACTGTGCAGGAGGAAGACAGAAGGAGAAGTTTTCTTGGCTGAACCGGGACATTAAGTTACTTTTAAAATACCCTGGAAACCTGACTTTTGGATTGATACATTTGTTTCCAAAAGAAGTTGCTACAGCAGCGAAAGTGCTGAAGGAAAGTTACTCCCCTTCCTTACAAAAAAAGCAATGAGCACAGAAAAACCTGCTTCTTTAAGGTAAAAACAAGCTCTTTGTTATAAGTGGGAAGGAGGGGACTAAAAAAAATCTTTAAAAACTGATTGGAGGAGATGCTTTGAAGATTATAAGACCAACAACTAATTGCAATACGGTTTTAAAATATATTTGGGATTTTGCCCCAGGAGGAAAAGTTGCAAAGAGAAGAAGAGGAAATAATCTCTGGCTGTTTGGATTGTTTGATAACTTTGAAATTTGCAAATTACTTTAAGACTAAAAACATCTGGGTTGTTCTTAAAAATTTACAATGGCACCATCTGTGGATCAACTAAAAATGGAATATGAAAAATTAAGAGAACAAAATGGCAAGAATTCATTGGGAGCTGTCTTCCACTTTTTAGAAATGGCAGTTTCTACATACCAGCAAATACTTGACGAAGAAGGAGAAGAAGAAGAAGAAAAGGAAGCCACTTTTAATGGACAAAAAAGTTTGATTAAGAAAGAAAATAGGAAGAGGGGAAGGAAAAATAAGAATTTAAGATTCAATAAAACAACCAAGAAAAAGAAAAATAAGGTGAAAAAAAGGTACAATGTTAGAAAGCAATTGAAAAGAGAATTACAACAGAGAGGGGAAGCTAAGAAGGTGGAGGTTAGAAGAGGAGGGGGCAAAAGGATTAGACTGGAGAAGAAAGGGAGGGGAAAAAGGAAAAAAAGCCATGGTCTGAAACAAGATATCTTTTTTATAGATAAAGGATAAAGGACAGTGTATAAATTAAGAAAGATTCTGCAAGAGTACATAAGATAGTATTGTAGTATTTGCATTTGAAATAATCTATTGGAATATTATAAGATTTAACAAAATATTAAAATATTAAAATGTTTTATAATGATAGATTTCAATATTTAATAAAATATTAAAGAGAATGTGTAAAACGATTAATGCTTAGTTATACTATTAAATAGAATTAGAATTAGAATGGATATTATATACTTAACTATATTATAAGTTTATTATTCTTTTTTTTTCTCAAAATGCAACATGTAGAATGTACTAAGCAGAATCAGGATAGAAATTATGTATTATTTTAAGTGTTACTTTAGGGAAAGGCATCATACCTTAAAAGTGATTACAGGGGAAATTCTTTGCTAAAGAAAAGAGATAAATAGATGATTGGAAAAGAACAGACAAAAGATACAAACATAATGATTTTGGAATAAGATGAAATAAACAAAATATAATTAAGAGAGTGAAAAGAAGGGAGAAATTATATAGAAAATATAGAATGGTTAATAAGATATGAATGGTATATAAGATGAGCATGAATTTGATTTAGATCTGTAAAAAAAGATGTAACCCGGGGCTAAGCCACTTTTCAAAAGAAGTTTTATGTTTTGTGTTTTGGTTAGCTATGTTTTGATTGTGAATTAACAAAACCTTGGAGGAATAAAATTAAAGGGAGAGAAATTTGGAAAATACATGTATAAATAATAATTAAGAAGGTTTTATCTTTTTATGTCTTGTTTTATGTTCTGTGTTTTGTGTGTTTATGCTTGATGGAGAATTAATAAAACCTTGGTAGAAAGAAATATAATTGAATAAAAGTGAAGGGAGAACAATGAGAAATTTGGAAAAGATATATATGTGTTTAAATGGAAATGTGATAATGTGGAACTATGCTTTAAAAAATAATACTTTATTTGCCTTGTTAAAACTTATAAGTAATTTTTGAGAAAGGACATTTTATACTTTGATGTCTTATGTTTTGTTTGTTTTTAAAATCAATAAAAATTTGTTTTAAAAAAAAATTCTAGTGAAATATGTGGTCACCCCACGAAGGAGCAAGGCAATTGAGAAGTCAGGAAGCAGCATAATGATTTTTCTCTATGGAAAACTACTCAAAATCAACTTACAGTACCTAAGGAATTACTGCATAGAGATGTACTGCTATTATTCTTGTGGCATTGCCACTAGAAATCTATTATTGTTATTATCTTATCTCAATGTATATTTCATGTTAGAAATCAAACTTGTACAATTAGAAGTACATGTCCATGAACTCAGTTATGCTTACTCCCAGGTTCTTCTACTTAGAGTTTAGTATTATTAGCTGATGATTACAAGAAGAATAGCAGCACATTTCTATCCAGTAATTTCCTATGTGCTGCAAACTGATTTGGGGTAATTTTTCTTTTCAAATCTTCCAACAAGGAGGGAACTATTTTTTATTAAAAAATAGCCTGCTAGCTAAATGATTTTTAATTTGTATTTTTCCCCCACATGTGCACTGTGAGAGGAAACATATCTGAAACTCTTAGTAAGTAACTCTTACTAAATACTTAGTAAGTTTTCAATGAAATTTAAATATACGGTAAGATTTTATTGCGGCCTTTGGGAATGTTGTTGAAGGAATTAAGAAAAGGAGTATATAAATATCTCTAGTAGGGGCATGGATTAAAAAAAAAAAGACAGATCTGGTGGCAAATATAATATTGTCTCATGCCACCACAGACACGAGACCACCAGAGAAGTACAAGACAATCAAACAGAGGATGGAACAAAACAAAATAAAGAAACAACTCTAAATCCATGCAAAAACATTTGGGAACGGTCTGGAATTGGTCTGGAAACATTTTAGAGCACTGCATTTGCCTTGTTTGTTTTTCTAAATCAGTTCACTCTCTCTTAATTCATTTTAAGATACAAACTCTAAAGGGAGTTGTTTCAAAATCAATATTTTACATCTCGTAAACATGGTGCACAGTTCTTTCAAATCTTCCATTGCCTGCCTTCTAGTATTGTTGATATTATGCAGCATTTTGATTTTAAACAAAGCAGTAGAGTATAAGCATAATAAGTATATATTATTTTTCACAAGGTCATAAGCAGCGTCAACAGAATATGGTTTCCAGTGCTACATGTACAATATTAGCATACTCCAAAACCCTTGCACCCGATTGGTCTGGACCAGCGGAGACCTGATTGGTCAACAGGTCAGCCATTATTGGAGCACTGGGAATCTACCGCGATTGGCTGTGCCGATCGCGGGAGATTCAAAGTGCTGCCATTGGCTGCCGAGCCGCGAGCCAGCCCTATATGAAGGGCTGCCATGGCTCGCATTCTCAGACCTTTTACCTATCCTAATAAAGAGCTGAACTCACGTAAATGGTCTCGCGTCTCTGTCGAACCGATCCGCCTCCAATCTAACACTGGCGACGAAGGTGGGATAGTGAGACAAAGAGACCATCCAGCACGTGGTGAGGCGGCACGCAGCAACCAGCAACATGGCCGGAATCAACTCGCCACCCGCTCCCTTCAACCCTGCTACTGAGGACTGGGAATTCTATACCAATAGGTTCCAAATGTTTCTCGAGAGTAGCAACCTCAAGGACGCCAACAGCCACAAGAAACAAGCCGTGTTCCTCACGCACTGCGGGCCCGCAGTCTTCAAAATGGCCAAAGCCTTGGCCAAACCGATGGACGTCAAGGCGATGGAGTGAGATGATCTCGAGCCCCTGCTGCGGAGCCACTACGCCCCCGTCGTGCCCATCCTCATCCAGCGGCATGACTTCTACAGGCGGGATCAATGCGAGGGCGAAGAGCTGGCCAACTTCATAGCGGCACTACGGGACCTGGGGGGTCTGTGCAAGTTCACCGACTTGGACGAGGCCCTGCGAGACCGCGTCGTCCTGGGACTCTGAGACCCCATCCTCCAGAGCCGCATCATGGCAAAGGGAGACATCTCCCTTGCCGATGCCCTCACCGAAGCCGCTGCAGCGGAAGCGGCCAAGAAATCAGCAGCTCGGATATGACAATCGAGCATCATGCTGCGAGCGGCGACCAGAGAGGCAACGTCGACCCCCAAGAGGAGGCCAACGACAGACCACACAACCACACACCATGGCGACATCAACTCCTTTTCAGAAACCGAAGACGAGGAGGAGGAGATCCACCATCTCCAGTCAGCACGGGAGCGGCGGGAACCACGAGGTCATAAGTCGAGGTTCCAGTGTGCTGGCTGCGGCGGCGATCACCCCCAAGTGACCCCGAAGCCATTTGCAGGCATTGCGAGAAGCGGAGGCACATTGCCAAAGTGTGCCGGAATAAGAAGCACTACAGCCCACGGCAACAAGATGCCAGCCCCCGACAGAGAGACAGCACCCCCACCAGGACCCGAGATCACCAGACGGAGAACCGCTGGAGCCGGGAAGGTCGGAACAGGTGACTCCAGGAGACCAGACAGAGAGAGGAAACGCACCAGACCGTTGTCATCGGCCATTCCTCCACCAGCGACGCCAGAAAGGTATATGTGACGGTCAGGATAGAAGACCAGCAATGCGACATGGAGGTGGACTCAGGGTCTTTCCTCTCAATGGTCTCCTGGCGCACACTCAGGCGCCTGGTCCCCACCATCCACCGCCAAGACCTGGAAGACCAAACACTAACCCTCAAAGACTATCAGGGAAACCGAATGCCTGTAGTCGGTAGAGGCCATTTTAAAGTCATCTTCAAGGGCCACACAGAAGTGCTACCCCTGACGATCATCAATCGAGATCGGCCGAGCCTGTTGGGACTGCAGTGGTTCGCACCCCTGGGCATCGAAGTAACAGGCATACACCACATCGGAGAGGCAGACTGGGAAGCGGCGCTCATGAGGGACTTCCGAGAAGTCTTCGATGACCGTTTAGGCAAGTACCGGGGGTCTCCTATTTCATTTAACATAGACCCAAGCATCGCGCCAATCCGCCTTAAGCCCAGGAAAGTGCCATTTGCACTCAAGCCCAAGATCGATGAGCAACTCGATAAGCTCATTGTGCAACCGATCAATCATGCCTGGTGGGAGACCCCAATTGTCACCCCCATCAAGCCAGATGGGTCAGTGAGAATTTGTGGTGACTACAAGGCCACCCTAAACCATGCGCTCCAACAAAGCGCATACTCCGTCCCAGTAGTCCAGCATCTTCTGCACTCACTGGGGGGAGGCCGAATCTTCGCAAAGCTCGACCTGGCGCAAGCCTACCAGCAACTGCCAGTCAACGCCACGACAGCAGAAGCCCAAACCATCATAACGCATCGAGGGGCTTTCCGCTGCAACTGGCTCCAGTTTGGAGTCAGTGTGGCACCTGGGGTCTCCCAAAGCCTTATGGAAAGACTCCTCCAGGGAATAGAAGGGGTAGTGCCCTACTTTGATGACGTCTTGGTGGCCGTGAAAAATGAAAAACAATTAGAAGCCAGGTTGAGGGAGGTACTGCAAAAGTTCAGAGACTCGGGACTCAAAGTCAAGAAAGGGAAGTGCCAGCTATGGGCCGAAAGGGTCAAATTTCTGGGGTACCTCCTAGACAGACAAGGGATTCACCCCACAGAAAAGAAACCGAGAGCCATAAGGGAAGCACCGTGACCAAAAAACAAAATGGAATTACAGGCTTTCTTGGGACTGTTAAACTTTTACAATGTCTTCCTACCTCAAAAGGCGACCGTGGTGGAACCGCTACATAGGCTGTTAGACAAAACAGCCACCTGGACCTGGGGAGCATGGGAGGAGAGCGCTTTCAACAACACAAAGAACCTGCTAACATCCAACGCAGTACTAATCCAGTACAGCGAGACTCTGCCATTGACGGTAACTTGCGATGCGTCACCATTTGGAATCGGTGCCATCCTCAGCCACCAGCTATCAGACAGGAGGGAAGCACCCATCGCTTTCTCATCAAGGACACTTTCAAAGCCAGAGCAGAACTACAGCCAGCTCTATAAAGAGGCCCTAGCAGTCATCGCCGGCGTCAAGAAATTTCACGAATACCTTTACGGTAGGACTTTTACAATCATCACGGATCACAAGCTGCTGCTAGGAATCCTGGCAGGGAACAGGGCCACACCGAACATTCTATCACCAAGAATGACGAGGTGGTCCGAATTCCTAGCAGCATACAATTACCAGCTGATACACCGACCCGGCAAGGACATCGCACATGCAGACACCCTAAGCCAGTCACCCTTACTGGACTGGGAAGACGACCCGGCACCCACAACAGAGGTACTCCAAATAGAGACAATATCCAACCCACTCGTGACCGCGCCAGACATTGCCAGAGAAACAAATAAAGACAAACGGCTGGCGCGGGTCTTGAGCTGGGTGGGAAAAGGGTGGCCGGAAGGGGACATAGATGAACTATTCAGACCCTTCCAGAACAGACAAATCGAACTCTTTACCGAAAAGGGCTGCATACTTTGGGGAGACAGAGTGGTAATTCCTGAAAAATTACAGGAAAAGGTATTGGGAATGTTGCATGAGGGGCACCCGGGGATGGTTAAAATGAAAAGCCTGGCCAGAAGCTACGCATGGTGTCCAGGAATGGATAAACAGATCGAAACCTGGGTTGCCAAATGTAAACAATGCCAAGACAATCCACCCGCCGCCCCAACCCAAGAATGGAAAAAACCAAGAGGTCCATGGTCCAGAATTCATATAGATTTTGCGGGGCCAACCAAGGGACATATGTACCTTATCACAGTAGATGCTTACTCCAACTGGCTGGAGGTAAGCACTATGAAGTCAACCACGACAGAGGCGGTGATAAGGAAACTGAGCAAACTTTTCGCTACGCACGGCCTGCCAGATGTAATAGTGTCAGACAACGGGCCCCAGTTCACTGCACTAGAGTTTGAACAATTTCTGGCAGGCCAAGGGATACGCCATGCATTAAATGCACCGGCAAACCCGGCGGCGAACGGGCGGGCGGAACGCATGGTCCAATACACCAAGAAAGCTATCCAAAAAATAGAAACAGCCAATATACAGGACAACATCAACAAAATGCTCCTCATTCAACATGTTACACCTAGTGCAACCACAAATAAAAGCCCAGCGGAACTAATGATAGGCCGGAAACTACGCTCTACACTAGACAGAATGCACCCAACATATAACCCAGACAAACCCCCAGGTTCCTCCAGCAAACACAGAACATTCAACATAGGGGACCCAGCATACGCAAAAAATCTCACTGGAGAACCACTCTGGGTGCCAGCAACAATCACCCAGATAACCGGGCCCCTATCGTACTGATTGGAAACTAGCGACAGGAAAAACTGGAAAAGGCACATAAACCAACTTAGGTCAAGAATAGCCGCCACAACCAGCCAAACACCTGAACAAGAAACTAGAAGGGGCAGGGGAATCGGTAAGCGATAGAGAAGGAATTGAAGAAAACCAACTAACGCAAGCAGAACACCCCCCACCTAGAATAAATAAACCAATAAACCGATGCTACTCACCTGTAGACACAGGACCAATGGAGCACGAAACCCAGGGGTCTTCACCTGGAAGGAGCAGCCAAACCAGCTCACCCGGCCAGGAAAAACCAAGCGGGAGCAGAAGCGGGAGCTCAACCAGCCCAGGAGAACCGGGAGGGAGCTACTAAGAAAGGCCCAGCTCAACGTTCCAGGCGGTTCCATCCCAAGGAACCGGAACGACAGAGGAGGCATCCGAACCGGTCGACGACCACACCAGAACTGAGCCGCGCAGGTCAAGGAGGCAGGGAAAAAGCCCCGCCTACCTACGCAACTACATCACTACGCACCGCAGGACAAAACCAAGAGGGGAGGGGTGTACAATATTAGCATACTCCAAAACCCTTGCACCCGATTGGTCCGGACCAGCGGAGACCTGATTCATCAACAGGTCAGCTGTTATTGGAGCACTGGGAATCTACCGCGATTGGCTGTGCCAATCGTGGGAGATTCAAAGTGCTGCCATTGGCTGCCGAGCCGCGAGCCAGCCCTATATGAAGGGCTGCCAGGGCTCGCATTCTCAGACCTTTTACCTATCCTAATAAAGAGCTGAACTCACGTAAATGGTCTCGCATCTCTGTCGAACCGATCCGCCTCCTATCTAACACTACATGCAACCAAAACATATTTCCCAGTGATGTTTCTTTATTTCATGGCCCACAATGAATTTTCCACACATGCAACCAGTGAAGAGCCAAGAGAATGCCAAAGGAAGAAACACATAGGATGAAAATAAACATGCTGGTTCAACTCAGAGCCCGTGTAGGGCTATTTCAACAAGCATGGTCTCAAATCTGGGAATAGGTATATAAATTTATTTGAAGCAATATAATTAGGGTTACCAGATAGCTAGAGCAAAGGACACAGTATGGACTTCAGCCCTAACTGCAACCATGAATTGGATGCTTCTTAAATATTCATTTTCAGATTCAATATACCAGTGGTTAGAATAAGTAATTGGAGCCTTTGATTTATATTATTTCAATGTATTTTCTACCTTTTATGGGGGATTTATGATAGATGGCATTAGAAATATGAACCTGTAACTAATATATAATATGAGTCTGCTATGTTGAAGGAAAATCAAGTCTTTTTAAACTGGCTTTTGAAAAAAATTGCAAGGGCAGCTTGAGAGATGGAGGTAAGTTAAAATATTGTTTTTACATCTTTCTACCTTCTATCTTCTGCTTGATCTCTCTGTTTCTCTTTCTCTCTCCGCTCCCCTCTCTGTCTCTCTCTCTCTCTCCCTCCCTCCTCCCCTTCTCCCCCTCTCTCCTAAACATACACATACAAACACACGCACATACACGCACATGGAGCAAATTCTGCCGTAATCACCTGCTTACATTTATTCCTGTCGACTTCCGTTTAGTTCTCTTGGGCAGAATCTAAGAGGGAAAGCCTATGCCAAATTGAAATAATACAGAGCCCTTCGCCAAAAGGAAATGTGGGATAATAACTATAATGAGGCTGAGAAGGGTGAGCAGGAAGAATCTGTGGCTTGAAGAAGTGCAGTGTGTCCATTAGAGGGAACTGTGGCCTTGCTGGCTGGGTGACAAGAGCCCCAAGTGGTAAATCACTGGGCAGCCAATATGTCAAGAATGTTTGGCCACCCCTGGTGTACAGGCATCAGGCAACAAAATAACCTACTGTGCTGAACTCCAGCGGATAAGCCATGTGAACAGGCCAAATGTCCAACGTCCAAGTAAAACTGCCAGAATTTAATTACTTTAAAACAAGAGGCCAGGACTGAAGAGAGAATGTCTTATAATCATTAAAAGACATAGGGAGTGTGAGAGGAATCTAAACTATACAGTACTCTAATTTCTAAATGCTCTCATATATGTTTGAGGGGGAAATGTCTTTCAAACTAGCATACACCAGCTAGTTCTGGGAGTTCGGAGTTCTGGGAATTGTTAATTGACCTATCTGCTGAAGAAATGACAAGAACACACCTTGGTGGTTAAAGATAGATCTGTACTGCCCTCTTAAACTGTACTTTTAAGTAGCACCTTTCCTGTGTTCATGCCAGCTAACCTCTAAACCAGTTTAAGACAATCCTATGTCACTTTGGCAGCAGTATGTATCTGGAGTGCAGGTGATTCACAATCTTCCCCTACACTGTAACCTCTCATCTTTCTCCTCCAGGAATTATTGCTGACTGCTTTCCTAGCTGTGGGTAGGTATTTCCTGGACAGATCTCCAAACATGCTCCTCAGACTGTATAGATTTTTCTGCACTGTGAAGACCCTGACCACCTTCTATCACCCTTTTAAAATCAGTTTTTAATGTGGACTATGATTCTTGCCTAGATGGCATTTATCTGGGTGTCTGCCATTTAAACTGCTGGACACCTTACTGGAAATCAGCACCTGGGGTGATAAAACTTCTACTGATGTGGGGTTCATTGTTTTATCCTCAGAAGACAAATGATTTTTTCAAAATCACAGAGAAACCATTCTCCAATAGGTAGCCTACTTTCCAATATTATTCCCATACACACACTATATCCAGAGGTGGGATACTACTGTTCAGCCTGGTTTAGGCGAACTGATATCTCCGAGGATCAGTTGGGAGCGAACCACTTTGGTTTGCTCTGACAATCAGCTATTGGGCCCACCTGCCCACCCAGGCTCTGGGTTGTGCTTTATATCCTGTTTTTCAAGCTCAGCTTATTCGCGCAGCACAGCGGATTGCTGTGCATCAGCTGTTTAACACACAGGAATTGCTGGAGAACATCAGTAGAAATCTCTCTGCGTACACAATCACCGAACCAGTTGTTACACTGTTAAATTCCAACCCTAACTATATCCCAATTATACAACTATAATAAAGTATTTATAAGGCAAAGAGTTTATTTCAGCTTTGACCAATTCTTCATTCAATTATAATTGGTTCCTGTATTATTCTTGCTCTCTTTATCATTCTGGAAATCTTGATGCTCCTTATTCCTAGACTGCACAAGTGCAAAGATTTGAATCCCTGAGAAAAGAACACTAAAAATATGTATTCTGAAGAGAATACATCCCTTTCCATTGCCTTTCCCTCTTCAGAAATTCAGCCCTTACACAGCATTCTCTTTATCACACTTTTCTGGCAACTCTAGATTCAAATGTTTGTGCTATAAAATGTTGGCTTGTCATTAGCAATCTTATTTGTTGTGCCAGTTCTATTTATTATCCCATAGCAAAGAATCTCTTAAGCAGGCAGAAGTAAGATGCAACATGTGTTCTGCAGCGCTTGAAGAATTATAAGCATATGGCCAATAAAAATGGAATTCTTATGTCTACATTTCTACTCTGCAAAAGTTGTTACGAACACTATAATTATGTCCAGATGGCAGTTTAAGAAACAGGTTCAGCTTCAGGTATCTGTATAACTGGAAAAGGCCTCAGAAAATAATTGTGTAATCTGGATCCTTTTAATATTGACGGGCTTTTTTCCTACTGGGTCCATCTATAGCAGGGGTGGGCAAACTTTTTGGCTTGGGGGCCGCATTAACTTTTAAAATTTGACAGACAGGCCGGGTCAGCACAAGAGTTTTTGGGAATCTCCCCCCCCCTTTCCCCCCCTCTTCTCCTCCTTCCCCTCCCCTCGGAGGCCCCCTGAGTCAGGAGTTGCTACCGCCGGCACAGCTCCGTGCAGCTCCAGTCCCGTGTTGCCTCAGGAAAGGAAAGGCAAAAAGGAAGAGCCGCGGTGGTGCTTTGCAACAGCAGCAGCGGCACCGGAGGCTCAGGCTCAGCGGCTCCTGGTTTTGCCTTTTCCTTCCCAAGGCAACGCGAGACTGGAGCCGCGCGGAGCTGCGCCGGCGGTAGCAACTCCTGACAGCCCCAGCCGGACACCTGAGCGGAGCCCGGGTGGAACTGCTTGTTGCTGCTGCCGGAGCACTGCCAGGTCGCCTCCTCCAAGCAGCCTGCCCACCTGCCGGGCTTCCCCTCCACCGTGTGGCTCGGGGCCAGGCACGAGCGCCTCTGAGTTAAAAGGAAGCCAAAAATTGCTGGGAAGTTACTTGGGTTTCCGGGGCTTCCAGGCTTAAACTTTGCACAGGCAAAGTTTGCAGGCAGGAGCGTCTTCCTGCAGAGGAGCGGGAAGGGTTCCGCCTGGCAGGCGGGTGGGCTGCTTGGAGGAGGCGACCTGGCAGTGCTCCGGGTTTCCCCTCCGCCGCGCAGCTCAGGGCTAGGCGTGAGCACCCACGAGGAAAAAGGAAGCCGCAAGTTGCTGGGAAGTTGCTCGGGTGCTGGGAGCAGGCTTTTAAAGTGCCGCCCAAGCAGGACCGCCGAGCCGGGAAACGGGGCACCAAGGCAGGGCAAGGCTCCACCAGCAGCGGCCTAGCTTTAGGTGGCTTCAAGCAGCCCACCCGCCCACTGGGTGGAACCCTTCCCGTTCCTCGGCCGGAAGACTCTCCCTCCTGCAAACTTTGCCTTTGCAAAGTTTAAGCCTGGAAGCCCTGGAAAAAAAGGGGGGATTGGCGGGGACTCACCTTCGGAGAGGTTGCACTCGAAGGTGATTTCGAACTCCCAGCCAAGGCCTTTGCAAAGTTCTTCTTTTCTTTCCTACCCCGAGAGTGCTCTGCACTGTTTTGCAGCTTTGGGGGCCAAGTGGCACAGGGCAATACGCCACGGCCAGCGATTTTTTTTCAGGGGTGGCCCGGATTGGACAGACCAATGGGCCGGATGTGGCCCGCGGGCCGTAGTTTGCCCATCCCGATCTATAGCCATGGGAAAGGAAGGGAGGGAGGGAGGGAGGGAGGAGGAAGGAAGGAAGGAAGGAAGGAAGGAAGGAAGGAAGGAAGGAAGGAAGGAAGGAAGGAAGGAAGGAAGGAAGGAAGGAAGGAAGGAAGGAAGGAAGGAAGGAAAACACCAAAATACACAATACATAAAATTGGCGAACGCAGCTGATGTTTTTTTTTAAAAATGCAGCACAGGAGCCCACTCTGGAGTATGGCATGAGAAGAGTGAAGATTTCACCTTTCTGACCTACGTAGCAGTCTGAGTGAAATTCTCTCCTACTGAAGGGGAGGCAAATTGGAGCAAAGCTGCTAACATTAACCATCCTAATTCCTAATCATCTGCACTGTTATTCAATTAAAAATAGGGAATGATATATTAATTTGACAGATATACTTTCATATTGCCTATTATGATTCTGAAATGGCTTCACATCTGAGATCCTTCCAACCAAAGATTTTATAGTACGGCTGCAATGTCTCATTTATGGAATTTATGGGAATCCATCTTTCATTTGTAATACTCCAGTGTCTTTGCTGCTTCTTCCCTCCTTTTCCTTAGGAAAAAAGGAAAAGGAAAAGAAAATTGGCATACTTATGCAGTGCTTTTTTCTGATAGTGCTTGAATATTTCTATCTGGAAATACCTCAGGTTACCTACATGTTTCATTTTAAAAGTCCAAGAGTTTACAGTATGAAACAAAGACAGATTAATATTTAAGCCTACCCAGAAACTATATTTCTAATATTACTGATGCTTTAGGTGTGTGGAGACCATATGTAATTATGAAATAGCACTGTTCATGTTACCTGATTAGGGTAATGAAGCATCTTCAAGAATACAAGCCAGCTCAGAGAGCACCAAGAACCCCCTAATTATGAAATATGTAGAATACAATTCAGAAACTATCACAGAAGAGTATATCTCAGTTATGACATGTGACTGTCTATAATATTTGTATATTACAAGTTGGGTATGAGCATATTCAGTTCAGATATTTATCACATGATGTATAACAACATGCAGATATGCATGAACCTGTTGGAACTAACAATGAAAAAACAGTGATATGAAAATCTTTTCAAGCTGCCATTTTTTTTAAAATGGCAGCTGTAGCATCTATAATCTACCAGAATAACAGGACAGAATAACAGAGTTGGAAAGGATTTTGGAGGCAGGGGTAGGATTCTACTGGTTCGGCCCGGTTCATGCGAACTGGTAGCTCCAAGGATCAGCTGCAGTGAATTGGTTCGGTTTGCTCCGACAATCAGCTATTGGGCCCACCCACCCCAGCCTAGGCTCTAGGGCTAGGCTGTGCTTTATATCTTGTTTTTCAAGCTTAGCTGATTCGAACAGCACAACAGATTACTGTGCATCAGCTGTTACACACACAGGTATTGCTGAAGAAAGTCAGTAGCAAACACTCTACATGCGCACAAAGCACACGCTCACCAAACCGGTTGTTACACCAGTTGAATTGCACCTCTGCCTGGAGGTCTTCTAATCCACCACATACACACCCCATTCAAGTAGGAGACTGTATACCATTTCAGACAAATAGTGGTTCAATCTTTTCTTTAAAACCTCAATTGATAGTCTATATATCAAAGCTGACTTCAGGAATTGCCATCTACAGACACTGTGCCTGCCTAATACCAAGGCAGATTTCCAATGACGACCTTAAGGAATCTTTGCATTCATTTTGAATTTTACTTGCTGCTGTAGCTGTCTAATACATCCTGTTTCATCTAATTTGGGCAGAACTAAAAAGTGTCCAGTGGAAGATATATGAGTTAAACAGAACATGAACTTCTAGGGCTGAGGATAGTTTATTGACTTCATGGCTCATCACTGGATCAATTGCTAGGGTTATTTTTAAAGTACAGAAAACAGAGTCTGACAACCTAGGATGAAATGGCTTCATAGGGCAACAACCAGTCAATAGAGAGGATGGGAACATACAAGACACTGCAGCCAACTTGGAGATGATACTGCTACCTGGATGGAAGAAAACAATGAAACATTCCTTTTGAAGGGCTTAAGACATCTAGGGTCCAAAACTGGCAGTTCTGAGTTGAAGTTGGAAAACAGAAGGAGGACCAGAGGTGGTATTCACCAGGTTCTGACCAGTTCTGGAGAACCGGTAGCGGAAATTTTGAGTAGTTTGGAGAAACGGCAAATACCACTTCTGACTGGCCACACCCCCATCTATTCTCTGCCTCCTGAGTCCCAGATGATCGTCTGGGTCTTCTTTTGGTGCCCTGCACAAGAGAACAGAGCTGGAAAGCAGGTTAGTGGGGTGGGAAGAGAATGGGGATTTTACTATCCCCATAGTATCCTTCCTCTGTCAAGCCCACCAAGCCACACCCATCAAGCCACACCCACAGAATCGGTAGAAAAAATGTTTGAATCCCACCACTGAGGAGGACATATTATTAGGAAGGGGTGAGTGGCTTTTACTGGATATAAGCCAATCAGAAAGTCTGGTCTCCCCATGATGATGATGTTATCAATTCAGTTGAGTTCAACTCTTGGTGATTATATGGGTCAGGTCTTGCCACATTTTCCAATGTGGCACTATTTCTTTGAGTTTTTCTATGTTCTGGCTAGTGTCAGCTTTGATGGTGACTGCCATGTTCTTTAATGGCTTGGTTTCCTTTTACCACCAACTTTTCCAAACATGATTGCTTTCTCCAGTGAATTCCTCTGCATAACATGGCCAAAGTAGGTGAGATGCAGTTTCATTATTTTTGCCTTCTAATGACATGTCTGGTGTTATGTATTTCAGTACTTGCTTGTTAGTTACAGTGCCTTTGCTGTCCAAGTAATACACAGGAGCCTTCTCCAGTCCACAGCTCAAATGGGTTGATTTGGTTTCCTATCTTGTTTTTTTAAGGTTCAACTTTTATAACCGTAGGAAGCACAATAGACTGAACATTTTGTTACCAGGTTGATGTGCTTGCTTTTCCATCTTCAGCTCATGTTCATCATTGCTGTGTGACCCAGTGCAATCCAACATTTTATTTCTGTGCTCCATTCACTCTTTTCAGCTATCTGTGATCCTAGGAACGTGCAAATTTTTACATAAATTCTATCTCTTCACCATCAATTTCTATTTTGATATTTCTCTTTCTTGCAGTGGTCATGAGCTTGGTCTGTTTGGTGTTCAGAAAGAGACCAAAATTATCACTTTTTTCTTTGATTTTCTTGACCAGAGGTTCCAGGGCTTCTTTGGTTTCTGAGAAGAGAGTTGTATTGCCAGCACATTGAAGATTGTTCATGTTTCTTCCAGAAATCTTTATTTCGGTTTTTGATTCTTCAGGATCTAGCTTCCTCAAGATCATGTTGGCATACAGGTTGAATAAGAAAGGGAAGAGAAAGCAACTGTGTCACACTCCTTTCTCTGTCTTAAACTCAGAGTATCTATATGGTGGCTTCCTGATTTGTGTACAGTGATTGCACCAACTTGACAAGATGTGCTGGTACCACCAGGTCTTGAAGGGCTCTTCATAGCTTCTCATTTGAAGGCTTTCTTGTTGATGAAGCACATGTAAATGATATTTTGATATTCATGAGATTTTTCCATGATCGAGTGCAGAACTGCAATATAGTTGTGGATGCCACAACTTTATTTTTTCCTAACTCACTTACAGGTGATTCATAAGTTATATAATCTATTGAATTGATTGAATAAAATTATGAACCCTTAGACACTAATCAGTTGGTGAAGAATTGGATAAATATTACAGTATGGGTAGGCACTCTTGCTTATAGGTTTATGTTCCTGCTATATCTGTTATGTTGTCTGCCCTCATAAGTGAAAGTTCATGTAAATTTTGTAAGACATTAGGCATGCTTTTATATTTGTGAATTCAGGCGGCCCATAAATTCCATTTTTGAGATCTGTCATTGTCTTTTCTTTCCCACACAGGAATAGGGAAAAACTATCTTCTGATTTCAGAGCAACACCTTGTTGATGATATCCATGGTACAGTTTTTTTAAGTATTTCTCCACATATATTATTCATATAATCACATGCTGAAAATTTTTCTGGATTGGAACCATAACTTATTTCTATAAAATTAATGAGATTAAGATAAATGGTAATGTATAGAAATACTATTAAATTGTATAACATTTATTGATAATGTTGTACAGTTATATTACCAATTCCAGAAATACTGAAGAAATATAGAGAACCAGCATGTCTGTGAAATGCAGGGATCCATGTGCAACTCCTGTCTGTCTGTCTGTCTGTCTGTCTGTCTGTCTGTCTGTCTGTCTATCTATCTATCTATCTATCTATCTATCTATCTATCATTTTGTTTATTTGTTTCTTAACCACCCATCTCCCTTAGAAAGGAATGCTAGGCAGTGTACAATATAATCTTCCTTAATCAATAAAGTAACTCAACCATCTCACTTTAACTTCCACAGATGTTTTGAAAGGAGGCCAAAGACCACTAGACTTTAGTGGAGTTCATCCCACCATAAAAGCCCTGGAAGTAAATGTCCTGTGCATACAAGATCCGTGGTAGAATTCTTTTATATCCCTTTTGGAACAGTCACTACTTTCTCTCAGCTGATTTTTGGGGAGATAATACTATCTTCAGCTACTTGAAGGAGAGATATGATCATATAACAAGCATGCAAAAGTGGAGCAGTCTAAAATTAAATGAGAACTAATCTTGGGAGAACTTTCAATAAATGTGGACTGCAATAATTTGAAGTCTTTAATTGTTCTCAAAGAGTAGGAAGAAATGAAGTAAGAAACTGACACCAAATCAAAAAATGGCAAGTTTGATGTGGGGTACAACATTGCAATGATAGATTGGCAAGGAACAAGTAACAAACCTGATAATAAACCTAAAATGATATTATTTGTTCATTAGCTTATATGAAACTGAAATCCATCAAGTATTAACTCATTGTCATGAGGTATTCTATTTAATACCAGAAGTGATGGGTCCCCCATTCAAGAAATATGGTCAATGTGTGAATAGCTCTATCTCCTCTATAAAAACAAAGAAAGAGAGGGAGGTAGATCAATAGCAGTCTTTCAATGATGGTAAATAAAATTCCTTGATAGTTTATTTTTATTGAATCAATATTCCCTCCACCCATTAAAAAAATTAGAAAGAAAGAGCAGAGATGAAGGGGAAAACCATTTTTATTAAATGCCCTTTCCCTTTGTCTCTGCTCTTCTCTTCTAATTTTTTTTATGGGTGGAGGAAATATTGATTCAATAAAAATAATCTATCAATAAAAATAATAAATCTATTAAGCTTTATTAGCTGTATTATCTGAGATGTATAACTGGACATAAGCCTAAAGTTGAAGATATGTTGATTTTAAAATAATTACTGTTAATTGTATTTTCAGGATTAGTTTCATCTAGGTTCTTTTCCAAAACCTTTAGAGTGTTCTGTTTTATTCCTAACCTAGTGTCTGTGATGATGATGATGATGATTGACATCTGTGCATTATTCCTAGGGACTACATTTTGTCACTCAAATGCTACAACTATATATAGTTCATTTAATTTAAGTAAAGTGGATGTTGTGATAACTTTAATACTATTATTTCTTATTTGGAAATCTCATCATTAACTAGCCAGATAAATATTTAAGATGGCTAGATAAAAATAAAGCAAAGTGAAGGTAGAAATAATCAACTCCTTCAAAACTGAATTCATGTGATGAGTGCTGACAAGACTGTAACCAAAAATGAGGCCAAGAGCCAAGTATTAGCAAGGAATTTTTACACAAAAACCCCAAAAAACCCAAGGAGCACATTCAATTGCCCAAGTATACAGTGTGAGATAAAGGAAAAGAGAGAGCCAGTTTGGTGTAGGCTCGAAACTAAAGATTGAGTTCCAGTTCCTACTTAAGCACAATGCCAGGTGGGTGACTTTGGGTGGTCACTTTCTCTCAGCTCTAGGAAGAAGGCAATGGCAAACTTTTCTGGAATCTTTTCAAATGGTGAGTGCTCCAACACTGGAGATGTTTAAGAAGAGATTGGGTAACCCTTTGTCTGAAATGGTATAGTGTTTCCTGCTTGAGCAGGACTTGGGTTAGAAGTTGTCCAATGGTCCTTCCAATTCTCTTATTCTATTTATAGTTGGGTAGATCAGAAATTCTAAGAATGAGGTCTGTAACTGTTACTTTTCGGTAACATAGCAACTAAAGTTTGGGATTATCTATGCAAGTGAATGTCTAAACCCAACAAATGCTTTTTTTCTGGCAGCATTTATAGTCATAGGTATGAATTTGGCTTCATTTACTTGCTGTTTTCCTTTAAAATTAAGTGTCAGACAGGCAAATATTGAAACTGGCTTGGAGAAAATCAAGATTGCGTTGCACTTGAGCTAGTTCACTAAGTGGCATTTATGACAGAAACAGAGGTATCTGCCCAATCAGATTAGATCCTGCAATGATATACTGGGACATGTAAGTTCGCCTTCATTCAACAGTTATTTGCTGAGATGTGATCAACCAAAATGCTACAAGCTGAGAAGTGACATAAGAACTTAAGCAAAAAAAGAAGCAACATCTCATAAATTATTTTGCATTTTTTTCTTTTAAAGAAAAAATAAAATTTTCTCGATGAGTTACTTCCCTACCCCAAAAAAACTGTTTCTTGTCAATGGAGAGGTCAAAGAAAAATATGCTATATATATATAAAAGAAATCAATATGCAATTACTTATAAAGTGTAATACTAAATTCATTCATAAATCTTACATTCATATTATTCTGGACATTTTTCACACATTTTTTTCTAATATTTTTTTTCCAAATACTATAAAGAGAATGTTTTAAAGAGGTTTGCCTTGTATGTAAGTCACACATAGTTCTGTGAGAGTTGTGTGGCCTCTAAATCTAAATAAATAAATAAATTAAACACCATAAGCTGATTTTTTTTGAGCAGAGGAGTCATTGGACTATACCAAACCTTGGGAGGAAATGTGAGTTACCCAGTTTTAATTGAGATGATTATGAAAAGATTTCTAAGCTATAAAATGTTTATGTCTTATTATATAAAACAATCTATATTGTTTGTGGAAACATGGAATGTCATTTTAACCTGACCAAAGATCAAGTGTGTTCTGTACATTCACTGGCATTCTTGAAACCCCGTGCTTTGATTGGCCAAAGCGCAGGGCGATCTGATTGGTTCAGCGAGCCGCGCTGATTGGCCCACTAAGAATCTCCCGCGATTGGTGGAAATGAATTCATTGGCCGCGGCCGCCGTGGCTTGAGAATAAAAAGCCGCTGTTTTTTCCCTGAGAGCCAGATCGATTCCGGGGACCAAATAAAGAGCTGAAACCTAGTCACCGCCTCCTGGTCTCCTTACCGACGGACACGACAAAGTGTTTTCTTACTAATTTCCAACTATATTATTTGAATATAAACTCATTACTCAGTGAATATAAACTCATTAATCAGTGGAAAAAATACAAGTTTTTTTGTTGGTGATTGAAGATTGGCAAAAAAGAGCAAACATGAATTTTATAAAAGTCTCACTATTGTTCAAGCCCTTGAAATAACAGAAATATTTTTCAAAGTAAATTTGGTAAATCATGTATTTTCATTCTGAATTATTGCTTATTTGGAAATATCCAGAATTAAGTATCTATTCGCGGGCAATCCCTTGCACTTAAAAGGAAATTTTAAGTCAGAATCCAAGCCCAAAGGTCATGTTTTTATTGTTCATGCATTTTGGCTGGTCATTTAAAGGATAAAATATGGATTAGGGTATTGGTATTCCTGCAGGTAATTATTTTGCATATAATTTCTTTAGGCAGTTTTTCTAAATGATTTTGCAAATACTTAATTCTTTAATTAATGAATATTCATTCTATTTCTGAGATAAAGATTTAAAGAAAAGATACGATTCACTCACACTTGTCAAATTTCAACAGAATAGAATATTACCTAGCATTTATCTTTTCAATGAACACATATATAAAGACTTCCTAACATAGCTTAAAAATGAACTTGTTTTTAATATGTGTGGATTCAAAGTTTTGGAGTGACAATGTTATTTCACGCATCTTCAATAGCTACCCAAACCACTGGTAGCTATTAGCACACATTTATCCGAAGTAATTTGTTCCTGAAAAACACTGTGGTAATAATTATGAATGAACTTATAAATACATGCATTGTCCTATATCTTGGACAAAGAGGAAGCTTATGGATAAAACCACATTGCGATGAGTTTTACATATAAATGACATATATGTAAAGTTTGGATGACTTCCATAAAAAAATCCATCAGACTTTGGCTCCTCATCATTAACTATTCTAGTAGTATTCTTAATTAGGATAGGCATTGTAACACCACTTTTTTTTCGATCCAAATTTATGAGCAAATATATAGGGTGGGAAAAGTCAACATACTTGTCATCCAAAGGGAAAGTTCCCTACTGTAGAAAGCCAAGAATGAAAGAACAGAGCAAAGACTCTCATGGAACAGTTTGTGAGGTGGAAACTCATGAAATTGAGCTTCAATCCTACCACCCACTAACAGAACTTGCCTGCATTTCCCCCCGCTTAAATGATATATTTATAGTCCCCAGATTGGAATAGCTTCCTTGCATATTTCCTAGTAGCTCATAGATTAGTATCATTTCTGAAAATATTGAAAAGAACGAACGTCATCCAAAACTATTGGACCCACAGCAGAAGACTCAATACATCCTACAGTGTTGTTTTAGTGGGTAAGAAGTTAGAGTTTTATGGGAGAAGAACCATTCAACAGTGTACACATATGCCAAATTTTAGATGTCTTTTGCTTTTAAGAATGTATGATCTCCAGTTTAATTTCTGACATCTGCAGGTAGGACTGGGAAAACTCCTACCTTAAATGCCTACAAACTATTGCTAATCCATGTTATCAATATACCAGTGGTTTGATTTACTAGAAAAATGGGTTTCTAACAAGTTTCTATATATCCCTCCCGACAAAAGCCTTTGTCACCACCCATAGTGAAGGTACATAAATGAACAACCACTTCTGCTGTAGAATTGCTTCATTGGCCAATATATTTGGATTTAATTATTCCATTTGTAAAGGAAAATTGATAGAACATGGTAAATGAGGTGATATTACATAATTGTTAATTTACAAGCTTTAACTAATTTTCCCCACTGTAGGATTCCTCTTTAGGCACTCCTGGTTCTTTAGTGCTTTTTATTCTATATTCAGCCATGTAAAGTCTATTGCTGTATCTAGTTTAATTCCAATAAACTGTATTTCTTCATGTTAAATCATTTGTTTCACTTATTTCACTTCTTCCAAAGAGAGGGAGAGAGAATTATATTACAGCTCTTCTATTTGGTGGAGGAATTTGGAATTTGTGGCTATATTTCTGTACCACTATATCATGTTTAAGTTTAAACGGAAGTCTACCTTTCAGATGAGTCCGATCAGATTATTTATCTCTCTAATTTTGCATGAGTCATACTGACTGTGATGATAGGAATTATTTTAATCTATAAAACACATGTTTGGGCAGCAGAGTGGGGAAGGCTGTGCTAAGCAATACATTGGAGACTTTCTCTGTGCAACATGTGTGTTTTATCACACAGCTATGACCCCTTTTCTTTCATGTCTACTCTCTTTGCAGTATTATTTTTCAGTAAAGAATTTACCAATACCTCTTTCAGTTCTCTGCCAGTAGTTCATTCACCACACAGTGATGGCAACGAGATGGTGGTCTTGCCACAGCATTAATAATATATAACATATGCCACTCAGAGCAATCCCAAAGTGCTTGACAGTTGAAGGATAAATTTTATAACTAGGGAATACTCCACTCATAAATGAAATGCAACCACCTCTGGGGTGAAATGTGGCAAATGCTTTCAATAATCATCTGCTTGAGTAGCATGGGTTTTTTTTAATGGCAGGAAATAAGCAGTGCCAGATCCATCTAAGAACGAAAAGGAGATATGTTGAAAATGGAGACTTCTGCTCCTGTTGGTTGCTACAAGAATCGGTTGCAAAGCAAATCCTGGGAAATATACCTCACTATTCAAGCCACACTCCATTGCAAAAAAACCCTTTTGTTACAGGCTGCCATTCTCTTATAATAAACTGGGGCATCAGATTGAATAATTGGTCTGTCTAGTTCAGTATTATCCATTAGGTGACATTTGCTCTTTAAACTTTCAGGCAAATACAGACATAGACAGAAGAAAGCAAAACCAAGGGGAAAATAGGCAAAGTTTCATATGCTGTAATGCGTTTACTTAATAACCCCAGTGATTTTCAGCCAGAGAATCACAACTTTAGGGACTATAAAAATCTCAGAAAGAGTACATTCCTGTCTTTTTTTTAGTAATGTTTTGGAGATTTTATTTCAAAGTTGCATTTTGTGAACTTGAAACTTTTAAACAGGAGTATTTTAGCCAACTCTGGAAGAACTATATGCAAGTGTTCTCTGCCACTAAATTAAAGCACTTTATCTTATATAGAAGAATGAAGTAATTAACCAGAAATACACATTATGACTGAGCAAGATGTGGATTGTCTGCCTTGCTATAGGAAAGCAGTGCAATCATGTTTATTATACAAAAACATGTGTTATTTCCCTAGCAGTGCAATCATGTTTGTCAAATAAAAATATATGCAATTTCCCCAGCATAGGATGCTAATGAGGGTTTTGAAGCAGAATATAAAATTGCCATTATTGACACAGCCCTTATTTTCACTCCTGAAACTGTGACCCAACCACATTAAATGGTAGAATTGTATAATTTGCTCTCCCTGGTCTCTTGCTTACTGTTTACTACAGAAACTGGCCACTAATATGAAAATGGACAGCTTCTTTCATTTCCATTTGAATGTATCTCTATTTGTATTGGGGTGGTATTCTACTGGTTCAGACTGGTTCTATAGAACCATTTGTTATGATTCTGTGCAGTTCAGAGAACTGGCAAATCATGCCCCTGACTGGCTCTGCCCCTCTCTCTCCTGCCCCCCTCCCCACCCAGTCAGTCCTTATCGTACATGCGCAACATCATGTGCATGCCCGACATAACTGACTGCGTTCTCCTCTGCCCAGTCACTCCTTAAGGTATTTCTCCCCCCTGCGACAATCAACTGTGATGGGATCCCCCTTGCAGCCTTACTGTTAATAAGGAGGCTTCCCTGAGGCCCAGGACGCAAAGGGGCCCCAGGAGCAAACAGGGAAGCTGCACCTCCCCCGTGCTCCATTTTTTGCCTTCCTGGTTCCAGGGAAGCTTCCTGGGAGCCTTAGGGGAGCAAAAACGCCCCCCTAGAAGCTCCTCTGAGGCCCCAAAATGGGTGGGGGTGGCTGCAAAAAAGAAAAAAAAAGCCATGCCCACCCAATCAGATGCCCATGCCCAGCAAGCCACACCCACAGAACCGGTAGTAAAAAAATTTGAATCCCACCACTGCCCCAGTGGGAACAGCATAGCTTGGGAATAGCATAGCTCCTCAGCATAGCTGACTGAGAAATTCTGGGAGTTGAAGTCCACAAGTTTTAAAGTTACCAAGTTTGGGGACCCCCTGTTTTACACTCTTGAGTAATGACCTGGGAAGACTTGACATATGAAACTATTATTGCAATTTCTTAGGTGTTCTTGTGAGGTCTTGTGCTCACATACTTAACTGACAGAATTTATGAAGATGGGATATTCTTTCCTTCCTTGGAATGTGCAATGGGTTGGCAATTGGAAAAAAGGTCCCAGTGGCAGCTGCTTATAGTACATCATAAATGCAATTGCAAATGTTAACCACTGTTTTATGGAAAATATGTTGAGGAAATTTTCTTTGCTCTATTCCACTGAAGAAATTTGTTCTTGTACTCAGTGTTCTACACACTTAATTTCTTCACCACTCACTTAGGAAGGTATTGCTAGAGATTCTGCAGTTTGGGATCTCCCAAATCGTCATGTTTCTTAATTCTTATAAATCCTTCCAAATAACTTGCATTTTTAATGTATATACAGTATTTATATTTTTTTCAAAGTTTTAGTGATCACACAATACACTATTAAATAAAAAATGTTAAAAAATAAAAAAATAAAAAGTTATTTTTTGCACTGGAGTTTAAAATAGTTTCTAATACTTTTTTAGTATTACATTTAATTTCTGACTATGAGGAAGGCTCTTATCATCACCTAACCTAGCAACATGTCTATTAACATATGCTAACTGTTCAAATTCATTCTTCAAAACTGATCAGCTTGCACAATGACTATCTGAAATGATATAATGTTGTATATTTTCTTGGATTAAATTCCACATTCAATTTATGAAAATACATAAGGAAACATAAAACTGGCCGCATTTTGATCAATCTTGTTCCCCCATCATTTCTTAAAGGATCTAACATTAAAATAATGAAATATGACCAAGTGTGGTTTAAGATCAGTGAGGAAGACTCTCCTAGATTTCCTACTCTGGGCCTTTTGGGTTCCTGCATCCTCTTATGGAACAAATTCAACCCTCACTTACTATATTAGAGCAGCTTCAACCATTTCAGAATTAGCAAGGCTGTTAAGCAGTGGCTCTTCCCGGAAGCCTTGTGGACTGAACTGGATATATCTCCCTGTGGTTTGTTGAGAGAATAAACATTCTCTGTGCAGTTTAGATTATTTTAACTCTTGTTCCAGTTATGCTCAATGTATACTTAGTGGAAGAAGTTCAGTTAACTTCACATGTGTTTTGTGGTAATAATCCATAGCCATTTGAACTGGATGCATTTTTAATGTGGATAGAATCATTAGGTATTTGTACTATATTAGCATACTACAAACCCTCACAACTGATTGGTCTGGATGGACAGCGACCTGATTGGTCAAAACCCCGGCCGTGATTGGAGTGCTAAGAATCTACCGCGATTGGCTGCGCCGATCGTGGGAGATTCAAAGCACTGCCATTGGTCGCAGAGCCGCAAGCCAACCCTATATGAAGGGCTGCCACGGCTTGTATTATTCAGACTATCCTTATTCTAAATAAAAAACTGAATTCACTAGGATGGTCTCGCGTCTCTCTCGAACCGATCCACCCCAGATCTAACACTGGCGACGAGGATGGGATCGTGAGACAAGGAGTCCACCCAGCACATGGCAAGCAGCACGCAGCAGCAGGCAGCATGGCCGGCATCAACTTGCCACCCGCACCCTTCAACCTTGCTACCGAGGACTGGGAATCCTATACCAATAGGTTCCAGATGTTCCTCGAGAGTAGCAATCTTAAGGATGCCAACAGCCACAAGAAATGAGCCGTGTTTCTCACACACTGTGGGCCCACAGTGTTCAAGATGGCCAAAGCCTTGGCCAAACCAGAGGACATCAAGACCATGGAATGGGGCAACCTCGAACCCCTACTACGAAGCTACTACGCCCCCATCGTGCCAATCCTTATCCGGCGGCACAACTTCTACAGGCGGGATCAACGCGAGGGCGAGGGGCTTGGCGACTTCATGGTGGCACTCCGAGACTTGGGCAGACTATGCGAGTTCACCGACCTGGACGAGGCACTGCGAGACCGCATCGTCCTAGGACTCCAAGATTCCATCCTCCAAAGCCGCATCATGGCGAAGGGCGACATCTCCCTCGCCAATGCCCTCACTGAGGCCACCGCGGCTGAGACAGCCAAGAAATCAGCGGCTCGGATGCGACAATCGAGCATCACGCCACAACCAGCGACCAGCGAGATGACTTCGACCCCCGAGAAGCGACCCAAACCCAACCGTCAAGACACAACCACACACCATGGTGACATCGACTCCTTCTCGGAGACTGAGGATGAGGAGGAGGAGATCCACCGCCTTCAAGCAGCACGGGAGTGGCGGGAATCACGAGGTCGTAAGTCGAGGTTCAATTTCTAGGGTACCTCCTAGATAAGCAAAGGATCCACCCCACGGAAAAGAAACTGAGAGCCATAAGGGAAGCGCCATGGCCCAAAAACAAAATGGAGCTACAGGCTTTCTTGGGACTGTTAAACATTTACAATGTCTTCCTACCTCAAAAGGCAACCGTGGCATAGGCTGTTAGATAAAACAGCCACCTGGACTTGGGGAGCACGGGAAGAGAGCGCCTTCACCAACACCAAGAACCTGCTAACATCTGACGCGGTACTAATCCAGTACAGTGAGACCCTGCCGCTAACAGTGACATACAACACATCACCCTTCAGGATTGGCACCATCCTCAGCCACCAGCTACCGGATGGGAAGGAAGCACCCATTGCTTTCTCATCAAGGACACTTTCAAAACTGGAAAGAAACTATAGCCAGCTCGACAAAGAGGCCCTAGCAGTCGTCGCCGGTGTCAAGAAATTTCACGAATACCTTTACGGTAGGACTTTTACAATCATCACAGACCACAAGCCGCTGCTAGGAATCCTGGCAGGGAATAAGGTCACACCGAACATTCTATCACCAAGAATGACAAGGTGGTCCGAATTCCTAGCAGCATACACTTACCAGCTGGTACACAGACCCGGAAAAGACATCACCCACGCAGACGCCCTGAGCCACTCACCCCTGCCCAACTTGGAAAACGACCCGGCACCCACGACAGAGGTACTTCAAATAGAAACAATATCCAACCTGCTCGTGACCGCTCCAGACATTGCCAGAGAAACAAATAAAGACAAGCGGCTGGCGCGAGTCTTGAGCTGGGTTGGAAAAGGGTGGCCGGAAGGGGACAGGGACGAACTATTCAGACCTTTCCGAAACAGGCAAACTGAACTTTTTACTGAGAAGGGCTGCATACTTTGGGGGGACAGAGTGATAATCCCGGAAATATTACAAGAAAGGGTATTGGGGATGTTGCATGAGAGGCACCCAGGGATGGGCAAGATGAAAAGCCTGGCCAGAAGCTATGCATGGTGGCCAGGAATGGATAAACAGATCAAAAACTGGGTAGCCAAATGCAAACAATGCCAAGAATCCAGACCGAATCCTCCCGCCTCCCCGACTCAAGAGTGGGAAACACCAAGAGGCCCGTGGTCACATAGACTTCACGGGGCCAACCAAGGGACACATGTACCTTATCACAGTAGGTGTTTACTCCAACTGGCTGGAGGTAAGCACCATAAAATCCACCACAATGGAGGCGGTAATAAAGAAACTGAGTAAACTCTTTGCCACGCACGGCCTGCCAGATGTAATAGTGTTGGACAACGGGCCCCAGTTCACCGCACTAGCATTCGAACAATTCCTGGCGGGCCAAGGCATACGCCATGCGCTAACCGTGCCAGTAAACCCGGCGGCGAACGGGCAGGCGGAACGCATGGTCCAATACACAAAGAAAGCCATACAGAAAATAGAAGCAGCCAACATACAGGACAAAATCAATAAAATGCTCCTCATCCAGCACATCACACCTAGTGCGACCACAAATAGAAGCCCAGCAGAATTAATGATGGGCAGGAAACTATGGTCAACGCTAGACAGAATGCATCTGACATACAACCCTGAAAACCCCCTGGGTTCCTCCAGCAAACACAGAAGGTTTAACATAGGGGACACAGTATACGCAAAAAACCTTTCAGGGGAACCACTCTGGGTACCAGCAACAATCACGCAAATAACCGGCCCCTTATCATACCGATTAGGGACAAGCGACGGAAAAAACTGGAAGCAGCACATCAACCAACTAAGGTCAAGAATAGCCACCAACAACAACCATACACCCGAGCAAGAAACTAGAAGGGGGGGAAACAGCAAGTAATAAAGAAAGAGTCGAAAGGAACCTCCTAGCGCAAACAGAACACCCCCCCACCCAGAACAAATAAACCGTAAATAAACCGGTCCTACTCACCAGTAAGCACAGAACCAACAGGGCACGAACCACCAGAATCTTCACCTGGAAGGAGCAGCCAAGCCAGTTCAACCAGCCTGGAAAGTTCTGGTGGGAACAACAGGAGCAGCAGCTCAACCAGCCTGGATAGACCGGAAGGGAGCTACCAGGAAAGGCCTGGCTCACCCTTCCAGGCGGTTCCATCCCAAGGAACTGGAGCGACAGAGAAGCCTTCCGAACCGGTCGAAGACCACACTGAAACTGAACCGCGCAGGTCAACGAGGCAGGTACAAAGCCCTGCCTACCTGCGCGACTATGTCACGACGCACCGACAGATGAAACCAAGAAGGGAGGGGTGTACTATATTAGCATACTCCAAACCCTCACAACTGATTGGTCCGGATGGACAGCAACCTGATTGGTCGAAACCCCAGCCGTGATTGGAGCGCTAAGAATCTACTGCGATTGGCTGTGCCGATCGTGGGAGATTCAAAGCGCTGCCTTTGGCCACAGAGCCGCGAGCCAGCCCTATATGAAGGGCTGCCACAGCTTGTATTATTCAGACTATCCTTATTCTAAATAAAGAGCTGAACTCACTACAATGGTCTCGCGTCTCTCTCGAACCGATCCACCCCAGATCTAACAGTATTATACCTGAAACGATCTGTTGGAGGTAAATATTTAAAGCAATTCTTCAACCTTTTGTGCTCTTTGGCACATTCAAAACGTTGGAATCCCTGTGGGTCACCTTATAAAATAACCATCATAAGGCAAGATGCAAGATGCTTAGTTGTAAATGTTAGGGATAACATTGTTTACCCTAACTGGTTTAGGTAAAATAATAAATATGTAATAATAGTTTGTAAGTTAAAGTGTCTGCAACTTTAAATATAGGAATGTAATTAAGGGAGTGGTTGTGAAAGCACTTTAAAAGAAGCAAGACGACAGCTTGCTCTCTCTCTGGCTTTGATGATCCCTAATTACTGCATGGACTCAAGACTGCCTTACTCGAACGGGAGAGAAACAAAGGACTGATTTGTAAGTGAACTGACATAGGATATTCTACACGGACTTTGCTATTTGTTATTTTGACTATGCGATGAACTCATAATGGAATAAACTATATTTTTGATAGCACAAGCGTATCTGTTATTTTTACTGTATGTTAATAAACATACAAACTTATCTCACTCATTTATCTGTGTGCCTATCTGACTAACGCTGCACATTCTGTTTAGCTTGTCTCCTTAACCCTGGTTGGGGAACTCAGGCTTAACACTGGTTATGGGCCCAGAGACTGCAAAGTCAGTTTAACTAGGATAAAACAGATTTATGTAAAAAGTGAGAGTTTGTGTTGTTATACATTACAGTAAACAGACAGCTGTGTTTTATTAATTATAGTTTTATATCCATATAAAGAAAACATGGCACAAGTCAATCTACAAAGTTTGTCCCTTATATCCAAGTTGGATGGAACAAACTATGTATCATGGTCTATGAAATGTAGTCTACTTCTACGAAGAGAAGGTCTGTGGAACATAATAGAAAACCCACCAAACGTAGAGGAATGGGATCCAGAGGATGATGAAGATAGACTAAAAATAGAAGAATTTATGCATAAAAATCAACAAGCTATTTGCATAATAGGTTTAACATTAACTGACCAACAACTTGTTCATATCCACGGAGAGCAAACGGCTGTTGGGTGTTGGCAGAAGCTGAAGAGGATTTATGTCCGAGATAACGTTGGTGCTCATATAAATCTTACACGGAAGCTTTTCAGGACGCATATCCAGACAAATGGTGATATGCTTAGTCATTTGAAAACTATGCAAAGCATTTTTCAAGAACTGCATGAGAAAGAGCTTATTTTCTCTGAACTACACCAAGTCTACATAATTCTATCTTCACTAGATGAAAGTTATGACAACTACGTCACTTCCCTTGAAATATTGCCTAAGGAAAGCCTAACTTTAACTGATATAACTGGCAGATTGATTGAAGAGGCCAGAAGAAGACTTGAAAGACATCAGTTAAGGAGGGAGCAACCTCAAAAAGAAGATAATGAATCTCCTACTGCATATGCAATTAAAAAGTGTTTTAATTGTGGAGGAAGAGGACATTTGGCAAGATTTTGTAAAAAAGCAAAGTGCCAGAACACTGGCCAGAATACTAAAAGTCATCAAAAGATAAATAAAAGTTTAGAGTTAGCCATGTATACTAACGGAGCTGTAAAAAATAATTTATGGGTGGTTGATAGTGGAGCATCCCACTGTATAACAAATGATAACAAAAAATTTTTTAAAATGTCCCAGAGTACACAGCAGATATCGTTAGCCAATGGCTGGAAACTGAAAGCTAAAGGTCAAGGTATAGCATATTGTTCTTTCATAAAAGAGAATGTAAAAATGTTATATGTACCACAACTTAAGTTTAATTTAATTTCAGTTAGAATTTTGGTTAAACTAGGATATGTAGTTACTTTTAAAGGAGATAACTGCATAATTGAAAAAGAAGATAAGAGAATTACTGCATCTTTAAGAGGTGAATTATATGTGTTAAATGATAATGGTTTAGAGGTGGCTAACATGGCTTATGATAATAAGAAACCTTATGATGAATGTATTCACTTGTTACATCGAAGGCTGGGGCATTTACATTTTAAAATGCTTAAGAAAACTGTTGAATTATCTAAGGGAATAAGTTTAAAACCTTGTAATAAGTATTTGCAATGTAATGCTTGCAATCAAAGCAAGAGCAAGGTCAAACCGGCTAATAGAGTTGATGGATTTACTACCAAAGAGCCTTTAGATTTGCTGATTTAATAGGTCCGAAAAAACCAAGTGTAGGAGGAGCTCGATACATACTAAGTATAATGGACCATTATTCTAGATATGGGTTTTGCTATTTAATGAAGAGCAAAACTGAAACATATCTAAATCTCTTTAATTGGATTAAATTTGCTGAAAGGAAAACTAAAAAGAAATTAGTAACTCTTATAACAGATATGGTGTGGAATTTACAAATAATAAATTCCAGAATAGACTTAGAATGTTAGGTATTCAACATAAAAAGTCTGTACCATATAGGCCACAACATAATGCCTTTATAGAGAGACGAGGCCAAACACTACAGTCAATGGCACGAACTATGATGTCTGATTCAGGATTACCTGACAATTTGTGGAGAGAAGCAATAATGTGTGGTAATCTTATATTAAATAATGTTGTTAATTCAACAACAGGTGAATTACCATTCACACTGTGGCATGGTACAAAACCTGATTTAAGTTACATGCACACATTTGGAGCACCAGCATGGGTGCATATCCCTACGCAACTTAGACAAAAAGGACAGCATAGAGCTAAAAGATTATTTTTTGTAGGATATAAATCTAATCATAGATCTTATAGATTCTGGCAACCAGGTACATCTAGAGTTTACACTAGTGCTAGTGCTAAATTCCTAGAACATGTAGGATGGAATAGATTAGAGCAAGATTTAAATAATGAAGTAATTATTATACAAAAGGCAGAAAGATCAGACTAGTTATAAGAAGAGTCCAATTAAAGAAGAAGTCCACGAAGAGCAAATAGGACCAGAACAAGAGGAAACAGTTGATCAGGAAGAGTTAGATAATAAAGAAGAGTTAATAAATGAAAGTCCACCTGTAAGTCCTGTAATACCTAGATGTACTACACGTGTAACCAGACCACCTGATAGATATCAGGCAAGTATAGTTTGCCAAGTAACTAAAGTTCCAACTAATATAGATGAACTTAAGATGTATCCTGCTAAGGATCAGGAGAATTGGCAAAAGGCAATGGAAAAAGAACTAAATTCATTGAAGGTAATGAAAGTTTATGAAGATGCTAAATTACCTCCAGGAGAAAAATCCATTGGGTGCAAATGGATATTTAAAGTAAAAACTGGAAATGATGGGACTGTTACCCATAAGGCTAGGTTAGTAGCTCAAGGATTTAATCAAACTGCATCTGATTACGATGAAGTTTTTGCACCAAGTCTTAAAGCAACATCTTTGAGAGCAGCATTAGTGTGGGCAGCTAAGAAAAACTATGTCATTAACCATTTAGATGTAGAAACTGCTTATTTGCATGCACCTTTGCAACACACTATATATTTGAAAAAGCCAGTTGTTATAAAAGATAATAAAGTAAATAGTAATGATTGTAGGAAACTCAAAAAGAGTCTTTACGGATTGAAACAATCTGGTTTTGAGTGGAACCAATATATTGTGAAAGAATTAAAAAATATATAGGTAGGTTTTAAATCTGGTTTAGCAGATCCATGTGTGTTTAAAAGAGAAAATAATGGAACGGTGTCATTATTGTTATTATTTACAGATGATATTACTTTGATAACTAAGACTAATAATGAAGCTAATGAGATTATATCATTATTAGCTAAAAAGATAAAATTAAAGCATTTAGGTGAAATTAAAAAGTATCTTGGATTGACAATTAACAAAATAAAAAATGGATTTAAGATATCTCAAGAAGATAAAATTTGCCAATTAATTAAAACGTTCAAAATGGAACTTTGTAAACCGGCAAAGACTCCAATGAGTCAGGAAGTTTGCCAAACTGATGATCAAAGTCCCAAATTTGATAAGTCCATATATCAATCTTTGATTAGTAGCTTATCATATATAAGCAATTGGTCAAGGCCTGATATAGCTTATAGTGTTAATCAGCTGGCACATTTTAATTGGGATCCACATCAATGTCATTGGCAATCATTAAAGAGAATTTTAAGATATCTTAAAGGAACAATGAACCATGCATTGTATATAGAACCAAAGGGTGATTTGAGTCTTAGTGCCTATATGCAGATGCAAGTTTTGCAACTGATATAAACACTAGAAAATCAACCTCTGGGATGGCTATATTATTTGGTAAGACACTAATAGGGTGGAGGTCAATCAGACAACAGCATATTAGCTTGTCCACGATGGAAGCGGAATTTTCATGTCTGTCATTACTATGCACTGACTTAATTTTGTACAAACAGTTATTATTAGACATGGGTATAACTGTTAAAGATTCCATTATTGTGTACGAGGACAACCAGGCAGCCATAAATTTAGCTACTAATATTGCTGTAAAAACTAGATCAAAGCATACTGATTTAAGATACTTAAATGTTAGAGAATCTGTAAAGAATGGGCTAATTAAATTGGAATACTTCATGACAGAAGAAAACATTGCAGACCAATTTAGAAAAGCTCAAGGAGTAACTAAGTTTAAAGAGAGTTGTAACAAATATGATTTAAAGATGTAAATAGTTATTTTTATTATTTAACCTAAAAGGGGAGAATGTTAGGGATAACATTGTTTATCCTAACTGGTTTAGGTAAAATAATAAATATGTAATAATAGTTTGTAAGTTAAAGTGTCTGCAACTTTAAATATAGGAATGTAATTAAGGGAGTGGTTGTGAAAGCACTTTAAAAGAAGCAAGATGACAGCTTGCTCTTTCTCTGGCTTTGATGATCCCTAATTGCTGCATGGACTCAAGACTGCATTGCTCGAACGGGAGAGAAACAAAGGACTGATTTGTAAGTGAACTGACATAGGATATTCTACACGGACTTTGCTAACTGAATATCCTTGAATGGACTGACTAAATGATACATGACTAATGGACTGTTATTTTGACTATGCGATGAACTCATAATGGAATAAACTATATTTTTGATAGCACAAGCGTATCTATTATTTTTACTGTATGTTAATAAACATACAAACTTATCTCACTCATTTATCTGTGTGCCTATCTGACTAATGCTGCACATTCTGTTTAGCTTGTCTCCTTAACCCTGATTGGGAAACCCAGGCTTAACAGTAAACACTGGTGGCATGGTAAATAATAGATTTACAAAAACCTAAATACTTCAAGCCATCTGAGAAGTCCCCACCATCATTTCATTCCACTTAGGTTTCAGGATCCTTCTTATCGCTGTTCCAATTGAGCTTTTGTCTTTTTTCTCATGAGGTAGCAGACTTTCACTTTTCTTTAGCTATGATAGATGAATGTTTTGCTCTGAAGTATACTAGCTTAAGGATAATTTAAAACCTTAGAAATCTGGAGAGCTGGGAAGCTTAATGGTATCTGAGGGTATAGTGGTGCCTATGGCATTATGCTAAGATACAGGAACTAAACAGACTCATAGTTAAAGTAAACTGTTAAGCCTGGTTTCCCCAACCAGGGTTAGAGAGACAAGCTAAACAGAATGTGCAGCTTAGTCAGATAGGCACACAGATAAATGAGTGAGCTAAGCTTGTATGTTTATTAACATACAGTAAAAATGATAGATATGCTTGTGCTATCAAATATATAGTTTATTCCATTATGAGTTCATAGCATAGTCAAAATAACAGTCCAATAGTCATGTATCATTTAGTCAGTCCATTCAGGGATATTCAGTTAGCAAAGTCCGTGTGGAATATCCTTTGTCAATTTACTTACAAGCCAGTCCTTTGTTTTCTCTCCCGTTCGAGCAATGCAGTGTTGTGTCCTTGCAGTAATCAGGAATCATCAAAGCCAGAGAGATAGCAAGCTGTCATCTTGCTTCTTTTAAAGTGCTTTCACAACCACTCCTTTAATTACTGTTCCACAGTTAAAGTTGCAGACACTTTAACTTACAAACTATGATTACTTATTATTATTTACCTAAACCAGTTAGGGTAAAACAATGTTATCCCTAACATTCTCCCCTTTTAGGAAATAATAATATATATAACTATTTACATCTTTAAATCATATTTGTTACAACTCTCTTTAAACTTAGTTACTCCTTGAGCTTTTGTAAATTGGTCTGCAATGTTTTCTTCCGTCATGCAGTATTCCAATTTAATTAGCCCATTCTTTACAGATTCTCTAACATTTAAGTATCTTAAATCAGTATGTTTTGATCTAGTTTTTATAGCAATACTAGTAGCTAACTTTATAGCTGCTTGGTTATCCTCGAACACAATAATGGAATCTTTTACAGTTACACCCATGTCTAATAATAACTGTTTGTACAAAATTAAGTCAGTGCATAATAATGACAGACATGAAAATTCCGCTTCCATCGTGGACAAGCTGATATGCTGTTGTCTGATTGACCTCCACCCTATTAGTGTCTTACCAAATAATATAGCCATCCCAGATGTTGATTTTTTTTGTGTTTATATCAGTTGCAAAACTTGCATCTGCATAGGCACTAAGACTCAAATCACCTTTTGCTTCTATATACAATGTATGGTTCATTGTTCCTTTAAGATATCTTAAAATTCTCTTTAATGATTGCCAATGACATTGATGTGGATCTGAATTAAAACGTGCCAGCTGATTTACACTATAAGCTATATCTGGCCTAGACCAATTGCTTATATATGATAAGCTACCAATCAAAGATTGATATATGGACTTATCAAATTTGGGACTTTGATCATCAGTTTGGCAAACTTCCTGACTCATTGGAGTCTTTGCCGGTTTACAAAGTTCCATTTTAAACGTTTTAATTAATTGGCAAATTTTATCTTCTTGAGATATCTTAAAACCATTTTTTGTTTTGTTAATTGTCAATCCTAGATACTTTTTAATTTCACCTAAATGCTTTAATTTTATCTTTTTGGCTAATAATGATATAATTTCATTAGCTTCATTATTAGTCTTAGTTATCAAAGCAATATCATCTGTAAATAATAACAATAATGACACCGTTCCATTATTTTCTCTTTTAAACACACATGGATCTGCTAAACCAGATTTAAAACCTATATTGTTTAACTCTTTCACAATATATTGGTTCCACTCAAACCCAGATTGTTTCAACCCGTAAAGACTCTTTTTGAGTTTCCAACAATCATTACTATTTAATTTATTGTCTTTTATACCTACTGGTTTTCTTAAATATATAGTGTGCTGCAATGGTGCATGTAGATAAGCAGTTTCTACATCTAAATGGTTAATGACATAGTTTTTCTTAGCTGCCCACACTAATGCTGCTCTTAAAGATGTTGCTTTAAGACTTGGTGCAAAAACTTCATCGTAATCAGATACAGTTTGATTAAATCCTTGAGCTACTAACCTAGCCTTATGGGTAACAGTCCCATCATTTCCAGTTTTTACTTTAAATATCCATTTGCACCCAATGGATTTTTCTCCTGGAGGTAATTTAGCATCTTCATAAACTTTCATTACCTTTAATGAATTTAGTTCCTTTTCTATTGCCTTTTGCCAATTCTCCTGATCCTTAGCAGGATACATCCTAAGTTCATCTACACTAGTTGGAACTTTAGTTACTTGGCAAACTATACTTGCTTGATACCTATCAGGTGGTCTAGTTACACGTGTAGTACGTCTAGGTATTACAGGACTTACAGGTGGACTTTCATTTATTAACTCTTCTTGATTATCTAACTCTTCCTGATCAACCTTTTCCTCTTGTTCTGGTCCTATTTGCTCTTCATGGACTTCTTCTTTAATTGGACTCTTCTTATAACTAATCTGATCTTTCTGCCTTTTGTAGGGTTCAATAATTACTTCATTATTTAAATCTTGCTCTAATCTATTCCATCCTACATGTTCTAGGAATTTTGCACTAGCACTGGTGTAAACTCTAGATGTACCTGGTTCTCAGAATCTATAAGATCTATGATTAGATGTATATCCTACAAAATACAATCTTTTAGCTCTATGCTGTCCTTTGTGTCTAAGTTGTGTAGGGATATGCACCCAAGCTGGTGCTCCAAATGTGTGCATGTAACTTAAATCAGGTTTTGTACCATGCCACAGTGTGAATGGTAATTCACCTGTTGTTGAATTAACAACATTATTTAATATATGATTACCACACATTATTGCTTCTCCCCACAAATTGTCAGGTAATCCTGAATCAGACATCATAGTTCATGCCATTGATTGTAATGTTTGGCCTCTTCTCTCTATAAAGGCATTATGTTGTGGCCTATATGGTGCAGACTTTTTATGTTGAATACCTAACATTCTTAGTCTGTTCTGGAATTTATTATTTGTAAATTCCGCACCATTATCTGTTATAAGAGTTACTAATTTCTTTTTAGTTTTCCTTTCTGCAAATTTAATCCAATTAAAGAGATTTTGATACGTTTCAGTTTTGCTTTTCATTAAATAGCAAAACCCATATCTAGAATAGTGGTCCATTATACTTAGTATGTAACGAGCTCCTCCTACACTTGGTTTTTTAGGACCTATTAAATCTGCAAATACTACCTCTAAAGGCTCTTTAGTAGTAAATCCATCAACTCTATTAGCCGGTGTGACCCTGGCTTTGCTTTGATTACAGCCATTACATTGCAAATACTTATGACAAGGTTTCAAACTTATTCCCTTAGATAATTCAACAGTTTTCTTAAGCATTTTAAAATTTAAATGCCCTAGCCTTCGATGTAACAAGTGAATACATTCATCATGATGTTTCTTATTTTCATAAACTGTGTTAGCCACCTTTAAACCATCATCATTTAACACATATAATTCACCTCTTAAAGATGCAGTAATTCTCTTATCTTCTTTCTCAATTATGCAGTTATCTCCCCTAAATGTAACTACATATCCTAGTTTAACCAAAATTCTTACTGAAATTAAATTAAACTTAAGTTGTGGTACATTTAACATTTTTACATTCTCTTTTATAAAAGAACAATATGCTATACCTTGACCTTTAGCTTTCAGTTTCCAGCCATTGGCTAACGATATCTGCTGTGTACTCTTGGACATTTCAATAAAATTTTTCTTATCATTTGTTATACAATGTGATGCTCCACTATCAACCACCCATAAATTATTTTTTACAGCTCCGTTAGTATACATGGCTAACTCTAAATTTTTATTTATCTTTTGATGACTTTCAGTATTCTGGCCAGCGTTCTGGCACTTTGCTTTTTTACAAAATCTTGCCAAATGTCCTCTTCCTCCACAATTAAAACACTTTTTAATTGCGTATGCAGTAGGAGTTTCTTTATCTTCTTTTTGAGGTTGCTGCCTCCTTAATTCGTCTCTTTCAAGCCTTCTTCTGGCCTCTTCAATCAATCTGCCAATTATATCAGTTAAAGTTAGGCTTTCCTTTGGCAATATTTCAAGGGAAGTTACGTAGTTATCATAGGTTTCATCGAGGGAAGATAGTATTATATAGACTTAATATAGTTCAGAGAAAATAAGCTCTTTCTCGTGCAGTTCTTGAAAAATGCTTTGCATAGTTTTTAAATGACTCAGCATATCACCATTCTTATGGAGATGTGTACTGAAAAGTTTCCGTGTTAGATTTATGTGAGCACCAACGTTATCTCGAACATAAATCCTCTTCAGCTTCTGCCAACACCCAACAGCTAATTTCTCTCCGTGGATATAAACAAGCTGCATATCAGTTAAGGTTAAAGCAATAATGCAAATTGCTTGTTCATTTTTATGCATAAATTCTTCTATCTTTAATTTATCTTCCTCATCCTCTGGATCCCATTCTTCTACGTTTGGTGGATTTTCAATTATGTTCCACAAACCTTCTCTTCGTAGAAGCAGACTACATTTCATAGACCATGATACATAGTTTGTTCCATCCAACTTGGATATCAGGGACAAACTTTGTAGATTGACTTGTGCCATGTTTTCTTATATGGATATAAAACTATAATTAATAAAACACAGCTGTCTGTTACTGTAATGTATAACAACACAAACTCTCACTTTTACATAAATCTGTTTTATCCTAGTTAAACTGACTTTGCAGCCTCTGGGCCCATAACCAGTGTTAAGCCTGGTTTCCCCAACCAGGGTTAGGGAGACAAGCTAAACAGAATGTGCAGCTTAGTCAGATAGGCACACAGATAAATGAGTGAGCTAAGCTTGTATGTTTATTAACATACAGTAAAAATGATAGATATGCTTGTGCTATCAAATATATAGTTTATTCCATTATGAGTTCATAGCATAGTCAAAATAACAGTCCAATAGTCATGTATCATTTAGTCAGTCCATTCAGGGATATTCAGTTAGCAAAGTCCGTGTGGAATATCCTTTGTCAATTTACTTACAAGCCAGTCCTTTGTTTTCTCTCCCGTTCGAGCAATGCAGTGTTGTGTCCTTGCAGTAATCAGGAATCATCAAAGCCAGAGAGATAGCAAGCTGTCATCTTGCTTCTTTTAAAGTGCTTTCACAACCACTCCCTTAATTACTGTTCCACAGTTAAAGTTGCAGACACTTTAACTTACAAACTATGATTACTTATTATTATTTACCTAAACCAGTTAGGGTAAAACAATGTTATCCCTAACATAAACAATAAAAAAAAACCTATTATGTGGCAAGAGAATAACAATGTGGTGTACAAGTGTATAGTAAAAACAGTAGAAGGACAAGAAAAATCCAAATTACCATGATAGAACAAAGCAGGGACTAAGGTTATAGGACTAAAAATACTCTGCCTGAAACAGAAGACTGAGGACAATCACAGCAGACAGACTAATGGAACCAACAGTCCAATTTGCTATAATGTAGATCACAGTTTCCCAAAAACAACAACAAAAAGTCTTTTTTTTTTCATTTTAAGTGTTTGGAGAATGTATCTGAGACATGCACTTGACATACATTTTTTAGATTTATCCAAACATTCTTAAGAGAATAGCATTTTTTGACTTTATAGTAATGCTTCTTTTGTTTAATTGCTGTTTTTATATTTTCTGATTCATATCTTCTAATTCAAAGCAGATGGCAAATAGATTTCCTAACAGTAGACTACAGTGAAATTAAAATCAAAACCATGTTACAAACAAACTGAATTGCTTTATAATTAGAATTTTCCAAGATTGTACCTCACTAGCATTAATCAAAGGTCTGTATATCTATTCATTGCCTAGATTTTCGTAATTTAAAGTAGACTACACAGTCCATTGAGACAAATATAAACATTTGTATTTGTTTGGTATATCATTTTTAATTTATTATTTATGTGTACTGTATATCATTTTTAATTTATTTAATGTATTTAATTTATTGTCAACAAGTGTCTTTCTAGGACTAGTACAACCATTCCTTTTAATCAGAATTGCAAGTGCATGTCCAAAGTACCAGTTTCCTCTTATTTCTGTCTAGACCCCAAAAAGTAAAATTACTACTAAGCCTGAACTAGAGAGCTTCAGCTCAATAAATCTAAAGCAGTCCTTATTGTTAATAAAATTATTATAATGTGGTTTGCTTTTGAAATATCTTGTTATTAACTTAAAGTCACTAAAACAAGGCAAATTATAACATATAAGGTGGCTGCTTCTCCCAAAACAGATGGCAAATGGATTTTCCAACAGTAGAATACGGTGGAATTAAAATCAAAAGCATGTTATAAACAAATTGAATTGCTTTATAATTAGAATTTTCCAAGATTGTAGCTTCCAGGGAAAGCAGTAAAGACATTGAAATAATTAATTTGGGGTTTTTCCGTTTATTTACTGTCCAGCAAGATAACAAGAAACAGAATGTTAAAAAAAAAGATGCAGCTGAAGAATATTACTCTTTTATACTTTCTAAAACCAAGATCCTAATTAAGTATTTTATTTTACTTTATTGTTGTTAAAAAAACAATGGAAAATGAAATTTGGTATATTAGCAATGAAAGCTGATCTTCTGCTCAGTCGTGGCAGTAGTGGAAACTGCTCTTGCTACAACTAATGTTCTTGGGGTTTTTTTTCCTATGCAGGTTCAAACATACACCCTAGTGTCTCCTTGAAAAAAAATGTCATCTTCTTTCTTAACAGGAAGCTATATGATCCAATGAAGAAGTGAGGTGGAGACCTTTTTTTTCATGGTGGCATGATACTAGAATACACTCCCTAAAGAAGTCCTGCCAGCTGACGCCAACAAGATAATATTTTTGGCCCCAGGTCAAGATGCTTGTATTTTTCCAGGCATTTTAATGGATTTGCTTTTGCTTGGGGTATTGCTTTATTGCTTATTGTGTCTCCATTTTATTTTTTGCATGGTTATTTTGTTTGGTTTGAAAAAAAAATCTATTTGTATTTCTTGAATGTTTTATATTCACTGCCATGGGATCTATTTAGTGTAGACATCTCAAAATTAAATATGTACTTTAAAATATGCTAAGCTTTTAATAATGTACTAGCTGTATACCTGTGCTTCACTACAAAAGTATGTGATCGGGGAGGAAAAGTGTTTGGGTAGGAAAATAAGGGGAAAAATTGTACCTCTGCCTACCATCAGTATTCATCTGACTAGTGTCCTGTCAGTGTGTAAGAGAGTTGAAGGGTGTTTGGAAACTGAAACAGTATTTGCTGTGTGCACAAGAAGAAGACAGCAAGGAGCCTGGGCATGGCTTAGCTCAACTGTTCTGTACTAAAGCTGGTTGCTGCTGTGAAACTGAAACTGAAACTCCTCTCCTCTGCTTGTATTTTGAATTTGGAACAGATTTGTTTTCCAGTAGAACTTCTTAGCATCAGAGCATGTTAATAATAATATACGAAATGCTCTGATGGTCATTTTCAAAAAATCCTTTCTTAGTGAGCACCTAGAAGCCCAAAGAAACATACATGCCAAATTTCAAGTTTGTAGGCTTTATGGTTCTGGAGATTTTGTGATGATGTGTGAGCAGTATTTTGCTTTTATATACTGTATATAGATTCTGAAGTTTCTGAGACATTGTTCACATGTAGTTTTAAATGATTTATCCTTTTATTATTAACCTTTTCCTTTCCTTTCCTTTCTTCTCCTCTCCTCTCCTCCCCCTTTTTCTTCCCCTTCCTTAGACTCATATCTCTGGGTTACCAACCCTTCATTAATTTGTTTTTTCTTAGATATTTTTCATGTCTTTAAAGCAATGTGTCCCTGTTTTTCTATAATTTTCTTACAGCTACTGTATAGTTATGGTCATAGCAATAAACTATTATGTTGAAAAATTGTTCATTACCATGATATGTTACTTTGATGCCCGCAAATTTTCTGCATTTTGTAACTATCAATATATCATTGGATGATAAGACTACATTAATCTAAGAAGGCAGAACAAAAACTGGAAAACTGAACAATTTCATTGTTTCTGTTCTGCTTTGTACAAGTAAGTCTCTCACCAACTATTTCACTAAACAGGATCAGCAATCATTTCAGGCCTTATATGGATACAGGTAACAACTTTCCATTTATTGTGTAAAATTATTTCCTCTTATTCCACATGGATTAGTTATTGCTAGATTTAAAATACTTATTCTATGGTCAAATAATGTATGCTTGGTACAATGATCAGTCATAATTTAATTTGCAAATTTTGTTATGCCTGGTTATCTACTAACTTATAAATTAAATGATAAATATGGAATCTTTGGGATGTGATTCAATTAAGTTATTCTTCAGGGTGGTCTTGATATAAGACAAAAGTGGAAAAAATAATGCTATTCTTAACACTTAAACTGAATGTAAGGAATTTATTCCACAACTCTCTGACTTTTATTACTATTTATCTATGATATGCTTCAATTTTTATTAGATGTTTATATATTTCATGCACAGAATTACCAGTCATCATTGGTAACAGCTATGAGATTTAAATAAATGGGATAATGTATTTAATTAGTAGTTAAATTAGCCAGACTTCCATCCTAATTTTGCCTGCATCTGACTTCAAATGCCATAATGGCAATATTTTCTAGAGGATAATAGGCCAATACATGAAACTGGGTAATGTTCCAATAAATCAGAGTTATCTAACTTTCTGTTGACATATTCATCCATAAGCATAAATGAAGCCAATCATACATTAAATCATTGCGAGTATCATAAGTATGATTTAAATAACATTCTTTTCATACTTATTTTTATAACCATTTCAAAATTAATTCCATATTCTGATCAGTTTTAATTTTTAGCAGCCATAGATTATTGCATGTCGTGTTATCAGGGACAAGATACACAAATACAAAGCTTGAAGGACTTGGCTATAACTAAATAATATGTAAGCCATCTTCTCTCTAGGGCAATGGTGATATGATTGAGTTTATCCAATAAAGGTTCAAGGTAGAATATAGGGTGTTGTATTTGTTTTCTGCTGGTCTCAGGCTCAACCTGATCTGAAGGACAAATTAACAGCTCATCCTTCTTACTTTCTCCAAACTAATGAAGGTGATGAAACTGGAATTTTATTTTACTACTAGCATGTGATGGCATCCTTAATCATACCTTAATGCAAGAGTGCCAGCAAGTATTATGAGAGCAGAACAATGTATGTGCTAACCGCCTAATCTTATCTAAAAATCTTTAAATCACTTTTTGTCACATTGAATGTACATTAATTGGCATCCATTAAAATGAAATTGTGTTACTTACAGCTCTCAAAGGGTCTCTATATCTAATATACACTATATAAACATGACAAAATACATACATACATGGATATATATTCATACATACATATGCATATACCCACATATATTATATGACACAGAGAATCAACACAGTCTAGTTCAGATGTATACATGTACATGGCAAGAGAAATAAATTTTGCTAGTTTTCTCGCCAATAGCTCACCTGTTGCATTTGTCTTGATTAGGAATATTTCCCAGCAGAGTAGTCTATGAAGTTTTATAGAAGGCAGCCATGTGTTTAAATGCAGCAGTAAGAAACATTTCTACCACAAGACATTGCCTCCAGATGATGGAACATCTGGGTTCAAGAGCAATGCATATAAATAACACTTAACAAATACCTGAGACAGATATCTAATTTTAACTACCACAATTTTTCCCAACCTCATAATCACCTAACATGCTGACTTGGGGAAATGTAATCATGTCACATCTGCAAAGCAACAAAATGAGAAAAACTGATTTAATAGTAATAACAATTCTGAAGTAATAAAATTGAATTGATCAGTTTTTCTTGATTTATTTTCAGTTTGAATATAGGTCAATGACTAATTTAAATCATATGTTTATCTTTATTCATGGTTAGCAATAACTGTTTTGAAAATTATGGTGTAATGTTATGTCTCAGTTTGCTCTATTGTAAGGATTGTTATTGTAGAGAACAGGTGGGAGTTACAGTATCTCAGCACTCAAACTCAGTTATGTTGCTATCAGTATGCGTTTTTATCAATATGGATCAAAGAAGTTATCAACTATATTCATAAAATAAGTGAAGTGGAAATTTGGCCAATAAGGTACTTAAGGCATAGGTTGGTTTTGTTCTGTATTCCAGCCTCATTAGAGGAAGAGAAAAAAGAAGGATCGAAGGAGACAAATTTGATTGCCTTTGAAAGCCCGAGCATAGGATATTTGAAGAGTCTTTTGCATAAAAGGGGAGAGGGATTCTTGCCCCTCCCTGCAATTCAAATTGAGGCACAGAGCTTAGCATTCCACATTCACTCCTGGCTTCAATATTACTTTGCTTTATCAAAACTTTGCTTTATCAAAACTTAGAGAAACAAGGTATAAGGATGAATTGGTTTTCATATGCGCAAATACATTCAAGGTATGGTGAAGATTCTAAAATGGAGGGATTCTATGATAAACAGACTGACTTAGATAAGATCTTGATGGGTACTGATGAGAAGGTGATTAAAAAATTATATGGTTATTTACTGGGAAACAAATTAGAGGAAGAACAAGTTAAAGAAACTATGATTGTTTGGGGGAAGAATTTTGGATATGGGATTGATTTAGAGAAATGGCAAAAATTGTGATCTCAAAATTATAAAATGACAATGTCAACAGCATATAAAGAAAACTTGTATAAGATGTTTTACAGGTGGCACTTTCCCCCGACAAGAATAGCAAGAATGTTTAAGAACAAATCTGAAAAATGCTGGAAATGTCATCAGATACCTGGCTCATATTACCATATGTGGTGAACTTGTGAGGATGCTAGAAAATATTGGACTAATATTGGACTTATCAATGGCTAGATGATAAAATACGATAATAGAATATTTAGAATGTTAGACAGTATACTATATTTATAAAGTGTTTTTAGGATTGATTTGGTATGATTATATGATTTGTTGCAGAATAAATTATTTAAAGTATTGTTATCTCATAAAGCATGAATGATTAAAAGTATAGTCAAAAGTTTTTTGGTTTTTTTTAATAGCGATATTAGGATATATAAGTTTGGATTGACAATATGAGTTGCTATGTAACATAATTGTAATTGAGACTACAAAATGAATGCACAAAACTGATGAACCAACCGACACGCTGGATGTACATATGAGAGTTGATGTTTTAATGTTTTATTTGTCTTGTTTGTCTGTAGAAAATCAATAAAATTCTTTTAAAAAAAATATTATTTTGCTTTATCACAAATCCAAATTAACTGTCTTTATACTGATGGGCTTCAGGACTTCAAATTAATCATCTTTTTTACTGTTCTGTATTCTGTACAGTGGTGGATTTGTCTTCTGTACAGATGCAGAAAGATAAACTCAACAAGACGTCCATAACAAAGTACATTTATTGGTTCATCAGGTATCCTCATAGCTCACATTTGTGATGAAGTTCTTCTTTAATGACCAATCCTTTGCATATCTGTCTTGTAGGTAAAAAGATGATTATCTACTATCCTTTTTCTCTCATATCATGGCAATAGAAGTAGAACAGTTACCATGAGTCTGTTAGTTCAGCCAAGAGTGAGGAAAACTCCCCCAACCCC